>CM073583.1:92901731-94156752 GCA_037074715.1 Magnolia kwangsiensis
TAAGAGATCCAATCGTCAATTTCATGATATCATTGGTAACCAACAAGAAAATTCATGACAACCAAAACCTAATCCAGAACTTGCATCATAGATTAGCCTATTAACTTGTGATTCTTCTATTCAAAGTAATGCCAAGAAAGGGGAATCAAATCCTTACCTATAGGGAGCAAACCTATGGTAAAGATCATACTCCTAGACCTTTTTCACATATCATTCATGGGGAATTAACTCTACACCTATAGGGAGCAAACCTATGGTGAAGATTAATTATCCAACCTTTTCAATTTTTATACCATGATGGCAAGATATTTCAGGCTGGTTCTTTTCATGCTCAGTGATTACTAAGTTAATCCTTCGATATGGAACTGAAATCTAAATGTGTAGGCGAGACGTGACATGTGAAATCATGATTCAATCAATGTTTAAAATCTCTAATCATGGATTGATAATTCAAACTCAACTGTGGAATCTATCAAGTAGCTAACTCCAAGAGTCATAAATTACCAACATCACGTATCTCGTAATTCTAAATCAAAGATAGATGTCAAAATCACATTGAATTTACAAGAAATGTCAGAAAAATTTTAAAATTTTTAAAATTTTTTCACAATTTTCACAATTTTTGCTCAAGACCAAGAAAATACTGATTAGGAAACCTAATCTCCCACCCCTAACCTAAAATCTACATTGTCCTCAATGTAAAAGATATGAGCATGCAATGCACATGGGACAACGAAAGTAAATGAGAAATGATGGGAAGATAGTACCTGAATAACGAATCAAGAGAGTTTCCAATAGATCACGGCATGAAAGCTTGTCAGCATGAGAGAAAAAGCAAAACAAAAATAACAAAAATAAAATCCTACCTATACCACTTTCGCAGGTGCTCTTGATTGCATTTAGCGTATGCAACAAGCCTTTAAACCCCTAGGTTACCCCTAGTGGACGAGTTGTAGTCTCGTGAGGGTTTGCAGTAATGTTACCCACAAACATTGAATCATCTAACTAGAGAATGAAAAGGAATAAAAAAAGCTGGGTTGTCTCCCAGGAGCGCTAAATTTACCGTCTTCAGCTAGACAAATAAAACAACTATCCTAGACCTATGAAAGCGATAAACCCACCTATACCTCCATCAGACTAGGAGATCAGTCCTGGTAAACAGGAGCAATCAGAGGCATGGACATGTCCTCTGAATCAAATGCCTCGACAAATGGCTTTAATCGATGTCCATTTACTTTAAACTTCTTGCCATTGTCGGGATCTCTTATCTCGACGGCCCCATGAGGATAAGCAGTGACAACAATGTAAGGGCCGGTCCAACGAGATCGAAGCTTACCTGGAAAGAGATGTAGTCGAGAGTCATATAAGAGGACTTTCTGACCTGGTGTGAATGATTTTCGTAGAATATGATGATCATGAAACGCCTTCATCTTGTCCTTGTAAATTCTCGAGTTTTCATACGCATCGTTCCGGATTTCTTCAAGTTCATTTAACTGAAGTTTGCGTAGCGAGCCAGCGTTGTCCAGATTGAAATTCAAATTTTTGATCGCCCAGTATGCTTTATGTTCCAATTCCACAGGCAAGTGACAGGCTTTCCCATAGACAAGTCTAAAGGGAGATGTTCCAATAGGAGTTTTGAAAGCAGTACGGTACGCCCATAAGGCATCGGTCAATCGGATTGACCAGTCCTTACGATCAGGGTTAACCGTTTTCTCTAGGATATGTTTGATCTCTCTATTGGAAATCTCAGCTTGTCCACTTGTTTGTGGGTGGTATGGGGTGCTCACCTTATGCGAGATACCGTATTTCTTCATTAAACTCTCGAATGGTCTATTACAGAAGTGTGAGCCCCCGTCACTAATGATGGCTCGAGGTGTTCCGAACCGCGACAGGATATTATCTTTCAAAAATTTAATGACCGTGCGATGGTCATTTTTGCGGCACGGAATTGCTTCGACCCATTTAGTGACATAGTCTACGGCGAGCAAAATATACAGATTTCCAAATGATTGGGGGAATGGTCCCATGAAATCAATACCCCAACAATCAAATGCTTCTATAATAAGGATGGGATTCAAGTGCATCATATTTCGACGGGACAATGCTCCCAATTTCTGACAACGCTCACAAGCCTTGCAAAACTCATGAGTGTCCCTGAACATAGTGGGCCAGTAGAAGCCACACTGTAAAATCTTGGCCGTGGTCTTTTTAGCAGAAAAGTGACCACCACAGGCCTGTGAATGACAGAAGGAGATGACACTCTGATGCTCATCGTCTGGTACGCATCTCCTTAAGATTTGGTCTGGGCAATATTTAAACAAATATGGATCGTCCCAGAAAAAGTTACGCACCTTGGTAAAGAATTTCTTCTTATCTTGTGACGTCCAATGTGTCGGTATGGCACCTGTAGCAAGATAATTAGCAATATCAGCGAACCAAGGTGAATGGGAGACTCTAAACAGTTGTTCATCAGGGAACATGTCATTGATATGGGTCACCTCAAGGGAATCCGAGGTATTAAGGCGAGAAAGATGATCGGCCACTACGTTCTCTACTCCCTTTTTATCTTTAATTTCCAAATCAAATTCTTGGAGTAGAAGGATCCATCGTATCAGGCGGGGCTTAGAATCATTCTTAGAAAGAAGATACTTAAGTGCCGCGTGATCTGTGTAAATGATGATCTTGGATCCGATCAGGTAGGACCTAAATTTGTCCAAAGCGAACACTACGGCTAAGAGTTCCTTTTCCGTAGTCGAGTAGTTCACTTGGGCAGGATTTAGAGTCCTACTTGCGTAGTGAATAACGTAAGGCCGCTTATCTTTTCTCTGGCCTAGAACCGCTCCAAGAGCATAATCAGAGGCGTCGCACATAAGTTCAAAAGGAAGACTCCAGTCAGGTGGCTGCATGATAGGTGCAGTAGTTAGCATGCCCTTAAGCTTAGTGAAAGCTTCTTGGCACTGCTCAGTCCACTCGTATGGTGTATCCTTTTGAAGAAGATTACATAAAGGACGAGAGAGGAGACTAAAATCCTTTATGAATCGTCTGTAAAAGCCTGCGTGTCCTAAGAAGGATCGCACATCTCTGATGTTCTTGGGTGGAAGTAGGTTAGAGATAAGATTGATTTTTACCTTATCTACCTCAATTCCTTTGGACGAGATGATATGCCCAAGGACAATTTCCTTTTGAACCATAAAATGGCACTTCTCCCAGTTAAGTACCAAATTTTTTTCTTCACATCTTTTCAGCACACATTTAAGACTTGCTAAGCATTCGCTGAAAGATGAACCAAAAACAGAGAAATCGTCCATGAAGACCTCTAGATATTTCCCCACCATGTCAGAAAAGATACTCGTCATGCATCGCTGAAAGGTGGCAGGGGCATTACATAGCCCGAATGGCATCCTTCTATAAGCAAAGGTGCCATAGGGACATGTAAATGTGGTCTTTTCCTGATCTTCAGGGGCGATTTCAATCTGATTATAACCTGAATACCCGTCAAGGAAACAATAATAGGAATGACCAGCTAGCCTTTCTAGGATTTGATCAATGAAGGGCAAAGGAAAGTGGTCTTTCCTTGTGACGGTATTCAGCTTTCTGTAGTCAATGCACATTCTCCAACCAGTAGTAACTCTGGTCGGCACGAGTTCATTATTGGCATTGGCTACGATGGTGATCCCGGACTTCTTAGGAACTACCTGAGTTGGACTCACCCATTGACTATCGGATATGGGGTAAATGATCCCCACTTCCAATAGTTTGAGAACCTCGGCCTTAACCACTTCCTTCATGTTTGGATTTAGTCTACGTTGTGATTGCCGAACAGCCTTTGCATTGTCCTCAAGATATATACGGTGAGTACAAATCGATGGGTTAATTCCCTTGAGGTCCGCTATCGTCCATCCAAGAGCTCCCTTATGCTCAATGAGAGTAGATATCAGCATACTCTCCTGTTCTTTCTCCAGGTGGGCAGAGATCACCACCGGGTATGTCTCATCTTGACCTAAATAGACATATTTTAAATCAGAGGGCAAAGGTTTTAGGTCAAGCTTCGGTGGCTTGAGGTTAGACGGTAGAGGCACTACATAAGTTTGGGACAATTCTTCAATGTGTGGCCTCCACCGGTTAACTTCAAGTACCGGTGCAGTATCAAGCATGGCACACGTCTCCCTAATTATATCATCATCAAGATCATGGGAGTGGGCCAGGCACGTCTCTAGAGGATCAGAGGATAAGGTGAGAGATGTTCTATCTTCCACAAAAGAATCAATCATGTTAACATCGTGGAAATCGTCATCATCCTCTGAGTTGCTGCCGTTATTGAAAAAGATATTCGATTCCAATGTCAAATTTCCAAAGGACATAGTCATGACACCATTCCTGCAATTGATAATTGCATTTGAAGTGGACAGGAATGGGCGACCAAGAATGACGGGAATCTGAGTGCTCGTGTCATTGATGGGTTCGGTGTCCAAGATTATAAAATCAACAGGGTAGTAGAATCTATCCACCTGGACCAACATATCCTCGATGATCCCTCTTGGTATACGAACAGAACGATCAGCAAGTTGTAGTGTGGTTCGAGTGGATTTTAATTCACCGAAACCTAACTGTTGGTATACCGAATAGGGAATCAGATTGACGCTCGCTCCTAAGTCAAGAAGTGCGTGATCAATTCGATAGTTCCCGATTACACATGATATGGTTGGGCAACCGGGATCTTTGAATTTTTGCGGCACATCTTGTTTTAGGACGGCACTCACTTTCTCAGTCAAGGAGATTTTCTTTTGAACACTTTTCCGTCGTTTGGTAGTACATAAGTCCTTTAGAAATTTAGCATATAAAGGTATTTGTTTTACAACGTCAAGTAGAAGAATGTTGACTTTCACTTGTTTCAACTCCTCTAGGATATCCTGAGAGTTAGATAGACGTTTTGGTTCAACCAACCGTTGGGAAAACGGAGCAACTGGCTTTTCTAGAGGTTCCGGTTCAAATTTTTGTGGGGCGCCACTAGATCCATCATTGTTGTCCTCTTCTGGTTCTTGAGGCTTTTCAGGCCTAACCGGAAGGGTTTTATCAATAACCTTCCCACTCCTAAGAGTGGTGATGGATTTAGCGTGCCCCATTTGATTTGAAGAGCTGGGATCACCTGTCTCGTATTGCGGTTTCGGATTAGGGAGTGATTGTGCAGGGAGCATCCCTTTTTCCATAGCCGTCATACGTGAATCTATTTTTTGCATAAAATCTAAAATTCCTTGCATTGTCCGCGCCAGCTCTTGTATGGAAATTTGAACCGATTCTTCTTGAGGTTTCCCCTGATTTGGATTTTGATTGAAGAAACCTTCAGGGGTAGCAGTTTGTCCGTTCCTCCAACTAAAATTCGGATGATTTTTCCAGCCAGGATTGTATGTATTAGAGGGTGGTCCATTGAAAGGTCTTTGATAGTTATTTACGGCATTAGATTGTTCATTCAATACATCTCGAAAGGCAGGTATTGAAGGACAATTTTCAGTAGTATGAATGTTGCAATCACAGATGCCGCAAACACTTTCATTAACCTTTTCCTTCCTTCCTTCCATGGCCTCAAATTTTCTGGTGAGATTGGCCACCTTAGCGTTAAGATCATTATCCTCTTTCAGGAGATATATTCCTCCTTTTTCCCTTGAATGAGTCGGCCTAGACGTGGTGTTCGTTCTTGGGTAATAGTCCCATGATTGTGTTTTTTCCGCGAGACTATCGAGGTAATCTCATACCTCGTCGACATTTTTATTAATAAAATCTCCGTTACACATTGTCTCGACCATTTGGCGCATGGAAGATGTTAGCCCATCATAGAAAAAATTCGTAATGAGCCATATTTCAAAGCCATGTTGTGGGCATGCATTAACTAGATCCTTGAACCTTTCCCAACATTGGAAGAATGTTTCATCTTCCTTTTGGGCAAAGTTCATGATTGCTCTCCTGAGGGTAATTGTCTTATGATGTGGGAAAAATTTCTTTATAAATTCCCTCTGCAAATCATTCCATGTGCCAATGGACCTAGGACGCAGTGAATGTAACCACGTCTTGGCTTTTTCTTTCAAGGAAAATGGAAAGAGTTTCAGCCTAATAGTATCCTCGGATACATTAGGAAAGTATAAGGTGCCTATGATTTCATCGAACTCTTTCAGATGCAAATATGGTTCTTCAGACTCAAGCCCATGGAACTTAGGAAGGAGTTGGATAACCCCTGGCTTGATGTCCATATGTCCTGTATTCTCAGGAAAAATCATGCATGAGGGCGTACTCACCCCCGCCGGTTGTAAATAATCTCGTAAAGTACGAGGCGGGGGTGCCTGATACACCTCATTCTCATCATGTACTTCCTCAACCCCTGGTTGGGGTAGTGCTTGAGGTTGATTTTCAGCCATAACGTCTTCTAACTTAGGAGAATTCAAGTGGTGTCTAGTCCTGCGATGGACAGTCAACCCCTCAACTAATCCTCCTTCAGTCACGAGACGTCGAGTGTTGTCGCGTGCCCAATGGGGCATAAAACACACTCAGCCCTCAAATTCTAACTTAAACCTAAAAAAAGAAAATAAAAATCTAGAAAAAGGGAGGGTTGGAAAGAAGTTACCAAATTGGAGTTCCTAAGTTAAAAAAACTGCAAAACAAACCAAAATAAGTTAGTTTTTAAGAGTAGAAAGTCCTAATTAAAAATAAACTAATTTCTAGGGAAAAGAAGAAATTCCAAAGAAAGAAGAATTAGAAAGAGCTTACTAAATTAGAAGCTTCCTACAAAACAGAAAAATTGAGTTAGTTCTAAAAATCAGATAGAAGGAAGAATAGAAAGTTTCTAAAGTTATGAAAATTTTCTAATAAGGAAAATAACTAAGATTCTAAACCTAGAATTAAAAATTTCTAAAAAGAAAATCTAATCCTAAACTAATCCTAAAACTAATTAATTTCAGAAAAACGTAGCCGACAGTCCCCGGCAACGGCGCCAAAAACTTGTTCACTCCCTAAGTGCAGGGTTGTGATGTAGTAATAACTCGGTAAGACCGAGGTCGAATCCCAAGGGACTGAAACTTGTACGTTATCTAAAATTATCTAGAACTAGAACTAGGCTAAGATGAATTCTAAATCAATTAGCAATGGTGGAATATTTGTAGAATAATTAATCTAAAACTTAGGAAACAAATCAGAGATAGGAAACTAGGGATTCAGAGGATCCACTTGTAGAGATCAGGGAGAATTTATGCTGGAATAAAAAATTATGAAAATTACTGAACTGCCGTTGATCTAGTTTTCAAAGAGATGAAAGGAAGATAAATTAGAATGGATTCCATCACCAAACCATGCCCAAAAGACTATGGCAAATAACAGAATTAAACTAATTACCACACAATCACATCTATGAAAGTTAGGAAGGGTACCGACATCCGACCATGCCCAGGAGACTACGGTGAACAACAGTGCTTCCTGACGTCATAAACATGGAAAGAAAAAGGACATAATCAAAGCCATTGCAGATCCATTGTAATTTTAGTCACAACAGACCATTAAAGACTAAAAACATTCCCAATATTAATCAACTAAAATCAACGTAAATTCATATATTAGAATTAAATTAAAATCATAAAATCTCCCATCTCACTACAAGCTTCACCTCTTAGCCCTAGCTAAGAGGTTTAGCCTAACATAGTGAGGCTAAATCCAACTAAATAAAGAGAAAAAGAAAAGAAAAAAAAAAGGGAAAGAAAAAAAAGACAAAACAAAGCTCTTCTCTCTCTCTTTCTCCTGACGTCCAACCCAAGACGAGATGCACGTCCAAGCTTGAATGCCCCTCTCTCTCTCTCTTTGGTCTTTTTATAAGGCTTGGAGTCGGCAGCAAGGATTGTTCGTAAAGAGTCGGTGGAGGACCGACTCCAGTTCCGCAGCAGAAACCGAAAGTTTTTTTTTTTCTTTTTACGCAATCTGTTACAGCGTGCATACGCTGATTTCATGGTGAGGCCCATGATCAAGGCTGGAAAGGAAATCCACTCCGTCCATTAAATTTCCAGCAGAATTTCAGTCGGAAAGGGCCATTTTTGGAGCGCTGATCACACGGCCCACTTGATTTCCAAACCAGCCATCCATATTACATTTAATGGGCTGAAAATTCCTCTTTGCGGTCGTTTGAAATTATGCCACCTAGGCATGCATTGTTGCTGCCACATGGGATGACTGAACGGGTCAGATCATCAAATAAGATGGTGAGTGGGACCCACAAAGATCGCCCGCAGGCTCTGTTTGCGAACAGAGCCTGCGCAATGCTGCGCTATGATGTTGATGGGTCCCACAGTGCTGTTTTTTTATGAAATCCACCCCATCCATTGTAACCACGTCGAGAAACCATCCGGGAATGGTGATTTTTGGAGTGAAATCGGTGGGGCACACAGGATCTTCTACCTCACCGTCCATCCTGCATTTAACGGTTGTGATCGTGAAGACACTTGCATGGTGACAAAATTACACCTAGGAGTGGTTCTTGGCTAACTCCTAAGGCGAGTGAACGGGTCGGATCATTGAACTGGATGATAAGTGGGGCCCACAATGATCAACCGTCAAAATAGCGTCGGACGTTGTTTGAAAAAAAAACCAGAATTCTTGTTGTTGTTGCTGGAGATGTCGGCCAAACCGACTTTGCATGAGACATGCGGTCCGGTGTGGCACAGCTACACATGTGCTCAATGCACATGCCACATAACCAGGGCCCCACTATGATGTTCTTCAGAAATCCAATCTGTCCATCATGTTTCTCATATTATTTTGACCGTCGCTAACAATTTTGAGGTAGTTCCAGATATCAGCTGGGCCCCACTTAATGAATTAAGGGACTGATCTGTCTGTTGGGGCACTTTCCGAAATCTTCAATGGCTGAAATTTTATATGTACGGTTAATTTATGGTCCTCAGGCGACGTATGAAGTTTCGAGACGAACGGATGGTGGGAACCTCGTGATCTTGCATTCTGGACGTCCTTCAGGCCACTTGAGCTTCAATTTCTAACTTTTCTCGGATTTCTGACTGTGTATATTTGTCAATCTTGGTCCCCTGGAGTGTGTCCCTTGCCTTTGACGTCATCAGATCGTTAAATCTCAACTTTTAACGTCCTTTTTCCATCCATGCTCATAAAATCACTTTGCCACACAAGAATGAGAAAACAAGCCATTAGACAGCATTATATTCGTAAATCCAGACAATATCTGGGGTCTAATATACAATATTTGACCCTCAACACTAATATAATGGTAATAACAGCAAAAGACCAATTAATTCTTGAACTCATAAACCAAGTTCAAGATCCAGAAGAAAAAACTAAATATCTTAAACAAGCCCTTGATCAGGCCTTACAACCTGAATCAAATAAAGAAACCTTCAAAGAAAAATCTTCTGGTCTCTAAAAAATAGTTGCTACAACTTCTATGCAAGAAGTTTATCAATGTCTCCATAATCAAAATAAAGTTTCATTCTCTCGGGTTACATTGCAAGATCTTTATAAGGAAGTAAATATCCTTAAAAAAAAAGTTTCTACTCTCAAGATGCAAGTAGAACTTTTGCAATCTCTCTCTCCTGATGATGAAATCTTTGGTCAAGTTAATGACTATATCACCCCTAATATAGTCAATTCCTTGACTACTTATCAATTTCAAAAATGGTATACTCCCATTACCATTGTTAATCCAAACTTCCAAAAAGAAGTTATTGCCTTAATTGATATGGGCGCAGATTTAAATTGTATTAGAGAAGGATTGATTCCTACTCAATTTTGTGAAAAAACAAATTATACAATTTATACTGCAAATAACCAAGAATCTCATATTGAATATAAAATACCAACTGTTCATGTTTGCAAAAATGAAGTGTGTATTCCTCTCACCTTTATTATTGTCAAAAACCTCCAATAGGATGCCGTTCTTGGTACTCCTTTCATTCTCCAAATATAGCCCTTTACTACGACAAGTAAAGGTATCCAAACTAAACTCAATTCGGTTGATTTATTCTTCGAATTCATAAAACCACCCCAAAATGGTTTTATATCTGAAGTTGTTAACTGTGTTTCATATAAAGAAACCCAGATTAACTATTTGAGAAATGAAATTTCTCATCTCCAAATCCAAAAACAACTTAGAAATCCAAATTTTCAAATCCAACTATCTAAATTCCAAAAAACTTTAGAAAACTTATGTTCTGAAGTTCCAAATGTTTTTTGGCATAGAAAAACTCATCTAGTTACTCTACCCTACATAGAGAACTTTAATGAAAACCAAATCCCTACCAAAGCTCGTCCTTCTCAAATGGACACTCGCCTTCTTCAACTCTGTGATGAAGAAATAAAATCTCTTCTCCATAAGAAGCTTATAACTCCTTCAAAATCTCAATAGAATTGTGCTGCTTTTTATGTAGAAAAAGCCCCTGAAATTGAGCGAGGTGCTCCTAGACTTGTTATAAATTACAAGCCTCTGAATGAAGTTCTAAAAACGATCAGATATCCAATTCCAAATAAGAAAGATTTATTAAACAGATTGCACAAAGTCAATCTATTTTCTAAATTTGATCTTAAATCTGGATTCTGGCAAATTCAGATTCACCCAAAAGATAGATATAAAACTGCATTTACTGTTCCCTTCGGACATTTCGAATGGACTGTGATGCCCTTTGGTCTAAAAAATGCTCCTTCAGAATTCTAAAAAATTATGAATGACATCTTTCATCCATATAAAGATTTCATTCTTACATATATAGATGATATACTCATCTATTCCCAAAATCTAGATCAACATTGAAAACATCTAGGAATTTTTAAATCAGTTATTGAAAGAAATGGTCTTGTTCTTTCTTCTAGAAAGATTAAGCTATTTCAAACTGAAATCCAATTTCTAGGATTTAAAATATTCCAAAATACCATAAAACCAATCCAAAGAGTTATTGATTTTGCAGATAAATTTCTTGACAAAATTACTGACAAAAAACAACTCCAAAGATTTCTCGGATGTTTAAATTACATATCTGAGTTTTATAAAGATTTGGACAAAGACAGAGCTCTTTTACAAAATCTTTTAACCAAAAATTCAAAATCCATTTGGTCTGATGAGCATACTAAAGCTTTCCAAAATATCAAGTCCAAAGTAAAACATCTCCCTTGTCTTAATCTTTCCAATCCAGATTTTCCAAAAAAGTATCCAAACCGATGCCTCTGATTATGACTACGGAGGTATTCTGTTACAAAAAACTCCAAAAAATGTAGAACAACTTGTTTATTTTACTTCCGGTACTTGGAATCCAACTTAGCAAAATTACTCTACCATTAAAAAAGAAATTTGTCAATGGTTTCTTGTATCCAAAAATTCCAAAGTGACATTTTAAACCAAAAATTCCTCCTTCGTGTTGATTTCCAAGCTGCCAAAGAAGTTTTGAAAAAAGATGTTAAAAACCTAGCTTCAAAACAAATATTTGGTAGATGGCAAGCAATTTTATCGATTTTTGATTTTGATATTGAATTTTATCGATTTTTGATTTTGATTTTTGCCTGATTTTTTATCTCACGAATTTCTGCAGGGAAAACTCAATCAAGATCCAAAAGCCCCCTCTAAATATGCCGAAGAACAAAAATAAGGGAAAAGAAAAATTAGAACTCGAAATAATGAATTTATTCTTTCTCCTCCTCCAAACACCTCTCCAAATCAGAGAACAGAAAACCCAAATACTCCAAACACATCAAAAAGATCCATTCCCAATAATCCAAACTCCTTCAAAAATCGCATTCCAACCAAATACCCAAACTACAGAAGAATACCAACCAAAAGGAAAACATAGGGTTTTGACCCTAGA
Organism: Magnolia kwangsiensis; assembly: GCA_037074715.1. NCBI lineage: Eukaryota > Viridiplantae > Streptophyta > Magnoliopsida > Magnoliales > Magnoliaceae > Magnolia > Magnolia kwangsiensis. The sequence goes on from CM073583.1 coordinate 92,913,581, forward strand.
CCCAGAACTCTCCAAACTTTCTGAAGAGTTTCTTCTGAAAAAGCTCTTCCTTCCAAATAACCATTTTCATCCAAGACAACCAAATTACTTCAAAAATTTCTATGAAGTAATTCTGGTCCAAACCAAAAGTTCGATATTTGAACATCGTACGAATCAAAACCAAAAAGAGATTTCTTTCTTCAAAATGAAAATCATCAATATCATTCTCCAAACAGAATGGGGAAATTCTTTTTCCTAATATCAAAATATCTAAAGTCCTGATGGAAAATCTCACCCTTTTTCCTATTGGGATTATATGGTAGCATGGAAATATGCTCTCCTTTTCTAAAATTTTAAAAATGGTCATTCATGGTTTTTTAATTTTTCAAGACCATATACCAAAAATATTTCATCTTGGTTTTACACTCAATGGTGGGTTATCTTTGGTGGCCAATCATCCATATTGCCAGAAAAATTATTTTCTTATTATGCAAATCTTGAGAAAATGTAGAAACCTGACTATCCAGGATGGTTTCTAATGCAATATTTTGCCAAAAATGAACTTTCATGGATCCTCAGATGGAAGTATGATGTTTTACCCTCTGAATACCAAAATGCAAAAGTTCTATTCCAATCCACTTACATCAAATGGTGAATAAATTTGATTGCTCCATTGTTCTCGAAGCAACAAAACAGCAATTTTCAAAATCATTCAAAGAAGTCATCACGGCTAGACAGCCAGATGAAACTACCAAATTAAAGCAAGAATTATCTGCACTCAAAGCTGCATTCATAGCTTTCCAAGACTAAGTCTCCAGCCGTCAAGGTTCTACATACGTTGAATATGAAGGATCGTCTACGGCTGCCCCTGATCATGACTCTCTTATAGAGGACCAAGAAGTGTTCTTCTAGACGACGTCTATACCAAATTGAAGCCGAATGCCAAATTAAAGCCAAAATGAAGCCAAATGCAAGCACCGATAGAAGCCATGGTGTATTCTAAGCCTCCAAAAATATCTCCGACAAAAGCTAGACACGTCCTGCAAAATTCTAAACAAGTCTACTGTAGCGAATCTACTGTAGCAGCACGCCAAAATCTGCTGTAGCACTTTTTACTATTGCATATAGTAAAACTGCATAGTAAAATTGCACAGTTCCAAAACTGGGTACTATTCGCCCGTGGATTTTACCCACCGTTTTTCTTGTACAGTTTTGTAATAGTTTTTGTAAAACTCTATTTAAAGAGTTGTTCTCTTCATTTGTAATCAGAGTTCGACTAGCGAATTCACATCTAGTCCTAGAGAGTGCTTAAATAGCAAGCAAGTGTGATTTCTTCTTCTGTATTTCTTTCTTCTTTTATATTTTCAATTTTCTTTTGTGTGACACTGCTTCAATATAGGTTGCGCATACTGATATCCTTCGTAGTAGTGGAGTACGAGGCGTATCAGAACCCTTACATTACTTTTATGAATCTCCTGAATTATTGTTAATCTTAAAGGATAACCATCACTATGAGCAGAGTGTTGCCCCTCTGCAATCGTACAAATGATGCATGTGATGTACAAATTGAAAACCTCGAGCACCACCCCTTATAAAAGATTATACCGAATGAATAAGAAGATAGTTTTATGATTTAGTTTTATATTTCAACTGCAAACTCGATAATGTAATAAGCTTTCATTGAGAGGGCATTTAATAATTTGTAAAATTCTTTTACTCTAATGAAATAATAGATACAGTCGATGTTATTCTCATGAATGGTTACCTTCATAAATGTAACTGGATGTGATTTAAATGAAAAATAAATATAGTGCAATTTTTAAAACATCTAATTTATACATTATTAATATGTAGAATTCTTGAGCACGAGTATGTACTCAGGTCGCGAAAATTTCAATATGTTACACTTACATATAAAGCTGAGGTGGAAAATCGGCTTAAGAAAATGATTAAAATCCTTCGATCTGATAGAGGTGACAAGTATATATCCGAAGTATTTAAATCATATTGTGAAAATATTGGCATTGTGTGACAGTACACAATGACTTACACTCCACAACAAAATGATGTTACAGAGAGAAGGAATATGACACTATTAGATATGGTTAAATCAATGATGACACAAGTTAATCTCTCTATCATATTTTGGGGAGATGCGATGCTAACAGCTGTTTATGTCCTTAATAGAGTCTCATCCAAATTCATTCTTAATACCTCATATGAGATGTGGTCTTGGAGGATTCCTTCTCTAGCCAACCTACGCCTTTGGGGATCTTTGGGATATGTTTTGCTACCTCGAATAGAAGTTGACGATGAATTGAGATAGAATCTCGGGACACGACCTTCGTCGAAGATAAATCTCAAAGCTGAATAAAGCAAAAGGTTATAATAGAATGTTTTGAAATTCCTAATGCATCTTAAGAAAGTGAGAGTTTTGCTTCTCAAAATGAAGATGGTTCTGATTCTTAAAATGCAGATGCTCTTATAGTTTGTCAAGATAGTGAGAGAACATCTCAGCAGGCTTCCGAGTTAAGTCGACGCAAAAGAGGATTGATTCCCCGAAGATACTTCGATATTGAGGGGCAATCATTCTCTTGCAATGTTCTTGATAATGATGAACCTAATTTTTATCAGGATGCATTATTATCTTCTAATTCGACCGATTGAGTGACTGATATGGATGAAGAGATCGCTTCCATGGAGAAGAATAAAATCTAGAAACTTGTGGAGATGTCATCCAATCGCAAAGCGATAGATAATAAGTGGGTACTCAAGTTTTTTTTAAAAAAAACAGATGGTACAATGGAAAAGTACAAAGCACGATTAGTTGCTAAAGGTTTCACAAATAAATAATGCACTGATTGTGAAAAGACTTTTTTACCTATTGCAAAGTTCTCTTCAATTCGCATGATCTTTTCCATTATCGTAAGTTTAAACTTAAAATTATATTCGATGAATGTAAAAGACCGCATTCTTAAACAGTGACTTGGATGAAAAGATATATATGCAACAGTTCATGAATTATGTATGCAAAAAATATCTAAATAAAGTCTGCAAGTTGTTGAAATATATTTATATTTGAAGTAATCTTCAAGATAGTGGTATATGAGGTTTCACTTAGCCATCACTACTTTCAAATTTACAATGAATAAAAAAATCATTGTTTATAAATGAAACAGTCTCGAAGATCTTTTTAAATATTATCTCTATATGTGTATGATATTTTGCTAGCCGGTAATGACATGCAATTGTTGATGTTGACTAAAGATTGACTATTTTCAGACTTTGAAATAAAAGATCTTGGCAAAGCCAACTTTATTCTCAGGGTAAAAATCATCAGGGATCGACATAAGAAATTCTTAAGTTTATCTTAAGCTAACTATATATAAAAGATCTTAGAGTGATTCAGGATGGAAAAATTAAAAGTTATTGAAACCTATATGGATAAAGCTACCAAGTTAGATAGAAAATTGTATCCCCAGACTGAAGCTGAGAAATTGACTATGTCCTTGGTATTTTATGCAAGCACAGTAGGGAGTTTAATATATGCTTTGCTTTGCACCAGACCGGATATTAATTATGCAGTTGGCATAATTAGCCATCATTAGAGTAACCCAGGACAGTTTCATTGGTAAGTCATCAAACGTATATTTTTCTATCTCAGAGGAATGAAAGATCTAATGTTGTGTTATGAAGGCACGAGTCTCGAGCTCAAAGGATATTTTGATGCTTCTTGGGGTAATGACGTCGACGAGGAAAAATCTACTTCAGGATATGTCTTCTTACTCGAAGGGGGGATCATCTCATGGTCGAGTAAGAAATAAACATTTATAATTCTTTCATTTATAGAGGTCGAGTACATTACATGTTATGCTGCAGTTCGAGAGTATGTATGGGTTCGTAGATTTTTACTAGGTTTGGATGTTGTACCGAGCGTTCATCAACTTATATTGTTGAAGATAGACAATACTTATTCCATTAACTTGACAAAGGATCCTAAACATTACCAAAAGTCTAAAAACATTGAGATCAAGTATCATTACGTCCGTGATCAAGTGAAAGATAAGAAGGTCACTCTCAGCTACATTTTTACTATAACACCCCGAGTTTTCAGGGGCCGTGTAAGAACTCGGCTCCCAAATTTTCACGTGTCATGGGTGTCCTAATGGGCTTCATATTTTGATTACATTTGGATGATCTTATAAGCAATGAAAGATTTAACAAGGCATGAAGTATAAATACATTATAAAGTAGTATCAATTGCTACTAAATTAAAAATATTTAAACGACAAATTCAAAATCATCTAAATAAGGAACTAGTCTCACTCATACATGACCCAAGGTGACTAGGGCCCTGGTCCATACTCCGTGGTGGCCCAAACTCAACTAAAAAGATCTGCTGAAAGTCTGGAAGCAGGAAAACTCCTCCTCCCTATCCTTGCTCACCTTGCTCGACTCGTCGAGCTCCGCCTCACCAGCATCTAGTAAAGAGTCTAGTTAGTTAGTGTTTTAAAACACCATCCCAGAGTGGGAGTAAGTGATCAACTCAGTGAGTGCTATTAATCTTAAGTTACAACAAACATCAATTATAATATGAATTTAATGAAACACAGCCACTCATCAACACCTAATAATTCTTATTAGAATGCATGCATGCGCAATAATATGATGCATGCCCTCGCCACAAGTAACTCCATCTAACGATCGCTTATGTCAGCACTTCCTCAGAGCGACCTTGACTTTCGAGTCACCATCCTAACTAATTTGATGCAATGCGATTATGTTAGTCGAGTTATTAGTTAAGTCCATTCATCCAGCAGGTTTGAGAATTTGATACACCCCACGTATCAATGCCCTAAACGGGTTGCGAAACCAAAACCCTCCAATGTGTGAGGCCGAGACCCCGCGGTCCGTGATCCCGTCGGGTTCCTCATCCCCGACTTCAAGCACATAAGGAGTGCTGAGAGAAAGGGATTGCTCGCGGTCACTATGGGGAGGCGCGGCACCCCAGCGTAGGCTGACAGCTCAGACATAGTGTCCCATTCCACCATACCCAGCTCACAAGGCTGTGAACCAGTTTTAAGTGGGTTATTGATGGGCTACAACGGTTGTAGGGTGGTTCAAGTTCCATACATATGTGAGCAACTAGGGTTAATCAAACAAGATTGATCAGGCAGTAGGCTAAACCGCACGAGTCAGGTGAGCGTGAAACGAGTGATATGGGGCACAAGGGACCCATGTAGTCGAACTATAGCCACCCGAACACACCCGCCCAAAGCCACGGGTTTAACCATAACATAATCCTACCGATAGGACTATTGTCTCTCCTCATGTTCTTGAGTAACCCAAGAAGGTGAGGGTGATCCATAACATGCCAACTATTCATGTTATCAACTAACATAGCAATATCATGTTCTTATGCATCTCAAACATACAAAACGGATACTCCTACCAAGCAACGAGTAATATCAAGAAACAAGGTGCGAGTGAGTGTTTGGGTGTGTGAGGAAGCTATGCACTTCTCCCATCTCAAGGAATCATAAGTATAAAGGTAATAATTCATATACACAATGAAGTAACACATATGAGAGAAGAGAATCAAGCAACCATAAGTAAACTATCATCCATACATATTAGCATGTAAGAACAAGTTCAACACTAATTTGAGAACTAAGCATACAATCCATACAATTCTAACCAACATTCCACCCCTAGAGTTTCTCTAGATTTTCCAAACATAGCATCTAAGCAAACAAAATCATTAAACTCATAATAGAATTGGTGCTAGGTCACCTAAGAACAATAGTCCGCACCTATGGATCGTTAGAGATTTAGAAAACGTCCTAAGAATGAGGGCTTTTGGATTGATTGGCCGGAATCCCTAAAATAAACTCTTGCATATTAGAATTTCATACCAATCCCCTCTCAATACATGGGTTTCAAGAAAAATAGGTGAGGGATTTACCTATACGATCAACGAAAGCGATTCTTGTGGCGACGGTGAAGGTTCCTTATAGAAGAGGTAGGGAGTTGCAAGATGGGGTTTCCTTGGGCCCCACCACCACCAACACCCTCCTTCACTCTCTTCTTCCTCTCTCTTCCCTTTCTTCTTTCTCCCTTTTCTCTCTTCTCTCTTTCCTTCTCTAGGGCAAAATCGTATGGGGAGAGGGGGTGCCCAAATGAGGCCCTTTTATAATGTCATATTTGGTGTAATTGGCCCCAAGGGCTAGATTTTCACTATACTAGACCTATGAGAGGGTCTTTCTAAGATCTAGGGCCCTCTATAGGGTGTACATATTGATATACACCATAGGATAGGTGCTCCATGGCCCAATGAAGGGCCATGCAAAATTTAGGAACGATCGGATATGGCGTTTAGTCGTACAGGTCCAATTTGTGATCAACGGTCACCGTTTCACGATCGGATCCCAGATTTTGTGAACAGACGAAGGATAGTACATTGGACCTTCACCAAAAAATTAGAAGAAATTCGACGGCTGAAAAGCCCGAAATCTCAGTTTCTTTGGTCAGTGTCAGATTTCAACTCTGGCCTTGGGTGGGTTGACAAGTGCTGATGGAACGACCCAAATAATTAACTTCGGAGTGTTTAATGAGTCCGTGGTCCGCGATGGACTACAAGCCCAGTGAGATCTATGGTTCCCTAGAGTTTTATAATTTTTTGAACTTCCCACGTCGCGGTATGGCCCGCACGGGTTGTTGCTAAGTATAAACGGGCTATCGGCTTGACGGCCCGCACTCGGTCTAATCACGACCAGACTGGTCCACCTGTGTATAAGCTAACATCAAGTGTTAATGGTCAATAAGTGCTAATATAAGCTAATTAAAAAAAATAAGGATCTTTGAAAATCCAAAACAGTGAAAATTCAGGATGTTACATTTACTAAGGAGATAATGGCTTATCACATGATGAAACCTATATCTAGAAATTTATTTCAGGTTTACATCAAGCAGATGGGATTGAGGCGAGCTTGAGTAACGTACTTGTATCTAGTATCTTTCATTAATGAATAACACATTCCATTTATTTAGTATTGAGTACTTATATAAACTAGGTATGTAGATCATCGACATTTACCATGAGACATGTAGGATTTCTATTTTTTGTTGGCAGGCCGGTCACCCACTCGTATGGGTTGACCAACCTTAAATGTACAAGAGAGATACATTTGAGGTGATGTTCATATACCGAGGTATGGACTTTTCTTTATCGTGAATAATAAATGACGAGGATATGAGTGAGTCATATTTGCCTACAATCTTAAAATATTGAAGATGAGACTGATCATGTCGAATAAGATAATCACACCATTACTTTACATGTGATCAATGTTATGACTTGAATTAATAGTCAGGTTGTAAGGATATGAGATGAGTCGTACGTCATATGGAATGACCTACATATTGTAGACCTGACATATACCTAGTATTGTCTACTTTACGACATAGATTGTAACCACGTGCTGAGACTTTTTACCTACAGATTGCTTTGATTCGATCTAATTATTACAATGCCTGAGTAGCCAGTCCTGTATGTGACTCATTGTATCCTTAACAATCCTCTTCTTGTATGTATGAGGATGATATTGAGTGTCGCTACTTTAATGTATTATGACGAAAAGCTCTTAATTGACTATACTCGGTTACGCTATGAAAGCAACTTGATTAGTTCCAAATTACACATATGTATGTGGAAGATCTCGTGACAGCTACATTGAGTTTTTAGAACTATAAACACGTACTTGAAGACTTATTTGCCGGCAATATCGAGTTTATTTATTATTATTATACATTTTTGCAAACGATATGCTTTTTTAAAAGTATATAATAAGTATCACTTTAAATTGATTTAAGTCGAAGTTTGAGAAAATCGAATTTTTAGAATAACTCGATAAGTTGGATAAGTGCGTGTGTTGGCCAAGTACTCTAGACTGGGAGTTAACTCCATCCGGCGTGGTCATGCGGACTACGACAGTCATTGTAAATTTGGATTATTGAGTACTAGTTAAGTGGTCACTTAATATTTAAACACTTATGAGAAGATTACAGTAATATAACTAGTCCCATGTCTCTGATTCTTTTTATCGCGATATTTGATTTTGATTATTATTAAGTGAGTTAGATAGACATTTTTTAAAAAAAATTTATTTATTAATATATATATTTTTTGTGCCTATCCCACAACGGGTGGGAGGTGTTGGATATAGGCCAATGGGCAATCACTAGTGGGCGGGTCCCATGAGGTTTGACTTTTTTTTTTTTTTGTTAATATTTTTTTTTCTTAAATAAAGATTTAGACAATGAGATAAGATTGGATAATTTCTGGTTTCATCTAAACTCCCTATACTTCCTTATAAATGAGAAGAGGATCTCCCGTGAATTATACATTAAGCAACAACCAAAGTAAAAAGAGGAAATTGAGAGATTGATATTTGTCCATTTAGCTTGTCCTTAAGACGATTTAAGCCACATATTGTAATCCATCTAGCTTGCCCACCAGAAATTTGGATGCGTCTGAAACTTAGCTTGACCCCTTATCCAAGTGAGACACACATAATGGATGGGTTGGATTTGTGAACCACATATCAGTGGGTCCAACAAATGATCATGAGTGTTTTAACGGGAGGGTAACCTCTCTCAACTTCTCTATGTGGTGTGACCCACACAAGTCATGGATTGACCTGATTTTTAAGCCCGAGGCCCACCAGGGAATGGTGCATTTGACTAATGGGGTAGATATTCATCACACATCACGATGGGGCCCACACAACTCACAGGAAATTGCCAGTAGGTTGACCTCATATTACCACATATCGGTGGGTCCAACAAATGATCATGAATGCTTTAACAGGAGGATAACCTCTCTCAACTTTTTTATGTGGTGTGACCCACACAAGTCATGGATTGACTTGATTTTTAAGCCCGAGGCCCACTAAGGAATGGTGCATTTGACTAATGGGGTAATATTCGTCACACATCACGGTGGGGCCCACACAGCTCACAGGAAATTCCCAGTAGGTTGACCTCATATTACCATTCCCCCCCCTCCCCCCCCCTCCCCCCCCACATACATACAAAGGAAATAGTTGTCCGCGGTCGACCTCATGGGAATTTTCCATGAAGTCAAGCTGTGTGGGCCCCACTATGATGTGTGTTGAACATCAATGCCATGCATTTGATGAGTCTTCTTTAAATTATGGAATATCTCAAAAATCAGCCATATACTAAACTCAGGTGGGCTATATCATGTAAAATCATGTGAAAACATGCGTAAAACATATAAAAGCACTTGGCGGAGCCCACCTGAAACTTGGTCAAACCCCTCATCCAAGTGGGACACATATAATGGATGTGATGGATTTGTGAACCACATCTCGGTGGGCCCAACAAATGATTATGAATTTTTAATGGGAGGGTAACCCCTCTCAACTTTTGTATGTGGTATGGCCCACATAAGTTATGGATTGACTTTATTTTTAAGCCCAAGGCCCACCATGAAATGGTGCATCTGACTGATGAGGCTGATGTTAGACACGCATCACCGTGGGGCCCACACCGCTCGACCATACACACCCACATATACACGTGTGTGGACAGGCCATATGCCAAAAATCAAATCATTCAGATGATCCTACCCCATCAAGTGCAGTACTTTTGCCGATCAACACTCGAGCACGTTCGTGGACTTTTCCTAGCTACCAAATTTAATAATCTAGATTCCTCCAGTTAGCGGTCCGCTTTTATTATCTTCCAAAGATCATTCTGGAAGCAGATTGCCCGACTGCCCTGCCCGACTGCTTACCCACGCTCTGCTCCTATTTGCGTGCTGCCTAACTTGACTCCATCACAGCCGATTTCTGCTAGCCGGTGCAATTCTTCATTTAATGATTAACCCTCCACAGCCTCGATCGTCTCTCGATCTTCCATTTCGCAATCCCACCAAGACTTCTCTTAGACTTGTTCGAGGTTATGGCTCTGGCTCACCTCGATTTTTTCATGTCGATGATAATATTTCTGCTCCTGCTAACATTCGCCTTACGTCTCATGTTTGCAATCATATTAATTACAATGATCTGGATGGCCATTGAAGGATGGGCGATGCTTATCAGTGACGCACTCTGCTTTAGCACCTGGCAGCGATGGTAGCTGCTCCATGCTTCTCCTTCTCTTGATATGTGGTATATAGATACTGGTGCTACAAATCATGCCACAGCAAATCTTGTAAGTTTCTCCATTTAGTTTGAGTACGAGGGAAGTGACAAAATCACCCTAGATAATGTAAACTGTATGCGGAATTGCAAAAGTACCATTAGATAAAATAAATAGTGTACCTTGTTGAAACGCGTGGCTTAACACTGTAGTCTTTCACACCTTATACTCTTAGAAAAGCATTGGGATGAGAATGAAGTGTATCACAGTTCTATCATACCACTCCTTACACGATTTTAGATGCATCACAACTTAGCGGGGTCCATTGGTACTCCCCATCAAACTATCTAACATTGAAGATAATCCAGACCCTTGATCAATAAGGCCCACCTTATAAAATTATTATATGGATCAAGTTGCCAATTTCAAGCCTTGTTTCCTCCACCTTTACTCCTGTAATGCTATTTTCATCTTCATGTACTTTGTCATTTCAATGAAGTTGTGCTCTGCTCACCAATTTTCTAAAGACAATGAACTTTTTTTTAAAAAAAAATTACTCCCAGGTTTTATAAACAGGGCAAAACACCTTGGATTCTCCAGGTGGAGTAAGAATGGGCTTTACCCATTTTGTGCCTTTCCAAACCCACACTTTTATGGTTGCTTTGGGCTCTGCCCATTTTAAGTGAATTTGTCGGTTTGTTAACTTGCTTCATTATTATCTTGGGCATCCTTCATCTTTTGTGTTATTGGGACTTATCAATTGCTAGGCCATTTCATGAATTGGCCAATGGTAAAGGGTTTGTATGATGGCATCTCTCTATTCAATTTATAAACTCTTCTAGACCATTGTTCTAAAACTTCTAATCGATCTCAGTGAACTCTGATGAATCTGAGAAAACTTCCAAACAGGAGGTTTTGCATAGGCCCATCCACAACCTCCATGTACCCCTTTGCACATGGCCAACCTATGGACCGTGCGCCATTTGGGCAAAGCATTAGTTGGAGCCCTCTATGGAGATGACCATATGCATTAATCAGACTGGGCCACCTATACACTAATGCAAAATGACAGTTATGAAAGACTGGCCAACAATATACAGTGGACCCATCTTCTTAAATCATGCTTGGGGCAATGTCACACAACTCAGATCATTCGTGTTAGCCCAAGCTTAGCGTGCAGGTCCATTAGCTTTGGACCTTACATTCACTACTCAGATGATTGGTCTATTCCCTTGTTCTTAAATTCTTTATGGTTGTTATGTACATACCTATGATTTTTTTATTTTTATTTTTTGTTCTTATATTCCTTATGGTTGTAATGTATATACCTATGATTTATTTATTATTATTATTTTTTATCCTTTGTGATTGTAGATAGTTTTGCATTGAATCATGAAGTGGACCCCACTTACATAATGTAGTTTTATGAGGTTCATGATGAAATCTTTCTATATGTGTAGTTATTGAGTCTTCTCTAGGCCCATTTGGCTTTCACACATGTAATGTGTATGAATAATTATTACGGGCATGGTTGTTAATATTACCAGGTAAAACATGCCCTAAGTGCAATTGTAACCCATCTTTTGTGATAAAAATGGGTGCAGACAGTTTCCATTATGTTGAGCTCGAAGTTGGTTTTGGGTTAGTTGTGTCCTTTTTATGCCCAATTTAAGGATTTGTATGTGCGCACACGCGGATACACACACACTATTGATACTATTGCATATTCTAAAGTGCCATGATCAAAGCATTATAATTGCATGGGCTTTATTATCGAAGGGTTTTGGATATGTATTAAGTTATTGTGAGTTGTATGTGATGATAAATTCATTAGGTTATTTTAGTTAAAAGGACATGAATTGTACATACCAAGAATAGCTTAATAGAAACAATGTAGATAACTAATTAAAATATATGAGTATGTGTAATTCATTAATTAAATCAAATTGAGGTAACAAGTTCACCATCTACATAACTCACAGTAGGACCAAACCCTAAAGTAATTGGTCACCTAGATGTAATTTCCATTTTAACTAAGGGCATTGGACAAAATTATGGGTGTTGTGCCATACAGGCATTAATGGTCCAAACGTAATAAGGTGGATATATAGATTACAATATAATAACCTACACGGCCCGGTTCACTCATTTCTTTGTTAATGGGGTATAGAGAATATTCACTAGGGGGCAATGGATTGAGTGGGATTCTAGTTTCTAGGCATTAGTGCGTAGCCTTTGTTGCACACTCCAACAAAGTGACCCTGTCTGCGGAAGCCCATTGGTACTCGATTTAAGGGCATGGTGCATGTGTCGTGCATTAAATATCAATAATTGGTTGTGTTTGTACCCAAACCGAGGAAGTTCTACCCAAAAGATTTCTCTATCTTGAGGGAGCCAAACGGAATGGGGTGGATGACGATAACACCATGAGATTAAATAATCCATCGTACTACAAAGTAAATAATCCATCTTAGTTTGTTTGGGCTTGTGTCGTTAACATTTAGCCAGTCCCACGATGTGAAAATTGCTTGCACGTTACAACTTTAGCTTAAAGGAATGGGTCACAATGATGCACTGGATTTCACACCAGAATTTGATGATTGGATTTATTATCTTGAATAATCAAGTTGACTGCTCCATTAATATGATTAAACTATCTCTTATTAATGTTTAAGGTTTGATGATTTTTTTTTTTAAACTTGAGCTTTTGCACCTTTTATATTATAATCATGAATATTGGATATGTTCTGTCCCAATTGAAAAAGCCTTCCTACCTTTAATACTACAATTTATTATTATTATTATTATTATTATTATTTAAAATCTCAAAATAAAAGGATGCATTAAATTAGACTTAGGGCTGTTTGGCATCTCTAATGAGAAGAGCTATTTTGCTTATTCTATAAAAAAATAAGCTGTAATTTTAGTTAATAATACATCTAAAATGGGCCAAAAAATTCGGACGGTTTAACTTGAATAAATTAAATCCCATATGCAATCTATTACGTAATTTTCTACGTGCCTGCGTATCATGCATCACACTGCCAGATTATCAAAGATTTTCTCCATAAGAAAATGGGTCACGATCGGATGTGTCACCCACCACTTTCGAATTTACAAATAAAATAAAGGGGTGTTATACAAAGCTTGACTAAGATTCGTACATAATATTCAGATATTTATTTTCTACGAGTGGGCCCATCTTACATAATATTAAAATAATTGTTTATGTCACTTCATTTATGTCGTATGCTGTGGCCCACCTGAGGTGTGAAGTGGCGTGACTTTTAGGCCAGAAGATCTAAGGGCGAGTATATCAAACGCTTGGCTTGTGACACGTGGCACACTGCAGACAGATCATTCAAGGCCCATAACTTTGCACTCCTAGGGTCCTGATTTCTTCCCTACCAGAAAAAAAGAGAGATGTTATGTGGGCCCATTTAAACTACATGTCATTGCATGTCATTAAGGTCCTAGACTCCTTCAAATGGCGATGAGCGTTCAACCGTACACGTGGCAAGATGGTATAGCTGGATGACATTGCGTACCGTCCAAATCGCTGGCCCAAATGTGGACGGAAGGAAGAAAATTACACTGATGGGTAACGATAGCAATGGGCCGGGCCTATACTTGGGCCTAGCAAAATCAAAGTTTTGGACAAGCCGGCCGTTAAAGTTCAAAATCCATGCCTGTGGGTCAGACCCATTGCCAGGGCTACTGATAGGATGATATAGTAACCATCTGATTTCACCCTTGGAATTTGGACCATTAACTATTTCAATTTTAACCAACCATTTGATGGACATCAATTGGACAGCTATGATTGCTTGATCAGCATGGTTTTGGAGATATCATATGTTATGGGAAAAAATAGATCAAAAAATTAACTGAATCGTATGGAAGCAACTCAAGGCTAATAGCTCGGAAAAGAAGATGGATAAGAAACATGGCCTGGATTATTGAGCACGACCTCCACAACTAGTTGTGAGCACCATTTATGAGCAGCGACTTCAGATTTGATTGATTTCTCATTATCACGACCAACGAACGATTATAAGTATCGACTCGACCTTAAAGACATGCTCCGATCACAATTAACATTTTAGATATGTTTGTAGAACCTTGGCCAAACCAACTTAGAGGTTGGCCTTAATTGTTGACCACGGCATCTTAGGAATTCGACCACCCCGACTTAGACGATGGCATTGACAGTCCACCACGGTCTCCTTGAGACCCGACCACCAAGAAATCTATTTCCCACACGAGGAGGATTGATTCCTCGAGATCTTTATTGAGAATCATATCGAGGATAATGCTTGGATTCTAATGATGATTCTTGCATGATATGCGACTGTATAATAGATTCAATACTATACATATACATAACTAATACAATAATGTTATAAATAAGACCCCCACCCATGATGGCAGGTATGCACAATAACTATAGTTTTAGTAGACCCACAATGTTTGTTCTAACTTTGGGTTGTAGGTCCATTGTAGTTAGATTTTGTAAGTGTACGACGGTCTAGAAATGACGACCATATATCAACATCAACATCATCCATCGAAAACGTGCCCCACGACCTGGGTGTCTTGGGTAGCTTGCATCCTCCACGGGAAGCTTTGCAAACTCTATTGGGGTTTTCAAATCTGTCCCGTGGAGCCCATGATCAGGTAGTCTATACCATTGATCTATTGTGTCACACGATGGATGGACCAAGGCCTGAAAATCTCACAGACTGGAGCATCCTAGCCGTCAATCTGAGGACTCTTTTTAGTTGAATTTAGACTGTTGTTGTATCTTAACCATTTATCAGTAGGCGAGTAGATTTTTGAGGCCAGGACCACCATATTGGGTTGAAAGATAGCAAATGGTATACATTACCAGACAACGGATGAGGGCTAAGAATGGGCTGGGCCCGACCAAGCCATGGTCTATCAAAACCTAGCTGGGCCCATGATGGGTCAAAAGAAATGGGGTTGAGCTCAGCCTGTGATGAACATGCACAACATTAGCCCGAATCTGGTCAACTATTAGTCTGGGCTGTTCTTTAGGAGAGCTCCATCATACATGATATATGACAGAGATGGTGAAAACCTAAGTGGGCCCAGATCAGGCCAGCTAATATGCCCATAGAAATCCAACCAAAGCCAGACCGGAAATGGGCCAGGCCTGGTCCCAACCGCCCAGCCCATGATTCAGTTGGGTGGGGACCTAACCGTGTTCCGTCGGGTCTTTTCCGTGGGGCCCACCACGATTCATTTTGTGTATATTCAGGCCGTCCATCCGTTTTTCCAGCTCATTTTACGGCATGTCCCCAAAGAAGCATATCCAGATCTCAAGTGGACCACACTACATGAAACAGTTGTGATTGACCGTTAAAAACGTTTTATGGGCCACAAAAGTTTTGTATCAAGCTGATAATTGCGTTTGCCTTAATTTCCACGAGGTCTGTGTGACGTACCGACATTCTCAACAGGTTGGATGGTAAATAAAATTACGGTGGACCCTAGAAGTTTTTAACGATGAAGGTTCAGTGATCACTTTTACCTGTGGTGTGGTCCACCTGAGATTTGGATCTGCTTATTTTTTGCACGTTTGCATAAAATGAGGGAAAGAAAACGGATGGACGGTCTTGATATACAAAAAATACATCTAGATGGGTCCCACGAAAAGACCTGACGGTACTCGGTCAGGTCCCGAACTGACCGAATCCACGCGAGATGCGATATCCTAAATAATCTCTGCCGACGTGTGGGGTGTTGCCACGTGTAGCAAATAATACAACTTACTGATGTGACGGTTCATCGTGGTGGGACAATAAGAGGACACATAGCATTATTGGAGTGCTATCCTTTGACAATCAGAAGGTGAACAAAGATTTCTACTCTTGAAGAGTGTGATGGTTCATGCTCATGCATTCTGACACTGAACATATAGTGTGAACATAAATCAAATCAAACCGTCCAAGTCGTGGGAAACAATTTATGCAAAATATTAATTGAAATTTACTCAAAACTGATCTCCGAACTGGCCGATTAGTGGACATTAATCGAACGGTTAAAATGTTAAATTGTAGAGAGTACAATTATCTGAGATTCATATTGCTCAGTAAATTTAATCTCAAACTTATGACTTATCTGAAAAGTGTCCTACTATTTGGATGGTCGATTTATGCTACATATCTGCCACGTATGCAGTTGAGTGCATGCGTATGGAAGATCACACGCTTTCAGAATAGGTATCAAATAACTTCCCTTGAAAACCACGCTCCCTAATTATTTACCTTTTTTATCGCCTCTTAGATAGGATTTGATCAGGACAAATTATGGTAAAACACAAGGCTTTGTTTAGGGACCCGTGGTTACGTCTGCGTGGTCAAACTCACTAGGCCCGGCCATGATGAGTATGTTTTGTCCCAGCAGTCCATTCACTCAGCAGATCCAAAACCCAAGTAGACACAGTTGGAACTCTCGGTAGACTGCGAGGTCCTTACTCTTGCTCGGGTGGTAGACTCTCAGGGCCTGTTTGGCCAGGCAGATCCCACGGTATTAGGAGGGATGGGATCGGCAATATCCTTGGATAGGCATCACGAGCCAAACAGATCCAGTGAACTTATCCCGGGATATAAGCCATCCCATGGATCTTAAGACAATCCATCGTTACCTTAAAATTGATCCTATCCCTTGATTGAATGGATTGGAAGGTAAAATTTCGGGATATGGAGGGCGTGCGAAACAGACCCAGTGAACTTGTCCCAGGGTATAAGCAATCCCATGTATCTTAAGACAAACCACTAACACCATCATCATTACTTTAAAATTGATCCCATCCCTCCTAATACCATGGGATCTGCCCGGCCAAACAGGCCCTAAGGAGTTTCAACTCCCGATCAAGGGTTCAAGTACCCATAGATGGTGAAATTCCACTAGCGTGGTTGTGAGGTCTTATTTTTATTTTCAGTAGAGACAGATGGAACACCCTAGTCCATAGCTCAAGTGGTAGACTGAGAGAAAGATACCTCGTTTCAACACTGAGGTCCTGGTATCGATCCTTAGTGGGGGTGACTAACATTGAAGTGTCAACTCATGGTGGGGTGTACTAACATGCTAACAAAAAAAAAAAAAGTAGACAGAGTTGGAAATTGCAGAAACACTAAGAAAAACCGTGGAAACATAGGGGAAAGTAAAGTATATGCACAGTTAATTTCATCACAAAGTAACAAATAATGACTATGAAAATAGAAATAATAAGAAATAGACTTTTATTGATTCAAAAAAGCTTCGAATCTACTTCAAAAGCCCTAACTATGTAGTCGAATTCTTATGAACAATTTAAAAAGCCCTACAAGACCTCTGTATCTTTCTCTCAAAACCCAATTACACTTGATATATATAGTGTTACAACTGAAATATGAAATAAAATTCGTATTTATGCAATTTTGTGCACAACTTCAATGAGACATTTGATACCATCGACAATCCTTGATGCCATCGAACTTACTTTTATGACATCGAGTGGTAACACTAAAATGTTATAGCAACTAACATGAATTTTTAAAATTTTTCTGATGGCATTGAGCACCTGTCAATGGTATTGAGTGGTCTGTTGATGACATCGACAAACTTTGTGATTGACAGATTTAAGACATCAACAACAATCTCTACCATGTCTTCAATCTTCATTAATCATAACTCATTATAATTTTCTCTCTAATTTTGCCTTTTATCATAACTCTGCCATTGCTTTTCATGCACACTCCGTCTTCTATTTAAGTATTCACTAAGTCTAAAGAAGTGGTATAGAACTTGAACTTTTTTGTGGGAACCACCTTAGTATGCATGTTAGACAGATTTATGCTTGTGTGATTCTTCTCTAGAATCACGCATTCTTCCTTAAGTACCTGTCGGATAAAATGATGACGCATATCAATATATTTAATACGTGAGTGATAAGCAGAATTTTTAGCCAAATTGATTGCACTTTCGCTGTCACAATTGACAGACACGATCTCCTGCTGAAGCCCCAACTGATTTATTACACCCCTCAACCAAACACCTTCCTCTAATGCTTCTATTATTGCCATATACTCAGCTTTGATTATGGAAAAAGACACCATATATTGAAGCTTCAACATCCAACTGATCTCTTCACCCGCTAACACATACAAGTAACTGAAAATCAACCTTCTATTATCCACATTGCCTGTGTAATCCGAATCCACATAGCCTATTAACTTATCCTCCAATTTTTAAAATGATATAACATAATCCTTCGTACCTCGAATATATCGAAGTAGCTATTTCACTACCTCATAGTATTGCTTGACGGGGTTAAACATATATCTGTTAACAACACCCACCGAATGTGAAATATTCAATTTTGTACAGGCCAGACATACATCAAGTTGCCAACTGCACTTGAATAAGGCACACAAGACATAACCTATTTTTCTTCATTTGTTTTAGTACACTATTTAGAAGATAGCTTAAAATGAGCCGTGCGGAGAACACTGACTGGCTTTGCCTTGTCCATCCCATACTTCATCAATACATTCTCAAGGTATTTCACCTAAGATAACTATAGTCCACTCCTCTTCCTGTTTATGTGTATGTCAATGCCGAGAATCCTCTTTGCAGCCTCCAAATCTTTCATCTCGAATGTCCTTGATAACTGAGTCTTCAGTATGTTGATTTCAGACATGCTAGGACCGATGATAAGCATCTCATCAACATATAATACTAAGATAATGTACTTCCCATCACTTAGTGTATTATAATAGACACAATAATCATAATCACTCTTGGTAAACTTTTGACTCATTGTGAAATAATCAATTTTTTTTTCACCACTACTTAGGCAACTGTTTCAGGTCGTACAATGACTTCTTTAACCTGAAAACATTATTCTCTGCCCCTTGTATTTTGAAACTTTTTGGTTTCTTTATGTTAATCTTCTCTTCCAATTCCCCATGCAGTGAGGCAGTCTTCATATCCATTTGTTCCAACTTGAGATTGCATTGGGCAACTAAGCCAATACGAATATGATAGATACTTGCTTTACTACCGGAGTGAATATCTTAGAGAAGTCCATACATTTTCTCTGAGCATATCCTTTGCTATCAACCTTACCTTGTACTTATTATATTTCTTCTTAAAGATTCACTTGCACCCGATCGCTTTTCGGCCGACGTGAAGCTTCACCAACTCTCATGTCTTATTCTTGTACAAGGAGTCCATCTCATCATTCATATCACTACTTTCCACTTTTCGACATCTGGCTCAGCAAGACCCTCATGAAAAGTAGACGGATCCCCTTTATCCATAATGAGGAAAAATGTGACATTCGAGTCATCCCTATATTTCGCTTGTAGCTAGCGATTCCTTGGCAGATTCCTTCTCACGGGTGGCTGCTCCACTAGCTCTCTTCTACATGTGTCTACGTCTCAGTATCAGCCCGTGTCTTATCTTTATCTAACTGAACACCCACAACTAACTTTTATGCTTTTTTATGTTCATTCTTATGGAACAATGATCATTTGTCGAATTTGATTTCACGACTAAGGATGATTTTCAGTGTGACCCAGTCATATATCATGCACTCCTTTATACTATCACTATAACCGATAAATATGTACTTTTTAACCCTTTGGTCCAGCTTACCTCTCTCAACTAACGGTACATGAGAATAAGAATTGTAATTAAATACACGCAATCCCCAGTAGTCTACCGGCTGACCGCTCAACACTTCCTCTGAAATTTTATAATAAATAGTAATAAAAGTGGATCGATTCGCTAAGTAACAAGCTGTGTTAACGGCCTAAATCCATGATTCCTTACCCAACCCAACATTATTGTGTTGAGATGTGGATCCACATATAGGGATCACTCCACGAGTCGAGGACTGACTCAACTCAAAGTCAAGCAAGCATCAAGTTTTAGGTTCCGAGGTGCTCGACTGGTCGAGGGTCCGCTTGACTAGTCAAGCAGCCTGCTCGACCAGTCAAGGTTACGTAGATTCATTTCCGAATTTGATGTGGACTGTAGTTTTTTGAGTCAGTTTCGTAGAGGTGCGAAAGTGAAGTTGCCTAAACTATAAATAGGTGTCCCTAGGACTTTTCTAAGGGATGAATGTTAAGGGTCAAATATTGCATATCAGACCCAGTTATTACATGGATTTACGAGCATTATACCGTTTAATGGCCCGATTTAACCGTGTTTGTGCTACAAGGTGTATTTACGAGCATGAACTGAAAAAAGGGTGCTTAAAGCATGGATTTAACGCTCTAAGGACACTAAAGGTAAGAGAAGGACTTCAGGGGATCAAGATCGATGAAATTACACGCCAAAGATCTTAGAAAATCAAGAAATTGAAGCTCATGTGGCCCAAAAATCATCCAGAATGCAAGATCATGGGGTTTTCAACATCCGTTCTGCTCGAAACTTTATACATGGCCAAGGGACCATAATTAACCGTACACGTTGAATTTCAGCCCTCAGATCCCTCCGAAAGTGGCCCAACGGACAGATCAGCCCCTTAAATTCTTAAGTGGGGCCCACATGATATCTGGATATACTTCAATTTTGGTCTCAACCCCTTAAACTATGTGTCAAAACTGATGGACGGAGCAGATTTCTCACGAACATCATAGTGGATCCCACATGTACAGTGCGTGTACATGGGGTACATGCGGCCGAGCCGCACCGGACCAGCTGGTCCGTTCAAAGTCGGTTGGCCCGACTCCTTACTTAAGAAGAGACAGCGAACAGACGCTGTCTGTCCATTTTTGGGTAGTGCGGCCCATACATCATCAAAATGGATGATCTGTACCGTTCATTCACTCAACGAGGTGGCCAAAACCCTTGCTAAGCTTTCCTTTTTGGCCCATACATGTGTATGAACGTGGATCGTGATTAAACACAAGATTGACGGTGGAATGAAGAGTGTCGTGCACCACACCAAAACTACTCCAAAAGCACTCATTCCCGGATGATTTTTATTCCTGAAGCCAATGGACGGTGTGGATTTTCAAAACAAAAGCAAAGTGGGCTCCACCAAACATGTTAGCGCGGTAACGTGCGCATGGCTTACGTCCAGAAAAATCAGAGTTTCACCTTCATTCCAAGACTAAGATCATGGTCGGTTCGTTGATCTGAACCGTTCAAAGCGTTACTGTGGGGTGACTGTCCGTCACCAAGGAGTCTGAACGACTCAGATCTTGCGATCATCTGCTCCACCGTCCCAAGAACTGGGCCTAACGCAAGAACGTTGCGTCTTGTTTTTGCTTCGCACGCTGTTGTGGAAGATCTTCGGCTTTTGCTGCGTAACCAACTCCACTGACATCTTCAGTCCTCCACCTTGAGGGAGCCGCATGAAGATCCAAACCATTCATGTGATCGGCCATCCAAAATCAACCCAAGCAACAAAGATTGGACATCAAAGATGCTCCATGGTCACAGTTTCTTGCTGACACGAAGTTACTCAATATGTTACTGCATAAATAGGTCTTACGCACGCAAGGATACCCAAAGCTGGCCGACTGAACTCATGATTATAAAAGGAATAGGCTGGGACATGGAAAAGGGGAGGGAGGAAGGCTTGGACGTGAGGGAGAGTATTTCTATTTTTATAGTTTTTAATTGCTGTTTTTCTTTTTTTTTATTAATTTGTGAGATTTAGCCTAATCATGTCTGGCTGAACCTCTTAGCTAGGGCTAAGGGGTGAAGCCTGTAGTGTGATGAAGGATTTTTATGCCTTTTGATTGATGTTTATGAACAAAATTTGATATTAGTTTGGTCCTGGGAATGTTTTTAGTTTTTTAATGGTCTTTTGTGACTAAAATTACAATGGGTCTGCGATGACTTTGAGCATGTTCCTTTCCTTTATGTTTATGACGTCAGGAAGCCCTGTTATTCACCATAGTTTCCTAGGCATGGTCGGATGACGGTACTCTTCCTAACTTTCATACATGTGATTGGTTGGTAATTAGTTTAACTCTGTTGTTTACTTTGTCTCCTAGGCATGGTTTGGTGATGGAATCCATTCTAATTCATATACCTTTCATCTCTTTAAAACTATATCAAATAAGTTCAGTTTAATTTCCATGATTCTTGAAGCAGGTATAAGATTTTCTTGATCTCTACAAGTGGATCCTCTGAATCCCTGGTTTCCTTTTCCTGAATTTTTTAAGTTTTAGATAATTATTCCATTATTATTCCTTAAATTACAATTGGTTTAGATTTCACCTTATTCTAGTTTTAGTTCTACTTGATTTCAGATAACGTACAGGTATCAGTCCCTTGGGATTCGACCTCGGTCTTACCGAGTTATTACTACATCACAACCCTGCACTTGGGGAGTGAACAAGTTTTTGGCGCCGTTGCCGGGGACTGACGGTTATGCTTTTTAAAATTAATTGGTTTTAGAATTAGATTAAGATTTTTATTGTACTAACTTTAGTTTTAGATTTTTTTTATTTGATTTTTAGAACTAACTTTCCTGTCTTGTAGGATTCTGAGATAGTAATTTGGTAATCTATTTCTAATTTCTTTATTTTTCTATTTTTAAAAACTAGTTTATTTTTTAGAGATTTTTCTCTTTTTCTTTTAGGAAATTTTCCTTTTGTAGAAACTAGTTTACTTTCTAACTTTAGACTTTCTTAAAAACTAATTTGTTTTTGTTTATTTTGCAGGTTTTTAAATTAGGAACTCTGAGCTGGTAACTTTTTTCCGAATTCTTTCTTTCTTTCTAGATTTTTATTTCATTTATCTCTTTTAGGTCTAAGTTTAGAATCTAAATTGAGGTTAAGGCTGCAAATCAACCTCAAGCACTACCTCCAAGTGGGATTGAGGAAGTCCATGATAAGAATGAGGTGCCTCAAGCACCCCCGCCTCGTATTTTATGAGATTATTTACAATCGGTGAGGGTGAGCACACCCTCATGCATAGTTTTTTCAGAAAATACAGGACACATGAATATCAAGCCAGGGGTGATCCAACTCCTTCCTAAATTTTATGGGCTTGAATATGAAGAACCGTATCTACACTTGAAAGAGTTTGATGAGATTATAACCACTTTATATTTTCCAAACGTGTCTGAGGACACAGTCAGGCTGAAACTCTTTTCATTTTCTTTGAAAGAAAAGGCTAAGACGTGGTCACATTCACTACGTCCTAGATCTATTGGCACATGGAATGATATGCAAAGGGAGTTTATAAAGAAATTTTTTTCATATCATAAAATGAACACCCTTAGAAAATCAATCATGAATTTTGCCTAAAGGGAGGATGAAACATTCTTCCAATGTTGGGAGCAGTTTAAGGATCTTGTTAGCTCTTGCCCACAACACGGTTTTGAAACGTGGCTCATTACGCACTTTTTCTATGATGGGCTGACATCTTCCATGCTCCAATTGGTTGAGACAATGTGCAATGAAGAATTTATGAATAATAATGTCGATGATGTGTGAGATTACTTAGATAGACTTGCTGAAAACGCACAATCATGGGCCACATACCCAAAATCAAGTATCACTTCTAGGCCCACTCAATCAAAGGAAAGGGGCGGAGTATACCTGCTGAAAGAGGATGATAATATTAATGTTAAAGTGGCTAATCTCATAAAGAAATTCAAGGCCATGGAATCGAGAAAGGATAAGGGTAAGGAAGTTGTTTGCAGTATTTGTGGTTGTAGCAGTCACATAACTGAAAATTCTCCAACTATATCTGCCTTTCAAGAGGTTTTGACTGAGTAATCCAATGCCGTAAATAATTACCAAAGACTTTCCAATGGACCCACATCTAATATGTACAATCCTAGTTGGAGAAATCATCCAAACTTTAGTTGGAGGAATGGACAAACTACTACCCCTTAAGGTTTCTTCAATCAAATTCCAAATCAAGGAAAACCTCAAGAGGATCCAGTTCTAAAACACATTCAAGAACAAGAGCTATTCAACCAAGATATCAGATCAACAATAGGATCACTTACATCATTCATTCAAAGGATAGAGTCACACATAATGATTGGGGGAAAGGGGATGCTTCTTGCTCTCTCCCCAATCCCAAACCGTAATATGAGATAAGTGATCCAAGCTTTTGGATCAGATGGAGCAGGCTAAATCTATCACTACTCTTAGGAGTGAGAAAACCATTGATAAAACTATTCTGGTTAGGGCTGAAAAGCCTAAGGACCCGAAAGAGGATAACAATGATAGACCTAGAATTGCTCCACAAGAATTAGAACTAGAACTTCAAGAGAAGCCAGTTGCTCCATTTCCACAACGGTTGGCTACACCAAAACCTCTTTCTAACTCTCAGGATATTCTAGAGGTGTTGAAACAAGTGAAAGTCAACATTCCTCTACTTGATGCCGTAAAATAAATACCTTCATACGCCAAATTCTTAAAAGACCTATGCATGACAAAAAGACGGCAAAGTATTCAAAAGAAGATCTTCTTGACTGAGAAAGTGAGTGCCATTCTGAAGCAAGACATGCCACAGAACTTCAAAGATCCTGGTAGCCCAACCATATCATGTGTAATCGGAGATTATCAAATTGATCACGCACTTCTTGACTTAGGAGCGAGCGTCAATCTGATTCCCTACTCGGTATACAAAAAGTTAGGTTTGAGTGAATTAAAACCCACCCTAACTACACTACAACTTGCTGATCGCTTTGTTCATGTACTAAGAGGGATAATTGAGGATGTGTTGGACCAGGTTGAATGATTTTACTACCCTGTGGACTTTATCATCCTGGACACCGAACCTATCAATAACATGAGCACTGAGATTCCCGTCATTCTTGGTCGCCCATTCCTTACCACTTCAAATCAATTATCAATTGCAGGAATGGTGTCATGACTATGTCTTTCGGAAACATGACATTGGAGTCAAATACCTTTTTCAATAACGGTAAAAATTCAGAGGATGATGACGATTTTCACGACATTAATATGATTGATTCTTTCGTGGAAGATAGAACTCCTCTAACCTTATCGTCTGACCCTCTAGAGAGATGCCTGACACACTCCCATGACTTGATGATGACATGATTAGGGAGAGGTGTGCCTTGCTCAATACTGTGCCGGTACTTGAAGTTAATCAATGGATGTCACAATTTGAAGAATTGCCCCAAACTGATGTCGTGCCTCTGTCATCTAATCTCAAGCCACCGAAGCTTGACCTAAAACCTTTACCCTCTGATTTCGAATATGCCCATTTAGGTCAAGAAGAGACATACCCAGTGGTGATTTCATCTTACCTTGAGAACAAACAAGAGAGTATGCTCATTTCTACTCTCGAAGAAGCTGATAAAGGAGTTATTGGACATATCATCATAGATCTCGATAGGATGAATGAACTCCTTTCAACTGAATGTTTCAACTCTTTGGATGATTGTTGGGCACATTTTATAGATTCAAACGATCCCATGATACAAGAAATAGTGGATGCCGCGTAAGACAATACCTCGGTAGTTGTCACAGACCGAGAGAGCCCTTATTCTGAAGTACTTCCTCCTCCAGATCCTGAATGTTTACCATTAAAGGAGGAGGAGTTAAAAATTGAACTAAAGAGTGAAACTTCGGTGTGTTGAGACTACACCACCTACTATAAATTTTTCTGAATTTCATCTACTTGTAGTCTTTGATTCATCATGCGACATTAACGTTGAAACTTATTCTATCACAGGTGAATCATATATATTATGGATACCTCAAGCAATTAAATGAAAGATTTCTTAGGAGGTACATAAGTCTCTCTAAAAAGTCATGCTCCAGGGTGCCCAAGACCATTGCAAAAAGGGCTTTTGGATGATTCTGTTGAGGAACTTACTGAGAAACTTATTAAGATATTGGCCGGAAGCGGAACCTTGCGGCATGATCGATTGAACGTTTGTGGGTAACATTGCTGCAAACCCTCACAAGACTACAACTCGTCCACTAGGGGCAACCTAGGGGTTTAAAGGCTTGTTGCATATGCTAAATGCAATCGAGAGCACCTGCAAAAGTGGTATAGGTAAGATTTTATTTTTATTTTACTTCCGTTGGTTTCTCTCTTGTGCTGACTTGCTCTTATGTAGATATTTTTAAAAACTCTCTCGATTCGTTATTAAGGTACTATCTTCCCGTCACTTTACTTTCATTGTCCCATGTGCATTGCATGCTCATATATCTTTTACATTGAGGATAATGTAGATTTTTGGTTGGGGGTGGGAGATTAGGTTTCCTAATCAGTATTTTTCTGATCTTGAGCAAAAATTGTGAAATTTTTTTTAAAATTTTAAAATTTTCTGAAATTTTTGTGAATCCGAAGCGATTTTGACATTCATTTGTGACTTAGAATTTCAAGTACGTAATGTTGATAATTTATAACTCTTGGATTCAGTATCTATTAGATTTCACAGTTAAGTGAATTGTTAATCCAGAATTAGAAGTTGTAAACATTGATTGAATCATGATTTCACATGTCACATCTCGCTTAAACATTGCGGTTTCAGTTCGACATTGAAGGGTTATCTTGGTAATAACTAAGCATGGAAGGAACCAGCCTAAAAAATTCCCTGTCATGATCAATTGATAAAAAAAAAATGCCTAACAAGATCGATATGAAAAAAAAAGATACCTTTGGAAAGGTTTGCTCCCTATAGGTGTGGATTTAATTCCTCATGAATAATATGAAGAAAAGGACTGGGTATACAGTCTTCACCATAGGTTTGCTCCCTGTTGGTGAGGATTTGATTCTCCTCCTTTGCGTTATTTTTAATAAAAAAATCAAAGGCTGAAAGAAAGAAAAAGAATAATCTATGAGGCACATTTAGGTTTTGGGTGTCCTGAATGCTCTTACTGGTTACCAATGATATCATGGAATAATGAATTGAATCTCAATATTGATAAGCTGAGATTACACTATACACCTATGGAACTCAATATTTAGAATTTTTCTAATTGATGGATTAATACTTTGCACTTGATTATGAAGTTTACCGTGTGTTTGAGTCCATGAGAAAGTAATGCCTAACATTCATAAATCTTAGAATTCTGGGATCTGGATAGTTTTTCAAAAATCACTCAAGTTCTTATAAATTGTCATTTAATTCTCAACTTATTTTTTCGCATACCTTACTCGGGACTAGCAAGATGCTGGTTGGGGATTGTGTTGAGGGTCAAATATTGTATATCAGACCCAGTTATTACCTGGATTTATGAGCATGAACCGTTTAATGGCCCGATTTAACCGTGTTTGTGCTGCAGGGTGTATTTACGAGCATGGACTGAAAAAAGGGTGCTTAAAGCATGGATTTAATACTCTGAGGACACTAAAGGCAATGGAAAGACTTTAGGGGATCAAGATCAATGAAATTACACACCAAAGATCCGAGAAAATTGGAAAACTGAAGCTCAAGTGGCCCAAAAATCATCCGGAATGCAAGATCACAGGGTTTCCACCATCCGTTCTGCTTGAAACTTTATACATGGCCAAGGGACCATAAATTAATAATACACATTGAATTTCAGCCCTCAAATCCCTTCAAAAGTGGCCCAATGGACAGATCAGCCCTTTAAATCCTTTAGTGGTGCCCACCTGATATCTGGATATACTTCAATTTTGGTCTCAATCCCTTAAACTATGTGTCAAAACTGATGGACGGAGTAGATTTCTCACGAACATCACAGTGTATACCACATTTACAACACGTGTACATGGGGTACACATGGCCGAGCCGCACCAGACCAGCTGGTCCGTTCAAAGTCGGTTGGCCCGACTCCTTACGTAAGAAGAGACAGCAAATGGACGTTGTCCGTCCATTTTTGGGTACTGGGGCCCATACATCATCAAAATGGATGATCTGAACCGTTCATTCACTTAGTGGGGTGGCCAAAACCCTCGCCAAGCTTTCCTTTTTGGCCCATACACGTGTATGAACGTGGATCATGATTAAACGCAAGATTGATGGTGGAATGATGAGTCTTGTGGACCACACCAAAACTACTCTAAAAGCACTCCTTCCCGGACGGTTTTTCATCCTGAAGCCAATGGACGGTGTGGATTTTCAAAACAAAAGCAAAGTGGCCCCACCAAACACGTCAGCGCGGTAACGTGCGCATGGCTTACGTTCGGAAAAATCAGAGTTTCACCTTCATTCCAAGATCAAGATCATGGTCGGTTCGTTGATCTGAATCGTTCAAAGCGTTACTGTGGGGTGGCGGTTCATCACCAAGGAGTCCAAACGACTCAGATCTTGTGATCATCTGCTCCACCGTCCCAATAACTGGGCCTAATGCAAGAACGTTGCGTCTTATTTTTGCTTCGCACGCTGTTACGGAAGATCTCCGGCTTTTGTTGCGTAACTAACTCCATTGACGCCTTCGGTCCTCCACCTTGAGGGAGCCGCATGAAGATCCAAACCATTCATGTGATCGGCCATCTAAAATTAACCCAAGCAACAAAGATCGGATATCAAAGATGCTCAACGGTCTCAGTTTCTTGCTGACACGAAGTTACTCAATATGTTACTGCATAAATAGGTCTTACGCACGCAAGGATACCCAAAGCTGGCCGACTGAACTCATGGTTATAAAAGGAACAGGCTGGGACATGGAAAAGGGGAGGGAGGAAGGCTTGGACGTAGGGAGAGAGAGGGAGACAGGGAGAGTATTTCTATTTTTATATTTTTTAATTGCTGTTTTTCTTTTTTTATTAATTTATGAGATTTAGCCTAATCATGTCAGGCTGAACCTCTTAGCTAGGGCTAAGAGGTGAAGCCTGTAGTGTGATGAGAGATTTTTATACCTTTTGATTGATGTTTATGAATAAAATTTGATATTAGTTTCATCCTGGGAATGTTTTTAGTTTTTAATGGTCTTTTGTGACTAAAATTACAATGAGTTTGCGATGATTTTGAGCATGTTCTTTTCCTTTATGTTTATGACGTCAAGAAGCCCTGTTGTTCACCATAGTCTCCTGGGCATGGTCGGCTGACGGTAGTCTTTCTAACCTTCATACATGTGATTGGTTGGTAATTAGTTTAATTCTGTTGTTTACTTTGTCTCCTGGGCATGATTTGGTGATGAAATCCATTCTAATTCATATACCTTTCATCTCTTTAAAACTATATCAAATAAGTTCAGTTTAATTTCCAAGATTCTTGAAGCAGGCATAAGATTTTCCTGATCCCTACAAGTGGATCCTCTAAATCCCTAGTTTCCTTTTCCTGATTTTTTTTTTTAAGTTTTAGATAATTATTCTATCATTATTCCTCAAATTATAATTGGTTTAGATTTCTAGTTCTAGTTCTACTTGATTTCAGATAACGTACATGTATCAGTCCCTTGGGATTCGACCTCAGTCTTACCAAGTTATTACTACATCATAACCCTGCACTTGGGGAGTGAACAATGGAAAATAATTCTACGGTGTGGGCAAAGGGTTTTCTCTGTACTTCCATGGGAGAGGTTAGCATATTGCCTTGTAATCTTCATTTTTTTTCATAGTAAAAGTTTGCATCCATGGTTTTTTGCCCTTGTTTGTGCTTTTTCCATGTATATCTTGTCTTGTGATTTGTTTGGAATTGCCCTTGTTTGTGCTTTTTCCATGTATATCTTGTCTTGTGATTTGTTTGGAATGCTTTGATTCTGTTTCTGGTCTATATTTCTTCTTGTTTATCGTTTGTGGGTGAGATTGGAGATTGGATCTTAGTTCATTGCATTGTTGGCCTGCTACACAACAACTAGTATCAGAGCTATTGGTTTAGTTCTATTGGGAGCGATGACGAAAGAAGGGAAGACTAGAATTGAGAAGTTTGATGGTTCAAACTTTGCCTTTTGAAAAATATAGATGGAGGATTATTTGTATTAGAAGGACCTCTATATTTCTCTTGGAGGAAAAGAGAAGAAATCAAAAAAATGACAGATGATGAATGGTTTTTATTGGATTGGTAGGCTTTAGGAACGATCTGATTATCTTTGTCTAAGAGCGTCGCCTTCAATACATCTAAGGTGAAAATCACAAAAGAATTAATGGAAGCCCTACCCAACATGTATGAAAAACCCTCAGCATCCAATAAGGTTCATCTTATGAAATAACTATTCACTTGAAGATGTTAGATATTGAGAGCGTGGCTAAACATCTAAACGAGTTCAACACAGTCACGAGCCAGTTGAAATCCATTGGCATTATTTTTTATGATGAGGTTAGAGCGTTATTGATCTTGTCCAGTTTGCCAAACAGTTGGGATGGTTTGTTGATTGCTATGACCAATTCTTCAAGGTCGATAAAACTGAAATTTGATGATGTAGCTGATATAATTCTCAGTGAAGAATCTAGAAGAAAAGCATCAAGAGTTTTAGGAGATTCAGGGAATGCTCTAGACATTGAAGGAAGAGGAAGATCGCTGAACAAAGGAGGTAATAAACACGGACGTTATAAGTCCAGGAAGAAGTCCAAGGGACAGAAGGACAAAGACAGTTGTTGGCATTACGGGAAGAAGGGGCACATGAAAAGTGATTGCAGGGTGCTCAAGAAATAAGAAGGAAGCTCTCAAGGTGGGAAGGATTCAATAAATCTATCTGAAGAGAGTGACACCGAGGCGTTGATCTTATCTCTTGATGCAAGGAATGAGTCTTTGGTTATAGACTCCGGTGGTTTGTTTCATGCCACTTCGTGTAAGAAAGTTCTACATAACTATATATCAGGTGACTTCGGGAGAGTCTACCTAGGTGATGATGAGCCATGCAGTATTGTTAGAAAGGGAGACGTTCATGTAAATCAGAAAGACGGAGAGACTTTGAAATTGAAGGATGTCAGACATGTACCGAGTTTGAAACATAACTCGATCTCAGTCGGGCAATTGACCAATAATGGTTATGTGACGACATTCACCAGTGATTCTTGAAAGATCACAAAAGGTGCCTTAGTGATATCTCGAGGCAAGAGGGAAGGTACTTTATACGTGACTTCAGGATCGTATAGTTCACTCACAGTTACATCAATTGGAGTGAATGACCAGCTATGACATCACAGGTTGAGACATATGAGTGAGAAGGGGATGAAAGTGCTATTGTCAAAAGAGAATCTACTAGGGCTGAAGTCTATTGACTTAGAATTATGCGAGAATTGCATGTATGATAAGCAGATGAGGGTAAGTTTCAAGAAGACAGGACGCGCTCCAAAGTCACATCTATTGGAGCTTCTGCACACTGATGTGTGGGGATCGGTACATGTATTATTTTTTGGTGGCTCACGTTACTTTGTTTCTTTTATTGATGATGCTAGTAGAAAACTGTGGGTCTATTTCTTAAAGTATAAATATGATGTATTTGATGTATTTAAGAAGTGAAAAGTTATGGTAGAAAATAAGACAGGTAAAACAGTAAAATGTCTCAGATCTAATAATGGGGGAGAGTATCGTGATAAGAGGTTTGAGGAGTATTGTGTAGCAAATGGAATCAAACATCAGAAAATGATTCGAGGGACACTGCAGCAGAATGGTGTGGCTGAGTGCATTAACATGACCATCCTTGAGCGCGCCAAGAGCATAAGGTTACATGCAGGATTGTCCAAGACCTTTTGATGAGATGCTGTGAATACTACCGCATATCTCATCAATAAAAGTCCCTCAGCACCATTGGCTGGTGAGCTATCAAAAGAAACGTGGATTGGGAAAGAAGTGAACCTTGCAGATCTCAAAGTGTTCGGTTGCAATTCATATGTTCACATTGATGCAGAGCACAGAAACAAGCTGGATGCGAAGTCCGGAAGGTACACGTTTATAGGCTACGGGCAGCATGATTTTGGCTACAGATTTTGGGATGCAGAAAATAAGAAAATCATCAGAAGCAAGGACATAGTCTTCAATGAAAAAGTGATGCATAAGGATAGTATGTAGGAAAATAAGGCGAGGAGAAAGAATTCATAGAGTTGAAAGAGTTACCAGACACGGGTGTTACAGTGTCACAGGATGATCATTCACATAAGCATTACGAGGCAGAGCTGCATACACCGGTTGTGAGGATGTCTACTCGGTAGAGGAGACCCATGGTCTGATATTTACCTTCTTTACATTATCTACCGCTGACAGATAATGGTGAACCAGAGTGTTTTGAAGAGGTATTATAGTCGGATATACGAGTTAAGTGAGAGTAGGCCATGAATGATGAGATGAAGTCTCTTGAGTCTAATCGTACATAAGAGCTAGTCACTCTACCCAAGGGTAATAAAACTCTTCATAACAAGTGGGTTTAAGACTGAAGGAGGAGCACGGTGGTTCAAAATGGTACAAGGCTAGACTGGTTGTGAAAGAATTTCAACAAAAGGCAGGTATCGATTTTACTGAAATATTTTCACTGGTAGTGAAAATGTCTACGATTCGCATGGTCTTGTGTATAGTGGCTACAATGGACTTACATCTAGAGCAGTTAGATGTTAAGACAACCTTTCTTCATGGGGACCTTCAAGAAGAGATATATATGCATCAGCCGACAGGATACGTGACACCAAGAAAGGAGAATAAAGTGTGCAGACTGAAGAAGAGTTTATATGGCCTGAAGTAGGCCCCGAGGCAGTGGTATAAGAAGTTCAATAGTTTTATATTGAAAAATAATTTTAGGAGATGTCATGAAGACTACTGTTATTATTTGAAGAAGTTTGATACGTCGTACATCATCCTTCTTCTGTGCATTGATGATATGCTTGTGGCCGGTTCAAGCATGAAAGACATCTCATATCTCAAAAGACAACTGTCTAGAGAATTTGTTTTAAAGGATTTAAGAGCTGGAAATCAAATCCTAGGCATGAGGATAAAGCGTGACAAGAAAAATAAGAAACTAGTTTTATCACAGGCAGAGTACATAGCCAAGGTACTTGATCGATTCAATATGGGAGGTGCTAAGCCGGTTAATACTCCATTAGCCAACCACTTCAAGATATCTAAGGAGCAAAGGACAAAGACACAGGAGGAACGAAACTACATGGCTAAAGTCCCATACGCGTCAGCTATTGGGAGTCTTATGTATGTTATGGTGAGCACGAGGCTAGACATTGCTCAAGTAGTGAGAGTTGTTAGCAGGTTCATGAACAACCCTGGGAAGGAACATTGGGAAGCTGTGAAGTGGATCCTCAGATACCTGGTAGGTACTAAGGATGTAGGGCTGTGTTATGGAGGATCGAAAATCAAGCTACAAGGCTACGTGGATTCAGATTTGGCAGGAAATATCGACAGTAGAAGAAGCACTATAGATTATATTTTTTCTCTGGGTAATGCTGCAGTCAGTTGGGTCTTTCAGTTATAGAAGATAGTATCTATCAGTATGACGGAAGCAGAATATATTGTAGGTACAGAAGCGTCCTAGGAGATGGTGTGGATGCAAGGTTTCATGGAAGAGTTGGGTAAGAAGCAAACAGATTGCAAGCTGTACAGTGACAGTTAGAGTGCAATACACTTGACTAAGAATTCAACCTTTCATTCAAGGACCAAGTATATTGTCATCAGATATCACTTCATACGTTCGTTACTGGAAGATGGATCGATTGATTTGGAGAAGATTCATACAAGTGAGAATTCTGCGGATATGCTGACCAAGGTGGTCACATGGGAGAAGATGAAGTTCTGTTCAGCTTTGATTGGTCTTCGGGCTTGAAGACGGGGAAGTGATGCACTCTGAATATAGAAGACGAAGGTTTATGGTGATGTGTCTTCAAGTGAGAGATTTTTGAGATGTGAAGCCACATCTGGGGGTTGCTCGACTGCCACTCGACCAGTTAAGGACTGGCTCGACTCAAAGTCCAGCGAGCATCAGGTTTTGGGTTCCAAGGTGCTCGACTGGTCGTGGCTCATGCTTGAACGGTTAAGGGTCCGCTCGACCAGTCGAGGTTATACAGATTCGTTTCCAGATTTGATGTAGACTGTGGTTTTTTGAGTTGGTTTTCGCAAAGGTGCAAAAGTGAAGTTGCCTAAACTATAAATAGGTGTCCCTAGGGCTTTTCTAAGGGATGAAAAATAATTTTAAGGTGTAGACAAAGAGTTTTCTTTATACTTCCATAGGAGAGGTTAGTATATTGCCTTGTAATCTTCATTTTCTTCATAGTGAAAGTTTGCATTCATGATTTTTTACTCTTGTTTGGGGTTTTTCTACATATATCTTATCTTGTAGTTTGTTTGAAATGCTTTAATTCTGTTTCTAGTTTATATTTCTTCTTATTCATCGTTTGTGAGTGAGACCGGAGATTGGATCTCGGTTCACTGCGTTGTTGGTATGCTGCGCAGCATATTGATCATGTATCAGGCTTTCCATAAGAGAGTTTGATTTATTTGCTCAGTTATACTGTTTTGCTCTGGTGTGTGGCACAATTTTGTGCCTCACGATCCCTTCATCCTTATAATGCTGATTGAATTTCTCAGAAGTGAATTCTCCACCGTTATTTGTCTCAACACTTTCACTTTTACTTTAATTATCTTTCCACCATCGCCTTCCATTGTTTAAAGTTGGTGAAACATTGGATTTAATTTTCATGAAATAAGCCGGCACTTTTCTAAAATAGTCGTTAATGAACGTGACAAAGCATGACAACCCTCCAGCAGAAACCATGGACGCCGACCCCCATACATCAGAATGTACATAATATAAAACTCTCTTACAAACATGTTTCCTAGATTTAAAGGACAACCTTGATGATTTATAATATATATATATATATATATATATATATATATATATATATATATATATATATATATATATATATATATAATGCTCGTATATACTAAAATCAATACTTTTAAAAGCTGTAATTAAACAACGGTCAGAAAGAACATTCATTACAAAAAATGCCACTTTTATCAACGAAAATTTTCGTAGGCAAAACGTTTTACCTGCAAAAATTTTTGTTGGCAAATTCCTCCCTAAAAGTCCGAGGGGAACACCTTTTACCCATGAAAACAAAATTTCGTTGGCAAAGGTAAGACTTTTGCCGATGAAATTTTTCGTAGGCAAAAATTTTTACCAACACTAATTTTCGTTGGTAAAAATATTGACAAAACTTTTTACCTACGAATACTTTTGTAGGTAAAAATATTTACAAGACTTTTTAGCTACCAACAATTTCCTAGCTAAAAATATTTAAAAACTTTTTAACTACGAATATTTTCGTAGCTAACAATATTTAATACACTTTTTACCTACCAATAATTTCGTAGCTAAAAATATTTAAAACACTTTACCTGCCAACAATTTCTTAGCTAAAAATATTTACAAGACTTTTTACCTACGAGTACTTTTGTAGCCAAAAATATTTAAAACACTTTTTACCTACCAGCAATTTCGTAGCTAAAAATATTTACAAGACTTTTCACCTACCAACAATTTCGTAGCCAGAAATATTAAACACTTTTTAGCTACCAACAATTTCGTAGCTAAAAATATTTACAAGACTTTTTACCTACCAATAGTTTCGTAGCTAAAAGGTACATGATTTTTGCCCACAAATATATTCGTAGGTCAAAATACTTAGAAAACTTTTCCCTACCACCAAATTGGTAGCTAAAAATTCTTTTACCTATGCATATTTTCGTAGGTAAAAATATTTACAAACATTTTCCTACAAATAAGTTTGTAGCTAAAATATTTACACAAACTTTTAACTACGAATGATATCGTAGGTAAAAATACTTACAAAACGTTTAGCTACGAATATTTTTGTAGGTAAAAACATGGGGTGAGACTTTTAATTATGAAAAATTTCATAGGTAAAAACTTGGATGAGACTTTTACTTACGAAAATTTTTGTAGGTAAAAGTTTTTTTTTTTTTTTTTTCACCTATATTCTAGCACAAAATTCTTGATATACACCTGATATACACCTGTTACATTATAATTCCTGATATATACCTGTTATGTAATATATTTCATTATATTGACATTCACAGCCATTTAACTCCAAAGTACATAAATAAATCTATCCAAACATAAACTACATCATGCATAAATACATATAAGTTTAACACCATAAATAAAATATAAAAAATCACAAAGATGGAGGCAGAGGTGGTGGGGCATCGATGGGTAAGCGTGCGACAAGAGCTTGAAACATATTCGCTATCCGTCGCTCATGCTCCACCCGCATCTCCTCCATCCTCCTCTCCTGCTCCTCCCTCAGCTTCACATGCTCCTCTATCCTCATCCTCTCCTGCTCCTCCCTCAGCTTCGCATGCTCTTCTATCCTCATCCTCTCCTGCTCCTCCCTCTGCCTCGTTTGCTCCTCCATCCTCCTCTCCTGCTCCTCCCTCAGCCTCTCTTGCTCCTCCATCCTCCTCCTCTCCTGCTCCTCCCTTTGCCTCGTCAGCTCCTCCATCCTCCTCTACTGCTCCTCCATCTGTCTCTCCAAATGCTCACTCTTCCTCTCCAGCTGTTTTCTGATGTCATTGACGACGACCTGTAGCTGCTGAACCTCTCTCTACGATATCAGCTCGGCGGGTGGCACTCTCGCCAACGACGATGGATCGAGTGGAAGCAGCTCTAGCGGGTGCCGTGAGCTTGGCACCATGGCCAAGCCTATGCACATATCTAGAACGGGTGCTAAGCACCTCACTCAGGATCTCTGGCTCACTCCGCTGAGTACCATCGAAAGTGGGCTGACTGCGTAAGGTGTCCATCACTGCCTGTAATAAAAACATATGAATTTTTTCAAAAAATGATATTATTATAATTTAAGGCAATTAAATTTTACAATGTAAGGATTTTTACCCAAATCTCACCGGCACTAGGATGTACCCAAGATCCCGTCGCCTGCCGACAGTGAGTCCCTTTGTAGAGGTCTATTGGTCCAGGCTCCTGGCCAGTGACGGAATGTCACCGCGCAATCGAAAGGACAATAGAGTTAATATAAAATGCATTGAAAGAATATATCAACTTAATAATTACTAGTAATTTCTTACCATGTCGTGACGAATTTGTACAAATGACTTTGAACCAGCTACGTGGTTCACTGCTAACTTTTTCCTATTGTTAGAATTTATTTTGCTCCTCTTCTGAGCACATTATTCATAATACATTATTATTACTTGTGAATTTAATTGTTACCTTAAGATATCGTAAATATATAAATATTACCTGAAAAGAATCAGACGAAAATCTATCGCAGAGTATCTTCTAGTCATAACGGGTCACGTGCGGCGGTGCGGACAGTGCACCCTCCTCATTGCTCATGCACTGCTTGTACCACTTGTGTAACAAGGAGCGGTACTCCTTGAACCGCTCCTTGATCATGTCGTCGACGGCATAGAAAATGTGTGAAACACTCGAATCCAATTCAAATTTATCCTGCAATTTCGTAAATAATAGATTAAGGCAATAAACTTATTAAGAAAATAACTTAACCGTAAATGAACTTTTATCAAATAAATTAGGATTTATAAGTATAGGTTTAGGTTTAGGTTAAGGTTAAGGTTAAGGTTTAGGTTTAGGTTAAAGTTTAGGTTTAGGTTATAGGTTTTGGTTAAGGTTTAGGTTTAAGTTTAGGTTATAGCTTTAGGGATTGAGAATAGGTTAAGGTTTAGGTTAATGAAATCGGGTTCGGGTTCAGGATCGAGTTTAGGTTTGGGTTTTCATGTTTAGGTTTAGGTTCAGGTTAGGGAGTTGAGATCAGGATTAGGTGTAGGTTTAGGTTTAGGGATTTGAGAATACATTTAGGTTTTAAGTTTAGGTTTAGGTTTAGTTTTTTGTTTTTAGGTTTAGGTTAAGGTTAGGTATAGGTTATAAGTTTAGGTTATAGCTTATAGGTTATAGGTTAAGGTTTAGGATATAGGTTTTGGTTTAGGTTTAGGTTTAGATTTTAGGTTTAGGTTAAGGTTATAGGTTTAGGTTATAGGTTTTGGTTAGGTTTAGGTTAAGGTTATAGGTGATAAGTTATAAGTTATAGCTTTGGGTTCGGGTTCGGGTTCGGGATCACGTTTTGCTTTGGGTTTTCAAGTTTAGGTTTAGGTTTAGGTTAGGGAGTTGAGATTAGGATTAGGTGTAGGTTTAGGTTTAGGGATTTGAGAACACATTTAGATTTTAGGTTTAGGTTTTAGGTAGGTTATAGGTTATAGCTGTAGGGAATTCAGAATAGGTTAAGGTTTAGGTTTAGGAAATCAGGTTCGGGTTCGGGATCGGGTTTAGGTTTGGGTTTTCAAGTTTAGGTTTAGGTTTAGGTTAGGGAGTTGAGAATAGGATTAGGTGTAGGTTTAGGTTTAGGGATTTGAGAACACATTTAGGTTTTAGGTTTAGGTTTTAGGTTAAGGTTATAGGTAGGTTATAGGTTATAACTGTAGGGAATTGAGAATAGGTTTAGGTTTAGGTTTAGGAAATCGGGTTCGGGTTCGGGATTGGGTTTTGGTTTGGGTTTTCAAGTTTAGGTTTAGGTTTAGGCTAGGGAGTTGAGATTAGGATTAGGTATAGGTTTAAGTTTAGGGATTTAAGAACACATTTAGGTTTTAGGTTAAGGTTATAGGTAGGTTATAGGTTATAGTTGTAGGAAATTGAGAATAGGTTAAGGTTTAGGTTTAGAAAATCGGGTTCGGGTTCGGGATTGGATTTTGGTTTGGGTTTTCAAGTTTAGGTTTAGGTTTAGGTTTAGGTTAGGGAGTTGAGATTAGGATTAGGTGTAGGTTTAGGTTTAGGGATTTAAGAACACATTTAGGTTCTAGTTTAGGTTTTTGGTTAAGGTTTTAGGTAGGTTATAGGTTATAGCTGTAGCGAATTGAGAATAGGTTAAGGTTTAGGTTTAGAAAATCGGGTTCGGGTTCGGGATTGGGTTTTGGTTTGGGTTTTCAAGTTTAGGCTTAGGTTTAGGTTAGGGAGTTGAGATTAACATTAGGTGTAGGTTTAGGTTTAGGGATTT
This sequence comes from Magnolia kwangsiensis, assembly GCA_037074715.1. Classification (NCBI taxonomy): domain Eukaryota; kingdom Viridiplantae; phylum Streptophyta; class Magnoliopsida; order Magnoliales; family Magnoliaceae; genus Magnolia; species Magnolia kwangsiensis. Next base: position 92,952,605 of record CM073583.1, read on the forward strand.
GAGAACACATTTCGGTTCTAGGTTTAGGTTTTAGGTTAAGGTCATAGGTAGGTTATAAGTTATAGCTGTAGGGAATTGAGAATAGGTTAGGGTTTAGGTTTAGGAAATCGGGTTCGGGTTCGGGATTGGGTTTAGCTTTGAGTTTTCAAGTTTAGGTTTAGGTTTAGGTTAGGGAGTTGAGATTAAGACTAGGTGTAGGTTTAGGTTTAGGGATTGGAGAACACATTTAGGTTTTAGGTTTACGTTTAGGTTTAGGTTATAAGTTTAGGTTACAGGTAGGTTATATGTTATAGCTGTAGGGAATTGAGGATAGGTTAAGGTTTAGGTTTTGAAAATCGGGTTCGGGATCGGGTTTAGGTTTGAGTTTTCAAGTTTAGGTTTAGGTTTAGATTAGGGAGTTAAGAATAGGATTAGGTGTAGGTTTAGGTTTAGGGATTTGAGAACACATTTAGGTTTTAGGTTTAGGTTATAGGTAGGTTATAGGTTATAGCTGTAGGGAATTGAGAATAGGTTTAGGTTTAGGTTTAAGAAATCGGGTTCAGGTTCGGGATTGGGTTTTGGTTTGGGTTTTAAGTTTAGGTTTAGGTTTAGGTTAGAGAGTTGAGATTAGGATTTGGTGTAGGTTTAGGTTTAGGGATTTGAGAACACATTTAGGCTTTAGGTTTAGGGATTTGAGAACACATTTAGGTTATAGGTTTAGGTTTGGGTTTTCAAGCTTAGGTTTAGGTTTAGGTAAGTGAGTTGAGATTAGCATTAGGTGTAGGTTTAGGTTTAGGGATTTGAGAACACATTTAGGTTCTAGGTTTAGGTTTTAGGTTTAGGTTTTAGGTAGGTTATCGGTTATAGCTGTAGGGAATTGAGAATAGGTTAAGGTTTAGGTTTAGGAAATCGGGTTCGGGTTCGGGATCAGGTTTTGCTTTGGGTTTTCAAGTTTAGGTTTAGGTTTAGGTTAGGGAGTTGAGAATAGGATTAGGTTTGGGTTTAGGTTTAGGGATTTGAGAACACATTTAGGTTTTAAGTTTAGGTTTAGGTTTAGGTTTTAGGTAGGTAATAGGTTATAGCTATAGGGAATTGAGAATCGGTTATGGTTTGGGTTTAGGAAATCGGATTCGGGTTCGAGATCGGGTTTTGGTTTGGGTTTTCAAGCTTAGGTTTAGGTTTAAGTAAGTGAGTTGAGATTAGCATTAGGTGTAGGTTTAGGTTTAGGGATTTGAGAACACATTTAGGTTTTAGGTTTAGGCTTAGGTTATAGGTAGGTAATAGGTTATAGTTATAGGGAATTGAGAATCGGTTATGATTTAGGTTTAGGAAATCGGATTTGGGTTCGGGATTGGGTTTTGGTTTGGGTTTTCAAGCTTAGGTTTAGGTTTAGGTAAGTGAGTTGAGATTAGCATTAGGTGTAGGTTTAGGTTTAGGGATTTGAGAAAACATTTAGGTTTTAGGTTAAGGTTATAGGTTATAGCTGTAGGGAATTGAGAATAGGTTAAGGTTTAGGTTTAAGAAATCAGGTTCGGGTTCGGGATCGGGTTTTGGTTTGGGTTTTCAAGTTTAGGTTTAGGTTTAGGTTAGGGAGTTGAGCTTAGGATTAGGTGTAGGTTTAGGTTTAGGGATTTGAGAACACATTTAGGTTCTAGGTTTAGGTTTTAGGTTAAGGTCATAGGTAGTTTATAAGTTATAGTTGTAGGGAACTGAGAATAGGTTAAGGTTTAGGTTTAGGAAATCGGGTTCGGGTTCAGGATTGGATTTTGCTTTGGGTTTTCAAGTTTAGGTTTAGGTTTAGGTTAGGGAGTTGAGATTAAGATTAGGTGTAGGTTTAGGTTTAGGGATTGGACAACACGTTTAGGTTTTAGGTTTACGTTTAGGTTTAGGTTATAGGTTTAGGTTATAGGTAGGTTATAGGTTATAGCTGTAAGGAATTGAGGATAGGTTAAGGTTTAGGTTTAGGAAATTGGGTTCGGGTTCGGGATTGGGTTTAGGTTTGGGTTTTTAAGTTTAGGTTTAGGTTTAGGTTAGGGAGTTGAGAATAGGATTAGGTGTAGGTTTAGGTTTAGGGATTTGAGAACACATTCAGATTTTAGGTTTAGGTTTTAAGTTAAGGTTATAGGTTATAGCTGTAGGGAATTGAGAATAGGTTTAGGTTTAGGTTTAATAAATTGGGTTCGGGTTTGGGATTGGGTTTTGGTTTGGGTTTTCAAGTTTAGGTTTAGGTTTAGGTTAGGGAGTTGAGATTAGGATTAGGTGTCAGTTTAGGTTTAGGGATTTGAGAACACATTTAGGTTTTAGGTTAAGGTTATAGGTAGGTTATAGGTTATAGCTGTAGGGAATTGAGAATAGGTTGAGGTTTAGGTTTAGGAAATCGGGTTCGGGTTCGGGATCAGGTTTTGCTTTGGGTTTTCAAGTTTAGGTTTAGGTTTAGGTTAGGGAGTTGAGATTAGGATTAGGTGTAGGTTTAGGTTTAGGGATTTGAGAACACATTTAGGTTTTAGGTTTAGAGATTTGAGAGCACATTTAGGTTTTAGGTTTAGGTTTGGGTTTTCAAGCTTAGGTTTAGGTTTAGGTAAGTGAGTTGAGATTAACATTAGGTGTAGGTTTAGGTTTAGGGATTTTAGAACACATTTAGGTTCTAGGTTTAGGTTTTAGGTTAAGGTTATAGGTAGGTTATAGGTTATAGCTATAGGAAATTGAGAATAGGTTAAGGTTTAGGTTTAGGAAATCGGGTTCGGGTTCGGGATCAGGTTTTGCTTTGGGTTTTCAAGTTTTTAAGTTTAGGTTATGGAGTTGAGAATAGGATTAGGTGTGGGTTCAGGTTTAGGGATTTGAGAGCACATTTAGGTTTTAGGTTTAGGTTTAGGTTTAGGTTTTAGGTAGGTAATAGGTTATAGCTATAGGGAATTGATAATCAGTTATGGTTTAAGTTTAGGAAATCGGATTCGGGTTCAGGATCAGGTTTTAGTTTGGGTTTTCAAGCTTAGGTTTAGGTTTAGGTAAGTGAGTTGAGATTAACATTAGGTGTAGGTTTAGGTTTAGGGATTTGAGAACACATTTAGGTTATAGGTTTAGGTTATAGGTAGGTAATAGGTTATAGCTATAGGGAATTGAAAATCGGTTATGGTTTAGGTTTAGGAAATCGAATTCGGGTTCGGGATCGGGTTTTGATTTGGGTTTTCAAGCTTAGGTTTAGGTTGTTAAGATTAGCATTAGGTGTAGGTTTAGGTTTAGGGATTTGAGAACACATTTAGGTTCTAGGTTTAGATTTTAGGTTAAGGTTATAGGTAGGTTATAGGTTATAGCTGTAGGGAATTGAGAATAGGTTAAAGTTTAGGTTTAGGAAATCGGGTTCGGGTTCAGGATCGGGTTTTGCTTTGGGTTTTCAAGTTTAGGTTTAGGTTTAGGTTAGTGAGTTGAGCTTAGGATTACATGTAGGTTTAGTTTTAGGGATTAGAGAACACATTTAGGTTTTAGGTTAAGGTTATAGGTATGTTATAGGTTATAGCTGTATGGAATTAGGAATAGGTTAAGGTTTAGGTTTAGGAAATCGGGTTCGGGTTCGGGATCGAGTTTTGCTTTGGGTTTTCAAGTTTAGGTTTAGGTTTAGGTTACAGAGTTGAGATTTGGATTAGGTGTAGGTTTAGGTTTGGGTTTAGGTTTTAGGTTTGGGTTATAGGTTTAGGCTATAGGTTTAGAGTGTGGTTTAGGTTAAGGGTGAGGTCCCTGCAAATATAAATATAAACATGGCCTTTCAACATGGCCAAGCCCTTCCCATGCTCTCCATAGGAAATTGACAGCTTCATCATAGTCACAACAGTGGTTCCCACCTTTCAGGGACCCCCGCTCAACATCCGGATAGCTCCGACGCACATCCGGGTCTGCTCTATTAATTTCGAGCAAATACATAAACCGGCCTGTCCAAATGGCCAGGCCCCTCCAATGCTGTCCATAAGAAATGGACAGCTTCATCATGGTCATAACAGCGGTTCCCACCTTCCAGGGACTCCCGCTCAACATCCGGATAGCTCCGACGCACATCCGGGTCTGCTCATTTAAATAAAATGGATTATCAAGATCATTTAAATAAAATCAGGTCCAATCAATAATCTGACTTGGAGGATTCTGTTAACATTATTGAAGACACCTCAAATCTTGTTTTAGGGCCTAGAAATTCAAAATTAGATACAAAAATTAGAAAAACCAAATAAATTTGAGAAAGATAGTCAAAGTCCATGTGAATGAGCACAAGTATGCACCTACATATGAATTCTGAAAAGCTATTGTATATCACAAATAATAATAATAATAATAATAATAATAAAATAAATAAATAAATAATAAAAAATCCTTGCATTTAGATATTTAACAAAATGGGTTAGAATGAATTCATTTGCCTAATTCATGGAAACCTTGGGTTTGGATATTCAACAAAATTGAATTGTAATAATTCAATTCAGTTCAATAAACTCAGATTTCTGAGAAGGATTTAATGGTTTTAAATCCATAGTTTTCTGGAAAAAGTCCATTTCCTGGACGTCAAATTCAACGAGGAAAGTAAGATGGTTAATATTACTTTTCACAGTATAAAGTTTCAGTTATGTCTCTTCTTTACCTTCCATTTTCTTCTTAATAAGAAAATCCATATTTACTAAGATTCCCATTTTTCTATTTTTCAAAAGAATGAGTTCGGACTCCGAAAGCGTCGACTCAAGCACTCGTACTTTTAGCCTAAACCCTAAGCAAGGACTCCAAAATTACCAAGTACTCATAAAAATTCATTGCAAGCATTTTCTGTCTATGTGCATGAGGACCATACTGTTAAGATCAATCCTCTTATATTCATTTACAGAAACTAGTGGATGACAAATTATGTGTAACATACAGAGTTGGTTCAGCCACTTATGCAATTAGGGAACGTTCAAAATGGCCAGATTTCCACATCAAGCATCAGTTGCATACATATGATATAAACGGAAAAAAGTATCACCTTCAACATGACTGTCAAACAAGTATCCTCACCAAAAATTCAGATCATAAACCATCATGGCATGTGTCCAATTTTTGTGGAAGATTGATACACATTGTGCCCAAGATGACCAACCTTGTATACAAATGTCATCTCCGTCCTCATACATTGTGCACAAGATGACCAACCTTACGTATAAAGGTCATTTTCTCAACTTAATCCAGGGATGCTAGAGACAATTGAGAAAGATCTCCAAGGAACCTCATGAGCCTCCCCACACCTCAGATTGCATATGATCTCCAAGGAACCTCATGAGCCTTGGATGCATGTATTGGTCTAATAAAGTGGAAACAACCAAATTGTAAAATCCTTCTCCACAACTTACTTATATTGAGGGCCTATAAATCACTTTCAAGTTGGAATTGAAAACACAGCTCTGCTTCCTCATTATAAATATTAGGAAACATCATTGTTCTTTGTCATTTCCAATATCACCTTCACCCAAAATAATTAGTATACTAAAAAATGAGCCATCACTAACCAGGATCTCAAGCTTTGCAGTATCGCCTTCACCCAAAATTTCCTTATCCATAAGCGAAAGAAATCTGATCTTATCCAATGCCTGCCAAACAAATGGAACGTGTCACATTAAAACCACTTGCTATGTCAATTAAAGAGACATGACCAATTTATTTATTTATTTTTATATTTATTTATCTTTTATCTTCTTCTTTTACATTTATGTTGTTTTGGTTTGTGAGAAGTTCAAACATACTCTTTAAGTTGGTAGTGTTGTTTCATGCACATACCAGGCCCAGTTGCACCATGGCTCGACGTGTAAGAAGCACAAAAGACTGTAGAGGTCTTCGAGATTATTCTGTAACCATTGTAAAATAGGCATTTTAATGGCTATTGTAATTTATTTAAGACCCACCAGCTAAAATGATAAAAAATCAAGCAACAAGGCTGTGTTTGGATGCGCTATTGACTGAAGTGTGTTCAGCAATTGGAAAAAATGAAATCTTACCTTCCACTGGCCTAACAATGCCATTGGACAGACAACAATGCGCTATTAAGGGCATTGGACAGACAACAATGCGCTATTTTAATTTTTCATTCAATTGCATCATTAAAACAATGTAAACTTTAACTACAAGATTAGTAGTAAACATTTTATGGAATGAAACGAAATCTTACCTTCCACTGGCTAACAATGCCATTGGACAGACAACAAGAGTTCCTCCTTTAACTGTGGGCAAGCTTTTGGTTTGAGGATCTTTCTGACCATTCTTTGTTTTCTTGTTGTCAAAATCCTGATTTCGTTCTTCAACTTGTTGGTCATCTGGACTCTCCCTAACTAGTTTTCCAAGTATTAATGCAATAATCATTACAGTCTTTCCAAGCCCCATTGCATCTGCTAAAATCTACATTGAAAAATATGCAGTCAGATGGCAGCAGCAGCAAAAGATCACCAAACAAAACCAACTTTTTCCTATACCATTGTACATTGTCTAAAGGCTCTTTGAATTATACGTAAAATGATGAAAGAAACTAATATTGTGCCAATGCTCTCTTTAGGCAGGTCTTCTCACATACAGTGATGCAGATGCTCATGTTGTTATCTGACACTAATCATAAATGTGAGGGTTTCCATGACTCACTATCCCAACATGAAGTCGATAGCTCTTTGAGCAACAGTATCATCAAAAAAATATGGGTCCAGATCCAATTAAATCAGATCAGATATATTCATCAAAAAATCAGGTTCAATATTTTAGGTATACAGAGATCCTGGTATCCATTGACACCCCCAATCATGAGCGTAAAAGAAGCATGCAGAACTCGAGGGGGAAACTTGCTTATGACATAATAAAATGGAGTTCCATCATACCCATAGATCTTCCCACAAACTGGTTCCAGACTTTGGAACAATTACTGTGACGTTTGACATGCGCTTGGCAGCTGACAGAACATCACTGCTCCATCCAACAACAACCCACACATCTCCTACTCCAAATGCCTTTAGGTGGTGCACACTGTCAAATAGTCGAACCTATAAAAACCAGAGGAACATGAATACCTCATTACTGTCAAAAGATTTGTTACAATGAAGCACTGGAGTCAAATATCTAATGAAGATGTCAAGACATGATACACAAAGCTCCCAACTCAAGAATACAAACCTGCAGTCAAACAAGGAAAAGCTATATGAAGCACTCCAAATAGTGAAGAAAAAGAAATGTATTCATGGACTAATAACCAATTAGTTCCAATGTCCACTGCCATCCCCCCGTCCATCCCAAAGAGTTGAACTAGTTCACGAGCAATGGATGGAAGATTATATTTTTTTCCTCATAAGAATCAGTCTGAATTCACAATATCTTGTAGCCTTAAGGTTGAACAAGTGTGGACTATGGCTCAGTGATCCATACCATTGGTATGATGGTTGCCATTGTCAATGGGAGATATCCCAAAGTTTTCCCTGACTGAACAATCCTCTCTTTATGAATAGATGAATGGTCCATATTTAAAATCAATGGGAAAACAAAGATTGGATGGTGAGCATCCTATATGGGAGATTTGGGTCACGGTCTATCACCTGCTTGTCCCAACTCAAGGCTCAAGCTTATTGAGCATATCCTCAACTTAGGAAGCATATAATTCTGTCAGTTTAATTGATCTTTTAAAAAAAATAAAAAATAAAAATATAGGTGACAATATATATATATATATATATATATATATATATATATATATATATATATATATATATATATATATATCTATCTTATTCAAGTGCTTCATAAGGATATGAAACTTCCATTCATCAGTGCTGCAGCCACAACATGACAATAACAAAAAAATAGACCCAAAATTAATGAACAAATACAAACCCAATAGCAACAGGAAACAACAAAAAAAACTTTAAAAAAAAAAAACCAAATAAAAAAAAATCTCATTGAGAACACAAACATAACATATTCCTAAATTTACCTAGTATGTGTTTATATTATTACATTGCTGTTTAATCCCCACTGGATTCATAGAGAATAGCCAAAGACACTCGTTGATTTCAGGAGGCCTAAGTTGTATAAGCCAGCCATGTTGTAGTGGTTTGTGCACCTCAGAGCTCTAACCTTTTGTAGAGTTCTCAAGTTCTTTTAATATAAAATGTTCTTGTGCTTTGATATTTCTTACATGTAAAATGGTATCAAAGAAGTTTAATTGTGTTTCACTATGATTTTGTTTTGAGTTGGATTGAGGTTGACCAGATTAGTAACCAAACCTCGAGATAGGGAACAAAATCAAATCACAAGAGCACATCTATGAGCAAATGAGCAAGGGAGGCATCTACTTTCCTAAAAATTGGATTAGGAGACTACAAAGATCTTGCAGATGAAACTTTCACCATTACATGGAATACACGTTGTAGGAAAACCTTTCTAACGGAACAAGCCTTGCCCAATTACAACCTCCCAAGTGGGAATCTATTAATCGATTGGTCCAATCAACCAAACCTATCGACTTTCAAGTCACAATTTTTGAAGACTGTCATGGGACCTTTTGAATAAATGTGGGTGTGAAAATCACCCTGTTTTAGAGCATTAAAAGAGCTTACAACCCAAGAATCCCAAGTTTTATATTCAAGTAGGAAGTTAAGGCCAAAGCATGCTCACCCAAACTAAAACATCAATAGTTCAAGCTAAGCATTGTAAAAGTCGAGTCCAAGTAGGAAGCTATAGCCAAAACATCCAGACATTCAAGCCAAAACTAAAATATCAATCATTCAAGCCAAGCATTGCAAGAGCCCATTTGGAACCTTGTATTGGTCAATAATCACATATTTGGTCAATCACATGTGGATGTATGCAAGTAGGCATGCCTTTATGTATTGATAAATGCACACATATTTGCTCAATCCCACACTGCTAAACAAATCTAAGGGCCTGTATTGATAGCAGGAATCCAAGGGAAAGGGGATTTTTTTTTTCCATTGAAAAGATGGCTAGGGATATTTAGATAGCAAGAAGACTCAGGATTCCAAAAGTATAATCATTAGACTTGTCCACCCTAGCACAATATACAAGGTAACTTTTGTCAAATAAAACTTAGATTTTCACTTGCATCCAAACATACCACTAATTTTGGAATCCTATTTTCTACAGTAAATATGGAAACAATCATTACATAATCATTATAACCTCCTAATCCACACCTTGGATTCCTTGTATCCATACACGCCCTAAGGGTGCATTTGGATGAACTACCAATTAAATAGCGATTATTAGTCTAATGAATTGAAAATAGCCCAATTGTAATCTCCTTAGAATTCATATTGAAGATCTAGGCTCCAAATTGCAATTTTGTTACATAATGTTGAAGTTGAAAGAAACATAATTCCAATTTGAGGGTGAATCCTTATTATACAATGAACAATGCTGAGGCAATTTGCATAAAGTGAGATTGAAGAGGGGTATCACACGGTTTGTGCCTTCATGGCATAGGTGATACGGATTACTGGTCATCTTCCTTCTAACCGTTTAGTTTTCTCAAACAAGCATGGCTAAACTGATAACTGGACCAGGCTGATCTTTGGGCCAAGCATGTTCATGGCAGTACCCACTAGATGATGGCCCATATTTCTCATGTGTATTATGTCCTCGTGTGCGCCATAAACTGTCTCTTTGGACTCTCTTCATGCAAATCAACCTAGCACTTTTCTGATAAAATGCTAGGAATCATAATTAATTTCTATCATTACATCCTGATTAAACTGCTAAACTATTATGATTCAGTTCATTTGTGCATCCAAATGTAAGCCTAAATCGCCAGGAAATAACTAGCATAACTTCTTAGCTGTTCTTCTTCTCAATCAATATAACTCAACCATCTGATTGTGATGCTAATTTACCTTGTAAACTGGTCCAAATCCTCCCTCTCCGAGTTTATTCATAGGAGTGAAGTCCTCTGTAGCAACCCTGAGCTGGGCATAGCTAAAAGTGTTGGGTTTTGTGCCCATTCCTTGAAAATCTGCATACAATCAAGAAGGCAGATTTCATTCAAAATTCACTCTGAAGGATATACATTCATCAACCTGAAGAGGATATGCACAGAATACTCAGGTCTCCGATTTCTGCAGTGGGTCCCATGGATCAATGATCCAGACTGTTAATTAATTGGGCCATGCAGTGGATGTACCATACCCTGAAAACCTAAAATTTCAATCTGTAGCTTGCAAATAGAATGTTAAGAAGAGAAATACAACAATGGTCCACATTCAACTGAAAAAAATTCCAAGATTGGTGGCTAGGATCTTCCAAATTTGGAGATTCCAGGAGCATGGTCCATCCACTAAAGAAGTTCATTCACCATGTTCTAAGTATTGATTTATTGCGTTAGAGAAGATTTTAAATGAAAGTTAGAAGAAGTATGGGAATTAAAATTATAATTACACATAGCGATACCATCATACCCGATGAATAAACTGGTCCATCATGTATTCTTAAATCAAATCACGATAAATGTAAGTTTGGATGTAAGAGTGAATTTTATTGTGAAGAGACAGCTTAGTAAAGAGGAATTGGCAGAAACTAGTGATCATCCCTAGGATCCATAAAGAGGAAGCAAGCAATTATATGATACCCAAGCTGAGGATATACAGTGTCTTTAAGACCTGACTTTGAGCAAAGTGAGATCCATGGCTTTGTAATCTACACTGTGGATAACAAAAAGGCCCCACCATGGATATGTGACACCCAAAAATCCCCATTAGAACAATCTTAACCCTTTGATCGGTAGCCTATGAATGGACGGTTAAGAAGAAATACAGCAACATTCCACATTAAAACGACATGAGACCAAAGATTGAGTGTTACAATATTCCAAATAGGGAAATTATTGGGAATCACTTCCCCACATTGGGGCCCACAAGATCAATGCCCCAGATTTAATGACATGGGTCCCACTTGTACAAACTAGAGGCTTGAGGATACTGTCCTTGGCTTCCTCTGATGTAGTCCCCTAAATTGCAGTAACATTTCACATCGTACAAACTAGAAACCAACATAACTGCATTTTGGAGCCCGGACCCTCAATTTGAATGCTATGGAAGCTACAATCTGGTTCCACTTTATTAGACTAATAATAGCAATTCAATTTGATAGTCATCCAAACATTGTAAGTAACTTTAGCATGTCTGAATTCAAGCCTTTGCAAGTATTACTTGTTTATTAACATTAAAGATACCTTCATCTTCGTCATTGGCCAATCTTTTCCTTCTTCGTATTAAAATATAAACAACAAAAATGGTTAATATGATCACTGCTCCAACAAAAAATGATATCCCAACAACCAATCCAGTCCTGTTCTTTGTTGAACTGATCGTTGGTGGAAGATTACTATTTTGTACTTGATTGATAATTGGCCTGTGCTTCATTGTGCAGCCCAAATCCCTATATAGACTCTACAGATGCCAACCCAAAGTAAATGAAACAGCTGACATTGCACAAATAGGCCTGTTGCACAGTGCAAATCAATGATCAACAAATGCTTCAGTGCGCAACACAAAAATAAAACATGTTTAAAGACTTGCTAGGAACACACTTGAGTTTGAGACATAAAATTCAGACAGTGGGAGATTAGCCAGGAAGATAATCGATCTAGTGAATTGGTTGTTCTATAAGTGATTGTTGGAGAAAAGTGCCAAGTGCCAACAACCTACATTTTCAGTGGAGACAAGGCCACAGAAAGAATGTTTAGTTTATGATTAGTGGAGTATTTTCCTTTAACAATAGAAACATCATATCTTATTACAGTTACATGCAAAATTAGGACAACATAAATAGGATTCCTATAGTGAACTAGGATAGTTCTCCTTTCTTAAAAAAGAAAAATAAAAGGAAAATGAAAAAAAAAATTGGTCCTAGGATAGAGAAAAATCAAAGCAATCCAGAGAATGAAAATCAGCCACATTGAAGTTTTGAGTACCCATTTGGTCAGCAACACCAAGGAGCATCTCTGCTTGAAAAAACTGTCATAAAGCCGTGTATTTGAAATAACCACATCATCACCTGGTGAATCTCAGCAATATGATGACCACCAGTTTCGTGAGGCAGATGATGAACAATTTAACTGCCCGGTAGTAAATGTGTTCCTTCGCAGAGTACTTGTCATGAGCATGCATGATTACCAGATAAATAGCAACAGCCACAACCACATAGATCTAAGACAAACCCCCTCCCCAAATCACACAAATTACAACAAAACCATAGCAAAAAAGAAGCCCATGCAAGCCCCCACATTTAAAACCAAGATCCATATCTTGTTGCAAACAAAACAAAGAAACCAATCCCCAAAAAGTCCAACGCAACCCAACAAAAAAATAAAAATCAACCACAACCACCCAAAACACAAAAAACCCAATTAACAAAATTTCCCCAAATCACTAGAATTCCCATAAATAAATAACCCAAAAGGAAGCCCAAGTAGACATTCCCGCAACTAGATATTGGAGCTAAACCTACAATACAGCAGAAGTAAATCATTCAAATGCAGTGAAAATTTAAAACATTACTCAAATCCAACTGCAACCATACCGCTACATGAAGCCTCACCTTCAATTGTTAAGGCATGTCGTGTAGCATCAATTTTCAATGTAGGTCATCCAACCATACTGCTATGTGGGCTAACTCATCAATAGAGAAGGAAAAGGGGACTCGAATACCATCCACCCAAAACATTCCTTGTTCTACCATTTCATCCAACAGTTAACAAGCATGACATCAGGAGGTGTTACACATTGGGGTTTTCAGCTTTTAGAAGTGCTACCATTGTTCAGGACCTAAAATGCTGATATTATGGTCCACGCACCAAAAATCTAAAAAAGAGGCCCAACTTGTACAAACTGGAAAATAAAATAAAATAGCATAGCAATAAAGAAACTCAAACTTTTAAGACGGTTGATTATTATTATTATTTTTTTATTTTTTAAACACAAGCACACACACCCCCACACACTAATGCCTTAGTGGGATTTCACCACCTATGGATACTCTAACCCTTGACCAAGTGTTAAAACTCTTAAGAGTCTACCATTGGAGCAGGAGTATGGATCTAGATACCTTTAATGATTAGATACTATCTAAATAATTTATAAGGTTATTTCCATTGGGATGAACTGAAAACTTTGTGGCACAACATTTGTTTCAATTACATGCATTCAATTCTACGGTTTCATATCATGTAACTCATTTCAGTTTTGGATTTGCTTCATTTTAAGATATATCTAATATGAACTGACAAAATGAATGAATGAAATGAATTTCTCACAAACTGTATGGTAAGCTAACACAGCTTTTAACTGTAGAACTTTCTAAATAGACAATTTGTGCGTAAAATAAATTGTTGTACATGAAAGTTCACGTGCAATGGTGTATGAGAACACTTTTTTATATAAACAAATACTTAGTAGCATATAACACCACTTTCCATGGAAGGCAAGTTGACAGAGAAAATGGGTTCAAGGTGCAAGACTGATTTAAAGGGCCTGTATTTCTTGAACTACTCAACAACATGAACTGCATTTCATTAAACTATCAAGATTCTTCTTTACATTAGGAAAAAAAAATCTGTAGAATATATAGAAATTCAAAGAAAAAAAAATAATAAAGGAAAAATATCATCATTCAACAAAAGCACAATAGAAATCAAACTAACTAATCAAAAACCCCGAATACTTCCCACAGATTACCGAAATTCAATGAAAATCACAGCTTTACATCAAAAAATAAATGACCCTATATTTCCGAAACTTGGGTGGGGCCCAATGCAAATCAACGGTGGGCATCCCCCTCCCAACTGTTCCTTCTTGCGTGGCCCACCTGAGTGATGGATCCACCTGATTCATGGGCAAAAATTCTCAAATCCCTAAATCCCCAAATTCCTAAATCCCTAAATCCCCAAATCCCTAAATCGTTTCAATCGGTATTGAGATTGAGAGAGAGAGAGAGAGAGAGAGAGAGAGAGAGAGAGAGACTTGTCAACCGAGCTTTAGAGAGGGCGCGGTGGAGAGAGAGAGAGAGAGAACTGAGAGAGACAGAGAGACAGAGAGAGAGGGCGTGGCGGAGAGAGGACCGAGAGAGAGAGAGAGAGAGAGAGAGAGAGAGAGAGAGAGGGGACGGCGCGAGAGTGACTTTAAGTCTCTCTCACGAGTGGGGTCACATGGTCGGTGCTCCATGGGCCCCAACATGATGTATGTGTTTCATCCCTGCCGTCCATCTATTTTTCCATTTCATTTTATGGTATGAGACAAAAAATGAGGTATATCCCAATCTCAACTGGACCACATTATAGGAAACGGTGTTGAATGAGCGTCGACCATTAAAAACCTTTTGGGGGCCATGTAAAGTTTTGGATCAATCCGATATTTTTTTCCCTTCGTCTGGGCCTGTATGACCTAATCAACAGATTGGATGTCAAATAGAAAGTACAGTGGGCCTTGGGAGGGTTTTAATGGTGGATATCCAATCACTATGGTTTTCATGTGGTGTGGTCCACCTGAGATTTATATCCCTCTCATTTTTAGCGTCAAGTCCTAATATGATTTGTAAAAATGGATGGATGACATGGATGAAACACATACATCATGGTGGGACCCATAGAGCACCTGTAAGACCCGTATCCTGGTCCGTACCTTTCCGTACACTTCCGCGGTCTTACCGGTCGAATTCCGGCAACTTTCGACCCTTAACCGATATCGACGCGCGACCCGGATTCATGTGCCGACAACCCGAGTCGACTCAACTCGAGACCTATACCATAGCGACCGCGCCGTCGTTGCGGTTCCGATACCGCGACTCGCGCGCCAAGGCGATACCCTGGTCAAGAGTTATGGGCCAACGTTCGGTGCGAGAAAACGCCGCGCGTTGCGAAAACCAAGGGAATCTCAATGATGTGTCACATCAATCACATCAATCCCATCAATCAATCTCCCATCAAGCCATCACATGTCAAGTACACATCACTTCCATCCCTTTTCCCAAGCAACCACAAAAGTCTCCCAAACCCATACCTCTCTTACACAAAAAGCCAACAAAGTCTTCTTAACCCATACCTCTCTTACACAAAAGACCACAAAAGTCTTCACATCCCATACTTCTCTTACACAAAAGCCACAAAAGTCAAGTTTCTCTTACACCACCATCACTCACCCATCCATCCATCACTCTCTCTCTCCCTTTACATCACTCTCTCTCTTTCTCTCCTTCTCATTCCAAAAATTCCAAAGCAACAACAATTCCAAAGGGCTCCATACGTATGGAATTTCTCCAAAGTCCCTAAGCTCTAAGTGGTCCACCTTCCTACCCCAAAATCTCCCATCTCAACCCTCCATTCTTCATCTTAGCCATTGAAGTTGAAGACAAGGTGCCAAAGAACCCCTAGGAGCGAGAAGATCGGACGGTGGGTGCTTCTATAGGATGAATTTTCTTGTTTTTATGGTGGACCAAGTGAGGCCCATCGATCAATGGTGTGGATCTCACTTGGGACCCTTATTTGTGGCTGATGGGCCACTTGGATCATCATGATCGTTCCATGATGGGGCCATTCTCCATGGACCCCATCATGATGTTTATTTCATTTCAAAAAAGGTCATCTAGACCGTCCATAACGGTGGAGGATGGATCTCCACCGTTGATTTACATTTTTTTATGGTCCTTTGTTCAAAGGGGACCGTTGTTGTATGTTTCATTGTAAGGGAGGGCCCATAAGGACGGGGTCCCTCCATCACAAGCCGTGTCCCACTCTCCATCTCTCTTTCTCTCTCTCTCTTTTATTTTATTTTATTTTATTTTATTTTATTTTATTTTATTGCAACAGGAGGGTGTGGCCCACTTGAATGGATCCCACTTGAAGTATTTTATTTTATTCAAGTGGGGCCCACCTTGGCTGTTACTCCCATGCCACCCATTAGTGGGGCCCACTCCATCAGGGCCCTCCTTTTAAAAAAAAAAAAAAATTTAAAACCGTCCAGACGCTGGACGTTCTTAAGCAAAGGAGAAAAAGGAAGAAAAAGGAAGGGGCTTTGGTGCTTCCCTTGCATAGGCCCCACCCTGACGTTTAAGTCCGATCCAAGCCGTCCATCCTCTTACCCACGGCGTTTTAGCCGTTGGGTAGAAGTTTGGAGCTGATCCAATCGCCTGGTGGGCCATAGCGTCGAATGTTGCGCCCTTACCATTCAATCTCTATTTTCTTATTTTATTTCTCTTCCAAGCATCAAAAAAATTTGAACTCTGAACTTATTTGGACGGCCTTGGGCCACTGATCGCTATGGCTGGTGTGGATTTCCCGAAAGCGGGCCCCACACGTGATTTTTGTCAAAAGATTGAAATTGGAGGAGAGAGAGAGAAGGAGAGGCAGCAGCTTGCTGCCGCTGTGTCAGGCGCACGCAGGCGCTGCCTGGGTGCTGGCGGACGGGCGGGCACCCACGGCTGCTGCCGTTGGCCCCACTTGATGCATATGTTTTATCTACCCCGTCCATTGGGTGGGTCCCCATCTCAGGTGGGCCCCCTCCGAATTTCAGGTTGGTCCAAAACTCAGGTGGCCCACACCGTAAGAAACATTGTGAATGAGCATCCACCATTGAAACTCTTCCTGGGGTCCACAGAAGTGTTGGATCAAGCTGAAATTTTATGTTTTTCCTTCATCCAGGTTGAGTGACCTTATGAATGGGTTGGATGACAAATAAACATTACAGAGTGGGCCCCACATGGGACCCACATTGATGCATATGTTGAATCCCACCGTCCAGGCGGACGGTGGCACCCATCTGACGCATGGGCAGCCTCCACCGTCCACGGACGGTGGGCCCTGTGTGATGTATGTGTTATATCCGCACTGTCCACTGGACAGTGGGACCCACTTTGATGCATACGATGCATCCGGACCGTTCATCCACTTTAACAAAAAAAAAAAAGGGGGCTATGGGTTAGGCCCATTTGATTTATAAAATGCTAATGGACTGGGCCCATTTGATCTATTTGAGGCCTAAGAATTTGGGCCCACTTGATATGTAAAGCCTATGGGCTTAACTTGATATTCAAGGCCTATGGTTTTAGGCCCAATGGATGTGATCTAAGGCCATGTGACTAGGCCATTTGATGTACTTCTAGGCCCATAAAATTGGACCTATTTATTGCATTCTTAAGCCCATGGAAGTGGACCCATTTGTTATATTGTAAGACCTATGGGACTACACCCATTTGATTAAGAAAGGGTCCATGGGATTAGGCCCACTTTGATATGCATGCAAACTCATGGACTAGGCCCATTAGAATTGTGTAAGGCCTAGGGATTTAGGCCCATTCGACTCATATAAGGCCTCTGGGTTGAGTCCCAGTTGATATGCATTTGGGGGCCCAATTGGTGTGGCCCATTTGATACATATTAGACTCATATGATTAGGTCCAATTGATGCAATCCAAGGCCCACGGGTTTTGACCCATTGCAATGCACTTAAGACCCATTGGTGTGGCCCATTTATATGGCCCATCTGATGAATAAAAGGCCCATGAGATATGGCCCATTTGATATATATGTAAGGCCCAATGGGAGGAACCTAAGGTCCATTGCAATGTGTAAACCCAATACCGATTATGTAGCGGTGTTTAAGAAGATCGTACCTGGAATGCAATGATGGTTTGACGTCCACATTGCGAGTGTAATGTTGGTTGGATGTCCACATTACGACTCTCCTTAGGGCCCATTACTAGCCGTACTTGCCGTGTATAGGCCGTCCAGGTCCATCTGCATTGTAAATAGTTCATTTTGTTATAACATGTTTAGTACAGTTCATGACTCATGATCATACGCATCATATGTATGCTTGACGTGAGAATTGTCTGATCATAGCATTTGCCTTCGGGCAGGTTGTTTATGGGCTCCCGGTTAGGCGGTGTTGCCCTACATGAGCGCACGGTATGCGCAGGATTGGTTGCATGACTGGATAGCGTGATTCATGCATTCCGCATTTGTGTGACATGGTTATTGTACGCCCTAGCGACATCAGGGCCGTAGCCTCCACAGACGCATCGTGGTTGGCAGGATTGGATACCGAAAATCTTGACTTACATGGGGTACTATAGATATCCCTGGGTGAAAGTCCCTAAACCCTTATGGTACCAAGAGGTTGCTCCAACGTCTAGACCGAGTGGGTAGATGAGCGTTGAGTGCCGATTACCAGACGGTTACGCTCTCCACTGTGTCGTGGTCTGTTGGAAGGGGGTACGGTCTTACCCGCCCGAGTGTAGTGGGCAATGCTAGGCTGAGTCTGACCAGCTCGAGGAATGGGTCCGCTATCGACGAGTCGCGCTCGATATTGGCAGACGGATAGTGAGGTCTCTTCCACTTACCTTATTGCGCGCGATGTGGTGGCAATCTGGTTTAGAGTGTACTAGACCCCGGTGATATTCCATACTTTGAGCTGTATTGATGTGTGGACATAGATGAGGATCTGTATGCTTGAGTTGCATTGCACATTGCATGGCCCTGGGATGGCCGATAACATTCATGTCTTGCATCGCATAAGCCTTGGTACGGCTCATGATATTATGGTTCCATCCGCATATTCCGCATTACTCTGGCATTGCATGTTCATATTATACCTTGTGCACACACTTTCACCACCCTCTAAGCTTTCTATAAGCTTATGCACGACCGTTGCGTGCAGGTGACGTTGGATCGCAGCAGCGTTGAGGCAGGAGCACGTTGCTGATCATTTTGGAATTTTTCTGTTATTTACTATTGTATTTCCCTTTATGCTCATTGTACTTGTAAAGTTTTTGTTCATAGTGGAAATGTAATGGATTTCTTGGTTGTTGTTTGTGGGTTATGCCTTTGGTTATGCTTAATACGAATCAAACTGATATTTAAAATCCTCCTCGTAGCATCCCAGGATTGGAACCTGGCGAATGGGAGCTAGGAGCCGAGAATGGGGTTCTATGGAGGCTGTCGGCGCCGGATTCGGCGATCGGGAATTTTGTGAGCCCGGTTTCCGAGTTTGGGGCGTGACAGCACCGACCAACATCCACCAAGTTTTGTGGGCCCCACTATGATGTATTTGTTATATCCACACCGTCCATCCATTTTGAGATATCATTTTACGTCATGAGCCAAATAATGAGGCAGATAAAAATCTGTAGTGGACCCCACCACATGAAATCAATAGTAATTGGATATCCATCATTAAAATCCTCCTAAGGCTTACTGTATTGTTTATTTGACATCCAATATGTTGATTAGGTCATATAGGGCCAGATGAAGGGAAAAAACAAAAATCAGCTTGGATGAATGGTACAGGCCATAATATAGATGTTTTGGATGGTACAGGGCATAATATTGACAGTCTGAATGGCCTATATTATAAAATAGACTGTATGAATGGTACATGCCATAATATAAATGTTTTGGATGGACTGTATCATAATATCAATAGTTTAGATGGTCTCGATCATAATATCGACAAATTATAGTTTAGATCATAAAATTGATGGTTTGGATTGTCTTGATCATAATATCAATTTTTTGAATGCTCTAGACCTGAATATTGATTGTTTGAATGGTCCGGATCATACAATCAATTGTCTAGATGGTTTGGATCAGATTATTGATGGTCAAGATGGTTTGGATCATAATACCCACGGTTTCAATGGCCTGAATCATAATATCAGTTGTGCTCTAGATCATAGTATTCATGGTCAAGATGATCTTGGTCATAGCATCAACAATCTAGATGGTATGGATAATTGTATTGATGGTCGGAATGGTCTAGATCATAATATCCATGGTGGTTTAGTTGATCTGGATCATATAATATCGATGATCTAGATAATGGTATTGACAATCATCCGTTATGAAACTCAGGTGGGCCATACCATCTAAAACTATGTGAGGACATCTAAAAAATATATCTTCACATAGTTTTAGATGGTATGGCCCACCTGAGTTTCGTAACGGATAATTTTTTAGATATCTCATAAGCTAAAGGGGAGACATCAAATGCACGGTGTTGATGTTTGACACACATCATGATGGGCCCATTTTACATGTCTGGTCCATTCACTCTATTCTACTGATCATTACCCTCAATTTGATCAGTTACTCGCCTCGATCATACTGCATATGAGAAAGATATTGGGCAAACAAAATTGATCAACAATTTGAGTGAATTTTGATTTAAACATTTGAAGTTATTTACTCTTCAATCTAGACTGATCAGATTATCCAAAAATGGATAAAGGTTGTTCATAATATCAAAAATATATGAATGAATAGAAAACACAAACATCAGCTTGATCCAAAACTTCTATGGCCTCCAAGAACTTTTAAATGGTATAGGTTCAATTACACTATTTCCTATGGTGTGGTCCACTTGAGCTTTGGATATGCTTCCTTTTTGTTCTTTAGAGCTCAAATTATTTGTTAACATGGATGAATGGAGTGGATAAATAAATAAATAATGGTGGACCCTATAGAGTTTACTCTGATAAAGGTAATGAGTAACTCAAATGTAGTGGAGAAAGGTTTCCTTACAACATTTGTAATCATATATTGGGCCTGCCTAAATGTTATTCACATATCCAACACACTCATTATGTGTGTCCCACTTGGATGAGGGGTCAGACCAAGTCTCAACCGCATCCAAAACTCATGTGAGTCCCACCAAGTGCTTTTATATTTTTTAGGATGTCTTCACATAGTTTTAAATGGTATGGCCCACTTGAGTTTCGTTTATCGATGATTTTTGAGATATCTCATAACCTAAAGGAGAGACATCAAATCCACGGTGTTGATGTTCGACAGACATCATGGTGGGGCCCACAAAACTTATTAACATCAATTCTTAGGTTCTCACGAGGTCAGTAAGTTGGATCATAATTTTAACCAGAATATTTGGCCCATTTTACATGTCTGGTGCATTCACTCTATTTTATTGATCAATACTCTCAATTTGACTAGTTACTCGCCTTAATCAGGCTACATATGAGAAAGATATTGGGCATATAAGATTGATCAACAATTTCAGTGAAATTTGATTTAAACATCTAAAGTTATTTACTCTTTAATTTAAACTGATTAGATTGTCCAAAAACGATTAAAGGTACAATTAGTGAATGTGCCTAATAATTTAGTAAATTTATTTTTCATAAATAAATTTAACATTTTTTTTTCAAAAGGTACATTTTTTTAACTCTTTTAAATAAATATCATTTTTATTATAAAATATTTCAAAAATATTTAAAATACAAATTTTAAATTTTTATTTGCAAAATCTTAAAAATTTTCGCATATTTTAATTTTTTCTCAAAAATTTCAAAATGCCAATTTTTCTCTTCAAAAGCATTATTTTGTTCTCAAAATTTTTCTTAATCATATTTAAAATTTCTAAACTTTTCAATATTCTTTTTCATGTGATATTACAAATTATTTAAATATTACCTTTTAATTATATATATATATATATATATATATATATATATATATATATATATATATAAAATTCCATTCATATGATATAAAAACTATATATAAATATATACACACACACATTTAGGTTATAGGCAAAAAAATTTTAAAATTAAAACATTTTTACGTTATTACTGACGGTTTCTAGCTGTCGGAAAAAATTAGGAAAAACACTTTTACCAACGAAAGTTTTCGTCGGTAAAGGTCTTACCGCCACCATTTCCATCACCCCGTAAAAATTAGGTTTTTGAAAAATCCAAAAGGTCCTTTAGCTACGAATACTTTCGTAGGTAAAGATGGGTTTTACCTACGAAATTCTACTTCGTAGGTAAAAGTATGAAAATTCAAAAAACCTTTTAGCTATGAATATTTTTAACCTTCAGCTACGAATAGTTTCGTAGGGAGAGATGAGTTTTACCTACGAAATATAAAAGTAACGTTTTCAGCTTTTTGGTTGTTTTGAAATGTTCAAAGGACCCTTTAGCTATGAATAATTTCATAGGTAAACGTAAAGTTTTTGATTTTTGTTTTTTTATAAAAATTGAAAACACCCTTAAGCTACGAATATTTTAGTAGGTAAAGATGGGTTTTACCTACAAAATTAAATTTCGTAGGTAAAAGTAACATTTTTGATTTAGTGGTTGTTTTGAAAATTCAAAAGACTCTTCAGTTACGAATAATTTCATAGGTAAATATGGGTTTTACCTATGAAATTACATTTCGCAGGTAAAAGTAAGGTTTCAAGACCCTTTAGCTATGAATATTTTCGTAGGTAAAGATGATTTTTTACCTACGAAAAAGTAAAGTTTCAAGACCCTTTAGCTACGAAGCTTTTCGTAGGTAAAGATGAATTTTTACCTATGAAATTCCAGTTCATAGGTAAAAGTAAGGTTTTCGATTTTTTATTTTTTTAAATATTCAAAAGACTCTTTTGCTACGAACATTTGCGTAGGTAAAGATGGGTTTTACCTATAAAATTAGAATTCGTAGGTAAAAGTAAGGTTTCATTTTTTTGGAAATTCAAAAGACCCTTCAGCTACGAATCGTTTCGTAGGTAAAGATGGGTTTTACCTACGAAATAATTGCGTAGGTAAAAGTAAAGTTTTCTATTTTTTAGAATTTAAAACATCATCTAGCTACGAATATTTTCATAGGTAAAGTTCGGATTTTTTGATTAAAACAACCTTTGGCTACGAACAGTTTCGTAGGTAAAGATGGGTTTTACCTACAAAAGTATATTTCGTAGGTAAAAGTAAAGTTTTGGATTCTTTAGTATTCAAAACATCATTTAGCTACGAATATTTTCGTAGGTAAATATGGTTTTTTTGTTTACCCATTAGCTAGGAATATTTTTGTAGCTAAAGATTGGTTTTTACCTACGAAATTGCAGTTCGTAGGTAAAAAATTCAAACAACCTTTGGCTACAAATATTTTCGTTGGTAAAGGATTGTTTTGCCTACGAAATGGTAAAAGTAATGTTTTCAATTTTTTATTATTTGAAAAGGGCAAAAGACCCTTTACCTACGAAAATTTACATAGGTAAAGATGAGTTTTACCTACAAAATTAAATTTCTTCAGTAAAAGTTGGCTTTTACCTACGAAAATAATTGTCGTTGGTAAAAGTCATCTTTACCTACGAAAATTATTTTCGTAGGTAAAAACCATATTTCTTGTAGTGATTCATGCTCCTTTGCTCATGTGACTCAAACGTGCATGCCACATATGTGTAGACATGAAATTCACTACATATGCTACAACTCCACTTGATGAAGTATTCCTAATCAACCTATAAAAGTTTACATTCCTTTGTGCCTTCATGATTATAAGTGTCCCCTTTGAAACTTTAAGGGCACGATTAAATCCGGTAAATTTGCACCCTAGTGCCTCGAGTGCTCACAAAGATATCGGAATCTTTCTTAAATCAGGAACTTGTCTCATTTTGGTCAAAATATGATTCATGCCATCAAACATCTTGATGTGCACTGATCCAACACCTATTGCTATACAAGCATTATCATTGGCATTATCATTGCCTATAAACACATGACCACCGTCACACTTATTGTAATTGGAAAAACAACTCCGATGAGGAGTCATGTGGTATAAGCCTCTGTATTCAAAATCTATTTTTTATCGAAGTACCCAAATTTTGAGGCAGTCAGTACATCACTACTATTCATTTCATCATTGGATTCCTTGGAAGAACTATATGAATTCTCTTTTATGTACTTATAATTTTAACAATTATTTTTCATGTGTGATGAGGTGCTATAATTCCAGCATTTCAACTTACCTATGCCTTTGCCCTTGGATTTGGACGTCGATCGTAAATATCCACTATCCCACTCAGAATTTCTCCCCTTGTAGCTAGTGCATCTGTAGAAGCACCCATGTCACTGTTTTTCTAGCTCATCACCTTAAACTAAATAGCCGAGATAACACTCTCAACGCTAATAGTCATTCTATCAGTGCATAAAGAGTCATCGAATGACTTATACGAAAATGGAAGAGAATTCAACAGTATATATGCCTGATCTTCATCTTTTATTGTCTCTTCCACATTTAACAATTTACAAATCAACCTATTGAAGTTACTAATGTAGGCGTTGACGTCAGCCCCCTCCTCCATCTTTAGATTGAACAATTGTGGCTTCAAGTACAAACGATTTTTAAGAGATTTCTTTGCATATATATTCTCTAATTTCGGCCATGTACTTGCTACATTTTTCTATCACATGACATTATAAATGACCTCTTCTATTAAGCACAATTGCAAAAAGATTCTAGGTTTCTTATCTATTTGTTTCATTCTTTTTCTGTTATAGATTCCAATCGCTTTTCAAAGAGGGCTTCGTCTAATCCTTACTGAACTAGGATATAATTCATCTTAACTTTTCATAGTTCAAAATTATTTTTACTAGAGTATTTTTCTACATCAAACTTCAGGCTTGATGTCATTAATACTTTGCTTTTACATTCGATTTGCTTCCCAACGTTTTCTTTGATACCACATGTTGGAAACCTCATAAACACCCAGAGACGAATCAAGTAAAGTACACACAATTGCATAACAAAGTACAAACAAGAACAATTTGAATTTTATGTGGAAAAACCCTTGTGGGAAAAACTACGACACAAAACGATGAGTAATGCACTATGAAAGAAAAAATTACAAGAGCTAGAGTCTTACCGATTCTTACAAGCCTCAAATCTACTTCAACAACCCTAGATATGCCATTGAACCCTTACGAATGATTTAGAAAGCTCTAGAATACCTCTCTCTCCCTCTCTCCCAAAACTCGATTGCACTTGATATATAGAGTGTTACAACTGGAATAGAAAACAAATTCTGTACTTACACAATTCTATGTACATCTTTGATGGGACCTTTGATGCCATCAATGACATTCGATGTCATTGAACTTACTTCACCAAGTAACAACAATAAAATGTTCTAGTAAACAACATGAATTTTTCAAATTTTTTCGATGGCATCGAGCATCTATCAATGGCATCGACACCTGCTCGATGACATCAGGTGGACTATCGATGATATCAACACATATTTAAGACACCAACAACAAACCACACCAAAAAAAAGTAGTGGGAATAATGATGCTTGTCAACTTATGCTATAAAATGGTATGAGAAAGTGAATAGACTGTGTAGATAAGCACATAGGTCATGGTGGGACCCTCATAATTTCTACTTTTAGTAGGTTAAACTTTACTCAAAATTTGAAATAAGTTTTCCTTATATTTTAGACAGTTGCATTTATTATTGTGCTTTTACTACAGTGCAAATGTATTTACACCAAATCAAACAGGACCCAAAATTATAATATAATTATAGTTATCCACCTGCAAATCAATAAATTATATTTATATTCATATTGTAAGACGTTGCATGGTGGATGCCTAAAAATAAGTTCATCTCTTTTTAGTAAAATCTAATTATGTATTAAAGAACAAGATCTCTCATACATATCTGATATTAAGTATATATTAGAAATCAAGATTTCTAGTATAAGCTAGTGTTGACTAAAATGAGATAAACAAGTGTTTTTGCATTTAATTCCAGTGTATAATCATTTTATAATACTTTTAAAAATCAATAAAAAATAATTTTAAAAGACCAAACTATTGTTTTTAAGTAACCTAGTCAACAAAAAGAAATAAAATTGAAGGACCAAAGTATCCTTTTTAATAAAAAAAACAATCCTCCCCTCTCAAAAACGCGTAGGCATACAGGAGTGTGTCTACAACTATCAAAGGCAACCGTTGGTGAATAAAGCGCATTGGATCCTCCAAGTATGGTGTAAGACTCGTATCTTGGTCCGTACCTTTCCGTACACGTCCGCGGTCTTACCGGTCGAATTTCGGCAACTTTCGACCCTTAACCGATATCGACGCGCGACCCGGATTCATGTGCCGACAACCCGAGTCGACTCAACCCGAGACCAATACCATAGCGACCGCACCGTCGCCACGGTTCCGATACCGCGACTCGCGCGCCGAGGCGATACCCGGATCAAGAGATATGGGCCAACGTTCGGTGCGAGAAAACGCCGCGCGTTGCGAAAACCAAGGGAATCTCAACGATGTTTCACATCAATCACATCAATCCCATCAATCAATCACCCATCAACCCATCACATGTCAAGTACACATCACTCTCACCCATTTTCCCAAGCAACCACAAAAGTCTTCACAACGCATACCTCTCTTACACAAAAAGCCTCAAAAGTCTTCACAACCCATACCTCTCTTACACAAAAAGCCTCAAAAGTCTTCACAACCCATACCTCTCTTACACCAAAGCCTCAAAAGTCAAGTTTTTCTTACACCACCATCACTCACCCATCCATCCATCACTCTCTCTCTCTCTCCCTTTACATCACTCTCTCTCTTTCTCTCTTTCTCATTCCAAAATTTCCAAGCAACAAAAAAAATTGCAAGGGCTCCATACGTATGGAATTTCTCCAAAGACCTTAAGCTCCAAGTGGCCCACCTTCCTACCCCAAAATCTCCCATCTCAACCCTCCATTCTTCATCTTAGCCATTGAAGTTGAAGACAAGGTGCCAAGGAACCTCTAGGAGCAAGAAGATCGGACGGTGGGTGCTTCTATAGGGTAGATTTTCTTATTTTTATGGTGGACCAAGTGAGGCCCACTGATCAATGGTGTGGATCTCACTTGGGATCCTTATTTGTGGCCGATGGACCACTTGGATCATCATGATCATCCCACGATGGGGCCATCCTCTATGGACCCCATCATGATGTTTATTTTCATTTAGAAAGGTCATCTAGACCGTCCATATCGGTGGAGAATGGATCTCCACCGTTGAATTACATTTTTAACGGTCCCATGTGTAAGGGATCCATTTATTGTATGTTTCATTGCAAGGGAGGGCCCATAATGATGGGGTCCCTCCATCACAAGCCGTGTCCCACTCTCCATGTCTCTCTCTCTATTTTATTTTATTTTATTTTATTTTATTGCAATAGGATGGTGTGGCCCACTTGAATGGATCCCATCTTGATGTATTTATTTTATTCAAGTGAGGCCCACCTTAGATGTTACTCCCATGCCGCCCATCATGTGGTGGCCCACTTCATCAGGGCCCACCACTATCAAAAAAAAAAATATCAAAAACCGTCCAGCGTCAGGGACGCTGGACGTTTCTAAAAGAAAAAAAAAAAAAAAAAAAAAAAGGAAAGAAGGAAAGAAGGTGAACTTGGGTGGCTCACTTGTTTAGGCCCCACCGTGTTATACCCAGACAATCCAAGCCGTCTACCCTCTTACTTATAGAGTTTTAACCGTTGGGTAGAAGTTTGGGATTGATTGGAAGACCTGGTGGGCCATAGCATCAAATAATGCACCTTGACCATTCAAGGATCCATTTTCTCATTTTATTCATTTTCTAGCGTCAAAAAAATTTGAACTCTGGACTCTTTTGGACGGCGTCGAGCCACTGAACGTAATGGCTGGGACGGATTTCATTTTAGTGGGCCCCACACGTGAAAAACCCCAGGAAAATGGGTTTTTTCCAAAATTTGAAAGAGGCATAGCCTCTGGCTTGCGTCAGCAGCAGGAGGGCTGCACGCAGCGGGCGGGCGGGCGGCCGCTGGCCACCCACGGCCCTACTCGTGGGCCCCACTGTAATGTTCGTTTTGTCATCCAATCTGTTCATAAGGTGGGTTCCCTCCTGAGGTGGGCCCCCTCCAAAAATCAGCTCCATCTATCACTTGTGTGGCCCACACCAAAGGAAAGAGTAAATTGGACCTCTACCATTAAAACTTACTTAGGGGCCCACAGAAGTTTTTGATCAAGCTGAAATTTGTTTTTCCCTTTCTCCCGTTACCGTGTGACCATATGAACGGTCTGGATGGCATAATAAACATTTCTAGTGGGCCCCACATGGGACCCACAGTGAGGCATGGGTTTTATACCCACCGTCAGCGTGACGGTGGGGCCCAATTGCTGCGTGTGTGCTGCGTGTGTGTGGGTTGCATGTACGTGTGTTGCATGTGTGTGTAGTGTGTGTGCAGCGTGCATGCATGTGCAGCATGTGTGTAGCGTGTGCGTGTGCAGCACGTGTGAATATATATATTTTTATATTTATATGATATATATATATATATATATATATATATATATATATATATATATATATATATATATTATGTAGTTTATGTATATTATTTAACGTATCATATAGGCTATGACAGGCCCTCATGTGGGCCCCACCCTTGACGCATGTGAAGCATCCAGGCCATCCATCCCTTTTATTTAGCAAAGAGCTATGGGCTAGGCCCACTTGGTTTATGGAAGGCCTATGGGCTAAGACCATTTGGTTTATGGAATGCTTATGGGCTAGGCCCATTGGATTCATTCAAGGCGTAAGAGCTTAGGCCCATTTGATGTGTTGCCAGTCCATGGGACTAGGCCTATTTGATGTACTTCAAGGCCCATAAAGATTGAACCCATTTATTGCATTCTTAAAGCCCATGGAAGTGAACCCATTTATTATATTGTAAGACCCATGGGACTACACCCATTTGATAAAAAAAGGGTCCATGGGATTAGACCCACTGTGACATGCATGCAAGCTCATGGATTAGGCCCATTTGAATTGTTTAAGGCCTAGGGATTTAGGCTCATTCGACTCATATAAGGCCTCTGGGTTGAGGCCCATTTGATATACATTTGGGGGCCCAATTGGTGTGGCCCATTTGATACATATTAGACTCATGTGACTAGGTCCAATTGGTGCAATCCAAGGCCCACGGGTTTTGACCCATTGCAATGCACATAAGACCCATTGGTGTGGCTCATTTATGTGGCCCATCTGACGAATGAAAGGCCCATAAGCTATGGCCCATTTGATATATATGAAAGGCCCAATGGGAAGAACATAAGGTCCATTGCAATGTGTAAACCCAATACCGATTATGTAGCGGTGTTTTAAGAAGATCGTACCTGAGGATGCAATGTTGGTTTGACGTCCACATTGCAAGTGTAATGCTGGTTGGATGTCCACATTACGACTCTCCTTAGGGCCCATTACTGGGCCACACTTATCGTGTATAGACCGTCCCGGCCCATCTGCATCGTAAGATAATTCATTTTGTTATAACATGTTTAGTATAGTTTCATGACCCATGATCATACGCATCATATGTATGCTTGATATGAGGATTGACTGATCATAGCATTTGCCTTCGGGCAGGTTGTTTATGGGCTTCCGGTTAGGCGGTGTTGCCCTACATGAGCGCACGGTATGCGCAGGATTGGTTGCATGACTGGAGAGCGTGATTCATGCATTCCGCATTTGTGTGATATGGTTATTGTACGCCCTAGCGACATCAGGGCCGTAGCCTCCACAGACGTATCGTGGTTGGCAGGATTGGATACCGAAAATCTTGTTCTACATGGGGTACTATAGATATCCCTGGGTGAAAGTCCCTAAACCCTTATGGTACCAAGAGGTTGCTCCAACGTCTAGACCGAGTGGGTAGATGAGCGTTGAGTGCCGATTACCAGACAGTTACGCTCTCCACTGTGTCGTGGTCGGTTGGAAGGGGGTGCGGCCTTACCCGCCCGAGTGTAGGGGGCAATACTAGGCTGAGTTTGACCAGCTCGAGGAATGGGTCCGCTATCGACGAGTCGCGCCCGATATTGGCGGACGGATAGTGAGGTCTCTTCCACTTACCTTATTGCGCGCGATGTGGCGGCAATCTGGTTTAGAGTGTACTAGACCCCGGTGATATTCCATACTTTGAGCTGTACTGATATGTGGACATTGATGAGGATCTGTATGCTTGAGTTGTATTGCACATTGCATGGCCTTAGGGTGGCCAATACCATTCATGTCTTGCATCGCATAAGCCTTGGTACGGCTCATGATATTATAGTTCCATCTGCATATTCCGCATTACTCTGACATTGCATGTTCATATTATACCTTGTGCATACACTTTCACCACCCTCTAAGCTTTCTGTAAGCTTATGCACGACCGTTGCGTGCAGGTGACGTCGGATCGCAGCAGCGTTGAGGCAGAAGCACGTTGCTGATCATTTTGGAGTTTTTTTGTTATTTATCCTTGTATTTCCCTTTATGCCCATTGTACTTGTAAAGTTTTTGATCATAGTGGAAATGTAATGGATTTCTTGGTTGTTGTTTGTGGGTTATGCCTTTGGTTATGCTTATTACGAATCAGACTGACATACAAAATCCTCCTCGTAGCATCCCAGGATCGGAACTTGGCGAATGGGAGCTAGGAGCCGAGAATGGGGTTCTACGGAGGCTGTCGGCGCCGGATTCGACGATCGGGAATTCTGTGAGCCCGGTTTCCGAGTTTGGGGCATGACATATGGTACCTAGTGTTCATCCTGGAATGGAAATTCTATGCAAAATCAGGAAGGTGACATAACAGGGAAGAGTTAAAAAGGGATGCTCACCACTAATTGAGTGTGGGCCCACCATGGGACCATCTAATCTGTTTGTTCATCTGATGTAAATCGCCTTATAAAGCTTAGTTTCAAAATTCAGGTGGGCCACACCATGGTGTGAATCACCAGGATGAAGGGTAGTTCTAAAATCATGCTATTAAAATCTAGGTGGGCCATACCATGGTGTGAATCACCAGGATGAAGGGTAATTCTAAAATCATGCTATTAAAATCTAGGTGGCCACACCGTGGATATTTTGAGGTTTTAGGCATGATTTTATTCTGTTTGATCATATGGTAAGCCCCACATGAGTTTTGGATGGGTGTGGGGCTTGCATGATCAAGGCCAAACACTCAAGCTTGTGGGGTCGGCCACCTTATATATAAAAAATCCACTCCCTCCATGAAGTTCTATCCTCGATTCTAGAACCTACTGAAAAATCAGTGAGCCACAGGTATGGTGGGCCACACCACATGGAATAGTAGGGATTGAAAACTGCTTGTGGCCCCCACAAGACCCAGACGTTTTATGCAGCCGTAGTGGATGACTCTGGTTCCGTGAAGAACCGCACCATTTCTTTGGAAGCTAGCTACACGTGGTCATATGGGATTTGCACTCTATTGGAGGAGAGGGTGCATGAGATCCGTGCTAATCCATCCAATGCGCTGCCTCATGTTTGAAAATAAAATATCACGTAGTCTTAAACTCATTTAGGCCACACCATAAGAAAGAGTTGGAATAGGATGCCCACTATTAATTGTGCACAGGCCCACCATGGTTTATATATGCCATCCAATCCATCCTTATTACTCTCTTTCCATCAAGATGAATAGTATTAAAAAATCATACTATGCTGAAATGGGAATGAAATTTAATTTCTTAGTCCTTTTTCTGTGAGTGCTTTCCTGCTTGAGACCATTTTTTTTTTTTTTTTTTTTTAAAATTTTTTATGATCACAATGTAAATTTAGGCTACTTTGTACGGTGAGGCCCACTTGGGTCTTGGAATAGTGTGATGTTGGGGTTAAAAGGCTAACATGTGGTGCACTTATGGACGGTATGATCTCATTCCATTTTATTTTTCTGTACAAGAGGTTGTACCAAATATCATGAAATTTCATGATATTAGGTTATCTCAATATAATTTAAGTGGTAGGTAGGGCCATCATGATTTCACAACCTTAGAATATTCTCTTAGAGGTGGGCCACTCCTACATTTTTTTTTTCGTTATCATAGACGGGAACAAGTGTGATTCTATTGAGAGCCTTAAAGAAAAGAAAAGAACAGAAAATTTAAAAAGTCATTGCATTCATTGGTATGGTGGGGTCCACCCAGAAGAAAGTGAAGTCATTGTCTTGAGATAAATATTGAGTAGCTCTATTTGATTCGTCATGATTATATTATTTGAATGAATGATAAGCTAGAATAATGCCACTTAAGGCTGCTGTTGTTGAATGTTCTATCCTATCACATGATGATCTTACCATTCATCTTAACCATCCTATTGCATGCATACGCGATCAAAGGAAAAGAAATAATAAAAAATTCTTATGGCCCATTTGGGTGCCACTTAAAAATGACCTCATCTCATTTTAGTTTATTTTTATTTTTATTTTTAAAATTTTTAATACACTCACGCCCACGCACTCACACCACTAGTGGGATTTCACCACTCGAATCCATGACCTCATGTTGAAATTCTTGCGAGCCTACCACTGAGGCACGAGTGAGGAACTTCATTTTAGTTACTCATAGCTATGCATGAAGATTATGGTTGTTGGCTATCAATTACTTTTAGTCCTTACTAAAAATAAATGTGATCTCTTAGTGAAAATAATGATCACCTAAAATGAGCTAAAACTCATTTCGAAGTGGCAGCCAAACAGGCTCTTATAGTCCTAAAGCTAGATAGGACACTTGATTTTCTTCTTGCTGGCCATCTTGTCCAATATAGTCCTAACCGTAGCTTCAACCAGTTCAAACGGCGAAGCCGTGTTAATTTTATCCATTTAGGCCCTCTTTGGTTGCCACTTCAAGATGATTTGATCTCATTTTAGCTAATGTTAATTAGAGGCCGATTTTCTTGTTCGCTATGAATAAAAAACTTTCCTATTTGGCAACTAATCTGTCCATGTTGCCCATGGTTGGTTTATCCAAGCCATTGATACGATGGACACTATCATGAATGGACCATGCCTAAGAAATCTCTTCATCCGATCTACTTTGACTGTTCTATTTTTGGCATGCAAATACATGGTTTAAGAAGAAATGCACCAGCACATTCAATAAAGAAAAGGCAAGATGATGGGGACATCATGCGCGCATGCACACGCACGCGGCCCCCCTATGTACGTACGCAAGGAGGAGGGCCCTACCGTCGATTTGGATCGATGACGACGTCTAGGGAGATCATCATAGTTAAAAGATGGCGTTTTGGTTCGTTGGAGTGAGCCTGATAGTCAAGTAAAGCCCATCATAGGATCTCATGATCGTGGCCCACTAGTCTGATTAATCTCATATTTTAGGTTATGCTTAGTAATGTTATTTAGAATATCGTGGATGGTTTAAATTTTTTTAATTAGTTTTTATTTTTATTTATTTCATCGCCAAGTAATAGGTTGCCACATGATACGAGTTTTGATGTATAAGGTTTTCTTATAAATAGACACTCCTTATAGCTTTTTTATTTATTGAAGTTTAATAAAAATTTTATGCTTTTTTTTTACTCATCTGATTTCTTGAGTTGTAAAAAAATTTAATTAGGTGCGAAGCCCTCCCTTCATCGAAGGGCTAACTATCGTGGTGCGAAGCCACATCTATCCTGATTCGCTCCCATTCTCGACTATCTCTACTTCTCATCTCCTACCACCATCCGTGCTTCAAATCTATCGTTTATTGTAACAATTTTTCTTTTTACAACAGAATTCCATATTCTGGCCCTGCAGGAGCGTTGAAACTTTAACGGAGGTTTTACAGCACCCCTGACTGACTGGAGCCAAGGAGGCGGTTTCAGGATTCGGGCCCCCCCTCGCACGTGTGACCAGGCTCCTGCTCACGTGCGTCAGGCCCAGCCTGCTGCCCGCATGCAAGGACTGCCATCCGGTTCAGGTTTTCTTCTTATTTACCCCTCTCATACCTGTTTTTCATAACCTTAACCCTAGATTACATTATCTTTAATTTGTTTATCCTTTTTCTTACCCCAGGGTTCTTTGAAGTGAAATTGTTGAATCCCTTGAATTAGAGACTGATTGTTGTGCATGTGTGAATGATTTCACTTCCCTTTGAGTATCGTTTGGCTTATAATTTTTACTGATACAGCCCTAACCTATGTAGGCCTGGACCTGCACAGATTCTCCTTGATGTGAATGTTTCTGAATTAGTTTGATCTAAAGTCTGAGATCTTACATATTATAGTTAATTTTCATGTCCTACATCACAAGATTTGATAATTAGGTTCTTCCAATTGAGAGATCTTTTGGGCATGTTCATTTATGATGGGGGACATCAGATTAATTGCTTAAATAAACTGATTATGGATCCCACATGCATAAATTAGGTATAAAAGAGAGCTCTTTCTTCAAAACGAATAACAAATTCAACTTCCAACAACATGCAATAGAGGTTTTGGTAAGATTTAAAAATAATCTTGATAACCCATAATTTATATAAGAGCTTTGTTGAGTCCACACGTGTTTAATATAGCTTATGTATTGCCACACATGTGCCGGTATGACACATAGGTTTGACATCCAATCCATTCATCAGAGCTGATGCCCTTACCTCAATGCGGGGGTAGAACCCAATCTTGACTGGATAAATTAAATGTGACATTTCATCTATTAATAAAGATGTAAAAGTTTTGGCTAAAGAAGGGAAGGGCACCACTATGTTGATGATGATGGAAAACAAGTGGGAGATGACTTCACGGATGATTACGATCTAAAGTAATTAGTCTAAAGGCTTGAAGTAGTGTGTACTATAAATTTGGACGACCATAACTTTATAGCCTATTATGTATTTCACATGTATGGTATGTCGTTGGAAATCTATTGATAAGTTCTACCCCTTAGTAAATTACCCAACTTTCATTGACTTCTAAAAAGTTTTGAAAAATTCAATAATTTGGGGAGTCAAATTAGGTTTTAAGTAAAAGCTTACTATTTTTAATAAGTTATTGTTTTTTCTATTTTTAAGATTTTAAGAGTTAGTTGTGGTCAAGAGACCGGATGGGTTTAGGTACATTTTTACTATTTCAAAAAAGTTTTCTAGCTAGGGTTGAATTAAGAATCTAGAGTGTTTTAGAGATTCTCTTGCTTATGGATTCAAAATCTATTTCTGAAAAGAAGATGGTGGTCTTCTTCCTTTAAAGAGCCAATAGCTAGTAGGCCACAATTTGCAAAACAAATGTACAACTATGAAAATTTTGGCTGAAGTTTTCTAAGCCATCCGCATGTTTCCAATAGTGTGGCTCACTTTTGATGGATGGATTAGATCTTGCACCTATGTTCCATGCTGGCACATACATAGTGTGTACATGAGCTGCATTTTACATGAGTATGAGCTTAGCAAAGCTCTTCTTATAAATTGTGATCTCTAATACACATTACTATGGGTTTTTTCTGTTTGTTTGTTACACCATTATAATGGTGATAAAAACATCATGAAATTGTATGGTATTTGGTGCAACCAAACACAACCTTAACTAAAAAGAGATACAATAATTTCTTAGGGAAATTAAAGTAGTTTTAATTGACCTGATTTGATACGCTATTAAATGAGAACATATTTATAGAATTC
Organism: Magnolia kwangsiensis; assembly: GCA_037074715.1. Taxonomy (NCBI): domain Eukaryota; kingdom Viridiplantae; phylum Streptophyta; class Magnoliopsida; order Magnoliales; family Magnoliaceae; genus Magnolia; species Magnolia kwangsiensis. The sequence continues at coordinate 92,987,830 of CM073583.1, forward strand.
TAACATTATTTGGTGACTAAAATAAAACTGTAATGCAAGCATATATATGTCAATTCTAACCACGCAAAATTCATAGCCCAGCCGCTGTTGGGTAACCGCCCTTCCTTTCTTTTTTGTTGGTTGGGTGCCTGAATGTCGGTCTGCTCCATGTATAGCTCTCTTTTGAATGAATGATATATCTGGTCATTTGTTGAAAAAAAATAAAATAGCGAAAGCTCACGGAGAAGAATCAAGCAAAGTACTATGAATCGCACAACCAATTCCAAACACAAACAATATGAATTTTACATAGAAAAATCCTTGTGGGAAAAATTCACGGCATAAAGCGACTGGTAATACACTATGGATGCAGAAATACTAGAGATTGAGTGTTATCGATTTGAACAAGTCTCAAATTTACTTCACAAGCCTTAACTATACCCTTGAAACTCTTAGGAACGAATTAGAAAGCCTTATAATTATTCTACTATTTTTCAAATCCCGATTATACCCGATATATAATATTATATACTATTATAATCGGAATAGGAAACAAATCCTGCACTTATGTAATTGTGTGTGTGTGCTCGATGGAACCTTTAATGGGACTTTGATGGGATCGACGATTTGTCAATAGCATCGAACACCTTCGATGATATCGAGTAACAACACCAAAGCATTCTAGCAACCAACATGTATTTTTTTAGATTTTTTCGTTGGCAACGATATTTGCTCCCTGTTACTTACAGATTTAAGACATCAACAACAATTGTGACCCCTTGTTTGATTAAGTGCTATTGGAATACAATCCAAAATCCATGAATATTACAATGGGCCCAAGTAAGTTTCAATAGTGGTTGTCCACATCCTGGTTATTTCTTATGACATGGTCCATTTGAGTTTTTGATTTGTTTCATTTTTTTTTATTGTGCCATAATTTAAGCTAGCAAAATTGATGGATAGACTGGATTTCACACTGACATTGCAGTGGTCCCCATGAGCTTTTGTTGCGCGGGCTTCATAAGACACTGTTCTGAAAATTCATGCGCTTGCTAAGACTAACTATATACCTTTATTTTAATTGAAAATCCTCTCGTATCTTTTAAAAAAGGTAAAGCTTTATCTTCTTCAAAAGCTAATTAATTATGAGGGTAAAATTGTTGAGTAGACGTGTTAAAATCATTAAACCAAATTCTCAAACAATGTCTTTTTCTCATCAGGCTGTTCATAATCACCCTGGGTGAATGAAATGCTCCGATAGTCACGCCCGCGTACCACGTAGAAAGTGAAAGGATTGGTCCTTGTGGAAGGTCAGGTATAGCCAATTATTTAATTTTTTAAATTTTTTTATCATTTTGAAACGTGTGATAGCACAACACATGTAATGTAATGATAGAGTCAAAAACTTGTAGTACTAAAATTGCACTGACAAAATAATATTAACAATTTTTTCCTTTAAATTTTGATGGCCCATCAATTTAACTATTAATCATCCAACTGATAGCAATTAATTTCATTAGTAGGATTGCTTGATTAGTATGATTCCAGGCATATGCTTCATCCATGCTGAAACCCAGAAATTAAATGCTCCACATTGGCTGTATCCCAGTGCCACGTATAGATGAGTCACCATCATCTTTTAAATTCCGAAAACCAACATAGGAGTCTGGCACCCAAAAGTTCCATTCCACGTGGTTATACAAATGCGTTCCACGTGCTGACTAGAATCTTATCCAACATGCATGCACGTGAGTACACTCTCAAAATAAACCATCCCCATCATCAGCTGAATTTATAAATCGGACATAGCCCCAAAATCCCATCGGTTGGATGGTCCAACTTCATATGAACTTAGGCAAATGTGGACCGTATAAGTTAGGGTTCTCCTGTCAACTTGATATATGCAAGTAGAGAGGAAAGATGGTGTAATACGAGTATCATGCTTAACGGTTAAAACGAGACGATGGGCCTGAGAGGCACCCTTCACTACCTTCTGCCCTTTTTGGAATGATAAATAGGAAAGAGAATGCTGCCTTAGATGTTTCAATTGCTCCATAATATTAGATATTAGACAAAAGATGCTGTTATCACATATTTAGGATTCCAAGAGAGATGGTACTGGTTGGCTTTTTCGATGGGAGATTCTCGATATTCGAATCACCGAAAGACTTATCTTTTGAACTACTTTTTTAATCTGTGGGAACCTTTTTTTTTTTTTAAAGAATAAGTAGGAAATACTATTTCTGATTTATTATTATTATTATTATTATTATTATTGAAAAATCAACAAATTTAATTTCCCATCCTTCTATTTGCAGCAATTCTCATTTCATTCTATGAGATTGAGACGGGAATTCTCCTACAATTGAAAGAAAAGAATTTCCGGACAGTTAAACACAGAAGTGCCATTACCAATCTCTTATAGCTTCACATGTGCATACGTTCTATCATCCATCTTTAGTTGCTTCATATGTGCAAATGTTCTATCACTTATCTATAGTTGCTTCACATGTGTAGACGTTCCACTATTCATCTTTTGTGTTATACAATTACCACTGTGCCTCCTGTGCCACCACCCATCTTCACTTGGGCTCTGATTATATAAAGCGCCTCAAATGCGCTGCATGCGCCAATTATCCGTTATCCATATTATGTTATGCAGCACACATGCTACTATGCCACATGAGTCACTATCCATTTTTACTTGGGCCCCACATTTACAAAGCCCCTCAAATGTGCCCCTGTGACTAACTTTCATTCTCCAGCACACGGGACACTACGCCACATTTTCCACCGTCCATTTTCACTTAGGCTTCACATGTGTAAAGCACCTCACATGTGCTCCATGTGCCAACTTTTCATTATCGATTTTCACACAACTTCAGGAGCTACTAATTTGTCAGTGTAAAGCTATTAAACTTAACCACTCACATGTGTCATCATCTATCTTCAAGCGCACCGGATTGAACCATGTCAAGTACTACCATAGAAATTTTTTCAAGGTTTTTATTTATTTATTTATTTTTAAATTTGGATATAGATCCCAAATTTTCTAAGAAAACATTATTTCAAAACAAACATGGAAAACAAAGTTCCCTTTATCACAATTTCTTGGAAATAAGGTTTCTCAAGAAACAATGTCAAGTACCTCTCTTTTGTATGCAGATTGGTTGCGGATTCACTCTCATTTCCTATTACATCTATTGCCTTTAAGAAATCGATTGTTTTATCCCAATTACCTAACTATCTAGTTGTAGATTAGTGGGGCTACCATATTGCAACATGTAAACAAATATGCTTAGCATCATCATGGTATTATAATGTTGTAAAAAAAAACACTCATGTAGGACAAACCAAACTATTAAAGAAAAGCTCCTAAAGAATACTTCTTAAAAGGCAAAGGAAAGAAATAAAAAAGAGACAAAAGACATAAATTTACATAGTTTAACAATATGCTTACTCCAGAAGGCAACAACATAAAGCTCATTCAAACAAGAGAAGCAGAATACAAGACTCACGATATCTCACTGTTATGGACGCTAAGGATCTCGAGCCGTGTGGGATTAGCTCGCTTTTCCATGGGTTGCCTCACTAGAGGGCTTTTATTTGGGGTTAAGAGGGTGTATATTTGACCAAAGTCGTCACTAACTAATTACTTCGAATCTACATTCGGTTAGACCCTATAGAAAAGCTTAAGATTGAGAACCTTAAGATCCTTAACCCTAAGATGACTCTTGAGTTTGCGTTTTAGAGATTTCGAGTAAGGGACATCAGTTATAAAAAGGGAAGGTGTTAGGCACACTGTAACACTCCGAAATTCAAGGGTCAAGCAGGAACTCGGTTCCCGAATTCTTGAGTGCCACGTATGCCCTAACGGGTCTCGTATGCAAATATGTAAAGTATCCTATGGGCAATGGAGAATTAAGCAAGACATAGAGCATAAATAAGTCATATGCGAATGTCAAGTGCTACTAATCATGCAAGTATCCATACATAAGTCCAAAAGAAATCCAAAATAACATCCAAACAGGGAATTAGTCTCATCCATACACATAACCCAAAATGACTAAGGCCCTGGCATAATCCTGTGATCACCAAACTCGAATTAGAAAGACCTGCCAAAGGTTTGGAAGTACATTCGCTCCTTGTCGTCATCCACATCGGCATCCTCCAGCGCATCCAGGTCCATTGTCCCTGCATCTATGACAGGTTCTAGTTGGTGTTTTAAAACACCGTCTTAGAGTGGGAGTGAATAACTAACTTAGTGGTACCATTAACAATAAGTTACATAAATTATCATACTTAAGAGTAAATTTAGTGAAAAGCATACATTCACAGAACCATAGATACTCTAGTTAATGTAATGCATGATTTAATGTATGATGCATGCCTCTCACCACAACACTCCCTCTTGTGACACCAACTAACGTCTGTGAACCAACACTCCCACAAGCGACCACGACTGCCAAATTGTAAAAGTAACAAATGTATGTAATGCACATGTTAGCCGAGTTGATTAGTTAAGTTTATTCATCCACCAGGTTGGGAAAACTGAGATACCCCGATAAATCATTTCCCTAATCCAATCACGTAACTCTAATAACCGTGGCCGTGCCACTCTCGTGATCTTTAGCTCTTATGGGTTCATCATTCCCATAACTCTTAAGCTCATACAAAAACTGTTAGGACATTAGAGTCCTGCTCGCAGTCACTATGGGGAGGTCGTCACCCCAGCATAGGATGATAACTTGGGTATGGTGTCTCATACCACCATCCCCAACTCATGAGTCTTTAGTGCTTACTGGTAATTATGGGGAGGCTCGTCATCCCAACGTAGGCCAATAGCTGGGGCATGATGTCTCATACCACCATCCCCGGCTCATAAGTCTTGTGAGCTGCAATTTATAGTTATCAGTGGGCACAAGGGTTACAGGGTACCTCAGGTTCTAGCAAGCATATATAATCATGGTTAACGTACAAGGATGACCAACTAATAGATTAATTTGTCCCCACGAGATGAACCACAGACTGTGCGGCCTGAAAACAATGTCTCATATAGTCCAACTATGGCCGACAATTCGCAGTTCGACTAGTCGGGCCAAATTTGCCCGTAAGCTGACCCAATGGAAAGGTTACCCAAAGTAGTTCCCGTTGGTTGCCCGATCCACAAAGAGACATGTGTGCAAATATATAGCATGTATTTAACAATTTTCAGGAACTATTCTAGTAAATAAACATCATGTTCTGAATCCCGACAACATGGACAAGAATACACTAGATCCCATGAAACATTCGCATGTTGGCAAATCAATCCTACGAGATTAGTAGTAATGGAGATCAAGCTCAATATGTTTTAGTAATTCAACAAATTGGACAGCCACCCAACTCACATCAATTCAATTGTATGTACTAACATATATCATGCAAATTGACCAAACAACATATAACATACCAATTAGTAACTAATCATATAACATGCAAATCAACAACCAACATGTAACATACAAATCAGCAACCAACATGTGATATACAAATCAGCAACCAACATGTAACGTACACATCAGCCACATTTGGAGAATTGTACTCATAATTCCCGAAACTGACCGACAAAGCAACCATCTACACATCAAGGGATCCTCGGGACCTAATTCCCTTTCCCAAATTTAGGGGAATTCTATCCATATGTTCTAAGTTAAGTAATACCTAAAATTCAGTAATATGCCTACACATATATCACCCAAAATCACTATGATTTACGCTAGGCATGATAATCGGCCACCTAGAGGTAATGGTTCGCACCATTGTTGATTGGAAGCTCTTATGGTCGCTCTAGTATCGTTGGGTTTGCAAACTTGACGTGCCAGGGCCCTACGTCACATGAACTCCGTGTTAAGACACATGCATGCTATCTTAGTTAGGGAGAGATGGATGAGAGTTTTGGTTCTCACCTTAGATCAGACATAGCTTGACCCTACAACGATAAAGTTAAGACTCCTGATAATGTGGAGGCGAGTGTGTGGGAAATTTCGGTCCTCAAGCACAACATGCAACCATACACATTCTTTCGCTCTCTCTCTCTCTCTCAATTACTGGAGTTTCTGTGGAAGTGAGTGAGAGAGAGGGATTTAAGGGTTTTATACCCTGGATTTAGGCCAGTTGACCCTGGGTTCCGTTATTTGCTTCAAATGGCCTTGTGAGACTCATTTTTAGCTGTTGGGGCTGTCCTGATGGCCCCTTGGCCCATCTACCTTATAGGATAGGTATCCCATTGCCTGATGAAGGGCTGTATAAACCTTGACAGCAAACGGACACTGGGTTTTATCGCAAATGTCTAATTTACGATTAATGGTCACTGATTCTTGATCAAGGGATAGATTTTGTAGATGAGTGTAGGGAAATATTTTCAGCCTTTGGTGTAAGTTTGGAAGAAATTCGACGGCTAAAATGCCCCACTTCACCGTCCCAAGTAGCGGGGCCATGTGTTTTAAAATTCAAATTTTATTTTCAAAGCTAGGGCGACTTGCACTTTATAAGTGCCAACTGGATGACGTGATTCGTTCGTTTTCAGGCATCATCTAAGTCTGTCGTCCGTGATGGACTATGAGCCCAGTGAGGCCCATGGCCTTCCAAAGCTTCAAACTTTTTTGTCCTACCTTGGGCAATGCACGACGTATATAGATAGTCATCAAGTACAATTGGGTTGACTGGCTCCACAGCTCATTTTTGTCCTGAACATAATTAGATTCAATCGCATTAGTGGCTTAATCCAGATTAATTTATTGGGAATAATTCCACACGTGCGACCGAATCATATGGTCCTGCGTTAATTCACACGTGGACACCTTAGGACATTGTCCCGATTGGGCTGGGTGTTACACACACACACTCTGCCCGTATAGATGCATGGTCTTTACTTCACATGATCTGATTAATTTTTGAGAAATATGATTAATTCTCATATGTAGGGGATGTAATGCGATAAAATAGCACTGCTGATTGATTGATCCAAACTTTTTATGGTAATAATCCTATTATATCGACAACCCGCAGTGTATATGTTCGAAACGATTGAGTGCAAGGTTCAAAATATATAGAAGTGTGATGTATGAGATGCTCGATGAAATATTGGGGCTTATGATAAAATAATGGCAAATTGACTAAGGTTTTTAGTGGGCTAGCTTCAATTATATCAGCAAGCCATGGAGCACATGCCCACCAGTTGGATGCAAAAAAATGATGAAATGTGATGTAATGCTGATGTATATGACAAAATGATGGCTAACTAGCTAAGGTTTCTGGTGGGCCAGCTTCGATTATATCAGCAAGCCATAGAGCATACGCCTGCAGTTAGATGCGAGAAAATAATGAAATGAAATGCAATGATGATGTATACGAGGAGCCAAAGGATTGAGAAGAGAATAAGTGTTACACAATGTTAATGCTTTGATTTGATTTAGGCTTGAATGGATGGATAGATGGTAGTATCATATGACTAGATTAAGTGGCTCAGATTAGGACTTGGGTGTCGTAGGAGGCTTGGACTCTAGTTAGGCTAGGCTAGACTAGGGCAGGATTCTCCCTCCCTCTCTCTCACACAATCTCTTTGGTGGAGGGATGACTAGATGATTAAGGCTAAAGGATCTTTAGGATCTTCTAAATCTGCTGGATGTAGTGGATTATTATGCTTAAAATGAGGAGGGGGCTATTTATAGCCTAAAAACTCAGTTTTTCAGTAATTCTTGGTAATCTTAAATGCAAAATATGGTTTAAGGGCTAAGATTGCAGATTGCCATATGTTATCATCTCATGAGTTGGATGAGGTGGTAAAATAGTAGTTTTGGATAAGGAGATGAGTATCAGAGTAAATACACCTCAACCACATACTTAGGGTATTAAAAAGTGAGATTCTGTATGTTTGAGGGACATCAGCCTGAAGAGGAGGAGTGCCACGTGGCCGGTAGTAAGCTGGTTGCCGTCGATCCCCACTTGGATTCCCTGCTTCGGCAGGTAACCTCCCCTAAATATGTGGAGGCTATGCTGTGAAGGAAGCTATATTGAGGTTTTGTATAGTACTTTGATTGGGCTTACTTTTGGGCTTTGGTTTGGGCTTAACTAGATGAGTTGATTGGGTTGTTGGACTAGGTAGACTAACCGGGTGAGTTGACTAAGGCTCCAAGGTTTTAGGTTCATATAGTTTATGATTAGGATGATTGACTTGACTAGGTTGAGTTTAGGGTTTGGGATTAGGGTTCCTAGGGTTTAGGCTTCTAGAGTTATGGTTTAAGATTAGGGTTTTGGTTGACCATCTATTGGTTCAAACTCAATCAATTATTAGCCTGGGGTATGGTGTCTACAAATGTCCCTCTTTGTAGAGGTTGTGTGCAACCGAATATTAAAGCAAGTGGACACCCCATCATTGCCGGTCAGTCACAAATTACGGTCTTGATTTGTTGCCTGCTTTTGTATTTATGTCAGTTGGTTGCCTGAAAATAGATAACTTATACATATCGTGAGGGTTTGAGGAAAATGTTGATTTTGTCTTTGTGTGGGCCACCAATCGTACCCATTTACTCTTGATCGGTACTAACATCAGAAATATATAGTAGAGTCCATTTGCTTTCTGCGGCCTTACGAGGGTGTTGACCCAAATTAGAATGTCTGTTGCTTCCCGAATCACCCCAAGAGTACTTGTTTTGCTTAATCACCAAAGTGGTTAGCTATTTTATACTTTCTGCGGCCTTACGGGGTACTCACTATACTGACTTGGACTCGTGATCAAATTGTACAAGCATGCACGCCCAGGTATGTGCGGGTGATATTTTTCCATGTAATCTTCCGATTTTGATACTTATGTTACAATTTGTCTTTTTTTTTTCTTTTCTATTTGGATGATTTCTTCTAACAAGTCTTTGCGCATCATCTTTTCTTAACATTAACATTTGATACAATAGAACTTACAATAGAGTTAGTCCAATCATACTTTGATGTGCATTTGGATTCGATAATTTTCGGAGAAACTGTGAGATATTGGATTGTACTTGATTTTGCACTGACTCTCACCTAGAGATATGAAAGATCTTTTAGCACCTTGGAAGTCTAACACTTTATTTTGAAAATATTTTATGATTTTAAAGTCGCCCGACTCTAAGGATTGATACTCTATAGGGGTTTTTATTGCAAGACGATTTTGAAATAGGTCCAGCTTGGTTGTCTCCATTTAGGATGCCTATGGGATTTCGAATAAGTTAGTTTTTATTGAAAATATGTACGGGGCTGGAGTGTATGCTGGTTGTAATGGGGATTATGGATTTTAAAGATTTTATACTTTATTTCTTAGATTTTGGTTGTCGCAATTAGGATTGAGAAATGTTAGGGATGGTTTATGTGATGTAAGTCTAATTAGTGGTTGTGATTAAGAGTCCGATTTATTAGAGACGATTGATCGGTTCCATCGTCTCACACGATAATTAGACTTGCTTGTTTTTGGGCTAATCCAGAATGTTGGATGTGATTAACTTTGGCTTTTATTAGAGATGGTGCATATTTATCCATGGATCGCGATCAGGATTTCAATTTGTGACTAATCGAGTCTGTCATCCCTCGTATCTACGGTCAAGATTTTGATTTATGATCGATCAGATCTGTCATCCTGCACATTTACGACTCTTTGGGGATTAGAAAATATTTTTGGTGTTTTTAAAAGATTATTCGATCCATCATATTGCAATTGAACCGTTTCGATTAATGCTGATTTTTATTGAAAATATTTTTTGTGATTTTCTTAAAGGGGGGCCACCATGATATATATGTTTTATCCACACGATCCATCTATTTTAATAGATTATTTTAGGTCAAGAGCTCAAAAAGTGGGTAGATGGAAGGCTCAAGTGGGCCAACTCATCATAAGAAGCAGCGTGGATTGAAATCCTACCATTGAAAACTTCCTAGGGCCCACTGTGATATTTATTTGACATCCAACCTATTCATAAGGTCATATAGACATGAATAAAGGCAAAACATAAATGTTAGCTTGATCTAAAACTCTTATGGCTTTAAGAAAATTTTTAGTTGTTGGTATAGCTGGACACCAAGTTGAGATTGGCACAGCTTGACTCGGTTCAGCCAACAGCCTACCCCTGATCAAGTTCGACTTGGCTTGGCTCATTTAATAGCTAAGAATAGCTCGAGCCGAGTTCGAACTCGAGCTTTGGTGCTGAGTTCCAGTTTGAGCTTTCGAGTTAAATTCGAGTTCAAGCTATTGAGTCAAGTTCGACCTATCGAGTTCAAGGTTGTACATAAAATCCAATGCATAAAATTTAATCCATCATATATATAGAAGTGAAATTCAAAGACAACTTATATATGGAAAAGTCAAGATATTACAAACTTATAATATTCACAACATTAACTTAATATCTTCCATAGGAGGAATGCCTTCCTAACATATAACTATAGCCGTGTCTATGATAGTTACCTCATACATTTGAATTGGATCCCTTACTTTGACCGTCCAATCCATTCTTAGATGCATTTGTCTTTTTATTTTATTTTATTTCATTTTTTATTTTATTATAAGAGATTCGTTTGTTAAACTCGACTTGATATCTAAATGTTTATATAAGTAATCGTTCACATCTCTTGAGTCAGAAGGTGCAGAGAATTTTCCATATACTCTTGTATAGTTTGAAAAAAGATTTTTTAAGATTTCTTTGTGAGCAAATTTATATAGAGTACCCAACACCCTGTAAAATGCACTGAGATTGAAGAAAAACTTGGATGGTTTATCACTCTTTTTCTTTTTTCTTGTGCTCGATCCTTGTCACGCCTTAAAAATTAGTACCCGAGTACGAAAACTACGATCCTGAGTTCCCGGGTGTAAACCTAACAAAAATGCACACGATGAGTTCCCATATGCCTGATAGTTCGGTTAACATTCACCAATCAGAGTAGTTTTAAATCAGCGATATCAAAAGTTAAACAAAGATAACTAAGTCTAAAAATAGATGTCTAATATTTAAAAAGTATAATTCTAATAGTAGTGTCTGTCAAATGAGGATTATACAAGTTGTAATATACATAGCTAAAATGATTAAAGTGTAAAGTTTTCAGTTTTGACCCAGTCCTCCAAAACATAACGATGGTGGTGCAAGTCAATTTAAGCCTATCAATCTGAGATCTCGATAGTACCTACATCGATAATATCACCTGGTTAGTGTTTTAAAACACCGTCCCATGTGGGAGTGAGTAAATAACTCAATAGTTTCATTAGTTCCAATTTAAACATGTTATCGACTCAATCAGTGTAGGTAATAATAAAGTAGATAAATAATAACTTCCTATATACTCTTATGCCAATGTTATCTTATCTAGCTCCTAGATTTGTCAAATTTTGTAGTACCAAAACCTCTTGAAATCTGTATCATGTGTAGATCAAATTTATATCATCCTTACCTACATTCAAGAAGTTCAAATTCAAGTTCAAGAAGTTCAAGTACAAGAATAAGAGATTCATATACAAGTTCAAGTACTAGATCAAGTTTTCAAGCTTCAAAGTACTTCAAGATGACAAGCTTCAAGTACTTTAAGATAAACTATCAACTACAATGAACAATGTTTCAATGTTCAAATTTTACCTATAAGGTAAGAATGACCCTAGATTAACCATAGGTTAGGTCATATTGATTGCATACTTAAATTGAGTCATTATATAATTTTATAGGCTTTTTCTCAACTAGTCCTAGCTTATGTTTGACTAGTCCAAGCATTGGCTTGACCAGTCTAAGAATTTTCTCAACCAGTTCAAGTTTTGTTATGAATTTTCAAAATTTCTTTTGGACCCTTGACCAGTCGAGTGAACAGTGCTCGACTCAAAGTCCAACAACCATTTTAGGTCCCACTCGACCAGTCGAGTGCAGGGCTCGATCAGTCGAGTAGGCGGCTCGATCAGTCGAGCAAGGCACTCGACCAGTCGAGGATCGATCTTATCTTATCGCGTCCAAAATTTTGAATTCTTGTTGGTCCTTTGACCAGTCGAACCGACTACTAGGCCAGTTGAGTGACCAGTAATTTTACCTATAAATTGAGGATGATTTTCAGAGTTTTTCATTCCATTCCAAGATATTCAAGTCACAACTCTGAGAAAACTTATCCCCACATTTGAGAAGCTAATTGGTTAGTATTTAAGATTCTTTTAATAGCTTTTCTGTATTTGATTTTGAATTCTCTATTCCAATCTTAATTGAAGAAGGGATTTAAGCTTTCCTCTTTCTTGAGATCAAAATTAAATCAAACTAGCCCGTGGTGATTTAATCTAAAAAATTATTTAGAACTTAGAACCCTTTCATAAGTGAGTGTGAATATTAAACATCTATACCGAATTGGTTCTACTAAGCTTCATCAAAGGAGAATATCTGGATAAGTATATTTATGTTTTTGTAAATCTCTTTTTGGTTTATGAGGTTGTGCTACCTTTTTTGGTTTGTCTGAGGTGATCCAGAAAATCTCAGAGTGTGGAGTTTTTGAATTGTGTAAGCCCACTTGAAAGACACAATTGTGAAGGTTTTAGGTGAACCTTGAAAACCCTATTGCATAGTGAAAGCCAATATCCACTATGTGAGGATTTTGGGAGTGGAGTAGTTATGTGGTTGGCTATTCTTTAACAGTTGGTGTACACATAAGTGAACCACTATAATTGCTGGTGTTATGGTGGATGGTTGAATGCGCTTAAGAGGTTAAATGTTGTAATTTATTTTTCAACATTTGTCGTGAATGATTGTAATTTACTTTTAGTACATGTGGTGAAAGTTATAATAGTAGTAGAAATTTATTTATAATTTATTCTTTATTCCTCTGTATTTGTTTGGGATTTTGATACCCAAACCGTTCTAGAAATCAGGTTGTCCTACCATAAGCCATAGGTTTTTGGTGTAAGGTTGTCCTTAGAACAACATCTGTATCAATCTCTCAATACTTGTGCATTTAAGCTTGGTATTCATTTCCGCTATTTGAATTGATAAGTGCTATCTTTGTTTATTTCTTTCTTATTCTGTATTTAATTTTTTAATTTACCTTAGTCCTATTTACCCCCCTCGAAGACTCTTAGTTCGGCCTTTTCATCTTGTTAAATATACAAATGAGATTATGAAATGATGCATGTACCTCACAATTCAACATTTCCTCACAAGCAATTTTAATACCTATTTTGCATATGCCAACACTTCCTCATTACACAACTCCAATGCCAAATTACAATATCTTATTCTAGTGAAATGTGATTGATGTATATGATTATTCGACTAATTATTAATTCAACTTCTTATAGTAGATTAACGAAGATAGGATATCGACATTATATCATGAGTTCTTATTCAAATCACGTGGCTCGTTGCGGCACATAGTGACTCCTCACTATTATCTCTTGATCTAAATTTAGGTATTACTCGTTATATATTACAAATCAATAATTTTAAATATAAGGCATGATACTCAAAGGTATGAGGATAAACCTGTGATGGGTCGTTACCCAAACACCGAGTATGATCACTCAATTCAAATGTGCAGTCTTGTCACATAAAACTAAAATATCACAAAGAAAATGTCTCGTCACCCAATTCCATTCACGCTCGGGTTATTCGAATGATACTCTGGCATGAAACCATTAGTCGAGTATTTGATAGAGGTTGTTTGAACAACAATCTATCACCTCCATTAATGCTCAATGGTTATTATGGGGAGGCTTGTCACCCAATGTGTTACTAACATGGCGGGCTCATCACCCAATGTTTTGCTTATGTGGAAAGTATGTCACTCGGGCGTATGCCGACAGATCAGACATGATGTCTCATATAACCATGATCGACTCATCAGTCTTTGTGAGATTGTATTGCACTAACAGTTATGAATGGTCTCATCCATTGGGAATGGTGTATCCTGGATTTGATTTGATCGTGTAATACATTGTGAACATACATGATTAATCGGTTGTTAGACTAATTTGATCGACTGGGTAGAATTATCTCAGTACAACTGGCATTGGGTGCAAGCATCCTATGTAGTTCAGTTATTATCGGTTATCTGTATTTATCCTGGGTTGATCGAACAAGCCTAGGATGGCTAGCATAACTCATGCCATCCCTTGGTTTAAGTGATTTATTGTCTGACCCAACATCATAAGTAATTCCAAACATCGCTAAGAACTACAATTCATCAGGCAATCATAAAAATATTTTATATGAAGCCTAAATTTAGCAACACAACCTAAGCATTTCATTATACATGTAAGCATCGATAACATAACACAATCACTTAGGCATTTCCTTGAATATGTGAGTATCGATAATACAACACCATCACTTAGATATTTTATCGAACATGTGAGTATTAATGAAACAACTAATAGTACATGTTGTAATCAAATTTGAAATATGAATATGTTAACATACACTAAGCCATATACAACAATAAATCATTAACTGAGACCCTTAAGGGTTGATAAATAACAACCTAAGAATAATGATCCATACCTTAAGAGAAGATTATGCTATCTAATCACACTAGGGTTAGGGTTTTATGAAAAATCGTCGATTCCTATAAAAAAATTAAGATTATTATGAGATTCATGAAATTGAATTTAAGAAGACCTAGATTAGAAAGTGAGGTCCAAATCTTACCTCCAATTGTCAATGTAAGGAATCTGATGAAGAACCTAAGAGTACTCGAAGGTTTGATTGAAGGGGAGAAGGGAAAAGAGTGCATAACACTCATCCTTTTTCTCTTCTCTTTCTCTCTCTCTTTCTCTTCCAATCTTAAGGCGCGAATTTGTATGGGGAGAGGGGGTGCCCAAATGAGGGCCTTATGTAGTGCCAAAATTGGTAAAATGACTCCAAAGACTAAGTATTCGATATTATAATCCTATGGGAGGTTATTTCTAGCTTTTAGGATCTATTATGGGGTGTAGGGTTTGATATACACTATATGATAATTGGCCCTAGTGATTATCTATGTATGGATATGATCAACCTACCATTTGTATGTGTCGATCGACGAGTATAATCAGAAGCTAGTTCAACGGTCACCAATAGTCGATCAGGGCTGCAGCTATATAGATATGTGCATGGTATTAACTTAGTTTGGTGTCTTAAATTTGGTCACGATCTCACGATTTGAAAACCACAACTTAGGCCATGAGTAAAAAGGGACATTTAACTTAAGTTCCTAATAGACTATAAATGTATTTGCACATCTCATACACTCGCCTAGCTAGTCCAAGTTGAGCGATTTGTGATGCGATCTCGGCTCGATATTCCACAATGGACGTTAAGTTTGCTAAGACAAACACTTTTCTATAGTATCGGGTTTAGTGGCCTACTAACGAGTGGTTTAAAACTTGTTTGAAAAATCAAGGCATTTCAGGAATGAATTGGATAATGAGATTTCTTGTGCACGATTATTAAGGTTTGGATTAGTTAAGTTCATAGTGTATCCTAGTCGCAATTAGTGAAAATAACGATTTGATCCTAACCATCCTAGACTATTAGTTCCTAGGCTATAGTAGTAATTAGGTCAGTTTGATTTGTTAATTAAGACTTGACCCTTAGTTATCATAGCTTTTAGTAGGTCTTTATTTATTTATGGTTGTCTTGATTAGTTAATGATAGGTTGACTAGATTTGATCCATAAATGAATAAAATCATGAGGATAGACTCAATGTTTAAGTAATCAGGCATATTTGTTGACTTCTTACGGTTGATTAATTAGATTTGTGCAGTTCTTTACTGGTACCACGCGTGTCTAGGCTCACCTCAATCATGAAAGGTTAGTAAATGATAATATAAGCTCATAATAATGAAAAATTTTTAAGGAATTTTGAAAATTCTAAACAGTGAAAATCTAGGATGTTATAATCCTTCTTCATTATTATGTTGTCTCGGAGTACATCGTTGATATTTAGAAGGCTCTTTCATACTATGTTTTAAGGCGAGTTCTAATTGCTCTTTTTCCTATGCTAATAATTTGGCTTTATCCTCTACCTCTTCCCTAGTAGTTCTCTGATTTTCTACTCTTCTTGTGTCAGAACTTTCACCAATTACAACTCTTGTGGAAGGTTTGAATGGGGTTGAAGGTTTTTTATTTGAATATAGAAGAGTTTGAAAAAGAAGCAAGACTTCCTTTTGGACTTTAAAGACACAATTTTATATCTCCACACTGACATAATAGGTGCAACCTAAGACGATTAATTTTGTTAACAAAATTTGGTCACACACAAATGACATGTAATCTTTATTTTTTTCAGGCCTTAGGAAGTGGATTAGGGAACCATAGTCCCAAACGTCAGTTGATGGGTCAAATGACAACATATTTATATTCCATGTTTTGCAAAAAAAATATAATGTTTTTGACACAATTAAAAATAAAAAATAAAAACTAAAAACTTAACGTAAAAGCTAAACAAAATGCTTAAATATGATAAACAAAAGTAATAAGAAAATATGCTCTAATAATTAATATAATATAAAGAAAATGAAATGAAAATCATTGTATTTCTTTAAATGTACATGTAAATTTTAAAACATTCAAGTACATAATACACAACTTTTAATAGATTAACAAATAACAATAATTTATGATATGCTTCATGTTGATAGTACTGCTAGTACAGTCTCCTCTTGAGACTTGATCTCGTCCCCCATCCTCATCTTCATACTCAATATTAAAACTACTACGGTACTACCTTTCTAAATCGGACGCAACCAATCTTGTGTACAAATTAATGTTTCAACTATTTTTAGTGAAAATGAGCTTCAATACTTACTCACGACCTCACTTCCTGTGCTAAAAGTGAATTCTGATGCCAATGTTGAAATTGAAATTGATAATATATCCCGTGCCATCACTGATAGTGTAGGGTATTTTAATTCAATAACTCTCACTTTCCACCATAACCATCATGAACCTTAGAGGTTTCGATTACCTCCATTTCAACAAAATAAATCTTCATAAAAATGAACTTAACTAAGTCCATCTTGCACCGAAGATTAAGAACAACTGCTAAGGCTGTTAACAAATAACATTCGTCCAATACTTATCGAGCTTCATTTGCATACCAAGTGGCATTAGCTATCGAAAATCTGAGCCCTTGTTTAATCTTCTATAGAGATAGAAGAAATAAATTTACAGTGGGATACTTATTTTAAAAAAAATTATGTAGTCATAAAAAACTTTGAGAAACTTGTGAACATGTTTTTCTTTAATCAAATCATCTTCAGTAGGAAACCAAGCATACGTTCTGTCACGCACCAGATATTTAAGGAATGAAATCTCTAATTTCATGGCCGAATCCAATATTTTAAAAGTTGAATTCCAATGTGTGAATACATCTAAGTACAATATTTTTTGAGATTTCACATTCAAATGTTAGATTATATAACTCCATGTGTTTAATTTTAAAGGTGCACCCCCTTATGTATTTTATACTTTCTTATTTTCTTTATAGTGGGGTTAATTATTTTAAGATCTTATTGTATAATCAAGTTTAGTATGCGATCACAACACCTAACCCGAAATATTTTCTCCCAAAAAATAAATTTTTAGTTATCTTAAATTTGTTACATGTCACGTCCCAAACTCGGGGACGGACAGCTTCTGTGATGCCTTGAATCCGGCACTCGACTTCCATATACCAAGTCCCAAGTTCGGCGCACCACAAGGAAGATTTTGACTAAATTTTTTTTTTTTTTATATACATATAAAATAATACCTGAACATAAAGATCACGATCAAATTACCAAGCGACACTCTTTAATAGAAATCCTGATGGTTACAAGTACAATGCTTTCCAAAAGGTACACAACGTCAACATTGTCAAATCGAAAAATAGATGCAATGCATCGAGAAGGTAAAGCCTTCCAAGCTACTCCAGCCCTGAAAAAAAATGAGAAATAGGAGGCTTAGGGAAAAAGCCTAATGAGTACACACGTGTGTGCAATGTGTCCTACATGCAAGAAAGATAATTATGTTACAAGGAAATCATATAAGTGAAAGACATGTAACACTTAGAGTATGATGTTAATGCCAATGCAATGTATATGCATCATAGTAATATTCCAAGTTAATGCCACCAATATCACTAAGTCATATTTTCATTTCTCCTATACCACAGCCATAACCGTATTATACGCATCTATAATCACATCATCATCATCATATTGTCATGCGATAGTTATAAAATATCAAAAATACTGATAAGTCCATGAGTCAAACAATATCAGAATACGCAATACAGATCAACTATACAAATGAAGAGTCATAAAGAGTCAAATATCAGATGTCGTATCTAAATCATATAAATGTAGAACCACAGGTAATCCAAAATGCCAT
Source organism: Magnolia kwangsiensis (assembly GCA_037074715.1). Taxonomy (NCBI): domain Eukaryota; kingdom Viridiplantae; phylum Streptophyta; class Magnoliopsida; order Magnoliales; family Magnoliaceae; genus Magnolia; species Magnolia kwangsiensis. The sequence continues at coordinate 93,006,184 of CM073583.1, forward strand.
TGCCACGGATGTAATGTAATATACGGTGCAAATGAAATGACCATGCTGGAGTGTGAAGTCAGGATGATAGTACGTAGTATCGCAGGCTATGGGGTCCATCACAAGGAACTTCTATCCAAACCAGTCCCATACCTAAATTCGGATAGTCAGACTCAATGTAGTAAACTCCTAATCTCAGGTTAGTCGCACGCCCCAATCGAAATCCTAACCATTGCGAAGGTACATGTAACAAACAGTTGCGCACCACCAGCCCGAGTGGATAGTGAATGAATGAATGAATGGGTATGCAATCTCCTAATCAATAAGTCCACATATCAGTACAGTTCTCCTTTGGGATCATCACCGGAGTTTAGTAAACTTCAAATGGCACTGTCGCTCTCCAAGCCGCACAGTCCAAGTGAGCGTAAGAAACGTCACTATCCGCCTGACTAATAGTCTGCCAATACCTATCTGGCACATCGATAGCGGACCTATTCATGAGCTGGTCAAACTCAGCGTAACAATGCCCTTACCCTCGGGTGGGTAAGGCCACACCCCCTCCCAACCGACCACCATACAGTGGGAGATGCCGCCTTCTGGTATTCGGCACTCTGGCGCTCATGTATCCACTCGGTTTACACGTTGGGGCGTCTCCTGGTCCGGAGGTTTAGGAATTTTCACCCAAGGACTTCTATGGCGCCCATATGCTAAAATCAAACATTTTCGGTGTCTCATCTGGCCATCCACGATGTGCCTGTGGAGGCTACGACCCTGATGTCGCTAGGGCGTATAATAATCATGATGCAAGATGTATGAGTCATTCAATCCAGTCATGCATCAATCATGCACATACTGTACGCTCATATGAGATAATCTCCACCTATCAGGGAGTCTCATAATAACCTGCTCAATGATATATGCAATGGTCAACCACATCTCAAAACATGCAGATGATGCATATGGGCATGTATCATGATGTTATGCAGTCATATACTCATAATCGGTATAAAAAAATCAGCATCAGTGAGGATGGGCCTAACAAGGCCTAAGGGGAGGTCACAATGTAGACATTCAACCATCATTGCCTGTCAATGCGGACATCTAACCAACATTGCTCCCAAGGAGTGGCCCACATAAACATCAATACATACATCATGGTAAAATTACACATCACATCAGTCCTCATATACATCGCTTTGGGTCTCACACAAGGGCCACACATTCATAGCATTGGGCCTCATGGGCCGCATATACATCATGTTGGGCCGTATTATATGGGCCTTACATATCGCGGTGGGCCTCGGCACATGGGTCATGAGTACACCACATCAGGCTGCACAACCCATGGGCTTCAAATACACAACAGGTGGGCCCTACACATGGGCCTCAAATACATCACAATGAGTCACAACCCATAGGCCTAAAATACATCTCAATAAGTCACACTCGTGGGTCTCAAATACATCACATTGGGCCTCACCCATGGGCCTCGAATACATTACAAGTGGCCTCAAATCTATCTCACAGGTAGGCCACATACCTGGGCCTAATACACATCACTATGGGTCAAAAATACATCACAATCAACCTCATCATATGGGCCGAAAACATATCTCAATGGGCCTTACCCATAGGCCACAAATACATGGCTACACCAATTATGATAAGTCTTATACTACAACCACTTCACATGTCACATAGTTAATGACTCATATTTGGTGTCGCATGGTTAAGGGCCAAGAGCCACATTTTATCGTACCACTTACAGTTTAGAGATTACAGTGTATAGAATCCAGGACCTTGATAGCATTAGCTTGGGTAACATAACTCTACATCACATTCAGTTTAGTGTACAACTTAGTTATATGTGATTCAAGTGGCGGTATCTATATCGATAAGCACAAACCTACGTTGTTGAATGGCTATCAGTGCCACTAAATTTTATACGGTTAGGTGGCCTTGTACGTATTTCACATTCATATAATTAGATGACTACATATACTACATATACTCCACCATTGCCTATGATTAGGTGGCTATACATACATCAAATACCCATATGATTAATGGGTCAAACAAGTATATCACACCCTCACACCACTAGAGTCTATATATTTATTATAATTAAATATGTTTAAGGGTTTAGACACAAATCACATGATCCTATTACTTAGAGCCACACTCTAACCAAAGTGCCAAGTGGTGAAGGGTTGTGTACTCGTTATAAAATTAGGTAATCTAGTGCAGTAACACAATCCCACTCAAGTTTGGTCTGACCGCACACACCGCACAATTTCAATGATTTTATGGTTGTTGAGGCACTACAAGATCATGTGGTTTGGACCACACATACACTATAATCGCACGTGTCTAAGTGGATACACACATAGATCGCAATTATTGATGATCGAGTAGCCATATGCATACCATAATTTGACATGATTGAGTGGCTACATCTACATAAAATGATCACATGAGTTTAATGGTTACAAAACTCTCGAATTCACGTAAATGAAAGGTCACAAGGACATCATAAGTTCATAAAGTTTAAGTGGCCCTACAACCTCACAATCCTCCATAGGTAAGTGGGCCACTCAAAATTACAAGATCACATGGCTTGGTCGCCATTAGTATATCACACATCAAAGTTCATATGATTGTACATGTGTCATATGGAGTCATAAACATTTACTAAAGGAGTTCATTCATTGGCACATGTAAGACTACCACTAATGGTTTCACAAGATATACTCAAGGTGGGCCTGGGACTTAAAATCAAGTCAATCTGTGGCTCTTGTGAGCCACTCCACACACAAAAGTTGAGAGGGTTTCCTTCCATTGAAGCATTCATAATCATTTGTTGGGCCACCGAGGCGTGGTTCATAAATCCAGCCCCTCCATCATGTGCGTCCCACTTGGTTGAGGGTTCAATCCAAGTTTCAGATGCATCCAAATTTCAAGTGGACCCCGACAAATGCTTTTATATGCTTGAGCTCTAAGTTGTATGAACGGTTCAAGGAGATCAAAGTTACATGGTCTAAAGTGAGGTATTTATTACATGTACACAGTTCATCTATTATCATCATCATCATTATTATTATTATTATTTTTATTTTAGAGATCATTTTATAGTATCATCCAAAAATGAATCATATCCAAAGATTATCTGGTCCTTACCACAAATAGTAGTGGAGATAATGATTTTACCGTTAAACAATTTAGAGGGCCCACCTTAATGTTTATTTTCCATCCAATATGTTCACAAGGCCACAATGACCTGAATTAAGGGGAAAAACAAATTTCATATTCGTCCAAAACTTCTCACCCAAAAAGGGTTCCAATGGTGGATGTTCAATCCCTGCCGTTCTTGTAGTGTGACCCACTTGATAGTTAGATCTATCTTATTATTATTATTATTATTATTATTATTATTTTAAAGTCTTAAGACAAACTCGCCAAATGAATGGACGGTTTGGATACAACACATACCTCATGATCAGATTCCTAATATATATATATATATATATATATATATATATATATATATATATATATATATATATATATATATATATACTATTATTATTATTATTATTATTATTATTATTATTTTTAATGGTGTGGGCCACCTGAGTTCCGTGTACGGATGGAAGTGACCTGTTTTTAAACGGGACCCATCAAATGCATGGTACTGATATTCGACATAAATCATGGTGGGGCCTGTGGTGGGGCCCACCTCCTTCAGCATCAGCAGCAGACGCTGCTTGCTGCAGCATCAGATGCTGGCAACAATAGCGTCAATGCTGTTTTTTTTCTTTAGGTTTTCAACTATGGGGCCCACAATAGGACGATCCAGATAGTCTGTTGTGTGTGTCCCACGTGGTGGACGGGTCAGTCTAAGTTTCAGATGCATCCAAATTTCAAGTGGGCCCCAGTGAGTGCTTTTATATGTTTAAACATATCTTCACATGGTTTTTGATGGTGGGGCCTACTAAAGAGCTGGATTGACTTCATTTTTTAGTTCAACGCATAAAATGATCTGAAAAAGGGAATGGACGGCGTGGATTTAATACATACATCATGGGTGGGGCCTGCTATGGACCCACAATCCAAACCCCTTTTTTTTTTTTAATAAGGAGCCAGGCGCTGCTAACTTCAACGTCAAGAGGATGCTGTGTATTCTTTTTGTTTTTTTTGTTTCATGCTGTGAGCACGTGTGTCATGGGCGTGTGTGTGTTTGGCCAGCCTAGTGGGCCACACTTTGGAATGGTTTATATAGCATACAAAAATTCTAGTGGGGCCCACAATCAGTGGGTCCCACATAAAGTCTATAAACAATCATTTATTTATGAAATTATTATTTTTATATGAATTCTTCCATGAGTCTACACCATTAAACACATCATTATCACATTATCATCACCATTATATGTATCATTACCATTTTCCCATGTATCCACACCATTAAACATACTATTAAACACATCATTCCTCTATGTATCCACGCCATTGATCATATCAAATCATCACCTCAAATAATCAAAAAGAAACAAACCAAGAGTGAAGTGGGTGTACTCACCTTGATGGGTTAGATGCAATGGTTGAGATGGATGGAAGGGTTGAGATTGATGGAGTTGATGGCCACCATGATCACTCATCTCTCTCTCTCTCTCTCTCTCTCTCTATGGAAAATGGTGAAATGCTAAGGGATAGATGGGTATTTATAAAGAAATGGATAAATCTTTGGTTAAGTTAGGCTAATGTGATTAATATTAACTTAGGCTAGGATTATGGTAATTAATTCATGCTTTGTAATTAATGTGGGATTAAAGGAGCATGGGATGGCATGGTGTGATGATGTCATGCATAGTGTATGGCATGGAAAAGAGTTGACTTTAGGGAGAAATAAGACATGAGAGGTATGGGTGTGTGACATCACACACAGGGGTAGAGATTCTCTCACCCATGTGTGGCATGTGCATGTGTGTATCACATGTGTTGTGCACATGTGTGGAGTGAAGTACATAGCGTCTTGCGCACATGATACACTAATTATTCTTCATGGAATATCTCACAAATAGAGTATCGTATAGACGCATGGGTGATACCTACGTGATCGTAACGATGGGGCGATCGATATGAGATAGGTTTCGAGGTCTTGGGATCCCGGTCAGTTGGGTGTATACTATAAACGATCAATCCAGGTCTAGCTATGCGCATTGATCATCATGTACATATGCATAGAAAATGGTACGGAATGGATGGGGTCTTACATTACATAAGAATGAAATTACACCGTCATTTGCAGAGGTATTATTTAAAGTTGTTAAAGAGATTTTTTTTTTCTAATGCCTCACTCTTTTGTACAACTGTAGATGCAATTTGAAATAACTAAACCGATATGAGGAGGAAGAAGGTGACGGAAGTTTAAAATTGTCTCGTAGAGTTTTCAATCTTCATTAACGTAATACGTTTTTAATGAAATGTATTCATTTCTTTGATTGAACATTATCTAGAAATCAAAAGTTAAACTCATTCTAGAGACTAATGCTAAAAGTGCTTTCATTTTTATCTTCTCATTTGCGTATACCTTCATGCGCACTCTCTTCACAGTGGTGCAGGAGGCATTCTCAACTCGAGAGATAAGGAATTTACAAAAAGATATGAAAACTTTTCTCTTTATCATTTTAAATGGTTTTTCTTCAACAATTACTAGTCTAGCTTGCATACCATTCTTCATTGCTTCCCTTTGTTAAACTTATGAATGGAAAATATACATTGAGAGTTGTCCTCTTAAAACTTGATAAATGACAACAACTGTTGGCTTGAATTTAAAATTCTTAGTCTTTTTTAATAACTTTTCTTATATCTGTCTAAATGAGTAGTTGATTCGCCAAGATTCTTAGTGTGTAATGATTTGCAATTGACTAAGACTTATTCAAATTTATTCCACACTACTAATATTTTCTTTCATTTGATTGAAGCTATATACACTTCTCCCTCAACAAAAAGAAGAGATGTGGTTGATACACCAACATTGAGGGTAGTTGGGACTTCCTCACTAGTCATCTATAAAAATAAAGGTTGGATAGATTATAATGCTTTTATTTTCTTGGATTGTAATGCTTTCATAGATTTTCCTAACTATGTAAATTAATCACATATTAAAGGTTGGATAGATTCTAATAATTCCATTTTATAATTTAAATGTTACGCCAAAATTTCGGCAGCATCTCCCTTTATCTTTAAAAAATTTTAATCCTATATTTGATTCCTACATCAAGTATCCATACAAGATATGGATATTTGACGATGGAAATAAATGAAAAAAATATAGAAAAACGGAGAGATGAACTGGAACAAGTGTATGCATTTAAATTAGAATAAATAAAAGCATTAAAATTTATCCAACCTTCAACTGTCCAAAAATTGAGACAATTTTAAAGATTTATATGCATTTAAAAACACATTGTATCTATGCCTAGTAACATATAAATTCTTAAACAGGCAACTGATTATCATATACTACAAAAAAAAAAATCTTGATTAATTGAACAATTGATAAAATTTTAATAATTAACAATTTAACTAATAATTTAACGATAAACATGATTCACATTAATTCTAATAATTTATATTAAACATGATTCACATTAATTCTATTTCACAATGTAAAATCCACCTAAATGTGATTCTAATTCACATGATTATAATATATATCAAAAACATGTTCTGGCCCTAAGTCCAAAGTCCAAAGTCCTAACCCAAAGGACTATGAATTTTAACAATTGCTAGATACGCACAATTTTTTTAATCCCCAAATTTCAATAGTAAATGAGATGTTATTGGATGAAGATGAACTATAAAAAACTATGATATATATAATATTCTTAAATTAATTGATACCTATCTGGGTTGCCATGAACAATGGTCGTGAGAGAGAGAGAGAGAGAGAGAGAGAGAGTTTCCATGAACATCGATCGATGGGGCTGCCATGGATAGTGGCTAACTTGGCGCCCCAATACAAATAGAGAGAGGGCGTTACTGGCTCGAGTGGTCGTACGAAGAATGCAAAATAGTCTGACAGATATGGTCGAGAGGTTGGACATGGACGACTAGGATTTAGGGTCAGCTTCGGGCATGGACATCCATGATTCGGGTCGACTAGGGAGAAAAAAATAGAATGTCTTAAATTTAGGGCCAAGCTTGAACAGGTACGGATGATCGAGATTTAGGTCGGGCTCGGATGGGAGGGATGGATGGATGACTGCTCACACTTGAGTCGCTAGGGCCAAAAAATAAAAAAGGAGAGGAGGGCACTCAAATTTTTTTTAAAAGGGAGATTAGGGCTCGGGCGACCAATATGTACATTTAATATCTTATATATATTAATAATATTAAAATCAGGCCGAGTTGAGTTCGAATTGTGTTTCAAGCCAAGCTAAGTCAAGGTTGGGCTAGCTCAGACTCGTCTCAAAATTTTTTTGCGCCTAATAAAATAGCTCAGCTCAGCCTAAACTAAGTTCCAAGATACGTTGAGTGGAGCTTTTTTGAAACGGGCCAAGTGAGTTAAGTGAACTAGATTCGTGTCCAGGTGTAACAGTAGGCTTTCAATACCCCATTGTTTATCGTGGTGTAGTCTACTTGAGCATTAAGCTGCTCTTTTTTGGCTAATGCCAGTCAAGATTGATGGACGGCGTGAATAAAACATATATACCAAGGTGACTCCGTCCACTCTAACAATAACATGACTCCGTCCACTCTAACAATGCCGTGGTGTAGTATCCAATCGGCACCCGACAAAGAAGGGCTTGGCAAGAGCATGTTTTTGGAAGTGATTTGGTGGAATACGTCACCATGCGGGGCTGCACCGATCAAACCTCAACGCGTCCGGACCTTACCCACGCCGTTGTTTAATCTGCGTCCCGACATTACAGAAAATGACACGGATTGCGTTGCATGGTGACTCAGCTGATGTGGCAAGATTTGATTCGTCCACGTGCAATCTGAACCTACAGGAAACTTTGAAAGTTGTCTAGTAGAGTACGTCCTCGACCGGTCCATCTCTAAAAAGCTGGTGGCCCAATCAGATCCGCTAACTCCGGGCATCAGGAATCCCCTTCCAGTACTCAATAGCTAGCTTATTATTCTACACACGAGTGCCATTCCTAGTTGGCGAATGTGTTAGTTTTTTGGCCGTTCATGGGGTAGTCCTTGCTCTGTGGATTCCATCATGATGTATGTGTTTCATCCATGCCGTCCATCTATTTTTGTAGGTGATTTTATGGAATGATTCCAAAGGTGAGGTATATCCTAGTTGAGTTTGGGCCACATTACAGGAAACAGTTTTGAATGAACGTCCACCGTTAAAAACTTTTTGAGGGCCACAAAAGTTTTGGATGAAGCTGATATTTGTTTTTTCCCTTCATCTGGGTCTGTATAACCTAATCAACAGATCGGATTTCAAGTAAACAGTATAGTGGGCATTAAGAAGATTTTAATGGTGTATATCCAATCACTATTGTTTCCCTGTGGTGTGGTCCAGCTGAGATTTATATCCCTCTCATTTTTGGGATCAAGCCACCGGGCTGGTGGCAGTGGGGTAGCCAATCCGTTTCCTATAATGCATGGCTTAACCCAATATTCAATATTCAAGATCTGACACATGCCGTGCGATGATCGTCCTGACACACGTGTGCCACTTCGGCACGTGTGGAGATGTTTCTGTTAAGCGCTTGGAAGTACCATCATCAGAGTTCAGTTCCTGCATGGAAAGGGTATTCTCAGGGTCGCGTTACTCGTTGGACCGGAATCTTGTACAACACCTGCTGTAAGAAGAGCGGTACACCCGAGCTATGTGAGGCCCACAATGTTGTTCCTGTAACATCCACTCCGTCCATCATCCGAGATACCTCATGTTAGAGCCTTAGAACAATAGTCGCGCTGTTCCAAACTCAGGTGGGCCAAACCACAACGAACGGTGGATAAAGACACCCGCCATATAAACCTTCTGAGACCCAGTGTTCCAAAGATCACCTGGTTTCAAGCTTAGGTGGGCCACATTGGTAACTTTTGAAGTTCCAGTCGTGATTTTATATTGTTCTCATGGTGTGGCCCACCTTAGTTCTGTACAAGCTGATTTCTGTCGCGTCGAATGGCATAGTGTACGTCACGCGTACATCACCGAGGGCCCACAGGGCACGTGCGTCGCACTTCCTTCCCTGTTAATCCAGAACGGTTGAGTTGGCCTCTATCTGCCTCTCACCAACCTGTGGCCTACCTCTCAGATTCCTTGAAAGTGAAGTGACAATGACCGTCTACTTTAACTCTTCCTCCAGGACAATTAAACTCTAGTGGACCCTACAGTTTGGATCCATGAGGTCGCGCCATGTGTAACTCCTTTTGGAAAGTCGACCGATGACGTGTTCATCGTGTTGGCACGCTCTTACACCGAGAGATCGCCACGCGCCGTGGACGATGTGAGCGGATCAGGTGAGACCCCGGACGAACCCAAAACGGTGCAGCCCTTACCGTGGGACCCTTACTGATTATTTATCGTATATCCACGCCGTTCATCCGTTTTTGCAAATCATTTTAGGATATTACACCAAAAATGAAGAAGATAAAATTATCAGATAGACCATACTATAGGAAAAAGTGTTGATTGACTATTAATGGGCCACAAAAGTACTGAATCAAACCGATATTTGTTTTTTTCCTTAATCCAGTCTCATGTGACTTTATCAACAGATTGGATGGAAAATAAATACTACGAAGACTATTTTGAATCTACCACACATCAGAGTCGCTTACGGTCATAATGGGCACTTGAACTTGTCAACTTATATTGAAACTATTTTGAATCCACCATGAAGACATGCATAAAGACTTAGGTGTGTGTGCATAGTCGGCGATGTATTCATCACACTGAAATTTGTGAACCCCACCAGGAAATAGGCTTTGAATAATTTTTTGTATTTTATTTAAGATATTAAACTTAAATGTATTTATACGTGGATGAATGTGATGTGGATAAGATTATTTGTGTTTGGATGGATGTAGTTTATGTTTGAATGGGAGAAAGAAAATAGACTTTTACGTACGAAATATTTTGCAGGTGAAAGTTTCATCCACGCTTTTTACCTACAAAATGTTTCATAGGTAAAAGTCTCATCCACGTTTTAACCCTTGAAATATAACACTTTTATCGAAGAAACTTTTCATCGGTAAAAGTAGTTTTTTGGCTTTTTATCGACTAATGTTTTTGTCCGTAAAACTCCGCACCAAAATTTTTAATCTTAAAAATATAACACTTTTACCGATGAAGAATTGTGGGTAAAAACATTATTTCCAACGGTTTTAGTTCGTCGATAAAACTCACGTGAAAATTTTCGTCAGTAAAAGTTATTTTTTTGCTCTTTACTGACGAAATAGTTCATCGATAAAACTCAGCGTGAAAATTTTTTATCTAAAAATTTTAAGTTTTTTATTGACGAAAATTTTTGTCGGTAAAAAGCTTATTCCCAACGGTTTTAGTTCGTCGGCAAAACTCAGTGCAAAAACTAAATCTTTTGATTTTTTTTTTTTTTTAAATTCGAAACAGCCTCTACCGACGAAAATTTTCGTTGGTAAAAAGCACTTTTACCTACGAAATTCAAAATTTGTTGGTAAAACTATTTTTTTTTTTTTTTTTTCAAATTTCAAAACAGGCATTATCGATGAAATTTTCATAAGTAAAAAAAGTTTTTTACCTATGAAATTCAAAATTTGTCGGGAAAAGTATATTTTTTGAATTTTTTTTTTTCATAAGTAAAGAAGTGTCCTTTTGGACCGAAAAGGACCCGATTTGGTTATAACTCAAGTATACTTTGGTTTAAAGTCTATGAAGGTGACTTTTTGGCCTATATAAGGACCTTAAATCCTCTCATATCTCTCACCTATGAATTTACAAGAAACCCTAGAAAGAGGATAGAGAAAAAGAGAGATTGTGAGAGAGTCGTGAGAGAAACTTCCTGTCACTTGAACCTGCTACCAAGCGTGCTTAGCTATCGCGTTCTAATCACTCTTCCGGTGATTCCGACCTCATTTTAGGTAAGAAAACCCTAACCTCAACCTGTTCTAGGGATTCCTTCGATACAAGTAGCGAAGTAGCTGATGTATCTTGTGCTATAGGTGGTCATACAGGCGTTGACGGAGCGTAGAGTTTCTGTTTGGTTCGTTACGCTTCTACGGCGAAAGGTGAGGATTTTAGATGCTTAGGTTGATTGATTTCAAAGCTTTCAATGTCGTTTAATAGTAGATTATCGACGAGAACGCCGTTTGACATGTAGAACATGCTGTCTGTTTTCCATTTCGACTGCGTACGGAGAATATGAGATTTAGGGTATTTTAGACATTTATATGAAATACTGTATACATCTGTATTTTGCTGAAATGATTGCTATGTGTATTTGTCGTGTTATGATATTAGTTAGGCGTGCATGATCTGTTCAGCGAAGAGATTCGCCCTAATGCGCACTTTTGGTCGACATACGCTATGTAGACTAAAGTGTGTAGACTAAGTGTTTGTATAAATTTTTTATTAGTATGTATTGAGTAAATGATATTGTAGATTGGTCTTGAGATTAAATTCTCAATTAATAAGATGTACTTGATTTTCCTCCATGTTGTTATTGAATTGATTTCTTTATATGTATGGAATACATGTGTTTGGTTGATTTGCTTATGTTGTATGTTATAACATGTTGTTAACATGCTTGGATTGATTGTATTTTATTTCTGTTACTCTCATATGATCACTGATGTAAATTACAAGTGCTTGGGACTACGCTCTAGTCCAGGTAGTGGGTAATAGATTCGAATTGGTGGTTGGCTTCTATTTGCCACGAAGGACGCGTCGATGAAGGGGAGTCGTGCTTTAATTGACGGCAGTGGTTAGGCCACACGAGGTGTTTTATGCACTTCATGTCGTTCAGCTTGAGGTGCGCTCGTACTAGTCGAGCTCGTCAAGCAACCCGACTGACCGTTGTATGTTCACGTTGTATTGGTCATAATTGCTTGAACCTAAGGTACTGAACTTATCAGTGAAAATCCTGTTAACCATGGTACCTTGATTCATAAAGACTCATGAGCCGGGTATGGTGGTATGGGACACCATAGTCGAGCTGTCGGACTACGTTGGGGCCAAAAACCTCCCCGTAGTGACCAGTGAGCATCTTAGACTCGTGAGCCGATTGTGGTGGTATGAGACACTACATTCGAGCTGTCGGCCTACACTGATTGGTGACGAGCCATTTGTAGTGACCTCGAGCGTATTCTGAGCCTACGGGAGGCGACGACCCTTCCGTAGCAATGAGAGTACACTAGGCCTGTATTGATAAGGTGATGGGGGAGCGGTGCAACGAGTGCGAGTAACAGCCCTGGAAGCCCTTGCAGCGACCTATAAAGCATGCCGCGGACGTAAGATGGTGTCGCATGAGGGAGTATGTCGGTGAGGGCATCCATTATGTCATTTCATCCTTGCATTAACAACAGTATCTAAGAATGTCTGATTGTTTGCTTTACTATTATTGCGTGATTGATTTGATAACATGATAATCTTTGCTCTATGATTCCACTGAGTTGATCACTCACTCCCACATTACGGGATGGTGTTTGCAACACCTACCAGACTCTGTCTTAGATGCAGGTTGTGAGGAGATCCAGGATCTGGAGCCGAACTTCTTCGAGGACTAGGACGAGTTCTCGTGCATGCAATTCTCTGACGGCTTTGCATAGGTGGCCTGGATCAGCGAGATTTTTGCTAGTTGGTGTAAGACCCGTATCTTGGTCCGTACCTTTCCGTAGACTTCCGCGGTCTTACCGGTCGAATTCCGGCAACGTTCGACCCTTAACCGATATCGACGCGCGACCCTGATTCATATACCGACAACCCGAGTCGACTCAGCCCGAAACCAATACCATAGCGACCGCGCCGTCGTTGCTGTTCCGATGCTGCGACTGGCGCGCTGATGCGATACCCTGGTCAAGAGATGTGGGCCAACGTTCGGTGCGAGAAAACGCCGCGCGTTGCGAAATCCAAGAAAATCTCTACGATGTGTCACATCAATCACATCAATCCCATCAATCAATCAATCAATCAAGCCATCACATGTCAAGTACACATCACTTTATTCCCTTTTCCCAAGCAACCACAAAAGTCTCTCAAACCCATACCTCTCTTACACAAAAAGCCACAAAAGTCATTACCACCCATACCTCTCTTACATAAAAGTCTCAAAAGTCAATACTTTCTTATACAAACATCACTCACCACATCCATCCATCACTCTCTCTCTCTCCCTTTACAACTCTCTCTCTCTTTCTCTCTTTCTCATTTCAAAATCCCAAAGCAAAAGAGAGCCCATACGTTTGGAATTTTACAAGAATTCCTAAACTCCAAGTGTGTAACACCCTGAAAATCGGGGGTCGTGTATAAACTCAACTCCTGAGTTCCAGACAGTCACTTATGCAACAAAAATGGTTATGATTCAATGTTGTCTGATTTAAAGCATTCACATGAGTAAAAGTATACCAAAACTGCAATTCATACTTCAGATCCAGTGATAAAAGCAAGCGGAAGACTAAACAATGTATATATCACTGTATGGAAAAACAAAGTAAATCTCATCTGTCTCCAAAGTATGACTACATCTCTGAGCCTCATATACATGTGCATAAACAAAAAATAATGTTCAAAATAAAGTCCCACTGATGTCCCCTCGATCCAGGTCGCCTACGGGAAGCCGTCGTGATACTGCATATACGAGAACTCATCCTGGTCCTCGTCGATCTCCGACTCCACCTCCTGGATCTCGACCTCACCTGCATCTACAACAGGGTCTGGTGGGTGTTGCAAACACCATCCCGTAACGTGGAAATGAGTGATCAACTCAGTGGAATCATAGAGCAAAGATTAGCATGTTCACAATTCAGTCACGCGATAATAGTAAAGCAGTAAATCAGACAATCCTAATACTGTTGTTAATGCAAGATGATATGACGTGATGTATGCCCTCACCGACGATCACCCTCATGCGGCAACATCTTACGACCGCGGCATGCCACACTCCCTAGAGTGTTCCACATCTTCCAGGCACATGCAATGCTATGGTGGTATGATTTCCAAGTTGTTATTAGTCCATTCAAACAGCAAGATTGAGAAACTAAGGTACTTTCCTTGTATCAATCCCAACACAGATCCTGTCTAGGGTCGTCACTCCTAGTAATCTCATACGATGTATATTTCGTAGGTCACTGCAAGGGCTGCCAGGGCTGTTGCTCGCACTCGTTGCACCGCTCCCCCATCACCTTATCAATACAGGCCTACCGTACTCTACTGCAACGGAAGAGTCGTCGCCTCCCGTGGACTCAGAATACGCTCGCGGTCACTACAAAGGGCTCGTCGCCTGATCAGTGTAGGCCGACAGCTAGAATATAGTGTCCCATACCACCATAATCTGCTCACGAGTCTAGGTGCTCACTGGTCACTACGGGGAGATTTGTGGCCCCAGCGTAGGCCGACAGCTCGACCACGGTGTCCCATACCACCATGCCCGGCTCATGAGTCTTCGTGGATCAAGGTACCACGGTTAACAGGGTTTTCAGTGGTAAGTTCAGTACCCTAGGTTCAAGCAGTTATGACTCATACAAGGTGAACATACATCGGCCAGTCGGGTTACTTGACGGGCTCGACTAGCGCGATCGCATCGCAAGTCGAACGACATGAAGTGCGTAAAACACTTCGCGTGGCCTAACCACTGCCGCCAACTCTAAACACGAATCACGTTCATCGACGCGTCGTTCGTGGCTATGACCAGTCAGCCACGAATTCGCTCAGTTACCGACTGCCTGGACTAAGTCTAGTCCCACACATCTATGGAATCACATTAACACTATATGCAAAGGTATTGGAATTTAAGTACAGTCATGTGAGCATGTTACCACATGTTATAACATTCAACTTAAGCAATTCTTCAAGGCATACTTTCTATGCATGTAATGCAATCATGCATAAGGTCAACATGTAGGAAATCATTTAGGTCAGCATATTAATCAAGAAATCAATCTCAATTCACTACATAACATCATTTAATTCAATACATACTAATACAAGCATTTATACAAACACATACACTACACACTTAAGTCTACATATAGTATGTCGACCCGAAGTGCGCAACTAGGCGAATCTCTTCGCCAAACTGATTATGCAAGCATTCCTAACTCCCTAATGCGGCGACAAACCATGTCAATCACGTCAGCAAAATATGCATGTAGACCGTACTTCCTACAAATGACTAAAATGCCCTAAATCTCATATTCTTCGTTAATTTACGAAACAGGAAACGGAGAGCATGTTGTACATGTCAAACGGCGATGCCGTCGATAATCTACTATTAAACGACATTGAAAGCGTTGTAAACCTTCAATCAAAGCGTCTAAAATCCTCACCTAGTGTCTTATGGTTGCGGGATTTTGAACGGAGCGTGTACGCTTCGTTTACGGCAATAGGAGAACCTGATTTATGGAATATGTTAGCTAACGTGCTATGAATCTAGGTAAACCTTAAATCAGCAAGTTTTGGAGTTATTTTATACCTGAAAAAGGGGAGAAATCACCAGCCAGGTGATTGGAAAGAAGTGCTGAAGCACTAACAGTCGGCGGCTCGAAAGCGGGAAAATTCTCTTCCTCTCTTTCTCTCAAAATCTCTCTCCTTTCCTCTAGGGTTTGGGATTTTCGGATGGAAGGGAGAAATGAGGGTTTCAACCCCTTTTATAAGCTTAAAAATGTCGAAAATAGGCTCCGGGACGAAGTTTACTTGGTGCCTATCCATTTCGGGGCTGTTTCGGTCCAAAAACTTCTTTCTGGTGGTCCCCTGGTCGATTGCGATCGGACTTAAGCTCATGTGTACCAGATGTAGCTCGTATTAAGTTTTCAGTCTGGCAGGGTTCGCAGATCGGACGTGGCGGACCAGTTTCAGTTCAGCGGTCACCGCACATAGATCAGGGCTGAAAGTCTCATGATAATAAATAGAAATTTTTCCTGATCCGAGGGTGTAATCTGGATGAATTCTGACGGTCAGAACGCTTAATACTGACGCGTCAAGTCGTGTGCCAGATTTGAATTTGAAATTCCAAATCCGTCCCTATTCGCGGTCGCTTCAGTCCGGGTTCAACGAAATCGTCTGTGATTATCGGATTGACTTGATTTTCGAGATGATTGTCAAGTCCAGCTGGGCGGTTCTAACGGTCTAAGATAGGAGGTATCGGACCTTCGACGCGCGGTCTAAATCCAATACAAAAGTTCAATGTGGTCCAGAGGACAAACCCGCTTAGAGTTTGATCCAAGGTTATAGAGTGTTGTAGAGTTGTTTGTCCTACTCGATTTGGGTCTTGTAGAACGTATTTAAAGTGATCAGGGACTATTTCCCAGCTACTCTAGCGTTACGCTAGCTAACTTACGCTTAATTTCCATGGAATTTATTTCTACGCGATTTCGGGTCGAGTTGGTACTCGAGCCCAAGTACGGATTTTTCGCGGGCGTTACAAAGTGGCCCACCTTCCTACCCCGTTATCTCCCATCTCAACCCTCCATTCCTCATCTTAACCGTTGAAAACCAAACTAAGGTGCCAAGGAACTCATAGGAGCAAGAAGATCGGACGGTGGGTGCTAGATTACACTAGTTTTTCATGTTTTTATGATGTGCCAAGTGAGGCCCACCGATCAATGGTGTGGATCTCACTTGGGACCTTAAAAGGTGGTCGATGGACCACTTGGATCATCATGATCATTCCATGATGGGGCCATTCTCCATGGACCCCATCATGATGTTTATTTTCTTTTCAAAGGTCATCTAGACCGTCAATGTTGGTGGGGAAGGGATCTCCACCGTTGAGTTTGGATTTCGGTGGTCCCTCATGCTTTAAGGCCCACTTGATTTATGATTCATTGTAAGGGAGGGCCCATAATGTCGGGGTCCCTCCATCACAAGCCGTGTCCCACTCTCCATGTCTCTCTCTCTCTCTCTTTTATTTATTTTATTTTATTTTATTTTATTTTGTGTTTATGCAATAGGATTGTGTGGCCCACTTGAATGGATCCCACCTTGATGTATTTATTTTTATTCAAGTGGGCCCACCTTAGACGTTGAACCCATGTCACCCATCAGTGGTGGCCCACTTCATCAGGGCCCACCACTCTTTAAAAAAAATAAATAATAATAACTGTCCAGCGTTTGGGACACTGGACGTTTCAAAGGAATGAAAAAAAAAAGAGAGAGAGAGAGAAGAAAAAGTGAGGCTTTTGGGGTGGCCCCCTAGTGTAGGCCCCACCTTGATGTTTATGTTCGATCCAAGCCGTCCATCCTCTTACCTACGGTGTTTTAGCCGTTGGGTAGAAGTTTTGGCCTGATTGGAAGACCTGGTGGGCCATAACATCGAAGAACGTACCACTACCATTCAAGGATTCATTTTCTTATTTTATTTCATTTTCTTTCATCAAAAAAATTCGAACTCTAGACTCATTGGGACGGCCTCGAGCCACTGATCGCAATGGCCGGGACGGATTTTGGCGCAGCGGCCCCCACGTGCGAAAAACCTCAAAAAAAATCAGATTTTTCAATTTTTGCAAAGGGCCATATCCCCCTCCCTGACAAAGTGCAGGCGCTGCACGCAGCAGCGTGCAGCGTCAGCCGGCGGTGGGCAGTGTCCAGCAAGGGACCCACGGCCTCCGGCCGTGGGCCCCACCTTGATGTTTATATGCCATTTAAACCGTTCATTTGGTGGGTCCCCTCCTCAGGTGGGCGCCCTCCAAATTTCGATCAGATCCAAAACTCAGGTGACCCGCACCACATGAAACAGTGAGATTGAGCATCTACCATTGAAATCTTTCTGGGGCCCACAGAAGTGTTGGATCAAGCTGAAATTTATGTTTTCCCTTCATCCAGGTCCGAGTGACCTTATGAACGGCTCAGATGACATTTATGCTTCATGGTGGGCCACATCTGTGGAACCCACAGTAATGTACACATTTTATTCACACCGTCCACAGGCCGTGGATGGTGAATCTCACCACGTCATTACGTTTCACCTCCACCGTCTAGCGGACGGTGGAGCCTGGTGTATGTGTTCTTTACACACTGTGACAGTGGGGCCCACCTTGATGGACATGAACCCACACCGTCCAAAGCATGGATGGTGGTACCACCAGATACATGTGTTGTATCCTAACCGTCCATCCATTTCTTGAGCTAAGGCATGAGCTAATCCCTAGCTCATGTGGACCCCCCCTCACCATGATACATGTGTTACATCTAATCTATCCAATTATTTTCTTTTTTATTTCATTTTATGATTGGGCTAAAAATGAGCCGGATCTATAGTTCAAGTGGGCCCACTTTAGTATGTGTATAGGGCCCATGTTGATCCATTTATGGGTATCCATTGGGGCCCACTTTGACGTGGATCTTAGGCCCATGCAATGGGGCCATCTGGTGTATTATGAGGCCCATGGGATTAGACCCATTGTTGCGTTTTTAAAGCCCATGAAAGTATGCCCATTCGAGATATATAAGGCCTAGGGGTTTAGGCCTACTTTGATATGCATGCAAGCTCATGGGTTAGGCCCATTTGAATTGTTTAAGGCTTAGGGATTTAGGCCCATTTGACTCATATAAGGCCTATGGGTTGAGGCCCATTTGATGTACATGTGGGGGCCCAATTGGTGTGGCCCATTGGTCACATAGGAGACTCATGAGACTAAGCTCATTTGATGCAATCCAAGGCCCAAGGGTTTGACCCATTGCAATGCACATAAGACCCATTGGTGTGGCCCATATGATATGGCCCATTTGATATATATGTAAGGTCCAATGGGGACAACCTACGGTCCATTGCAATGAGTAAATTCATTACAGAATAAGTACTGACGTTTACAAAGATCGTGCCTTGGGAGCAATGTTGGTTTGACGTCCACATTGCGAGTGTAATGTTGGTTGGATGTCCACATTACGACTCTCCTTAGGGCCCATTACTGGGCCGTACTTATCGTGTATAGGCCGTCCAGGCCCATCTGCGTTGTAAGAATGATTCATCACTCATTTACATGTTTAGTATAGTTTCATGCCCCATGATCATACGCATCATATGTATGCTTGATATGAGGATTGACTGATCATAGCATATGCCTTCGGGCAGGTTGTTTATGGGCTCCCGGTTAGGCAGTGTTGCCCTACATGAGCGTACGATATGCGCAGGATGTGTTGCATGACTGGATAGCGTGAATCATGCATTTCGCATTTGTGTGACATGGTTATTGTACGCCCTAGCGACATCAGGACCATAGCCTCCACAGAAAAATCGTGGATGGTAGGATTGGATACCGAAAATCTTATTCTACATGGGGTACTGTAGATATCCCTGGGTGAAAGTCCCTAAACCCTTATGGTACCAAGAGGTTGCTCCAACATCTAGACCAACTGGGTAGATGAGCGTTGAACGCTGATTACCAGACGGTTACGCTCTCCACTGTGTCGTGGTCGGTTGGAAGGGGGTGCGGCCTTACCCGCCCGAGAGTAGGGGGCAATGCTAGGCTGAGTTTGACCAGCTCGAGGAATGGGTCCGCTATCGACGAGTGGCGCCCGATATTGGCAGACGGATAGTGAGGTCTCTTCCACTTACCTTATTGCGCGTGATGTGGCGGTAATCTGGTTTAGAGTGTACTAGACCCCGGTGATATCCCATATTTGAGCTGTATTGATGAATGGACATAAATGAGGATCTGTATGCTTGAGTTGCATTGCACATCGCATGACCTTGGGATGGCCAATACCATTCATGTCTTGCATCGCCTAAGCCTTGGTACGGCTCATGATATTATGGTTCCATTTGCATATTCCGCATTATTCTGACATTGCATGTTCATATTACTACCTTGTGCATACACTTTCACCACCCTCTAAGCTTTTTATAAGCTTATACACGACTGTTGCGTGCAGGTGACGTTGGATCGCAGCAACGCTGAGGCAGGAGCACGTTGCAAAGCGTTCTGGAGTTTTTGTTCTTTACCGTTGTATTTCCCTTTATGCTCATTGTACTTGTTAAGTTTTTGATCGTAGTAGAAATGTAATGGAGTACTTGGTTGTTGTTTGTGGGTTATGCCTTTGATTATACTTATTACGAATCAGACTGACATTGAAAATCCTCCTCGTAACATCACAGGATCGGAACCTGGTGAATGAGAGCTAGGAGCCAAGAATGGGGTTCTACGGAGGCTGTCGGCGCCGGATTCGGCGATCGAGAATTTTGTGAGCCCGGTTTTTGAGTTTGGGGCGTGATAGAAGTTGCTATCAGAGCATAACTTGGGAATAACCGAGAACAACATTACATGTCTGCTATGAGTGAAGAATGGGTAAGTCCCGAAGTTCGGATAGCTTCGCGACCTTCCAATACAGACCGTTAACGTGTGTACCTTCGAGAGTTTTGAAGTTGACAGGCACCTTCGCTCTTTCCTGTAGGACATGGCGCCTGGGCGAGTTACCCGATCGACTCCCGCACCACCATATGAGGATTCTGCTTCACCATCGGAGGCTCCAGCTTTACCCCCTGCGTCTCCCGTTCCACCCTCAGAGATCCCTGCTTCTTTTCCTGAGGATGACATTCCTCCACCTGAGGCCGATGAGGAGCCGACCGTGACTGTGAGTGCCTCTCAGTTACAGCAGATGTTATAGGCTGTGACAGCCGCACTCCAGGGACAGGGCAGACGCCGAGCTGTTTCACCAGCTCAGGCAGAGTAGGAGCGCGCAAGCGCCTTACTTTGTGAGTTTAGACGACTTGATCCCCCACGTTTCCAAGATGAGCCAGATCCGACTGCAGTAGAGAGATGGCGCTCCTATGTGGAGAAGATTTTTGATACCATGTCATGCACGACCGATCAGCGTGTTCGGTTAGCAGTATTTCTCTTTCAGGGTGAGGCCGAGCATTGGTGGACCTCTATTACCCGTGTTGCCGGACCGGAGTATATCTGGACATGGGAGGACTTTGTTGATCGATTCGAGGAGCAGTATTTCCCCGACCATATCCGCCGTCAGCGAGCTTTAGAGTTCGAAACTCTGGTGCAGGGAGACATGACTGTGGCGCAGTACGCGGCCCGTTTTGTTGCTCTATAATGATTCGCACCGTATATGGTTGATGACGAGGGGTGGAAGGCCCGCCGTTTTGAGCACGGCTTGCGTTACGGCCTACGAGATCATGTTATTGGGCATGAGCTCCCTACTTTCTAGGCAGTAGTGCGGAGAGCTCAGATTTATGAGACTGAGTGGGCCGGTTCTCAGTCTGATCGCGGTCAGAGGAGAGACCGGAAGAGGTAGGCTTCTTCCAGTCCTTTCCAGCAGCCTCGACCACAGCAGAAGAGGCGTACTGGTCGCCCAGCTTTTCGAGCACCATCAGCACCAGCAGCACCTCCGCCACCACCTTAGATGCAGTTCACCGACACTTTCTTCAGGTGCGGTGCGACGGGACACCGTTCATAGGAGTGTCCCAGTCCCCAGCAGCAGTAGAGAGGTCCACAACAGCAGAGACCTCCACCGCAACAGCAGAGACCCCCACAGCAGCAGCGACAGCAGCCTCCACCACCGAGGCCACCTCAGTAGAAGCATCAGCATCATCACCAGCCTCAGAGGCCACAGCATCAGAGGCAGCAGTTTCGACCGCCTCAGCGACCCCAGTAGCAGCAGCGGTATGTTCAGAGGGGACAAGCACCTCCCCAGACAGCTCAGGCTAGATTCTATGCGTCTCAGCAGGATCTGCAGTCATTCGGAGGAGTCGTTGAGGGTATACTGCCAGTTTCTACATGCATTGCACGTGTACTGTTTGATTCTGGTGCATCACATTCTTTTGTGGCCGAGAGCTTCTATCGATCGGCTGGCTTACCGTTGGAGTCTGCTGATGAGAGCCTATCAGTATCGACTCCCTTGGGGAGGACTGCAGTGTTAGGATGATTTTGCTCGTCATGCCTCGTTCTAGTTGGGGATACCTTCCTGCCCGCTGATTTGTTTATTTTGCCGATGTCCGAGTTCGACGTCATCCTGTGCATGGATTGGCTTACTGAGTATTATGCCATATTGGACTGCACCGTGAGGACCGTCACGTTCTATATACCCTGCGTGCCACAGTTTCAGTTAGTTACAGAGGCTAGAGGAGAGCAGTTATCTTGTTTGATGTCATGTGCAGTAGAGGAGCCTGTTGCCGGCTGCATCGACCATCTGCCCATAGTATGCAATTTTCCTGATGTGTTCCAGGAGATTTCGGGATTACCGCCTCGTCGACTCACCGAGTTCCAGATTGATCTCGTGCCCGGTACCGCGCCTATTTCAAAGGCCCCGTATCGTATGGCACCGTTGGAGTTACGGGAATTGCAGAAGCAGTTGGACGAGTTACGAGAGTTGGGTTTTATTCGTCCGAGCAGTTCGCCATGGGGAGCACCGGTACTCTTCGTGAAGAAGAAGGATGGTTCGTTGAGGCCCTGCGTTGACTACCGCGAGCTCAAAAAAGTCACGATCAAGAACAAGTACCCGCTCCCTAGGATTGATGATTTTTTCGACCAGCTGCAGGGTGCACAGTTCTTTTCGAAGATTGACCTACGTTCCGGTTATCATCAGATTCGGGTCCGAGATGAGGACATTCCGAAGACAGCATTCAGGACGCATTACGGTCATTTTGAGTTTCAGGTCATGTCCTTCGGACTGACCAATGCACCCACGGTCTTCATGCAGCTGATGAACGAGGTTGTCCTCCCATATCTAGATCAGTTTGTTGTAGTCTTCATCGACGACATTCTGATCTACTCGAGGACTCGTGAGGAGCATCAGCAGCACTTGGAGATTTCTCTACAGACCCTCCGCACACACCAGCTATATGCGAAGCTGGAGAAGTGCGAGTTCTGGCAGGAGGAGGTGAAGTTCCTCGGTCACGTGGTGACTAGGGAGGGTGTCGTAGTGGACCCCTCGAAGGTCGAGGCAGTGCATCAGTGGGGCCAGCCCACGACTGCGACAGAGATTCGTAGTTTCCTTGGCTTGTCAGGCTATTACCGACGTTTCATTGAGGGTTTTTCTCGTATTGCAGCCCCGCTGACCAGGTTGACTCGGAAGGGCGCAGAGTTTATTTGGAGTGACGCCTGCGAGCGAGCATTTATGGAGTTGAAGGACCGTCTGACGTCCGCTCCTGTCCTCACTCTTCCCTCTGGGAGTAACGGCTTTATTGTATTCACTGATGCCTCGCATATCGGTTTGGGTGCTGTCCTGATGCAGCACGGGAGACCAGTGTCCTTTGCGTCTCGTCAGCTCAAGGTCCATGAGCTAAACTATCCTACGCATGATTTAGAGCTGGCTGCAGTTGTCTTCGCACTGAAGGTGTGGAGACACTATCTTTATGAGGTTAGGTTCGAGCTCTTCTCTGATTACAAGAGCTTGAAGTACCTCTTCTCGCAGTTTGAGTTGAATATGAGACAGAGGCGATGGATGGAGCTCTTGAAAGACTATGATTTTGATCTCCAGTACCACCCGGGTAAGGCGAACGTGGTGGCAGATGCTCTCAGCCGTCAGCCACGAGGCCTAGTGGAGCATATGATGATTAAGGAGTGGCGGATGCTTGAGGATATCGTAGCGTATGACTTTGAGTTCGGCCTGCAGTCTTCCATTGTACAATTATCGAGCCTGTCGATTCAACCCTCTCTTGTCGTTAGGGTGATCGAGGCTCAGCAGGCTGATGAGTCGTTGTAGAGTTACATGGTTGAGGCTACATCTGAGAGTCAGACAGATTGGCAGGTTGGTACAGACGGTGGACTTCGTTTTAGAGGCCGATTATGTGTCCCGGATATTCCAGAGTTACGCAGAGATCTTATGACCGAGGCACATCGATCGCGATTTTCTATTCACCCGGGCTCGACGAAGATGTACCGCGACATGAGGCGATAGTATTTTTAGGCGGGGATGAAGCACCAGATCGTCAGTTTTGTGGCCGAGTGTGACACGTGCCAGCGTGTCAAGGCCGACCATCAGAGACCCCCTGGTCTATTGCAGCCGTTGAGTGTCCCGATGTGGAAGTGGGAGCACGTGTCGACTGATTTCATTATGGGTTTGCCGAGGACTCAGCGCGGTCATGACACCATTTGGGTTGTTGTGGATTGTCTGACGAAGTCGGTACATTTCCTTACGATGCGCGCGACTTGGTATATGGACCAGCTTGCGAGAATATTCATCGAGGAGATTGTGAGACTGCATGGCGTTCCAGTCTCGATCATTTCTGACCGAGACTCGAGGTTCACGTCTCAGTTTTGGGGGAGCTTTCAGCGTGCGATGGGGACTGATTTGCAGCTCAGCACCGCGTACCATCCGCAGACCTATGGCCAGACCGAGAGGGTCAACCAGATCCTTGAGGATATGCTTCGGGCTTGTGCGATTGACTTCAGGGGTAGCTGGGATGAGCATCTGCGATTGGCTGAGTTCGCGTACAATAATATCTATCAGGCGACCATCGGCATGACTCCTTTTGAGGCACTACATGGTAGGCCATGCAGATCACCGAGTTGTTGGACCGAGGTTGGAGAGCGTCGTCTCCTAGGTCCCGAGCTTGTGCAGGAGACTTGAGAGGTTATTGACATCATCAGGTAGAGGATGCGCACAGCTCAGAGCCGACAGAAGAGTTCTGCTGATCGTCGGCGTCGTCCCTTGGAGTTTGATGTAGGGGACCATGTGTATCTCAAGGTCTCGCCCATGAAGGGCGTAGTTCGATTTGGAGCGAAGGGCAAGCTTGCCCCGAGATTCATAGGACCTTTTGAGATCACTGGGCGCGTTCGCGCCGTGGCCTATCGGCTTGCCTTGCCATCACAGTTGTCTGGTGTACACGACATTTTTCACGTCTCCATGTTGAGGAAGTGTGGGTTAGACATAGTTTCCGTTATTGATTGGCAGCCGCTGGAGGTTCGTGAGGACGCTTCTTACGTTGAGTAGCCAGTCCGTATCCTTGATCGGAAGGAGCAGGTCCTCAGAACTAAGGTCATTCCTTTGGTAAAGGTGCAGTGGGGTCACAATTCTATAGAGGAAGATTTTTGAGAGCGTGAGGCTGAGATTCGAGAGCGTTATCCTCATCTCTTTGATAGTTGATCATGTGATGTATTTTGTATGCTATCTCCGATTCTATATGATGATATTATGTCGCTTCTTCTTCATGAGTAATGTTTAGTTGCGAAGCTTGTGTAAATTTCGAGGATGAAATTTTTATAAGGAGGGGAGAGCTGTAAGACCCGTATCTTGGTCCGTACCTTTTCGTAGACTTCAGCGGTCTTACTGGTCGAATTTCGGCAACCTTCGACCCTTAACCGATATCGACGTGCGACCCTGATTCATATACCGACAACCCGAGTCGACTCAGCCCGAAACCAATACCATAGCGACCGCGCCGTCGTTGCGGTTCCAATGCCGCGACTCGGGCGCCGAGGCGATACCCTGTTCAAGAGATGTGGGCCAACGTTCGGTGAGAGAAAACGCCGCGCGTTGTGAAATCCAAGGGAATCTCTACGATGTGTCACATCAATCACATCAATCCCATCAATCAATCAATCAATCAAGCCATCACATGTCAAGTACACATAACTTTATTCCCTTTTCCCAAGCAACCACAAAAGTCTCCCAAACACATACCTCTCTTACACAAAAAGCTACAAAAGTCTTCACCACCCATACCTCTCTTACATAAAAGCCTCAAAAGTCAATACTTTCTTACACAAACATCACTCACCACATCCATCCATCACTCTCTCTCTCTCTCCCTTTACAACTCTCTCTCCTTTCTCTCTTTCTCATTTCAAAATCCCAAAGCAAAAGAGAGCCCATACGTTTGGAATTTTGCAAGAATTCCTAAACTCCAAGTGGCCCACCTTCCTACCCTATCATCTCCCATCTCAAACCTCCATTCCTCATCTTAACCGTTGAAAACCAAGCTAAGGTGCCAAGGAACTCCTAGGAGCAAGAAGATCGGACGGTGGGTGCTAGATTACACTAGTTTTTCTTATTTTTATGATGTGCCAAGTGAGGCCCACCAATCAATGGTGTGGATCTCACTTGGGACCCTAAAAGGTGGTCGATGGACCACTTGGATCATCATGATCATTCCATGATGGGGCCATTCTCCATGGACCCCATCATGATGTTTATTTTCTTTTCAAAGGTCATTTACACCGTCAATGTTGGTGGGGAAGGGATCTCTACCGTTGAGTTTGGATTTCGGTGGTCCCTCATGCTTTAAGGCTCACTTGATTTATGATTCATTGTAAGGGAGGGCCCATAATGTCGGGGTCCCTCCATCACAAGCCGTGTCCCACTCTCCATGTCTCTCTCTCTCTCTCTCTCTTTTATTTATTTTATTTTATTTTATTTTATTTTGTGTTTATGCAATAGGATTGTGTGGCCCACTTGAATGGATCCCATCTTGATGTATTTATTTTTATTCAAGTGGGGCCCACCTTAGACGTTGAACCCATGTCACCCATCAGTGGTGGCCCACTTCATCAGGGCCCACCACTCTTTAAAAAACATAAATAATAATAACTGTCCAGCGTCTGGGACACTGGACGTTTCAAAGGAATGAAAAAAAAAAAAAAAGAGAAGAAAAAGTGAGGCTTTTGGGGTGGCCCCCTAGTGTAGGCCCCACCTTGATGTTTATGTTCGATCCAAGCCGTCCATCCTCTTACCTACGGTGTTTTAGCCGTTGGGTAGAAGTTTTGGCCTGATTGGAAGACCTGGTGGGCCATAGCATCGAAGAACGTACCACTACCATTCAAGGATCCATTTTCTTATTTTATTTCATTTTCTTTCATCAAAAAAATTTGAACTCTGGACTCATTGGGACGGCCTCGAGCCACTGATCGTAATGGCCGGGATGAATTTTGGCGCAGCGGGCCCCACGTGCGAAAAACCTCAAAAAAATCAGATTTTTTAATTTTTGCAAAGGGCCATATCCCCCTCCCTGACAAAGTGCAGGCGCTGCACGTAGCAGCGTGCAGCGTCAGCAGACGGTGGGCGGTGTCCAGCAAGGGACCCACGGCCTCCAGCCGTGGGCCCCACCTTGATGTTTATATGCCATTTAAACTATTCATTTGGTGGGTCCCCTCCTCAGGTGGGCTGTAACATCCCGAAAATCGGGGGGTCGAGTAAAAACTCAACTCCCAAGTTTCAAAATGTTATTTATGTAACATAGATATGTATGATTGAATGTTGTCTGTGATAACACATTAAACATGAGTGAGATTAAGCTAGAACAACATATCATACTCCAGAGACAGTTAAATTAACAAGCGGAAGACTGTGATAGTATGTATAACATATATAAACTGTTATATGTCTCCCGAGTGTGAACATATTACCAGGTTATACACATACATGTATACTCCAAAAGTACACGAAACGAATATACATGAGTGCGCTAAAAATATAAAATGACAAATATCAAAGTATCTAATCAACCTCCCTGTAATCCCGACAATCAGAAAACGCATAAAGGAGGAATCCTCCTCATCATCATCAAGTCCAGCTCCGCCTCGTAGGCCGCGTCATCATCTGCAATCACAAAAAGGTCTGGTGGGTGTCCAGGAACACCGTCCTGTAACGTGGGAGTGAGTAGCTAACTCAGTGGAATAATAGAGCAAGGATTAACATGTTCTCAAATCAATCATGTGATAATAGTAAAGCAGTAAATCAAACAATCCTAATACTGTTGTTAATGCAACATGACATGACGTGATGTATGCCCTCACCGACGATCTCCCTCATACGGCAACATCTTACGACCGCGGCATGCCACACTCCCTAGAGTGCTCCACATCTTCCATCACATGCAATGTTATGGTGATATGATTTTCGAGTTGTTATTAGTCCATTCAAACAGTAGGATTGGGAAACTAAGGTACCTCCCTTATATCAATCCCAACACAGATCCTGTCTAGGGTCGTCACTCCTAGAAATCTCATACGATGTATATTTTGTAGGTCGCTGCAAGGGCTGCCAGGGCTGTTGCTCGCACTCGTTGCACCGCTCCCCCATCACCTTATCAATACAGGCCTACTGTACTCTACTGCTACTGAAGGGTCGTCGCCTCCCGTAGACTCAGAATATGCTCGCGGTCACTACAAAGGACTCGTCGCCTGATCAGTGTAGGCCGACAGCAAGAATATAGTGTCCCATACCACCATAATCTGCTCACGAGACTAGGTGCTCACTGGTCACTACGGGGAGGTTTGTGGCCTCAGCGTAGGCCGACAGCTCGACCACGGTGTCCCATACCACCATGCCCGGCTCATGAGTCTTCGTGGATCAAGGTACCATGGTTAACAGGGTTTACAATGGTAAGTTCAGTACCCTAGGTTCAAGCAGTTATGACTCATGCAGGGTGAACATACAATGGCCAGTCGGGTTACTTGACGGGCTCGACTAGCACGATCGCATCTCAAGTTGAACGACATGAAGTGCGTAAAATACTTCATGTGGCCTAACCACTGTCGTCAACTCCAAAACACGACTCGCGTTCATCGACGCGTCATTCGTGGCGAAGATAAGCTAACCACGAATTCGCTCGGTTACCGACTGCCTGGACTAAGTATAGTCCCATACATGTGGAATCACATCAGCAAAGCATGTGAAAGAATTGGAAATGAAATACCACCATATGAGCATGTTAACACATGCTGTAATATACAACTTAAGCAAATCACCTGATACATGTCTTTCATACATATAATGAAATTATGCATATCGCCAACATATAGGAAATCATTTCCATCAGCAAATTAATTGAGAATTCAATCTCAAAATAAATCATAATGAAATCATCAAGCACATGTTATAACATACAACTTAAGTGAATCATCAAGCACGTGCATTTCATTCATATAATGAAATCATGCATATGGCTAACATGTAGGAAACCATTTACACCAGCATATTAATTGAGAAACCAATCTCAAACTAATCCATAACATCATTTAATTCAATACATACTAATCCAAACATTTATACAAACACTTACACTATACACTTAAGTCTACATATAGTATGTCGACCCGAAGTGCACAATTAGGCGAATCTCTTCGCCAAACTAATTATGCACGCATTCCTAATATTCTAATGCGACAATAAACCATGTCAATCACATCTGCAAAATATGCATGAAAACAGTACTTCCTACAAATGACTAAAATGCCCTAAATCTCATATTCTTCGTTGATTTACGAAACAGGAAACGGACAGCATGTTGTACATGTCAAACGGCGTTGCCGTCAATAATCTACTATTAAACAACATTGAAAGTTTTGGAAACAGTCAATCAAAGCGTCTAAAATCCACACCTAGTCTCTTATGGATGCGTAAATTTGAACGGAGCGTATAGGCTTCGTCTACGGCGATAAGAGAACCTGTTTTACAAGATCTATTGGTTAAAAAGCTATGGATCCTAGTGAACCTTAAATCAGCAACTTCTAGGGTTGTTTCATACCTGAAAATGAGGAACAATCACCGGCTTGGTGATCAGGAGGTGTTGTTTAGGCACTAGCAACAGGTAGCACGAAGGCTGGAAAAATCTCTTCTTCACTCTCTCTCAAACTCTCACCTTTTCTCCCTCCAAATCTAGGGTTTCTCTCAAATTCGGATGGGAGAGAGGAGTGAGGGTTTCAACCCCTTTTATAAGCCCAAAAATGCCGAAAATAGGCTGCGGTACAAAGTTCACTTAGTGCATATCCAAATCGGGGCTGTTTCGGTCCAAAAGATGCTTTCTGGTGGTCCCCTGACAGAATGCGATCGGACTTAAGCTCACGCGTACCAGATCTAGCACGTATTAAGTTTTCAGTCCGGCTGGGTCCGCAGATTGCACGTGGCAGACCA
The DNA here is from genome assembly GCA_037074715.1 of Magnolia kwangsiensis. Classification (NCBI taxonomy): domain Eukaryota; kingdom Viridiplantae; phylum Streptophyta; class Magnoliopsida; order Magnoliales; family Magnoliaceae; genus Magnolia; species Magnolia kwangsiensis. The sequence goes on from CM073583.1 coordinate 93,036,128, forward strand.
GTTTTAGTTCAGCGGTCACCGCACGTAGATCAGGGCTGAAAGTCTCATGATATAAAATAGAAATTTCTCCTGATCCGAAGGTGTAATCTGCTGAATTCTGACGGTCAGAACGCTCAATACTGACGCGTCAAGTCGTGTGCCAGATTTGAATTTGAAATTTCAATTCTGTCCCTATTCACACTCTCTTCAGTCCGGGCTCAATGAAATAGCCTGTGTTTATCGGTTGGACTTGATTTTTGAAATGATTGTCAAGTCCAGCAAGGCGGTTCTAACGGTCTAAGATAGAAGGTATCGGACTTTCAACGCGCGGTCTAGATCCAATACAAAATTTCAAAGTGGTCCAGAGAACAAACTTGCTTAGAGTTTGATCCGAGGTTATAGAGTATTATAGAGCCATTGGTTCTACTCGATTTGGGTCTTGTAGAACGTATTTAAAGTGATCAGGGACTATTTTCCAGCTACTCTAGCGTTGCGCTAGCTAACTTATGCTTAGTTTCTAAAGGAATTAATCCTAAGTGGTTTCTTTGGCTATGGAATTGGGTTTTGAGCAATTTTTCAGGTGTTTTAGTTGACCCACACCCTAAGGACGTCAAATCCCAGATTGGCCAAAATCCGGGGTGTTACATGGGCCCCCTCCAAATTTCGGTCAGATCCAAAACTCAGGTGGCCCATACCACATGAAACAGTGAGATTAAGCATCTACCATTGAAATCTTTCTGGGGCTCACAGAAGTGTTGGATCAAGCTGAAATTTATGTTTTCCCTTCATCCAGGTTCGAGTGACCTTATGAACGGCTCAGATGGCATTTATGCTTCATGGTGGGCCACATCTGTGGAACCCACAGTAATGTACACATTTTATTCACACCGTCCACAGGCCGTGGATGGTGAATCTCACCACGTCATTACGTTTCACCTCCACCGTCCAGCGAACGGTGGAGCCTGGTGTATGTGTTCTTTACACACTGTGACAGTGGGGCCCACCTTGATGGACATGAACCCACACCGTCCAAAGCATGGACGGTGGTACCACCTGATACATGTGTTGTATCCTAACCGTCCATCCATTTTGTGAGCTAAGGCATGAGCTAATCCCTAGCTCATGTGGACCCCCCCTCACCATGATACATGTGTTACATCTAATCTATCCAATTATTTTCTTTTTTATTTCATTTTATGATTGGGCTAAAAATGAGCCAGATCTATAGTTCAAGTGGGCCCACTTTAGTATGTGTATAGGGCCCATGTTGATCCATTTATGGGTATCCATTGGGGCCCACTTTGACGTGGATCTTAGGCCCATGCAATGGGGCCATCTGGTGTATTTTGAGGCCCATGGGATTGGACCCATTGTTACATTTTTAAAGTCCATGAAAGTATGCCCATTTGATATATATAAGGCCTAGGGGTTTAGGCCCACTTTGATATGCATGCAAGCTCATGGGTTAGGCCCATTTGAATTGTTTAAGGCCTAGGGATTTAGGCCCATTTGACTCATATAAGGCCTATGGGTTGAGGCCCATTTGATGTACATGTGGGGGCCCAATTGGTGTGGCCCATTGGTCACATACTAGACTCATGAGACTAAGCTCATTTGATGCAATCCAAGGCCCACGGGTTTGACCCATTGCAATGCACATAAGACCCATTGGTGTGGCCCATTTATGTGGCCCATCTAATGAATAAAATGCCCATAGGATATGGCCTATTTGATATATATGTAAGGTCCAATGGGGACAACCTACGATTCATTGCAATGTGTAAATCCATTACAGACTAAGTACTGACGTTTACAAAGATCGTGCCTTGGGAGCAATGTTGGTTTGACGTCCACATTGCGAGTGTAATGTTGGTTGGATGTCCACATTACGACTCTCCTTAGGGCCCATTACTGGGCCGTACTTATCGTGTATAGGCCGTCCAGGCCCATCTGCGTTGTAAGAATGATTCATCACTCATTTACATGTTTAGTATAGTTTCATGCCCCATGATCATACGCATCATATGTATGCTTGATATGAGGATTGACTGATCATAGCATATGCCTTCGGGCAGGTTGTTTATGGGCTCCCGGTTAGGCGGTGTTGCCCTACATGAGCGTACGATATGCGCAGGATGTGTTGCATGACTGGATAGCGTGAATCATGCATTTCGCATTTGTGTGACATGGTTATTGTACGCCCTAGCGACATCAGGACCATAGCCTCCACAGAAAAATCGTGGATGGTAGGATTGGATACCGGAAATCTTATTCTACATGGGGTACTATAGATATCCCTGGGTGAAAGTCCCTAAACCCTTATGGTACCAAGAGGTTGCTCCAACATCTAGACCGACTGGGTAGATGAGCGTTGAATGCTGATTACCAGACGGTTACGCTCTCCACTGTGTCGTGGTCGGTTGGAAGGGGGTGCGGCCTTACCCGCCCGAGAGTAGGGGGCAATGCTAGGCTGAGTTTGACCAGCTCAAGGAATGGGTCCGCTATCGACGAGTGGCGCCCGATATTGGCAGACGGATAGTGAGGTCTCTTCCACTTACCTTATTGCGCGCGATGTGGCGGTAATCTAGTTTAGAGTGTAATAGACCCCGGTGATATCCCATATTTGAGCTGTATTGATGAGTGAACATAGATGAGGATCTGTATGCTTGAGTTACATTGCACATCGCATGGCCTTGGGATGGCCGATACCATTCATGTCTTACATTGCCTAAGCCTTGGTACGGCTCATGATATTATGGTTCCATCTGCATATTCTGCATTATTCTGACATTGCATGTTCATATTATACCTTGTGCACACACTTTCACCACCCTCTAAGCTTTCTATAATCTTATGCACGACCGTTGCGTGCAGGTGATGTTGGATCGCAGCAGCGTTGAGGTAGGAGCACGTTGCAGAGCGTTCTGGAGTTTTTGTTCTTTACCGTTGTATTTCTCTTTATGCTCATTGTACTTGTAAAGTTTTTGATCATAGTGGAAATGTAATGGAGTACTTGGTTGTTGTTTGTGGGTTATGCCTTTGGTTATGCTTATTACGAATCAGACTGACATTGAAAATCCTCCTCGTAGCATCCCAGGATTGGAACCTGGCGAATGGGAGCTAGGAGCCGAGAATGGGGTTCTACGGAGGCTGTCGGTGCCGGATTCGGCGATCGAGAATTTTGTGAGCCCGGTTTTCGAGTTTGGGGCGTGAAAGTTGGACTGTTACATGACATTTGATTTTGGTTTATTATATGTATATGAGACTCAGAGATGTATTCATACTTTGGAGACAGTTTGAGATTATTTTGTTTCTCATACAGTGATATATATATTCTTCAGTCTTCCGCTTGCGTTTTATCACTGGATCTGGAGTATGAATTGCAGTTTTGGTATAATCTTACTCATGTTAATGTTCTAACTTAGACAACATTGAATCATAAGCATATTTGTTGCATAAGTGATGGTCTAGAACTCAGGAGTTGGGTTTCTACATGACCCCTGATTTTTAGGGTGTTACACTAAATTTTTCAAATTTTTTTTTTTTCAATTTTCAAAATAGGCATTACCGACGAATCTTTTCATCGGTAAAAAGGGTTTTTTACCTACGAAATTCAAATATTGTTTGAAAGAGTATATTTTTCGATTTTTTTTTCAAAAATTCAAGTCCTTTTTACTGACGAAAATAATTTTCGTCAGTAAAACTCGTATTTCTTGTAGTGTGTAAGAATGAAATTACGCAATCATTTGTAGAGGTATTATTTAAAGTTGTCGAAGATATTTTTTTTTCTAATGTCCCACTCTTGTAGACAACTGTATATACAATCTGAAATAACTAAATCGGTATGAGATAGAGGAAGGTGATGAAAATTTAAAATTATTTTGCAGAGTTTTCAATTTTCATTAATGTAGTATGTGGTCAATGAAATATATTCATTTCTTTGATTGGACATTGTTGAGGGTCAAATATTGCATATCAGACCTCATTTATTGCCTAGATTTATGAACAAGATATTGTTTAATGGCCCATGTTAACCATGTTTGTGCTGCAAGGTGTAATTACAAGCTTGGACTGAAATTGGGTATTAAAAGCATGGTTTTAGCGCTCAAGATTCACTAAGGCAAGGGACTGATCCCAGGGGACCAAGATCAGTGGATTTACACACCAGGGATCTGAGAAAATCAAGCCGTTCGCATTAAATGAGACCGAAATTGTTGCAGAACGCAAGATTGCAGAGTTCTCACCATCTGATCAGCTCCGAATTTCATACATGGCCAAGGGACCATAAATTAACCGTACACGTTAAAAATCATCCTCTGAATCGTCATGGAAGTGTCCCAACAGTCATATCAGCCACTAAATCTTGATTTGGGGCCCAGTTGATCTTTGGATACATTTCGATTTTGGTTTCAACCCCTTAAATTAGAAGGGAAACATTTTGGATGGTGTGGATTTTTCACTAGCATCATGAATGGGCCCCGCTTTTAGGAGCGTGTGCACATGTATCGTGCACTCGTGAAACACCGAACGAGCAGAGTCGGTCAGTGTGCGCTGACCCAACTCATGCTCGAATTCCATTCTCTGTTTTAAACAGAGACTCACGGTCGGGTGCAGGTGGGCCACCATCATCATCCAGGTGGATGATCCGAACCATTCATTACCTTAAAAGGATCAAACCGACCGTACCCTAGCTTGCTTCCTGATTTTCGTGGATGCTGCATCTACATGAAGTTTTGACGCAGGTTGGATGGCGCCAAGCAAACCTCCGTGAATCACTGCGAGCCCGACCCAAAATCGATCACGACTGACCGGATTTTCATGGGAAATTCGAGGGACGGAGTGGATTTCCTGTCCAACTTCGATCATGGGCCCCACTAGCCGCACGGCGAAAGAAAGTCGCTTCTCTCTCTCTCTGTTTACGCAAACAGAGCCTGCGGTGATGTGATGTGGTCCACCATGGCCAATCAAAATGTTGATCTGAACCGTCTGATACATCCGGGAGAGATTTTCTACTAAGACCTTGATGTCTTTATCTCTCCATACATGCATCCAAGCTTACACTTACACAAAATACACTACTACATCCAATGATGATGTGGCCCATATGAATCACAGATTCACGCAAAAATTGGGCTCGTGACCCTAAGATGATGCAGAAGTTCGTAGGATGGATTTGATTTACCATAAGATTAAACGTAGTGGGCCACGCCACGCATCAGCGTAACTGTCGTGCGTAAGGTTACGCACGACCGAAAAAATTAGAATTTTCAGATGATAATTAGCCCTCCATCTTTGATCATTCGGTCAATCTGAACCATTCATACGGTGCCCAGGCCAAAAACGACCGTGTCTATGAAAGGAAGCCGGAACTGAGACGTTCTTCCATTCCGAAAATCAACCCAAAACGCAACTGGTTTCACAGTTTCGCTGCGACAGAAGTTTCCTAAACTCTTTACCGCGTAAGAGGCTACGCATGCGAGCTGTGTTGCGAATCAGAGTCAGTCCGACTCTAAACCGACTCTATCTTCTCCACCGACAGTGCCCTGCTACAAAAAGGAGAGAGAGAGAGAAGTTCGAAAAAAAAAAAAAAAACCTTCCAACGTTTGGACGTGGATCAGGAGAGAGAGACAGGGAGAGTTTTATTTATTTTTAATTGTTGTTTTCTATTTCTTTTTATTTTTATGAGATCTAGGCCCATCATGGTGGGCTAAACCTCTTAGCTAGGGCTAAGAGGGGAAGCTTGTAGCGTGATGGGAGAGAATTTGCCTGTTCCTTTTATTTAAGATTGAACTGATGATTGATTTTGATTTTATTAATGGAATATTTTTAGTCTTTAATGGTCCGTTGTGATTGAAATTACAATGGGTCTGCAATGGCTTTGAATATTTCCTTCCCTTTTGATGTTTATGACGTCAGGACGCCCCATTGTTCACCATCGTCTCCTGGGCATGGTCGGATGACACTACCCTTCCTAACTTCATACATGTTGATTGGTTGGTAATTAGTTTAATTCTGTTGTTTATCATAGTCTCCTGGGCATGGTTTGGTGATGGAATCCATTATAATTCATACACCTTTCATCTCTTTGAAAACTAGATCAACGGCAGTTCAGTAATTTTCATGATTTTTGATGTAAGCATAAGTTCTCCCTGATCTCTACATGTGGATCCTCTGAATCCCTAGTTTCTTATTCCTGATTTTTCTTAAGTTTTAGATAATTAGTTCACAATTATTTCCTCAATTCCATTCAGTTTTAATTTCATCTTATTCTAGTTCTAGTTCTAGTTAATTTTAGATTACGTACAGGTTTCAGTCCTATGGGATTCGACCTCGGTCTTACCGAGTTTATTATTACATCACAACCCTGCACTTGGGGAGTGAACAAGTTTTTGGCGCCATTGCCGGGGACTGACGGTTACGTTTTTCTGAAATTAATTAGTTTCAGGATTAGTTTAAGATTAGATTTTCTTTTTAGAATTTTCTAATTCTAGACTTAGTTATTTTTCTTGTTAGAAATTTTTCCTAAACTTACTATTCTTCATTCTATCTGATTTTTAGAACTAATCCAATTTTTCTATTTTGTAGGAAACCTCTAATTTAGTAAGCTCTTTCTAATTTCTCTTTCTTTGGAATTTCGTCTTTTCTTTAGAAATTAGTTTACTTTTAATTAGAACTTTCTATTCTTAGAAACTAACTTGTTTTGTTTATTCTGCAGGATCTTAACCTAGGACTTCAAATTTAGTAATTTCTTTCCATCTCTCCCCTTTATTTTCTAGATTTCTACTTCTTCCTTTCTCTTAGGTTTAAGTTAGAATTTGAGGGCTGAGTGTGTTTTATGCCCCAGTGGGCACGCGATAACACTCGACGTCTCGTGACTGAAGGAGGATTAGTTGAGGGGTTGACTGTCCATCACAGGACTAGAGACCAGTTGAATTCTCATGAGTTAGAGGAGGTTATGGCTAAAAATCAACCTCAAGCACTGCCTCAACCAAGGGTTGAGGAAGTACATGATGAGAATGAGGTACATCAGGCACCCCCGTCTCATACTTTACGAGATTATTTATAACCGGCGGGGGTGAGTACGCCCTCATGCATGATTTTTCCTGAGAATATAGGACATATGGACATCAAGCCAGGGGTTATCCAACTCCTTCCTAAGTTCCATGGCCTTGAGTCTGAAGAACCATACTTGCATCTGAAAGAGTTCGATGAAATCATAGGCACCTTATACTTTCCTAATGTATCTGAGGATATTATTAGGCTGAAACTCTTTCCATTTTCCTTGAAAGAAAAAGCCAAGACGTGGTTACATTCACTGCGTCCTAGATCCATTGGCACATGGAATGATATGTAGAGGGAATTTATAAAGAAAATTTTCCCACATCATAAGACAATTACCCTAAGGAGAGCAATCATGAACTTTGCCCAAAAGGAAGATGAAACATTCTTCCAATGTTGGGAAAGGTTCAAGGATCTGGTTAATGCATGCCCACAACATGGCTTTGAAATATGGCGCATTACGAATTTTTTCTATGATGGGCTAACATCTTCCATGCGCCAAATGGTCGAGACAATGTGTAACGGAGAATTCATCAATAAAAATGTCGACGAGGTATGGGATTACCTCGATAGTCTCGCTGAAAAAACACAATCATGGGACTATTACCAAAGGACGAACACTACGTCTAGGCCGACTCATTCAAGGAAAAAAGGAGAAATATATCTCTTGAAAGAGGATGATGATCTTAACGCTAAGGTGGCAAATCTCACCAGAAAATTTGAGGCCATGGAAGGAAAGAAGGAAAAGGTTAATGAAAGTGTTTGCGGCATCTGTGATTGCAACATTAATACTACTAAAAATTATCCTTCAATACCTGCCTTTCGAGAAGTATTGAATGAACAATCTAATGCCATAAATAACTATCAAAGACCTTTCAATGGACCACTCTTAATACGTACAATCTTGGCTGGAAAAATCATCCAAATTTTAGTTGGAGGAACGGACAAACTGTTACCCCTCAAGGTTTCTTCAATTAAAATCCAAATAAGGGGAGACCTCAAGAAGAACCGGCTCAAAATTCTGTGCAAGAGCTGACGCAGATAATGCGGAATTTTATACAAAAGATAGATTCACGTATAACGGCTATAGAAAAGGAGATGGTTCCTGCACAACCAATCCCCAATCCTAAACAGTAATACGAGACAGGTAATCTCAGCTCTTCAAATCAAATGGGGCATGCTAAATCCATCACCACTCTTAGGAGTGGGAAGATTATTGATAAAACCGTTCCAGTTAGGCCCGAAAAGCCTCAAGAATCAGAAGAGGACAACAATGATGGATCTAGTGGCGCCCCACAAAAATTTGAACCGGAACCTCTAGAAAAGCCAGTTGCTCCGTTTCCCCAACGGTTGGTTGAACCAAAACGTCTCTCTAACTCTCAGGATATCCTAGAGGTGTTGAAACAAGTGAAAGTCAACATTTCTCTGATTGATGTTGTAAAATAGATTCCTTTATATGCTAAATTTCTAAAGGACTTATACACTACTAAACGACGGAAAAGTGTTCAAAAGAAGATCTTCTTGATTGAGAAAGTGAGTACCATCCTGAAATAAGATGTGCCGCAAAAATTCAAAGATCCAGGTTGCCCAACCATATCGTGTGTAATCGGCAACTATCGAATTGATCATGCACTTCTTGACTTAGGAGCAAGCGTCAATTTGATTCCCTACTCGGTATACCAACAGTTAGGTTTGGGTGAATTAAAACCCACCCGGACCATTCTACAACTTGCTGATCGCTCTGTTCGTATACCAAGAGGGATAATTGAGGATGTGTTGGTCCAGGTTGATAGATTTTACTACCCTGTAGATTTTATCATCTTGGACACCGAACCCATCAATGACACGAGCACTCAGATTCCTGTCATTCTTGGTCGCCCATTCCTGTCCACTTCAAATGCAATTATCAATTGCAGGAATGGTGTTATGACCATGTCTTTTGAAAATTTGATATTGGAATCGAATATCTTTTTCAATAACGGCAGCAACTTAGAGGATGATGACGATTTCCATGATGTTAACATAATTGATTCTTTTGTGGAAGATAGAACACCTCTCACCTTATCCTCTGATCCTCTAGAGACGTGCCTGGCCCACTCCCATGATCTTGATGATGATATAATTAGGGAGACGTGTGCCATGCTTGATACTGCACCGATACTTGAAGTTAACCGGTGGAGACCACAAATTGAAGAGTTGCCCCAAACTGATGTAGTGCCTCTACCGTCTAACCTCAAGCCACCGAAGCTTGACTTAAAACCTTTGCCCTCCGAGTTGAAATATGTCTATTTAGGTCAAGATGAGACATACCCGGTGGTGATCTCTGCCCACCTGGAGAAAGAACAAGAGAGTATTCTCATATCTACTCTCATTGAGCATAAGGGAGCTCTTAGATGGACGATAGCGGACCTCAAAGGAATTAACCCGTCGATTTGTACTCACCGCATATATCTTGAGGATAATGTAAAGGCTGTTCGACAATCACAACGAAGACTAAATCCAAACATGAAGGAAGTGGTTAAGGCCGAGGTTCTCAAACTATTGGATGTGGGTATCATATACCCTATATCCGATAGTCAATGGGTGAGTCCAACTCAGGTGGTTCCTAAGAAGTCCGGGATCACCATCGTAGCCAATGCCAATAATGAACTCGTGCCGACCAGAGTTACTACTGGTTGGAGAATGTGCATTGACTACAGGAAGCTGAATACCATCACTAGGAAGGACCACTTTCCTTTGCCCTTTATAGAACAGATCTTGGAAAGGTTAGCTGGTCATTCCTATTACTATTTCCTTGACAGGTATTTAGGGTATAACCAGATTGAAATCGCCCCTGAAGATCAGGAAAAGACCACATTTACATGTCCCTATGACACCTTTGCTTACAGAAGGATGCCATTCGGGCTATGTAATGCCCCTGCCACCTTTCAGCGATGCATGATGAGTATTTTTTCTGACATGGTGGGAAAATATTTAGAGGTTTTCATGGATGATTTCTCTGTTTTCGGTTCATCTTTTAGCGAGTGCTTAGCGAGTCTTAAATGTGTACTGAAAAGATGTGAAGAAAAGAATCTGGTACTTAATTGGGAGAAGTGCCATTTCATGGTTCAGAATGAAATTATCCTTGGACATATCATCTCGTCCAAAGGAATCGAGGTAGATAAGGCAAAGATCGATCTTATCTCTAACCTACCTCCACCCAAGAACATCAGAGACGTGCGATCCTTTTTAGGACACGCAGGATTTTACAGACGATTCATAAAGGACTTTAGTCTCCTCTCTCGTCCTTTATGTAATCTTCTTCAAAAGGATACACCATACGAGTGGACTGAGCAGTGCCAAGAAGCTTTCACTAAGCTTAAGGGCATGTTAACCACTGCACCTATCATGCAGCCACCTGACTGGAGTCTTCCTTTTGAACTTATGTGTGACGCCTCTTATTATGCTCTTGGAGCGGTTCTAGGCCAGAGAAAAGATAAGCGGCCTTACGTTATTCACTACACAAGTAGGACTCTAAATTCTGCCCAAGTGAACTACCCGACTACGGAAAAGGAACTCTTAGCCGTAGTGTTCGTTTTGGACAAATTTAGATCCTACCTGATCAGATCTAAGATCATCATCTACACAGATCACGCGGCACTTAAGTATCTTCTTTCTAAGAATGATTCTAAGCCCCACCTGATACGATGGATCCTTCTACTTCAAGAATTCGATTTAAAAATTAAAGATAAAAAGGGAGTAGAGAACGTAGTGGCCGATCACCTTTCTCGCCTTAATACCTCTGATTTCCTTGAGGCGACTCATATTAATGATATGTTCCCTGATGAACAATTGTTTAGAGTCTCCCATTCACCTTGGTTCGCTGATATTGCTAATTATCTTGCTACAGGTTTCATACCGACACATTGGACATCGCAAGATAAGATAAAATTCTTTACCAAGGTGCGTAACTTTTTCTGGGACGATCCATATTTGTTTAAATATTGCCCAGACCAAATCTTAAGGAGGTGTGTGCCAGATGATGAGCATCAGAGTGTCATCTCCTTCTCTCACTCACAGGCCTGTGGTGGTCACTTTTCTGCTAAAAAGACCATGGCCAAGATTCTACAGTGTGGCTTTTACTGGCCCACTATGTTCAGGGACACTCATGAGTTTTGCAAGGCTTGTGAGCGTTGTCAGAAATTGGGAGCATTGTCCCGTCGAAATATGATGCCCTTAAATCCCATCCTTATCATTGAGGCATTTGATTACTGGGGCATCGATTTCATGGGACCATTCCCCCAATCCTTTGAAAATCTGTATATTTTTCTCGCTGTAGACTATGTCACTAAATGGGTTGAAGCGATTCCGTGCCGTAACAATGACCATCGAACGGTCATTAAATTCTTAAAAGAAAATATCCTGTCACGGTTCGGAATGCCTCGAGCCATTATTAGTGACGGGGGCTCACACTTCTGCAATAGACCATTTGAGAGTTTAATAAAGAAATACGGTATCTCTCATAAGGTAAGCACCCCATACCATCCACAGACAAGTGGGCAAGCTGAGATTTTTAATAGGGAGATCAAACATATCTTAGAGAAAACGGTTAACCCTGATAATAAGGATTGGTCAATCCGATTGACTGATGCTTTATGGGCATACCGTACTGCTTTTAAAACTCCTATTGGAACATCTCCCTTTAGACTTGTCTATGGGAAGGCCTGTCACTTACCTGTGGAATTGGAACATAAAGTATATTGGGCGATTAAAAATCTAAATTTCAATCTAGATAGCGCTGGCTCGTTACGCAAACTTCAGTTAAATGAACTTGAAGAAATCCGGAACGATGCGTACGAGAACTCGAGAATTTACAAGGACAGGATGAAGGCGTTTCATGATCAACATATTCTATGAAAATCATTTACGCCAGGTCAGAAAGTCCTTTTGTACGATTCTCGATTACATCTCTTTCCGGGTAAGCTTCGATCTCATTGGACCGGTCCTTACATTGTTGTTACTGCTTATCCTCATGGGGTCGTCGAGATAAGAGATCCCGACAATGGCAAGGAGTTTAAAGTAAATGGACATCGATTAAAGCCATTTGTCGAGACATTTGATTCAGAGGACATGTCCATACCTCTGATTGCTCCTGTTTACCAGAACTGATCTCCTAGTCTAATGGAGGTATAGGTAGGGTTATTGCTTTCATAGGACTAGGATAGTTGCTTTATTTGTCTGGCTGAAGCCGATAAATTTAGCGCTCCTGGGAGGCAACCCAGTTTTTCTTTCTATTTCATTTTCTAGTTAGATCGTTCAATGTTTGTGGGAAACCTTACTACAAACCCTCACGAGACTATAACTCTTCATCTAGGGGTAACCTAGGGGTTTAAAGGCTTGTTGCATACGCTAAATGCAATCGAGAGCACCTGCGAAAGTGGTATAGGTAGGATTTTATTTTTATTATTTTTATTCTGTTTTCTCTCTCATGCTGACAAGTTTCCAGGCCGTGATCTAATGGAAACTCTCTTGATTCGTTATTCAGGTACTATCTTCCCATTACTTCTCATTTACTTTCGTTGCCCCATGTGCATTGCATGTTTATATCTTTTACATTGAGGACAATGTAGATTTTAGGTTGGGGGTGGGAGATTAGGTTTCCTAATCAGTGTTTTCTTGGTTTTGAGCAAAAATGGTAAAATTTTTTAAAATTCCTGTGAATTTGAAGTGATTTTGACAGATATCCCTAATTTAGAATTTCACAACACGTGATGTTGGTAATGTATGACTCTTGGATTCAGTATCTATTTGATTTCACAGTTTAAGTTTGAATTGTTAATCCAAAATTAGAAGTATAAACATTGATTGAGTCATGAGTTCACATGTCACATCTCGCTTTCGCATTAAGGTTTCAGTTCAATATTGAAGGATTAACTTAGTAATCACTAAGCATGAAAGGGACCAGCCTGAGAAATTTTACCATCATGATTATAATGATGAATTGAAAAGGTTGGTTGAATGGTCTTCACCATAGGTTTGCTCCCTACAGGTGAAGGTTGATTCTCTAAGAATGACACGTGAAAAATATTGAATGACTAGTCTTCACCCATAGGTTTGCTCCCTATAGGTGAGGATTTGATTCATCTCATTGGCATTACTATTAATGGAAAAATAAAAAGTTGAAAGAATGACAAGAAGATCTGTGAGGCAAATTTTTATTTTCATAAATTCTCTTGCTGGTTACCAATGACATCCTGAAATAGAGAAGTGAATGTTAATGATGGTAAGTTGAGATTAGATTATACAACCATGGACCTCAATGTTTAAGATTTTTCTGATTGGTGGATTAATATTTTGAGCTTGACTAAGAAATTTATCGTGCGCTTGAGTCCATGAGAAAGTAAAACCCAGCAGTCATGAATCTCAAAATTCTAGTACCTGGATTATTTCTCAAAAATCATTCGGCTTTACAGAAATTTTCATATGAGTCTCAACTTATTTTTTGAATATTTTGCTCGGGACTAGCAAAATGCTTGTTGGGGGTTGTGTTGAGGGTCAAATATTGCATATCAGACATCATTTATTACCTAGATTTATGAACAAGATATTGTTTAATGACCCATGTTAACCATGTTTGTGCTGCAAGGTGTAATTACAAGCTTGGGCTAAAATTAGGTATTAAAAGCATGGTTTTAGCGCTCAAGATTCACTAAGGCAAGGGACTAATCCCAGGGGACCAAGATCAGTGGATTTACACGCCAGGGATCTGAGAAAATCAAGCCGTTCGCATTAAATGAGACCGAAATTGGTGCAGAACGCAAGATTGCAGAGTTCTCACCATCTGATCAGCTCTGAATTTCATACATGGCCAAGGGACCATAAATTAACTGTACACGTCAAAAATCATCCTCTGAATCATCATGGAAGTGTCCCAACAGTCATATCAGCCACTAAATCTTGAGATCTTTAGATACATTTCGATTTTGGTTTCAACCCCTTAAATTAGAAGGGAAACATTTTGGATGGTGTGGATTTTTCACTAGCATCACGAATGGGCCCTGCTTTTAGGAGCATGTGCACATGTATCGTGCACTGGTGAAACACCGAACGAGCAGAGTCGGTCAGTGTGCGCTGACCCGACTCATGCTCGAATTCCATTCTCTGTTTCAAACAGAGACTCACGGTCGGGTGCAGGTGGGCCACCATCATCATCCAGGTGGATGATCCGAACCATTCATTGCCTTAAAAGGATCAAACCGACCGTACCCTGGCTTGCTTCCTGATTTTCGTGGATGCTGCATCTACATGAAGTTTCGATGCAGGTTGGATGGAGCCGAGCAAACCTCCGTGAATCACTACGAGCCCGACCCAAAACCGATCAAGACCGACCAATTTTTCATGGGAAATTTGAGGGACGGAGTGGATTTCCTGTCCAACTTCGATCATGGGCCCCACTAGCTGCACGGCGAAAGAAAGTCACTTCTCTCTCTCTCTGTTTACGCAAACAGAGCCTGCGGTGATGTGATGTGGTCCACCATGGCCAATCAAAATGTTTACGCACGGCGAAAGAAAGTCGCTTCTCTCTCTCTCTCTGTATGCATTTAAATTAAAATTAACAAAAGCATTCTAGTTTATCTAACCTTAAATTGTCCAAAAAATGAGACAATTTTAGGTATTTATATGCCTCTAAAAACACACTGTATTTATGCCTGGCAACATAGAAATCCTTAAATGGCAACTGATTATCCTATACTAAAAAAAAAAAAAAAAACTTTGACTAATTGAACAATTGATGAAATTTTAATAATTAACGATCTAACTAATAATTTAAAATTGTAACAATTTAATGATAAACATGATTCACATTAATTATAATAATTTAACAATAAACATGATTCACATTAATTCTATTTCACATGATTAACTTTAATTCTATTTCACATTATTCGTAATGTAACATTAATTCTAATTCACAATATAAAATCCAACTAAATGTGATTCTAAATCACATGATTCTAATATATATCAAATACATATTTCGGATCCCAAGTCCAAGTCCTATCCCAAATAACCATGAATTTTAACAATTGCTAGATATGCACAATTTTTTTAATCCCCAAAGTTCAATAGTAAACAAAGATGTTATCAGATGAAGATGAATCATAAGAAACTATGAAATACACGCGCGTGCTTGTAGGCGCATACACACACACACAATGCTAAAAAAGTGAAACAAGGATGGTTGAAAACCGTCTCGAATGACCAAAAAGGACGGTTTTAAACCATCGCATGGGCCCTTATATTTTGCGGCATCGTATTACTTAAAGGACGGTCATGAACTGTCATTCTTATTGACTTTTAAAGGACGGTCATGGACCGTCTGTAAAAAGGATGGCCATGGACTGTCATGAACCGTCTCTTATAACCCTTAAAAGGACGGTCATGGACCATCCTTTAAAAGGACTACTATGAACCGTCTCTTATGAGCCGTGAAAAGGACGGTCATGGACCGTCCTTAAAAAGGACTACTATGCATTGTCTCTTATGAACCTTAAAAGGACGGTCACGAACCGTCCTTAAAAAGGACTACTATGAACTGTCTCTTATGACCCTTAAAAGGACGGTCTTCAACCATCTCATATTTGAATATTTAGTAAAATATGGACGGCCTAGAGCCGTCAGAAATTTTTAAATATGAGACAGTCAATATATACCTGTTACAATATATTTCATCGTATTCTTCCTGATATACACCTGTTATATAATATATTTCATCATATTCACATTCACATTCATCTAAACTCAAATTACGTAAATCCATCCAAACATAAACTAATCCAAACATAAACTACATCCATCCAAATATAAACAATCTTATCCACATTACATTCATCCACGCATAAATATATATAAGTTTAACATCATAAAAAATAAAAGAAAAAAATCAGTAACAATTTTCTTTTTCTTTTTTTTTTTTTTTTTTTTTTTTTTCATTTAATAAAAAAAATATTCAACCAACAAAACATTATAATTCAGAATCACGAAGAATTACAGAAACTTCATTCACTTTTTTTTTCTTTTAAAAAGTGGGCACACTTTTTTAAAATAAAACTAATCATTAAAATAAAACTAATGTAAGTAAATAATGCAAAAAAGTGTTTCAATTCAAGTTAATAGAAACAACAACAAAAATTAAAGCTTTGTAAAAACGGGGCATGTATTAAAAGGGATACATTCTTGTTTGTTGTCATGTGATTGGGCTAGATTATCACAACAATCAGGTTCGGGTTCGGGATCGGGTTTAGGTTTGGGTTTTCAAGTTTAGGCTTAGGTTTAGGTTAGGGAGTTGAGATTAGGATTAGGTGTAGGTCTAGGTTTACGGATTTGAGAATACATTTAGGTTTTAGGTTTTAGGTTTTAGGTTTAGGTTATAGGTTTAGGTTTAGGTTTTAAGTTTAGGTTAAGGTTAGGTTATAGGTTATAATTTTAGGTTGTAAGTTATAGGTTATAAGTTTTGGTTTAGGTTTAGGTTTAGGTTATAAGTTTAGGTTTAGGTTATAGGTTATAGTATATAGGTTATAGCTTTAGGGAATTGAGAATAGGTTAAGGTTTAGGTTTAAGAAATCGGGTTTGGTTTCGGGCTTGAGTTTAGGATTGGGTTTTCGAGTTTAGGTTAGGGAGTTAAGATTAGGATTAGGTGTAGGTTTAGGATTAAAGATTTGAGAATACATTTAAGTTTTAGGTTTTAGGCTTAGGTTTAGGTTATAGGTTTAGGTTTAGGTTAAGTTATAGGTTAAGGTTTAGGTTTAGGAAATCGGGTTCGGGTTTAAGTTTGGGTTTTCAAGTTCAGGTTTAGGTTTAGGTTAGGGAGTTGAGATTAGGATTAGGTGTGGGTTTAGGTTTAGGGATTTGAGAATACATTTAGGTTTTCGGTTTAGGTTTAGGTTATAGGTTATAAGTTTAGGTTATAGGTTATAAGTTTAGGTTTTAGGTCATAGGTTTTGGTTTAGGCTAAGGTTATAGGTTTAGGTTTAGGTTTAGGTTAAGGTTTAGGTTTAGGTTATAAGCTATATGTTTAGGGAATTGAGAATAGGTTAAGGTTTAGGTTTAGGAAATCGGGTTCGGGTTCGGGATCGGGTTTAGGTTTGGGTTTTCAAGTTTAGGTTTAAGTTTAGGTTAGGGAGTTGAGATTAAGATTATGTGTAGGTTTAGGTTTAGGGATTTGAGAATACATTTAGGTTTTAGGTTTAGGTTTAGGTTATAGGTTATAGGTTTAAGTTAGGTTTAAGTTTAGGTTTAGGTTTAGGTTATAAGCAATAGGTTTAGGGAATTGAGAATAGGTTAAGGTTTAGTTTTAGGAAATCGGGTTCGGGTTTAGGTTTGAGTTTTCAAGTTTAGGTTTAGGTTTAGGTTTAGGTTTGAGAGTTGAGATTAAGATTAGGTGTAGGTTTAGGTTTAGAGATTTGAGAATACATTTAGGTTTCAGGTTTAGGTTTAGGTTTTAGGTTATATGTTAAGGTTTAGGTTTTAGGTTTAGGTTAAGGTTAGGTTATAGGTTATAAGTTTAGTGTTATAGGTTATAGGTTAAGGTTTTAGGTCATAGGTTTTTGTTTAGGCTAAGGTTATAGGTTTAGGTTAAGGTTTAGGTTTAGGTTATAAGCTATATGTTTAGGGAATTGAGAATAGGTTAAGGTTTAGGTTTAGGTTATAAGCTATAGGTTTAGGGAATTGAGAATAGGTTAAGGTTTAGGTTTAGGTTATAAGCTATAGGTTTAAGGAATTGAGAATAGGTTAAGGTTTAGGTTTAGGTTATAAGCTATAGGTTTAGGGAATTGAGAATAGGTTAAGGTTTAGGTTTAGGAAATCAGGTTCGGATTGGGTTTAGGTTTGGGTTTTCAAGTTTAGGTTTAGGTTTAGGTTAGGGAGTTGAGATTAGGATTAGGTGTAGGTTTAGCTTTAGGGATTTGAGAATATGTTAAGGTTTAGGTTTAGGAAATCATGTTCGAGTTTGAGATCAGGTTTACATTTGAGTTTTAGGTTTAGGTTTAGGTTATAGGTTATAAGTGTAGGTTTAACTTTAGGTTATAAGTTTAAGTTTAGGTTAAGGTTTAGGTTTAGGTTATAGCTTTTGGGATTTGAGAATACATTTAGGTTTTAGGTTATAAGTGTAGGTTTTAGGTTTAGGTTTAGGTTAGGTTATAGGTTAGGGTTTAGGCAATTGAGAATAGGTTAAGGTTTAGGTTTAGAAAATTAGGATCGGGTTTGGGTTTAGGTTTAGGTTTTGAAGTTTAGGTTTATGTTAGGGAGTTGTGATTAGGATTAGGTGTATGTTTAGGTTTAGGGATTTGAGAATACATTTAGATTTTTGGTTTAGGTTTTAGGTTTAGATTAAGGTTATAGGTTTAGGTTTAGGTTTAACTTATAAGTTTTAAGTTATAACTTTAGGGAATTGAGAATAGGTTAAGGTTTAGGTTTGGGTTCGGGATCAGGTTCAGGTTTGGGTTTAGTTTATAGGTTATAGGTTACAGGTTAAGGTTTAGGTTTAGCTTATAAGTTTAGGTTATGGTTTTAAGTTTAGGTTTGGGTTTAGGTTATAGGTTATAGGTTAATGGTTTAGGTTTAGGTTATAAGTTTAAGGATTTGAGAATAGGTTTAGGTTATAGGTTTAGGGATTTGAGAATAGGTTTAGGTTGTAGGCTTAGGTTTAAGTTATAGGTTATAGGTTAAAGGTTTAGGTTAAGGTTATAGGTTAAAGGTTAAGGTTATGGGTTTAGGTTTAGGTTAGGTTATAGGTTTAGGTTTAGGTTTAGGTTTAGGAATTCGTGTTCAGGTTTGGGTTCGAGTTCGGGTTATATGTTTGGGCTAAGGTTATAAGTATAGGTTTTAGGATTTGAGAATAGGTTTAGGTTAAGGTTATAAGTATAGGTTTAGGTTATAGGTTAAGGTTTAGGTTTAGGTTATAAGTATAGGTTTTGGGATTTGAAAATAGGTTTAGGTTAAGATTATAAGTTTAGGTTATAGGTTAAGGTTTTGATTTTGGTTTTGGTTTAGGTTATAGGTTATAGGTTAAGGTTTAGGTTAGGTTTTAAGTTTAGGTTAAGGTTATAGGTTTAGGTTATAAGTGTAGGTTATAGGTTTAGGTTTAGGTTAAGTTATAGGTTAAGGTTTAAGGAATTAAGAATAGGTGTAGGTATAGGTTTAGGAAATCGGGTTCGGGTTTAGGTTTAGGTTATAGGTTTTGGAATTTGAAAATAGGTTTAGGTTATAAGTATAGGTTTAGGTTAGGGTGTAGGTTAAGGTTATAGGTTTTGAGATTTGAAAATAGGTTTAGGTTATAAGTATAGGTTTAGGTTAGGGTGTAGGTTAAGGTTTAGGGAATTGAGTTTAGGTTATAGGTTATAGGTTTTTGGTTAAGGTTTAGGTTATAGTTATAGGTTTTGGGATTTGAAAATAGGTTTAGGTTTAGGAATTAGGGTTCGGGTTTAGGTTACAGGTTTCGGTTTAGGTTATAGGTGATAGGTTTAGGTTGTGGTTATAGGTTTTGGGATTTGAGAATAGGTTTAAGTTATAAGTATAGGTTTAGGTTAGGTTGTAGGTTAGAGTTTAGGGAATTGAGTTTAGGTTATAGGTTATAGGTTTAGGTTGTAGTTACAGGTTTAGGGATTTGAGAATAGGTTTAGGTTTGGGTGTATGTTAAGGTTTAGGGAATTGAGTTTAGGTTATAGGTTATAAGTTTTTAGCTAAGGTTTAGATTATAGTTATAGGTTTTGGGATTTGAGAATAGGTTTACGCTTAGGAAATTGGGTTCGATTTCGGGTTTATGTTCGGGTTTAGGTTATAGGTTATAGGTTTAGGTTAAGTTTAAGGTTGTAGTTATAGGTTTTAGGATTTGAGAATAGGTTTAGGTTACAAGTATAGGTTTAGGTTAGGATGTAGGTTAGAGTTTAGAAAATTGAGTTTAGGTTATAGTGTGAGACCTGAATCGAGTTCGCATGTATGCATGTATAAGTATGCATTTCATTCATTTTGGTCCCGAGATCCTACCAATCAAATTTTGGTGACCCGCGACCTTCAGATAGTGTTTGTGGTCACCCTTATGTTCGGTCACGTAGACCTGACTCGGATTGACCCGAGACCTACGCCGTTGTGACCGCATCATCGTCACGGTTCCAACGATACGTCTTGTGTGAAAATTTGACGTGTGGATCATAAATTATGGGTCGCACATCATTTGGACCATTGATTACATTTTTTGGTAGGACCTACATGATTTGCACATTTTTCCATTTACATGCTTACCAATGGTGATAACATCACCATTTCCATGATGTCATAATGGCCTAGTCTAGTAATGATGGACTCCCTTCTCCAAACTCATCATGGCTCTTTCTTTTTCTCTTTTCTAGAAGTCATCATGGAATTTTTTTTTCTTCCCCATGCAATTTCTCTTCCCCAATCTGAATTTTTTAAAATTTCTCCTCTCTAGGGAGAGAGAGACACCATATTGTAAGACCTGTATCATAATCTGTACTGTTCTGTCGCTTCCCACGATCCTTCTTGTCAAATTTCGGTAATCCGCGACCTGTAGTTAACGTTGCGCACGACCGTAAATCGTATCCTATTCATTTGAGCCGGCTTAATCCGAGACTTGTATCATTGCGACTGTACCATCACCGCGGTTCCAACGCCGTAACTCACGCACCGATCCAATACCCAGACGATGAGATGCGGACCCGCGTTCAGTTCGAGAAAAAACACCGCGTGTTGCAAATCCCAAGAGAATCTCTATAAATTGTCAAATCAATCCCATCAATCAATCACCCATCAATCACTTTATGTCAAGTACAAACACCCATGCTTCCTTTCTCCACAAGTTAAGCAACCACCCAAGTCAACTAACACATCACCTCACCCATCACTTACATCCATCAACCATCATCCCATCACTCACCTCACATCTCCCTACATCTCATCTCTCTCTCTCTCTCTCTCTCTTTTCTCACACCAAACCCAAGCAACCAAGAGAGCATCCCACGTCCAAATTTTTCCCAAGGGAAAGTGTGATTTTGGTGGCCCACTTTCCATCCCAAATCTCTCATCTTAGCCATCCATTTCCCATCTCCACCATCAAAGTGAAGCTCTAGGAGTGTAGCTTTCCAACGGATCGAGAAGATCAAGTGGTGGGTGTTTTCATAAGCTAGATTTTTATATTTCTATGATGGGCCAAGTGAGGCCCACCGATCAATGGTGTGGATCTCACTTGGGACCCTAAGATGTGGCCAATGGCTCATCTTGATCATCAAGATCATTCCATGATGGGGCCATTCTCCATGGACCCCATCATGATGTTTACTTTTCTTATATTAAAGAGGTCATCTAGACCGTCCATTTTTAGTGGAGTGGGATCTCCACCGTTGATCGTTTGTTTGATGGTCCACATGCAATGGGCCCTTTGATGTATGATTGAATGATTGAAACGGAGGGCCCATAGTGCCGGGGTCCCTCCATCACACGTGTGTCCTGCTTTACTCTATCTCTCCCCCTCTCTTTCCATTTATTATTATTATTTTTTTTATGTAATGATGTGGCCCACTTGAATGGACCCCACCATGTGGCTTGTATCCTACCCAAGCCATTTATAAGTGGGGCCCACCTTTAATGTGTCCATCCATCAGTGGTGGCCCACTTTCCTTATATTAAAGAGGGGAAACACAAATAAAAATTTTATTTCGAAGCTTGGGGAAGGGTTGTTCATGTAGGCCCCACCTCGACGAATGTTTCGAATCCAGGCCATCCATCCTCTCCCCTGACTCATTTTAGGCGTTGAGCCGAAAAATGAGGTTGATCAAAGTACCTGGTGGGCCATAGTATTGAAAACAATATCAGTACCATGGAAACCTATCCAGATTTTCATTACATACTGAAAAATGTCCATTATTGGTCTTGATAGAATTGTTTCGGGCTTGGAAACATAATGGATGGAGTGGATGCACTTGAAGCGGGCCCCTCATACTAAAAACCTCACAAAAATAGGTTTTTCAAAAAAAAAAAAACACAAAAGATAAGCAGCAGAGGCGCTGCTGCCTCTGGACGTCAGGACGTCAGGCGTCCTGCGCTCTTCAGCGGGCGGGCGGGCGGACGAGGCAGATCCACGGCCCCTGCCGTGGGCCCCACCTTGATGTTTATATGTCATCCCATCCATCCAGATGGTGGGCCTCTACCTGAAGAAGGCTCCACCCACCCAAAAATCAAGTCCATTCAAGGCTCAAGTGGCCCACATCATAGGAAACAGTATTGATTGAGTGCCTACCATTGAAACTTTTTGGTGGCCACAGAAGTTTTGGATCACGATGATAATTGTTTTTTCCCATTCATCCAGGCCTTTGTGACCTTACCAACAGGCTGGATGGAAAGTAAACATTATGGTGGGTCCCCACATGGGACCCACAATGATATATGTGTGGTGCCTCCACCGTCCAGGCGGATGGTGGAGCCTACTATGATATATGTGTTCTATTTGCACGTCCAGTGGGCGGTGGAACCCCAATAAAATGTGTTTTATTCACACTATTTAGTGGTAGTGGGGCTCACCATGATGCATGTGTTGCATCCAAGCCTTCCAACCATTAGGAAAGCTCATTTGTGGCATGAGCTAAAGAATGAGTTAGATCCGTAGTTCAACTGGGTCCCACCACTATTATTTGAAGTGAGAATCGGTTAATCCTTTGACATGATTCATATACATATATGTATGTATATATGTATGTATGCATGTACGTATATATTTGTGGCCATTTTTAAAGCCCACCTTGGCATTCATAAGGCCCATATGAGGAGACCCATATTGATGTAATGGTAGCCGTTGTTGAGGTCTACCTTGGTATATATATAAGGCCCAAGTGATCGAGCCCATCTTGTCACAATTATGGCCCATTGTTAAGGCCCACTTTGATGTGAATGTGAGTCCATGTTATAGGTCCATTCGATATATTTGTGGCCCGTGATTGAGGCCCACTTTGATAGTTGTAAGGCCCATATTATGCGGCCCACTTTGATGTATTTCAAGGCCCATGGATCATGGACCATAGCAATGTACATAAGGCTCATTGGTGAGGCCCATTAACGCAACCCATTTGATGTATTTAAGGCCCATGGGTCGAGGCCCAACAGAATGACCTTAGGGTCCATTACAATGTGTGACTTCCCATGTTCATATAATGATATATATGGCGGGCCGTACCTAGGAAACAATGTTGGTTTGACGTCCATATTGTATGTACAATGTTGGTTAAATGTCCACATTGTAACTCCCCTTAGGGCCCATTGATAGGCCTATGCTCGTTGTTACCCATCACCTTATAACATGCTTAGTATAATCTCATGACTCATGCCCATACGCATCATATGTATGTTTGGTTTGAGTAGTGACTGATCATAGCATATGCCATTGGATAGACCACTTATGAGACCCGTTATGAGACGAAGTCCCCCACATGATCGCGCAGTACGCGCTGGATTTCTGCATGATTTGACGGCGTGATTCATGCATCTCGCATATGTGTGATTTGATCACTGCAAGCCCTAGCGACATTAGGGCCGTGGCTCCACAGGTACATCGTGGATGACCGTATTGGATATCAAAAATACTTGATTCTAGCACTGTGGGCACTTAGGATGTCCTTGGGTGAGAGTCCCAGAACCTTTTTGGTACCAGGAGATGCTCCAACGTTTAGATCGAGTGGATACATGAGCGCCCGAGTGCCGAATACCAGTAGGCCGCGTCTCCCACTGTGTCGTGGTCGGTTGGAAGGGGGTGTGGCCTTACCCGCCTGAGAGAGGGGGCCATAAGCTAGGCTGAGTTTGACTAGCTCGTAAATGAGTCCGCTATCGACGAGCCGGGTAGGTATTGGCATACTACTGGTCAGGTGGATAGCGAGGTCTTTTCCGCTTGCTTGACTATGTAGCTAGGGAGGTGGCAGTCACTACGAAGTGTATTAGACCCTGGTGATATCCAGAGAGGAACTGTACTGATATACGTACTTGAGGTGTACCGAGTTACTTGAATTGCATTTCGCATACGACATTCGGCTATATAAGCCTTGCATTGTATCGGTGTGGCCGATGACATTCATATCTCATAGCATAGCTTTGACATGATTGATTCTATGGACTTACCACATACTTCCGCATTGTTCTGATACTGTACACTTGGCGTTCACCTTACGCACACACTTACACCACCCTCTAAGCTTTTGTAAGCTTATGCATAATAGTTGCGTGGAGGTAGCATTGGACAACAGCAGTGCTGAGACAAGAGCGCGTATTAGGACCTTTTGGAGATTTTTGATCACCTTGTATTTTCCTTTCTGTATTGTACTTAAAGTTTTTGATATAGTGGATATGTGGTGATGTTGTTTTGTGACTTGGTTATGCTTGTGGTTATGCTCCATTATAAAAAAAAATTCATTCTGAAAATCCTCCTTGTAGGATCCCAAGATCGGAATCTGGCATTTGATTACCAGGAGCCGAGAATGGGGCACCACGGAGGCTGTCGGCACCGGATTCGACAATCGGGATTCCTGTGAATCCGAATTTCGGGTTTGGAGCATGACACATATCCTCTTTTCTAGCAAATGTAATAATTACTTTGAATAAAATCTCCTTCCTCTCTTTTTTCCTCTCATTTCTCCCTCTCATTTCTCTCCCTCTCTCTCTCTCTCCCTCTCTCTTCTCTTCTTCTCTAGCAACTTTCTTCCATTTTTTCAGCCCACTTTCCCTCATGTATCCCCCATCTAACCATTAAAATAAGATCTCAACCATAGATCCATGTACCTTGGAGCTTGAAGACTATCTTGGAGGTGTTTTCTTGAAGACCTTGTATGTGGGTGTGCTTCTACTTAGAACCTTAGGATCTCTATTTTCTTCTCTTATTTCTCTTCTTCACCTCATGCTTGAAGCATGAGCGGCCCACCAAATGATGGTGGAGGCCCCATGTCTTCTTGGATGTGGCCATTGACCCATCCTTTTGTACATGCATTACTCATGGGTGGGGCAATTCTCCATGAACCCCACCATGGTTTCTTTTCTTAGTTTGAAGGATCCTTAGTTCATATAGACCCTTGATCCTTGGTGAAGATGGCATCTCCACCATTGGATTTTGATTTGAAGATGCATGCATGAGTAGATTTTGTAATCCCATCAATATAGTGGAATGTGTATGCAAGAGTGATGAGGGAAAGGGCCTCAATGTGGCGGAGACCCTTCCCTTGTGGCCGAATATTTATTTTCCTTTGTTAATAATCTTCTGATAATGAGTGAGTGACCCACCTTGTGAAACAAAAATATCCAGACTATCCATGGAGGGTGGACGTCCATGACAGTCCACCCTTGGACGTTGGAGCCCCTAATCCACCTATATGGGGCACATGCAAGGGGTATTTTGTAATGGAAAGGGTTTGGATATTTGTGGGGCCCACTGGGGTGGTCCATACCATGATTTTCTTGGATTAAATCTCCTTTTAAAAAGTGTTTATATTTATTTATTTTCTGTTATATGTTGCTGTCTAGAACCATCTGGATAGATTTTTAGGTTATTTTGAGGCCAAATTTCTGGACATTTGGAAGGTTGTTTGGTCCCATGTAATGTATGTTTCTTGAAGGTATGGACCTCACCTATAATCATGTCAAATTTCAGCCCCAACTGACCTTCTTTGGGGTCCCAAAGGTGTGGTCCAAGTGAGGTGGACAATCTGGATTTTCTGCACTGTTCCAGCAACATTCCACCCTGGACAGGTTGGATTTCTGGAATTTATTAAAATATTTGTGGGTGTTTAAAAATTATAAAAATTTATATGAGAGTGACCCACTCATGGTATGACCCACCTACAAAATTTTGGGGCCAATAGATGCCTGTACACACCATGGTGGTGGCTGGACCGACACATTATAATATGGTGTCCAGATCAGTCCGATTTTCAGGACAAATTAATTTATTTAAATGAATTAAAATATTTATAGATGTTAAAAAATTTTAAAATTTATTAGGAGTATGGTCCACTCATGTTAGGACTCACCTACCAAATTTCAGGGCCAATGGACCCCTATACACACCGTGGCGTGGGCCGGACTGGCCCACCACGTTGGGACGTCCAGGTCTGTCCCATTTTCTGGACAGTCTGTTTTGTTTAAACTAATTAAAATATTTAAAAATATCTAAAAATTCTTAAATTTTGTGGGGGTGTGGCCCACATATGGAAGTATCACTCTGTAAAATTTTAACCTCAAATAACCCCATTTGGGCATCCAAAAGAATGAGCCAAGATGGTTAGACTCCCAGATTTTTCTGCTGTGCAGTCCAGTAATATGCCTTAATAAAAACTAAAATTCAAAAATATTTCTTCTAATGGTGGGCCACCTTTTTAGGTTTCCTCTCATTGTATGCATGGTGAGGGACCTTAGTCCTCAATTTTCAGAGTTTTAGAGACCCTAGACCCACTCCAATGGAGTGCCCAAATTTAGGACAGCAACATGTTATAATTATATTGGGCCTAGGGCTGAAATTTTAAGGAGTGGGGTCCACCACATTATGAAGATCTTAAAGAAAATAATTTATACCTTTAGTTCCTTGAATGTTGGGCTTAATAAATGTACTTTTGAGGCCCACCAAAGTTGAATTTAATTGGGTCCTTGAATGTAGCTAGTTGTTGAACTCTTTAGGCCTAATTGGGTTGAACTTTTCAGATAGACCTATTGAACTCTTAGGCCATTTTTACCATACTATTATGTTGGGTTAGTGGGCCAGATTACATAAGTAGATGGGCCCTTGGTTGTCCACCAAATTAACTTTATACTTGGGCCGGGTTGTAGGCCCAACTTACTTGACTAATAGCATGACATTTGCCCATGCGGTTTGAGCAAGGGGCTGCCCACTAGGCCACCGTAATATATGGGACTAGTGGCCTTTATGTTGGGCCCTAACATTTCCCTTATGGGCCCATAGTGGTATATATGGGTTGGGTTATGTGTGTTCCCCTTGGACTCATATTTTGGGTAGGCCTTGGGCCGCCCTTTCTGAAGCCCAACATGAGTGTTTGTGGTATGATTATGGCTGCTCATTTCTTTTTTCTGATGTTGCATGAACTTTGGGCCTTGATCCATGATCAATTAGAGATGGACCACCTCTTAGGGACCAATTGTGGTTGGATGTCCACATTAGTGGCCCTAAGGTAGGCCCAGGACTTTTATGGGTAGTTAAAGGCCCACCATAGACCCTTACTAGGCCGTTTCATCTATTTAGGCCCATACCATTGTTCTCCTTAGTTTCATGGGCTACCCCAGGTATATGGGCCCCCACTAGTGGTTTTATTCCTTATGAGGAATTGGTTAAGTACCTAGACCCTTCATGGTTTGGTAGAGAGTTCATCTTCACCTTATTGGCACCCCTATTCATCTTCATGGCCCACTCCCATACACATCATATGCATTCTTCGTTGAGGTATGATTGGTCATGGTTTTGCCATTGTCTAGGACATGTTGGTATCTCCATGAGAGATGGATGCTTGAGATTGATGCATGGGTGATTGTGTGATTCATGCATCCAACATTGCATAGCTTGTGGATATCCGCCCTTACTTCATCAGGGCCTTACCTCCATAAGGGTATTCGTGGATGGCCGTATGTGTGGATATCAAAAATATTAGTTGAGCATACCGGGTGCATAGGATGCACATGGGTGAAATTTTTAAAACTTTCATGCTACCAAGGATCTGCTCCAACGCCGTGACCGGATGGAATATATGAGGGCACGAGAGCCTTATACCGTTAGGCTGCGACTCACACTGTCGTGTAGTCAGTTGGATAGGGGTGTGGCCTTACCTACCTGGTGTGTAGTGGGCATTGATAGGCTAAGTTTGACCAGCTCCTAAATGGGTCCGCTACCGTCAGGCCTTGCTGGTGATTGGCTGTCCATAGGATGGTAGTGAGGTCTCTTACGCTCGTTTGATTGTGCGGGGTCTATAGAGCGGCGATCATTCAGCTGTGTAATGGACCCCGGTGATTTTCTTATGATTGAAAATGTACTTGACATATGGTTTGGTTATGAGTACTGGCATTACTTGCATTGCATTAGCATTGGCTGTGTAAGCCCCTTCATGCATTGTCTTGGTATGACTCCCAGTACTTATTGCATCGTATTCATGATAAGCCTCGGTAAGGCTAGTGATATTCTGATTGAGCATGTTTCCCTTCTTGCACCTCCTACTATTCTTCTGTGTACCATTGTCACATAGTTACATCACCCTTTAAGCTTTTATAAGCTTATGCACGATTGATGCGTGCAGGAGATTCTAGGCAGGCGTTTTAGCAGCAGAGCGTGGAGTAGAGCTGAGCTTTTGAGGACTCTAGTGTTGCTGACTTTTCTCTCTTTTCCTTTTATCTCATGTAGTCCTTTGGACCTTATGGATGGTTATAAAAGTTCAAATTCTTAGTAGATTTTGTGATGTGTGCCCTTTGTTATTCTCAGATATACTTGCTGTGATCTTGGGTATGCTCGTATTAGTAATGATTATACTGTTATAAAAATCCTCCTTGTAAGATCCCAGGATCGAAACCTGCCTCATGAGCCGAGAATGAGATACTATGGAGGTTGTTACTGCCAGAACCGGCCATCGGGTTCCTTATGATTCCGGTTACCGAGTCTGGGGCGTGACAGGAGTTGGTATTAGAGCATAGCAAGTAATTCTGGAATGACTCCAGGGAACATCACATGTCTGCCAAAAACATGGGGCAAGTAGTGTCCCAAGATTCTTTCTATCGCTCCGTGTTAAGCCTGTAATTGACCTGATTCCTTGCATCGTCATTATTTTGTAGACGATGTCGCGTGGTCGTGGCGCCAGTGGTCGTGGTGCCCGTGGACGAGGCGCTTGAGGTACCCATCCTACTCGAGCACATCCTGCTCCAGTAGTTGAGGATTCAATTCCAGAGGTCCCGATCCGGCCTGTTCCTCCAGTTGAGCCCGTAACGCCTGTACCTCCATTTGCTCTAGTTCCCCCACCTATTTTCCTTACTCAGCCTGTTATTCCAGTTACTGAGGCTCCTGCCCCGTCGGCCGCACCCGTGCCTCCGCCCGAGGTGAGTGCCGCCCCTGCCTTTCCGATAGTACTTATAGGGGCTGAGCATTTTCAGCAGTTGATGCAGCTTGTTGCCACCGCATTGTAGACTCGTTAGCCAGCTACCGCTGAGGTTTTCGGGCAGTCTGACTTACCGCGTGCCAGTGCCATAGCCCGAGAGTTCCGACAGCATGATCCCCCGAGGTTTAGTGGTGAACCTGACCCTTCTACCGCCGAGGCTTGGTGTACTGAGGTTGCGAGAATTTTTAACACTATACAGTGTCCTGCAGGCCAGAGAGTATCCCTTGCGACCTATCTTCTTCAGGGTGAGGCCCGTCTTTGGTGGTCATCCGTATCTAGGATGGTCGGGCCTCAGTTCGTTTGGACATGGGATGAGTTCGTGGTCCGTTTCGACCAGAAGTTCTTCCCTGAGCATGTTCAGATTCAGTGAGTGATCGAGTTTGAGACCCTAGTGCAGGGTGATATGACCGTATCTCAGTATGAGGCCTGTTTCTTGGCCCTGTGTAGATTTGCTCCTCATCTCACCAGCGATGAGAAGATGAGGGCCCGTCGTTTTGTGACTGGTTTACGCCCTACCCTTCGCAGCCGTGTTGTAGGGCATTGCTTGGAGACGGTCGACCAGGTTGTGCATCGAGCACTAGTTTATGAGGAGGACTGGGCTCTGACCCAGAGGTCGAGAGAGCAGAGTTTCGATGGAGACTGGAAGAGGAGAGCACCAGCCGGTAGTTCCAGGTAGCACCGTCAGCAAAGACGGAGGGACAGATCAGGATTTCGACAGCCTGCGGTTCAGACAGTGGCTTCTTCATCATCTTCAGCACCGCCATCCACCTCATCTTCTGGCCCCTTTTTGGGTGTATGCTTCAGCTGTGGACAGGCTGAGCATCGGAGGCATGAGTGCCCTCTCCCCATTCAGCAGTAGAGGCCACCGTAGTTGCCTCCTCCTCGTCCTCCTCAGCAACAGTAGAGAGTTTAGCTTCCACTCACCGCTCCTAGGGCTCCTCCTCAGCAGCAAAGGCAGTCAGGCAGACCTCCTCAGCAGAGACAGCGGTAGTAGAGACAGAAGCAGCCGCAGCACCAGCAGAGGGGATATCTATATGTTGTTCGATCCCTAGGTCCAGTGTGTATAACAGCCCAGGAGGCTCAGACTCAGGACCCTCAGTCTTTCGGATTGCTTCCCCTACCAGCTCAGGACCATTTTTATTCTATACAGCAGTCGCTAGACCAGGACTCGCAGTCATCGACCGGTGGAGTCGTTGAGGGTATTCTCCTTGTTTCTGCTTGCATTACTCATGTTTTGTTTGATTCTGGTGCTTCCCATCCGTTTGTGGCCGAGCAGTTTTGCCGATCGATTGGTATTCCATCGGAATCCGTGTCCGAGGCCTTGACCGTTTGGACTCACATAGGGAAGTCTGTGATATTGACCCGTCGTCGTCCTTCTTGCCCGGTGTTAGTGGGTGAGATGTTCCTTCCTGTCGATCTGTTCATGATGTCGATGGCAGGATTTGATGTGATTCTGGGTATGTACTGGCTAGGGTGCGCAATATTTTTCCAAGATAGACTTGCGTTCCGGTTACCATCAGATTCGGGTCCGAGAGGAGGACATTTTGAAGATGGCTTTCCAGACACGTTATGGTCACTTCGAGTTCCTGGTCATGTCGTTTAGATTGACCAATGTGCCCTCCGTATTTATGTAGCTGATGAATGAGGTTTTTCGACCGTTCCTCGATCAGTTCATGGCGGTATTCATTGATAATCTTCTTGTATATTCGAGGAGCCGTGAGGACCATGCCGAGCATCTACGGATTGTACTTGAGACCCTCCGTGCCCACCAGTTGTATGTGAAGCTAGAGAAGTACGAGTTTTGGTAGGAGGAGATGAATTTCTCAGTCATGTGGTGACGAAGGAGGGTGTCGCCGTGGACCCCTCGAAGGTTGATGCAGTGCGTCAGTGAGGCTAGCCCACAAATATGTTGACGAAATATTATCGACGATTTATTAAGGGTTTCTCTCGTACTGCAGCACCGCTGACCCGGTTGACGCGAAAGGGCGTCGAGTTCATCTGGAGTGATGCTTGCGAGAAGGCATTTACGGAGTTAAAGGATCGCCTCACGTCCGCTCCTGTTCTCACTCTTCCTGATGGGAGTGAGGGTTTTGTTGTCTTTACTGATGCCTCTAGAGTTGGCTTGGGTGTTGTACTGATGCAGCACGGGAAGCTAGTGGCGTATGCCTCTCGCCAGCTCAAGGTCCATGAGCTGAACTACCCCACTCATGATTTGGAGCTTGTAGTAATTATCTTCGCGCTAAAGGTGCGGAGGCATTATCTATATGGGGTCAGGTTCGAGCTCTTATCGGATCATAAGAGCTTGAAGTATCTATTTTCGCAGACCGAGTTAAACCTACAACAGAGGTGATGGATGGAGTTGTTGAAAGATTATGATTTTGACCTTCAGTACCATCGGGGCAAGGCGAACGTGGTGGCGGTTGCGCTCAACCGTCAGCCACGAGGCCTGGTGGCACATATGATGGTTCGACAGTGGCAGATGCTCGAGGATGTTTCAGAGTTTGACATTGAGTTCGGTCTATAGTCTTCCATTGTTCAGCTTTCGAGCTTGTCGATTCAACCCTCCTTTGTGGCTAAGGTGATCAAGGCTCAGTAGATGGACGAGTCACTTCAAGAGTACCGAGTAGAGGCTGCCTCCGTGGAGCAGTCAGATTGGCATATTGGTTCCGATGGTGGGTTACGCTTCAGAGGCCGGTTGTGTCCCGTACGTTCCAGAGTTGCATCGTGATCTGATGACCGAGGCACATCGATCAAGACTTACTATCCACCAGGGCTTCACGAAGATGTATCGTGATATGAGGAGGCAGTACTTCTGGCAGGGGATGAAGCGCCAAATTATGAGTTTTATGGCTGTGTGACACATGCCAGCGTGTCAAGGCCGATCATCAGAGACCCCCTGGTCCCTTGCAGTCGTTGAGTGTTCCAGAGTGGAAGTGGGAGCATATATCGATGGACTTCATCGTAGGTTTGCCGAGGACTCAGCGCGGTCATGATACTATCTGGGTTATCCTCGATCGTCTGACGAAGACAGCTCATTTCATTCCGGTGCGTGCTACCTGGTCGATGGATCGGCTTACAAAGGTGTTCATTGAGGAGATTGTGAGACTGCACGGCGTCCCAGTTTCGATCGTTTCAGATCGAGACTCTAAGTTTACGTCTATGTTTTAGAGGACTTTTCAGCAGGCACTAGGGGTTACTTTGCATCTTAGCACCGCTTATCATCCACAGACGGATGGACAGACCGAAAGGGTCAACCAGATCCTTGAGGATATGCTCAGGGCTTATGTGATCGACTTCGCGGGTAGTTGGGATGAGCATATACGTCTCGTTGAGTTTGCATACAATAACAGTTATCAGGCGACTATCGGCATGACTCCTTTTGAGGCACTTTATGGCAGACCGTGCAGATCTCCTAATTGTTGGACCGAGATTGGAGAGCATCGTCTCTTAGGTCCCAAGCTTGTACAACAGACGTCGGAAGCTATTGATGTTATTAAGCAGAGGATGCGCACAGCTCATAGCCGGAAGAAGAGTTATGCTGATCGTCGGTGTCGACTCCTCGAGTTTGCAGTCGGGGACATGGTGTATCTCAAGGTCTCGCCTATGAAAGGCATGGTTCGCTTTGGTGTGAAGGGCAAGCTCACCCCGAGATTTATTAGACCTTTTGAGATTACCGATCGCGTAGGCGTTGTGGCCTATAGGCTTGCCTTACCTCCTGAGTTGTCCGTGATCCACGACGTGTTCCATATTTCTATGTTGTGAAAATGTGGGTCGGACACTATTTTCGTGATTTATTAGCAGCCACTTGAGGTCCATGAGGATGCTTCTTACATTGAGCAGTCGATTCATATTCTTGATAGGAAGGAGCAGGTCCTCAGGACCAAGGTCATTCCCTTGGTGAAAGTGCAATGGGGTCATCATTCAGAGGCCGAGACATCTTGAGAATGTGAGGCCGAGATTAGAGAGCATTATCCCTATTTGTTTGATGATTGATAGATATATGATTGTTTGTATTGCCTTCTTTGTATGATGATTATTATATGATGGTAGTCTTTTGTCTTTTCTTTTGTCCTGTATTAGTCAATTTCGAGGATAAAATTTCTTTACTGTAGGGAGGGTTGTAAACCCGACCCGAGTTCACATGTGTGCATGTATAAGTATGCATTTCGTTCATTTTGGTCCCGCGGTCCTACCAGTCAAATTTCTGTGACCCGCGAACTTTATATAGTGTTTGCAGTCACCCTTGAGTTAGGTAATGTAAACCTAACTTGGATTGACCCGAGACCTACACCGTTGCGACAGCATCGTCGTCGCGGTTCCAACGACGCGTCTTGTGCGAAAATTTGACGTGTGGATCATAAGTTATGGGTTGCGCATCATTTGGACCATTGATTGCATTTCTTTAGTGGGACCTACATGATTTGCGCATTTCCCCATGTGCACGATTGCCAATGGTGATGACATCACCATACCCATGATGTCATAATGGCCTAGTCTAGTAATGATGGACTCCCTTCTCCAAACTCATCATAGCTCTTTCTTTTTCTCTTTTCTAGAAGTCATCATGGGATTTTTTTTTTCTTCCCCATGCAATTTCACTTCCCCAATCCGAATTTTTTAAAATTTCTCTTCTCTAGGGAGAGAGAGACCACCATATCCTCTTTTCTAGCAAATGTAATGAATACTTTGAATAAAATCTCATTCCTCTCTTTTTCCCTCTCATTTCTCCCTCTCATTTCTCTCTCTATCTCTCTCTCTCTCTCTCTCTCTCTCTCTCCAACAACTTTCTTCCATTTTTTCAGCCCACTTTCCCTCATATATCCCCCATCTAACCATTGAAATAAGATCTCAACCATAGATCCATGTACCTTGGAGCTTGAAGACCATCTTGGAGGTGTTTGCTTGAAGACCTTGTAGGTGGGTGTGCTTGTACTTAGAACCTTAGGATATTCATTCCCTCCTCTTATTTCTCTTCTTTACCACATACTTGAAGCATGTGCGGCCCACCAAATGATGGTGGAGGCCCCATGTCTTCTTAGATGTGGCCATTGGCCTAACCTTTTGTGCATGCATTACTCATGGGTGGGGTCATTCTCCATGCACCCCACCATGGTTTCATTTCTTAGTTTGAAGGATTCTTAGGTCATCTAGACCCTTGATCCTTAGTGAAGATGACATCTCCATCATTGGATTTTGATTTGAAGATGCATGCATGAGTAGATCTTGTAATCCCATCAATATAGTGGAATGTATATGCATGAGTGATGAGGGGAAGGGCCTCAATGTGGCGGAGACCCTTCCCTTGTGGCCGAATATTTATTTTCCTTTGTTAATAATCTTCTGATAATGAGTGAGTGACCCACCTTGTGAAACAAAAATATCCAGACTATCCATGGAGGGTGGACGTCCATGACAATCCACCCTTGGACGTTGGAGCCCCTAATCCACCTATATGGGGCACATGCAAAGGGTATTTTATAATGAAAATGGTTTGGATGTTTGTGGGGCCCACTGGGGTGGTCCATACCATGATTTTCTTGGATTAAATCTCCTTTTAAATAGTGTTTATATTTATTTATTTTCTATTATATGTTACTGTCCAGAACCATCTGGACAGATTTTTGGGTTATTTTGAGGCCAGATTTCTGGGCATTTGGAGGGTTGTTTGGTCCCATGTAATGTATGTTTCTTAAAGGTATGGACCCCGCCTATAATCATACCAAATTTCAGCCCCAACTGACCTTCATTGGGGTCCCAAAGGTGTGGTCCAAGTGAGGTGGACAGTCTGGATTTTCTGCACTGTTCCAGCAACATTCCACCCTAGACAGGTTGGATTTCTGAAATTTATTAAAATATTTTTGGGTGTTTAAAAATTATAAAAATTTATATGGATGTGACCCACTCATGGTAGGACCCACCTACATAATTTTGGGGATAATGGACGCCTGTACACACCATGGTGGTGGCTGGACTGGCCCATTATGATATGGTGTCCAGATCAGTCCGATTTTCAGGACAGATTATTTCTTTAAATGAATTAAAATATTTATAGATTTTTAAAAATTTTAAAATTTAATAAGCGTTTGGTCCACTCATTTTATGACCCACCTACCAAATTTCAGGGCCAATGGACCCCTATACACATTGTGGCGAGGGCCGGACTGACCCACCACGTTGGGACGTCTAGGTCTGTCTGATTTTCTGGACAGTATATTTTGTTTAAACTAATTAAAATACTTAAAATATCTAACAATTCTGAAATTTTTTGGAGATGTGGCCCACATATGGAAGTGTCACTCTTTAAAATTTTAGCCTCAAATGATCCCGTTTGGGCATCCAAAAGAATGGACCAAGATGGTTGGACTCCCAGATTTTTCTGCTGTGCAGTCCAGCAATATGCTTTGATAAAAACCATAATTCAAAAATATTTCTTCTAATGGTGGGACACCTTTTTGGGTTTCCTCTCATTGTATGCATGATAAGGGACCTTAGTCCTCAATTTTCAGAGTTTTAGAGACCCTGGACCCACTCCAATGGAGTACCCAAATTTAGGACAACAACATGTTATAATTATGTTGGGCCTAGGGCTGAAATTTTGAGGAGTGGGGTCCACCACATTATGAAGATCTTAGAGGAAATAATTTATACCTTTAGTTCCTTGAATGTTAGGCTTAATAAATGTACTTTTGAGGCCCACCACAGTTGAATTTAATTGGGTCCATAAATGTAGCTAGTTGTTGAACTCTTTAGGCCCAATTGGGTTGAAACTTTCCAGATAGACCCATTGAACTCTTAGGTCATTTTTACCATACTATTATGTTGGGTTAGTGGGCCAGATTACACAAGTAGATGGACCCTTGTTTGCCCACCAAATCAACTTTATACTTGGGCCGGGTTGGAGGCCCAACTTACTTGACTAAGAGCATGACATTTGCCCCTGTGGTTTGAGCAATGGGCTGCCCACTAGGCCACCATAATATATGGGATTAGTAGCCTTTATGTTAGGCCCTAACCTTTCCCCTATGGGCCCATAGTGTTATATATGGGTTGGGTTATGTGTGTTTCCCTTAGACCCATATTTTGGGTAGGCCTTGGGCCGCCCTTTCTAAAGCCCAACGTGAGTGTTTGCAGTATGATTATGGCTGCTCATTTCTTATTTCTGATGTTGCATGGGCCTTGGGCCTTGATCCATGATCAATTAGAGATGGGCTACCTCTTGGGGACCAATTGTGGTTGAATTTCCACATTGGTGGCCCTAAGGTAGGCCCATGGGCTTCTATGGGTGGTTAAAGGCCCATCATAGACTCTTGCTAGGCTGTTTCATCTATTTAGGCCCATACCATTGTTCTCCTTAGTTTTGTGGGCTACTCCAGGTATATGGGCCCCCACTAATGATTTTATTCCTTATGAGGAATTGGTTAAGTACGTAGACCCTTCATGATTTGGTAGAGAGTTCATCTTCACCTTATTGGCACCCCTATTCATCTTCATGGCCCACTCCCATACAAATCATATGCATGCTTGGTTGAGGTATGATTGGCCATGGTTGTGCCATTATGTAAGACATGTTGGTATCTCCCTGAGAGATGGATGCTTGAGATTGATGCATGGGTGATTGTGTGATTCATGCATCCGGCATTACATAACTTGTGGATATCCGCCCTTACTTCATCAGGGCCTTGCCTCCACAGGGGTATTCGTGGATGGCCGTATGTGTGGACACCGAATGTATTAGTTAAGCATTTCGGGTGCATAGGATGCCTATGGGTGAAATTCTTAAAATTTTCATGGTACCAAGGATCTACTCCAACATCGTGACTGGATGGAATATATGAGCGCACGAGAGCCTTATACCGTTAGGCTGCGACTCCCACTATCGCGTAGTCGGTTGGATAGGGGTGTGGCCTTACCTACCTGGTGTGTAGTGGACATTGATAGGATTAGTCTGACCAGCTCGTAAATGGGTCTGTTACCGTCAGGCCTTGCTGGTGATTAGTTGTCCACAGGTGGGTAGTGAGGTCTCTTACGGTCGTTTGACTGTGCGGGGTCTGTAGAGCGGCAGTCATTCAGCAGTGTAATAGACCTCGGTGATTTCCTTATGATTGGAAATGTACTTGACATATGGTTTGGTTATGAGCAATGACATTACTTGCATTGCATTAGCATTGGCTATGTAAGCCCCTTCATGCATTTCCTTAGTATGGCTTCCAGTACTCATTGCATCGTATTTATGATAAGCCTCGGTAAGGCTAGTGATATTCTCATTGAGCATGTTTCCCTTCTTGCACCTCCTACTATTCTTCTATGCACCATTGTCACACACTTACACCACCCTCTAAGCTTCTATAAGCTTATGCACGATTGATGCGCACAAGAGATTCTACGCAGGCGTTGTAGCGGCAGAGCGTGGAGTAGAGCTGAGTATTTGAGGACTATAGTGTTGTTGACCTTTCTCTCTTTTCCTTTTATCTCATGTATGTCCTTTGGACCTTATGGATGGTTGTAAAAGTTTAAATTCTTAGTGGATTTTGTGATGTGTGCCCTTTGTTATTCTCAGATGTACTTGCTGTGATTTTGGGTATGCTCGTATTAGTAATGATTATACTGTTATAAAAATCCTCCTTGTAGGATCCAAGGATCGAAACCTGCCTCAAGAACCGAGAATGGGATACTATGGAGGCTGTTACTGCCAAAACCGGCCATCGGATTCCTTGTGATTCCGGTTACCGAGTCTGGGGCGTGACATATAGGTTATAGGTTTAGGTTAAGGTTTAAGTTGTAGTTATAGGTTATGGGATTTGAGAATAGGTTTAGGTTATATGTTAAGGTTTAAGTTGTAGTTATAGGTTATGGGATTTGAGAATAGGTTTAGGTTATAGGTTAAGGGTATGGTCCCTGCAAATACAGATATAAACACATTCATCATCCTTGTAAGAAAATTGAAACAAGTACCATCACTCCAACACGGCCTGTCCAAATGGCCAGGTCACTCTAATGTTGTCCATAGGAAATGGACAGCTTCACCATGGTCATAACAACGGTTTAAGTTAAGGTTATAGGTTTAGGTTTGGGTTTGGGTTATAGGTTATAGGTTATAGGTTTAGGGATTCGAGAATACATTCAGGGCATGTTTGGACAGGCTCATCCCATGGGATTAGATTATATTAGGGTGGATGACAGGTAATGATGGTTGTGTTGGTGGATTGCTGACAATCCCATGGGATTGCTATATCCAGGGAATCTACCACTGATTATGTTTGGCCCACTTGGCCAATCCCGGGATTACACCCGGCCAATCCCTTCGAATCCATCCACCCAAACATGTCCCAGGCAAAATAGATGGGATAAGG
The DNA here is from genome assembly GCA_037074715.1 of Magnolia kwangsiensis. Lineage (NCBI taxonomy): Eukaryota > Viridiplantae > Streptophyta > Magnoliopsida > Magnoliales > Magnoliaceae > Magnolia > Magnolia kwangsiensis. The sequence continues at coordinate 93,074,682 of CM073583.1, forward strand.
AGGGATTGGGTAGATTTCAAGGTAATGATGATGATGTCAGTGGATTGCTGGCAATCTTATGGGATTGCTCCAATCCAAGCAGAAGTTCAACGTATCTGTTTGGCACACCCGGCCAATCTCGAGATTGCCCCTTCCAATACGATCTAATCCCATCCAGTCTGCCCGGCCAAACAGGCCCTTAGGTTTTAGGTTTAGGTTAAGGTTATAGGTTTAGGTTTAAGTTTTAAGTTATAGCTTTAGGGAATTGAGAATAGGTTAAGGTTTAGGTTTAAGAAATCGGGTTTGGGTTTGGGATCGGGTTTAGTTTATAGGTTATAGGTTATAGGTTTAGGTTTGGGTTTAGGTTATAGGTTATAGGTTTAGGGATTTGAGAATACATTTAGGTTTTAGGATTAGGTTTTAGGTTTAGGTTTAGGTTTAGGTCATAGGTTTAGGTTTAGGTTTGGGTTTAGGTTATAGGTTATAGGTTTAGGGATTTGAGAATACACTTAGGTTTTAGGATTAGGTTTTAGGTTTAGGTTTAGGTTTAGGTCATAGGTTTAGGTTTAGGTTATAGGTTTAGGTCATAGGTTTAGGTTTAAGCTATAGGTTTAGGTCTAGGTTATAGGTTCAGGTTCAGGTTTAGCTTATAGGTTTAGGTTATAGGTTTAGGTGATAGGTTTAGGTTTAGGTTATAGGTTTAGGTCATAGGTTTAGGTTTAGGTTATAGGTTCAGGTTTAGGTTTAGGTTTAGGTTTAGGTTATAGGTTTAATTTTAGGTTTAGGGAATTAGGTTCAGTATCGGGTTCAGATCGGGTTTAGGTTTTCTCTAGGATTATCTACTATTGAACCTAGTATTATCTACTACATGCTAGTAACATACAACCAATATTGGGGCACCATACCATAAGCTACAAGAATTTCATGTCCCCCTAAACAAGGTATCCTCCATTAATAATAATAATAATAATTATATATATATATATATATATATATATATATATATATATATATATATATATATATATATATATATATATTATAAGTTCTTTATTTTCATTTACATTTGTAAATACATTCATCATCCATCCAAGAAAGTTGAGACAGGTGAAAGATACACATAAAAGAGCGGATATGAAAAAAAAACGATTGGTAAGAAAAGCAGTAGAATCTCACTCTGCCAAAGTAATTCCCCAGATTGTGAGGGCATAAATGAGTTGGTTGGCATGCCATACTTTCCTCATTTTACTCCAGTTATTCATGTCGCCCAAGGCTTTTGTCACAGCTGCAAGTTCTCAAAGTTTAAAAACTATTATTGCCAATCTTATAAACACATAAACCAAACTTGAACATAACCACACTCCAAATTCCTCTCCACTGGATAAAGCCAGGAGTCTCAAACAATCATGATAGTCAGATAAACCAGCCAAACTGATGATCGTTGGTTCAATTAAGGAAGGCATAACACACAAAATTAAGTGGAATGAGGTAATCATGACCATGTGAGAAAAGTTCCAGCTATATCCACCAAAATAAAATTGATAAAAAATCAAAATGTTAAAGAAATCCCCATCACCGAGCATGATTGCAAATATGTTTCTACTTTTCATGTACGTTAAATGCCAAACCTTACCATGGAAAATGTATGGCACAAAACAAATACTAAGCATGAAGGAAAAAACAGAATCTTTTAAAGAATAACCAAATGAGAGGCCAAAAAATACATAATCCACATAAATCCATCACATGAATATATAAGAATTAGATCATTGACACACAAATGGTTAAAGGCATGTGGTACCCACAACATTGTCTCCTTCTCACCCTCAAGACCCAACTTGAGAAAGCAGGTTGACAAATGTCACACATGTAGGAGATTGGTTCATAAGAGTAAGGTGGATTGACCATTTTAGTCTGACCATTGTAATTTTATCAGGAACCCAAATGAGGTTTTTTTTTTTTTTTTTTTAAAAAGATCTTTATTTAAGGTCTTTGGAACCCGCAGTACTGCATTAGCTCACACTTTGCAATACCAACTTAAAAATCAAGATGTATCTGCGAGTTATTTACTCTTCAATTTGAACTGATTAGATTGTCCAAAAATGATTAAAGGTTCAATTAGTGGATGTGCCTAATAATTTAGTAATTTTATTTTTCATAAATAAATTTTACATTTTATTTTTCAAAATTTATATTTTTTTTACTCTTTTAACTAAATATCATTTTTATTATAAATAAATTTAACATTTTTTTTACAAAATTTAGTTTTCTTTTTTTAAAAATATATATTTTTTACAATTTGTCAATTTTTTCACAAATTTGTTTAATTTTTTAAATTTTCCTTTTCAAAATATCATTTTTTAATCTTACTTTTGTTATCTAACTTTTCAATTTTTCTTATCAAAATAGAAAATTTACTTTTCTTTTTTAAAAAATATATATTTTTACAATTTGTCAATTTTTTCACAATTTTGTTTAATTTTTTAAATTTTCTTTTTCAAAATATCATTTTTAAAATCTCACTTTTGTTATATAACTTTTTAATTTTTCTTGTCAAAATACAAAATCTAGTTTTTTTAAATTTTTTTTTACAAACTGTCAATTTTTTTACGAATTGTCAATTTTTTCACAATTTTGTTTAATTTTTAAATTTTTTTTTCAAAATATTATTTTTTCATTGAAATCTTTTTTATTTTTTTATTTTTCAAAATTATCAACATTATTCAAAGTTCTTAATATTTTTTTTTTTCAAAATCTAGATTTTTATAAAAGCACAGTTTTTTTTTTTTTCAAAATTTTAATTTTTTTTAAACATTGTTAATTATTTTTCTAAGCTTCTCAACTAATTTTTTCTTTTCAAAATTCATAATTTTTTTGAGCTTTTTAATTTTTGACCTGACCATTAGAGACGGTTTAGGACCGTCTCTAATAGAGACGGTCTTTGACAGTCTCTAATAAAGATGGTCTTTGACAGGGATATAAGACAGCTAAGGATAGACGGTCCTTGTTAGTCTCAGATTACAAGTAAAAGATGACGAATGATCGCCTTTAATGCGGACGGTCTTTGACCGTCTCAGATGACTGCATATAAGACGGTTAAAGATCGTCTCTTATACAGACAGTCTTCAATGACCGCATATAAGACCGTCAAAGACCGTCTTAAATAATTTGTGGATGTTTAACATTTTAAGACAATTAGGAACGCCCAAGAGCTGTCTAAAATTTTAGAGACGGTCCTGGACCGTCTCAAAATCCGTCCTTTTTTTTGTTTCCATTTTTCACGTAGTGACATGCATACACACATTAATTACATATTTTATATACATACATACATATATAAAATTAATTGACACCCAACTGGACTTCCATGAACAACGGTTGTCCGAGCGCCTAAATACAAATCGGGAGAGTTGCCATGGACATCGACCGACCATGCTGCCATGGATAACAGTCAATCGAGTGCTTGCATACAAATAGAGAGAGGCGGTTACCGGCTCGAGTGGTCGGACAAACAATGCAAGGTAGTTAGACAAATACGGCCGAGTAGTCGGAGATGGAGGACGATCAGACATGGACGATTGGGATTTAGGGCCAAGCTTGGACATGGACATCCATGATTTAGGGTAGCTCACACTCAGGTCAACTAGGGAGAAAAAATAGAACAACCTAGATTTAGGGCCAAGCTAAGACCGGCAGGAATGACTGAGATTTAGGGCCAAGCTCGGATAGGGAGGGATGGACGGATGACCGCTCACGCTTGGGTCCCTAGGGCAGAAAAACCAAAAAGGGAGAGGAGGGCGCTTAGGTAAATTTTTTTTATTTTTTTTTAAAAAGGAGATTAGGGCTCGTGCGACCAATATTTATATTTAATATCTTATATAATAATAATAATAATATTATTATTATTATTATTATTATTATTATTAAAATGGTGCTTGAAGCCGAGCTGAATCGAGCTTGGGTTTGCTCAGAATTGTCTCAAAATTTTTTCTAGCTTAATAAAATAGATCAGCTCGGCCTGATCTAAGTTTCAAGATAAGTGGAGTCGAGCTTTTTTTAACCAGAGGCGAGTGACTTGACTGAACTGGATTGGTGTCCACGTCTAACAGTAGTCTTTCAATACCCCATTGCTTACTGTGGTGTAGTCCATTTGAGCATTAAACTGCTCTTTCTGGCTCATGCCAGTAAAAATTGATGGACGGCGTGAATAAAACATATATATCAGGGTGAGCTCCCCCGAGAGCCTAACATGACCCCGTCCACTAACCATGCGGTGTAGTATCCAATCGGCACCCGACAAAGAGCGGCTTTGCAAGGGAAGCGGATATCCTGCGAAAGCCTTTCGCATGAAGTCCCTGCGCAAGGATGTTGGGTGGGATCTACCGAGATGTTTGTGTAAAATCCACCCTTTTTATATGTTTTAAAAGCTCATTTTAAGATGTGAGACCAAAAACTAGTTATACATAACACTCATGTGGGCCACACGAGAGGAAACATGAGGTATTCAGTGAGAACCGTTGAATCATTCTTTTGGCCATAAAAGTTCCACGTCAAGCTATATTTTTGGTGCTATCACTTCATGTCATTTGGAATGACATTATAAACGGTTTGGATAGCATATAAACATTAAGATGGAGTCCGGGAAGGTTTCAACGGTGGGAATTTCTTTCCCCAATTTTCTCTCTGGTGTGACCCACTTGAGTTTTGTATCCACCTAATTTTTGACCCCACCTCTTAAAATGATCTTTCAAAATCGATGGACGGAATGAATTTCTATCCTACATTGCAGTGGGCCCCACCTGGCATAAAGGCTTTCGCAGGAAATCCGCGTCCTTTTGCAGGAGCATGTTTTTGGAAGTGATTTGGTGGAATACGTCACCATGCGGGGCTGCGCCAATCAAGCCTCTCCGCGTCCGGACCTTACCCACATCTTTCTTTAATCTGCGTGCCGACGTTCCAGAAAAGGACAGGGATTGCATTGCATGGTTACCCAGCTGATGTGGCAAGATTTGATTCGTCCACGTGCAATCTGAGCCTACAGGAAATTTTGAAAGTTGTCTGGTAGACTACGTCCTCGACCGGTCCATCTCTAACAAGCTGGTGGCCCAATCAGATCCACTTACTCCAGGCATCAGGAATCCCCTTCCAGTAGTAAATAGCTTTTTATTGTACACACGAGTGCCATTCCTAGTTGGCGAATGTGTAAGTTTTGGGCCGTTCGCAATATCCCTGCGCCCAAAAAATTAGGTAGGTCCACGTACCAGGTGGGCGACGTGTGGAGAAATGGATGACTCGGATGGCCTACATTGAAGGTCATATAATGTGGGAAACGGATTGGCTACTCCCTGCCACCGGCTAATGGCTGGTGGTCGGTGCTTTGTAAGCTCCACCATGATGTATGTGTTTCATACATGCCGTCCATCTATTTTTCTAGATCATTTTACGGTATGATGCAAAAAATGAGGTATATCCTAATGTCAAATGGATACGTTACGGGAAACAGTGTTGAATGAATGTCAACCGTTGAATACTTTTCGGGGGCAATAAAAGTTTTAGATCAAGCGCTGATATTTGTTGTTTCCCTGATATTTATATCCCTCTCATTTCAGGGCAGACCAAGCCCTAAAATGATATGTAAAAATGGATGAAATAGCCACCGGGCTGGTGGCTGGGGGAGTATCCGTTTCCTATAATGCACGACTTAACTCAATATTCAATATTCAAGATCTGACACATGCCGTTCGATGATCGTCCTGGATCGACACACGTGTGCCACTTCGGCACGTGTGGAGATGTTTTTGTTAAGCGCTTGGAAGTACCATCATCAGTTCCTGCATGGAAAGGTCAATTCTCAGGGTCGTGTTACTCGTCGGACCGGAATCTTGTACAACACCTGCTGTAAGAAGAGCGGTACACCCTAGCTTTGTGAGGCCCACAATGTTGTTACTGTAACATCCACTCCGTCCATCATCCGAGATACCTCATGTTAGGGACTTAGACCAATAGTCACGCCTTTCCAAACTCAGGTGGGCCAAACCACAACGAACGGTGGAGGACACCCACCATATAAACCTTCTGAGACCCAGTGTTCCAAAGATCACCTGGTTTCAAGCTTAGGTGGGCCACATTGGTAACTTTTGAAGCTCCAGTCGTGATTTTATATTTTTCTCGTGGTGTGGCCCACCTTAGTTCTGTACAAGCTGATTTCTGTCGCGTTTTATGGCAAAGTGTACGTCACCCGTACATCACGATGGGCCCACAGGGCACGTGCGTCGCACTTCCTTCCCTGTTAATCCAGAACAGTTGAGGTGGCCTCTATCTGTCTCTCACCGACCTGTGGCCCACCTCCCCGATTCCTCGAAAGTGAAGTGACAAGGACCGTCCACTTTTCCTCTTCCTCCAGGACAATTAAACTCTAGTGGACCCCACAGTTCGGATCCATGTGGTCGCGCCATGTGTCACTCCTTTTGGAAAGTCGACCTATGACGTGTCCATCGCGTTGGCACGCTCTTACACCGAGAGATCGCCACGCGGTGTGGACGACGCTAGCGGATTAGGTGAGACCCCGGACGCACCTAAAACAGTGCGGCCCTTACCGTGAGACCCATACTGATATATTTATTCTATATCCACACCGTTCATCCGTTTTTTTAGATACTTTAGATATTACACCTAAAATGATGAAGATAAAATTATCAGATCGACCATACCATAGGAAAAAAATGTTGATTGACTATTAATGGGCCACAAGAACTGAATCAAGCCTATATTTGTTCTCTTTCCCTTAATCCAGTCTCACGTGACCTTATCAACAGATTGGATGGAAAATAAACACTATGGAAACATTACGTTACGCCTTAAGAAGATTTTAATGGTAAGGCGTTCAATCACCACTGTTTCCTATAATATGGTCTACCTGATAATTAGATCTGCTTCACTTGTTGCATAATGCTGTATACTAATAAAAGAACGGATGGACGGAGTGGGTACAGAATACATACAGTAAGGTGGGCCCCACAGTAAGGGCCGCACCGTCGTGGGTAAGTCCGGGGTCTGACCTAATCCGCTCACTGGACGACAGGACGAGGATCTACATGGTGGGCTCCCATCAATCGTCTTAAAAAAGCATCTGTACAGACATTTGGCGCATTGACACGTGTTTCGCAACCTGTCTTTTTACACGTCACAAGGCACCACGGTGTTGAAGTGACATGCATTCAATTATTGTGCACGGTTGTTGTAACGATTAAACGGTAGTGATGGAATGACGGGAATATGTTAGAGCTTTCCATCATCTTCTGGGCCCTACTTTGGAGGAAATTTTGGTTCAAGATAAGTATGGATTTAATGATCCCATCCATCTGAACAATCGGATTCAAATTGACGGTAGATGAGAGGAGAAGTTAATGATCAATATTATCCGTCAGAGTTTCAAGTAAAAGGATGGTCCTTTTTGTCTGATGAGTTTGATTTTTGAAAATTGGTCCATATATGATGGGACACACTATATTTATGGTCCAGATTGATACCTCAGAGTGACATATGTAATTGAGAGATGGTTGTACCATATCCCATATCTCCTGGATCTTACCGTATCTCCACCTTCCAATTCCGAGCGGTATCTTGCGTCACAACTTCCCTTTATCTGTTGGCTGTTGCAGGTGCTGTTGCGCTTTGATTTCTCTATAGATTTCCTAAGTCCACTCGCGAGTACAAGTGAGATAATATACACGCATATATATATAGACGAAAAATAATTGCACAAATGCAAGATCAAGCCGTCTATCAGATGGACCTCAATTCGTAGATACTTTTACTAATTTTTATATCCAAAATAATAAGCGATTAGACGGACAACAGATTTACCCAAGTTTTCCATGACAATCTGTTTATTTCCTCCATCAGGGCAGAAAGCCTCTTTGACGAGTGGATGGTCATGATTTGAGTAAGGGAATCTACGCATTGTGGCCCATCTAATATATGGATCAGATCTCTCACATATTCCTTGCGGGCCAATGGAGCGGCATGTACATGGGTTCCCATGTACACGCATGTGTGGACATGCACTATGTTATTGGGTACTCAGAATCTTATTTTATACGAGCAAGATCCCATCCAATGATCCAGACAACTGGTATTATGGGACTCATCATGGGTGAGCCATACTCCCAAAATAATCCGTATCTGAAGATCTCAGCCACACATCTTGTCTCTTTCCCATTTGAACACGTACTGTTGCTGTATTTCTGTTCTGAGCCGTCTATATACAGACCACAAGATACAGATTATTCTAGATTTTTGGGGCATGGTCATCCATGGTGGTACCCAACATAACTAATGGAATGGATCATGGGTCCCACTTGTCGGAAATTAATGCCCTGGTTCCGTGTACATCATGTAAGTCCCAGGATATTTTAGATTTCCATAAATAAATAATGGGAATGAAATGAAGTAGATGCTAGATAGGGTCTATCCTGAAAACGAATGGTTAGGATGACGTCCTTTTTGCTTGTATTGGAGGGTTCGGTGATTATTCTTTTGATGCTGTTTTAACGGATTATCGTTGAAAAAGTGGGTCACCAAATGAGCTGTTCTTTGTCCATTATGGCTGAATGGTAGGTCAACCAGACCTTCCATCATTATAATCCAGACCGCTCATCTTTGAAGTCTCACTTAGATTGGACGCATGGCATGTGAAGTTGGATGCGTATTGCATATTGAGTAAACTCTGTGGGGGCCACCCTGATGTACGTGTCTTATCCACTCCGTCCATCCGTTTCCCAGTTCATTTTAGGGCATAAGCCCAAAATTGAGGCATATCCAGAGTTGAAGTGGATACGACGACCAGATACAGTGGTAACTGAATGCCTGCCGTTGAAAATTTATTGGGCCGGTATTTGTCTCTTCCCTTCGTGCATGTCTTCGTAACCTTATGAACGGTTTGGATAAACGTTACTGTGGGTCCTAGCAAGGTTTTAATAGCGGAAGTCATTATATATCCCCACAGTTTTCTATGTTGTGGTACACTTTGAGCTTTGGATAAGCATCAATTTTAGAATATTCATGCGGTACATTTGAGCTTTGGATAAGCATCAATTTTAGAATATTCATGCCCTAAAATGAACGGTTAAAATGGATGGACAACATGGATAAGATGCATACATCATAGTGGGGCCCACATAGTTTACTCAGTACGCAATCCATGTCCAGTGAAGTTGAGTTAGAAGGGAAGGTCATGAAAGGCGGATCTGACTGATCATCTTTGTATGGATGCGGAGGGATCTCTTCTCAGTAAAGTATTTTAAATGAATGATCCGGATAAACTTACATGTGTTATGTTTTATAATAAAGATAAAATTCAAAAATAAAGTTTATTTTTAGTAAGTAAATAAATATATTAATTATGAAAATTTTATATAAAAAGAGTGTATAGGCTCTTAGTAAGAGAATAAGTTTTTATTTTTACAAGCGGGTTGCAAATCCCCTCAAGGGCGGTGCAAAGCACTGTTCATGCACATGGTGTGGGTTGTAAGGCTGCTTGGGCGCTTTTTGACGCTTTTGTTAGCGTCCAAGTACACTTAGCACTTGGCCTGCATTGTCGCAAAGAGCTAGCCATATGACCCTTATTCTTTTTGGCACGTGGTTTAAGCCTACTTGAGATATATTGCAACTTGAATTAAGCTAGGGTCTATCATGAAGTATTTTAACCTTAATATTGATTGAGAGTGACTCTGACATGGTTGTACATTATGCCACATGTCACTCATGTGACAATAGTTTGGATGATTAGAACATATGGTACATGTGGCAATAGTGTTAAACTGTCGTTGAATAACCATTTTTGTTTAAAAGGATAAAGAAATAAATCTAATAGGATAAAAGGTCATATCATTTCATGAAAGAATATTATTTGTTGTGATGGGTATGAATGTTTGGAAGATGCACATGATTATCTATTCAGCAAAAACTCCATGGCTCTTCAATTGGTATAAATTTTGGATACCATCGAGAAGATATTCTCTCCATTTCCTATACAAAGCCATTAATTGTATACTACTCGAATCTAACCTCATTGGCTATTTAGGAACTGTAAAAAATATGGTGCAACATTTTCTCTCATGTTATTTGCCTTTGGGCAAAAAGGTAAACGCGATGGTAGCTTGTTGTTCAATGCAATAAATCCGTCTACTCAACTGGGTAAAAATATCAAATTCGATCATCTGAATTGAATTTGAATATATCTGTCGAAAAACATTAAATTTGACTATTTTGGCCAAACTCGGCTATCTTGGTCGACAAACATTAAAGTCGTCCATCTTAGTCAAAAAACATCAAAGTCTGCCATCTTGGTCAAACTCGACCATCTCTATTAAAAAACATCAAATCCGGTTGTCTTGGTCGAACTTGGCCATCTTGGTAAAAAATCATTAAATTCATCCAGATTGGCAATGAAGATTATCGATCAATCCATTCAAAGGCTCACGGTAGACCAGGCTGATAGTTTGAGCAAGAACTTGACCTGCTACATCTTGGACCAATTACAAAACTTGGTCATGGTCTAAATGGTGAGGTTCAGTTGTAAGAGGTAGCTCAGGACCTACCAGGTATTGTTCCCCATTATGAGGAATATTTATAGGAAAAAGCTGCCACGGGCATTCCCTAATTTTTGACCTCAGGAATGAGATTCTTATTTTCTTGTTCGAATCATTTGAATTCTGCGGGTGGAGGAACCTTCCATGCTTCTTGTACTGAAGTAGGATATGTGTTCTGTTGTGGAATAAGAACTGGCAATGCTGACGATATTGGCACCAGGTTTTCGATAAAACTAGTTTCAACAGTTTGCTAATGCACAACATGTGCTCTTTCAGTGAAAGTATCCATCATCCGATTTAAACTTTCAGTCTAACTTTCCATCCACCTGTTGAAGGTTCCAGTCTATATTTATGATTACTCGGCTTGAGCTCATGACTGTTCTATAATATGCTGAATCTACATTTGCATATCACGTAACTCATATGTTATTAGAGGATTGGGTGTCGATTTTGGAAACAACTCAAGTGTTAAATGCACCTGCATTTTCTCTTCTTGTGCAGGAGGTTCACTAGCCCCATATGTGTTACAATGTCTTCGACTCATATTACACCAATACACACAGACACCCAAGTTTTTTAATCCCAAAATTAGGAATTACAATGGATATTTTTTGGCAACCAAGTAATTTTTAATCCCACTGGGAGTGCTAAAAATCATTGGCTCTCAGTTTATTTTTTAGTCATGTGTGGTGTGTGTGGGTATGCCAAAACATATTGTGCGTCTTGATTCAAACCAAACAACTTTAACCTAAGCGTCAACATAGGCAGATACGTTAAATGTGATTGTATATGACCTCGATTGTATATGGCCAATACCTAAGAAGATTGATCACCATTTCAATCACTCGCACGATCATATGATTGTCATGAGACGATCATATGATTGTCAGAGGGTGTGATTCTTCCTTCGAAAATGAGTTGGACTCTGCCTTCTGTAAGAAATGACTTTTGGTATACAAACAATTAGAAACAATCACATAGAAAAATGAATACTAACAAATGATCGTAGTGCGAAACTGTAAGAAGCCTTCCTAAATGAAGAACTGTTTGTACTGAAATAGAAATAGTCCAACGTATGAGCATATAGACTCAAATTACAACTAAAGATTATCGTTAATCTTGAGATGATTTGTTATGTTGATTTCTCCTTCTATTTATAAACTTTTTTACTATGCGGATACTCTGCATTGATCTGTTTCTGTTTCTTTACTTTACTGGTTATGACAGCTAAAGCCTTGACACGTTTGGTCACCCATGTCCTTTCGTTTCTTCTCGACATGTGTCTCTTTGAACGTTCCTCCTCTCTCGACTGATTTCTGTCCTTGAGCTTCTCTGTTGCGTCTTGTTATCAGATGACGTGTACCATCTAGCTCAGCACCAACTATACTTCCATGAAAAAGTTCTTCACATATCTCTAAGGATCTTTCGCATGCTATTTCTTTTCGTGGAATGATACATGTCCTGTACTCATTGACTATTTCTAAAACGGTCAGAAGTAAAGTACAAAAATTATCTTATGTGCTTGTTTGTTTATCCTTCATCTAAAATTGAGTTTGTGATTGGGACAGTGTAGAATCTTTGAATTGTTGTACAATTATTCTTATGTGCAGAATAAAATGAATCATCCCCATACTGTCATACCATCGAATAAGTCTTCTCTAATTTTCAAATGGAATGGTTCAATCAAGTGGATGGTAGGCGACTTAGTGCACCGTTAAGCTGTTTGTGGGCCTTGTTTGACACGTGTGTTGCATCCAAACCGTGCATTCGGTGTACCCACCATGTAAATATGACAGCTAAAAAAAAACTCAGGCTACTCCAAAATTCAGGCGGTCTACACCATAATATGAAACAAGGTAGAAACGTGCACGAGGCCTCCTAATTGAAACATGGGGCTCACCTGTGTTTTGATCATCTTGACCTTCTAGGCATCCATTTATTTTTATAGCAAACCTACTCTTTTAACAAAAAAAAAAAACTTAATTTTACTAGAAGACCTGTACAATCGGTAATGTAGATATTTGATTTGTTGGTGCAAAATGGGAAAGAAAAATGCCTTTAAACTTCCTCTTCTCATGGAAGTATAGATAAAGCAGGGCCCCTTCGTAATTCAAACAATCAGTATAAATTTCTCTAACATGGATGGTGGCCCAAAATTTGACCACCATTATTTTGTATGTGGACCCCACAAATCATGGAGTTAGGATTGTTCAATTGAGATTTTTTTTTTTCAGGACCACACATCAACAATGATGCATAAAAAATCAATCCTCTGGTCAGAGCTAGAAGCTCAAATAATTTGTGCAATGCCTACAAAATATCTATGATTCCTTTTTCATAGATTTCATTATTCTTATCTGTTTTGACATGATCATAGGGTGTTGGGTAATGAATAAGGCTGAAAGTCGGGCCGGTTCAACCCGACCAACCCGTGACCGACCCGACAATGGGTTGGGCTTGGGCAGGATGTATTGGGTTCAGTCTCGAGCTTGGGCGGTATAAACACCAACTCGATAAAATTTGGGTTGGGTTCGAGTTGAGGTCTTGGGTTGCCTGACCCAACCCAAACCCGATCGATATATAGGTTACTTATAAATTATAATTGAGTGTGGATCGTCTATGTTGAAGGCACAAGAAATTACAGTGTCGTCGGGTTTCACTGGTGCACGTCAATTCTGATGACTTAAGCTAACAAAATATGTCGGATTTCTCTCTCTCAAATAGATTACGTGGTACACAATATGAATTTTAAAGGAATAGTTCCTATATTTTAGCTTGTTTGTTTAGGAAAAACGAAGTTCTTTATGATAAATAGCTACATATATGATTAATAAAATTATAGGTACAAAAATAAGATGTGTATTGAAAATATAATAGACTAATTTAATATGATAATATTAGCATGTATCAACCCGAACAACCGGATTGAGCCCGCTTGGGTTGGACTTGGGTTGAGAATTCCTAACCCGAGGTTAGGTTGGGTTGGGTTGGGTTAGGGTTGAGGTATGAGAACCTTGGGTTGGGCTAGGGTTGTGCACCAAGCCGACCTAACTTTCCTGATTTTCAACCCTAGTAATTAATGGTCTAACTACTGTAAATTTAAAAATCAAAAAAGTTTAATTAGACCATTATTAAATATGGATGATCCAATATAGATGATGTAAGGCCCACCCCCACAACACATGATATTTTTCGCTTTGCCCGGTGGGCTCACGGCTTTAAAACGTGTCATTTAGGGTAAGGATACTGGTAGCTCGCCCAGACCCGGTGCTCCCGTGGTCCCGCCCACATCAGCACCTACCCGTCCATGATATTGTCCAATCTAACTGTCATCAGAGTGCACAACGGAGGTTTTGCCTGGCGCACAAGGCCAACGCGTCATGTCTGTTAAGGGAGGAACCTCACATATAACCACCACAACTCTAGACAACTCTTCCGATGTGGGACAAGTTACGCTACAGTCAACTGCAACAGTAGCTCGCCCAACACAGTAGCCTGTCAGCCACACAGTAGCCTGTCAGCCTTCCTTGGGGCCCGTCCACATGTGTGCCCGCCCACATGTGCCCGCCCACATGAAGCAGTGACCGGGGCGTCACATTATCCCCCACTGAGGGCAGAGCCATCCTCGGCTCTGATACCATTTGTAAGGCCCACCCCCACAGCACGTGATATTTTTCGCTTTGCCCGGTGGGCTCACGGCTTTAAAACGCGTCATTTGGGGTAAGGATACTGGTAGCTCGCCCAGACCCGGTGCTCCCGTGGTCCCGCCCACATCAACACCTACTCTTCCATGATATTGTCCAATCCAACTGTCATCAGAGTGCACAGCGAAGGTTTTTCCTGGCCCACAAGGCCAACGCGTCATGTCTGTTAAGGGAGGAACTTCACATATAACCACCACAACTCTAGACAACTCTTCCGATGTGGGACAAGTTATGCTACAGTCAACTGCAACAGTAGCTCGTCCAACACAGTAGCCTGCCAGCCTTCCTTGGGGCCCGCCCACATGTGCGCCCGCCCACATGAAGTAGTGACCGGGGCGTCACATTATCCCCCACCGAGGGCAGAGCCGTCCTCGGCTCTGATACCATTTGTAAGGCCCACCCCCACAGCACATGATATTTTTCGCTTTGCCCGGTGGGCTCACGGCTTTAAAACGCATCATTTGGGGTAAGGATACTGGTAGCTCGCCCAGACCCGGTGCTCCCGTGGTCCCGCCCACATCAACACCTACCCGTCCATGATATTGTCCAATCCAACTGTCATTAGAGTGCACAGCGGAGGTTTTTCCTGGCGCACAAGGCCAACGCGTCATGTCTGTTAAGGGAGGAACTTCACGTATAACCACCACAACTCTAGACAACTCTTCCGATGTGGGACAAGTTACGCTACAGTCAACTGCAACAGTAGCTCGTCCAACACAGTAGCCTGCCAGCCTTCCTTGGGGCCCGCCCACATGTGCGCCCGCCCACATGTGCCCGCCCACATGAAGCAGTGACCGGGACGTCACAGATGAATCAAGTATTCCAATAGCAACAACCAAGCACAAATCATAGAGACTCCAAATTTAATGTGAAAAAACTCTTTTGAAAAAAAAAACCACAGCACAAAGCAACATATATCATTATGAAAGCAGAAATTACAAGAGATGGAGAGAATACCTAATTCAAATAAGCCTCACATCTCCCCTTAAAAGCCCTTAAAAACCCTAGTCACGAATTAGAAAGTACCTTGATACCCTTTAATCTCGATTACAACCCTATATATAACCTTATATGATAATCGCAATCAAATTTGAAAACAAATCCCGCATATACGCAACTCTGCGTAACTTTGTCCATTCGTTCAATGGGACTTCGATAGCTTCGACAAACTATCGATAGCATCGAACCCAGTTCGATGGCATCAAACTATAATGACCCAAACATTCTTATGACTAAACATGAAAATTTCAAATTTTACCGATGGCATCGAGCAAGCCTTCGATGCCATCATATAACCTTCGATGGTGTCGAGCAGCCTTCAATGACATCGAACATGGCACCTAAAGTGTCCAACAACCAATTTGATAAATTCTAGATTTTTTCAATGGCATTGAGTTGACTTCTATGGCATTGAACCTATCATTGACAGACCTATTAATTTACATATTTAAGACATTAATCAACAAACCCCACTAATCATGGAGTTAGGATTGTCCAATCGAGGATATTTTGGGGACATCACCTATTAACATTAATAAATAACAAATCAATGGTTTGGTCAAAACTGAAAACCCAAATAATCTGTACAATGCCTGCAAACTAACTATCTATGATTCCTCTTTCATCAATTGCATGATTTGTATCAGTTTTGACAAGAATAGTGAAATAATCCGGTGCTCTGTGATGAATGGTTGAATTATTCCAAAATTGAAAATCAATCAGGTTTGATTGGATGAATGATCCAATTGTTCTGAAATTGAAGGTAAATGATCTGGTGATTGGACTGATATCAAAGAAGAATGGCCTCATTTGAATGAGACTAAAGATGATGGTTTGAGTTGGACTGATATTAAAGATCAATGAGTTGATTAGTCCAAAATTGACTACCAACGGTCCGAATGGACTGATATTAAAGATGAATGGTTCAATTACGATGAATTGAGGATGAGTGGTCTCATGATGTTGATATTGAAAAAGAACAACTAAATTAGACTCGTGCTAAAGTCAAATGCTATTAGAAATGAATGGTCTAATTGGACCAATATTAAGGATAGACAATATAAATAGTATAAAATTGGATGTCAATGATTCAACGGTTAGATTGAGTTTAACAATTTAATTGGATCTATATTAAATTTGAGCTGCTCGAATACCATAGAATTGAAGATGAATTGGGCTAATATGAAAAATAAACAGCCCAATTAGACTGTTATTTAGAATCACAAACAATTGATGATGGGACTCAACAAATAATTGGATTGAATTGTTAATTGGAATTATCTTTGTATAATGGATAGATAATATGTATAAATCACATCTCCATGGGTTACATAAATAAAAGGGCAGGTTTTAATGGATGGGCGACCACTCTCAACTGCTTGCTATGGTGTGGCCCACGTACGTCACGGATGAGGCTGAATGTTGGGCCGGAGGCCTCACGTAGGAGATGCATGTTGATGATATATAACTATCGCATTGATGAACATTTATAGGACGGTTTAGATGAAATAATAATAAAAAAAAAAAAAAAAAATGCCACCGTGCTATTTTTAGGTTAGGATTGTTCAAGGAAATCTTAGCATGTCATGCGTGTCATTTCCAAGTGCCTCCTCCATGAGACGCATAATCAATGACTTTAGCCATTGTACCAAGGTCCTTTTCAATGATACAAACCGTTTATATTATGGCCCTAGTGGGATCCTTTATAAATATCAGATTATAATATTTCAACCTTTTTATTATTTAAAGGCTAATAAAACTGTCCATATTCAAAGCAAAAGCCGAAAATCATAAAAAAAAAAAAAGGTTGAAATATTCCTTAAGAGTTTTGTTTTACTTTTACCATCCACATCCAAGTTAAGCCCATCATGCAAACGGTACGGATCATTTAAGAGTGACCCCAGATTCAATAGATAAACTCGCGATGCATGATATAAAAATACACCGACATGTATTCTAGCAAAACGTCGTGAATTTCTCTTTGCTGATAACTTTGATAAGCCAACACTATTGTACAACGCAAACATAACCTCGCATGTCACCGTGGCATGGTACAGGATCCAAGATCCAAGCCGTCCATCAGGTGAGACCCATTATCAAAAAGGTATAGCACAAAAAGAAAAAAAACAAAAATTCAGGCTAGTCCATGTTTCAATCCATCACAGTTCACGAAACAAATGGATGGCCGAAGAAAACTCGTCAAATTTTACTGGGCCCTCTGCCTGTTTATAACATCGAGGCCTACCTATTTTTGGACAGATATCCTAATTGGTATGGCCCATCTAATGGAAGAATTGGATCTTTCTCTTCTATTTATAATTTAGGATGGGCTTGATCATATGATTCTTTGGTGATGGTCCACCTTACTTGGATCTCTAGAAAGGAACGGTCCCGATCAACTTAGGCATGTTGCACGTGTACAAGAAATGATTGATCGTACAATAGCGACTTCCATACGAAGTCAAAAAAAGACCATGCAAAAAAGATTCTTTGAGAATCTTCCTTGGATCTACGAGACAGGCCTACCACTACTGTAGAATAAGCTTAGTCTGCAATCACGTGTGTGGGGCCCACCGTCTTGTACGGTATAATCCACTCCATTCATAAGGTGGGCCTCTTCGATTTCACTTCGTATGCAAAAGATCAGGCATATGCAAAACAGAGTTGGGTCACACCCAAGGGAACAGTTGGGATTGAGTCGCCACACACTCAAACCATTTTGATTTTGGGGCCCAACGAATTTTTAAGAGATGATCTCCACCGGATGAATGGACTCCCCTAAAACGTGGCCATTCCAAAACTGAGGTATTAAGCATGATTTCACATAGCGTGCCCCACATGAGCTTTAGATCTACCTATGTCCGTTAATCCAAGAGAAACATGAGGAGGCGAACACGATGGACAGATTGGATTTCATTCGAGCATCACAGAGGGCTCCACACAAGTAGTTGTAGAATAAGCATATTCTACACTATTTGTGGTCAAGCCAACGTCAAGAAAGACTACGTAAAATAGACTTTGAAAGATTTGATATATAGGAGGTCTTTCCACACGCTATGTCAACCACACGTGCTAAAATGAAACACGTGCAAGGTTCTAGCTTTCCCACTTGGTGTGGAACATTGATTAGATGAAATGGGTTAAAAAATCCCAGTCACTATTCAAATGGGCCATGATGCACTAGCCGGCTAAACCATCTTTTTCTAGCCGCCCATTTATTTAATGATAATGCCACTTGTGTAGGACAGCATGAGATAACCACCATCAGATACAACAACATAAAGGTGTGGCCCACTAGTAAGTGCATTAGTTTGATTTTAGAGGAGAATAATCTTCACGGTGGGCCCCATAGTTCTCGTGATACTGATTTACAAGACAAGTGGCATGTTGGCTGGAAAGATGTTGCGGTAAACAGTTCAAACACGTTAGTTGCATGTGATCAGTTTCTCTTGTTTATAATTGTTTTTTTTTTTTTTTAAAGAAACTTTTATATATATATATATATATATATATATATATATATATATATATATATATATATATATATATAAGCGGATTGCGTCGTGCACACGCATGGACGATAATCCGTCCACGAAGGGCTCTATGAGTCCCACCGTGATGTATAAGTTTTATCCACGCCGTTCATCCATTATATATCCATTTTAATATATAAGATAAAAATGGAGGCAGATTAAAGTTTCAAGTGTACCACACAGTGGTGATTGAACTGCCACCGTTAAAAGCTTCTTGTGAGAGAGTTGTGAAAGAGAAGTTATGGTTCAATCTGATATTTTTCTTTTTCCTTAATCAACGTCTATGTGTCCTTAAACAGGTTGGCAAATAAACACCAAGGTGGCCCTTAGGAAGGTTTCAACGGTGAATTTCATTAACATTACTGATTCCTTTGGTGTTATCTACTTGAGTATTGAACCGACCTAATTTTTATCTGAAAAAAAAGGTTGAACGGCGTGGATGAAACTCATACATCACGGTGGGCCACACAGAGCCCCTGCCTGGACTCATTAAGCATTTAATGGGTGCAGACGGGGCAGGACGCAATCCGCTTCTATGCGAATGACCCAATCGACGCATCTGCTTTCGTTACGGAAGCACCTTCCCTCCCTTTCATCCCTTTCATCCCATATGGACCATGGCCCAGCCTCCAGAGATAGCTCTGACACTTTTGTGGAAGGAAACCCCATGTGAAGCCATAAAAAAATCTGTAACCCTGAAAGGAATAGAAATCCAAACTTGATTTGCACGAGATGTGAAGTGGCCTGGCTTTCAGGCCAGAAGATCCAGACAGTGTCCTCCATGGCCCAGGTGAGTACGGGGGTAACAGCTTAGTGTTGTGAAATTTGTTGGATATCCGAAAATTTAAAAAATAATAATAATAAATTAAAGAATATTTTTTCTTTTTAAGACCATTCTGAATCTAAGAAAATTATTTCTTTTTATGATCAAGCTGATTCACGTGTCCTTAAAGCGTGATTCACTGGCTTGTCAATTGTTGATGGGTTACAGGGTGTCCATAAAACAGGGTTATCTGCCTTATCAATTGGTGGTGGGTTATTGGTGAATTGGGTAAATAAAAATTTCAATTTATTTGATTTTTAAAAATTAAAATTTTTATTGTAATATATTTTAAATAAAAAATATTATATATATAGGGAAAAGGTAATATGCGCTTAACCTCACGATAAGCTCTTGTGAGGTCGAGCTGTGTGGGCCCCACCGTGATGTGTGTCGATCATCAACACCGTACATTTGATGGGTCCCCTTTAAATTATGGGATATCCCAAAAATCAACTGTATATGGAACTCAGGTGGGTCATACCATCTAAAATCATGTGAAGACACCGTTAAAACATATAAAAGCACTTGGTGGGGCCCACCTGAAATTTGCATGCCTCTGAAACTTGGTCTGAACCCTCATCCAAGTGGGACACACATAATGGATGGGCTGGATTTGCAAACCACAACTCGGTGGGCCCAAAAAATGATTATGAATGTTTTAATGGTGCACGACCCCTCTCCACTTTTGTATGTGGTGTGGGCCACAAAATTCACAGATTGACTTGATTTTTGAGACCTAGGCCCACGATGGAATGGTGCATTTGACTGATGGGGTAGATGTTCGAAACGCATCACGGTTGGGCCCACACAGCTCGACCTCATGGGACAGACTCGTGAGGTCGAGCGCATAGTACCAATTCCCATATATATATATATATATATATATAGTTTGTAAAAATTCATTTTTTAGTGTTTTGGGAATAGTTTCACATTGAAAAATGAGAAGAAAAGTTTAGTGGTTATATGAGAAATGTAGAGTAGTATTACGTTTACTCACTTCGACCGTGGTGCATTGGGCTTGCATGTTCCAGTGTGTAACACTGAAACACCCGTGTGCGCCCTCGTTCTTGGTTTCGGTATCGGTACGAGGACGTGGGCATGTGAGGTAGTGTAGCTATAGAGGTGCACTTTGCACTCCGTACGTCTGCATCATATTGCTGATCATGCAAAAACTACTGCATGTAGTTAGCCCAATAGCTAGAAACGGCTAGCCAGTGTCTCACAACGATCAGTATGCAGCAGTTGTTACAACACATGCAGAATGGTCAGAAACTGTCATAACGGCTAGTTTCTCCCAACAGCCAGAAACGGTCATTTAGATCCCTGGACCATAACTCCTAGCCACCACAGCCTATATATACTGGGCCTGGATGAGTTTCCAAACCATCTCAAACACACTCCAAACATACACATACGAAATTCTTTTCTTACAAGCCAGATAATCTAGCAAGACAACAAGGTTCATCTGAACCATTGCTTGAAAAACAGACTAGTGTTGTGGTTTAGAACAGTTCATCTGAATCATTAGCAGGAGATCAGCCCAATGCAGTGGTCTAACACATTTTTTTCTTCTCCTCTTTTTGGGAATTTCCTTTTTCTTTTTGCCAGAAATTTGTGTACCAAAGTTCCATTTGGTGGATCCTCGTATTTATTGAACTCAAATCCACATAAGGCTTGTCGTATCATACGAGCTATTTGCCTGAAATCTTTCAACATACTCAATCTATTTGAGTAGGGGCAAATAACACTTTAAGGATAGCGTTCTCATAACGTGTTTCATCCTGTCCTAATTCCTAATTATTTTTTGGTTTACCAATTTTTGGAAAAAATATTTTCTGAATTATTTCTTCAATAATCTTAAAGTGTTATTCATAATGGAAACCGATAGTGTATCATCCATCAAGTTAATGAATCAGGACTTGATTTGTCTTGATCGATTTGATGGAACCAATTTTACCAGATGGTAAGATAAAATCAAGTTTCTTCTTACAACGCTAAAGATCTATTATATCTTAGATCTAATTTTGCAACCGCTACCTGCTGTAACTGAAGCAGACACACCTAAATAGATCGTTGTCCGCACCAAACAATTTGAAGACGAACTCTTGTGTTGTGGACACATTCTGAATGCGCTTTTTGACCGTCTATACGATCTATACACATAAACGTCATCAGCAAAATAAATCTAGACTGCCCTAAAGTTTAAATACAAGGCTGAAGAAGACGGTACCATATAGTTCCTGATTATCAGGTACTTTGACTATAACATGGTAGATAATAAACCGTTGCTGCCGCAAATGCCAGAATTACAGCTAATTGTAAATAAAATTAAAGCCATTAAGATTGATATTCCTGAATCATTCCAAGTTGGGGTGATTATCGCTAAATTGCTCTCGATGTGGAAAGACTATAGAAAGAAGTTGTTGCATAAAATTGATGACTATACACTAGAATAAATCTAGAAATATCTCAGAATTGAGGAAGAATCCCGCAATCGTGATAAAAAGAATGATAACGAGAATTCCTCATTCAAAGTACACGCAGTTGAGAATACAAATAATAAGAATCCTGAGAAGGACGATTCCCTAAAATCTAATAAAGGTAAATTCAAGAAAAACACCCAGAAGAAGAACTGAAAGTTCAAAGGCCCATGCCATGTCAGTGGGAAAACCGAGCACTATGCACAAGTTTGCTGATATTGCAAATGTAAAAAGGAAGCAAGTGCGGTAGAAGGCGAATTATGGCAATGATTACTGAGGTGAATTCAATTCAAGGAAAAATTCCTGGTTGGTGGTACAATACTACCATTACTGTACATGTCTACTACGATAGATCAGTCTTCAAAACCTATGAGGAATTGACCGATGGTCAAGAAGTCTAAATGGGTAATGAAGTCTGATCAAAATTTTTCGACAAAGGAACCGTCAAACTGATATTCACCTCTGGAAAAAAAGTGATTTTGACAAATGTATTGTACGTCCCAGACATGAGGCGAAACCCAGTTTCTAGGGATCTTCTGGCAAACTAGGAATAAGGATGGTGTATAAGTCAAGAAAACTGATTCTATCAAAGAATGAGAATTTTGTTGGAAAGGGATATGCTTGTAATGGTATGGTCAAGTTTTCTCTACATGAAAGTAGCATTTCTGCATATATGGTTGAATCCGTTAGATTATGGCATGATAGACTAGCCCATATAGGGTATAGTACTTTGAAGTTTATGACTAAGAATGGTTTAATCTCATACAAAGAAAATGAAACCGATAAATGTAAAGTGTACATACGATCCAAAATGACAAAGAAACTCTTTCCAAATGTTAAGAGATCATCTCAAGTGTTAGATCTTGTGCATAGTGATATCTGTGAGTTAAATGACATTCTTACTTGTAGAAGTAAAAGGTACTTTATAAGCTTTATTGATGATTTCTTTAGATATTTATATGTGTACCTATTAAAAAGCAAAGATGAAGCATTGAATATGTTTAAGGTATATAAAATAGAAGTAGAAAACCAACTAAACACGAAGATTAAGATTCTTCGCAGTGATAGAGGAGGATAATAGTTTTCTAATGAATTCGGTAACTTTCATAAAGAACATAAACTAATACATTAATGTCTTGCGCCATACATACCTCAATAAAATGAAATAGAAGAAATGAAGAATAGAACATTAGTAGAGATGGTCAACTCAATGCTAATACGAGCAAAGTTGCCACTCATCTATGGGGTGAGGCACTGCTTGCAACGTGTCATATATTAAATAGAATTTCATCTAAGAAATATAAAACATCTCCATATAAAACATGAAAATGTAGAAAACCTAACATATGATGTTTTAAAGTGTGGGAGTGTGTTGCATATTACGAAACTCCTGATCTAAAAAGAACTAAGTTAGGACCTAGAACAATTAAGTGCGCCTTTGTAGGGTATGCACAAAATAGTAAAGCTTATATACTCTTATATCTAGAGTCCAACATTATAATAGAATCAAGAGACATTGAGTTCTTTAAGAACTCACTATCCTTGGAGTCAAAAGATAATGAAGTTCAAACTCCTGATAGAAAACTAGATAGTACAACTCCACAAGTAGTACAAGCTCCTATTGAACCTCGTATGAGTTAATGGACAAGAATAAAGAAGTGTTTAGACGGACGATGATTATATAGACTCTCAGCCCATCTTTTTCCATCTTATAGAATGAGACAGAAAATGTTATAGGAAAAATATCTATAATAATGACTGTTATGGGGAGATCCGAGCTCATGAAAGAACATCAATCTGACTGTAAGTCTGAGCCGACTCAATGCCGTTACGTCCGAGGTGCCCGAGGCACGACCCATCTGACATGATTCCTACATCACAACAACGACACGCGAGTCTTTGGGTGCGACTCAGCTCGGAGGCCGGCCGCATCCGATCCGACTCGACGGGTCAGGTCAGACGCCGTTTAACTTGGAGATTGTCCTTTATTCTGAGGTCGGACGAGCCGAGCCGAGTAGATAATCAGGGGTGCACATCCCATCTGGCTTACATGGAAACTGTCATATCTGAGCGTGGCCGATAACTTCACTCGCAGATGCGCACGATTCACTAGATACGCTGCGCAATCAGTAGATTGGCGCAGTATCTCCATGATCCTAAAATCCCTCTGATCGTGCCGAGATTATCGGACCCAGACCATTCCACAGGTAAATATAAATATTACTCGACGCAATATCTACAGGTACGCGATATCAAGCTCTCCTTTCCTCTACTCTACCTAGACTCCGATTCCCTTGTCCTAACTTAGGCATCGGAGGGTCCCCCGGCTTAGCCAGGGTCACCTTTGCCCGTTTTCTTGGTGCAGGCTTCAGGGACGACACGTAAGGAGCGACATGGAGAGAGGGCCGACCAGATTTTAACCTCAACATTTTTTGACACCGTCTGTGGGAACTTGAAACTAGAAGTCAGGTTCTCATTTTTCCAAGCAATAGCGAGGAAGAAGAAAGCTGCAGTGGTGCAGCCGCAACCTAATGAGCAAACTCGGTCGTCATCACCGCTTCATGCCGAGTTCGCACCATGACCTTCCCAACGTTCACGCAATCGGTCAAGCAAGTATCGCGCCATGCAGAACGAGATTCAGGCCCTACGCGACGAGATAAACCGAATGAAACAGCAGAGAGAGCCAGAGCCACGTCCAGCTTAGGAGCGACCCATTCTCGAGCCGATGGGGTTGTTCGTGGAAACTCGCTCTGTAACGAGGAGTGTGAGACTTGAAGCCCCCCAACACTAGGGGGTGTCGCATTCGAGTCAAAATTCTCCTGCGGTATACGCCGAGGTATCCGCGAGGAACGCAACCACTCGGGCCCATACAATCATTCATTCAGCCACATCCGCCATGCCGCCCATGGACCTTCGTCATCAGTTAGAACGGAGGAGAGAAAGGAGAACGCCAGAGGTCGAGGATGCCCCAGAGGTCGTGGTGAAAAATAGGGACCCATGGGATGCACGATTTGGGGAGTTGAAAGATCGGCTCCTGATATTGGAGAAAAAGCAGAAACAATCGACAGTTCCAGCTACGATCCAGGAAATGATGGAAGAGACCGAGCCTCCCTTCACCCCAGCCATCATGGCTGAAGTGATGTCGCAAAGATTTCGGATGCCTCCCATCATCCAGTATTTAGGATCTGGGGACCCATCTGAACACATGGAGTCCTACCGATAGTGGATGCAGATCCAGACTGCAACGGACTCAATAATGTGTAGAGGATTTTCTATCACCCTCACAGGGTCTGCTCGGATTTGGTATCGCCAGCTCAAACCCAACTCCGTGAGTTCTTTCGCGAAACTAAGTCAACTATTCCTTACGCAGTTTATAAGTGGTAAGAGAAGTCGAAAACTCAACACTCACCTGCTCACCATCAAGCAGGCCCCGAAAGAGTCGTTAAAGGATTACATCGTCCACTTTAATGAAGAAGCATTGCATGTCGAGGACTACAATGACAAGAAGGCTCTCGCTGCCATTCTGAGCGGATTGAAGGAAGGAAAATTCGCCTTCTCTATCGAAAAGAATCCGCCAAAGACGCTAGCGGACTTCATGGAAAAAGCTGAGAAGTATACTAACGCCGAGGAGTTCACTAACGCTCGAAAAGGCACACAAGTATCCGACTCGACGAACAAAGGGAAGAGACCTCAGAACGAAGACTCCCAGCCGACTGGCAAAGGGGCGGATGACCGTGCTTCCTGCAATCGTCTACCGAGCCGCAGGCCGAAAGAGAAATTTCGTTCATATACCCTACTTAATACTTCCACCGAGCAGATTCTGATGGATATCCGAGGAGACAGACTACTTAATTGGTCGGTCTGCATGAGGACTGACCCAAAGCACCGGGACAAGTGAAAATTCTACCGTTTCCACCGGGACCATGGTCACAATACGAATGACTGCGTAGATCTGAAAGATGAGATTGAGTCCCTCATCCGCAAGGGACATTTACGTCATTACACCAAAAAAGAGAAGTCTGCTCGAAGAGATGAACGGCCTCGAGAATAGCCGAACAACCCCCAGAGGAACCCGTCAAAATTCGCACCATCTTCGGGGGTTCAGCTGGGGGAGAGGATTCAAACAGGGCTCGAAAAGCCCATTCCTAGAGATCCGATGCGGTACACTACGTTCACCTGGCGGAACGACCCAGCAAGGAACTCCGAGTTACTCCGTGCAGCCTGACTTTCACGGAAGATGATGCACGTGGGATCCAGCATCCGCACGATGGCACGCTAGTGGTTACTATGACCATAGCAAATCATAAAGTGTACCACATTTTAATCGACACTAGGAGTTCAGCTGATGTTATGTATTCTGAAGCATTCGAAAAGATAGAAATTCCACGGTCCCGGCTTCGACCCGTGAAGACTCCCTTGCACAGCTTTGCCAGAGAGAGAGTCATCTTCGAAGGAGCCATCTCCCTCCCAGTAACAGCAGGAGAAGGACAACATCAAGTCACACTTTTGGTAGATTTTTTAGTTGTCAATGTTCCTTCTGTCCACAACATTATCTTAGGCCGACCCTCCCTCAATGCAATGAGAGCGGTCGTCTCAACTTACCATCTGATGATGAAGTTCCCAGCTGAAGGTGGGATTGGTTATCTCCGAGGCGATCAACGCGAGGCCCGGAAGTGTTATGCGATAGTCGTGAGAAAAGGAGCTGCCAAACAAACGCTCGTAATTGATGCCTTGGATCCTAAAGTACCGACGGAAAGCTCCTCAGTCGAAGATCTGGTAAGAGTACCGCTCGATGAATCAGACCCGAGAAAAACTATTCATCTCAAATCATCACTAAATCCCAAGCGGAGGAACGAGTTATTGGCCTTCTTGAAGTAACACCGAGACATCTTCGCATGGTCGCACGTAGATATGCTGGGGATCTCACCTGATGTGCTGGTCCACAAGCTGAACGTGGACCCAGATCACTGGCCAGTTAAGTAAAAAAGAAGATCGTTCGATGCCGAACGATATAAAGCCATTGCCGAGGAGGTCTCAGTTCTGCTCGATGCGGGTTTCATATAAGAAGTGTACTATCCTGACTTGATAGCAAATATTGTGCTCGTCAGAAAATCCAATGGGAAGTGGTGGGTCTGTGTAGACTATTCTGATCTGAATAAGGCACGTCCCAAAGATAGCTTCCCGTTACCTCGGATCGACCAACTAGTGGACAGCACGGCCGGACATGAGTTACTCTCGTTTCTGGACGCTTATTTCGGATACAACCAAATAGCTATGTATCCCCCAGATAGGGAGAAGACTACCTTTGTCACAGACAGAGGGCTCTACTGTTATCGGGTCATGCCATTTGGCCTGAAAAATGCTGGGGTAACATATCAGAGGCTGGTGAATCAGATGTTTGCTAGCCAAATTGGGCGCACCATGGAGGTGTACGTGGATGTTCACTCCCCAAGTGCAGGGTTGTGATGTAGTAATAACTCGGTAAGACCGAGGTCGAATCCCAAGGGACTGAAACTTGTACGTTATCTAAAATTAAGTAGAACTAGAACTAGATTAAGATGAAATCTAAATCCAATAGAATTTAAGGAATAATGGTGGAACAATTGTTCTAAAACTTAGGAGAAATTCAGAGAAAGAAAGTAGGGATTCAGAGGATCCACTTGTAGAGATCAGGGAGATCTTATTCATGTTTCATGGAAATTAACTGAACTGTCATTGATCTAGTTTTCAAGAGATGAAAGGTATATGAATTAGAATGGATTCCATCACCAAACCATGCCCAAAAGACTATGGAAAACAACAGAATTAAACTAATTGCCACCCAATCACATATATGAAAGTTAGGAAGGGTACCGTCATCCATCCATGCCCAGGAGACGATGGTGAACAACAGGGCTTCCTGACTCATAAACATAAAAAGAAAAAGGAAACATTCAAAGCCATTGCAGACCTACTGTAATTTCAGTCACAACAGACCATTAAAGACTAAAAATATTCCTACTAATCAACTATCATCAAAATCAGTTCATAATATGTATCCAGGATATAAGATCATTCCCATCACGCCACAAGCTTCACCTCTTAGCCCTAGCTAAGAGGTTTAGCCTAACATGGTCAAGCTAAATCCAAATAAATAAATAGAAAAAGAAAAGGAAAAGAAAAGTGAAAAAATAAATTATCTCTCTCTCTCTCTCTCTCTCTTTCTCTCTCTCTCTCTCTTTCTTTGCTCCACGTCAGGCTAAGCTCCACATCCCCACTGATCTCCTCAAACTCTCTCTTCTCTCTTCTTTTTATAGCAGGGAAGGGCGGTGGAGCAGTGCTTCCGTTTTGGAGTCGGTGAGAGAAAATACGCAGCGGAATCAAAGGAAGAGCCTTACGCATCTATGATGATTGGTGGGCCTAGGTTTGATGGCAGACGAGAAATCTACTCCGCCCACTTAACTCGCCTCGAGAAACCGGTTGGGAATGAACTTATTTGGCTTATGTTAAGGGTGGCCTGCGGACTTTTATTCCACCGTCCATTCTACTCTTTGAACGGCTGGATTTCTCTACTCGTCATCTTTTGTAATTCTGCTACCTAGGCAAGGTTAAGAACCTCCATAGGAAGCTGATGAATGATCCGGATTGGACCATTGAGATCGGATGGTGGCCCACAAGGATCATCCGCAAGCTCTGCTGCGGAACAGAGCTCGCGCGGACGCTCGCTGTGATGGTCGGTGGGCCCCACAGTGTAGTTTTCAATGAAATCCCCTCCGTCCATTGGTTCCAGAACGGAAAAACATCTGGAAATGAGTATATTTGGAGTTGATTTGGTGTGGCCCACCAATCTTTCTTCTTCACCGTCCGTCTGAGTTTGAACGGTGGAAATTGCTTGATTGAATGCATGGTGTCACAGGAAAAGCTTGGCGAGCGTTGAGCCCCACCTCTGAACTCAATGGATGGTCCCGATCGAGGAATTGGATGAGGAGTGGGCCCCACTGAGAGGATCCGGTGTCGGCAGCGTAAACGCTGTCTGCGTTTTTAATTTTGAGAAGAAAGAGTCGGTCAGCACCCGCTGACCGACCTTAGGAAAAACGGTGCACGGCTGGTGTGTGTGCACTTTGTGCACACACAGCCCCATGTGGGGTCCACCTTGATGTTTGTTAGAAATCCGCTCCGTCCATCCTCTTTTCCAGTACATTTAATGAGTTAACACTTGATTTAAAACATATCCAAGTACCAGGTGGGCCCCACTTTGCTGATTTATGGGCTGATCGGTCCACTGGACCACTTTAAGAAAGATCCAATGATTGAAAACTGACGTGTGCGGTTAATTTATGATCCTCAGGCCATGTATGAAATTCAGAGCCGATCGGATGGTGGGAACCACATGATCTTGCATTCTGGATGCATTTCAGGCCACTTGAGCTTCAGTTCTTTGATTTTTGCTAATCCCTGGTGTTGATATTGGTCCCCTGGAGTCCATCCCTTGCCTTGGTGATCATCAGAGCGTTAAATCCAAGCTTTTAGTATCCTTTTTCAACTTAAGCTCCTAAATTCAACCTGCAACATAAACATGATTAAATCGGCCTTTAAACAGTATCTTATGCATTAATCCAGGAAATAATTGAGGTCTAATATTCCATATTTGATCCTCAACACAACCCCCAACCAGCATCTTGCTAGTCCCGAGCAAGGTATGCGAAAAATAAGTTGAGAATTATAGGATAATTTCGATAAACTCGAGTGATTGATGAAAGACAATCCAGATCTTAGAATTTTAAGATTCATGAATGATTGGCATTACTTCTCCTGGACTCAAGTGCACAGTAACTTCATAATCAAGGGTAAAATATTAATTCAACAATTACAAAAAATCTAAACATTGAGTTCCATGGGTGTATAGTGTGATCTCGACTTATCCACATTAAGATTCAATTCGTCATTCCATGATATCATTGGTAACCAGTAACACGTTCATGACACCCAAAATTTGTTAAGAAGGGAATCAAGAATGTCAAGAAGGGAATCAAGTCCTTACTTATAGGGAGCAAACCTATGGCAAAGACCAATTACCTAATAATTTTTGAATGTTTAACCTTGGGGAATCAAACCTTCACCTGTAGGGAGCAAACCTACAGTGAAGACCATTCGCCCAGCTCTGGGGATTTTCTTTTTCTATTGATCATGATTGGTAACTTTTTCAGGCTGGCTCCTTTCGTGCTTAGTGATTACCAAGTTAATCCTTCGATATGGAACTGAAATCTTAAAGTGAAAGCGAGATATGACATGTGAAATCATAGCTCTATCAATGTTTACAACTTCTAATTCTGAATTAAAACTTCAATCTTAACTGTGAAATCTCACAAATGCTGAATCCAAGAGTCCTAAATTACTAATATTACGTATTTTATGATTCTAAATCAAGAGTCAAAATCACTTCGAATTCACAAGAAGTTTCCAGAAAAATTTAAAAATTTTCACAATTTTTGCTCAAGACTTAGAAAAACACTGATTAGGTTACCTAATCCCCCACTCCCAACTTAAAATCTACATTGTCCTCAATGTAAAAGATATAAACATGCAATGCACATGGGACAAGTAAAGTAAATGAGAAGTGATGGGAGGATAGTACCTGCATAATGAATCGAGAGAGATTATTCAAGAGATCGCTGGGAGAGAGCAAGTTAACACGAGAGAAAAATAAAAATAACGAAAATAAAATTCTACCTATACCACTTTTGCAGGTGCTCTCGATTGCATTTAGCGTATGCAACAAGCCTTTAAACCCCTAGGTTACCCCTAGTGGACGAGTTGTAGTCTCGTGAGGGTTTGCAGTAATGTTACCCACAAACATTGAATCATCTAACTAGAAAAATGAAATGAAAAGCTGGGTTGCCTCCAAGGAGCGCTAAATTTATCATCTTCAGCCACACAAATAAAGCAACAATCCTAGTCCTATGAAAGCGATAAACCTACCTATACCTCCATCAGACTATGAGATCAGTCCTGGTAAACAGGAGCAATCAGAGGCATGGACATGTCCTCTGAATCAAATGTCTCGACAAATGGCTTTAATCGATGTCCATTTACTTTAAACTCCTTGCCATTGTCGGGATCTCTTATCTCGATGGCCCCATGAGGATAAGCAGTAACAACAATGTAAGGGTCGGTCCAACGAGATCGAAGCTTATCCGGAAAGAGATGTAGTCGAGAGTCATACAAGAGGACTTTCTGACCTGGCGTGAATGATTTTCGTAGAATATGTTGATCATGAAACGCCTTCATCCTGTCCTTGTAAATTCTCGAGTTTTCGTACGCATCGTTCCGGATTTCTTTAAGTTCATTTAATTGAAGTTTCCGTAGCGAGCCAGCGTTGTCCAGATTGAAATTCAGATTTTTGATCGCCCAGTATGCTTTATATTGCAATTCCACAGGCAAATGACAAGCCTTTCCGTAGACAAGTCTAAAGGGAGAAGTTCCAATAGGAGTTTTAAAAGCAGTACGGTACGCCCATAAGGCATCGGTCAATCGAATTGACCAGTCCTTATGATCAGGGTTAACCGTTTTCTCTAGGATATGTTTGATCTCTCTATTGAAAATCTCAACTTGTCCACTTGTTTGTGGATGGTATGGGGTGCTCACCTTATGCGAGATACCGTATTTCTTCATTAAACTCTCAAATGGTCTATTGCAGAAGTGTGAGCCCCCGTCACTAATGATGGCTCGAGGCGTTCCGAACCGCGACAGGATATTTTCTTTCAAAAATTTAATGACCGTGCGATGGTCATTTTTGCGGCACGGAATTGCTTCGACCCATTTAGTGACATAGTCTACGGCGAGCAAAATATACAGATTTCCAAATGATTGGGGAATGGTCCCATGAAATCAATGCCCCAGCAATCAAATGCTTCAATGATAATGATGGGATTCAAATGCATCATATTTCGAGGGGTCATAAGAAGGCGAAGTGGACGCCAGAGTATGAGCATGCCTTCCAGTAATTAAAACAATACTTGGGTTCACCGCCTCTATTGTCCAAGCTTGAAGAAGGGAAGCTTTTGTTCCTTTACCTCGCAGTCTCGGCTTCAGCTGTCAGTTCGGCTCTTATTAGAGAGGTCGGAAGCAAGCAGTACCCCGTGTACTATGTAAAAAAAACCATGGTACCAGCTGAAACAAGGTACCAGTCCTTGAAAAAACTGGCGCTCTGCCTCGTCGTCTCGATCAGAAGACTACGGCCAGACTTCCAGGCCCATTCCATAGTTGTGCTAACAGACTCTCCCCTGAGGCAGGTCCTCCAGAGACCCGAAGTGTTGGGTCGGATGACCAAGTGGGCCGTAGAACTCAGAGAGTTTGACATTCAATTTGGCCCCAGGATGACACTTAAGGGTCAAGCTGTAGTCGACTTTATCACCGAGTTCACAACTCCGGATGAGTAGCAAGTCAGTAAGGAAGTCAAAATGACACCACCTATCCCGTTGAGCAACCAAGAGGCAGCATCGGATACAGGGTGGGTCCTTTATGTTGATGGGTCTTCCAATATTGAAGGAGCAGGAACCGGTGTTGTTCTAGTTGCACCTGATTCAACGAAAATCCAATATGCAATCAGACTCGGATTCAAAGCTTCAAACAACGAGGCCGAGTACGAAGCGTCAGACCCTGCAAGTCCGTTGCAACTCGCAGCTGGTAGTGAATCACATCTCTTCAGAGTATGAAGCTAAAAAAGTTAGAATGATTGCCTACCTCGAGGAAGCAAGGAAATTGATCGAGAGATTTTAGAGTTGCACCATCCGGCATATCCCCAGAGCCGAGAACTCATGGGCCGATGCCTTAGCAAGACTCGCCTCGGCCTCCGAGGGAAAGATCCCGCATTTCGTTCCTGTCGAGTTCATTAAACACCCGAGTATCAGCCAGTCGAAGAAAGTCAATCCCGTCCACTCCATTCCTATTTGGATGGACCCGATCTTCAATTATCAGTCATCCGGCGAAACCTCTTCGGACAAACTAGAGGCGAGGCGACTTAGGGTCAGAGCGGCCCGATACGCTATATTGGACGGAATGTTGTACAAGAAGGGACATTCTCAGCCTTAACTTAAATGCCTCCGACCAGACGAGGCCGACTACGTGATTCGGGAGATTCACGAGGGTATCTGCAGGAACCATTCTGAAAGTCGCGCCTTGGCCATGAAGATACTTCGTCAAGGGTATTTCTGGCCGACTCTTAAGAAAGACTCTAAGGACTTTTTTCGAAAGTGTGACAAGTGTCAGCGTTTTGCTGCCGTGCCGAGGTAACTGGCAGAAGAAATGACCCCCATGAGTGGGTCGTGGCCGTTTACCCAATGGGGGATCGACATCATCGGTCCCTTACCCACTGGAAAGGGACAAGTCAAGTTTGCTATAGTTGCAGTCGACTACTTCACTAAGTGGGCCGAGGCCGACCCAGTCGCGAAGATCACTGAGAAAAAAGTAATCGACTTTATGTGAAAAAATATCATCTGCCGGTACGGAATCCCACGAGCCATCGTTTCTAATAACGGCCGCCAATTCGATAATGACAAGTTTCATAGTATGTGTCAATAGCTTGGCATTGTGAACGCTTACTCATCGCCTCAGCACCCGCAGTCAAACGGATAGGTAGAGGCGGTCAACAAGATCATCAAGCACCAACTCAAGACAAAGCTGAAAAAAGCGAAGGAAAATTAGGCCGAGGAGCTCTCCTTCGTCCTCTGGGCTTATAGGACCACAAACCAGACTTCGACGGGAGAAACTCCTTTTTCATTGTCTTATGGCTCGGAGGCAATGGTGCCAATGGAAATCGGACTCCCAACGGTGCGGGTAAGAAGCTTCGAAGAAAATCAATACTCTGAGCAGATCGCTGCTAATATGGATTTGCTCGAAGAACTCAGAGAGGTTTCCAAGCTCCTAACGGTGGCTCGGCATCAACAGGTAGCACATTTCTACAATTCAAAGGTCAAAGTCAGGCGCTTTCACCCAGGGGACTTAGTCCTCCGACGGGTCTTTCAGAACACGACTGAGCCAAGGGAAGGAGCGCTCGGACCCAAATGGGAAGGACCATATCGTGTGGTCAGGTCTACCAAACCAGGCTTATATCACCTGGAAGACCTCGAAGGCCGTCATCTCTCTCATCCTTGGAACGCCGAACACTTGAAGATCTACTACCCATGAGGAACTAGCCTTTAAGGCTCATAATAAAATGTACGCCTCCGAACGGCTAGCCTTTAAGGCTCTTAATAAAAGTTCAATTCTACTTTAGATGCTTGCCTGATTGTCTTATCAACACAAGCACGAATTAAATGGTCCGATCCTTTAAGGGATCAGAGCCTAATCTTACGAAAGATCGACAAGGCATCCCTTCGAGGGAAAAAGCCTAATAATGACCCGACCCCCCATTGGAGTACTCGGCTCGACAATATGCGGAATAAAGGGGTCAGGCCAGTAAATAGGCCTGCTCGACTACATCTCAGAACGAGTTAACGCAATACCAAAGAAATATTTTTCATTGAATCCCCTCGGAGGGGCAAAAAATAGATTTAAAGTATAAAAAAAATGATAAAATGTCTTCATGCTGGAGGAGGAGCCTGAGCGTCAGGGGCTTGGTCCGAGCGGGCAACTTCAGCAGGGGCATCTTCTGGATCCTCAGGCAGAAGAGGGTAAAGATCGAGATCTGGGTACAAATCGAGAAATGCCTCGAGACAAGCATCGAAGCCGCGGTTGTAGAATGTTGCAGCTTCGGTGTCCCTCTCCTTAGAGGTCTTGAAATCTTCAACCGTGGCGGCAACCACTACGGCCAGAGAGGCCTCATCTTTGGCCCGCTGAGCCTCCACGGCCTGATCCACGGCTCGGGTCCACTCTTCAGCCGCCTCGGCCTTGGCACATTTCAGGGCTTCACCCAGTCGAGTAGTCTCCATGGCCAAAGAATCCGCGTGAGCCCTGGCGCGGCTCAGCTCGGCGGTCGCTACATAGCCGCTGGCCTTGAGATTATCCGCCCTTTTCTGTAGCTGTAGCTCCCTGGCCTTCAGGTCAACGATGACTCCCTGCAGTCGAATCACTCTGGCCTTCTCATCCGAAAGCTGTCAGCGCAGCTCACCCTGCTCAGACTTCAAAAGGGCAGATTCATCATGTAGAGCCACCGTCTCGGCCTGGAGAGTCTCGAACTCCATCTCCCTCCTCCGATGTTCCCGTACTCTCTCCCGAATTGAGAGCAACACCAGGACAGCCTGAATAAGAAACAAGGATCGGAACTTTGAGAAAATATATACGATAATTATACAACATAAAGGAAAAGGGAGAATCCTCTTAGAGATGTACCGTGTACCATACGACGGCTAGGTCATTCAGAAAGCCGCATTCCGATCTGCCAATGTTTCGAACAATATCCTCCTCGGGAGTATGCTTGGCTGGCCAAGGAGCCAAGCAGGCCATATGATAGCCTGGCTCGAATCTCTCACCGTTCGTGTCACGCCCCAAACTCAGAAATCGGGCTCACAAAATTCCCGATCACCGAATCCGGCGCCGACAACCTCCGTAGAACCTCATTCTCGGCTCCTAGAGCCCATTCGCTAGGTTCCGATCCTGGAATGCTACGAGGAGGATTTTCAACGTCAGTTTGATTCGTAATTAGCATAATCAAAGGCATAACCCACAAACAACAACCAAGAACTCCATTACATTTTCACTATGATCAAAAACTTTTACAAGTATAATAAGCATAAAGGGAAATACAATGATGAAGGATAAAAACTTTAAAACGATCTGCAACGTGCTCCTGCCTCAGCGCTGTTGTGCCCCAACGTCACCTGCACGCAACGGTCGTGCATAAGCTTATAGAAAGCTTAGAGGATAGTGAAAGTGTGTGCGCAAGGTAGTAGCATGATCATGCAGTATCAGAGTAATGCGGAATATGCAGATGGATCCATAATATCATGAGTCGTACCAAGACTATGCGATGCAAGACATGAATGATATTGGCCATCCCACGACCATGCGATGTAAAATGCAACTTAAGTATACAAATTCTCATTTATGTTCACACATCAATACAGCTCAAATCTGGGATATCACTGGGGTCTAGTACACTCTAAAACATATCGCCGCCACATCGCGCGCAATAAGGTAAGTGAAAAAGACCTCACTATCCGTCTATTAATATCGGGCGCGACTCGTCGATAAAGGACTCATTCATCGAGCTGGTTAAACTCAGCCTAGCATTGCCCCATACACTCGGGCGGGTAAGGCCGCACACCCTTCCAACCGACCACTACATAGTAGAGAGCGCAACCGTCTGGTAATCAGCACTCAACGCTCATCTACCCACTTGGTCTAGAATTGGAGCAACCTCTTGGTACCATAAGGGTTTAGGGACTTTCACCCAGGGATATCTATAACACCCCATGTAGAATAAAATTTTCAGTATCCAATCCTGCCACCACGATACGCCTGTGAAGGCTACGGCCCCAATGTCGCTAGGGCGTACAATAACCATGTCACACAAATGCGAAATGCATGAATCACGCTATCCAGTCATGCAACAAATCCTTCGCATATCGTACACTTATGTAGGGCAACACCGCCTAACCGGGAGCCTATAAACAACCTGTCCGAAGGCATATGCTATGATCAGTCAATCCTCATATCAAGCATACATATGATGCGTATGATCATGAGTCATCGAACTATACTAAACATGTTATAATGAGATGGATTATCCTTACAATGCAGATGGGCCTGGACGGCCTATACACAATAAGTATGGGCCTAACACTGGGCTCTAAGGAGAGTCGTAATGTGGACATCCAACCAGCATTACACTCGCAATGTGGACGTCAAACTAACATTGCTCCCAAAGCACGATTGTCGTAAATATCGTTACATAATCGGTATTGGGCTCACACATTGCAATGGACCTTAGGTACATCCCATTGGGCCGTAAATACATCAAATGGGCCATGTCATATGGGCCTTTTATTCATCAAGTGGGCCACATAAATGGACCACACCAATGGGCCTTATGTGCATTGCAATGGGTGGGCCTTAGATTGCATCAAATGGGCCTAATCTCATGGTCTTTAAAATACACCAAATGGGTCTAATCCCATGGACCTTGGAACACATCAAATGGGTCCACTCCCATGGCCTGGGGTTTTTCACACGTGAGGCCCGCTTTACAAAAATCCACCCCGGCCATTGCGTTTAGTGGCTCAAAACAAGCCCAACGAGTCTAAAGTTTGAATTTTTTTGATAATTAGAAAATGAAATAAAATAAGGAAATGACCCTTGAATAGTAATGATGCATTCTTCAATGTTATGGCCCACCAGATCTTTCAATCAACCCCAACTCTTGGATCAACGCCTAAAAAGAGATGGGTAAGAGGATGGACGGCTTAGATTGTACTCATACCTCAAGGTGGGGCCTATAAGAGGACCACTCCAAAAGCCCTTCTTTTCTTCTTCTTCTTTTTTTTTTTTTTTTTTTTTATACAGGGACGTCCAGCGTCCCAGACGCTGGATGGTGTGGCCTTTTAAAAGAAAATTGTGGTGGGCCCTGATTAGGTGGGCCATCACATGGCTACCCCATGCACATACAAGGTAGGCCCCATCTAAAAATGGATTGAATCTAAAACATGCATCCTAATGGGGTCCATCCAAGTGGGCCACACAACCATATATAATGACATAAAATAAAAATAAATTAACGAAAAAATTGAAATGAGAAGGGAGAGAGAGATGGAAAGTGGAACATGCTTGTGATGGAGGGCTCCGCCACTATGAGCCCTCCCTTAAAGAGATCGAACAATAAAACGGGTCCCTTTACACATAGATCTAACAAAATCAAATCCAACGGTGGAGATCCTTTCTCCACCAATTTGGACGTTCTAGATGACCTTCAAATGTAATGAAATAAACTCATGATGGGGTCCATGGAGAATGGCCTCTTCATGGATGATCATGATGATCAAAGTGGGCCATCGGCCACATCCTAGGGTCCCAAATGAGATCCAAACCATTGATCGGTTGGCCTCACTTGGCCCATCTCAAAAATAATAAAAAAACTACTACGATCATGCACCCACCGTCCGATCTTCTTGCTCCTAGGGGTTCCTTAGCACCTTAGCTTCAACTTCAATGGATGAGATGAGGAATGGAGGGTTGAAATGGGAGATGATGGGGTAGGAAAGTGGGCCACCTTGGAGTTTTTTTGGGAAGCTTGGGAGAGCTCATACGTATGAGGGGTTTGCTTGGATTTTTTTTTCAAATGAGAAAGAGAGAGAGTGTTGTAGAGAGAGATGGAATGATGGGTGATGGAGTGATGGATGTGGTGGTGATGGGTGTGTAAGAAATCCTTGACTTTTGAGGCCTTTTATGTAAGAGAGGTATGGGCTTTGTAAGAAAAACTTGACTTTTGTGATTGCTTGGGAATGGGTGAAAGGTGATGTATACTTGATATGTGATGGATTGATTGATTGATGGATTGATGGGATTGATGTGACACATCATAGAGATTCCCTTTAGTTTCGCAACGCGCGGCGTTTCCTTGCACCGAACATCGGCCTACAGCTCTCGACCAGGGTATCGCCTTGGCGCGCGAGTCGTGGCATTGGAATCGCGGCGACAGCGCGGTCGCTATGGTATTGGTCTTGGGTTGAGTCGACTCGGGTTGACGGCGAATGAATCAGGGTCGCGCGTGACTATCGGTTAAGGGTCGAAGGTTACCGGAATTCGACCGGTAAGACCGCGGAAGTCTATGGAATTGTACGGACTAAGAAACGGGTCTTACAGCTCTACCCGCCTGGGGCGAGGCCACAGCCTCCTCGGCCCCTACCCTGCTGTCGGCCGAGTTTTGACCCTCGATGCGGACATCTCCCCCCATCTCGAGGGGAAAAATCATATTGTGCACCATTCTAATGGCCTCCTCCCGTTTTAAGGAAGATGGGATAGCAACGGGGGGCTCGGGGGCTGTCGCAAGAGCCTCAACAGTGGGGGGAATGGTGATAGCAGGAGCAAGAGGAGCAACAGGGCTTGGAATGACTGGAGTGTCGGCCACGGTCGTTCGGACGAGCCCCGGAGGAGGAGATACCACCGGGCGTAAAACTGTCGAAGGAGCCATAGCATTACTATGGCGCGCCAGGGTCAGCACCGCGGGGCCAGAGCCGACTGGTCTCAAAACTAGGAGTGTTAAGGTCGGCGCAACAGAAGATTCCCCCGCGCGAAGGAGGACTGACTTCTTCTGAGTGATCTTCACTCGGGGAGCTTCCTTCAGCAACTTCGCCGCTGTCAGAGCCACTTTTCTCTTCTGAGCTCTGGACGCCTCGGCCATGCCTGTGCAAGAAAAGACGGTATCAGCTACTAAGTGATTGAAAGGAAGCCCATCAAAGAGATTAGGGCAGCTTACTGAGGGACGTGGGCAAAGGCTGAGACTTACAAAACCCAGACCAGTGAAGATTGGCCGTGGTGATCAGATTAGCCCAGGAACGAAGCATCTCCGATCGCGCTCTGGCCTTCGCAATACGATTTTTCTTGTTTGAGTCGAGGAGCGGCAACCCTTTGGGAAAGCTGTAAAAGGAAAAGGAGAAATTTCACTTCAATTGAAACAAGTGAAAACTAAGGAAGCAATCCGGATGTTAGATGAAGTCCGACCTGTTTTCGTAAAATGGGTCGGAATACGAGCCGTTGAGGTCCTAAGCTCAGCTGCTAGTGCCTCCCATTCACCTGCCGCTCAAAACCACTTATTTTTTCAGTCCTTGTTGGAGGACGGTAGGTGCATCACCAATCCCGAACCCTTGCTCCCATGAGTCACAAAATAGTACCATGGATCGTTGCTGTCAAGCTTGACCAAGTACAGACTCAGCAGTTCCTCTGGGGTCAGCTCGGAGTTTCCAACTTGTCTCCAAATAATATAAGCGAAAATCATCACTCTCCAGGCATTCGGAGTAAATTGTCCAGGAGTCAATCCAAGGTAAGCCGCAACCTTCCTAATAAAGGGGTATAGTGGGAGCCGAACCCCGCACTGCAGCGCACAAAGGAAGATGGCAACTTTTCCCTTGGAGGGAGCACTAGCCATGTCCATAGGCCCAGGGGCCCTTATCTGAACAGAGTTAGGGATTTGGAACTCCGAACGGATCCACTCTATCTGAGGTTCCGACATAACAGAACCTCCTGGGACTACCTCCGCGGCGCGCAAACTCGCGGGCATTTCGGTGGTGGCAATGGTCTCGACTCGGCAGGCTCGGGTATCCCTCTTCTTGCTGAGCTGCTTGGTCTTAGAGCCTAATGTCTTTTGTCTCCGAGGCGGGGGGTATGAGAGAGTGGTCTCGAAAGGGCCGTCGGAAGCCCCACTCCCACTTTCAGAACCCCCCGGCTCGGAGTCATCGGCGTATTCATGAAGCATCTTAAGGTCGGAAGACATGGTAGGAAGAAGGATGAAGATCCACAGGACTCACCGGGTGACTGCCGGAAATCACCTTCTATCGAAAACTTCAAACTCTACTGAAAATCACCTTCTACCAAAAACTTCGAACTCGGTCGGAATCGCCTTGTCAGAAATCATCTCCTCCGGTATGCTCTTCTGATTCATAATATAAAGTGATGAACTAAAATTCGGGGTGCCTTATATAGGCAATGAAGGAATTCTGCATTGATGGCGACCCTTAATGGCCGCAGCCGAATCGGCATGAGGTGATCTCCGAGCACACATGGCCGCACCTCATTGGAGGAATACTGAACCATCGGTTCGGCTCTGACATCGGGCATCGTACCTCGGTATGCGAAGCAACGCCCGAACAGTCGGAACCGTCACGTACACGTCTCCTCAGGCCTGCGTGACAACCTCTCATAGGCTGGAAGGAGATTCGGAATCGTAACCGTCGCCACGCGTCAACCGAAGCGACCAGCACCGTGTAATTCAAAACCCGTCATCATTGTAGTGAGGGCGGAAGATTTCTTACATGAGTACTCTCCGAGCTTGCAAGCAAACTCAAAGAGTAGGGGGCTTTTGTTATGAGGAGATCTGAGCCCATGAAAGAACATCAATCTGACTGTAAGTCTGAGCCGACTCGATGCTGTTACGTCCGAGGCACCCGAGGCACTATCCATCTGACCTGATTCCTGCATCACAACAACGACACGTGAGTCTCTGGGTGCGACTCAGCTCTGAGGCCGACCGCATCCGATCCGACTCGACGGGTCGAGTCAGACGCCGTTTAACTTGGAGATTGTCCTTTATTCTGAGGTCGGATGAGCTGAGCCGAGTAGATAATCAGGGGGGCACATCCCATCTGGCTGACATGGAAACTGTCATATCTGAGCATGGCCGATAACTTCACTCACAGAAGCACACGATTCACTAGATACGTTGCGCAATCAGTAGATTGTGCGCAGTATCTCCATGATCCTAAAATCTCTCTGATCGTGCCGAGATTATCGGACCCAGACCATTCCACAGGCAAATATAAATATTACCAATATCTACAGGTACGCGAAATCAAGCTCTCCTCTCCCTACTCTCTACTTAGTCCCCGATTCTCTTGTCCTGACTTAGGCATCAGAGGGTCCCCAGGCCTAACCAGGGTCACCTTTACCCGTTTTCTTGGTGCAGGCTTCAGGGACGACACGTAGGGGGTGACGTGGAGAGAGGGCCGACCAGATTTTGACCTCAACAATGATTATATAAGATGATCCTAAAACATATAAAGATGCTATATCTTCTAGAGACTCAGTTTTCTGGAAAGAATCTATTAATGATTAAATGGAATCTATAATGTCAAATCAAACATTGAAACTAGTTAACTTACCTTTAGGTTCTATACCCATAGGTTGCAAGTGGGTATTTAGAAAGAAATATCACACCGATGAGACTATCCAAACCTTTAAAACTCGACTAGTAGCTAAGGATTTTAGATAAAAAGAAGGGATAAATTATTTTGACGCATATTCTCCTACAGCTATGATAACATTCATTAAGATATTATTTGTACTAACTTCCATACATCATCTTCATATTTATCAAATGAATGTAAAGACCACATTTTTGAATGGTGACCTCAATGAGGAGGTATACATGGAACAACCTGAAGGATTCGTTTTACCAGAAAATGAAAATAAAGTGTATATATTAATTAAATCTTTATATGGATTAAAACAAGCACCAAAACAATGGTATGAGAAGTTTGATTCTAAAATACTATCTCTTGGTTTCATGCATAATGTAGCTAATAAATACATATATTTTAAAGCAGATGGTAGCTGTATTACTATTATTTATCTATATGTTGATGACATGTTAATAATTAATAATAAAATGGAAGGTGTGACTGAAATAAAGAAGTTTTTATCTTTCGTATTTAAAATGAAGGATCTTAGACAAGTAGATACAATCTTAGGTTAAAAATATTATGTGGGTTGTTATGCTTTGTGTCAATATCATCATATTAAGAAGATACTAAAAAAGTTTAACCATCTAAATATAAAAAAAGTAAAACTCCATTTGATCAAAGTATCAAGCTAAATGAGAAAAACGGAAGAGCAGTTGTACAACTGAAATATGCGAGTGTTATAGGGAGTCTTATGTATGCTATGCAATGCATTAGACCTAATATTGCATATGTTGTGATTAAACTTCACAGGTTTATTAGTAACCCCAATACTGAATATTGAAATGTAATTAGTAGAGTCCTTAGTTACTTAAAAGTAACTAAAGACTTAGGACTATTTTATTCAGAGTTTTCTCCCATATTGGAAGGATATACCGATTTGAGGTGGATATCGAATGCAGGGGATAACAAGTCTACTATAGAGTGGGTATTCACACTAGGAGGTGCAACTGTATCTTAGGGATTTAAGAAGCAGACCTGCATAACTCACTTGACTATGAAGTCTGAATTTATAGCCCTAGTTGGTTGAGTGGCTAAGGGATCTTTTACTAAAAATTCATTTATGTGTAAAGCTTATATCGGATGTGTCACTAAATTGTGATAGAGATACGTTAGTTAGAGCCTATAGCAGCACCTATAATGATAAGTCTAAGCATATAAGTCTTTAACATAATTATGTCAGACAATTGATTTGAGATAAAATCATTGCTATTTTCTATGTGAAATCAAGCAATAACTTAGCAAACCCTTTTACTAAACCTCTACCGGGAGAGATAGTAAAGGCAATATCTAGAGAGATGGGGTTGAAACTCTTCAACTAAAGTTTCACCAGTGATGGTAACCCAACCTAAAATAAGAAAATCTCTAATTTCGGGTTTAATGAGTAAAAATAAGTTACTTATATGTGAAAAGTTTTTAACACTAAAATTGTACATAACCTCATCCATAATAGATAAGCATTGAGCGTTACGAAAGAGAGTTGAGTCTTAGAACTCTTAATGAAATTCAATCTAAATGACAAATGTCTTAAAGTAATGAAGACACTAGAAGGATGTAATGCCACGAATTTCAAGGGCAAAGTAAGAACTCAGCTTCTGAATTCTCGAGTGCCACGTGTGCCCTAATGGGCTTCAAATTTTAATTAATTTGGATGATCTCATAAGCAATGGAGAGTTTAAAAATGCATGAAGTATAAGTAAGTCATAAAGAGTATTAAGTGCTACTAAATATAAAAATATTTAAACCACAAATCCAAAAATATCCAAACAGGAAACTAGTCCCACCCATACATATGTCTCAAAGTGACTAGGGCCCTGTCCCATATCTCGTGATCGCCCGAACTCGGACTAGAAGGATCCGTCAAAAGTCTGAAAATATGCCCGCTCCTCCTCATCGTCCATGCTGGCGTCCCCCGGCGCTTTTAGCTCCGTCGTCCCTACATCTATAACACGTTCTGGTTGGTGTTTTAAAATACCATCTCAGAGTAGGAGTGAGTGATCAACTTAGTGGTACCATTAACTATAGTTACACAAGTTATCATGCACAAGAGTAAGTTTAGTGAAAATGATACATCCACAGAATCCTATATACTCTAGTTAATGCAAATGCATGATTCAATGATATTATGCATGCCTCTCACCACAATACTCCCTTTTGGGACACCATTTAACGTTTGCGAACTAACACTCCCACAATCGACCACTACTGCCAAATCATAAAAGTAACTGATGCATGTAATGCAAATATTAGTCGAGTTGATTAGTTAAGTTTATTCATCTAGAAGGTTGGAGAAACTGAGATACCCCGATGAATCATTGCCCTAATCTGATCGCGAGACTCTAATGGCCATGGCCGTGCGACTCTCGCGATCCTTAGCCCTTGTGGATTCGTCATTCTCATATCGCTTAAG
Organism: Magnolia kwangsiensis; assembly: GCA_037074715.1. NCBI lineage: Eukaryota > Viridiplantae > Streptophyta > Magnoliopsida > Magnoliales > Magnoliaceae > Magnolia > Magnolia kwangsiensis. The sequence goes on from CM073583.1 coordinate 93,119,067, forward strand.
CTCATACGAAAACTGTTGGGACATTAGAGTCCTGATCGCGGTCACTATAGAGAGGTCGTCACCCCAGCATAGGTCGACAACTCGGGCATAATGTCCCATACCACCATCCCAAACTCACTAGTCTTTGGTGCTCACTGGTTACTACGAGGAGGCTCGTCACCCCAGCATAGGCCGACAGCTTGGGCATAGTATCACATACTACCATTCCCAGCTCATGAGTCTTATAGGCCGTAAATTAAGGTTATCAGTGGGCGCAAAGGTTATAGGGTGCCTCAGGTTCTAGCAGGCGTGTACAAACATGGTTAACGTACAAGGATGACCAACTGGTGGACCACTCTATTCCCATGAGACGAACCATGGATTGTACGACCTGAGAAAAACGTCTCATGTAGTCCAACTATAGTCGAGAACTCACAGTTTTGCTAGTTGGGCCAAACTTGCCCATGGGTTGACCTAACGGAAAGGTTGCCCAAAAAGATTCCGGTTGGCTGGCCGATCAGTAAAAAGGCATGTGTGCAAGTGTACAACAAACGTTGAACAATTTCAGGGACAACTCCAGCTAGGGATTTGCATGTTTCAGAATTCCCACAATATAGATAGCAATACACTCAATTCCTACACATCAACCAATAGTGAAAATTATGTTCAACATATTTCAGCAATTCAACAAAGTGGACAGCCATACATCCAACTGCACCTTTCAATTGCATGTGCCAACATCTAACTTACAAAATCAGCAACATTGAAGGAAATCAGGTTCAACAAAATTCAGCAATTCAACAAGTAGACAACAATACACCTAATTTACATCTATCAATCACATGTGACGAAATTCAATCATACAAAATTAGCAACATTGGGGAATTGCACATACAATTCCCTAAATTGACCAATAATTCAGCAATCTACGTATCAGGGAATCTCGAGACCTAAATCCCTTTTCCAAATTTAGAGAAATTCTACGCATGAGTCTTAAATCAAACAATACATAAAAATCAGCAACACGTACACATATTCTTCACATAAAATCACTATGATTTATCCTAGGCACGATAATTTACCACCTAGAGGTAATGTTCCGCACCTATGATCGACCGGAAGCTCTTCCTGTCGCTCTAGCAGCGTTGGGTCCGCAAACTTGACGTGTCGGGGCCCTATGTCACATGAACTTCATATCAAGGTGCATGCATGCTACCCTAGCTTAATTAAAATCGAGGAGGGCCTGAATTTGTTACCTTAGATTAGCCACACCTTGTCTCTGCGATAGTAGGACCGTGATTCCTGACAAATGATGGATGTATGAGTGTGGAAATTCTAATTTCCTAGCTCTCTTCCCTTTCACAACCTCCTTTCTCTCTCGGTCTCTCTCTTTCTCTCTCCTCTCTCTATCCCTTTGTTGGAAATTGTTGTGGAAATGAGGGGGGGGGGGGGGGGGGGGTTAAAGGGTTTTATACCTTAAAATTTTAAATCAATTAGCCCTAAGTTATATAAATTCCTTCAAATGGCCCTATGGGACCCATTTCTGACCGTTGGGCTTGCCCTGATGGTCCCCTGGCCCATCTAATATATGGGATAGGTGTCCCATGGCCCGATGAAGGGCTGTGCAAAGTTTGACGGTAAACGGAGACGGGATTTTATCGCAAGAGTCCGATTTGTGATCAAAGGTCACCGTTTCTCAATCGGGGGTTAGATTTGGTAGACAAGTACAGGGAAATATCTTCAACCTATGGTGTAAATTTGGGTAGAATCTAACGGCTGAATGTCCTAATTTATCGTCTTAAGTGGTAAGGCCATTTGTTTTAAAATTCAGATTTTTGGCCAATACTTGGGAGAGTTGCATTTTACAAGTGCTGACGGGACGACCCAAATCATCTGTTTTCAGGTGTCATTTGATTCCATTTCTCGCGATAGACCACAAGCCCAATGAGATGGACATTACTCTATAATTTTGGAACTAGTGGCCCACTAATGAGCAGTCTAAAGCTTGTTCAGGTAATCGGGGCACTTCTGGAATAAATTGGATAGGAAGATTTCTTAGGCACAGTGGTTGAGATATGGATTAACTAAGTTTACAGTATGACTTATTCGAAATTAGTAAAAATGGTGATTAAATCATGATCACTCTAAATCGTCGGTTTTCGGCTAAAAGAGTAACTGGGTTGATTTTGTTTATTAATTAAGGTCTGGGCCATAGTTGACTCTGCTTTGAGTAGATCTTTAATTTAATTACGGTTGTTTCATTAGTCAGTGGCAGGTCAATTAGATTTGGGCCCCATGTGAATAAATTATGGGGCTAAACTTGATGTTTAAGTGATCGGTTGGATTCATTGGTTTTATACGGTGGATTAATCTTATTTGTATAGTTCTTTATCGGTATAAGCCCATCTAGAGTGTCAAGGGCTAATAAGTGACGACGTGGCTAGTTATATATATATATATATATATATATATATATATATATATATATATATATATATATATATATATATATATATATAGAGAGAGAGAGAGAGAGAGAGAGAGAGAGGGACATGCTCGCCTACGCACGTGCGCACCTTTGCACACGTGTCATGGGTGTCGAATCAGAACGGTCCATAAGATGTGAAATCCCATGAAACCTTAGGGGGTGAATTTTCACCTTGATCTAAGATTCTGGTGGACCATAGCAAAGAGAAATTCAAATCAAGCGAAGAAACTATTTGCATTTTTCATGGCCCACCGAAGTTTTGGTTCAAAGTAAAAATTGGTACTAAGGGGTTTCAAGCGGTTCTGCTTCATGTGGACTGTTCAGATTTTCGAGACTCATCAGATATGATGAGTTCTCAAAAAAGTTCGTACGCAGTCCGTGCGAACTGGTTTGCAGGTGAGCGTTTCGCTATATATATATATATATATATATATATATATATATATATATATATATATATAATTTTAAGGACTTTTTGACAATCCAAAATAGCAAAAATTTAGGGTGTTACAATAGATCTCACTTATGTGGACGTAAAGATGGTGTCGTCTTTCATCAGAATTGAAATTTCTCTCAGAATCGTTCATGAAATAGGATAAGCACATGACCATTAATTGCGCTAAGGTAAATTGTGAGAACTCTAATATACACAATAGTGAATATGTGTGTAGTTTCTCCGACTCTGTTATATAGGAATAACTGATTTAACGCTGCAACTAACAGTTATTTCAATAGAGCTTTGAGATACTTACAGTAAGAGAAGATTTAAATTAAAAGATATCTTTCTTTATACATATAAGTTGTTTTTATTTTGACAAAAATATTTTTTTGAAAAAAATATGTTTTAAAATTAAGTGGGGAATTGTTGCAATATATTGTTGCAATATATATATATATATATATATATATATATATATATATATATATATATATATATATATATATATAATGGTTTGTAAAAACCCATTTTTTAGTGTTTTGGGAATAATCCCACATTGAAAAAAGAGAAGAAAAGTTTTGTGGTTATATGAGAAAGGTAAAATACTATTATGTTTATTTACTTGGACCGTGGTGCATTGGGCTTGCGTGTTCCAGTGCTACGCAATAGAATACTCACACGCGCGCTCGGGCACTGGCTCAGTGCGAGGGGTGGGCATGTGAGGCTGTAGAGGCGTTAGTGGCGCATTTCCTTTTTCTTTCTGCTAGAAATTTATGTACTAGAGTTCCATTTGATGGATCCTCGTATTTGCTAAACGCGGATCCACATAAGGCTTGTCGTATCTTAGGAGCTATTTGCCTGAAACCTTTTTGAATACTCAATCTATTTAAGTAGGGGTAAATAACGCTTTAAAGGTAGCGTTCTCGTAACGTGTTTCAGCCTATTCTGATTCCTAATTATTTTTTGGTTTACCAATTTTCAAAAAAAATATTTTTTGAATTATTTATTCAACAATTTAAACACTTAGTGGTATGTGTGTGTTGTATATCCACTTTGTCTATCAGTTTATTATTACTATTATTATTATTATTTTCACCTTATTTTAGGGCATGATTCCGAAAGTGAAGCAAATCCAAATCTGACCACACCACAAGAAATAGTCCACATTGACCATTAAAAACTTCTAATGGCCACAAAAGTTTTGGATGAATATTATATCATGTCTTTTTGACCTTATCGGCATGTGGATGGCAAATAAACATTATTGTGAGACTAATAAATTTTTTAATGGTGATCGTGCAATGACCATTATTTCTTGAGGTGTAGTACACTAGAGATTTGACTTTTCTTAATTGAATCATGCCCTAAAATAAGCTAAATATTATAACGGATAGAATGGACATGGATATAAACACATACACATCAAGGTGGGCCATCGTCAAGGACCCCAATTCAATTGTGTTTGAGTTTTGGTTGACACCCGTGGGCTCTTTACATGTGGCCTATTTAGATAGCAAAGGAAATTTAGATATTAAAAGATAATTATTATTCCAACATAAGATACGAGGTGATTAGAAAGTGAGTTTTATCAAAATTTCCTGGGCTATCTAAACAATACATTATTATTATTATTATTATTATTATGGAAATTACATGCTAGGGAAAATCTTTAAAAATCATCATCATAGGTTCATTGGAAATTTTCTTTTTCTTTTCCCTTGATCCAAATACACCTGAGTTTTTAGTTGGGTTTAAGTTTTTTTTTTTTTTTAAATTTTAAAATAAAAAAAGAAAAGAAAAAAGAAGAGCATTTATATGATTGAGCCTACCTTAATGGATAAATTAGAAAACCTTATAATCTTTTTAAATAATAATACATACTTACATATAATATTACAATTAAAATTAATTGGACCGACCTATACCTAAATTGGCCAACCTAATCTGAACCCAGTAGACTTGATTTTAAAAGTGTCCCAAAAGTCAAGAAAAGGGCTCCACCTGATTTGTTGACAGGTTAAAAAAAAAAATAGACCCAGATGCCCTATGATGGGATTGGGTTCATCAGGTACCTGTATCTCTCCTGGATATTGAGCTATCAGACGTAATATATATGATTTTGGGATAGGGCGAGCTACTTTAGCCACCCAAGCCACAGGTTGCACACGTGGGAAATACAATCAGATAACCATCAAATTTCTGTTTTAATTTCGTTTTTACTATTTATATTAAGTATCGATTTATAAGAGTTTTAGCTATAGTTAAATTGTGAAACTTATCGCTAGGTAATTTCGTAGTCTTATTTAAAAAGTCGCAATCTCTTTTTTCATCACCGTGATTCCGAACAGTTTTCTCCGAGGAAGACGGTGCTCGACCTCATCACGCCCATCCCTGCGTCAATAACCCAGATTGGATCCGTTATTTGGTGGATTGATGGACATCTAATGGACGGCCAAAACAGAACCTCAAGTCCGAGTTCAACTAACAAATGTCCAACAATAAGAGATGAGGATTGTCTAATCCGAATGGGCCTACGGTTTGGGAGATTTCACTGCAGGAATATAAAAGTATGGCGATTACAACTGTGTGAATCGGCGCGTACATGAGGCATCGTACTCCGCCATTGCATCAAACATTTCCTTTCACGTGGAGGCCATCTCTTCCAAAATGTGGGGAGGTCAGGATGCAGCCAAAGACAATATGGGACCCCAGATTCTGAGAATTACATTATCTTGAAGAGATAAGATCTTTTGGTACACGGCAAGCTAGAAGCTAGAACGTCTTCAAGGAGATTAGTTATCTCTAAGAACATTTTTTCCGGTGTTGAAAAAACGGACATCATTAGTTAGTGGGCCACCTATGCCAGTTGGCATGCTTGTCTTGTTAGTAGGGTATAGGTCTGCTAATGTGCTGAGGCGAGGTTCACCTAGCTTCTCTCCATGAGCGTAAAAAATCCAAACTCTGTGGGGCCCACCATGTTGAATATGTAAAAAATCCACTCCGTCAGTCAGGTTCCATCGTCGATTTTACATCTTGGGGTTAAAAATCAAAGAGACTCAAAACTTAGATGGGCCACACAATCGGAAACAACGTGGATGGGATGCCAACCATAGTTTTTCCGGGGTCACCATGGGGTGTATATTTCATCAAACCATTAATCAGTTGTAACTCAGCAGGATGAAGTTAAGATAAACAATCAGTGATATCTAACTCAGGTGGGCCACAATGCATCAACTTAGAGATTTTAAGAGTAATTTTACATTGTTTCCATTAATGCAGCTTATTGGGGTTTTTTTATGGGGCTAATACCTTGTACGCAAAGTTCAAATAAAGTTCTCACCCAACGGATGGATCCCACATCGCTGGGGTGTTGAACATGCTGCATAAAGCAGGTGTTGTAGATAATATCAGTCCGCTTGGACGCCACACACTTTTCATTGGTATGAAAGTGACATGCATGTGTTTGAAAGCTGCTCCCTCTCTCTATTTGGTTTTTCTAAAAATTAGGTTAGCAATGCGTTGATTAACTGTCTCACACAATTTATAATATGAGATGTATTAAAAGATTTGAACCACTCATCAGACTACCCCAACAAAAATTTCAATCACAATTTAAAAATAAGCATGTTTTAATAAGGTTTTTGGTTTTTCTCATGTTGGGTGGGGAAGAGAATTTTAAGCTCTTCATAATCGGAGCTCTAAAAAATTTGGAGCTGAGTCCTCAACTCAAATAGACTGTGATCAAATCAGCTTCATGACTCAGTTATTTTGATATTGATCCTGCTCGTCAAGTATTTGATGAAATAACTCAATGAAGTATTATTTTGAGCGTGTACATTCTCCATGGGATCAATTGGTGGTGAGGAAAGAATGAATATAAAACAAATTACTAAAAAAATATATATATACACATTATGAGACTACCTCATATCTTGATTTTGATGTTGCTTACCTAGTGTTTTGCATCTTAAGAGAATTTGAAGATGCATTTTATGTGTTTGAAAAAATTTCGCATAGGCTTGAATTGGCCCAAGTTATTGATTGAACTGAGCCGATCTATCCAAATAGACTCAAGGATCGAGTCGAGCTGAGTTTGAGCTGAGTTAGCAACTGGCCAAGCCGAGCCAAGCTGTGCCAAGCTCAACTCGGAGCAACCCTTGTACAACTCTTTTTGTACTTCACAGATATAGAGAGAATCCTTACTCCCTATAAGAATCCAAGGACTTAATCATGGAAATAAAATCTACTGGTCAAGTCATCCATTAAAACACATTTTTAGTGGCATCCAAGCACCCTCAAGCACCCTCAGGCCATGCCTAGCCCATGGACCTATACCCGGCTAGGCCAAGTCAACCTAGCTGATTCTCTGACATCAAATGATCATTGGCCTTGATAAATTTTTTAGGATGTGATGTACGACAAACCTTGCCGTCTTTGGTAATCTAACCTTCATCAGTGGTCCACACACCAAAAATTAATAAAAGCCTAGTGAAAAGAACCAAAAAGAAAAAAGCACAAGAGGACAATGGCTGGCTAAGATTTGCCATTCTTAGAAATTGTTGGAATTCATGATTTGATCCAGCGTGGCTTAGACAGACAAGGACTCAAGAACGGCACACGTCATGATAAATGACTTTGTACTAAATAAAAAGGGCGTGTTCTCACAACGAGGTACTGTTTGGATGGGTACCCAATCGACATTTTATGGTGGAGTTCCTTTTACCCCATGCTGAGATGGTAAGATGATGTGAACCACTCATGCTATGGTTGCTATTCTATATGGCCCACCCTTGGAAACTCAGGCTGGAAGGATGATTCAGCATCACTATGCGTGAATGAATAATCCACGATGTTAGAAATAAAATTTTCAATGGCTCACATTCAAATCCAAACATTGAAGCACAAAATCAACACTAAAAATTGGGATTATGGGACCATAACTTAGTCACGGTAGTGAAGAGAAGATGGATGTTGAAACTATCATGCAGCAAAACCAACTCATTTTCTCTCACACCATCCAGGCTTGTTTAGACTCAACTTTCACCGAGGGTTGTACGCATCACCAATGAATTTAATTTTCAGGTCATATGATTGAAGGAGAGTGATGCCATGGGTATTTGTTCGGCTCAAGCGATTCACCGTTGACACGTATCTCCACCTTCGGCATTTAAATGGATGAGGTAGCGTGTATTACACAAATCCATGAGGCCCATTGTGATGCGTGAGACGTCTAATCCATCTTATCTATTATATATGATAATTCATATTAGAATGTTAGCCTAAAATTCAGTTAAGTCTAAAATTTAAATGGACCACACCACATCGAAGATTGATGCAAGGATGGGCATTATGAGGTCAATCATTATCTTTCTTAAGGAGATAATTACTCCGAATCTATGGAACATATCTGAACTCATCGTAGAGGTATATTGAATTCACAAAGAGAGATAAAAAAAAAAAATCAAGTAAAATTGAAAATAAATTGATTCATGGATAAAAATAAATTTATAATCCTTTAAATAGTAATACCAAACCTAGGAAGAAGTTTCAGAATCAAACTCCAACTCAAACTCCTAAAAACCGTGACTTACTATAAATAGTAAACTTATTATTTATATACCGTCATGATTTGTACTAGATTTTATAGTTTTCAGCCAAAACTAGTAAGTGTCCGATTTTTGTATTAACCATGTTATTCTCTTACTTTTTCTAAGTATTTTTCATGTTGGACACAACTCCTAAAGCTCAATAGATCAAAAGTTATGATCAAACTAAAACTTAATATAAATAGTAAAAATGGAAATAAAATAAATTTTCGACCGTCAATCTAGTGGAATCTCACAAATTCAGCATGGGCATGGGCAACCTGTCATAACGAGATTGGGTGGCTAAAGTAGCTTCTCCTACCCCAAAATCATATATGGTACGTCGAATAAATCATTCTGATTTGCAACACACACCTGTTTTAAGATTCTGATGGTCTGTATCACTTCTACCTCGGATTGGGCCTTCTCTACTCCATCTTAGACATGAAAGTGTCGGCAACCCGTTCTACATCAAAGATTAGAGATGGGGCACACACCACTGAAACTCTCCTAAGGCCACGTGTATTTTGTGATAGGTTGATATATATAATGCTCAGCTGCACATCAGTTCGCACCGAAATCGTGCAAACTTTTTAAGAACTCATCATACATGACATGACTCCAAAATCTGAATGGTCCACGTGAAGCAATACCTTATGAAATCCCCCGAACCCAATTTTTTTACTTTGATCCAAAACTTTGGTGGGCCATGAAAAATGAAAACAGACTCCTCCCTTAATTTGCATTTCTCTTTGCTATGGCCCACCGAAATTTTAGATCAGGGTGAAAATTTATCCCTTAGGGTTTCATGGGATTCTGCATCACATCGACCGTTCAGATTAGACGCCCATAACATGTGTGCAAAGGTGCACACATGCGTAGGTGTGCAAGTGAGCATGACTATATATATATATATATATATATATATATATATATATATATATATATATATATATATATATATATATAGAGAGAGAGAGAGAGAGAGAGAGAGAAAAGGTTCTATACGGTCGAGCTCATGAGAACTCCCCATGAGGTTGAGCTGTGTGGGCCCCACCATGATGTATGTCAAACATCAACACCATGCATTTGATGGGTCCCCTTTAAATTATGGGATATGCCAAAAATCAGTCGTATAGGGAACTCAGGTGGGCCATACCATCTAAAATCATGTGAAGACATGCCTAAAACATATAAAAGAAATTGGTGGGGCCCACCTAAAATTTGAATGTGTCTGAAACTTGGTTTGACCCATCATCCAAGTGGGACACACATACTGGATGGGCTGGATTTGTGAACCACATCTCGGTGGGCCCAAAAAATGATTATGAATGTTTTAATAGAGGGTAACCCCTCTCAACTTTTGTATGTGGTGTGGCCCACACAAGTCACGGATTGACTTGATTTATAAGCCCTAGGCCCACAATGGAATGGTGCATCCGAGTAATGTGGTAGATGTTCGACATACATCATGGTGGGGCCCACATAGCTCCACCTCATGGGGAGTTCCCATGAGCTCGACCGTATAGAACCTTTTCCCATATATATATATATATATATATATATATATATATATATATATATATATATATATATATATAAGGAATAGATTTTACACAAATATAATTGTGGGCGCGCAAAGATCTTTTTTGTCGAATGTGCTTTTTCAAGCTAATTGAATGTAGAGATGAGGGAGACATGATTACCGGTAAAAAGTAAATCATGCTTGAGTGAATCACGGTAGGATTTTCATTGCCCAATGAGGGAGACATGATTAGCGGTAGAAAGTAAATCATGCTTAAGTGAATCACGGTAGGATTTTCATTGCCCATTAACACTAAAATACAAATCACATTATAAATGAAATCAATATGATTTAGAATTCTCAATTGTGTTTTGATGCTTGTAATTAAAATGCATTAGAATCCAAGAATTGTGTTTAGATGGCTATAATTGTGAAGCACTTCCCCAATAACTTGGAATGCATTAAATATATTAGTTTTAATACCCCAAATTAATATATGTGATATTTGACGTAATAATTGTGATAAGCCTATAAAATATAAACTTTGGCTAAAAATAAAGAAATTCTAAACCTTGGGTGCACTATAAAAATAAGTTCAATATAATAATAATAAAAAGTCTAATCATTTCTAGTATTTACATATGATTCTTAACCTTTTGAGAGGAATCCACTTTACCTGATTTTATTACATTACATTTCACATTAACATCAATTGTAATTGTTTCCCATTAATTAAATAACCCTTTTTATCCATATTTAATCATTTACCAGCAATGACAACCATTTACCATTAACCAAACAACCTTGTAACTACCCCACCGACACTATATGATATTGTCTGCTTTGGACACGCAAGCGTGCCCACACGGTTTTATTCTCAGGATTTTCCCCCAAAAGGCCTCATACAAGGAAGGTGGGAGCTCCACATATAGCCCAGGGTCAGGGCGCCCATCCATCCGATATGGGACTAACCTTACCCAGCGCCCTACCAACTGGAGCGTTATTTTCGAAGCCCGACCAATTGCAATGGGACCTGGATGACAACCCATGCTCGGACCACAGCCAGGCTGCATCGGGGTGTTAGAATTGTCACGCCCCAAACATACATCAAGGCGGGGCCTATGCAAGCGACCCCTTTCCAAAGGCTTTGAAAGAAGCCAATATTTGTGTTTTCCTTCCACGTCCAGTGTCCAGACGCTGGACGTTTCTTTTCTTTTCTTTTCTTTTCTTTTTTTTAGGTGGGCCACCACAAGATGGATGATACATCTAAGATGGGCCCCACTCATGGACAACTTGGATAAAATACATATTTCATGGTGGGGCTCATTCAAGTGGGCCACATGGCCACATCAACATACAAAGAAAATAAATAAAAAGGAGAGGGAGAGAGAGAGTAAAAGGGTGGGACACGCGTGATGAAGCGACCCCGGCACTATGGGCCCTCCGTTTCAAACATCCAATCATACATCAATGGGTCTCATTGCATATGGGCCTTCCAAATAAAATATCAATGGTGGAGATCCCTCTCCATCCAAAATGAACGGTATATATGACCTCTATAATGCAAGGAAGGTAAACATTATGATGGGGTTCATGGAGATTAACCCGATCATGGAATGATCATGATGATCAAAGTGGGCCATCGGCCACATCTTAGGGTCTAAAGTGAGATCCACACCATTGATCGGTAGGCCTCACTTGGCCTATCATAAAAATAAAAAAAACTACCCTATAGAAGCACCCACCTATCGATCTTTTCAGTCTGTTAGATAGCCTATCTCCTTACGCTTCACTTTGATGGTGGAAGATGAAGAATGGATGGATAGGATAAGAGATTTGGGATGAGAAGTGGGCCACCAACATGCACTCTCTCACATGGAAGAGAGCTTGGACGTGAGCTCTCTCTTCCTTACTTGGAAATGGTGTGAGAAAAGAGAGAGGGAGATGGGATGTAAGGAGATGTGAGAGATGGGTGATGGATGTGAGTGATGGACGAGGTGATGGTGTACTTGACATGAGAGTTGACTTGGTGGTTGCTCGACTTGTGGAGAAAGAAAGCATGGTTGCTTTATACTTGACATGAGAGGTGATTGATGGGATTGATTTAACTGTTGTAGAGATTCTCTTGGGATTGCTAACGCGCGGCATTTTTTCTCGAACTGAACGTAGGCTCACATCTCTTCGACTGCGTATCGGATCGGTACATGAGTCGCGGCGTTGAAACCGCAGCGACGGTGCGGTCGCAATGGTACAAGTCTCGGATTAAGCCGACTCAAATGTATAAGATACGACTTACGGTCGTGTCCAAAGTCGATTACAGGTCGCGGATTGCCAGACTTTGACGGGAAAGATTGCGGGAGTTGACGGAACAGTACGAATTAGGATATGGGTCTTACAGCTCTCCCCACCTAATAAAAATTTTATCCTCAAAATTTACACTACCATCGCAGTTAAACACAACTCATAAGGGGATAGGGAACTTAACATCATATATAATCAAAACATAACATATTATCAAAATCAAACACCTTAGAGATGTGGATAACGCTCATAATTTTTTGGCTCTAACTCTTAGGATGCATCATTTATGAGCAATCTAGCTAGATGGTGTAGGGACTAAGTCACACGAATCATCGGCGACTACTCCTGATGATTGAGGGTCCTGCTGGATGGCATAAAATCTGTCGTGAGCCTGCTGGGGAGGTGCAAGTCCCCTCTGAGGTCTCTGCTGCTACGGTGGAGGTCCCGGAGGCTGATGCTGAGGTCGCTGCTGTTGTGGGGGCTGTCGCGGAGGCTGATACGGTGTCCTCGGCTGTTGATGCTGTGGTGGCTGTCGCGGAGGCTGATGCGGTGCTCTCGGCTGCTGTTGTGTGGATGGGGACACTCATGCACACGATGTCCTGTCCGGCCGCAACCAAAGCAAGTACCAGTGAACGGTCCTGAAGGTGGTACTGGGGGTGCTACTGGTGCTCAGAATGCTGGGCGGGTCGTGTGTCGTTGCTGTAGATGATGCTGCTGCGGCTGGGATCTACTGGAGGGCTCCTTCCTCTTCTTATTTCCTCTCTGGTCACGGGCTCTCTGCACACCGGCCCAATCTGTCTCATATATTAGGGTTCTCTCCACTATCTGCTCAAACGTCCGAAGCATGTGTCCGATCACACGACTCCTAATGGCAGGATGCAAACCGTTCTCAAAACGGCGGGCCTTCCGCCCCTCATTATCAACAAGATACGTCGCGAACCTCGAGAGCGCGACAAAACGTGCCTCGTACTGGGACACTGTCATGTTTCCCTGGACCAAAGTCTCAAACTCCAACGCACGCTGCTGTCGCACATGCTCGGGAAAGAACTTCCGATCGAATCGGTCTAGAATGTCCTCCTAAGTCCACTCGAAATTGACCGCTACCGAACGGGCTATAGATGCCCACCAATACTGAGCCTCACCCTGGAGAAGGAATACGGCTAATGGGACTCGCTGCTGGGTAGTACATCTAATGGTGTCGAATATCTTCTCTGCCTCAGAGCACCATATCTCTGCTGCAGAAGGGTCTGGCTCGTCCCGAAAATACGGAGGATCGTGCTGTCGAAAGTCCTTGAGAAGAGCGCTCACACGCTCCTGCTCGGCCTCGGCTTGTGTAACAGTGGAACGCCTGCTCTGCCCGTGAAGAATGGCGGTCATCGCCTGCAACATCTGCTGCAGCTGAGTAGCACTCATAGGTACGGTTGGATCCGCATCGGTCTCAGGTAAAGGAGTGGCATCCTCAGGCTGGAAGGCAAGAATATCTAGTGGTGGAGCAAGAGTAGCAGGTGGTAAAGCGGGAGTCGCAGGTGGTGGTGCGGGAGTTGCAGGTAGTGGAGCGGGATTCGCTCGGGTCGCTCTTCTAGCCATTACGTCCTACAGGAAGGAACAAAGGCTTATAAGCCTTGAGAATTCTCGAAGGCATAAACGTTAAGGGTCTATGTCGAAAAATCGCTAAGTCATTCGGACTCGAAACCTATTTATAGTAGATATGTGATGTGATCCTCAGGTATTCCCAAGTGATGCTCTGATACCAACTTCTGTCACGCCCCAAACCCAGAAATCAGATTCACATGAATCCCGATTGCAGAATCTGGTGCCGATAGCCTCCGTAGTGCCCCATTCTTGGCTCCTAACAATCAAATGCCAGATTTCAATCCTGGAATCCTACGAGGAGGATTTTCAGAATGAATTTTTTTTTGTAATGGAGCATAACCACAAGCATAACCAAGTCACAAAACAACATCACCACATATCCACTATATCAAAAACTTTAAATACAATGCGAAAAGGGAAATACAAGGTGATTAAAAAACACAAAAGGTCGTGATACGCACTCCTGCCTCAGCGCTGCTGCTGTCCAACGCTACCTACACGCAACTGTCGTGCATAAGCTTACAAAAGCTTAGAGGGTAGTGTAAGTGTGTGCGTAAGGCAAGTGCCAAGTATATAATATCAGAGTAATGCGGAAACCTACGGTAAGTCCATGAATAAAACCAACCATACCAATGTTATGTAATACAAGGCATGAATGCTATCGGCCATACCAAGGCCATGCGATGCGAGACATGAATGCCAGCGGCCACATCGATGCAATGCAAGGCCTACATAGCCGAATGTCATATGTAAAATGCAATCCAAGCAAGTCGGTACTCATCAAGTACATATATCAGTACAGTTCCTCTCTAGATATCACCGGGGTCTAATACACACACACTGACTGCCTCCTCCCTAGTTGCAAGCCAAGCAAGCGAAAAAGACCTCACTATCCGCCTGACCAGTAGTCTGTCAATACCTACCCGGCTTGTCGATAGCGGATTCATTTGTGAGCTGGTCAAACTCAGCCTAGGTTATATCCCCCTCACTCAGGCAGATAAGGCCACACCCCCTTCCAACCGACCACGACATAGTAGGAGACGCGGCTTACTGGTATTCGGCACTCGGGCGATCATGTATCCACTCAGTCTAGACGTTGGAGTATCTCCTAGTACCAAAAAGGTTCTGGGACTTTCACCCAAGGATATCTTAAGTGCCTACAGTGCTAGAACCAAGTATTTTCAGTATCCGATACGGCCATCCACGATGTACCTGTGGAGCCACAGCTCTAATGTCGCTAGGGCGTGCAGTGATCAGGTCACACATATGCGAGATGTATGAATCACACCATCAAATCATGCAGCAATCCAGCGCGTACTGCCCGATCATGTGGGGCACTCTGTCTCATAACGAGTTCCGTAAATGGTCTGCCCAATGGCGTATGCTATGGTCAAACATTCCTCATATCAAGCATACATATGATGCGCATGCGCATGAATCATGAAAGTGTACTAAGTATGTGGTAAAGTAATGGTCTATTCTTACGCCGAAGATGGGCCTAGACGGTTTGCACGTAACAAGTATGGGCCTATCAATGGACCCTAGGGAGAGTTATAATGTGGACATCTAACCGACATTACTCTTATAATGTGGACGTCAAACCAGCATTATTCCTTAGGCACGACCCACCATAAGTAACATTACATAAACCATGAGAAATCACACATTGCAATGGACTCTTAAGGACATCCCATTGGGCCTCGACTCATGGGCCTTGGATACATTGAATGGGCAATATCACTTGGGCCTTACATTCATCAAATGGGTTACATTAGTAGGCCTCACCAACGAGCCTTATGTACATTGCAATGGTTCATAACCTGCGGGCCTAGAGTACATCACAATGGGCCTTACAATATTTCAAAATGGGCCACATCCCATGGGCCTTATATATATCAAATGGGTTTGATCCCATGGGCTTTATATGTACACCAAGGTGGGCCCTAATGAATGGCCATAAATAGATCAACATGGGCCCTATACACATACCAAAGTCGGCCCATTTGAACCATAGATCTGGCTCATTTTTAGCCCAGGCCATAAAATGAATTTACAAAATAAATGGACGGTTTAGATGCAACACATGCATCATGGTGGGGGGTCCACATAAAAATGGATGGATCTGACTCATTCTTTAGCTCATGCCCAAAAAAAATGAGCTTTCAAAGTGGTTGAACGGTTTGGATGCCACCCATGCATCATGGTGGGTTCCACACATACGGCCCACCAATGGAATGGACGGTTTGGATATAATACAAACATCAAGGGTGGGGGTCCACTGACTCATCCAGCAGCCAAAGAAATGACTGGACGATGTGGGAAATGCATACAACCCAGTGAGCTCCACCGTCCGGGCGGACGGGGGAATTAAGACACATGTATCATTGTGGGTCCCACGTGGGGGGCCCACTATAATGTTTACTTACCATCTAACCCGTTGATAAGGTCACAGAAGACTTGGGTGAGGAGGAAAAATAAATTTCAGCTTGATCCAAAACTTCCATGGGCCCAAAAATGGTTTTAATGGTAGGCTTTAAGTCACCACTATTTCCTCTGATGTGGGCCACCTGAGCCTTGGATGGGCTTGATTTTTGGGTGAGGCCTGCTTTAGGTAGGGGCCCACCATATGGACGGTTTAGATGGCCAATAAACATCAGGGTGGGGCCCACGGCTGGAGTCGTGGGTCTGCCTTCGTCTGCTCGCCAGCCGCTGGACGGCGTGATAAAACACATACATTAGAGTAGGTCCCCACCGTCCGCCTGGACGGTGGGATGGAACACGTACATCAGCGTGGGCTCCATGTGAGGGCCCACCATAATGTTTATATGCCATCCAATCCATCCATATGGTCACACAGACCTGGATGAAGAGTAAAAACAAATTTCAACTTTATCTAAAACTTCTGTGGACCCAAACAGGGATTAAATGGCAGACGGTCAGCCTCACTGTTTCCTGTGATGTGGGCTACCTGCTATAGATAGAGATGATTTTTGGTGGGGGCCCACAAACCTAAGAGGCCGAAAGAATGGACGGAGTGGATACAAAATATACATCATGGTGGGGCCCACGTGTCACCCCAAACCTAAAAATCGGATTCACATGAATCCTGATTGCCGAATCCGGTGCTGACAACCTCCGTATTGTCCCATTCTCGGTTCCTGATAATTGAATGCCAGATTCCGATCCTGGGATCCTACAAGGAGGATTTTTAGAATGAATTTTTTTTTTGTAATGGAGCATAACCAAGTCACAAAACAACATCACCACATATCCACTATATCAAAAATTTTAAGTATAATGCGGAAAGAAAAATACAAGGTGATCAAAAAGCTCCAAAAGGTCCTGATACACACTCCTACCTCAGCACTGCTGCTGTCCAACGCTACCTGCACGCAAGTGTCGTGCATAAGCTTACAAAAGCTTAGAGGGTGGTGTAAGTGTGTGCGTAAGGCAAACGCCTAGTGTACAGTATCAGAGCAATGTGAAAGTATGCGGTAAGTCCATAGAATCAACCATGCCAAGGCTATGTAATGCAAGAAGTGAATGCTATCGGCCATACTAAGACCATGCGATGTGAGATATGAATGTCATCAGTCACACCGATGCAATGCAAGGCCTACATAGCCAAATGTCATATGCGAAATGCAATCCAAGCAAGTCGGTACTACTCAAGTACACATATCAGTACAATTCCACTCTGGATATCACTAGGGTCTAATACACTTCACAGTGACTGCCACCTCCCTAGCTGCATAGTCAAGAAAGCGAAATAGACCTCACTATCCGCCTAACCAGTAGTCTGCCAATACCTACCTGACTCGTCGATAGCGGACTCATTTGCGAGCTGGTCAAACTCAGCCTAGCTTATAGCCCCCTCACTCAGGCGAATAAGGCCACACCCCCTTCCAACCGACCACAACACAGTGGAAGATGTGACCTACTGGTATTCGGCACTCAGGCGCTCGTGTATCCACTCGGTTTAGACGTTAGAGCATCTCCTGATACCAAAAAGGTTCTGGGACTTTCACCCAAGGATATCCTAAGTGCCCATAGTGTTAGAACCAAGTATTTTCGATATCCGATACAGCCATCCACGATGTATCTGTGGAGCCACGGCCCTGATGTCGCTAGGGCATGAAGTGATCAAGTCACACATATGCGAGATGCATGAATCACACGTCAAATCTTGTAGAAATCCAGGGTATACTACGCGATCATGTAGGGCACTCTATCTCATAACGAGTCCCGTAAATGATCTGCCCAACGGCGTATGTTATGATCAGTCACTACTCATATCAAGCATACATATGATGCGTATGGGCATGAGTCATGGAATTATACTAAGCATGTTATAAAGTGATGAATAACAACGAGTATGGGCCTATCAATGGGCCCTAAGGAGAGTTACAATGCAGACATTTAACTAACATTGTACATACAATGTGGACGTCAAACCAACATTGTTCCCTAAGCACGGCCCGCCATAAATGTAATTATATGAACCATGAGAAATCACACATTGCAATAGACCCTAAGGTCATCCCGTTGGGCCTCGACCCATGGGCCTTAGATACATCAAACGGGCCGAATCACATGGGCTTTACATTCATCAAATGGGCTGCATTAATGGGCCTCACCAATGAGCCCTATGTACATTGCAATGGTCCCTGACCCATGGGCCTTATGTGTGCCAAATGGGCTTAATCCCATAGGCCATATATATATCAAATTGGCTTGAATCCCGTGGGCCTTATATAGATTAAATGGGCCGGATCCCATGGGCATTGCATATGTCAAATGGGCCCAAACCCATGGGCCTTATATATGTCAAATGGGCTTAATCCCATAGGCCTTATACATGCCAAATGGGCTTAATCCCATAGGCCGTATATGTGCACCAAGGTGTGCCTTAATAAATGGTTATAAACAGGCCAACATGGGCCCTATACACATACCAAGGTGGGCCCTACTTGAATCATAGATCTAACTCATTTATTAGCTCAACCATGAATTTATAAAATAAATGTATGGTTTGAATGCAACACATGCATCATGGTGGAGGTCCACATGAAAATTGGAGGGTTGGGAGGCAACACATGCATCAAGGTTGGGGTCCACTGACCGCCTGCATGGTATGAATAAAACAAATACATCATTGGTGGGTCTCACCCACGCCAGCACACACCACATGGTAGCCACCACCAGGGATCGATGCCAGGACCCCAAGTGTTGGAACAAGGTATCCCCACTTAGTCCGCCAGTGGGACTGGCGTGGACAGTGGGTCCCACGTGGGGCCCACCATAATGTTTATTTTCCATCCAACCTGTTAATAAGGCCACAAGGACCTGGATGAATAGGAACAAAAAATTCCAGATTGATCCAAAACTGCAGTGGGCCCAAAAGGATTTCAATGGTAAAGTTCAATCACCACTGTTTCTTGTGGTGTGGGCCACCTGATTATCAGATCAAGTCGACTTTTGGGTGGCGCCTACTTAAGGTAGGGACCCACCTAATGGACGGCTTAGATGGAATATAAACATCAAGGTGGGGTCCACATGCAGGGCCGTGGGACCCTGCCTAGCAACCAGCACGTCTGACACAGCAGCAGCAGCTGCTGTGTTTGTATTTTTATTTTTTTTTTAAAACCCGATTTTCTAAGGTTTTTCGGGTGTGGGGCCCACATCTGGTAGATCCACTCTATCCAGTAGCTTCCATGGCCCTAAACAAGTCTATCAAGATCAATATTGAGCCATTTTCAGCGTGTAAGAAAAATCTGGGTGGATTTCAATGGTAATGATACAGTTTTCGATACTATGGCCCATCAGATACTTTGATCAACCTCATTTTTTGGCTCAACGCCTAAAATGAGTCGGGAAAGAGGATGGACGGCATGGATTAGAAACATACATCAAGGTGGGGCCTGTATGAATGGGCCACCCCATGAGTGTGGAACCAAACTAATATTGGTGTTTTCCTTTTTTGTCGTCCAGCGTCCAGGGGACGCTGGACGGTTGGGTGTGCACGAGCATTAAGGTGGGTCCTACTTATGTGGGCCACCAAATGAAGGATGGTGTGGGTACAACACATATAGAGTGGGCCCCACCCTTAGACGGCTTGGGTAAAGTACTTCATGGTGGGGCCTATTCAAGTGGACCACACGGCCACATCAACACACAAAGAAAAAAATAATGAAAAAGATAAGGAGAAAGAGATAAAAGGAGAGTGGAACACGCGTGATGGAGGGACCCCGGCACTATGGGCCCTTCGTTTCAACCATCCAATCATACATCAATGGATCCCATTGCATATGGGTCTTCCAAATAAAAGATCAACGGTGGAGATCTCTCTCCATCCAAAATGAACGGTCTATATGACCTCTTTAATGCAAGAAAGTAAACATCATGATGGGGTCCATGGAGAATGGCCCCATCATAGAATGATTTTGATGATCAAGATGGGCCATTGGCCTCATCTTAGGGTCCCAAGTGAGATCCAAACCATTGATCAGTTGGCCTTACTTGGCCCATCTTAAAAATATGAAAAATGAGCCTATGGAAACACCCACCACTTGATCTTCTTGGTCTGTCGGGATGCCGGTCTCCTAGATCTTCACTTTGATGGTGGAGATGGGAAATGGATGGCTAGGATGATGGGTTTTGGAGTGGAAAGTGGGCCAACAAAATCACTTCTTTTCTCATGGAAAATCCTTGGATGTGGGAGTGCTCTCTCCTTGCTTGGGAATGGTGTGAGAAAAGAGAGAGGGAGATGGGATGTAAGGAGGAGTGATGGGAGATGGGTGATAGATGTGAGTGATGGGTGAGGTGATGTGTTAGTTGACTTTGGTGGTTACTTGACTTGTGGAGAAAGGAAGCATGGGTGCTTTATACTTGACATAAAGTGATTGATGGGTGATTGATTGATGAGATTTATTTGACACTTTGTAGAGATTCTCTTGGGAATGTAAACGTGCGGCATTTTCTCGAAATAAATGTCGACCCACATCTCTTAGTCAGGGTATCGGATCGGTACATGAGTCGCGGCGTTAGAACCACGGCGACGGTGCGGTCACAATGATACAAGTCTTGAATTAATCCGACTCAAATATATAGGATACGACTTACAGTCGTGCGCAACATCGACTACAGGTTGCAGATTGCCAGAATTTGACAAGAAGGATCACGGGAAGCGACGGAACAGTACGGATTAGGATATGGGTCTTACACTGCTGTTGGAGCCATGGGTCCATGCTGGGATGCTCGCCCGCATGTGCAGGCACTGCCTGCGTCTCTGGCAACAGCAGGCCTACACCATGGCTCATGTATTATTATTTATTTTTTTTGAAAAATTGTGATTTTATAGCTTTTCACGTATAGGGCCTGCATCGGACAGATCCATCCCAGCCATTAGATTCCTCTGTCCAAGACCATTCAATCAAGACCAATATTGGGCTTTTTTTCAGCGTGTAAGAAAAATCTAGGTGGATTTCAATGGTAATGATACTATTTTCAACACTATGGCCCACCAGATACTCAGATCATCCTCATTTTTCGGCTCAACGCCTAAAATAAGTTGGGGAAGAGGATGGACGGCTTGGATTAGAAACATACATCAAGGCGGGGCCTATGCAAGCGACCCCTTTCCAAAGGCTTTGAAAGAAGCCAATATTTGTGTTTTCCTTCCACGTCTAGCTTCCAGACGCTGGACGTTTCTTTTCTTTTCTTTTCTTTTCTTTTTTTTAGGTGGGCCACCACAAGATGGATGATACATCTAAGATGGGCCCCACTCATAGACAACTTGGATAAAATACATATTTCATGGTGGGGCTCATTCAAGTGGGCCACATGGCCACATCAACATACAAAGAAAATAAATAAAAAGGAGAGGGAGAGAGAGAGTAAAAGAGTGGGACACGCGTGATGAAGGGACCTCGGCACTATGAGCCCTTCGTTTCAAACATCCAATCATACATCAATGGGTCTCATTGCATATGGGCCTTCCAAATAAAAGATCAACGGTGGAGATCCCTCTCCATCTAAAATGAACGGTATATATGACCTCTATAATACAAGGAAGGTAAACATTATGATGGGGTCCATGGAGATTAGCCTCATCATGGAATGATCATGATGATCAAAGTGGGTCATCGGCCACATCTTAGGGTCTAAAGTGAGATCCATACCATTGATCGTTGGCCTCACTTGGCCCATCATAAAAATAAAAAAAACTATCCTATAGAAGCACCTACCTATCGATCTTCTCGGTCTGTTGGATAGCCTATCTCCTTACGCTTCACTTTGATGGTGGAAGATGAAGAATAGATGGATAGGATGAGAGATTTAGGATGAGAAGTGGGCCACCAACATGCACTCTCTCACATGGAAGAGAGCTTGGACGTGAGCTCTCTCTTCCTTTCTTGGAAATGGTGTGAGAAAAGAGAGAGGGAGATGGGATGTAAGGAGATGTGAGAGATGGGTGATGGATGTGAGTGATGGGTGAGGTGATGGTGTACTTGACATGAGAGTTGACTTGGTGGTTACTTGACTTGTGGAGAAAGAAAGCATGGTTACTTTGTACTTGACATGAGAGGTGATTGATGGGATTAATTTGACATGTTGTAGAGATTCTCTTGGGATTACCAACGCATGGCATTTTTCCTCGAACTGAACGTGGGCCCACATCTCTTCGACTGGGTATTGGATCGGTACATGAGTCGCGGCGTTGGAACCGCGGCGACGGTGCGGTCGGAATGGTACAAGTCTCGGATTAAGCCGACTCAAATGTATAAGATACGACTTACGGTCATGCGCAAAGTCGATTACAGGTCGGGGATTGCCAGACTTTGACGGAAAGGATTGCAGGAGTTGATGGAACAGTACGGATTAGGATACGGGTCTTACAAGAATCCTTCACCCTCAGGGCAGAGCCGCCCTCGGCTCTAATAACATTTGTAATGGCCCCACTGAAACTGTACGATATTGTCCGCTTTGGGCATACATGTGCACTTGCACGATTTTATTCTCAGGTTTTTTCCCTAAAAAGACTCATACAGGAAAGATGGGAGCTCCACATATAGCCCAGGGTCAGGGCACCCATCCATCCAATGTGGGACTAACCTTACCCAACGTCCTACCAACTAGAGTGTTATTTTCGAAGCCCGACCGATCCCAACGGAACCCGGATGACAACCCATGCTCGGACCATAGTCAGGCTGCACCGGGGTGTTAGAAACATTGAATGAGACATGAAGCAAACAATAATATCCTTTCCATAACAGGTGAGTTAGAGTTAGAGAACCTGAACAACCCTCCATCACTGCCTAGGACATGCACCATAGGTTTTGCTTCTAGTCTACTAAACATATTTATCTAGTAGACAACACTATGACTTATATTTTAGAGACTTTCAAGTTAATAAAACATAATTGTTTTGAATAGAAAAAATATTTTTGGAAGGAAGAAAAAAAAGAAAGAAAAATTTTGCAAAGAATACACGCATGTACAATACCAATCATGTACATGTTGTTGCTCTCAATTCAATCAGATGAGGCGGTACGTGTGAGCAGGGGCATAGATTAGATGCATGAGCATGCCAGAGTCTACCTGACTCAAGGATTGATTAAATTGTTGGTGTCCTCATTCACCAAGATGGACAAATTGGAGATTGGTTTGGGATCCAGAGTCTTGTCGGCCACCAATATTGTGAACCGTTAAGACAATTTGTGAATGGAAATGAGGCTAATCCTCTCAAATAAGTTCCTTTTACCTTATGACAAAAGACGTGAATCTACAAATTTAAGTACTTATTTTTTCGACATGATTCACTACCATAGTTCAAAAGTAAAAAATAATATAAAGAACGAAGATATATGCCGAAAATGTTCTTCCACTAATGATTCTTTTACAATAATGGTACTTACAATTGGCTTAGGGGATGACAATACGTTTGTAGCCCAATTGGGACCAAACTTCGTAGAAGGACAGTTGTGATGTATTGGATGGACGCTTGTTCGTTGCTTGATAGGAACCTGCATCGTGGCAAGACGACTGATGAAGGGAGGATTTTCAATAATCTGTTCATTGCTCGATCAAAACTAGGCTTCGCGGCCAGATGGCTAGTTAGGTAACAATATTTGTGATCTTGATCGGAACCAAGCACATGGTGAAACGATTGTGAATCGATTATCTGTTTGTAGTCTGGTTTGGACCAGACTTTGTGGTGAGATAGCTGGCGGAACCACCTAGTACGTAACAGAAAAGCCTTGTAACCTTTTGTTAAAAATGTGCAATCTTTCGTCCAATCTATCGGGATGCCATGGATGAAAGGTGGAGGGATAAACTAATAACTAAAGCTAACTACGGGTCTCATGCTATAAGCAATGATGGGGCTAAACTAAAATAAATAAATAAAAAGATAAACATTCATAATGGATAGAAAAATAAAGATGTGCTTGATTGTAATGGCGTGAGGCGTGGAGCTCTTTGACATGTGATCATTTTATAAGCTTTTGAGAGGTGATAGTCTTGCGTCATCCTCGATATTGTGAAAGATCTGGACGTTTGACTATGTAAATCTCTTTTATTTTTCCACATCAGCATGGCCTATTATGTGGGGCTACGTGTACCAGAGAATGTACCCTCACGCATAAAGTTTATGTGGTCTTTACGTCAGTTGTCTTTGGCATATGTAGAGAGTTGCTTTTGGCAAGGCTCTAACATTCAATGATAGAGATCTCCTTTAATAGGATCTGACATTTAATGTTGAGAGAGAGAGAGAGTAGTGAATCGTTCTTTAATGAGACTCTTGCTCTCTTTATTTTATTTTGCAGAGAATACTTTTTAATAAAATTTAGCATTTAATGCTCTCGGTCATGTGCACGCTCTAACTGCTTTTTAAATTGATTTATACTATACATGGCACAACTGCCACGTAGCGTCTTTTAGATTGCTTGATTTAGGTATGGTACATTGGATGTAAATAATGATAGAGGGCGCGAGTAGTATTTCACCCATCATTTAGCATGTAATGCCGATACATGGCGGCATCTCAATGGGCTATATAAGTATGATAAAAGTTGGTATGAATAATACCCCCATGTCTCTTTGCATTTGAAGAATACACTTAGAGAATGTAAAGAAACGTTAACTAATAGATTTTTTTCTATTTTGTTTTTTTAACCATTCGCATCCATTATTCACCTAATACTGTTCATTGACCAACATTATTCATCGGCCACTATTCATTGGTCATTATTCATTAACTACTCTTTATGGTCGACATTATTCATTTGCGCACTATTCATTTGGCAGATTTCAATGCTCATCCGACCAACGACACTATTTATTTGGCCGATGGCATTATTCATTCAGCCTATTTATCGACCATCATTATTCATCGTCTGACACTATTCGCTGACACCATTCTTTGGCTGATACTACCATCGATACACTATTCACTCAGCCAATTTCACTATTCATCCGAACGGTGGAATGATTCATCCAACCGATTTCACTAATTATTCAGCCAACGACACCATTCATCTATCGGCGACACTATTCACTCGGTCTCTTTCACTGGTCATCGGCTGATTTCACTATTCATCTGCCCGACGACAATATTTACCGACCATTTTTTAGGTGCCAGCGACACGAGAGATTGCCCCTCGAGTTATTTGACACCTGTATATTAAAGTTGTGACACTAGAGTCATGTGAGCTTGTCTCCTAAGTTGATCGATACCGATATAATATTGCCCTCAAGATATGAGTTATGGGGGGATATATTAGTTGTATGTCGACCACCATTTATCATTTCTCAATTAGTTTGAGAAATGATAATATGATTTTATTAGTCAAACTTTTATTAAGGCTTTGTCGTCCTTCACATGCCTACCTTATTTAATGGGGACTATTAAGAAGTAATAGACTATCTAGAAATTTTGTAAACCAGCACATATACTTGTTGCGCAGCATGCCAACAATGCAGTGGGCCGAGATCCAATCTCAGGCCTCACCCACAAAATGATAAACGGATAAAAATATAAACTAGAAACAGATCAAAGCAATCTAAACAAACCACAAGACAAGATATACGTGGAAAAACTTCAAACTAGGGTAAAAAACCACGGATGCAAACTTTCACTATGAAGAAATAAAGATTACAAGGCAATATACTCACCTCTCCCTTGGAAGAATAGAGAAATCCCTTAGCCCACACCTTAGAATTACTTTCCCCTCTTTCTCATCTCCATAGAAAAGCCCTAAGAACCCCTATTTATAGTTTAGGTAACTTCCCTTCCGCACCCTTGCGAAAGGCGACACCAAAATCTGTAATCCCTATCAGTTTCGGAAACAATTTACGTAACCTATGACTGGTCCTAGGCGAACTACGACCGGTCGTAGGATCCCTACAACCGATCGTAGGATCCTTACGACCGGTCTTACATTCCCTACGACCAGTCCTAGGGCCCAAAACAGCAAAAAAAGCATCGCTGGACTTTGAGTCCAATCGATCCAAGACCGGTCGAGCAGGCCCCTACGACCTGTCGAAGACGTTCCACGATCGGTGGAAGGCGGCCTAGATGTGGCTCCACATTCTCAACAATCTCCCACTTGGAGACACATCGCCAAAACCTTCGTCTTCTTCATCCGGAGTGCACCACCTCCCCATCTTCAAGCCTGAAGACTAATCAAAGCTGAACAGAGTCTCAGCTTCTCCCTTGTGACCGCCTTGGTCAATATATCTACAGGATTCTCACTTGTATGAATCTTCTCCAGAACAATCGATCCATCTTCCAGTAAAGAACGTATGAAGTGAAATCTGATGGCAATATGCTTGGTCCTTGAATGAAAGGCTGAATTCTTAGCCAAGTGTATTGCACTCTGACTGTCACTATACAGCTTGCAATCTACTTGCTTCTTACCCAACTCTTCCATAAAATCTTGCATCTACACCATCTCCTTTCATGCTTCTGTAGCCGCAACATATTTGCTTCTGTCATAATGATAGATACTATCTTCTGTAACTGAGAGACCCAACTGACTGCAGCACTACCCAGAGTAAACACATAACCTGTAGTGCTTCTTTTGTTGTTGATATCTCCTGTCAAATCTGAATCCACGTAGCCTTGTAGCTTGATTTTCGATCCAGCATAACACAACCCTACATCCTTAGTACCCACCAGGTATCTGAAGATCCACTTCACAGCTTCCCAATGTTCCTTCGCGGGGTTATTCATGAACCTGCTGACAACTCTCACTGCTTGAGCAATGTCTGACCTCGTGCTTACCATAGCATACATGAGACTCCCAATCGCTGACGCATATGGGACTTTAGCCATGTAGTCTCGTTCCTCTTACATCTTTGCACCTTGCTCCTTAGATAGCTTGAAGTGGTTGGCTAATGGAGTGCTAATCGGCTTAGCACCTCTCATATTGAATCGATCAAGTACCTTTGCTATGTACTCTGCCTGTGACAAAACTAATTTTTTATTTTTCCTGTCACGCTTTGTAAGAACCGTATCTTGGTCCGTACCTTTCCATAGACTTCTGCGGTCTTGCCGGTCGAATTTCGGTGACCTTCGACCCTTAACCGATATCGACGCGCGACCCTGATTCATATACGGACAACTCGAGTCCACTCAACCCGAGACCAATACCATAGCGACCGCGCTGTCGTTGCGGTTTCGATGCCGCGACTCGCGCGCCGAGACGATACCCTGGTCAAGAGATATGGGCCAACGTTCGGTGCGAGAAAACGCCGCGCGTTGCGAAACCCAAGGGAATCTTTACGATGTGTCACATCAATCACATCAATCACATCAATCAATCAATCCATCAAGCCATCACATGTCAAGTACACATCACTTTATCCCATTTTACCAAGCAACCACAAAAGTCTCCCAAAACCATACCTCTCTTACACAAAAAGCCACAAAAGTCTTCACCACCCATACCTATCTTACACAAAAGCCTCAAAAGTCAATACTTTCTTATACAACCATCATTCATCCATCCATCCATCTCTCTCTACATCACTCTCTCTCTTTCTCATTTTCTCATCTCAACCCCAAGCAACAAAAAAAACTCCATACGTATGAAATTTTCTAAAATTTTCAAGCTCCAAGTGTGGCCCACCTCTTCACCCCATCATCTCCCATCTCAACCTTCCATTCTCCATCTCCTCCATTGAAGTTAAAGCTAAGGTGCCAAGGAACCTCTAGGAGCAAGAAGATCGGACGGTGGGTGCCTCTATAGGGTAGTTTTTCTTATTTTTATGGTGGACCAAGTGAGGCTCACCGATCAATGGTGTGGATCTCACTTGGAACCCTAAGATAAGGCCGATGGCCTACTCGGATCATCATGATCATTCCATGATGGGGCCATTCTCCATAGACCCCATCATGATGTTTATTTTCTTTAGAAAGGTCATCTAGACCATCCATATTGGTGGGGAAAGGATCCCCACCGTTGATCTTCAGTTTTGATAGTCACATGTGCAAAATGACTCACTTGATGTATGATTTCATGTAAGGGAGGGCCCATAATGTCGGGGTCCCTCCATCACAAGTCGTCCCACTCTCCATGTCTCTCTCTCTTTTAATTCTTTTATTTTATTTTATTTTATTTTATTTTATTTTTATGCAATAGGATTGTGTGGCCCACTTGAATGGATCCCACCTTGAAGTATTTTATTTTTATTCAAGTGGGGCCCACCTTAGACGTTGTACCCATGTCAAACATCCGTGGTGGCCCACTTCATCAGGGCCCACCACAATGCATTTTGGGAGAGCCCACCGTCCAGCGTCTGGGACGCTGGACGTCCCTATACAAAGACAAAAAAAAAAAAAAAAAAAAAAAAAAGAGAAACTTTTGGGTGGTCCACTTGCTTAGGCCCCACTGTGACGTACTTAGACAATCCAAGTCGTCTACCCTCTTACCTACAGTGTTTTAACCGTTGGGTAGAAGTTTGGAGCTGATTGGAAGACCTGGTGGGCCATAGTATCGAAGAACGTATCATTACCATTCAATGATCCTTTTCTGTTTTTATTTCATTTTCTAATCCCAAAAAAAATTCAAACTTCAGACTCATTTCGACTGTTACGGGCCACTGAACGCAATGGATGGAGTGGATTTCCAGGTAACGGGCCTCACGCATGATTTTTGGCAAAAAATGAAATTAAGGGGAGAGAGAAAACGAGGCAGCAATTGCTGCTTGCGTCAGGCGCTGGCAGCGCCTGCACGGCCAGCCGGGAGGTCGTACGCAGGGGCCCACGGCCCTGCGTGTGGGCCCCACCATAATGCTTATTTGTACTCCAACCCGTTCATAAGGTGGGCCACCCCCTAAAGTGGCCCCCCTCCAAAAATGAGACCGATCCAACGCTCAGGTGGCCCACGCCACTTGAAATAGTGGAATTATATGTCTACCATTGAAAGATTTTTTGGGGCCCACAGAAATATTAGATCGAGCTGAAATTTATGTTTTCCCCTCAACCAGGCCCGAGTGACCTGATGAACGGATTGGATGGCAAATGGACAGTTCAGTGGGCCCCACGTGGAGCCCACCATGATGTATGCATTTCATCTCCACCGTCCAGCGGACGGTGGAGTCCTGGTGAGGTGACGGTGGAGCCCTTTGGGCGGGCGTGCGTGCGTGCGTGTGAGTGTGCATGCATGTGTGCGGACAGCTGGGTGTGTGTCCACGTTTGCATGCATGTGGGTGTGTGTGTACATGTGGGGCCTCCCTTGATGCAGGTGCATGTCCAGGCCATCCAGAGCCTGGACGTTGCATTTTTTTTAAAATTAAATTATATTAATATAGTATATATTATTATATTAATATATGATATAATATTACATATTATATCATAAGGGTGGGCCCTACCTGGGACCCACCTCTGCTGTAGTAAGAGCTGCACAGCAGCAGCTAGTTTTATTAATATATTATATATTTAGTCGCCATATTATGTGTTGCATCTATGCCGTTCAACCATTTGTGAGTTTACTGTACGGCACAGGAAAAGATGAGCCAGATCCATAGTCCAAGTGGACCCCACCTTGGCCTGTTTTGAGGCCCATCTTATCTTGTTATAACATTTATTGGGGCCCACTTTGATGTGGATGTAAGGCCCATGGGATTGGACCATCTGATATATCCCAAGGCCCTTGGTACCAGACCCATTTAAATTGTATAAGGCCTATGAGTTTAGGCCCATTTAAATTGTATAAAGGCTTTGAGTACAAGCCCATCTGATTTGTAGAAGGCCTAGGGGTTTAGGCCCTTTTGACTCATGTTAGGTCTATGGGTTGAGGCCCACTTGATCTACATGTGGGACTCCAATTGGTGTGGCCCATTTGATATATATTAGACTCATGTGACTAGGTCCAATTGATGCAATCCAAGGCCCACGGGTTTTGACCCATTGCAATGCACATAAGACCCATTGGTGTGGCCCATTTATGTGGCCCATCTGATGAATAAAAGGCCCATAGGATATGGCCCATTTGATATATATGTAAGGTCCAATGGGGACAACCTACGGTCCATTGCAATGTGTAAATTCATTACAGACTAAGTACTGATGTTTACAAAGATCGTGCCTTGGGAGCAATGTTGGTTTGACGTCCACATTATAAGTGTAATGCTGGTTGGATATCCACATTACGACTCTCCTTAGGGCCCATTGTTAGGCCCGTATTTATTGTGTATAGGCCGCCCAGGCCCATCTGCATTGTAAGATAGTTCATTTTATTATAACATGTTTAGTACAGTCCATGACTCATGATCATACGCATCATATGTATGCTTGACGTGAGAATTGTCTGATCATAGCATTTGCCTTCGGGCAGGTCGTTTATGGGCTCCCGGTTAGGCGGTGTTGCCCTACATGAGCGCACGATATGCGCAGGATTTGTTGCATGACTGGATAGCGTGAATCATGCATTTCGTATTTGTGTGACATGGTTATTATTACGCCCTAGCTACATCAGGGCCGTAGCCTCCACAGACACATCGTGGTTGGTAGGATTGGATACCGAAAATCTTGTTCTACATGGGGTGCTATTGATATCCCTGGGTGAAAGTCCCTAAACCCTTATGGTACCAAGAGGTTGCTCCAACATCTAGACCGAGTGGGTAGATGAGCGCTGAGTGCCGAATACCAGTTGGCTTTGCTCTCCACTGTGTCGTGGTTGGTTAGAAGGGGGTGCGGCCTTACCCACTCGAGAGTAGGGGGCAATGCTAGGCTGAGTCTGACCAGCTCAAGGAATGGGTCCGCTATCGACGAGTCGCGCTCCGATATTGGCAGACGGATAGTGAGGTCTTTTCCACTTACCTTATTGCGCGCGATGTGGCGGCAATCTGGTTTAGAGTGTACTAGACCCCGGTGATATCCCATATTTTGAGCTGTATTGAGGTATGGACATAGATGAGGATCTGTATGCTTGAGTTGCATTGTACATCGCATGGCCTTGGGTGGCCGATACCATTCATGTCTTGCATTGTATAGCCTTGGTACGGCTCATGATGTTATGGTTCCATCTGCATATTCCGCATTACTCTGTCATTGCATGTTCATATTACTACCTTGCGCACACACTTTCACGACCCTCTAAGCTTTCTGTAAGCTTATACACGACCGTTGCTTGCAGGTGACGTCGAATCCCAGTAGCGCTGAGATAGGAGCACGTTGCTGAGCATTTTGGAGTTTTAGTTCTTTACCATTGTATTTCCCTTTATGCTCATTGTACTTGTAAAGTTTTTGATCATAGTGGAAATGTAATGGAGTTCTTGGTTATTGTTTGTGAGTTATACCTTTGGTTATGCTTATTACAAATCAGACTGACATTGAAAATCCTCCTCGTAACATCCCAGGATCGGAACCTGGCGAATGGGAGTTAGGAGCCGAGAATGGGGTTCTACGGAGGCTGTCGGCGCCGGATTCAGCGATCGAGAATTTTGTGAGCCCAGTTTCCGAGTTTGGGGCGTGACACGCTCTATCCTCATGCCTAGGATTTGTTTTACAGCTCCTAAATCCTTCATGAAAAATTTTTTAGACAGTTGTCTTTTAAGATCTGAGATGTCGTTCATGCTTGAACCGGCAACAAGCATATCATCAACATACAGAAGAAGGATGATGTATGACGTATCAAACTTCTTCAAGTAACAACAGTGGTCTGCATGACATCTCCTAAAACCGTTTCCCGACATGAAACTATCGAACTTCTTATACCATTGCCTCGGGGCCTGCTTCAGGCCATATAGACTTTTCTTTAGTCTGCACACCTTATTCTCATTACCTGGTGCCACGTATCCTGTCGGCTGATGCATATATATTTCTTCTTGAAGGTCCCCATGAAGAAAGGCTGTCTTAACATCTAACTGCTCTAGATGTAAGTTCTCTGTAGCCATTATACTCAAGACCATGCGAATCGTAGACATTTTCACTACCGGTGAAAATATTTCAGTGAAATCGATACCTGCCTTCTATTGAAACTCTTTTACAACCAGTCTTGCCTTGTACCATTTCGAACCATCATGCTCCTCCTTCAGTCTGTAAACCCACTTGTTATGAAGAACTTTCTTACCCTTGGGTAGAGTGACTAGCTCTCATGTATGATTAGACTCAAGAGAGTCCATCTCCTCATCCATGGCTTACTCCCACTTAACCCGTGTATCTGACTGTAATGCCTCTTCAAAACACTCTGGCTCACCATTATCTGTCAGCAGTAGATAATGTAAGGAGGGTGAGTATCGGACCGTGGGTCTCCTCTCCCGAGTAGACCTCCTCACAACCGGTGTCTGTGGCTCTGCCTCATGATGCTCCTGTGCATGATCATCTTGTGGCACTGTAACACCCATGTCCGGTAACTCTTCTAACTCTACGAATTCCTTTTCCTTGGCCTTATTTTCTTGCACACTGTCCTTATGCATCACTTTTTCATTGAAGACTATGTCCTTGCTTCTGATGATTTTTCTATTTTCTGCATCCCAAAATCTGTAGCCAAAATCATCATGCCCGTAGCCTATAAATGTGCACCTCCTAGACTTCGCATCCAGCTTATTTCTGTGTTATGCATCAATGTGAATATATGAAGTGCAACCGAACACTCTGAGATGTGTAAGGTTTACTTCTTTCCCAGTCCACGTTTCTTCTAGTAGCCCACCATCCAATGGTGCTGAGGGACTTCTATTGATAAGATATACGACAGTATTTATAGCATCTGCCCAAAAGGTCTTGGACAACCCTTCATGTAACCTCATGCTCCTGACGCGCTTAAGGTTGGTCCTGTTAATGCGCTCAGCCACACCATTCTGCTACGGTGTCCCTGGAATCATTTTCTGATGTTTGATTCCACTTGCTACACAATACTCCTCAAACCTCTTATCATAATACTCTCCCCCATTGTCAGATCTGAGACACTTTACTGTTTTACCTGTCTCATTTCTATCATAACTTTCTACTTCTTAAACGCATCAAATATATCAGATTTATGTTTTAAGAAATAAACCCACAGTTTTTGTAACGCCCGTGAAAAATCCATACTTGGGCTCGAGTACCAACTCGACCCGAAATTGCGTAGAATTCATTCCTTTAGAAAATGTGACTAGGTTAGCTAGTGCAACGTTGGAATAGCTGGGAAATGGTCCCTGATCACTTTAAATACGTTCTACAAGGCCCGAAGCGAGTGGAACTAAGGGTGCTATAATGCTCTAAAGCCTCGGATCAAGCTCTAAGCCGGTTTGTTCTCGGGACCTCCTTGAAACTTTGTATTGGATCTAGACCGCGCGTCGAAAGTCCGATACCTCCTATCATAGACCGTTAGAACCGTCTAGCTGGACTTGACACTCATTCCAAAAATCAAGTCAAACCGATGATCACAGGCTATTTCATTGAGCCCGGACCGAAGAGAGTGTGAATAGAGACATAGTTGGAATTTCAAATTCAAATCTGGCACACAAATTTGACGCATCAGTATTAAGCATTCTGACCGTCAGAATACAGCCAAATTACACCCTTGGATCAGGAAAAATATCTATTATATATCACGAGACTTATAGGCCTGATCTTGGTGCGGTGACCGTTAAACTGAAACTGGGCCGCCACGTGCGATCTGGGAACCCAACCGGTCTGAAAACTGGATGTATGCTAGATCTAGTATGCATGAGCTTAAGTCCGACCGCATCTGGCCTGGGGACCTCCAGAAATGCCCTTTTGGACCGAAACGGCCCCGATTTGGTTAGGCACCAAGTAAACATTGTTCCCAAGCCTATTTTGGGAATGTTTTAGGCTATAAAAGGGGTTGAAACCCTCACTCCTCTCTCCCATCCGAATTTGAGAGAAGCCCTAGCTTGGGAGAGAGAAAAAGAGTGAGAGATTGTGAGAGAGTGGGAGAGTTCTTCCCGCCACTTGTGCTACGTGTTGCACATGCTTAAGCAACACTCCCCTACCGCTTTCCCGGCGATTCCACCGCAATCCTAGGTAAGTAAAAACCCTAAATAGTTGGTGATTTGAGTTTTTCTTGTTTCCATAGCGATGTAGCTTATGGATCTTATGTATTAGGCTCCTTACTCGCCGTAGACGAAGCATATACACTCCGCTTCAATTCCCGAGTCTACAAGACACTAGGTGAGGATTTTAGACGCTTTGATTGACGGTTCCCAACGCTTTCAATGTCGTTTAATAGTAGATTCTTGACGGCATCGCCGTTTGACATGTACAAAATGCTCTCCGTTTCCCGTTTCGTAAGCTAACGAAGAATATGAGATTTAGGGCATTTTAGTCATTTGTAGGAAGTACTGTTTGCATTCATATTTTGCTGATGTGATTGACATGGTTTGTTGTCGCATTAGGAAGTTAGGAATGCGTGCATAATTAGTTTGGCGAAGAGATTCGCCCAGTTGCACACTTTGGGTCGACATACTATATGTAGCCTTAAGTGTGTAGTGTATGTGTTTGTATAAATGCTTGTATTAGTATGTATTGAATTAAATGATGTTATTTGATAGTTTGTGATTGATTTTTTTCAATTATTATGCTGACCTAAATGATTTTCTACATGTTGACAAAATGCATGATTTCATTACATGCATGGAATGTATGTACTTGAGGATTTGCTTAAGTTGAATATGCATGGGAAGTATGCCTTGAAGATTTGCTTAAGTTGAATGTTATAACATGTGCTAACATGCTCACATGATGTATTTCAATTCCAATACCTTTTTATAGTGTTAATGTAATTCCATAGATGTGTGGGACTTGACTTAGTCCAGGCAGTCGGTAACCGAGCGAATTCGTGGCTGACTGGTCATAGCCACGAACGACGCGTCGATGAATGTGATTCGTGTTGAGAGTTGGCGGCAGTGGTTAGGCCACGCGAAGTGTTTTACGCACTTCATGTCGTTCAATTCGAGATGCGATCGCGCTAGTCGAGCCCGTCAAGTAACCCGACTGGCCGATGGTTGTTCACCTTGTATGTATCATAACTGCTTGAACCTAGGGTACTGAACTTACCATTGTAAACCCTATTAACCGTGGTACCTTGATCCACGAAGACTCATGAGCCGGGCATGGTGGTATGGGACACCGTGGTCGAGCTGTCGGCCTACGCTGGGGCCACAAACCTCCCCGTAGTGACTAGTGAGCACCTTGACTCGTGAGCAGATTATGGTGGTATGGGACACTATATTCTAGCTGTCGGCCTACACTGATCAGGCGACGAGCCCTTTGTAGTGACCGCGAGCGTATTCTGAGTTCACGGGAGGCGACGACCCTTCCGTGCAGTAGAGTACAGTAGGCCTGTATTGATAAGGTGATGGGGGAGCGGTGCAACGAGTGCGAGCAACAGCCCTGGCAGCCCTTGCAGTGACCTACGAAATGTACATCGTATGAGATTACTAGGAGTGACGACCCTAGACAGGATCCGTGTTGGGATTGATACAAGGGAGGTACCTTAGTTTCCCAATCCTGCTGTTTGAATGGACTAATAACAACTTGGTAATCATATCACCATAGCATTGCATGTGCCTGAAAGATGTGGAGCACTCTAGGGAGTGTGGCATGCCGCGGTCGTAAGATGTTGCCGTATGAGGGTGATCGTCGGTGAGGGCATACATCACGTCATATCATCTTGCATTAACAACAGTATTAGGACTTGTCTGATTTACAGCTTTACTATTATCGCGTGATTGAATTGTGAACATGCTAATCTTTGCTCTATGATTCCACTGAGTTGATCACTCATTCCCACGTTACGGGATGGTGTTTGCAACACCCACCAGACCCTGTTGTAGTTGCAGGTGACGACGAGATCCAGGAGGTGGAGCTAGATGATGACGAGGACCAGGATGAGTTCTCGTATATGCAGTATCATGACGGCTTCCCGTAGGCGACCTGGATCGAGGGGACATCAGTGGGACTTTTCTTTTTGAACATTATTCTTTTGTTATGTACATGTATATGAGACTCAGAGATGTAGTCATACTTTGGAGACAGTTGAGATTACTTTATTTTTCCATACAGTGATATATAACTTGTTTAGTCTTCCGCTTGCTTTTATCACTGGATCTGAAGTATGAATTGCAGTTTTGGTATACTTTTACTCATGTGAATGCTTTAAATCAGACAACATCGAATCATAACCATTTTTGTTGCATAAGTGACGGTCTGGAACTCGGGAGTTGAGTTTATACACGACCCCCGATTTTCAGGGTGTTACAGTTTTCTACTAGCATCATCAATAAATGAAATAAAATAACGTGAGCCACCAAGAGATGATACCTGTGCTGGTCCCCAGACGTCAATGTGTACAAGCTCCAATAGATACGTTTTTGGAGCGCGTCCTGTCTTCTTGAAGCTTATCCTCTTATGCTTGACATATACGCAGTCCTCACAGAATTCCAAGTCAAGAGACTTCAGCCCTGGTAGCTTCCCCTTTGACAATAGCACTTTCATCCCTTTCTCACTCATATGTCCCAACCTCTGATGTCATAACTGCCCATTCACTCCAGTTGATGTGATTGCAAGTAAACTATACGATCCTAAAGTCACGTACAAAGCACCTTCCTTTTTACATCGAGATATCACCAAGGCACCTTTTATGATCTTCCAAGAATCACTGGTGAATGTCGTCACATAACCAGTATCGGCCAACTGCCCCACTGAGATCAGATTCCTTCTCAAACTCGGTACATGTCTGACATCCTTCAGTTTCAAAACTGTTCTGTCTTTCTGATTGACTTGAACGTCCCCCTTTCCAACAATACTGCATGGCTCATCATCACCCAGGTAGACTCTCCCAAAGTCCCCTGACACATAATCACGCAGAACTTCCTTACATGAAGTGGCATGAAATGAAGTACCCGAGTCTATAACCTAAGACTCATTCCTCGCATCAAGAGACAAGATCAACACCTCTGTGTCGATCTCCTCAGACAAATTCACTGAATCCTTCCGGCCTTGAGAGCTTCCATCTTGTTTCTTAAGCCCCCTACAATCACGTTTCATGTGCCCCTTCTTGCTGCAATGCCAACACCCGTCTTTGTCTTTCGGTCCCTTGGACTTCTTCCTCGACTTAGAACGCCCGTGTTTATTGCCTCCTCTGTTCTGCGATCTTCCTCTTCCTTTAACGTTTAGAGCATTCCCTGAGTCCCCTGAAACTCCTGATGCCTTCCTTCTAGATTCTTCGCTGAGAATTAGACCGACCACATCATCAAATTTCAGTTTTGTCGACCCTCAAGAATTGCTTACAGCAATCACCAAACCATCCCAACTGTCTGGCAGACTGGATAAGATCAATAGCGCCCTAACCTCATCGTCAAAAATGATGTCAACGGATTCCAACTGGCTCGTGACTGTATTAAACTCGTTTAGATGTTCAGCCACGCTCCCACCATCTGACATCTTCATGTTGAATAACTGTTTCATAAGATGAACCTTGTTGGATGCTGAGGGTTTTTCATACATGGTGGCTAGGGCTTCCATTAATTCTTTTGTCATTTTCTTCTTAGATATATTAAAGGCGACGCTCTTAGACAAAGAGAGTCGGATCGTTCCTAAAGCCTTCCTATCCAGTAAAAACCATTCATCATCTGTCATCTTTTTTGGTTTCTTCTCTTTTCCTTCTAGAGGAATGTAGAGGTCCTTCTGATACAAATAATCCTCCATCTGCATCTTCTAGAAGGCAAAGTTTGAACCATCAAACTTCTCAATTCTAGTTTTTCCATCTTCCGTCATCGCTCCTAATAAAACTAAACCAATAGCTCTGATACCAGTTGTTGCGCAGCACGCCAACAACGCAGTGGGCCGAGATCCAATCTCAGACCTCACCCACAAAATGATAAACGAATGAAAAATATAAACTAAAAACAAATCAAAGCAATCCAAACAAATCACAAGACAAGATATACATGCAAAAACTCCAAACTAGGATAAAAAACCACGGATGCAAACTTCCACTATGAAGAAACAAAGATTACAAGGCAATATACTAACCTCTCCCTTGGAAGAACAGAGAAATCCCTAAGCCCACACTTTAGAATTACTTTCTCATCTTTCTCATCTCCCTAGAAAAGCCATAAGAACCCCTATTTATAGTTTAAGTAACTTCCTTTCCGCACCCTTGCGAAAGGCGACACCAAAATCCGCAATCCGTATCAGTTTCGAAAATAATCTGCGTAACCTACGACTGGTCCTAGGAGAGCTACGACCGGTCGTAGGATCCCTACGACCGGTCTTACAGTCCCTACGATCAGTCATAGAGCCCAAAATAGCAAAAAACAGCATCGCTGGACTTTGAGTCGAACCGATCCACGACCGATCGAGCAGGCCCCTACGACCGGTCGAAGACGTCCCACGACCGGTCGAAGGCGGCCTAGATGTGGCTCCACATTCTCAACAATACTCAGTTTGCATTCTCATTCGTTATAAGAGAGTATACATATTTTCCAAGCAACAAGTCATACTCTCTAGTAAATGGTTGTTGAAAGAGGATCTAGAATCATGTATTGCAAGTGTTGAGAAGTAATTGGCTTATAAGGGTATATTCTTCTACACAAGCCTTCTTTAATCTTCTGTCTTCTTCTTGAGTTTAGATCTTCTGACCATATTATTAAATGGTTGAATTTCTAGATGCACACGTGTCCCACCAGGTGTTGCAAAAAGAGTTACTCTTAATTTAATTAAATCAAGTCATAAGTGTGAGCAAGGGCTTAGATTAGATGCATGTGTGTGTGAGTAAGATGTGAAAGTGTGCCAGAGTCTTCCTGATTCAAGGGTTGATCGAATTGTTGGTGTCCCCTTCACCAATACGGACAAATTGGAGACTAGACAGATCCAAGGTCCACTCGGCCACTGATATTGTGCTCCATTTAGGTGATTTATGAAAAGAAATTTGGCTAATCTTTTCGAATGAGTTCTTTTTACCTTATGGCAGATAGTCGGTGAGGTGATAGCTTGTTCATGGTCTTAGTTGAAACCAAACATATGGCGAGATGGTCATGAATCGATTATCTACTCGTCATCTAGTATGGATCAAACTTCTTGGCAAGATGGTCGGTAAAATCACCTAGTATGTGGTATGAAAGCTCCGTAGCCTTCTATTCAAAACTTAGTGATCTTCCTTGGGATCCATCAGAATGCTATTGATGAAGGGTGGAGGGATAACTTAAGAAGTAAAACTAACTACGGGCCCGTGTTATGAACAACGATGGGGCTAAACTAAAATGAATAAATAAAAAGATAAACATTCATAATGGACGGAAAAATAAAGTTGTATTTGATTGTAATGGCATGAGGCGTGGAACTCTTTGTCATGTGCTCCTTTTATAAGCTTCTATAAGGCGATGGCCTTACGCTGTCTTTAACATTATGAAAATTTAAATGTTTAGCTATATAAATCTTTTATATTCTTCCGCATCAATAGAGGTGTTAATGGGCTAGGCACAAGCCTGAAAAATCAAAATTTTTAATAACAATTCAAGATTCGGGCTAAGACCTACCTTAGGCCCGACCTATTGGTAGCCCTACATGTGAGCATGGCCTATTGTGTGCGACCACGTATATCAAAGATATGTACCTCACACGTGTCAGTCCGAAACTTCACGTCTTTATACTCCCTATGGAAAATTTGTTATGGTCCCTACGTCTCTTAACTTTGACATATATAGAACTGCCAGACTTTGACATCTATAGGACTGCTTTTGGCAGGGCTCCATCATTGAGTGCTGCTTGGAGGTATTTTTTTTTATTTTAAGGTTAATCTACCCCACACATAGCAAATAGCACGCTCACCACGTGACCTATTTTTTGGATTATTTGGTCTTAATGTACTAGATCAGATGTAACAACGATGGAGGCCATGACAAGAATTTCGCCTAGCACCAGATGTCAACAGGTGGCAGCATCTCATTGGCCGAGTTACAAGTGTGCTAAAATCAGGTATAAACACATGCCACACATGTTCAAACATGCCAAAAAGTATGAGATTGATTTCATCTCATCCGTTGAGTTATTCAACTTAATTTGTACATATTTGAAAATTTGGTCCATTAATCACGCGAAGATGGATTAGAAAACTTCAACCAAGTTTTTCAGAGCCGAGCATTTGTTATGCCAACCTCACCCCACTTGGTGAGTAGGTCAACTGGATATATAGCCGACTTGGGTCAACTTAAGATACCAACAAATCTTTACTTGACTAGATATTTAATTTATACATCCTTCCAAACACCAATGTGTGTATCATACCTTACGGGCACTGCACCTCCTCGTTTTAGGATACATCATGGAACAATGGATCAACAAGATTATTGAGCCAGGGCATCAATATTATATTATGGTCCATGCATTAATATTCTCATATGGTCCATGCTCATGGCACAGGGGCGCGGATTTGACAGTGACTAGCCAATTCGCTACTGAAGTGACGTTGCCAAGCTTTGTGGACTTCACCATAATGTATGTGTTGTATCCATGCCGTTCATCCATTTGAAGAGTTCGTTTTATGGCGTGAGAAAAAGAATGAGATAGATATAAAATTCAAGTGGTCCCCACCAAAGAAAGAAGTGAGTACAGTGACATCCGCCATTCAAAATTTCATAAAGGCCACGTAAGTTTCCATTCAAACTTATATTTTTGTTTTCATATTATCTATTTCTATGTTAATTTATGAATAGGTTGAAATTAAAAAATAAATCATGATGGGCCATATAAATGTTTCAACCGTGAGTGTGACTGTTCCAACAGTTTTCTACAGTGAGTCCACTTGAACTTTATATCTATCTTATTCTTTTTCTCATGCTATAAAACTATCTCTACAGATGCTTGGGCGGTATGAATACAACACATGGATCATAGTGGAGCCACCGAGCTTAGTGACGTCACTTCAGTACCGATTTGGCTACTGACCTTGTCATTAATGAATTGGATCCCACGGTTCAGACTAAACACGGTGATTGATTTTAAAGATCCCAACCAGTAATATTATGGCTTTTTTTTTTTCAGTTGAATGTGAACCATTGATATGTTTTTAATTGTCCATCTAACATCCACACCCATCCATCGGTTTTGCAGCTCGGAGACAAGACTAAAATTAGTCAGATATGTAATTCGAGTCGGTCACACGACAGGGAACGGTTAGGATGAAACGCCACCTATTGAAAACTTCCTGGGGCCCACCGTGATATTTTATATGCCATCCAAACTGTCCATGCGGCTATTATCACTTAGATGAACTTTAAAAAATTAATAAATAAAAGAAATTAGCCTAATTTTTTTAAAAAATAAAATCTGTGGCTTAGGACGGTTTCAATGGTGGGCCTTTCCATCCCCACTTTCCTGTCATGTGGCCGTTGGAGTTATGGATCTGCCTATTTTTAGGCTTGTGTCCAAACTGATGGACCGGGTGGATGTCACCCAGACATCACCGTGGGCCCCACATAGCTTCCCCATATAGGAATTTACCGTTGGCGCGGTCTGGCCGGTTTATACGGAGCAATACCATGTGCGTGCGTGAATGCTCCGTGGGCGGAAATAGAAATTGGGAAGCGGATTGTGTCTTGCCCCCGCCTGGACGGACTCCATCCATGGAGGGGCTCTGTGGGGCCCACCGTGATGTATGGATTTTATCCACTCTTTCCATCCATTTTTCCATATGATTTTAGGTAACTACTCCAAAAATTATATAGATCAAAGGATTAAGTGAGCCACATCACACAAAGCAGCAGTGATGCTAACGCCCACCGTTGAAACTGCCCGTTCGGGTCCCCGTGATGTTTATTTTCCATCCAACCTATTCAGAGGCTTACGTGGATCTGAATGAAGTGAAAAACACACATGTCAGGTAGATCCAAAACCTCTCCTCTCAAAAAGTTTTTAACGGTGAGCGTTGAGCCTTGGATCTGCTTCATTTTTGGGCTCAAACCCTTAAACGATATGGAAAAATGAACGGTGTCGATAAATCCCGTACATTACGGTGGCCCCATAGAGCCCCTTCCTCGGCGGACGCGGATTACGTCCTACCCACTAGCCCCCAAAGGGGCAGTTATGTGGGTGGGTCCACCGTGATTTATCTATATATCCAGGCCGTCCATCCCTTTTCTCATA
Source organism: Magnolia kwangsiensis (assembly GCA_037074715.1). Taxonomy (NCBI): domain Eukaryota; kingdom Viridiplantae; phylum Streptophyta; class Magnoliopsida; order Magnoliales; family Magnoliaceae; genus Magnolia; species Magnolia kwangsiensis. The sequence goes on from CM073583.1 coordinate 93,161,574, forward strand.
TCATTTTGAGACTTGAATAAAAAAATTGAAGCAGATCCAACCCTCAAGTGGACCACACCAAATAATAAGTTTAAGCATTAAATGTCAGTTACGTATTTAAGCGTTGGATCTGCCTTATTTTTAATGTTCATGTTTTAAAATGATATAAGAAAAAGAATGGATGGTATGAATAAACAGATACATCACGGTGGGCCAGCCCACAGGACTGCCCCGTTGGGGCAAGAGACGGGAGATAGCAGGGCGCAATCCGCTTCCTCGAACTTGGACTATCTTAGCCGTCGATAGTTCGTGCAAGCACGTCTTCGACAGAGTATGAATACTACGCGTTACTCTCCGTCTACAATTATGATGGCCCCGGAATTTTCAAAACGGTGTTGAACTAACACAGTAGTCTTTCCAAGTTTGAATTTCCCATTCCAAGTGTAAAAACCTTTCATACTTTGACAGACATGATTATTTGTACACATGCACGTAAGAATCTAAAATTTTGATAAATCCAACACAAAATAGACCGTTCTGATTGTAGGAAAAAGATATATGGATTGCTTGTTGAAAAATTAAAATGAAATAATCTTCCAAATTTCAGATCGACTGGTGTCAACCGTACATAATGAATATGTAGAGGTTAGACGTTTCAGATCAGTTTTATTACATGTGATGATGTATCTACAATTTTTTCAAAGGATTGAATGGTTTGATTTGATTTTTATGTGGACCACATTCTATAATACGAAAGTATCTGTGTTAAGTATATTCCACTTCCGTAGACCATCATGTATCTCCCTATTCAAATTAAAGTCAGGAATATGATATTTTCTAATTCCACGAGCCAATCTTCAAGCGCCAAACACGAAGGCCCCACACGTGTCCATGTGTCAAGTGTGCAGAGAATATCGGATGTCCATTAAGTTTCCAATCAGACCATGTTTTCAATCCTTAAGATCAGGCACTTTTAATGTAGAAAGATGGTTGTCCTCTATGGACCGTCCATCACATCTACATGTGTGGAGCACTTGATAAATGCACCGGCTAGCCATATCGGCAGAGAGTTGTTCACAATAGGGACCACCCTACTAACGTTCCAGATCCCACATGCATATACCACAGTGGCACGTGCGGTGCGTTTGAAGATGTTGCACTACGCGTGTCTTTACATTGTATATGCCAGTTCTCACTTAAAGAAAGTTTGGCGCCGTAATCCAGACCATTGATCTGTTTCCCATAATCGTGGGTAGACTATTTGAATAGTCTCTTCCTTAGGGAAGTCTGAACTTGCATATATCAATTAATAATAGACGGTTGATAAGAGAGATACAAAATAAGGTACATGTGGCAATGGTCTACATTCATCCAAATAAGTGCCACAATTTTTTTGTACGGCTGAGATATTACAATGTGAAAGATTTCTGTGTCCTATTCATTTTAGGGTGGAAAACAACAGATCAACGGTCTGGATGACCAAATCACGATCATCACCTCTCTGAGATGCAAACTCCTGCATTTTCTGCACAGAAGAGGGACGTGCACCGGAACACGGATTGCCTCTGCCCGTGGGTTCCTGCAGTCGGAGCCTGTCTGGGATCTACAGAGAATCCTCCTGTGGAAAATCCACTCCGTCCATCAGTTTTGAAAGACCACGATACGAGGTAATTCTAAAAATTAGCCATACTAAAAATTCACTTGTGCTACACCACACGAGACAGTGGGAATGTAAACATCTACCGTTGAAAATTTTCTGGAGCCGACCATGATGTTTATATGCTATCCAAACCGTTCAAAGAGTTATTACTACTCAGATAAACTGTATGAAAAATATCATCGTGATACAAATCTTCTATGGCACCCACTAAGTAACGAATTGTGGTTGTTCAATCTCCTCTCTTTCTTGCGGTATGGCCCCCAAGAGTTTTGGATCTGCTCGAAGTTTAGAATCCTTTCCTATTGTGGTCTTGTAAAACTGATGGACGGTGTGGATTTTTCACCTAAATTGCTATAGGCCCCACACAGCTTACTACTATAGGAAGTTGGGCAATCCGCGTCTCATGCACCGTATAATTCCTACCGCCAAAAATACAAGAATGCTCACACAGCGGCTGTATCAAAAGTTATGGTACAGCCCTTTCGTGCCATTACGTAACAAGTTCGTAATATCCAATCCATTAAAAAGGGAGACTGTGAAAATCAGGCCTATACATTCAACGGCCAAGACGCAACATCACCATAAATGGACGGTCAATGATATGACCTGGGGAAGCGAATTGGCTAGTGTGTTGATGTCACCAAGGTTCCCTCATGATGTATGCGTTGTATCTAAACCGTCCTTCGATTCAGGAGTAGCGTGGATTTAGAACCCCTGGATTCGGAACCGACTGGATTTGGCAGGGTATATTCACTGGGGTTTGTATTAAAATATAATTTGCTCCAGGATAATGAAATTCTAAGTTTGGGATGAGCCACAAGCATAAGATGATATCGGAATGACTAACCAAAATTTCTTAGCCGTTAGTTTTTATGGATAATGTTTGGATACTACTGATCAAAATATTAAAGTAATTATAATGATACAATTGATAATCTAATTATTTTTTGATATCATTACTGGCATGGACTCAGTAGAATAAAAGTAAGGCAACACATATGACATATGTTACGCACGCAAATGTTGAAAGGATTTTAGGTGTATCCAAATTCTCGTACCCTAATCTGAAGGGATTTGATACCCTTAGACTTGAGACGCTTCTTTGTAGATTCAAAACCTTTCAATTTCGAAACTAGCAGTTTCGTTATGCTGCTAAACAACCAAGTAAATTGAAATTCCCCCGAAACCTTCAAACAATCAAGTGAACAACATGGCAAAAAGCAGTCTATCATTGAAACCATTTTTAGGTCACATGAATTTTGGATCCATTTGATATTTGTTTTTACTCTTTTATCTAAGTATGTGTGACCATATAATTATATTATGAATATATTAGATGGAAATTACATATTATGGTGGGCCTATAAATATTTTAACGATGAGGATCATTATTTGCGGTTTTTGAGCTCATGCCACAAATATCTCTAAATATGAATGAACAGTATAGATACAATAGATACATCATTGTGAGGAAATTTAGCTTAGTTATCGTTTGAACCGTTCTTGTAACTCACGTCTGTCGTTTGTGGTACACTAGCCAATCCGCTTCCATGATTGCATGTACATATGTGTGGCCCGTCCAATGACTGGATGGTCCTGATTGCAGATCAGGTGCTAATCATGTCGCGGCCCACTTTTAACAAGGATTAGGCATTCTAAGATTGTGACATGTTGCCGGTATGGAAAAACAGGGGCTGGATCATGAGTTACATCATCGGGAATGATCGCATATGCTTTTCCATACCCTGTCTTGTCATCGGGTCGCTGATTGGGTAAATCTCGGGTAGTAGCATGGTAGTTAGGCCTTGACAGTGGGCCCAATTCGATCTATGTATTGCATATCTACGCCGTTCATCCGTTTGTGAAGATCATTTTACGAATGTCCCCAAAATATAAAGCAGATCCAAGTTCCAGTGGACCACACTGCAGGAAACAGTGGTGAAGCCTAAGATGTTTTTAATAGTGGCCGTTCAATGATCACTGTTTCCTGCGGGTCTACTTGATATTTTTATATGCCTTATTTCTGAGACTATAGACTAAAATGATCTTTAAAAACCGATGGACGGAACGGATATCTAACATATACATCTAGGTGAGCCCCACGTTCAGGGACTCACCTACTAAGTTGTCACCCTGGACTAACCTATTCCTCGTCCCATATCATGAGCTGATCAGATGGATGGACCGAGTGAATATAAGACAGACATCACAGAGGCCTCACAGAATTTAGAGGTACAAGGATTCTTCTGACCCATCACCCTACTTGCGAAAGCGGATTGGCTGGTGTACCACCTACCGGCTGTATAGGTGTTGTATTCACGCCAGCAAGTTCTATGAATCCCATCATGAGATATGTTTTATATTCAAACGGCCCCTCTATTTAGTAAGCTTATCTTAAGGCTTAAGTCGAAAAATAAAATATATATAAATATCAATTGGACAACACTACAAAAGAAGTGAGAGATTGAATGTGTACCATTGAAACTCTTGTGAAGTCATGGAAGCTACGGATTAATATGAAATTTATTTAACTTTATTAACAGATTGGAAGGAGAATAAACATTATGGTGGCCTTATGTATTTTTAACCGTGAAAATCATTATTCCCACAGCTATTTTTGGTGTGATCCATTTTAACTTAGGATATGATTCATTTTTTGTTTAAATGCTCTAAAATTATCTTTAAATATGGTAAATGGTGCGCATACAATAAATACATCATTGTTGGCCCATGTAACTTTGACTCATCACCCCACTTGCACGGATGGTTTCCACGTGCAAATCTTGAGTCTGCCCCACTCATCTCCACCGTAAAGAAATTATGTACGCAGAAAGCGTACGCGATAATTTCTTAAGGAGGTGACTATGTGCATCCCAGCGGTTCTGAACTTGAGTCTACTTTGATGTATGTATTATATATCCATCCCGTGTATATTTTTTTACATTTATTTTACATTATGAGCCCAAAAGAATCAGATCAAAACTTCATTGGACTACGCTACATGAAAAAGTAGTGATTGGACGCTCACCATTAAAGCTTCTTATTATCTATTGTAATTTTTATTTTCTATAAAAAAATATTAATAAGCTCAAAAATATCTGAATAAATAAAATAAAATATCATCTTGATCAAAAGCTTTTTTGGCCCATAAAAAGTCATTAATGGTCATTCTCCATTATTTCCTTTCTAATCGTCCCGACTGTTTCAAATTTTTTTTTCTAAATTAAGCCTTTAAATGATCTGGAAAAACTTACAGGCTACGTGAATATTTAATAAATACAACAAGATGGGCCTCACATACGGAGCTCATATGCAGAGCTGCACCGTGTTGAGTCCATCCGTCGCCGCACCTAAGCCGCTCCCTAATTTTCTCCAAAGAAATAGCAATAGCGTCAAGATCTCGACGCCTTTTTTTTTTCCTTCCGTTTGACGCTTCTTGACAGCAACCCTTTCGGAGAAAAAACCGAATAAAATCCTATCCCACGCGCCCACAGTCGCAGGAGACCTACCTCTGGAACTCTGGAGAGAGGGGAAGAACCACTCCAAACCCTTTATCCACGTGTGACTCCTTCATTGGTCTATATCTCCAATTCTTTAAATCGCGTTATTTCTATGTGCCTGCCGCTCTCTCCACGCCCTAAAACCAGGTGCTCCAATCGCATCACGACAGTCAATCCCAGCCGTTCCTTCCCACTCTCGCTCTTCGTTTTCTCTCCTCCAAACCCATACCACATCTCCGCAAGAATCTCCCTTTTTTTGTAGTAATCCCACTCTCATCTGAACTTCTCACTCCAGATTCCAGATGGAGGATCCAAACGCTCAAAATTCTAGAAATCTCATATTTGGAAAGTACGAGATGGGCCGGCTTCTAGGGCAGGGCACTTTCGCGAAGGTGTATTACGGAAAACATCTCAGATCGGGCGAGAGCGTGGCGATCAAGGTCATCAACAAAGATCAGGTGAAGAAAGAGGGCTTGATCGAGCAGATCAAGCGCGAAATCTCTGTGATGAGGATGGTCCGGCATCCCAACGTTGTAGAATTGAAGGAGGTCATGGCTACCAAAACGAAGATCTTCTTCGTGATAGAGTACGTCCGCGGCGGTGAGCTGTTCGCCAAGGTTGCTAGAGGGAAGCTGAAGGAAGACGTGGCCCGGAAGTACTTCCAGCAGTTGATCTCAGCCATTGATTTTTGTCACAGCCGCGGGGTCTCGCATCGGGACCTGAAGCCTGAGAACCTGCTGCTGGATGAGAACGAGGATCTGAAGATCTCGGATTTTGGCCTCTCCGCCCTGCCGGAGCAGCTTCGCAACGACGGACTACTGCACACGCAGTGCGGGACACCGGCTTACGTGGCCCCGGAGGTGCTGAGAAAGAAGGGCTATGACGGGGCGAAGGCGGATCTATGGTCCTGCGGAGTGATTCTATACGTGCTCCTCGCTGGATTCCTCCCTTTCCAAGAGGAAAACATCATGAAGATGTACCGGAGAGTTTTCAAGGCGGAGTTCGAATTCCCGCCGTGGATCTCGTCCGACGCCCGGCGACTGATCTCAAAGCTCCTCGTCGCTGATCCAGAGAAGCGGATCACGATCGCTGCGATAATGAAAGTTCCCTGGTTCAAGAAGGGGTTCTGCCGGCCGCTGGCGTTCTCGATTAATGAACCGACGGATAGATTTGAAGAGGAGGAGTCACCGAAGGGCGAATTGACTGGCCCGGCCCGATCTGTGTCGGTCCCGCCTTTTTACAATGCGTTCGAGCTGATATCGTCAATGTCGTCAGGGTTCGATCTCTCGAATCTCTTCGAGAACAAGAAGAAAGCGGGGTCCATCTTCACATCGAGGTGCTCGGCGGCGGCGATCATGGCTCGCTTGGAAGCCGTGGCGAAGGGGCTGAGCTTTCGGGTAATGAAGCTGAAGGAATTCAAGGTGCGTATGCAGGGGGGCGTCGAAGGGCGGAAGGGGCGGCTCGCAGTGACGGCGGAGGTGTTCGAGGTTGCGCCGGAGGTGGCCGTAGTTGAATTCTCGAAATCGGCCGGCGATACGCTAGAATACGCGAAATTCTGCGAGGAGGACGTGCGGCCCGCATTGAAGGATATCGTGTGGACATGGCAGGGGGATAACTGTAATAACGGCAATGGTGGCAGTGATGAGTTTGTTCATGGCTGTAATTGAGCCTCTCTGAGGTGTGGGCCCCACTTGATCAGGACGGTGTGATCTTCGCCCCATACCTGATTTTCGTGCCGGGTACGGAGGAGGCGAATCCATTTCCACTTCTACTCTCTGTTTCAAGGCTACTACTGTTCACGTATCTAGCCCTCTGTTTGTACATGAATGTAAATATGATCTGCCGTCGCGGGGAGTGGAGTTTGCTGTTTTTCTTTCGTTTTTTGTGCTGTACATGAGCAAGTGACCGGATTAAAAGGGGTTGTGTTTTAAGTTTTGAGAGGGTGCGTTTGGATATACCCCCAGATCGTAATCGGTAATGCACAAGCGGTTCTCTATTTTATACCATGCAAAATCTGAGTCTGGGAGATGTATTTTTTTGTCGTAGTTGGGCCCATACAATCTAAGCCTTTAATCCGTGGGCCATGCTCCATGTCCACTTTTCGCAAGGCCCAAATTGAATGTTCAGGATTGTCTGAAGGGAAAGGGTGCTCTGTATTTCTTCCATCCATCATGCGGCCAACCATACAGGAATTTCTATCACTAGAGAAGGCGAGTCCTGCAATTTTTTCTATGGCTAGGATGGATCCACGTTAGTTGCATGCTGGGCCACGCAAAAGCTCAGTTGAGCGGTTGGGCGTTTTTCTCAATGGGCGGATGGAATCTGGTTGCTTTTCAAGAGCAAGAGAACCGAAGTGCGGTAGAGCCATATTGCTACAGCTGCAGTACCCGTGGCAGGGCTTCAATCTGGATCGTTCATCGTGTTGGACCCACTGGATGGAAATTGATGATTGGATGATCCCAGCCGTCTAAATAGCGGACTTATATTGACAGTGGGAAAGAAAAACAGTGATGGAGAGCAGAGGCAAGAGATGGCTATGGTAAGTACGATTTTAGAAAGATCAAGAGGCGAGATGGGGCCCACTAATTGAACAGTTAAGATTGATCGATAACGAGGTCATGCATGGGCTCGCCATCGCCATGTATGGACCATAGTAAAGGAAACTGCAGTAATTGACAATTAAAGACTTCTCGTGGGCCACAGAAACTTTGGGTCAAAATATACTTGTGTGGTCTTTTCGTACAGGTGTTTGTGAAAAGGTTGGATGGCAAATAAACATTCCGGTCGGCTAAAGGATGCCTTTAATGGTGTGAATTCAATCACACCTATTTTCTATGGTGTGGTCCATCTAAGATTTGGGTCTAAGATGAGACCCTGGTTCCACCGAGGTGCGTGGGACCCACCGTGGTGTATGTGACTATGGAAGCGGATTGGGTGAGTTAACCATTTGAAGTCAACCATGATTTATGTACGGTTCCATCCATTTTAACATAAGATAATTGTATGGCTTGAGCCAAAAAATGAGGCATATCCAGTGGACGTCTACTGTTGGTTTTTTATTTTTTTAATTTTGTTCTGTCCAGTCATGACTTTATGATCTCATGAACAAGTTAAATGAGAGATAAACATTACTGCAGGGGGCTTGGAAAGGTTTCAACAGTGGAAATTAGTATCCCTACGTGATATTTTGGGCTCAATTCCTTAAATTAAATGGAAAAACGGATGGACGGCATGGTAGACCACATACATTCAAGGTGGGCCCAACTGAGTTTACTCACTAAGATGAGAGGGCACTGAGTAACTCAGTAGGCAATCCCAATTTTATGACTACATCCCTGTTGCCTATCTGAATTGAAAGCTTACTCTGGGGCATGATCCAAAATTTTGAACAATATCCAAAGCTGAGATTAATCATGAACCAAAGCACAAGGAGTAGTAGGAATTGACCATTAAAAGCTTTTTCCGGATCACAAAAGCAATCTGGTTCACAAAGATATTTGTGTGGTCTTTTCATGTGAGTCTTAGTGATGACATGTGAAATGGAAAATAAACATTTTTAAGGTGTGATGGCTAATCAATATTCTTGTGGACTCCCCGAAGCAGATTCAATTTCGGCTGTTTCCTTTACTGTGGTCCACCTAAGATTCGAGTTTGTCTCATTTTTTTGGATCATGTCTTAAAATGAGTTCTCAGAATAGTTAGGTGGTGCCAGTCCGAGGTCCACTGTCAGGGTCCCATCCACACGGATCCACCGAAGCACGCTATCATGCTTAAAGCTAGACAGATGGCTCCATTACATGGTATTTAATAATTGTAATGGGTCTGGACGATTATAACGCCGCTACCTTTACTGTTATGATATGATCCATAATCTAGTGGCTATAATTGTTATTACGCTATTTTTGTTTTAAGTGTATGATTTATGGTCAATAATTGAATCCTATTGGTTTTTATAGGCCAAAGGGAGTGTTACAGGTTAATTTTTCCATTATCACACCCCAAGATTCTTCATGTAATTCTACTCAATGCCCTCATATTTCAAGACAGCAAGGATTGGGTACTACCCCCACTAGCAGTCCTATCAGGGCTCTTGTAACGTCCCGTCAAACTAACACAGTGTCTTAAGGTGTCCACGTAAGATTTGCCGCAGGACCGTTCGTTTAAACTACTTGTGGTGAGGTACCACATATAAATTAATCTAGAATTAGTCTAACAGAGTAGACCAGATGGGTCATGTTATGACCTAATGCGGGCCGCCAAGGCAGATGACCGTTTTTACTTAGCAACAGCCCGTGAAGGTCATACCGCGACGCAAGAAGGTCAGAAAATTACAAAACTTTAGGAAATACTAGATCTCACCGGGCTTGTGGTCTATCGCGGACCACAGGCTCATTGGACACCCAGAAACTAATTATCCAAGCCATTCCTACAACACTGGTCAACCCACACAAGGCCATATTGGAAATCTGGCACTTGTCAAGGGAGCGGGGATTCCAGGCGTATTAACCGTCGGATTCCTTCCAAAATTTCGGCGAAGGTTTAATGTGGTGTCCTTCACCCGTCCACTAAATTTGGGTCCCGATCGTGTCGCGATAACCGTTGATCGCAAATCAGACCCATGCGACCAAACCCCATATCTAATTGCTCACAAAATTTACATGATCTTTCATCGGGCCATGTACCACCTACCCTATAAATTTCATGGCCAGGGGACCACCAGAACCTCTCCAATCACCGGGATAGATCCCGCTGGGTCACTTAGAGATCGGAATCGTCTGATCTAATCCCAAATTCGTTTATCCGTTAGATTCCAAACATTGCATGAACCCTTGTTAGACCTTAAGACACCTGCACACCCAATTTGGTGGCCATAGGGGTGTTGGGGCCACCACAACACCAATAGTGAGTCTTAAGAGGCTATTTTGAGAATTCATGGAAACTTAAGGCCAATGGGCCCAACTCTAGGAAAATAAACCCTAGCTTTATCTCATAACTCCCACCACAACAACCATTGCTAGGGGAGTAAAGAAGGAGCACGAGATTAGAGTAAGAAGAGGGAGTATGGGAAGGAAATTCAAAGTAGACCCTTGAATCGAGGTGGGGCCAAGGGCATCAACCCTTTCAACTCTCTACTTCTCCTACAAGAAGAAACTCTTCGCCACAACCCCAAATTCATCTGTTGGCCATCTAGGTAAGAACCTCTCACCATTTCTTCTTGAGATCCAAGTATTAACAAAGGATCGACATGGAATTTCTCACATGCAAGGATTGGTTTTAGGGATTCCGGCCGATCTATCTCGAAATCTACATCTCCTAGGCCGTTTTCAAGCCTCCATCGAATCCGAAGGTGCGGACTATTAATCTTAGGTGGCCTAGCACCAATTATATCAAAAGCTTAATGATTTTGTTTGCTTGGATGAAGCATTTGTGAAATCTAGAGAGACCCTAGGATTTAGGTGTTTGTTTGAAGATGTATGAAATTGCATGTTTGTTTAGTTTTTCTTTCTTATGACCGTATTTATGCCTCTCACATGTTTGATGATATAGTAGATGATCATATGCTCATGTGTTGTGTGATTTTCTCATATGATGTTACTCATGACATGTATGATGCTTTGCCCTTGCGCATTTTGATTCCTTGGGACGTAGGAAGCATTTTGCTTCCTCGCTAACTCACACTTTTCACATGCACCTTATTTATGATATTGTAACATGCTTGTTAGGAACATTGAATTATATGTTAGGATGTATGCAACATGATACGGTATGTTTGTTAGTAACCTTGATGTTGGCATGCTATGAATTATCGTCAAACCCTTGGATTGGTCAGGAACATGAGGTTAGACGGTAGTCTCATTGGTTGGACTACTCTAAGACTAAACCCGTGAATTGGACTGGTGCGTATGGGCGGTAGTAGTTCGACTACATGGGTCTATTGTACCCGATGTCGTTCTTCTCGTGCTCGCCTGACTCGTGCAGTTTAGCATACTTACTGGCAAATCCTGATTGTTAACCATGTTTACTCATACATGTATGGAACCTGGAACAACCTACTACCGTTGTAGCCCACCGATAACCACTTGAAGTCGATTCACTGCCTCGTGAGCCGGGCATGGTGGAATGGGACACTGTGTTCGAACTGTCGACCTATGCTGGGGTGACGCCTCTCCCCGTAGTGACCGCAAGCGATCCCAGTTCTTAGCACTCCCCATGTGCTTGAAGTCGGGGACGAGGAACCCAACGGGATCAAGGATCGCAGGGACTTAGCCTCGCACGTTGGGGGGTCTTGACCTCGGAATTAGTTCAAAGCATTTAAATTGTGGGGTGTATCAGATTCCCTAATCTGCTGGATGAATGGACTTAATTAATAACTCGGCTAACATGATCGCACTGCATCACATTAGTTAGGGTGGTGACTCGAAAGTTGAGGTCGCTCTGAGGGAGTGTTGACATACGCGATCATTAGATGAAGTCGCTTGAGGGAGCGTTGTGGCGAGGGCATGCATCATATCATTCCGCATACATGCATTTTAAATAAGAGCTGCTAAGTGTTGGTGATTATCTGTCTTTCATGAAATTCATGTTATAACTGTTGCTTGTTAAAATTTAGGACTAATAGTACCCACTGAGTTGATCACTCACTCTCACTCTGGGACGGTGTTTTAAAACACCAACTGTCACGCCGCAAACTCGGAAACCGGGCTCACAAAATTCCCGATCACCAAATCCAGCGCCGACAGCCTCCGTAGAACCCCATTCTCGGCTCCTAGCGCCCATTCGCCAGGTTTCGATCCTGGGATGCTACGAGGAGGATTTTCAACGTCAATTTGATTCGTAATAAGCATAACCAAAGGCATAACCCACAAACAACAACTAAAAACTCCATTACATTTTCACTATGATCAAAAACTTTACAAGTACAATGAGCATAAAGGGAAATACAATGATGATGAACAAAAACTCCAAGATGATCTACAAAGCGCTCCTGCCTCAGCGCTGCTGCGTCCCAACGTCACATGCACGCAACGGTCGTGTATAAGCTTATGGAAAGCTTAGAGGGTGGTGAAAGTATGTGTGTAGGGTAGAAGAATGATCATGCAATATCAGAGTAATGCGGAATATGCAAATGGATACATGAATACTTTTGGCCATACCAAGGCCATGCGATGCGAAATGCAACTCAAGCATACAGTCCTCATTTAAGTCCACATATCAATATAGCTCAAATCTGGGATATCACAGGAGTCTAGTACACTCTAAACCAGATCGCCGCCACATCGAACGTAATAAGGTAAGTGGAAGAGACCTCACTATCCGTCTGCCAATATCGAGCTCGACTCGTCGATAGCGGACCCATTCCTCAAGATGGTCAAACTCAACCTAGCATTGCCCCCTACACTCGGGCGGGTAAGGCTGCACCCCGTTCCAACCGACCACGACATATTGGAGAGCACAACCATCTGGTAATTGGCACTCAATACTCATCTACCCACTCGGTCTAGACGTTGGAGCAACCTCTTGGTATCATAAGAGTTTATAAACTTTCACCCAAAGATATTTATAGCACCCCATGTAGAATAAGATTTCTGGTATCCAATCCTGTCAACCACGATACGTCTGTGGAAGCTACAGCCCTGATGTCGCTAGGGCGTATAGTAACCATATCACACAAATGCGAAATGCACGAATCACGTCATCCAGTCATGCAGCAAATTCTGCGCGTATCGTGTGCTCATGCAGGGCAACACCGCCTAACCGAGAGCCTATAAACAATCTGCCCGAAGGCATATGCTATGATTAGTCACCTCTCATATCAAGCATACATATGATGCGTATGATCATGAGTCCTGGAACTATATTAAACATGTAATTAAAGTAATGAAATATCCTTACAATGCAGATGGGTCTAGACGGCCTATACACAACAAGTACAGGCCTTCCAATGGGCCCTAAAGGAGGGTCGTAATGCGGATATTTAACCAACATTATACTCGCAATGTGGACGTCAAACCAACATTGCTCTCAAGGTATAGTCCGTAGCGAATATCCTTACATAAACCAGGTTGGGATCACACATTGTAATGAACCTCAGGTACATCCCATTGGGCCTTAAATACATCAAATGGGCTATGTCATATGGGCCTTTTACTCATCAAATGGACCACATCAATGGCCCGCACCAATGGGCCTGATGTGCATTGTAATGGGTCAAAACCCATGGGCTTTAGAAGGCATCACAATGGTTCTCGACCCATGGGCCTTATACATATCAAATGGGCCTAACCCCATGGGCCTTAAAATACATCAATTGGGTCCAATCCCATGGACCTTAAATTACATCAAATGGGCCTAATCCCATGGTCCTTGGAATACATCAAATGGGTCCAATCTCACGGGCCTTATAATATGCTAAGGTGGGGTCCACTTGGACTATGGATTTGGCCCATTCTTTAACTCATTTCATAAATTGAGCTTTTAGAATAGATGAACAGATTGGATGCAACACCTGCATTAAGGGTGGGGGCCCACATGAAGGCCCACCGTCATATATATTATATGTAATATAATATATAAACTACATATTATATATTTAGAATTTATACAATATTATATATAATATGATATATATGCACACACACGCTGCACACATACATGCTGCACACACGCACACACACTGCAACCCACACGCGCGCGCGCGCATGCACACGTACCACAGTTGGCTCCACCGTCCGCTGGACAGTGGAAATGAAACACATACATCACTGTGGGCTCCACGTGGGGCCCACCATAATACTTACATGCCATCCAACCCGTTCATGAGGTCACGTGGACCTGAGTGAAAGGAAAATACAAATTTCACCTTGATCCCAAACTTCTGGGGCCCACAAAAGGATTTTAATGGTAGAGGTTCAATTCCACTGTTTCCTATGGTGTGGGCCACCTGATCAGAGGATGGGTCCAAAATTTGGAGGGGGCCCACTGCTGGGGGTGGCACACCTCGTGGACGGTGTGGTTACGAAATATACATCATAGTGGGGCCCACGGCAGCAGCCGTGGGACGCTGGTCCGTCCGCCTGGAACGCTGGCAGCGCTGACAGCTGCAGCACTCTCCTTCTTTTCCTTTTTTTTTTTTAAAAAAAAAAAATCTATGTTTTTACAGTTTTTCAGATGTGCGGCCCGCATCATATAAATCCACCCCGTCCACTAGCTTCCCTGGACATTTTTCAGCATATAGGAAAAATCTAGGAAACTTTAGATGGTGGAGATCACATTTACTAAGTTATGGCCCACCAGATGCTCTGATCAATCTCATTTTTTAGCTCAACACCTAAAATGCATTGGTGAAAGGAATTGACGGCATGGATTGAATACACGCATCAAGGTGGGGTCTATGAGAGTGGACCACCCCAAAGGCTTGGAATCAAGCTAATATTTGTGTTTTATCCAACCCACGTCCAGCATCCCTGGACGCTGGACGTTTCACATAAATACATTGGAGGTGAGCCCTGCTTATGGTGGGCCACCTCATGGAGGATAATGCAAGTACAATACATTTAAGGTGGGCCCCACTTGAGGATAGCTTGGATAAAGTAAATACTTCATGGTGGGGTCCATTCAAGTGGGCCACATGGCCAAATCATCAAACAAAAATATATATATGTAAAAAAGAAAAGAAGAGAGAGAGAGAGATAGAGAGTGGGACACGCTTGTGATGGAGGGCTCCGCCACTATGAGCCCTCTCTTATATAAAATCATACATCAATGGATCCCTCTACACATGGATTCATCAAAAATTGAAAATCAACGGTGGAGATCCTCTCCCCACCAATATGGACGGTCTAGATGACCTTTTAAATGTAAGGAAATAAACATCATGATGGTGTCCATGGAGAATAGCCCCATCATGGAACGATCATGATGATTCTAGTGGGCCATCGGCCACATCTTAGGGTCCCAAATGAGATCCAAACCATTGATCAGTTGGCCTCACTTGGCCCATCTTAAAAACATGAAAAACTACTATTATCTAGCACACACCGTTCGATCTTCTTACTCCTATGGGTTCCTTAGTACCTTAGCTTTGATTCCAATAGAGGAGATGAGGAATGGATGGCTAGGATGGGAGATCTTGGGATGGAAAGGTGGGCCACACTTGGAGCTTGGAAGGCTTGGAGAATTCTCATACGTATGGGGTTTTGGTTGCTTGGGAATGGTTTGAAAAAAATGAGAAAGAAAGTAGTAAAGAGAGAGAGAGTGATGGGTGATGGATGTGGTGGTGATGGGTGTGTAAGACACTTTTTAACTTTGGTGGCCTTTTGTGTAAGAAAGACATGGGCTTGTAAGACCTTTTTGACTTTTTTGGTTGCTTGGGTATGGGTGAAAGGTGATGTGTACTTGACATGAGATGTGATGGGATTTGATTGATTGATGAGATTGATGTGACACCTCGTAGAGATTCTCTTGAGTTTCGCAACGTGCGGTGTTTTCCTCGCACTGAACGCTGACCCACATCTCTTGACCAGGGTATCACCTCGGCGCGCAAGTCACGGCATCATAACCGCAGCGATGGCACGGTCGCTATGGTAAGGGTCTTGGGTTGAGTCGACTCGGGTTGACGGCATACGAATCAGGGTCGCGTGCAAATATCGATTAAGGGTCAAAGGTTGTCGAAATTCGACCGGTAAGACCGCGGAAGTCTATGGAACGGTGCGGTATAGGATACGGGGCTTACACCAACCAGACCCAATCTTAGATGCAGGTGACGCAGGGCAGGAGGAGCCTGGTGAGACGAGCCTCGAGGAGGAGGACGAGTTCTCTTACTTTCAGCTGATGGGCGGGTCCTCATCGGATCAGTAGCTGGGCCGTTGGATCGCTGAGCAGTGGGCTCAGTTCTATTCTTTTTTATCATAGTATTCTTTTTGATATTTTATCGGGCAACTCTTCGTGCGACCCGTTCATATTCTTTTAGACATGTATATATGTATACCTCTTCCATTTCAGTAGACTTGTGAGTTGATGCTTCATGTTCCAGGAGTTTTCAGATTTGTGCAACTAAACCGGATTAAATGCATAATAATGAAAACGATTATAAGTGACAGTCAGGAACTCGGGAGTAGAGCGTAGGCGCGACCCCCAATTTTTAGGGCGTTACAAGTTGGTATCAGAGCAATAGTTTGGAAATCCCTTGGGCCATGGGTTATAAGCTCGCTAACGCGTCCGCTAACTCGAGAGGTTATGCAATGGAAGCGCATTAGGGACTTGAAACGCTAGGAACCCTCTTAGACCATGAGTTGGAAATTTTGAATGGAATCGTAAGAGTAGCAATAGATACGGGTGTAAGGTATTGTACCTAGCCGGTCTATATTCTAGATTTTTCAATACCAGGTTTGGGATGCATGCAATCGTAGGTAAATCGTGGGATTTTCTTTTAGTTACGCTTAGGATTCCATTGGCATGGGCCTTGGCAGTCCCATAACGCACCTTTCCACGTGAGACTCAGTCTACAAAAATCTATAGAATAAGTCACAAATTCTGTTCCACACCCACTCTAAATATGCCATTCCCAAGTCGCGAGTAGGGAGTAGCATCGCAACCCAGTTCAGTACAACTAGACACCCTTAGTCAGTTAGGCCTAAGCCGAAATCTCTCCTTCCAACATTCCTCCTCAAAGGTTCTCCCGTCATCGCACTATTCTTGCACTCCCCCAGTACATTGTCAGGAATGAGCTAGATACTGAACGATTGGACTGTCAAACCCTTCATCTTATACCGAACATGTTAGTATCAGGCTGAAATGGGTAATTCTGACTCATTCTAGAATAAAGACTTAGAGGGAAAGAAATTTTATCAAAAATAGAGAGAACAGGAGAAAGGTAGGATTTTGGCCCCTAACCAGGGAGAATCACGTGAAACCTCTATTCCCATTGCGTAGATCAATTTCTGCTACCCCAAAATCATATATAGAACCTCCCTGGGGGGCCCTTCCTGTGCCCAGAAAGGGGTGGCACAAATGGACCCCGCCGACCGGCGTTGCCCCCGCCGTTCGGGCGTGCTCGCCCCGCCACCCGTGTGGCCACCCCTCCCGAGGTCCAACGGGGGGCGTTGTCCCCATCGCTGGCGTGTCTGCCCCACCGTGCCCACCTGCTCGCCCCGCCACTGGCGTGCTCGCTCCGCCCATGGTCCAGCGAAGGGCGTTGCTCCCGCCGACCGGCATGGTCACCCCGCTGGACCATTTTCTTGGTCCTACACCCAAAATTTTAAATTTTGGGTGGGCCCCACAGTCTTGTCCCCTTAAGCAACCTCTTTCTCTCCCTCATTTCATTGAACCCTCCTTCATTTCTCTCCATTTCCCCAACCTCAAACACTCTTTTCTCAATACTCTACATCCCATATCCCTTCCTTTAACAAGGATCTTCTTCACACCATTCATTTCTTCTTCATCAATCTCCCTCCTCTCCACATTCCATCTTTCCAACCCATCTACCCCAAAGCCCATTCTTCAACTCTTAATCCACCATTTTCAAGACCCATCAAATCCAACCCATCTTCATCTACAAAATCCCATCCTCAACACCACTCCTTCAATCAACTTCTTTTCTCCCCTACATTTTTCATTTCCTCAAATCTCTTCTTCCACATTTCTCATTCCCTCCACTCCAAACCCCATTCCCAATCCCTACATCAAACCCACTCTCAAATCCCTTTCCTCCAACAACTCCCATTCCCCATTTCTCAACTCCAATCCACATTCACCTCTTATCCTCTCCAATCCCATTCCATCCTCATTTTCCAAAACCCTTCTTAGCCATTTCTTCCAACCCACCTCTCAACTCTCATTCTCCAACTCTCAACTCTCACAAAACCCCATTCCAAAACCATTTTCAATAACCCATCTCAAGCCCCTTCCATCAAACCCCCCTTCAAAACCTATCTCCAACGGACCCACCTCTCAACTCCTAACACTCCACCACCCACAACCCATCTTCGAGTTCATTTCCCCAAACCCCTTCAACAAATCCATTTCAAAACTCATTCTCTACTTACACCTTCTCAACAAACATCCATCTCCTTGCCAAGATAATGACATTTCTAGCTACCGTCGCCGCTTTTTTTCCATCCCGGTGATCCTTCTCCTTATGGGGAAGAAAAGACCGGCTTCCAAGGATGTGGGGCCGAGCTGAGAGCTGCATGGCAAGAAGAAAGCCGATCCAAAGGAGAAGTCAAGCTCGAAAGTCCGGTCCAAGAGGCGAAACGATTCCGAGAGAGATGAAGCCCTTGTTGAAGATTTGGAAAATTTCTGAGTGCACCAAGTCGCCTTTGAGACATTCGTAGAGGAGCACTTGCTAGGTAATCAACCTCTACTCAACGGACTTATGAAGAAGGATTGGGGCCCTATGTTCTATACAAGCGAGCGGGCCGATGTGGGACAAGCTAGGATGTTTTACACTCGCATTAGGAATCCTCAATGTGAGCCATTGAGATTTGATATAATAATTCGTGGCGAGGAAATCCACTTGGGAGTTGAGGTCATGGCTGAAATGCTGGGAGTGCCATTAGGGGAGGTGCAGATTGATGAAGCGAACCTTGAATCGAAAGAAGCTCGCGATGAACGGACTCATTTTTTGTGTGGCCGAGCTGCCCAATGGACGTGGGATGTCCGCCTGTACGCAACAGCCCTAACCTCCAAATATCGGGTACTTCACCGCGTTGCTACCCACAATATATACCCGAGGTTGAAAAACCGCAATGAGTGCTCCTGCTACATGGTGGAGTTCTTGTATTAGGTGGGTTAGGGAGCGAATGTATGTGCTCCTAGCACCGTACTCTACCAAATTGTGAAGGCCACGACCTCGACACGGAAGGATGTAGCTCTTCCATTTGGCCGTCTGACTTGCTTTATAGCCAAATAGTTTGGAAAGGCGGTTTGGACGGGGACCGTGTACCACCAGAGATCCTGGGGGATAAGATGCTAAACTCTATGGGAGTAGGACCCAGACAAAGACAGGCTCACATCGAGAAATTTGGGAAGGCCAACGAGGAAGAAGAGAAATGCGACAAAGATGAAGAGAGCGATGATAAAGAGGAAGGAGCTGAAAATGCTGAGGGGGTCGGACAAACTGAGGTGACCCAAGAGGTTACCAGGGGGCCACCAGCCGCTCTAGATATACGTGAGCGCTGGGATGCGTTTGACGCTAGATTGACTAGGATAGAGGAAACCCAAGCAAGACACCATGCAGAACAGGAGAAGTGGAACAAGAAGATGTACAGGGCCATTAAGGCTCTGATCAGCTGCAGTAAGGGGGAAGAGGCACCCCTACTTTTACCCGACTCGAACGAGTGTGGCACCACCTCATCGATGATCAGTGGCTTACTTTAAGTTACTTAGGTCTAACCCCATGTTCTGAAGTAATTAGGACCCTTGCTTAGTTAGATCGCATTTTCGTTTCATCGAACATGTTTAGTAATGCTTGTAATCCATGTTGTAGCATGTAATTGGCCATGTTAATGACATTTTGAAATTAATGCTAATGAATGGATCGTTTTGAAGTTCTTGTTGCTTGATGTGTCTTGCTTGTGCTGTGGTTGTAGTCATGAATTAATAAAGGCTACAGGTCTTGTATGCCTGAGGTATGCAGTACTCTAAGTGACTAATACTCTAAGGAATTTTTTCAGGAAATGCCTCCTCGACCAGAGGGACGATTTGTCCGCCTACCTCATGGCTGCCTAGTTGATGGGAACCAGATTCTCGATAACCACCAAGGCCCCTAAAAGGCAGCCCCAAATGCACCGCCACCACAAGCCACGGCCGCAGCACCACCCCCGACACCGGCCATGGAGCAAATGGGCCAAATGTTGCATTTTATGCAACAACAACAACACATGATGACCGCTACTATGCAGCAGCAACAACAGATGATGACCACCATAATGGGAGCCATGGCCCAAAACTTGGGTATACCACAATCGGAACCACCCGCCATGGCCGCGCATGCTACTAACTCAAATAACCTGCTAGAGCGGTTCCAGAGGCACAAGCTGCCTACTTTTGTCGGTACCCACCGCCCAGAGAAAGTGAAATATTAGCTCAACTGAGTCGCCAAGCTATTTCGGCCTCTCCACTGTTCTGAAGCGGAGGGCGTTGAACTCGTCTCATACCTTTTTAAGAATGAAGTGGATCTATGGTGGGAGAGTGTCTTTCGATCTATTCTTGAGGACTATGTTTGGACGTGGGAGGCGTTCGAGGCCCGCTTCAATGAGAAGTACATCCCTCAGTCGTACCAGCACGAGAGGGAGAACGAATTCCTCCACCTCCAACAAGGAGGAATCACCGTAGCACAATATGAGAACTGGTTCATGGAGCTATCGCGCTACACATCCGAGATGATCGCCGATGAGGCGATTAAGATGAGGCGGTTCACGGCGGGATTGAGGAGCGGCATTCGCTCCAAATTGTGTTGCATGAACCTGAGGACTTATGCCGAGCTTGTTGGAATGTCTATTCGAGCGGAGCAAGATGAGGAGCGAGTCGCACGGACCCGTTCACAGTTAGGCCCATGAAACAGGATGGAGGGACCGTCCTCTTCTTTTATCGGGAAATGACACTTAATTAATAACTCAGCTAACACGATCGTACTGCATCGCATTAGTTAGGGTGGTGACTCGGAAGTTGAGGTCGCTTTGAGAGAGTGTTGACATACGCGATCGTTAGATGGAGTTGCTCGAGGTAGCATTGTGGCGAGGGTATGCTTCATATCATTCCTCATACATGCATTTTAAATAAGAGCTGCTAGGTGTCGGTGATTATCTGCCTTTCATTAAATTCATGCTATAACTGCTGCTTGTTAAAACTTAGGACTAATAACACCCACTGAGTTGATCACTCACTCCCACTCTGGGACGGTGTTTTAAAACACCAATCAGACCCGATCTTAGATGTAGGTGACGCAGGGTAGGAGGAACCTGGAGAGACGAGCCTTGAGGAGGAGGATGAGTTCTCTCACTTCCAGCTGATGAGCAGGTCCTCATTGGATCAGTAGTTGGGCCGTTGGATCGCTGAGCAGTGGGCTCAGTTCTATTCTTTTTAATCATAGTATTCTTTTTGATGTTTTGTCGGGCAACGCCTCGTGCGACCCCCGTTCATATTCTTTTGGATACGTATATATGTATACCTCTTCCATTTCAGTAGACTTGTGAGTTGATGCTTCATGTTCCAGGAGTTTTCAGATTTGTGTAACTAAACCGAATTAAACGCATAATAATAAAAATGGTTATAAGTGACACTCAGGAACTCAAGAGTCGAGTGTAGGCGCGACCCCCGATTTTCAGGGCGTTACAGCTCTGCTGGGTCCACCGTGATATATGTGTTTTATTCGAATTGTCCATCCCATCCATTTTGAAAGATCACCTTAGGCATGAGCCTAAAAAAGAGGCAAGTGAAATGCTTGAGTAAACCGTGTTGGTGCTGAAATTCTCTTTTGAAGAAACTACAAAGTGCATCCAAACGTTTCCCAACCTCAATTAAGATAATATTTAAAAATAAAAATAAAAATTCCTAAAGGATAACATATTTCCTGACAGAAGCCGTTCTCCACTGATTCAAAAAGAGACACAAGATGAGTGGCATACAAACGCACACTAATTATTTTTCTTTTTGGGTATTGTTTGGTGGATGTGGTTGGAAAAAAAAAATGACCTCATGTTGCATGTTGGGACATCTCTTTCTCTAACTGCCAAAATAGAGGCTAAGGTTATATCTGGGTTAGGTGTTTCCCGGTACAACGGGTGTTACCCTTATCATGTGGGGCCCATCTTGATGATTTATTTTTAATATCCATGTGGTCCATCCGTTTTTTCAGCTCATTTTAGGATGTTCTTCTAAGACTTAGGCAGATCTAAATATTAGGTAGACCACACCGCTAAAAAAAAGTGGCGACTGACTATTAAAAGCTTTTTGTAGGACAAAGAGGTTTTGGATCAAGCTGATCTTCGTATTTTCCCCTCATCCAAGTCTTGTTGACCTTATCAACGGATTGGATTGGAAAATAAATATTACGTATATGCTTAAAGTGGGCCTTTGGAAGTTTATAATGGTGGACGTTCAACCACCACTGTTTCCTAAGGTGTGGTCCACCTGAGATTTGGATCTGCTTATTTTTTGGCATAACGCTCTAAAATATGATGGAGAAACGGATGAACAGTGTGGATATACAAAAAATCATCAAGGTGGGCCCCACAGTAAGGGTAACACCCAATCCTACTTCACTCCCGATATCTGATATGTGAGGTGGAGGTTAAGAGACTTTGGGAGGTTAAGAGACTTTGGGAAGGAATCCCAATCCTAGAATACGTGGTTCTCTTTATGTGCAAGTAGGCCAGACGGTTCAGTCATCAGAAGTTGGTCTGATAAGGCCCACCATTTATAGACCATGCTATAAAAATCTATTGGAGTGGAAGATCCTGATCACCCATCTTGGGCCCATTTTCGGTAGAGAACTGATCACATACACACAAGGTACCGCAGCTTGTGGTACCGCGTCATTTTTCCCGCTTACTTGCCTCTTTTGTATGACATCAGTGCCGTGAAAATGGTAGGCCCCACCATGATTATTATTTTTGTAGAAAATCATGCCTTTCCAGTCATCAGGTGGGCCACACGTTTGGAATCAACGGTCTGATTTAACTTACAGGTGTCTCATACCTATTGAGTGAATCCAACTGATTTTCAGAAAATATAATCTTGATGGTGGGGTCACTGTTTTTCATGGTAGTGATGTCTTACACAAGTGGGCATGTGGGAGGAGAGTTGTATGGTACAGCAAGTTGGGGAAGGGATTAAGTATTATCGGTGTAACGGCTTAATGGGTGTTACCCTTACCGTGGGGCCCACATTTATGATGTGTTGTATATCCACTCCGTCCATCCATTTTTTTCAGCCTAGTTTAGATGTTTTCCCAAAAATTAAGTAGATATAAATCTTAGGTGGACCACACCACAAGAAACAGTGGTGATTGAAAGTCCACCATTAAAAACTTCCCAGCGCCCACTTTAAGCAGATCCGTAATTTTTATTTTCCATCCAACCCACTGATGAGGTCAATCATACCTGGATGAAGGGAAAATATAAATATAAGCTTGATCCAAAACTTCCATCGCCTACAAAAAGATTTTAATGGTCATTTTCTAATGTTTTCAGTAGTGTGGTCAAATAATATTTTTTTATTCTTAATTTTTTGGATTACGTCCTCAAATGATCTGAAACGACAGTTGGACGGCACGGATGCGAAATAAATTCATCAAGGTGGGGTCCACAAGGTAAGGGTAACACCCACTACGGTGTTACCCGGGCAATAACTAATCCATTCCTCGCAAGATGCAATACCTTTGTTCGCATGGGACAACTCTCTTTTGGTAGAATCAGGTCGGCTGTCCATTTTCTCCTCCTAACCAGCAACTTGCCGACCCTATGCCATTGAAGATATTTTTGTTTTGCATTCCATTGATAGGAGCTGAATAGACCAAAAGGTCAGGACACTCATGTCACTTAAAAGGTGGGCCCCACTTGTACAAAACTGATGAGCTAATTAGATGATCATGTAATGCTTGGGATGAAATCAACGGTCAGGACTCTCTTTCAGACCTAACAGCCAACTCCCCAAATCTGTTCTTGCCGTTTGTTTAGCTGGAGTGTAATTTTTCAAATGAGAAATATATATTCACGTACAACGTTTTATTGTCTGACCATATAAAGTTTTTATTTTATGCTGACATGTTAACTCTGTAAAACATCAGGACCCTTGGAAAGGTGGGCCAGATAACAAAGAAAAAATGCAGTATGCTAGAGTTTGTATACAATGTTGCATGTGGACTTTTATCTCTTTATTTAGTGTCTATTTCAAATTGCTGAACATTTGAGAGGTAGATCACGCTCTTGTGCCCTTTTTTCTTGGAATTTTCTAATTGTTGAGATGGTCCACTCAATTCGGTTTTAATTTCAAGGCTTGAAGTTTGAAAAAAATAAATATCCAATACATTGAAAGTAGAGCTAATAGCTTTGAATATTGTTATTATAACCAGGATATTCTCGATAGAAATTATGAAGTAGTGGCAAGTTACTTGTCTTCTGGTGGAAATATTTGGGAATTTTAAAGTGATAAGAGTCACCATAGAGGAAACATAAATGAAAAGTCCTACAAATGAGCAAAAACGGGTGAAAATAATGCGTGGACCCATAGGATCCGACAGTCTACACAATCTTAAAACCTCCTCAAAAGTTGAGGATGGACAATGAACGTCCTGTGATCCACCTAACTATTTTAGAAGTAAAGAGGTGTGATCACATCTTCTAATTTTACGGTTAAGATGGTCTTGAATTACGATCAAAATCTTAAAACGAATGAAGGATGAGCCAGATGATGGACAAAATCTATGGATACACTATATTTCCCTTTCTTTTCTTATCATTGATAGATGCGATTAACAAGAGAATTCCCTTAAAATTTTTTATAGAAACTGATTGACAAGCTTGGATTAAACCGAAAGTTATTAGATCTCATCCCATCTTACTGTATCCCAACCTCATCCCATTCGGAAAATATCTTTAACTTGTCTCACTTCTTCAAGACTTCCTAACAATCTTCCTTAATTTAGGAAATGGACTGGTTACTCCCCTAGCTACCTGCCGGTGGCTGATGGCCGGTGCTATGTGGGTCCCACCATTATGTATGTATTTCATCCATGCTGTCTATCTATTTTTCTAGGTCATTTTATGGTATGTTATCAAAAATGAGGTTTATCCTGATCTCAAGTGGACCACATTAAATGAAAAAGTGTTGAATGAACTTCGACCATTAAAAACTTTTTGGGGGCCATAAAAGTTTTGGATGAAGCTAATCTTTGTTTTTTCCCTTCATCTGGGTCTGTATGACCTAATCAACTGATTGGACATCAAATAAATAGTACAGTGGGCCTTAGGAGGATTTTAATGGTGGATATCCAATCACTATTATTTTCCTATGGTGTGGTCCACTTGAGATTTACATGCCTCTAATTTTTTGGATCCAGCCCTAAAATGATATCTAAAAATAGATCAACAAAATGGATGAAACAAATACATCATGGTGGGGCCTACAGAGCACCGACCACCAGCTACTGCGCAGGTCGCAGGTGGAGTAGCCAATTCGTTTCCCTAATTTAGTCATCCAATGATTGACAGTCTACCCCTACATGTACATACGGTTCATGTAATGGGTGGATTATAAATTCTCTTCCATTTCTTATCATCGACAGATTCGATTAACAAGAGAATCCCCCTAAAATTTCTATAGGAAATGATTGGCGAGCTTGGATGAAACCGAAAGGCATTTTTTGATCTCATCCCATCTTAATCTATCCCGAACCTCATTCCATTCCACATCCACCAATTCTAATCCAACTAATTGGTTTCGGAAAATATCTTTTACTTGTCTCACTTCTTCATTACATCCTAACCATCTAGTCTAGTGTAGTCGTCCACTGATTTACGATCTACCCCTACATGCAAATACGGGCCATGTAATGAGTGGATTATAATACAAGCTATAGTCACGAATGGAATGATAGCAAGGTCAATGCTCTCAGTTCTCATTAGATCCGTCTAATTTTCAAGATACGTGATCTTCATGGCGGGGTCTATCTTTCTCATGGCTGAGATCTTTCGCACATGTGACACCCAAGTGAGAAAGATGGGATTTCATGCTTAGTTAGCATGCATCATACTGCATGCAGGTAAGCAGTACTTTGGAAAATGTCAGATATTTTTCTAAGGCAAGATTGGAAATTACAAAAGTTTCTAAAGGTATAAAAACCGGTTACAGCCTACAACCGGTTGTAGGTAATGACTAGTCTATCAAAATAAAGGGGTGTTAACATCATTTCGATTATATAATAATATTAATCGAACTTTAGCATCCCTACATTATCTTAGTGGTCCAATAATTGCATTTTTCAAAGGCTTGTGTTTGGAGAATTGCGTAGGCATGTTTCCCGCCTGTTTCATGACAGGTGGTTCGGTACAATGTATCCCTACGTACAGACATTTTCACGTCGGTACCATATAGGTCGGATTTAGGGTCAAGTTACAATGATCTACACCGTCTATATGATGGGTCTCATCCTAGATGGGAATGATATTTTAACTTTTTTTTTTTCATTTAAGAAATTTCTTTTGAATATGGACAGTCCCATTTAACCTTTGTTTCGTGGGCCATTGATGAATCTTTTTTTCCCAAGATAATTTTTGGGTGTCACCATACAGGATGAGGTCCATCATATAAGCGGTTTGGATCATTTGTAATATGAAACCAGATGCAGCTGATAGTCCCGAGGTAAATTTATTGTAGGAATCCTCCTACGACATATGCTCCTCTATCTGCCGCGTATGTCCTCCACGTGGCTTTGTTGTTGCGTAATGCAACCGTTACATCCCATCATGGATGGGCCACTGTTCATAAACGCGGTTGATGATCTGTCCACCTTATTACTGGTCTGAAATTTCGTAGGTGACGATCCGGACAGACGGGGAGAGGGTTAGGTGTTGCCCGGGTAACACTTCAGTGGGTGTTTCACTGACTGTGGGGGCCACCTTGATGTATAAGTTGTTTATCCATGCCGTATATCAGTTTTTCCAGATATTTTACGGCATTTTCATATAAATTAAGTAGATCCAAATCTCAAATGTCCCACACAGTAGGGATTGAATGTCCACCATTAAAAACTTCTTGAGGGCCACAAAAGTTTTGGATCAAGATAATTTTTGTGTTTTCCCTTCATCCAGATCTGTGTGACCTTATCAACAGGTTGGATGGTAAGTAGAAGTTACGTTAGGCCCTAGAAATTTTAATGTGGTGTGGACCGGGCTTAGATTTCGATATGCTTGATTTTCGTGACCATCCATAAAATGAGCTGGAAAAACTGATGAACGGCTGGATATGCACCAAATATATCAAGGTGGCCCCACCATAAGGGAAATACCACTACGGTGATACCCGGTTAACAACTAATCCACTCCCATCGGACCGGGAACGGATCGGCTACTCCCCTGCCACAGCCAATGGCTGATGGTCGGTGCTCTGTGGGCCCTAACATAATGTATGTGTTTCATCCATGCCGTCCATATATTTTTATAGATATTTTTAGAGTATGATGAAAAAAAATGAGCTATATTCCAATCTCAAGTAGACCACATTACAGGAAACAGTGTTGAATGAACGTAGACCATTAAATTTTTTTGGGGCCCATAAAAGTTTTGGATCAAGCTGATCTTTGTTTTTTCCCTTCATCTACGTATTTATGACCTAATCAACAGATTCGATGTTAAGTAAACTGTATTCGATGTTAAATAAACAGTACAGTGTGGCTCAGGAGGAGTTTAATGGTGGATATCCAATCACTATTGTTTTCCTGTGGTGTGGTACAACAGAGATTTATTTCCTTTCATTTTTGAGGCTAGAAATAAAATGATCTGTAAAAATGAATGAACGGCATGGATGAAACACATACATCATGGTGGGCCCACAGAGCACCGACAATCAGCCACCAGGCTAGTGGTCAGGGGGAGTAGCCAATCCGTTTCAATCCGTTTCCAAGCGGTCCTTGTTAAGCCCTCAAGCGTGTACAAGTTGGACCCATCTACATGCCACCCTATATACCAAACAACTTAAAGTATGCTAAATCCAAGCCGTCCATCAGATGTGTCTCACCATGCAGATGTATTTAACAAGAAATACACCTGTCCCCCTATCATCCGAGCCACAAATCAACAAAATAAATGGATGGCTAAAAAAGAACCAAAATTCTAAGATGTCCATTTTCTAGGAAAAGGAAGAAAGAGATAAAAATCGTGGCCCACTTGATGAATGGACTGAAGTGTTTTTAGGGAAGGGGCATCTACAATATCCAAACCATCCAACGGACGGCTTGGATCTCATACATGCGTGCCACGTCAGCCATGGGTTTGCGTCTTAATGTGGACTCTTATATTTATTGACCCAAAAAAAAAAAAAAAAAAAAAAAAAAAAAAAAAAAAAAAACCCCTTTTCCCATCTACGGCCTACCAAATGGTAGGCTTGGATGCAGCCATATGGAAGCAGGGGAGTAACTTTGATTTGCCGACTCACGTAAAACGAACCTTCTGATTTGTTTTTTCTATATATAAAGTAGCATTGACTAGCGTTAGTGGAAAGATAACTTGCGTATTAAAGCATTAATAAGGTCCATTCATTTTTTATCCACCCAAATAGTGGGGCCCACTAGAGCCTGGTCTCGAGGGACGCGGCTTCGGTGGATCTCTGACTGTGGAGCCCATCTTGATCCATGTGGCTTACATCCATACCGTCCATCCATTTTGACAGCTCGTTTTGGGGCATGATCTAAAAAGTGAAGTAGTTATAAATCTTAGGTGGACCATACTACAGGAAACAGTTGTGATTGACTATTAAAAACTTGTAGTGGGCCACGAAAGTTTTGGATCCAGCTGATGTTTGTGTGGTCCTTCATCCAGGTCTTCGACACCTTAGCAACAGGATGGATGGAAAACATTCTGGTGGCACCCCAGAAGTTTTTAACGGTGGGTATTCTATCACCACTCCTTACTGTGGTATGGTCCACATGAGATTTGGATCTGCTTCATTTTTGGGATCATTCACTAAAATGATATTTATAAATAGATGGACGGTATGGATGTAAGGAACACATATTAAGGTGGGCCTCGCAGTCAGGGCTCCACCGAAACTGTGTCCGTCTCAAGGCATGATTTTTGATGGTTGACGATTTCAACTTCTGCTGTTCATTTCCAGGCTACTACTGGTCGAATACTTATGGTTCGGTTTCAGTGTGACTTTCCACCGGGGTCCGTCCAAACTGGGACCCACTAGATGGACAGTGTGGATCCACCGTCCACCTGCCACGAGTCAGGAGATGATGTATTCTTTGGAGGCGGATTAGATCCGGCCCAGGCCTCACCCAACACGGTGCGGCACTACCGTGGGGCCCACAATATTTATTGTATATCCACGCTGTCCGTCCGTTTTTTCAGATTATGTTAGGGCATGAGTCCGAGAATAAAGCAGATCCAAATTTCAGGTGGACCACACCAGATGAAACAGTAGTGATTGACCATCAAAGACTTCATGTGGGTTACAAAAGCTTTGGATGAAGATGATATTTGTTTTTTCCCCTTCATCCAGGTCCGTGTGGCCTTATTAACAAGTTGGATGAAAAGTAAACATTATAATGAGCCCTAGGAAGTTTTTAATGGTGTGTTCCACCTGCGATTTGGATCTGCCCTAAAATGACGTAGAAAAATAACAGATGGACGGCATGGATATACAGTACATATATCAAGGTAGGCCCCACTGTGTTGGGTGATCTAACAACCCATTTTTTGTGGGAACTAATCCCACCGTCCACTTGCATGTGGCCCACCTGAGTTTTGGATCAGCCTCATTTTTGGTTTTGTATCTTCTCTTGGCCTGGCCAAGATGATAGACAGAGTAGATTTATATTATCGTTAGTGGGACCCACCATATCTTTAAAAAATAATAATAATATAAAAATAAAAATTATACCTTCCGCACGCCGACTAAACCACTTTCTCCACTTTCTTTCCTTTTTGTACGGTATTGGGCGCTGAACCCTCCTACGAACCGAACTGCCCACATTCCCCACTCTTCCGCCTCGTTCCTCACATCCATTAAAAAGGAAGGAAAGATATAACAAAGTTTCAATTGTATCAAAAAGGGAGAGAGAGAACCAGGTAGATCAAGAGAGGGGGGGAAAGAGAAAGCTCTGTAAATCAAGAGAGAGAGATTAGAGTGGAGGCGGATCATCAAACTTTTAAGGTAGGTGATCTTATCCTGAAGTTTATCATTTTCAGGTATTTATTATGAAATTTATTCCCAAAATTTTAATAGGAATATTATTCCAGTTGATTATTACATGGGTGATTCTCCTCCACCTATGAACTTTATGATTTTATATATTTTTTGAAATTTATTTATAATGACTTTAATTAATATTTCCAAATTCATTTATACATGATATCTGCTTCTCTGAATTTTAGTAATTACTGAATCTAGTTAATTGGTAGATTAGATCATAATATCTTTTATTTCTAAAATCAAGTGTTAAAATTTAGACCATAAATTTGAGTTAGAGTAATTAATCTAAATTAGTTGGTTTAGAATAAATACTAACTAAATTTATTTCTAAATTTAAGTTAAAAAATAAATTTAAAATTAAAATAATAATAATAATTTTACTAAGTTTATATTCTAATTTAGAAGTTTTAGAATCCCTCTTGTCAAGATCAAATTAAATTGTTATAAGTCTAATTTTAAGCATTTAGAAATTAATATGATCTAATTTAGATGATTATTTAAATTATTTAAATCAAAATTTTAACCCGATGTTAAATTAAACTTTCAATTTATACTAATTTAAACTCAATTTTTTTTTTTAAAAAAATCTAAATATAAGGTTCATATAATTATTTTGTAAATTATGAAAATTAGAATTTAGAATGAAATAATTAGCTTATATCCGTACATAAATAAATAAATAAATTATGATTTTATGATATACATGGTATTTTAACATTCTTCGGCAGTATCTACAGAAATTAATAAATAAATAAAAATTTACAGCATTGTTATAGGAAACAACTTGATGTTTCAGTAAATTTCAGGAATTTAATTTTAATGACATTGGGTTGTTACACGTTTTGTATGAAAATTTGAATAATAAATCGTTTTGCTACTAATTTTGGAATAACTTATAACATACATTCATCTTTTCTGATTATGGAATTACGGAAAAAGGAAAGGAAATAAATGAATAATAATGGTATTGGCAAATAGGGTAATTGTGTCCCTTGGGTGAAAGATCCTAAAGCCAGCAAGTAGGGCAATCATGTCCTTTGAGTGAAAGACCCTAGAACCCACTGGATCCTATGGAGTCTCCTTTGTGTACGGCATATGAGTACAATTGTGTGCGTGGACATACGTCAGAGGTACAACTAAAACAGTAATCTGACCAGCTAACGTATAAATGGGTCCATCACCATGAGGTATCAGTGCATGAGCGTTAATGCAACGTAACCATCCTCTTGGATAAGGTGTTGTAAGAAATGATATAAATGTTATGATTATTCATGAAAATATCACATGCATTACATTTTCTCAATTCTGCTGTTAAATTTCATTATCTGTATTTTATTTTTCTTCGTTTTATAAAATTGATATTATCTGAACATGCTAAATTTTGGGTAATAAATGACCTTACAGGGCTGTTATACTCATCCTTTAAAAAAAAATGCACAGATGCAGAGCTGGAATACTACGAGCAGACAGGCCTCTACTATTAATTTTATTTTTAGAAAAATTAGGTTTAGTTTTAATTCAATTCAGTTTTTTTTTTTTTTTTTTTCTGTTATTTAGGTTTAGCTTATGTTTATACTTCGATGTAGAAAGGGAAAACTATTTAAAGAGTTGAATTTAATAAACATTTTAGCTGTATTTTCTTTTAGATGACGTTGAATATTTATTGAATTTGATTGAATCAACTGGATTGTAATAAATGTCATTATATTATAACTTATACCTTGGGATTCGGGTCCCGAAGACCTTATTCGGGTACTCGAATTTCGGGGCGTGACATGTTGGTGTTAGAGCTAAGATAGATTAGAAATTGTGGACTTAGGATTGTCTTTAGAATTGGTAACCCAAATATAAATCCTTTTACTTTTATGATAGGAAAAATAGAAATATAAACTTATAAATTATTACATTCTATTGACATCCTATATGATTTTATTTAGATTTGACATTGAACTAATAATCCAAATCTGGGCCCTAAGGAATTCTTAAGAATTTTAGCATACTACATTAAATTAGACAACAATAATAAGTAGAAAATACTTAACTTACAAAAGTCATAACTAATTAATTAAAACTCCTTTTAAGTTAATTCAAAATTTAAGTCGTATATTAACAAGTGTAGTTTCAGTAAAAAATAATTCAAAAATGTAAATATAAGTTTATCCTTTACCAATATTAAGTTGTGCATATATTAGTCAGAAATCATTTGTTTATGAACAGACCTAATTATCTAAATTTTAGAATTTTCTAAAAACTTTGTATTTAGCTGAAATTTTATAGAATTATAGTAGATTCATATATGCATCCTCATAAATTTTTTTTAGATCAATTCGATGCTTATTAAGTATCAGAAATATTAGCGGGAATAGTATCCTAAGAATTTGGATTTTCTGCACTACAACCTTGATACATGTCACTACCTGAAATTCTCTTAATTTTCATGTGTTAGTCTTTTAGATCATCAAATCTTTCTTACAATCCAATAAATTTTCATGCTCCTAGAGACCTTAAATAATATGCACTCCATTAATGATACTTAGAATTCAATTTAGTTATTACAATCTACCTTGATTGTCACACACTAAGTTTACATGTTTATTTAATCATAGATTATGGTGGATCAAAACATTGATGTCAGAGCCACATCAGGAGCTCCTGGTCCTGATACTACTGAAAACGGGTCACTTATGGGTGAAATTATTAGGGCCATAGGAGATCTTACCGCTCTTGTGGGCTATCAGATAAGACAAACTCAAGCACAAGGTCAAACTCAAACTGTTCACGTAACTAACGAAGGGATATGAACTTTATTGGAAAGGTTTAAAAGACAGAGGCCGCCTGTATTTAAGGGTGGGCTTGACCTATCTGAGGCCGAGGTGTGGAAAAAACAAATTGATAAGATATTCACAGTTATGAAGTGCGATGTATACCAGAAAGCAAAATTGGCTATTTACATGCTAGAAGGGGAGGCGGATCATTGGTGGGACTCAGTTGTTAGGATGAACCTGAGAGTTGAAGCCTGGACTTGGGTCCAGTTTTGTGAGAAGTTTGATGATAAATACTTTTCTTTATATGTGAAAAATTAAAAGGCAGGAGAATTCATGAAATTTGAGCAGGGTAATATGACAGTGCGCCAATATGATGCTAAGTTCACCGGCTATCGTGATTTGTAACTTTTCTGGTGTTCGATGAAACCCGTAAGGCACAAAAATTTGAGGAAGGTATAAGAGCTTCTATCCGTAGCCGATTAACCTTTTTCGTACAGAAGATCTATGCTGAAGTGTTGGAGCGTGCCTTAGCTGTGGAGAAAGATATCAACGAATATTGGAAGAATCGTGATCAGAAAAAGGAAGTAAAGAGTGGTGCTAGAACTGCTACACATATATCTCTAGCCCAGTAAGATGCAACTAAGAGACAGAGAACAACATCGATATCGATGGCCAGTTCGACGACAGCACATCTTGCACCACGATTTTCAGGATTTCGCTATAATTGTAAACTCGAGGGCCACACTTCTCATTTTTGTTCCCGACCACTGCGCAATCAATATCCACAAAGGTCCTTTACATCAGTCTTTTAGGCCTCCCTAGCAACATGTGTCGCTGTCTATGTCACAACGACCTCCACTACATTCTTCCGCATCACAGCCTTCCTCGAGACCACCTCAGCCATATCTACAGAGGCCACTACAGTCGTATCCGAGGCCACCACAACAGGGACCTTCATTGGTATATCAGAGACCACCTCAGCAACCGCTGCCATAGGTTAGACCTCAGCAGTACTAGCAGTCGAGGCAGAGAGTTTAGGCACCACGACCACAAGCTCAAGGCTGAGTCTATGCCTTAGTATAGTCAGGAGACAACAAAGTGCAGCCGTACGAGAACTTGGTGTAACAATACGAGTGCTCAATTCAAAGTTATAATGTTCCAGCACAGTCTGAGGATGGAGCGACTCAGACTTATGATGATGCCGCACCCTTATATCAGGATCCAGTATCGCCAACAGATGACATTATTTAGCCTGACATCGAGGCTAGCAGCGATGTAGTCGAAGGTACTATCGTCATTTATTCATCTTTAGCTAGGGCGTTATTTGACTCTAGAGCATTGCATTCATTTATTTTTTACTTTCTTATGCTCGCTTGGGTTATCTCCTACTCCCTTAGATAAAAAGTTAATGGTAACAAACTCCCTTGGTAATTCAGTGAATATAACATCCCGAAAATCGAGGGGTCGAGCAAAAACCCAACTCCCGAGTTCTAAAATGTTATTTATGCAACATAGATATGTATGATTGAATGTTGTCTGTGATAATGTATTAAACATGAGTGAGATTAAGCTAAAACAGCATATCATGCTCCAGAGACGGTTAAATTTACAAGCGGAAGACTGTGATAGTATGTGTAACATATATAAACTGTTGTATGTCTCCAGAGTGTGAATATGTTACCAGGTTATATACATACATGTATACTCCAAAAGTAAACAAAAGAATATACATGAGTGCTCTAAAAATATAAAATGACAAGTGTCAATGTATCTAATCAACCTCCCTGTAATCCCTTCAATCAGATCACGCATAAAGGAGGAATCCTCCTCCTCATCATCAAGTCCAGCTCCGCTTCTCAAGCAGCGCCATCATCTGCAATCACAAAAAGGGACTGGTGGGTGTCCGAAAACACCATCCCGTAACGTGGGAGTGAGTGATCAACTCAGTGGGATAAGAGAGCAGAGATTAGCATGTTATCAAATCAATCATGCGATAATAGTAAATCAGTAAATCAAATAATCCTAATACTGTTATTAATGCAATATGACATGACGTGATGTATGCCCTCACCGACGATCTCCCTCATACGGCACCATCTTACGACCGCGGCATGCAATCGTCCCTCAAGGGCTCCACATCTTCCAGGCACATGCAATGTAATGGTGATATGATTGCAGAGTTGTTATTAATCCATTCAAACAGCAGGATTGGGAAACTAAGGTACTTCCCTTATATCAATCCCAACACAGATCCTGTCTAGGGTCGTCACTCCTAGTAATCTCATACGAGGTATATTTTATAGGTCGCTGCAAGGGCTGCCAGGGCTGTTGCACGCACTCGTTGCTCCGCTCCCCCATCACCTTATCAATACAGGCCTACTGTACTCTACTGCTACGGAAGGGTCGTCGCCTCCCGTAGACTCAGAATACGCTCGCGGTCACTACAAAGGACTCGTCGCCTGATCAGTGTAGGCCGACAGTAAGAATATAGTGTCCCATACCACCATAATCTGCTCACGAGACTAGGTGCTCACTGGTCACTACGGGGAAGTTTGTGGCCCCAGCGTAGGCCGACAGCTCGACCACGGTGTCCCATACCACCATGCCCGGCTCATGAGTCTTCGTGGATCAAGGTACCATAGTTAACAGAGTTTACAATGGTAAGTTCAGTACCCTAGGTTCAAGCAGTTATGACTCATGTAGGGTGAACATACAACGGCCAGTCGGGTTACTTGACGGGCTCGACTAGCACGATCGCATCTCAAGTCGGACGACATGAAGTGCGTAAAACACTTCGTGTGGCCCAACCACTGCCGCCAACTCTAAAACACGGCTCGCGTTCATCGACCCGTCGTTCGTGGCAAAGATAGGCCAACCACGAATTTGCTTGGTTACCGACTGCCTGGACTAAGTATAGTCCCAAACAATTATGAATCCAATCAGCAATTCATGTAAGAGTATTGGAATTGAAATACAACCATGTGAGCATGTTAACACATGTTATAACGTACAACTTAAGTAAATCATCTTACACATGTCTTTCACACATATAATGAAATTATGCATATCGCTAACATATAGGAAATCATCACCATCAGCGTATTAATTGAGAATTCAATCTCAAACTAAATCATAAGGAAATCATCAAGCACATGTTATAACATACCACTAAAGTGAATCATCAAGCACATGCATTTCATACATATAATGAAATCATATATATGGCTAACATGTAGGATTTCATTTACATCAGCATTTTAATTGAGAAATCAATCTCAAACTAATTCATAACACCATTTAATTCAATACATACTAATACAAGCATTTATACAAACACTTACACTATACACTTAAGTCCACATATAGTATGTCGACTCGAAGTGCGCATTTAGGCGAATCTCTTCGCCAAACTAATTATGCACGTATTCCTAATATTCTAATGCGACAAGAAACCATGTCAACACATCAGTAAAATATGGATGAAAACAGTACTTCCTACAAATGACTAAAATGCCTTAAATCTCATATTCTTCGTCTATTTACGAAACAGGAAATGGACAGCATGTTGTACATGTCAAACGGCGTTGCCGTCGATAATCTACTATTAAACGACATTGAAAGCGTTGAAAACAGTCAATCAAAGCGTCTAATATCTGCACCTTTCACTTTATATATGTATCGTTTCGAACGGAGCGTATATGTTTCGTC
Organism: Magnolia kwangsiensis; assembly: GCA_037074715.1. Taxonomy (NCBI): domain Eukaryota; kingdom Viridiplantae; phylum Streptophyta; class Magnoliopsida; order Magnoliales; family Magnoliaceae; genus Magnolia; species Magnolia kwangsiensis. Next base: position 93,198,098 of record CM073583.1, read on the forward strand.
TACGGCGAATAGGGAACCTGATTTACGAGATCTATCAGCTACTTTGCTATTAAACCAAGGGAACACTAAATCAGCAACTTTTAGGGCATTTTCTAACCTGAAAATGCGGAGGAATCACCAGCCAGGTGATTGAAGTGTGTTGCTTAGGCACTTGCAACGGGTGGTACAACGGCAGGAAAATTCTCTCCTGCTCTCTCTCACAAACTCTCACCTTTTCTCTCTCCCAATCTAGGGTTTTTCTCAAATTTGGATGGGAGAGAGGAGTGAGGGTTTCAACCCCTTTTATAAGCCTAAAAATGCCCGGAATAGGCTCGAGAACAAAGTTTACTTAATGTTTATCCAAAGCGGGGCTGTTTCGGTCAAAAAGTACATTTCTGGTGGTCCCCTGGTAGAACGCGGTCGGACTTAAGCTCATGCATACTGGATCTAGCATACATTAAGTTTTCAATCCGGCAGGGTTCGCAGATTGCACGTGGCGGTCCAGTTTCAGTTCAGCGGTCACCGCACGTAGATCAAGTCTGCAAGTCTCATGATATGAAATAGAAATTTTTCTTGATCCGAGGGTGTAATTTGGCTGAATTCTGACGGTCAGAACGTTTAATACTGACACGTCAAGTCGTGTGCCAGATTTGAATTTCAAATTCCAAATCTAGCCCTATTCTCACTCTCTTCTGTCCAGGCTCAACGAAATAGCTTGCGAATGTCGGTTGGACTTGATTTTCGAAATGATTGTCAAGTCCAGCTAGGCGGTTCTAACGGTCTAAGATAGTAGGTATTGGACTTTCGACGCGTGGTCTAGATCCAATACAAAGTTTCAAAGATGTCCAGAGAACAAACCGGCTTAGAGTTTGATCTAAGGTTATAGAGTATTATAGAGTCATTGGTTTTACTCGATTTGGGTCTTGTAGAACGTATTTAAAGCGATCAGGGACTATTTCCCAGCTACTCTAGCGTTGCGCTAGCTAACTTATGCTTAGTTTCTAAAGGAATTAACCCTAAGTGATTTCTTTGGCTATGAAATTGGGTTCTAAGTGATTTTTCAGGTGTTTTAATTAACCCATTGCCTAAGGACGTCTACTCCCAGGTTGGCCAAAATTCGGGGTGTTACAATCTACCCCCCTTAAAACATAATTTCGTCCCCAAAATTGGCGAAGGGTAAGGAGTATTTTTTCTAAGGAAGGTTCAAATCCTAGTTAACAATCTAACCTTACGTAAAGCCTAACTCAGCTGTTTCGATCCTGGACCAGTGGGGAAGAGGCTAACTGTGCTTCCGCTGCGCCACTCTGATCGAACGGTAGCGTTGACTAACCTAACTGGATTGGACTTAATACGTTCTACCCTCCTTAAAACTTGGTTCTACTTAAAATTCAAGAATCTATGCATCGCTCCGTATATCGGAACGAGGTGCAACTTAGGGGCTATCCTTGACATGAATTGGGAAACGACTTCTCATTACAGTGGTTTTCCTTTGCTAAGGATGCGTTCTATGGCATTGGTATCTATGGCGATAGAGATGAGCCTAATCTCTATTGTGGTTGAGTTTAGGGGCAGATATGAGTTGGTGGAAAGATGCCGAATTCTCTGCTGACTTTAAGTCCTTGCTATTTCCCAAAGACAATGTGATCACGTTTGGTTGTAGGTGGTTGGGCCATCACAGAAGAAAGGTTGTGTAGTGGGTCTGAGCCGGATACATTGACCTTCTGCCGAGACTCTAACAGAAAATTCTTCGTATCAGTTCTTAATCCTAGTCGATGCCGATCTTCTTCTTGATCAGAGCATTGGATTTATTGGTAACCACTAGGATTAGGAAGTCGATTCAAACCGCGAATACATCGCTTACATGTAGTTCCTTTATTCCGCATTCCCGAATGCAATAAGCCCTGGGGGAAGGCAATTCTAAGGGGCGTGCTAGTACATTCTAAGTTCAATCTGAGAGAGTTATAAATGTTCCCTGAGAGTGAATAGTTCCTTCCTATGGGCAACAACAGAAGTCTATAAGTCATAAGGGGATCTATCGAAGGAATAAGGTTCTACTTCAACCAAATCTAACCTACAATTCCTTAACATGTACCGGCTTTACACTACTTAAGGTAACTAGTAGGCTAGTCTGTAATTCAGTAGCTATAATCCAAAGACTAAGATTATACGGTAAATGGCTCTCCTATATAGTCAGATCCTTCAAATCTAGGAGCGTTAACACTAGGTCCAAAACGCCAAGGGCCTATGTGGCCAGTAGCATTTAGTTGTATTAAATGGAACGACATTCCTAGTCCCATGGCGGGATTGGAAGTGGCATGCTTGGTAGGAGGGTGAGTTGGGATAAAAACTAATTTGCAGGCTGAATCCTGGGAGTTATAATACTCCCAATCTGGGGACAATACCTTACAGCGAACGGAACGACATGCATTCCATCTAACCAAATTCGGCTTTATTAAGCCCAAACCACAACACAAACATTCACATAACAAGCTGAAAAATGCCATGCATTTCATTAAATCAAAATTGCCACAATATAAGGGATATCTCCTTACAGGCATCATGACAAGAAGTACATGAGAACTAAGACAATTAAAGCTACAACAACAACATAAACAAACTACTAGCCTTATCAGGCTTACATACAAAAAGCAGGAAACGACTAACTACTAACAACAACATCATAGATCTCATTGCTAGTCTGAGTCGGGTGACGGAGGAGGAGCACCCTTATTCTGCAAGCAGCACAGGATCGCCTTCAAGGTGCGAGTCACCTTGCCGAATTTTCTTTTCGTAACGGCCTTGGCATCCTCGACTTCAGCATGAAGTTTCTGAACTTCCCTTCACAAGGTGACCTGGCTCTCCTCAATTCGGGTGATGCGATCATCACCAGTAGCCTGAGCAGAAGGATGAGGGCTCTCATCTGTATCCTGAGCCTCCTCTTCTACTTCTTCCTGGACTTCTTCCTCAACTTCTGCTCCAGGTTCTCCTTCACTTGCATCCTCTTCATTATCAAAGTTGTCCTCGCTGTCCTCCTCAAGCTGAGTCTCACGGTACTGAGACCCGATCTTTATCTTGACCATAGTAGACTCATCAATGCTGTGAATCGAAACTGGCAATTTCGGCCCAAGTTTGTAAGCAAACTCAAGCGCGATCTTGCATATAAGTCGGCCAAAAGGAAGCGATTCAGACGTTCTTCTTGATTTTGCTATGAGGATAATCTGTCGCAAGATGAAAGTGGTCATACACACATTCTCTCCCTGTGCCACCAGATACAAGAAATCAACCATAAGGCGCGTACACTCAATGCGATTTGTCGACCTGGGATACACGTTGAACGTGCAAATGTGATGCAGCAGGCACAAATCATCAGACATATGAGACACCTTGAGGCTATTATTAGGCTGCCATGGAACCAGTTTACCGTATAGAAATCTGGTACGGTGATCTCGTTCACGCCTACTCCTCAAATTCTTCGCACTAGGATGAACATCACCAAGAGGCACGTTCAGAAGTCACGCAATCAACCGAACATCGATCGTAGCCATCCGGTCTCTACCAAAAGGAATTTTGAACTGTAATGGCTCTAAGGTAGGATTCTGAATGCGAGCGTAGAGGCACGAACGGTGCTCACATTGGTACGAGCACGAGCTTCAAAGATCGGACCCCAATACGCAGCTTCAATGCGCTCGAACAACAGAAATTCGTCGAATAGTCGTCCTTCCACGTCCACCTCAAACAACACCTTACGGTCAGTGTATTGGTCGTGAGGCATCTCTGCTAAAATCACTAGCCCAAGTTGAGTATGGGGATCCAAATCCCGCATTGTATGGAACTCTCGGGCTGTGGTTGGGCTTGCGGCGGCGCTTGAGCTAGTGGCGCCACCCCACGGCCTTCTTGATTGAGCAGGGCGACTAGGCCCAGCCTCATCCGCTGCGGTCTTTTTCTTACCCATCAAAGAGAGGATGGTGGAGAGTGACAAAAGATCCAAAATGGCTTCAACAAAAGCCATGGAAAATAGGAAAAATGCAAAGAAATGGCTGCCCAAACTGGAAAAGGGAGATCTAGGCATTGTATAGGGATGCTTCAAGCTCCCTTAAGATGTATTTTCAAGGAGAAAAGAGAATGAAAAAGGGGAATGGAGCACCTCACGATTTCAGCTCGATTTGGGGATTTTAAGAGCTCCAAACGACGAGATCTGTAAAAGGAAAGGCTGCAAATAGCAATGGAGTGAAGGAGTGTGGTCGTTTTTAGCCAAGGATGGATTTGGGAGTGGTTTGGAACCACGGTTTTGGGTTAGGGCAGCTAGAGAACGAAAATGGAGCTAGGAGAGGGGCTGTTTGTGAAGGAAGCACCTTTTTTTGGGGTTTTCTATGGTCGAACCCTACATGGAGGGTATACACAACCCAAAATAGGGCATGCGCCCAAAAATTAAATCAAGTGGGCCCCACTGGACGGCGATGGCATCGCCAGCCATCTCCCTAGGTGGCCGGTGGGACCACATGGGTCTGGTCCCTCATGGTCCAGGGACCCCAAAAAGGTATGGTTCCCACTTTGGTTCATTGTAAATTGACCTATAGAGGCCCAAACATACATTCGGGACTTTCCGGGGCCAATCTGCAATCCCGAATACAATTTCCTATAATGCATCACATGATTTTGGGGTAGAAGGAGCTAATACATCCATCTAGCCCATTAGTTGCTAAATAGTACGAATTTAGAATGGCCTGATGGCCAGTTTTCATGAAATTTTACTATTCACTATAAAATTTTGTCGAAGTATGATTTTATGTAATTTTCACATTAGGATCAATGCCTAACATGAAAAGAATAAGAAAGAATTGAATAATGGAGTGGTGAGAGGAAGAATTTTGAAGAATTTAGGTGAATCGGGGTTTTTAAGCCCTAGCGATTGAATGCTAGGGTTGTGGTTGTCCCACAGCCCAATGATTCACCTTTACGGGTTTAAAATCGTTCAAAGAACGTCTCAACCCACTTACCTACAACTTAGGAACTAATCGGGTCGCTTCACGTGACCCTAGATGCGTTACGGACTCGATCGCCCGATCGATACGAATAGTCTTCGCTTATTGGCGAATCTGCGATCCTATAAGTGTTTCTAAACCCTTCTCGCACCCTTCTAAGTCAAAGGAAACGACAGCGTACGTCGCGTGACCATAACCCAGGCCCGTTTTAATCCAAATCATGCTCTGATACCATCTGTAACATCCCAAAAATTGGGAGGTCGAGCAAAAACCCAACTTCCGAGTTCCAAAATGTTATTTATGCAACATAGATATGTATGATTGAATGTTGTCTGTGATAATGTATTAAACATGAGTGAGATTAAGCTAAAACAACATATCACGCTCCAGAGACGGTTAAATTTACAAGTGGAAGACTGTGATAGTATATATAACATATATAAACTATTGTATGTCTCCAGAGTGTGAATATGTTACCAGGTTATATACATACATGTATACTCCAAAAGTAAACAAAAGAATATACATGAGTGCTCTAAAAATATAAAATGACAAGTGTCAATGTATCTAATCAACCTCTCTGTAATCTCGTCAATCAGATCACGCATAAAGGAGGAATCCTCCTCATCATCATCAAGTTCAGCTCCGCTTCTCAAGCAGCGCCATCATCTGCAATCACAAAAAGGGACTGGTGGGTGTCCGGAAACACCATCCCGTAACGTGGGAGTGAGTGATCAACTCAGTGGGATAAGAGAGCAGAGATTAGCATGTTATCAAATCAATCATGCGATAATACTAAAGTAGTAAATCAAACAATCCTAATAATGTTGTTAATGCAATATAACATGACGTGATGTATGCCCTCACCGACGATCTCCCTCATACGGCACCATCTTACGACCGCGGCATGCAATCGTCCCTCAAGTGCTCCACATCTTACAGGCACATGCAATGTAATGGTGATATGATTGCAGAGTTGTTATTAATCCATTCAAACAGCAGGATTGGGAAACTAAGGTACTTCCCTTATATCAATCCCAACACAGATCCTGTCTAGGGTCGTCACTCCTAGTAATCTCATACGAGGTATATTTTATAGGTCGCTGCAAGGGCTGCCAGGGCTGTTGCACGCACTCGTTGCTCCGCTCCCCCATCACCTTATCAATACAGGCCTACTGTACTCTACTGCTACGGAAGGGTCGTCGCCTCCCGTAGACTCAGAATACGCTCGCGGTCACTACAAAGGACTCGTCGCCTGATCAGTGTAGGCCGACAGTAAGAATATAGTGTCCCATACCACCATAATCTGCTCACGAGACTAGGTGCTCACTGGTCACTACGGGGAAGTTTGTGGCCCCAGCGTAGGCCGACAGCTCGACCACGGTGTCCCATACCACCATGCCCGGCTCATGAGTCTTCGTGGATCAAGGTACCATGGTTAACAGGGTTTACAATGGTAAGTTCAGTACCCTAGGTTCAAGCAGTTATGACTCATGTAGGGTGAACATACAACGGCTAGTCGGGTTACTTGACGGGCTCGACTAGCACGATCGCATCTCAAGTCGGACGACATGAAGTGCGTAAAACACTTCGTGTGGCCTAACCACTGCCGCCAACTCCAAAACACGGCTCGCGTTCATCGACCCGTCGTTCGTGGCAAAGATAGGCCAACCACGAATTTGCTCGGTTACCGACTGCTTGGACTAAGTATAGTCCCAAACAATTATGAATCCAATCAGCAATTCATGTAAGAGTATTGGAATTGAAATACAACCATGTGAGCATGTTAACACATGTTATAACGTACAACTTAAGTAAATCATCTTACACATATCTTTCACACATATAATGAAATTATGCATATCGCCAACATATAGGAAATCATCACCATCAGCGTATTAATTGAGAATTCAATCTCAAACTAAATCATAAGGAAATCATCAAGCACATGTTATAACATACCACTAAAGTGAATCATCAAGCACATGCATTTCATACATATAATGAAATCATACATATGACTAACATGTAGGAAATCATTTACATCAGCATTTTAATTGAGAAATCAATCTCAAACTAATTCATAACACCATTTAATTCAATACATACTATTACAAGCATTTATACAAACACTTACACTATACACTTAAGTCCACATATAGTATGTCGACTCGAAGTGCGCATTTAGGCGAATATCTTCGCCAAACTAATTATGCACGTATTCCTAATATTCTAATGCGACAAGAAACCATGTCAATCACATCAGCAAAATATGGATGAAAACAGTACTTCCTACAAATGACTAAAATGCCCTAAATCTCATATTTTTCGTCTATTTACGAAACAGGAAATGGACAGCATATTGTACATGTCAAATGGCATTGCCATCGATAATCTACTATTAAACGACATTGAAAGCGTTGAAAACAGTCAATCAAAGCGTCTAATATCCGCACCTTTCACTTTATATTTGTATCGTTTCGAACGGAGCGTATACGCTTCGTTTACGGCGAATAGGGAACCTGATTTACGAGATCTATCAGCTACTTTGCTATTAAACCAAGGGAACACTAAATCAGCAACTTTTAGGGCATTTTCTTACCTGAAAACGTGGAGGAATCACCGGCCAGGTGATTGAAGTGTGTTGCTTAGGCACTTGCAATGGGTGGTGCAACGACAGGAAAATTCTCTCCTACTCTCTCTCACAAACTCTCACCTTTTCTCTCTCCCAATCTAGGGTTTTTCTCAAATTCGGATGGGAGAGAGGAGTGAGGGTTTCAACCCCTTTTATAAGCCTAAAAATGCCCGGAATAGGCTCGAGAACAAAGTTTACTTAATGTTTATCCAAAGCGGGGCTGTTTCGGTCAAAAAGTACATTTCTGGTGGTCCCCTGGCCGAACGCGGTTGGACTTAAGCTCATGCATACTGGATCTAGCATACATCAAGTTTTCAGTCTGGCAGGATTCGCAGATCGCACGTGGCGGTCCAGTTTCAGTTCAGCGGTCACCGCACGTAGATCAGGTCTGCAAGTCTCATGATATGAAATAGAAATTTTTCCTGATCCGAGGGTGTAATTTGGCTGAATTCTGACGGTTAGAACGCTTAATACTGACACGTCAAGTCGTGTGCCAGATTTGAATTTCAAATTTCAAATCTAGCCCTATTCTCACTCTCTTCGGTCCAGGCTCAACGAAATAGCCTGCGAATGTCGGTTGGACTTAATTTTCGAAATGATTGTCAAGTCCAGCTAGGCGGTTCTAACGGTCTAAGATAGTAGGTATCGGACTTTCGACGCGCGGTCTAGATCCAATACAAAGTTTCAAAGAGGTCCAGAGAACAAACCAGCTTAGAGTTTGATCCAAGGTTATAGAGTATTATAGAGTCATTGGTTCTACTCGATTTGGGTCTTGTAGAACGTATTTAAAGCGATCAGGGACTATGTCCCAGCTACTCTAGCATTGCGCTAGCTAACTTATGCTTAGTTTCTAAAGGAATTAACCCTAAGTGATTTCTTTGGCTATGGAATTGGGTTCTAAGTGATTTTTCAGGTGTTTTAATTAACCCATTGCCTAAGGACGTCTACTCCCAGGTTGGCCAAAATCCGGGGTGTTACAGTGGACCTAAGTCAGATTTATAAATCCTGTCCGATTATAATCAAGAATGTAAATTTTCCAGCTAATCTTATAGTTATGCCGATGCGAGAATACGATATTATATTGGGGATGGATTAGTTATCTTTATATCGGATAAAAATTGATTGTTTTAGGAAGATGATCATATTAAATATCGATCGGCGAGCACCGTTACAATTCCATGAGATACAAAGGAAGGGAGCACCGGTTAATTTGTCAGCTATCTCGAAAGTTGAACCTTAAGGAGTAGAATAAATTTTTATTTTTAATGAATTTTTAGAAGTATTTTAGGATATTCCTGAATTACCACCAAAGAGAGATGTTGATTTCACAATCGATCTATTACCTGGGACTGCACCAATCTCTAGAGCACCATACTGTATAACACCTGTTGAATTGAGAGAATTAAGAGACCAACTTCAGCAGCTCCAAGACCAATGCTTCATTAGGGCTAGTACGTCGCCATGGGGTGCACCGGTATTATTTGTAAGAAAGAAGGATGGGTCTTTGAGGCTATGCATCGATTACCGTTAACTTAATAAAGCGACTATCAAAAATAAGTACCCGTTACTGAGGATAAATGATTTATTCAATCAGTTGAAGGGAGCTAAATATTTTTCAAAGATAGACCTACGGTTTGGATATCATCAATTGAGGATTAGAGATGAAGATGTACCCAAAGACTGTCTTTAGGACTTGGTATAGCCACTATGAATTTCTAGTGATGCCCTTTGGACTGAAGAACGCTCCAACAGTATTTATGGACCTCATGAACAGCGTCTTCATACCATATTTGGACCGATTCATGATTTCATAGATGATATTTTAATTTACTCCAAGATGCAAGATGATCATGCTGAACACTTTCAAATATCTCTTCAAACTCTAAAAGACAATCAGTTGTATACCAAAGCTTCAAAATGTGACTTTTGGAAGAATAAAGTAAAGTTTTTAGGGCATGGGGTATTGGAAAAAGGAGTGTTGGTAGATCCATCGAAAGTCGAAGCAGTGTAAAATTGAGAGTAGCCCATCAATGTGTCTGAAGTGCGCAGTTTTCTCGGATTAGCTGGTTATTATAGAAGGTTCATTGAGGGATTCTCTAAGTTAGCAAGGCCATTAACTAACTTGACCAAGAAGGACACTTCTTTTAAATAGAATGAAAATTGTGAGCAAGCTTTCTCTGAATTGAAGAAGGATTAACTGAAACCCTAGTACTTTCTTTACCAGTGGAAGGGGAAAGATTTATGGATATACTGATGCATCTTATCAAGGGTTGGGATGCGTGTTGATGCGAAGTGGTTAAGCAATGGCATTTGCGTTAAGGCAGTTGAAATCTCATGAGCAGAATTATCCCACTCACGACTTAGAGCTTGCAGCTGTAGTGTTTGCCTTAAAAATTTGGAGGTATTATCTTTATAGTGAGTAGTTTGAACTGTGCTCGGATCATAAGAGTCTAAAGTATCTTTTTGATCAAAAGGACCTAAATATGCGACAGAGGAGATGGATGAAATTCTTGAAGGATTATCATTTCGACATCTGCTATCATCCAGATAAGGTGAATGTCGTAGCTGATACGTTAAGCAGGAAGACGCATAAGCTGGTGGCGAGATTAATGATTAAAGAATGAGAAATGTTTGATATAGTTAAAGATTTTGAAGTCAAACTTCGTATCGAAAAACTTTGGACTTATATCTGTAATTTAGTGGTGCAGCCTACTCTGGCAAGTAATTTCTTAATTATCCATTTAGATTAGCCCTTTAATTCTTATATTATGATGTAGTTATTTAGGATTTTCTTTTCTAGGTGTGACGAATAATAGAAGTGTAGAAGAATGATGCATGACTACAAGAGAAAATAACAGAAGAAGCGAGAAAGGACAACTCACAGTTGTGAGTAGGCTCTAATTGTGGGGTTAGATTTTAAAGGAGGTTATGTGTTCCAGACATATCTGAATTGAAGCAAGAAGTCTTACATGAGTGACATCGCACAAAATTCACCATCCACCCAGGAGGAACTAAGATTTACCGTGATGTACGACGTCAATATTGGTGGAGTAATATGAAGAGGGAGATAGCCAACTACGTTGCGAGGTGTCTTTCTTGTCAGCAGGTTAAAGAAGAACATTAGAAGCCATCGGGACTTTTGCAACCGATACAGGTCACAGAGTGGAAGTGAGAGTACATATCGATGGACTTTATTATCGGACTACCGAAAATAAGCCGTCATCATGATGCGATATGGGTGATTGTGGATAGACTAACAAAGTCAGCACACTTCCTTCCTATACATATTTCTTCCTCCCTAGACGAGTTAAGTAAATAGTATATCAAGGAGATCATTAGGCTTCATGGAATTCTTGTGTCCATAGTATCCGATCGAGACCTCAGGTTTCCATCACACTTTTAGAAGAGTATTCAGAAGGCCTTGGGAACGATGCTAGATTACCGCACGACTTTTCATCCGCAGATTGACGGACAAACCAAGCGGGTAAATCAAATCCTTGAAGACATGCTTCGCAGATACATTCTTGACTTCAAGGAAAATTGGGACAACCACCTCTATTAAGTAGAATTCGCCTACAATAATAGTTTTCAGTCCAGTATTGGCATGACACCATTCAAAGCTTTATATGGAAGACCCTACAGATCACCAAGTTGTTGGACCAAAGTGGGTGAAAGAACATTGTTGGGACCGAAACTAGTGCAAGAGACATCTGAGAAGATTGCCATCATCAAAGAATGTCTACGTACCGTTCGGAGTCGCCAGAAGAGCTATGCCGACAATCGCCAAAAGAACTTGGAGTTCGCTGTAAAAGACCATGTGTTTCTGAAGGTATCCTCGATGAAAGGAGTTTGCAATTTGGGAAGAAAGGAAAATTGGCACCACGTTACATTGGACCATTCGAGATCTTGTAGAGAGTAGGCCTCGTAGCCTACAGACTAGCCTTACCTCCTCAACTTTTTGGCGTCTACGACGTTTTTCATGTATATATGCTTTGGAAGTACGAGAGAGATGCATCGCATATCATTGACTGGGAGCCGCAAAAAATTCGGGAGGACGTTTCATGCATAGAACATCCGATTCGCATTCTCAACAGGAAGGAGCAATCACTTCGATCAAGATCAATACCACTCGTGAAAGTTCAGTGGGGGGCATCATAGCGAGGACGAAGCTTCGTGGGAGCAAGAGGATGAAATCCGAGAAAAGTACCCTCATCTCTTCATATGATAGGTATGTTAAATTTTGAGGATGAAATTTTTATTAAAGGGAGTAGAATGTAACAACCCATTTTTTTTGTGGAAACTAACCCCACTGTCCGCTTGCGTGTGGCCCACCTGAGTTTTGGATTAACCTCATTTTTGGCCTTATATCTTTTTTTGGCCTGGCCAAGATGATGGACGAAGTAGATTTATATTATCGTTAGTGAGACCTACCATATATTTAAAAAATAATAATAAAATAAAAATTAAAATTATACCTTCCGCACGCCGGCTAAACCACTTTCTACACCTTCCTTCCTTTTTGTACGGTAATGGGCGCCGAACCCTCCCACGAACCGAATTGCCCACATTCACTACTCTTCTGCCTCGTTCCTCACATCCATTAAAAATGAAGGAAAGATATAAACAAAGTTTCAATCGTATCAAAAAGGGAGAGAGAGAACCGGGTAGATCAAGAGAGAGAGGGAAAGAGAGAGCTCTGTAGATCAAGAGAGAGAGATTAGAGTGGAGCCGGATCATCAAACTTTTAAAGTAGGTAATTTTATCTTCAAGTTTATCATTTTCAGGTATTTATTATGAAATTTATTCCTAAAATTTTAATAGGAATATTATTCCAGTTGATTATTATGTGGGTGATTCTCCTTTACTTATGAACTTTCTGATTTTATATATTTTCTGAAATTTATTTATAATGACTTTAATTAATATTTTTAAATTCATTTATACATGATATCTGCTTTTTTGAATTTTAGTAATTACTGAATCTAGTTAATTTGTAGATTAGATCATAATATCTTTTATTTCTGAAATCAAGTGTTAAAATTTAAAACATAAATTTGAGTTAGAGTAATTAATCTAAATTAGTTGGTTTAGAATAAATACAAACTAAATTTATTTCTAAATTTAAATAAAAATTAAAATAATAATAATAATTTTACTAAGTTTATATTCTAATTTAGAAGTTTTAGAATCTCTCTCGTCAAGATCAAATTAAATCGTTATAAGTCTAATTTTAAATATTTAGAAATTAATATGATCTAATTTAGATGATTATTTAAGTTATTTAAATCAAAATTTTAACCTGATGTTAAATTAAACTTTCAATTCATACTAATTTAAACTTTGATTGAAAAATAAATAAATCTAAATATAAGGTCCATATAATTATTTTGTAAATTATGAGAATTAAAATTTAGAATGAAATAATTAGCTTATATCCGTACATAATTAGATAAATACATAAATTATAATTTTAGGATATACATGGTATTTCAACATTCTTTGGCAGTATCTACAAAAATAAATAAATAAATAAATAAAAATTTACAGCACTATTACAGGAAATAACTTGATGTTTCAGTAAATTTTAAGAATTTAATTTTAATGACATCGGGTTGCTACTTGTTTTGTATGGAAATTTGAACAAGAAATCGTTTTGTTACTGATTTTGAAATAACTTATGACATACATTCATCTCTTCTGATTATAAAATTATGGAAAAAGGAAAGGAAATAAATGAATGATAATGATATCAGCAAGTAGGGCAATTGTATCCCTTGGGTGAGAGACCCTAAAGCCAGTAAGTAGGGCAATTATATTCCTTGCGTAAAAGATCCTAGAATTCACTGGATCCTGTGGAGTCTCCTTTGTATATGACATATGAGTATAATTGTGTGCGTGGACATATGTCAGAGGTACAACTGGAGCAGTAGTCTGACCAGCTAAAATATAAATGGGTCCATCACCATGAGGTACCAGTGCATGAGCATTAATGCAACGTGACTATCCACTTGGGTACGGTGTTGTAAGAAATGATATAAGTGTTATGTGTATTCATGAAAATATCGGATGCATTGCATTTTCTTAATTTTGCTGTTAAATTTCATTATTTGTATTATATTTTTATTCATTTTATAAAATTGATATTATCTGAACATGTTAAATTTTGGGTAAGAACTGATCCTATTGGGCTGTTATGCTCATCCTACTAAAAAAAGTTGCACAGGTGCAGAGTTGGAATACTACGAGCAGGTGGGCCTCTACTATTAGTTTTATTTTTAGAAAAATTAGGTTTAGTTTTAATTCAATTCAGTTTTTTTTTTTTTTTTTTTTTTTGATTATTTAAGTTTAGTTTATGTTCATACTTCGATGTAGGAAGAAAAAACTATAAAAAAAATTTGAATTTAATAAACGTTTTAGCTGTATTTTTTTTTTAAATGACGTTGAATATTTATTGAATTTGATTGAATCAATTGGATTGTATTAAATGTCATTATATTATAACTCACACCTTTGGATTCAGGTCCTGAAGACCTTATTCGGGCACTCGAATTTCGAAGTGTGACAGATGAGGTACTCCACCTAATCGGCTCCCATATTCTTTTTTCATAGAGTGGGCCCAGCTTTCAGATACTTAAGCCGTTAACCGCCCATCATAGGATGGACGAAGGTGGGTTGCACATGAATAGTTTGCAGGCTCACTCAAAAGCTCTGACGTTGATCTGGGCTAAAAAAGCATCATGTCCATTCATCTCTCTAGGGCCACCCAATGCAATCTGATGGCGTGTTTGGGTGCCACCAAGAATGAATGTTTAGGGCATTTTCTCTTAAGCATGCATGCCAATGACTGATTCCTGCTTTAAATGATGGCCCACCAAGATGTTAAATAGGCCTGAAATTTCAGCACAATGAGTTTTCTGTGATGCCGAGTTCGATGAACGGTTTAGATTTTAGAACTCATGGCACTTATGTACATGTTTGTAGAGACCGTGAATCCCCACGTTGCTAACCTCCTTTTGTTTTTGAGAAAATCAGACAAATGCTAATATCTGCATATTTAATGAGAGATAAATCTGGTCAGCTCAGCAGGTGGGCCCAATGTTGGAAACATGGGAATGGGCTGGGAAACTTTCCTTAAGCTCTTCAGGGACCATACATTTGTTTTGCGAATTGGATTTGTAATGGCCACACAAAAGCATATTGGAAAGCTATTTGGTTGAGTAGGGATAGTACTCAATGAGATGGGCCCACCTTGATGTATATCTTTTATCCATGCTTTTCATCCAATTTGAAGGATCATTTTAGGACATGAATAGAAAAATTAGGTAGATTGAAGGCTTAAGTGGACCACAGCATTGGAAACAGTGAGGATTGAATGCTTACCATTGAAAACCTCTTGAGGGCCACATAAGTATTTGATCAAGCAGATAATTATGTTTTCCCTTCATCCAGGTCCATGTGATCTTATGAACAGGTTGGATGGTAAATAAATATCATAATGGGCTCTAGTAAGGTTTCAATGCTTTGTGTCATTGTCACCACTGCTTCCTTTGGTGTGCTCTATTCAATCCTTTGATGTAACTTCTTTTTCATCTCATGCCCTAAAATGATATTTTAAAATGGATGAATGGCATGGATAAAACATATACATCACGTAACGCCTGCGATAGTCTGTGTAGCCAGAGTCTACCACCGGAGCAAGAGTAAGGACCCAGATAATGGACAGTTTAGTTTCACTAAGTGCATGAATGTTTAACCAATTACAAAGGTAATGCAAAGGACGTATGCAACACGTAATAATTACAAATTTCTTTATTTATTTTTGAACCTTGGGTTTCAGCGCCTACACTTATATGATATAGTCGACTTGGAACTACTAGCCAATTAACTTGATCCTACAGCATAAGTGTGTAGTTTTTTCTTCGCGTGGTTAATTAATTTTTAAAAGATTCAATGCTTATATGCTAAAATGGAACAAGTTTGCACTAAAAAATGAAGACTAGGTAGCCTCAAATTTTTTATGTGGTAGGATCCGTTAATTCGGCAAGCCACGAAACATACAATGGGAGTTCTAGAGAAGCAAGTGGACCGTCATTTCAATGCCCTGCAAAACCTTCCCCTCAAGATTCGCGGGCTCCTTTTCTTAAACAGAACGGGTCTCAGCAGCTTGCGAATAGGTTGACTGGCGCTGTCCTTTTTGCGTTCTTTCCATGTTTTCTTTTCCTTTTCCGGCCCTTGCACTTCTGCAATGGGGCCATTTGCTGGTCTTTTGATAGGCTTTTGACGCAGGGATGAACGTGATGAGGTCGATCACCGTCTTCCTCAAGGATAACTACTCCGAATCCACGGAGCTTCTCTGGACTCCTCACAGAGACTTCTCGAATCCACGAGGAAAGAAAGCAGGAAAATAGAAATAATTTTAATAAATTCGAAATTGATTGATGAATAATTAAAAACGAGTTTACACCCCTTTAAATAAGGGAACCAAGTAACATGAAAGAAATCAGACTCATACTACAACTAAAACTCCTAGAATTCGCAACTTACTATAAATAGTAAACTTACTATTTATAGACGGTCACGATGTCTACTAGTGCGCAAGGTTTTCGGCCAAAAATAGTAAGTGTCCTATTTGGCTTCAACAAACCGTTCTCCTAATTATCCTAAGCACTTTTCATGTTGGACACAACTCCTAAAGCCCAACGGATGAAAAGTTATACTCAAACTAAAACTTACTATTTATAGTAAAAACAAAATTAAAACGAGGAAACGACCGTCGATCAGGGGGTTTTTCGCAAATCTGGACTGCGCAACCCGGCGTAGCACGGTTGGTTGGCTAAAGTAGCTCGTTCTACCCCAAAATCATATATTTTACGTCGGATAACTCATTCCGGATTGTGAGATACGCCCGATCTAAGGTCCGATGGTCCGGATCACTTCTGTCGCCGACCGTGCCTTTTCTGATCCATCTTAGCCATGAAATTGTCCGCGACCCGCTCTACATCAGTCCCCTCCACTTGAAAAGAACTCGTCCTCGAGTTCTCCTCCTGCGCTGGTTCATGATACTCGGTCAGGTCCGCAACGTTGAAAGTCCGTGAGATCGCCATGTCATCTGGAAGATCAACAACATAAGCATTGTCATTGATCTTTCGGATGATCGGTACCGGTCCAATCTTCTTATTCTTCAGCTTGTTGTACATCCTGGTCGGAAATCTTTCTTTTCGCAAATGGACCATTACCTGGTCGCCCACCTCGAACACCTTTTGTCGACGATGCTTGTCCGCTTGTTCCTTGTACTTTTCGTTCGAGGCATGTAGCTTAGTCTGCACCTCCGCATGAATACCCATGATCCTGTCTGCCATATGTTCTGCTGCAATACTCATGCCTGGGAGCTTGGGCAGAGGGACCAAGTCTAGTGTGTGGCGAGGTACTCGTCCGTAAATAACCTGGAACGGAGATTTTCCTGTCGAGCGGTTCACCATGTTGTTGAATGCAAACTCCGCTTGAGACAAGGCCAAATCCCACTGCTTCGGTTTCTCTCCTGAAATACATCGAAGGAGGTTTTTTAAAGTATGATTCACAACTTCGGTCTGTCCATCAGTCTGTGGGTGGTAAGCACTGCTGAATTGAAGTCGTGTATCGAATCGAGTCCACAAAGTCCGCCAAAAGTGGCTAATGAACTTCGTGTCACGATCAGAAGTAATGGTCTTAGGGACCCCGTGTAGCCGTACGACCTCCCTGAAGAATAAATTCGCCACATGTGTTGCATCAAGGGTCTTCTTGCATGAGATAAAGTACGCCATCTTGGAGAAACGATCGACCACTACGAACACCGAATCCATGCCGCGCTGTGTTCGTGGAAGACCAAGTACGAAGTCCATTGATAAATCCTCCCAAGGACCGTCAGGCACAGGTAACGGGGTGTAGAGGCCCGTATTCTGAGATTGTCCCTTGGAGGTCTGACAAGTATGACAACGTTGTACGGCTCTTCCCACATCACGTACTAATTGCGGCCAGTAATACCGCTCTTCCACAAGAGCTCGCGTCTTATCTCTCCCAAGGTGTCCACCGAGGCCACCTCCATGTAGTTCCTGAATAATCTGCTCCCTTAGAGAACTTTGGGGGATGCACAATCGATTCCCTTTGAAGAGAAAACCATCCTGTATATGAAAGTCACTGGGGTGACCTTCTTGGCACTTCAACCAGGAATCTTTGAAGTCTTCATCCTCGGCATATAGCTCCTTGAGACAGTCAAAGCCGACCACCTTATTGCTCACCGTAACAAGTAGTGACGCACGACGGCTAAGTGCATCAGCCACCTTATTCTGCTGACCTGACTTATGCTTCAGAACAAACGTAAATTCCTGTAAAAACGCAACCCATCTAGCATGCACACGATTCACGTTAGTCTGACTATTAATAAACTTTAATGCCTGATGGTCGGTGTACAGAACAAACTCTCTCTGAATCAGATAATGCCGCCAATGTCGCAGCGCCTGAACAACTTCGTACAACTCAAGCTCGTAAGTCGACCACTTCTTTCGGGCTTCACTGAGCTTCTCGCTATAGAAGGCTACCGGCCTGCCTTCCTGTGATAATACTCCTCCTATTCCGACATATGAAGCGTCACACTCCACCTCAAATAATTTATCAAAATTAGGAAGCACCAAGATCAGTGTTGTAGACAAACGATGCTTGATCTCATGAAAGCTCTTATCAGCTTTATCGGTCCACTGGAACGGCCCTTTTTTCATGCAGTCCGTTATTGGCGCGACTATGGTGCTAAAATCTCGCACAAATCGACGATAGAAAGTCGCCAGTCCGTGAAAACTCCTCACCTCATGAATGTTTGTCGGGATCGGCCATTCCCTAATAGCTCGCACCTTTTCATCGTCCACCCGAATTCCTGTGGACGTTACAACAAATCCTAAAAACAACAGGCTGTTAGTTAAAAAACTACACTTTTTCAAGTTGAGGTACAACTTGTTATCTTGTAGGACCTGCAGCACCTGCCTGAGATGTTTCTTATGCTCCGCCTCATCCTGGCTATATATCAATATGTCATCAAAATATACTACCACAAATCGGCCAGTGAACGGTTTTAAAACTTGATTCATCAAACGCATAAAAGTACTTGGTGCGTTCGATAGGCCGAAAGGCATGACTAGCCACTCATATAACCCTTCCTTTGTCTTGAATGCCGTTTTCCATTCATCGCCGGGTCGAATACGAATCTGATGGTACCCACTCTTTAGATCGAGTTTAGAGAACACTTTAGCCCCTTCTAACATATCGAGCATGTCGTCCAACCGTAGTATTGGAAACCGATATTTAATAGTAATTTTGTTAATTGCTCGGCTGTCGACACACATGCGCCAGCTTCCATCTTTTTTTGGCGTTAATAATGTTGGTACAGCACATGGGCTCATGCTCTCTCTCAATAGACCCTTACGCATCAATTCCTCCACTTGTCCCTGAAGTATCTCACACTCCTTTGGACTCATCCGATAATGAGGGCGATTGGGCAGGCTAGCCCCAGGGACGAGGTCTATGTGATGTTGGATGTCTCTCATGGGGGGCAATCCATCAGGTAAATCTTCAGGCCAGACTTCTTTGAATTCGTTTAGTAACAGTCTTAAGCTTGGAGGGATGTTTGAGGGTTCCTCCTTCTCGCCCTTCACCACTACGGCATATACCTCGCTGGTTTCCTTGGACTCCTCTATGAAATCCCGAATGGTCAAGAGAGAACTCCCCTCCACTTTAGAGGCTTCAGGGTGGTTCTCTGGTGCCATAGGGGCAAGGATTATTTTTCGACTATCCTTGACGAATATGTACACATTGTCTCGCCCCCGATGGGTCGCATCACGGTCCGACTGCCAGGGTTGACCGAGTAGCATATGGCAGGCTTCCATGTCAACCACGTCACAAAGTATCTGATCCTTATAATGTTTACCAATTGAAAACGAGATAGTGCATTGTTCAGTTACCTTGGTCTCGTTCACTTTTTTTATCCAGCCAATTGAGTACGGGGAAGGATGTTTCGTCGTTGGTAGCTGCAACTTATCCACCATCACTCTTGAGACGATGTTCTCGCTGCTACCACTGTCTATGATCACATCACAGACTTTTCCGCTGACAGTGCACCGAGTACGAAATATATTGTGCCGCTGTGGATGTAATTCCTTTCGTGGGGTATACAGTAGTCGCCTCACAACGAGAGATTCGCCACGATCTTCGCCTGTCACTTCATCGCCACCTGGTATTTCTTCAGTGGTTTGTTCATATTCATCAAAGCCATGATCCTCTTCCACGGCCTCATCTTCAGTGCCCCCTTCGTTTATAGTCAAGTGCGCTGCCGGACGTTGAGGACAAGTGTTTGATAAGTGGCCTGGTTGGCCACAGCGGTAACAATTGTTCGGCCTTGGCCGAGCATAAGGATTCGGAATCCTACTCGGGCCCGCTGTTGTGGGTGCTGCCCGTTGAGGTCTGGATGGTCCGCTCCCCGTATCACGGCTCGCGGGTGGAGGAGGTTGAGGACGTTCTCCTACCGGATCTTTTCCTCGAGCCAGCACTGGATCCTGTGTGGGACCTGTCATAGGGGGTCGATTTGAAGGATAGAGACGAGCAGGAGCTCTTGCAAGCTGTGTTTCTGCCCTTCCTGCCAATTGAACTGCTTCATCTACTGTCCCGACTGGGTACATCTGAACTCGATCCTGAATCACCGGTCGCAACCCACCTATAAATCTTGCCACTTTCTGTGACTCAGATTCTGACAAATCGTTTCGTGTAGCCAACCGCTGGAATTCTTCAGTGTAATCTGTAACAGTTCAATTTCCTTGTCGGCAATTCTGGTATTGCTGGAATAATATCTGCTCATAATCACTGGGGAGAAATCGTGAACGAAGAAGACGTCTCATCCGAGGCCATGATGCGATGGGCGCCTTGTTTTGGCGGGCTCGTGAGAGCTGCAATTGTTCCCACCATGCAGAAGCACCAGATTTCAATTTAAACGCTACCAACTTCACCCTTTTATGGTCTGGCACATCCATATAATCGAAATATCTCTCTACTTCGGCTAGCCAATCGAGAAAATCTTCGATACGTAATAAACCGTTAAAACTAGGAAGTTCAGCCTTACCTCGATAGTCTCTTTCAGCGCGATCTAGACGATCGCCTCCATGGACTGGTCGTCGATCAAAACCCTCATTAATGTCCTCGTCGCTGGAACTAGAATCATCTGGTGTAGCCCTACGATTTACCGCTGGTAGTGCTCTGCGATAATCAGGGTCACGTCGTACAGCAACCACAGGTGGTGGAGCGACCATAGGTGGTGGAGCACCGCCTAGGGCTTGGGGCGGAAGTAGCGCATCCGCAAGACGGTCGAGGGTTGCCTGCAGCCCTTGCATGGTCAACTGACTCTCCCGATGGAAAGCTTCCATTCTTTCCGAAAGATAACGAATCCCTGGATCACCGTCCACAGGATTTTGATTCATACCTTCGTTGTTTGCCATCGGCCCGAGGGAAAACCTCGCTCTGATACCAAATTGACGCAGGGATGAACGTGATGAGGTCGATCACCGTCTTCCTCAAGGATAACTACTCCGAATCCACGGAGCTTCTCTGGACTCCTCACAGAGACTTCTCGAATCCACGAGGAAAGAAAGCAGGAAAATAGAAATAATTCTAATAAATTCGAAATTGATTGATGAATAATTAAAAACGAGTTTACACCCCTTTAAATAAGGGAACCAAGTAACATGAAAGAAATCAGACTCATACTACAACTAAAACTCCTAGAATTCGCAACTTACTATAAATAGTAAACTTACTATTTATAGACGGTCACGATGTCTACTAGTGCGCAAGGTTTTCGGCCAAAAATAGTAAGTGTCCTATTTGGCTTCAACAAACCGTTCTCCTAATTATCCTAAGCACTTTTCATGTTGGACACAACTCCTAAAGCCCAACGGATGAAAAGTTATACTCAAACTAAAACTTACTATTTATAGTAAAAACAAAATTAAAACGAGGAAACGACCGTCGATCAGGGGGTTTTTCGCAAATCCGGGCTGCGCAACCCGGCGTAGCAGGGTTGGTTGGCTAAAGTAGCTCGTTCTACCCCAAAATCATATATTTTACGTCGGATAACTCATTCCGGATTGTGAGATACGCCCGATCTAAGGTCCGATGGTCCGGATCACTTCTGTCGCCGACCGTGCCTTTTCTGATCCATCTTAGCCATGAAATTGTCCGCGACCCGCTCTACATCAGCTTTCTGAGGGCCCTTTTCCCCTTGGGTAAGCCCGAATGTCCATGGTGTTTGTACAATTCTCTCATGATATGGAAGAGCTTTGTTTTTATTAAAAAAAAAAAAGAAAAGAAAAGAAAAGAAAAAAAGCAAGAGAGTTGAGAGGAAATGCGGTGATGTAAATTATAATATGCAAATGCGAGGGTGTAAATGATAAGATGCCGATGCAAAGGGTAGTAAGCCCAATCTTGAGCTTGCAACTTGAGGCAGCTTAGGTGCTTAAGAAGCTTGGATGTAGTAGACATGTTTTGTGGAGGGTTTTGAGATAGCATTTTAAAAATATTGGGGATCACCTTTGGGGTAATAACTGATGTGGAGGCTTGTGATTAGTTGAAAATAGAACAGCGTCCCATGATATTCCATCATTAATTAGTTGGGAGGAGTGGCAAAGGGCTTAAAAGAGAGAAGGGGCGTTTTTCCTACTGGGCTTCACTTCGCTTCTCGAGGTGAAACCTGTATTTGTCCTTATCAGAGCCACATGAGGGTGGTACTTGGAGTGCCTCCCTCTATGTGATCAGCTCCAGTTTTGAATTGTTGGTGTGGTTCGCCCTCACTCTCCAAGGACTAGCAAGGATATTCAGTCTTCTACGATATGCTGGCCTAAGGTTTTGGGTTTTGGGATTTGGCTTGATTTTGCCTTGCATCTAGCTCTGATTTTGGGTTTAAGTTTAGGCTAACCTAAGGTTTAAGCTAAGATTTGGGCTAAGACTTGGGTATGGGCTGTGGCTTGGGTTTGGCTTAGGCCTCGGCTAAGGCTTGGACATAGTCTAAGGCTTAGGTCTCTTAGAGAGCAGACGGTTTAGAAAATATCTGTTCCGCCCAAAATGGGAATGGGCTGCTTCAAATATTTATGACCATCAAGTTGCTAGCCTGAGTGGGCTGTTTACACCGTCTCCTATATACATCTGCATTCGATGACAATTCTTGTCTTTTATTTGGCAATCGTAAAAGCATAATAATGTCACTTTTCTTCTCAGTTAACAAGGTAATTTGTAAAACAAACGAACTCTTAGTTTGCCTCTTGCGTAATTTTTAGTGCCCGCATATTATCCAATAGTGTCAAAGTTTTCTTTTATGATAGGAGAGCTGGTCCGAGGCTTTATGAAGTCTACGCGGGACTTAATTCTTGCAAGTGGGCCCATGATTCTGCACTGCTAACCACCTATTTGTGACCTCATGTTTGGACTATGAGCGGATGATCGCTCTAATGGGAAATCTTTTACCATTGAGAAATACAGCACTACCCTACATTGAACTTAAAAAAGTTAAAATTTCCGCAGTGAAGTAGACTTTTGGGATTTAGTCCATCTATGGTGTGGATGCCACGGACTAAAGGTCCCAGTTACCAAACATGGCCCAGCACCGCGGTACTAGTTGCGGCAAGATTAATTGAAGGAGAAATAGAATGGGTTGGAAAATCATCGAACATGAATTTAATCTGAAAGAGAGATCCTCCTCTCCAAGCAGGCCCTTCCCTCGAGTGTTTGATGAGGACACTGATTGGGGATGATTGCGTCCTATCCCCGCCCGTTTCTAGCTATGAATGGGCGTTTCTCTGTGCAGGCCCACCATGATGTATCTATTTATTCACATCGCTAGGGTATGTACAAAAAAATGATGCAGGACCACACCACATGTGACTCTTGCATTTAATGCAATGTTTTGTACAAATAATGCAACCCAAGCTTATTATTTGGTGTGGTCCACTTGAGCGTTGGATCAGTCTCATATAATGCAACCCAAGCTTATTATTTGGTGTGGTCTACTTGAGCGTTAAATCAGTCTCATTTTTGTGCACACACCTTAAAATGATATGAGAGAAAGGATGGATGACGTGGATTAGAAAATAGATAACGGTGGACCTGCCCATAGAAATGCCCCCGTTCGTGGCTAGAGACCGGCGGGGTAGGACGCAATCCCCATCCGTTCAGTGAAAGCACTCAATGGTGGAGTCTCGTCAGTAGATGATAAGTGTCCCATTCCTAAAGGGGTCATCCTATGTGAGAGAGAATGGGAAAGGGCGGCTGGCAAAGGAGAGAGGCCGATCAGCATTCCCTGTCATCCAACCAGGTTAACGCTACTAGTAGGGGTATGAACGCACCAATGCCAAGAGGAAAAGGGAAGATTATACAAGAAGAATGCTTGATAGAGGACCAAGGTGTCCACCTCAAACACCCCCAATTCGAGATCCAGAAGGGGCAAGGATCGTGTCTAAGAAAATCATCACTTAAGTCAAGCTCACATCAAGGCTGTTGCTGAATGGGAAAGACGATTAGAAGACGTTAGATACATGTTCAGTGAAATGCCTGAAGTAGACCAACTATAATCTCAGGTAGCTGAAACCCAACAACCAATGGTAGAAGAGGGTCCAGATCTCCATAGGGCATGGTCTTTAGAAAAAGGTCTCCAACTCTCGTGAGACGGTTGTGGAAGCAAGTGAGGTGGAAGTGATCCAAGGGAAATGTTGGGAGAACATTGGACGTCTGGCCAGAAACAGCAATGGTGACTTTCTTTTTTGCTTTCTTGTCTGGTTACAGCTTCGGTTCAAATTCGCAGGCTGAGATAAGGGCCATTTGGGAGGGTCTCTCCCACTGTGTGGATTTGGGCTTCCACAACATTGAGATTGAGAGTGATTCAAAATCTAGTGTCAATTTCATTGATAGGATCTCTTCTCCTCCCTGGGCCTCATGTTACTGGTGGTCCAGGATTAAGAAGATCTCAGCTTCCTTGGGGGTATCCATCTCCCACATCCCCAGGGAAGCAAATGCGGTTGCAGATGATTTGGCTAGAAGGGGTAGCGCTACTCAATCCCGATCTCTCATCTGTGCAGTAAAGAACCTGCCGCAGATCACCAAAGGCTTCATTTTTCTCGACAAGCTGGGATTGGGAAATCTGAGAAGCCTATAGTTTTTTCATTTTCTTAGTTTCCTCTAATGATAGGCAGACCCCGCCCCTTTTTGTAGTTGGGTCTGCCCGAAGTCCTTTTGTATAATTTTCCTATCAATCAAAATCTTATTTCCTAAAATTTTTTTTTTTAAAAATCTCTTAGCATAAACTAGACGAAACTTTGTGAAAATCCTAATATGGAAAAGGTGACTCCCATTCCATAAGTGACAATGAAGATGGAGAGGATCTAACTTTAAAGAAAAAGTCCCAGAGGACAAAAGGAAAAAAATATGCTGCTAAAGAGAAAAGTGGGAATTAGGCAGCGCAAGCGAAGGCTTCGAGCTAAGCAATCCGGCTGGCTCTCAGATGATTAGTATGATCTCTTAGAATGCAAGGGGTGTTGGCAATGCTCCAACCATAAGGTATATTCACAAACTAGTGAAAAAAAATCCTTCAAGAACCTATGTTAATTTTATCTAAGCTACCACTAGTAGTCCATAATTTGGGCTTTGAACAGATAAAATGAACTGCTGACCGAGGGGAAAATCTAGCTGTTGTATATAAGTTTCATTCACATCCACGATGTGGAAGCTTCTTGGCAATGTCATGATGAAAGTCAAAACATATGGTCGTCTATGCGGAATGCGATAGAGTTGAGAGGGGTTTGTTGTGGGACAATCCGCTATGTGGATAATCTTATCAGTGGGTAGTGGTTTCTTTCCAATGACTTCAATATTTCATAGATGTAGAGGAGAAACTTAGGGGGACCCACCTAGACATTAGAACAACGTTAATGGAAGACTTCAGGAGGGTGATCAATGAGGTCGGGCTTATTGATGTGGACTATTAAGGGCTCGAGATTCACCTAGTAGAACAACAGGTAGGGGCGAAGGAGGGTATGGGTCAGGCTATATTGAGTTCTTGTCAAGTCATGTTGGATTAATGAGTTCCCTACCTTCAAGGTCTCGCACCT
Source organism: Magnolia kwangsiensis (assembly GCA_037074715.1). Classification (NCBI taxonomy): domain Eukaryota; kingdom Viridiplantae; phylum Streptophyta; class Magnoliopsida; order Magnoliales; family Magnoliaceae; genus Magnolia; species Magnolia kwangsiensis. Next base: position 93,223,858 of record CM073583.1, read on the forward strand.
CACTCTTGTATTATCTTCGGCCACTCCCCCAATGTGAAAATAAAAGATGAACTAGAGAGAAGCCATTTTGGTTCCAAAGAATATAGATCACCCATCCTAGGTTCAAGAAGATTGGTAGGAGTAGTTGGGAAGTAGGGGCAGAATCCCCTCTGCACCTCTTCTTGTACTGGCAACGCTTCTAGTATTTGGCGACACTTCAGCGCCATTCTCGGCATTCCCATAGTCCAGCAGCAGTCTCTGATTGACAGATTATCTCAATGGCGCCGAGCCACGGCCCCGACTAATGTTCCCCCTACGATCTGCAAGCTGCTCCCAATGATGATCTTATGAGAGATTTGGAAAGCCAGAAACGCTGCGAGGTTTGATTCTTCTCTGATGAAGGTCGTGAGTAGCGCTGACCACCGTTAAATCGATAATCATTCCCCCTCCGTTTCAGCCCTGGGACGGGCTGGGTATGCCGCGCACCCCCCTCCACCACAATCAAGCAAAGCTCAAGTGGGTGAAATCGCCGAAGGGCTGGGCCAAACTCAATGTGGATGGGTCGGCTAGGGGCAACCTTGGTTTGTCTGGAGGTGGTGGTGTTTGTAAGCAGGAAGATGGGAACCTTATCTTTGCGTTCTCTAGTGGCTACGATGTGGGCTCTAACAACTGCGCTGAACTATGAGTGATTCATGATGGTCTCGTGATATGCCTAGAAATTGGGCTGATGAGCGTTGTGGTGGAATCAGATTCAAAGGTAGCAATTGACATCTCGTCAGGGATCTTTAACATTCCCTGGCAGTGGAGGCCTTGGGCCTCTAGGATTTTCAAATTAAAGGATAGGGGAGCCTTCTCTTTCAAACATATCAAGAGGAAGGAAATGGCCCGCCCGACGGCATGGCCAGGATGGGGAGACTCTCTCAGTCCAGATCTTTCCACGTGTGGGTGAAAGGGCTCCTGTTAGAGGTGAGGGGGATGATCCTCTTAGACAAAGTTGGGATTGGAACGCTTAGGCCCTCCCCTCCAAGGCTCTAGAGTGGCTTTTTGTTTTTTGTTTTTTTTTGGCTTTCCATGCTCCTATATGATAGGTGCCCCATCTCTTTTTGTCTGGGGCTGTCGGAAATATCCATTCCTTGTACATGTTGCCTCCTTGATGAAATACAATTGCTCTTTCCTCCCCCCCTCCCCCCCCCCCCCCCCCCCCCCCCAAAAAAAAAAAAAGGGGTAGATGCCCCTCCGATGATGATGTTTTTTTATTAAAATGAAGCGATTCAATTTGTGCTTGGGATTGGAACAAAAAATAGTTTGGAGATATCTTCCAAAACGTCAGAATAGTAGAAGATGTGGTGCTAAAGGTTGAATTCGAGTTGACCACAACCAGATGGGAAGAAGGTTATGCAGCCCAAGAGAGATTATAGAAGTAGAAATCCTAGAATAAATGGTTGAAGGAGACAGGAATACTCAATTCTTTCACAAGTCGATTGTGGATAAGTAACGTTGTTTAACGGTGAGCCTCATCCAAGTGAAAAATGGAGCTATCTCGGAACTCAATTTGAAATTGAATCGAAAGCTATAAGGTTCTTCAACTCTCTTTATACAATGAGTGGAATTTCAATAGATGATACCTTTTTGGAAGGTATATCCCCTAGTGTCAGACCAGGACAACACAGATCTTATGTGAATTCTAGATAAGGAAGAGGTCCAAGCAGTTGCCTCCTCTATCCCAGTGAACAGTGTTCCAAGCCCCAATGGTTTTGCTGTCCCTTTATGGAAGATTTGAAGCCTTTTGCTTTGGATTTCTGGCTCATGAGCTGTGGCGGACTCTATGCAGGGCCTAGCTGGATGGACTTGTAATGTAACGCTTAGAGTGCAAAAGACTATTGGCTTTCCGCTTCCCTCGTCAGGCTGATTCTACAGTTCGGAGTCATGGTTGACTGCTTGTTGGGGCAGCCTATCTGTGGCTTGTTCTCAATGGTTGATTGTCGGGTTTGTTGGTAGGGCCAGCAGTGAGCAGGGTGGATTGCCTGGTTTTTTTTATTCAGCATGGTGGATGGCCTTCTGTAGAGTAGTTTTGGGCCCTCCACCTTGTTGGGCATGGTAGTTAGCCTTCCTTTTTGTTAACTCTTTTTTCCATATGATAGGTGAGGCCTGAATTCTTTCGTGGTGCCCACCCGAATTGCTAGGCCATAAAGTCTCTTTTGTCAATATATTCCAGGTGGGGTCTCCACCTGTTTTTCTTTTTTCTTTTCTTTTCTTTTATTTATTTATTTATTTATTATTTAAGCCTCAATGGTTTTGTAAGTAGCTTTTTCTCATCATGCCAGGATATTATTGGTGACGTGTCCATAGAGCAGCTTGCGGATTTTGTTGGGGGCCTTGCACAAAATTTTAGGATCTAGCCTCCCAGAACAAACTAGAATTATGAATAATAAAGCAATGAAATAAATCAAAACAACAATCACACAAGAGATTTTTACGTGGAAAACCCTCAAAGAGTTAAAAACCACGGGACCTCGTCCAGATCAATAATCCACTATGAAGTAAAAAGTTACAACCTTCGTCACTCACGCAGGAGTGGAAGAACAATAAAAGAATAAAGGAAAAACAGAGGGATCTCACCGATCACGAGGACGTAGAAGCGCTGAAACGACGACTCCCTTCCACAAGCTTCCTCTCTCTCTTTTCTCTCACTCTCTCACCTTTGATATCCCTAAACACCTTTAGAAAACCCTCTTGTGTTTTTCTTATACACAACATACCCTAGAAAAACCCTAGAGACCCCTTTTTATAGTTTTAGAAAACTCCTTTTCCCATCCCAGTTGCGAAAGGACTTGCGACACGAAATCCGTGCAAAATCGCGGAACGAATCTGCGTAGGTTTGACCGGTCATGGACCTCATACGACCGGTCGATCACCTCCTACAACCGGTCGAGGACCACCTATGATCAGTTAAGCACCCTCTAAAAAAAATAGTCCAATCGCTGGACTTTGAGTCGAGCTACGACTTGACTCCCACGACTGGTCGTACCAGCCTTCGACCGGTCGAGTAGGGCCTACGACCAGTCGAACACGGGCAAAAATTCCATTAAATCTCTCCCTTTTTGACCCAGGAGGAATTCACCTTCTTCTTTAAGCCAGCCAGGTTTCTACAAACCTCAAAATTTTCCTTGAGCAAAGCCTTGGTCATCATGTCTGACCCATTATTGTCTGTGTGGACCTTCTTAAGCTGTAACACCTTATGTTCTAAAGTATCCCTGATCCAATGATACCAAATCTCTATGTGCTTCGACTTGAAATGCTGACTTGGATTCTTGCTCAAGTGTATAGCACTCTGACTATCGCAATAGACCACGTGCTCCTCCTGCTTCACGCTAAGTTCCTGTAGGAATCTCTTCATCTAAAGCATCTCTTTACATGCCTCTGTGACTGCAATATACTCGACCTCTGTCGTCGACAATGCTACGACTCTCTATAGCTTTCTCTGCTAAGAAACTGCTCCCTCCTACAAACGTGAATATGAACCCGATGTAGACTTCTTGGAGTCTATGTCGCCTGCCATATCTTCATCTGTGTAACCCTCTAACATAGCTTTTCCATCACCATAGCATAAGCTCAACCTGGATGAGCCTCTTAGATACCACAGTATCCACTTCACTTCTGCCCAATGTTCTTTTCCAGGATTGGTAAGATACCAGCTGAGAATACTAACCGCATATGCTATGTCTAGCCGTGTACACACCATAGCATACATCAAACTTCTTACAGCGAGCCTCTTAAATACCGCAGTATCCACTTCACTGCTGCCAATGTTCTTTGTCAGGATTGGTAAGATACCAGCTGAGAATACCAACCGCATATGCTATGTCTAGCCTTGTACACACCATAACATACATCAAACTTCTTATAGCTAATGCGTATGGTATCTTCTGCATCTCTTTCACCTCTGCCTTCATCTTGAGACACTGCCTGTCGCTTAATCTGAAGTGACCATCTAGTGGAGTACTGACCGGCTTCGCTGCATTCATATTGAACTGCTCTAGGACTTTCTCAATATACCGCTCTTGTGACAGCCAAAGCTTCCTGCTGCTTCTGTCACGGGTCATCTCCATTCTTAGGATCTGTTTAGCCGGGCCCAAGTCTTTCATCGTAAAGGACTTGCCCAACTCCTGTTTCAGCCTGTCGATCTTCTTGATGTCTTTTCCTATGATGAACATGTTATCAACGTATAATAGTAGAACTAATAAATCACCATCTGAGAACTTGCGCGTGAACACACAGTGGTCTGACTCCGTTCTGTCATACCCATGCTGTAATATGAACGAATCGAACTTCTTGTACCATTGCCGTGGAGCTTGTTTCAGCTCATACAAGCTCTTCCTCAGCCTACACACCATATGCTCTTTGCCCTTGACTTCGAACCCTTCTGGTTGGTGTATGTAGATCTCTTCTTCCAGGTCACCATGGTGAAAAACAGTTTTAACGTCCAACTGCTCTACCTCCAGATCAATGCTAGCTGTCAACCTAAGCAACACCCGTATGGATGTCATCTTCACCACTGGTGAGAATATTTTCTCGAAGTCTATGCCTTTCCTCTGACCGAACCCTTTTACCATAAGTCTTGCCTTGAACCTCGTCTGTGAATTCTTCTGCTCAACCTTCTTTTTGAACACCCACTTGTTGCTTAGATCTTTCTTGCCCTTAGGCAGTTTCACCATATCATAGGTGTGGTTCTTATGCAAGGATTTTATCTCCACTTGCATAGTTTTCAACCACTCCTCCTTATACTCATCGGCTAGGGCCTCAGAATAATCTTTTGGCTCTCCCCCATTGGTTAGCATAATGTACTCATGTGGCGAGTACCTCTTGGAAGGCTGTCTATCCCTAGATGACCTCCTCACCTGTGGCTCAACAAGTGGATCAAGTGGGGCTGCTCCCCTGGTCCATCTTCTAAAGGAACTCTCTCGTCCTTTGCACCTTGCTGTACTCCCCTGTCATCAGGCACCATGGGAGGAATAACCGGATCCATGTCCTCTAGCTCACCTGAACTAGGCTGGTTCTTCTCTGGCTTACCAATGTCTTCTATACACTGATCTTCAAAGAATACTACATCTCTGCTCCTGACGAGCTTCCTCTTGGTCGGATCCCACAATCTGTACTCGAACTTTTCATCATCGTACCCTAAGAACACACACTGTCTGATCTTCATATCGAGCTTGAACCTCTTGTCCTTTGGTACGTGAATGGATGCCCTGCATCCAAACACCTTGAGATGACTGTATGATGGATCCAGTCCAGTCCACACTTTCTCAGGTACTTCTCCATTCAACGGGGCTGATGGAGACCTGTTTATCAGATACACCATTGTGTGCATTGCTTCTCCCCAGAACGTCTTGGATAATTTTGTATGGGATAACATGCATCTGATTCTCTCTACAATGGTGTGATTCATCCGCTTAGCTACACCATTATGCTGGGGGGTCTTGAAAACTGTCTGTTCATGCCGTATACCTAGGGACTTGCAGTACTCATGAAAGTCGCCAATATATTCACCACCATTGTCAGTGCGGATGCACTTCAATGATTTACTATCTCTCTCTCGACCATAGCATGAAATAATTTAAACACAGCAAAGACCTCGTCCTTAGATTTCAAAGCATAAGCCAAACTCTCTTAGATGCATAATCTATAAAAGTAACAAAATACAATGCCCCACCCAAGGTTTTTGTCCTCATAGGACCACAAACATCAGAATAAATCAAATCTAATGTATGCACTTTATTAACATGAGAAGCAGATTTAACAAATGAAACTCTATGCTGTTTTTCTGATAAATAATCAAGACAGGTTTTGAGAGGTATACCTGTCACGTTTGGAAGGAGCTGCTTCCTCGCTAGTAGCTGAAGCCCTTTTTCACTCATGTGGCCTAGACGCCTGTGCCACATGTCAATAGTTGAATCTTCCACTGCGTTCAACCCACCCTTGCATACACTGACACTTATCTTGTACGGGGTGCAACACTTCTTTTCTTTGGCTGCGATCAATGAACCCTTGATGAGCTTCCAGTGCCCACCAGCAAATCAGTTTTCATAGTCATCATCATCCAACTTTTCCGCCGACATCAAGTTGAGGTGAAGGTCTGGGATATGCCTTATATCCCTGAGAACCAATGTGCAGCCCACATCGGTCTTCACACAAATATCACCGACCCCTACGATCTTCGATACGCCAGAATTTTCCATCTTCATGGTCCCATAGTCACCTGACTTGTAGCTTGTGAAGAAATCCTTGCATGGAGTCGCATGAAAAGAGGCTCCCGAGTCTATCACCCAGTCGGTGTCCTGACTCATAGCCGTGAGATATACATCATGATATGTAGAAAGAATAACTTTAACGTCGCCATCTGAAGCGACCGTAGTGGAATCTGATTCATCTTCCTTCTCCTTTCTTGTCCTTTCTTGTCGTTCTTAGCCTTACGACATTCATGCTTATAGTGGTCCTTCTTGCTATAATTCCAGCATTCAACATCTTTTCTATAACTCGACTTGCCTCTTGATTTATCTCGGGCCTTCCCGCCCTTCCTGTTCTTTCTTCTCTCCCGTTCCTCTGTTATAAGGGCTTCTTGCTAAGTAGACCCCTGAGACTTCCTCCTTGTCTCCTCATTGAAGAGACAACTAGTAACCTGTTCCATGAATATCTTTCCGTCTGGCGCGGAGTTACTTAGAGACACCACTAATGTCGCTCAACTGTCAGGCAACGAACTAAGCAATAGTAAAGCCTGCAATTCATCATCCAGGACCATCTTCATAGAGGAGAGTTGGTTCACTATATTGCTGACCTCATTCATGTGCTCGGCCACAGAATTACTATCCTTGAACTTGAGATTCACAAGTCGCCTTATCAGAAAATTTTTATTACCGGCTGTCTTCCTCTCATACAGCCCTTGTAGTTTCAGCCATAGACTAGCAGCTGCGGTTTCCGTAGACACATGGTGGAATACAGAATCATTCAGCCATTATCTAATAAACCCCACCGCCTTTTACTCCAACTTCTTCTAATCTTCATCAGACATATCCTTGGATTTTGCTGATATGCCTAAAATTGGAGAGTATAGGTCCTTGCAATAAAGAAAGTCCTCTATCTTAGCCTTCCATATGGTCCAGTTAGAACCATTGAGGCTGATCATCCTTGATGAGCCACCTTCCATAATTCCAAACCGATCCTACCCGTTCAATGAACTTAGCGCTCTGATACCACTTTGTTGGGGGCCTTGTACAAAACCTTACGATCTAGCCTCCCAGAACAAACCAGAATTATAAATAATAAAGCAATGAAATAAATCAAAGCAACAATCATACACCACACAATAGATTTTTATGTGGAAAACCCTCAAAGATGTAAAAATCACGGGACCTCGTCCAGATCAACAATCCACTATGAAGTAGAACATTACAACCTTCGTCACTCACGCTGGAGTGGATGAACAATAAGAGAATAAAGAAAAAATAGAGGGATCTCACCGATCACGAGGACGTAAAAGCGCTGAGACGACGACTCCCTTCCACAAGCTTCTTCTCTCTTTTCTCTCACTCTCTCACTTTTGATATCCCTAAACTCCTTTAGAAAACCCTCTTGTGCTTTTCTTGTACACAATATACCCTAGAAAAATCCTGGAGATACCTTTTTATAGTTTTAGGAAACTCCTTTTCACATCCCAGTTGCGTAAGGACTTGCGACACGAAATCTGCACAAAATTGCAAAATGAATCTGCGTAGGTTCGACCGGTCATGAACCTCATACGATCGGTCAAGTACCTCCTACGATTGGTCAAGGACCACCTACGATCGGTCGAGCACCCTCCGAAAAAAATAGTCCAATCGCTGGACTCTGAGTCGAGCTACGACTCGACTCCCACGACTGGTCGTACCAGCCTTCCACCGGTCGAACACGGTGCAAAAACCCCATCAGATTTCTTATGGGGATGGGAAATCCAGCACTCATTTGGAAGTTCATTAACACGTCTAATTCCCATGATAATAAAACTGGAGAGGCGCTTGGACTTTCGGCCAATCACTCCGTGCAATTGCATTTCTAAGATATTCTAGCTCCAAGCTTATGGCTTTGTGGCTGGATAAAATTCTTCCCAAAATCATTTATAGGAGCAAAGGCATTCTTTGGAGGCCATAGTATGGCAGAAAGCATTGACCTAGCTAATGAAAGTTGGTGAGATTGATCGGAGGGGGACAGACAGTAATGCCATCATGAAATTGGACATGAAAAAGGCATTTGATTGGTTGGATTAGAAGTTCATAGCCCGGATAATGGAAAGGCTTAAATTTATGGTGTAATGGTTGGACTTGATGAACAGGGGTTGGAACAGTTGTTGGTTCTTCATCTCCTTAAATGGTAGAATATTGCGTTTCTTCAAAACATCCAAGGGCTGAATACGTTCATCCCAGTAGAAACAAGGGCTGAATATGTTCATCCTAGTAGCAAACACTCTTAGTAGAGGGCTAGAAAGGATATACAGGAGGGTACAACCTTACCATCTTCCGTGCTCATGTCCGTGCTCATGCCTACAAATCTCGTACCTTTTATTCACCGATGACACGATAATCGAGGGGTGGCCTCACTTAGGAACCTAATCGAATTTCTAACTTATAAAAGATCATCTGATCAGCGGATTAATGAATCTAAGGGCGTATTTGTTAAATCTGAAATCTGAAGTTCGAATTTAAAATCTAAATCTGAAGTCGGAAAACTAATAGTGAATCTAGAATAACTTGTTTGTTAACTAATGTTTGAAATGTTTAAAATATATTAATTTGACACATTTACCCATATGAAACAATTGTGATTGAATCTCTATCTTTAAAAACTTCATCAATTTCATACCCACCTTTTCCTTTAGTGCGGCCCACTTAAGTCTTGTATCTTCATTTTTTGTCTCTAGTCCTAAAATGATCTCAAAACACAGATGGACAAATTAGATTTATCACAAATAAAACGGTGGGCTCCACCTAAGATTACAACGGAAGAACTTCCTGCGAAAAAGGCATTTGCACATGTTCGCACTCCAAATCTGGGAGGGGAATGCGTACTACCCCACCAAGATCTCCCTAAATATAGACAATTAAGGGTTTTGTGGGGCCTACCATGATATATATGTTTTATCCATACCGTCTATTCATTTTTTCATATTATTTTAGAAATTAAGGAAAAAAAAAACAAGGCAAATCTAAGTCTTAAGTGGGCCACACTCTAAGAAACTATGGGAATTGGGTGCGTATCATTGAAAACTTCTTGGGGTCACATAAGGCTCTGATCAAGCTAATTTTTGTGCTTTTCTTTCGTCCAAGTCCATGTGACCTTATAAAGAGATTTGATGGCAAATAAGCTTCACGTTGGGCATCAGGAAGGTTACAACGATAGTCTTTCTAGTCCCACTACTTTATGTGGTGCGGTTGACTTGAGCTTTGGATGTGCATCTTTTTTCAAATCATGCTTTAGAATGATATAGAAAAGTTGATAGATGATGTGGATCTAACATATAAATCATGGTGGGCTCAGAGAAGTACCTCATGTTAAAAGTTGGGATGTGCATAACGCAAGGGAGAAAATCTTTGTTGCAAAGGATAATTTTGGATTAAAAATAAAAATAAAAATTTTAGAGTGCATTCTTGATTCCCCATTAAGCTAGATTCCTATCACAGAAAAATTTCGGCATAAAATGGTGGACCAATTTCCTTCTTCCACATTAAGAAACACCACTAAACATGGAATATTTTCCAAATTCCACGTTGAGTACAAAAAGTCAGTGTTGGCAAACATGCTCTAAGAGTTGTTTCATAGCTTTGAAGGACACTTCCTTACCTCGTTTGCACAAATGGAATGAGAAATAGGGTTCAGGCATGGCAAGCTCCCATTGATACACCCAGAGTCCTAATTACAAATGGTTGGCTAAGGGCCATACCTCTCCACCTCCTAGTACAAGATAAAAAAAAAAAGGAAAAGAAAAAATAAAAGAAAGCAAGAAAATTTTGACAAAAAGGACGATCCCCACTTACAACCCATTGTGACTCAAGACAAGGAAAGAAGAGCTACTACTCGACCAACAAGGATGGAAGTCTGATCCCTCTATCGCGGCAGAAATCAAAGAAAAGGAAAGAAAAAGAAAGAATGCCTGAATAAAATGGGCAAAGTGAAAACCCCAAAGGGCTCTTCGAGTAAAAACAATGGGCACATATTGGACTTGATAAAAACACGAAAGGGTGCCAATGGTAAAAACAACAAAGTTGCCAAGCGACAAGAAAGATCAAATACTCAAGACATGGTGAAAACCTGAAAGGGCTCCATGGACAAGAATGACAAGCAAGTCAAACGTAGAGAAAACCTGAAAGGGCGTTGTAGAAAATATTGATAAGATTAAAAAAAAAAGAAAAAAAAAATAAGTACATGGAAGATCCATTTCAACATGAAGATTCAATAAATGCAAGTAGGGCAGACGAGATTTTTACGTGGAAAACCCTCAAAGAGTTAAAAACCACGGGACCTCGTCCAGATCAACAATCCATTATAAAGTAGAAAGTTACAACCTTCGTCACTCACGCAGGAGTGGATGAACAATAAAAGAATAAAGGAGAAACAGAGGGATCTCACCGATCACGAGGACGTAGAAGCGCTGAGACAACGACTCCCTTCCACAAGCTTCCTTTCTCTCTTTTCTCTCACTTTCTCACCTTCGATATCCCTAAACCCATTTAGGAAACCCTCTTGTATTTTTCTTGTACACAACATACCCTAGAAAAATTCTAGAGACCCCTTTTTATAGTTTTAGAAAACTCCTTTTCGCATCCCAGTTGCGAAAAGACTTGCGACACGAAATCTGTACAAAATCGCGAAACGAATCTGCATAGGTTTGACTGGTCATGGACCTCATACGACCGGTCGAGTACCTCCTACAACCCGTCGAGGACCACCTATGATCGGTTGAGCATCCTCTAAAAAAAATAGTCCAATCTCTAGACTTTGAGTTGAGCTACGACTTGACTCCCACGACTGGTCGTACCAGCCTTCAACCGGTCGAGTAGGGCCTACGACCGGTCGAACACGGAAAAAATCCCATTAAATCTCTCCCTTTTTGACCCAGGAGGAATTTACCTTCTTCTTTAAGCCAGTCAGGTTTCTACAAACCTCAAATTTTCCCTTGAGCAAAGCCTTGGTCATCATGTCTGACCCATTATTGTCCGTGTGGACCTTCTTAAGCTGTAACACCTTCTGTTCCAAAGTATCCCTGATCTAATGATACTGAATCTCTATGTGCTTTGACTTGAATGCTGACTTGAATTCTTGCTTAAGTGTATAACACTTTGACTATCGCAATAGACCACGTGCTCCTCTTGCTTCAGGCTAAGTTCCTGTAGGAGCCTCTTCATCCAAAGCATCTCTTTATATGCCTCTGTGACTGCAATATACTCGGCGTCTATCGTCGACAATGCTATGACTCTCTATAGCTTGCTCTGCTAAGAAACTGTTCCCTCCTGCAAACGTGAATATGAACCCGATGTAGACTTCTTGGAGTCTATGTCGCCTGCCATATCTACATCTGTGTAACCCTCTAACATAGGTTTTCCATCACCATAACATAAGCTCAACCTGGATGAGCCTCTTAAATACCGCAGTATCCACTTCACTGCTGCCCAATGTTCTTTGCCAGGATTGGTAAGATACCAGCTGAGAATACCAACCGCATATGCTATGTCTAGCCGTGTACACACCATAGCATACATCAAACTTCCTACAGCTAACGCGTAGGGTATCTTCTGCATCTCTTTCACCTCTGCCTTCGTCTTAGGACATTGCCTGTCGCTTAATCTGAAGTGACCATCTAGTGGAGTACTGACCGGCTTTGCTGCATTCATATTGAACTGCTCTAGGACTTTCTTAATATACCGCTCTTGTGACAGCCAAAGCTTCCTGCTGCTTCTGTCATGGGTCATCTTTATTCCTAGGATCTGTTTAGCCGGGCCCAAGTCTTTCATCGTAAAGGACTTGCCCAACTCCTGTTTCAGCCTGTCGATCTTCTTGATGTCTTTTCCTATGATGAGCATGTTATCAATGTATAACAGTAGAACTAAGAAATCACCATCTGAGAACTTGCGCGTGAACACACAGTGGTCCGACTCCGTTCTGTCATACCCATGCTGTAACATGAACGAATCGAACTTCTTGTACCATTACCATGGAGCTTGTTTCATCCCATACAAGCTCTTCCTCATCCTACACACCATATGCTCTTTGCCCTTGACTTCGAACCCTTCTGGTTGGTGTATGTAGATCTCTTCTTCCAGGTCACCATGGTAAAAAGTAGTTTTAACGTCTAACTGCTCTATCTCCAGATCAATGCTAGCTGCCAACCCAAGCAACACCCGTATCGATGTCATCTTCACCACTGGTGAGAATATCTCCTCGAAGTGTATGTCTTCCCTCTGACCGAATCCTTTTACCACAAGTCTGGCCTTGAACCTCGTCTGTGAATTCTTCTACTCAACCTTCTTTTTGAACACCCACTTGTTGCTCACATCTTTCTTGCCCTTCATCTCCACTAGCATAGTTTTCAACCACTCCTCCTTATACTTGTCGGCTAGGGTCTCAGAATAATCTTTTGACTCTTCCCCATTGGTTAGCATATGTACTCATGTGGCGAGTACCTCTTGGACGGCTGTCTGTCCCTAGATGACCTCCCACTACCAGAAAAATGGGCAAAGGCTACGGATTTAATCCGTAGCCATATACCTATGGCTACGGATTAATTCCGTAGCACGACCATCGTCGTAGGTGACGAATCAATGGGTCTAAAACCTATCCCTATGGATTTAATCCGTAGCCATATATTAATATAGCTACAGATATAATCCGTAGCAAATATTTTTGTAGCCCAAAGCACCTACAGCTACGGATATTATTGGTAGCTAAAAGTAGTGTTGGATCCATAATAATATGCCGAATTTTATAAGAGCTACGGTTGTCATAATCAAAGCTACGGTTAATATCCGTAGCTATTTACATTAAAAAATTTATAATCATTTATTCAATTACCACCTGCATAATCATTCATTCATTCATCCAATTACCACCTGCATGATCATTCATTAATTCATTCAATTACAATCTTCATTTCATTCCATGGCCTTATGACAAAGGGATCACTTTGTCTTTAAAAAAAAAAAAAATCAAAATCAAAACTATTTGTACATGGGAAAACGATGCAACAGCCTGGTAGATGGTTATATATCTCAAGTTCTTTTCAACTAAGTCTCACTCATCCATGATTTAGAAAAAAGAAAAAAGATAAGTTCATCTGAACTGGTATTTATTCAACAAATAGCAACAGCTGAAAAAAGGTGTTGATCATTTACTTTTGCAATTTTGTTGTGCGGCAACAAAGTTGCGGATACTTCCATGGCCAACTGGTGAGCAATCATGTTTTGCAGCTTTGCAAGTTCATCCATGGCTTCGTATGTGTCTTTGTCAATAAAAAGCTTTATATTAAATCATGCTGGTGCCTTTGTTATTCCCTCCCATTCAACTGTCTCTTTCAGTTTGTCAAAGCCCTGCATTGGACAGGAAGAAACTTAATGTATGCTTACTTTGCTGGTATAGAACCGTTCGGATTTTCCATTAGTTGCCCCAGGAATGATATGTAGATGAAAATGGGGCAAAACCAAGCATTGAGACACTACTAATGAGGAAAGCGTGTTAATAAAATTGATAGTGAATCAAATCCTACTATTTGATTTGAATATGATAACAAAGGATTCACAATTTAACTTCAATGCTGTTTGGCAATTGTATGTGAACAGTAAATTTGGAGTACCTGCCCAGGCCCATGTAAAGGTGGGTTTCAAAGTAACTTTTGACAAAGACATGGTCAGTCATTCAACTAGACCAACCATTCACATTTGCAGAGCAAAAAATTGAGAGAAATACCGAACCTGAAGAAATTCCATAAGTTGCACCAGCTGCCACAAGACCTATCCTCCTTTTGTTGTTGTTTTCCATTATTGTCGAACACCCATTTGCACATGATTTACCAATATCAACACTGGGTCCCTCAGGACCTAAAGAACAACCAGTGCCGAATGTTATAGCAGCCTAGATGGCCTTTATTCTAGGGAAGACTCCAGCCAGCAGATCAAAACCCTGCCTCTGAGAAGACCTTGGCTGCTTTATTTGGTCGAAAATTTCAAGTAATCCATGCATCATGCCAACGACAACTCCTCCAGTCACTGGAATTAACAGTATCCCGTGCCATGTATCAGCTAGTCTCTGCAAATGGAGCCACACAGCCCCTTCATTTGGAGTACCTGCCCAGGCCCATTCGTGTATTACGTGAACCTAATTAAATTAAATGATGTATGTCAGCAACACATCAAGGATCATGACTTTGGGAAGCAATTATGAAATGACCTCAGACAATCATTAAAATAGAAATCATGCATGTTTGAAGCAAATGCTCTAGCAAATCAATATAGTAATTCTGGTACTAAGATACTCTCCTAGCTTCACTACTACCAGAGAGAAACCACGTGTCACGAGAATATTCAAAGGAAATCAAAATCTAATATAAAATCACTGGGAGCGTACATGATTTTCAAATGTTTCCAATACCAATCATATTGCCGGAATATGGTTTACCCAAACACAGATGATACACAGTGTATACTGACCACCTGAAAAAAACAGGAAATAAAAGAAATTATATGCTCACTCTTGCCTCATGTAATCCGTAGAGTTATCATTGAGCTTTGGCAGTTTTCGGCTGTCCTCATCCAAGATAGCAGCATGCTCGATAAAAGAAGGTTCTGTTTCCCCTCTAACTTCTTTCGGCATTTGGGGCAATCTTCTAGTTCGTTTATTCATCATCACCCAAACACTGCATTGTTACCATCAAAACCAAAAAAACCACAAAACACAACAAACTCCAATCAGCTACTAGCCTATGTATTTATTTAGTACATGGTCTGAAAAATGAAGCAGATCCAAACCTCAAGTGGACCACACAATAGGGACTCAATGCCCACCATTAAAAACTTCTTAGGGTGGGCATTCAATGAAGCCCATAACATTATGGTGGGCCCGTACGTGTAGGTATTCAGTGGGCCTTACCATTTGGGCAGTTCGAACTTGAGTTACAGGCCATGTGTACGCTAAGGGAGCCTCACCCATATCCTAGCTATAGTGCATATGGATTTTCTGTGACAAAACCCTTTCCTCAAATATGTAACAAACACAATCAAAATCTCAACCTTGGTGCAAAAATAGCATTTGTTCTCCCTGAGATTGTCAGTACAAAATTTCTGAATCCTCTTCCTATTGTACAATGCATTTTCAAACGTTGGTCTCAATGAAATTGATGTGGTGAGATTGGAAAGAACTTAAATTTATGAATGAAGGATGAATATGTAACAGTTGTGAGGTTCAAATCCTTCGCTAATGTGCCAGGAATTAGTTTCAATCAACTCAGGATCAATAATAATGATAAACAATGGCAATTAGAAGGATATATACATAGAATTGCTTCATGCAATCCCAAACCAAAGAGGCTCTATCGCACCAGTAGAATATTGAACCATCTCAGGAAACAGTAACAAAAACTAGAAAACATGTTCAATTCAATTAAATAACTCTTGTGCGTCTTCGGTAATTATTCAAGGGCAAACCACCACTGGAGGACTCTACAACATAAAAACAAAGAATCAATCATGAAAACTAATCATTGGTCAATTGCATCTACAGTGGTCAATTTCTCATGGATTATTTACCTTAAAGAGGGAAGGTAGGATAGTCTGAATAGTCAACAGAGCAAGGCCAATGAAACCTGTAATAGCATGAGGACTAAAGAAAAACATGTCAATACAAAGGCATATCAAATTCAAAACAAGGATCTAAAATGGAAACCCAACACTGCTTAAGATGCAAGCGCTTGCTGGTTGACAGTAAGCCATGACTGCAATCACCCATTAATTCCAAATGTTTGATGAAAAAAGATCGTACAGCAAAAGCAAATATAGAATATTGGAAACAAGTACAAAAAGAAGAAGAAGATGAAGAAAAACAAAAACAAAAGTAGCATAGTCTACCGAGACTCAACCATTAACCAGAACACAACCAAAATCCCACTTCCAGCAAGCTAACATACAACTACTAGTTGAAACAAAAAGAGCTGGTTGAATCTCCCAAAGAAGCTATCCCTACATCAGATGTTGCTAGCTCAACAACTAACAAAGCCTTCCCCAATGGACAGCCCCAGAGGAACTATGGTGAGAGAGGGCCCACCTACAACAGGCCTCGACTAGTAAAACTTTCAAACAAAATCTGGACTGGCTGCCCGAACAACACAGTTCTTGCAAGCAAGAGACCAGAAACTTGAGGGGCAAACATCAGAATTCAACTGGACTGCTTATCATTAGCACTAACACATCCAACAAGGACCGACCTCAGTATCATGACACTATCCAACCAGGCCCTGGAAAACTAGTTGCAACCACTCTTCATCTCACCACCTTTAGGACTCCTGACAAACAAAATCAACTCCCAAACATGCAAACAACAGAGGGTAGTAGAGCTTCCCTCTACATAGCAGAGTAGGAAGCAAATCCAAGAGCTTCTCTCTTTTTTTAGGCATTCAATGTCAACAAAACACACTAGCCACATTGCCTCCAATTGCCACCAACCTTGCAAATGTCATCTGTATAGCAGCCAGAGCAGGAAAAACAACACAGATATGGACACATACAGATATGGGGCACATTAGAAACCATAGTCTAGGTAACTTACACATGGGTCCCACTTGTACCAAATTGAAAACTAAGGATACTCCTAGTTGTAAGACCCGTATCTTAGTCCGTACCGTTCCGTAGACTTCTGCAGTATTATAGGTCGAATTCCGGCAACCTTCGACCCTTAATCGATATTTGCGCGCGACCCTGATTCGTATGCCATCAACCCGAGTCGACTCAACCCAAGACCTTTACCATAGAGACTGCGCCGTCGCTGCGGTTCCAATGCTGCGACTCCCGCGCCGAGGCGATACCCTGGTCAAGAGATGTGGGCCAACGTTCGGTGCGAGGAAAACGCCGCGTGTTGCGAAACCCAAGGAAATCTCTACGAGGTGTCACATCAATCCCATCAATCAATCAAATCTTATCACATCACATGTCAAGTACGCATCACCTTTCACCCATTCCCAAGCAACCATAAAAGTCAAGAATCTCTTACAAAACCCATACCTTTCTTACACCAAAAACCCTCAAAGTCAAAAATTTCTTACACCTCCTATGCCTTTCTTACACAAATGGCCACAAAAGAAAGATTTTCTTACACACTCATCACTCACCACATCCATCACCCATCTATCTCTCTCTCCCTTTACAACTCTCTCTCTCATTTCCAAACTCAAATCCAAGCAAGAAAATCCATACGTATGAGCTTCTCCCAAACCTCTTTAAGAGAATTTGTGTGTGGCCCACTTTCCTACCCCATCATCTTTCATCTCAACCATCCAAACCTCATCTCATCCGTTGGAATCGAAGCTAAGGAGCTAAGGAAGCCTACGGTGCAAGAAGAAGCCGGTGGGTGATCTCTAATTTTTTCTTTCATCCGTTTGTTTGATTTAAGGGTCCATGTATGTGGGACCCACCTTGATGTATATTTTGTATCAAAGGGGGGCCCATAGTGGCGGGGCCCCTCCGTCACCACCGTTACCTCCGATATCTCTCTCTTTCTCTCTCCCTCTCTTGCATTTTTATATTATGAGATGGCCGTGCGGCCCACCCAGGTGAACCTCACTTGAAGCATGCATCTAATCCATGCCGTACATTGAGTGGGCCCACCTGGTATCCCGGATGGATAGGCCACATGTGGGGAAACACAAATATCCTATTGATATAAGTCAGGTGGGCCATGTCCACGCTGGACCCACCATCCATAGCCCCACACATGGGACCCACATGTATATTCCCACCGTCCAGCGTCCTAGGACGCTGGACATGGGTTGTAGTGAAAGGTGAGCTGACAGTGGGTGTACTAATGGCAACAACAACACAAAAAAAAGGGAAAGAAAGAAAGTTTTGGGAAGGGTTGTCCATGTAGGCCCTACCCTGATATTCGTATCCAATCCACGCCGACCATCCTATTCCTTAGCTCGTTTTAGGCGTTGAGCCGAAAAATGAGGCCAATCAGATAATCAAGTGGGCCACACCATGAAAAACTATGTTTCCTATCATTCAAAGCTATTGGGACCCACCTTGCTGTTTCTACATGCCAAAAATGACGAACATTGGACTTGTTCGGCATGTTTTGAGCCGTGGAATCCATTGGACGGAGTGGATTCCCAAGGAGTGGGCCCCACATGTGATATTTCTCAAAAAAACAAAAAAAGAAGAAGGGAGGAAGCAGCAGCAGCGCTGCTGTCAGAAGACGCAGGCGCTGCCTGCGCGGTCAGGCGGGCGGACGGGCTGACCCACGGCTCTAGCCGTGGGCCCCACCATGATGTAAATTTTGTATCCGCACCGTTCACGAGGTGGGCCACCCTCAGTAATGGGCCCCCTCCGAATTTCAAACCCATCCATGGCTCGAGTGGCCCACATTGCAGGAAACAGTGGGATTGAACCTCTACCATTAAAACACTTTTTTGGGCCCACATAAGTTTTGAATCAATCTGAAATTTGTGTTTTCCCTTCATCCAGTTCTAAGTGACCTTATGAACGGATTGGATGGCGTATAAACATTGTGGTGGGCCCCACATGGGACCCATAGTGATGTATGCGTTTTACATCCACCGTCCAGGCGGATGGTGGTACCCACCATGATATATTTGTTTTTCATCCACTGTCCAACAGATGGTGGAGCCCTCCATGATGCATGTACTCTCTCTTTCTCCATGCTGTCCAGTTATATGGGACCCACCATGATGTATATGTTACATCCTGTCCACCCATCCATTTTGAAAGCTCGCACATGAGCTAATGAATGAGTTAGATTGTTAGCTCATGTGGACCCCCCCACCGTGATAAGTGTATTGCATCCAAACCGTCTATCTATTTTTAAGCTAGAGAATGAGTCAGATCCATAGTCCAAGTGGACCCCACCTTGGCATGTTTTGAGGTCCATCTTAATGTATTTGTGGTAGGTCATTGGGGGCCCACTTTGATGTGAATCTAAGGCCCATGGAATTAGGCCATTAATGTATTCCAAGGCCCATAGGTCGAGGCCCATTTAATGTATTCTAAGGCCCATTTGATGTTTTAGGGGCCCATGGGTTAAGGCCCATTGAGATGTACTAGGGCCTATGGGTTGAGGCCCATTTGGTGTACAAATGGGGCCCAATTGGTGTGGCCCATTGGTTACATATGAGACCCACGAGATTAGTCCCATTTGATGCAATCTAAGGCCCACGGGTTATGACCCATTGCAATGCACATAAGGCCCATTGGCGCGGCCCATTTATGTGGCCCATTTAATATATATGTAAGGCCCAATGGAATGAACCTAAGGTCCATTGTAATGTGTAAACCCAACACGAATTATGTAACGATGTTTACGACAATCGTGCCTTGGGAGCAATGTTGGTTTGACGTCCACATTGCAAGTGTAATGCTGGTTGAATGTCTACATTATGACTCTCCTTAGGGCCCTTATTAGGTCCGTACTTATTGTGTGTAGGCCGTTCGAGCCCATCTACATTGTAAGGATAGTTCATTTCATTATAACATGTTTAGTATAGTTCCATGACTCATGATCATACGCATCATATGTATGCCTGATATGAGAAGTGACTGATCATAGCATATGCTTTCGGGCAGATTGTTTATGGGACCCCGATTAGGCAGTGTTGCCCTACATGAGCACACGATACGTGCAGGATTTACTGCATGATTGGATAGTGTGATTCATGCATTTTGCATTGTGTGATATGGTTACTGTACGCCCTAGCGACATCAGGGCTATAGCTTCCATAGA
The DNA here is from genome assembly GCA_037074715.1 of Magnolia kwangsiensis. Taxonomy (NCBI): domain Eukaryota; kingdom Viridiplantae; phylum Streptophyta; class Magnoliopsida; order Magnoliales; family Magnoliaceae; genus Magnolia; species Magnolia kwangsiensis. Next base: position 93,243,856 of record CM073583.1, read on the forward strand.
CGTATCGTGGTTGGCAGGATTGGATACCAAAAATTTTGTTCTACATGGAGTGCTATAGTATCCCTGGGTGAAAGTCCCTAAACCCTTATGGTACCAAGAGGTTGCTCCAACGTCTAGACCGAGTGGGTAGATGAGCGTTGAGTGCCGATTACCAGATGGCTGCACTCTCTACTGTGTCGTGGTCGGTTGGAAGGGGGTGCGGCCTTACCCGCCCGAGAGTAGGGGGCAAAGCTAGGCTGAGTTTGACCAGCTCGAGGAATGGGTCCGCTATCGACGAGTCGAGCCTGATATTGGCAGACAGATAGTGAGGTCTCTTCCACTTACCTTATTGCGCGTGATGAGGCAGAAATCTGGTTTAGAGTGTACTAGACCCCGGTGATATCTCAGATTTGAGCTGTATTGATATGTGGACTTGGATGAGGATTGTATGCTTGACTTGCATCTTGCATCGCATAGCCTTGGTACAACTCATGATATTTATAGATCCATCTGCATATTCCGCATTACTCTGATATTGCATGATCATTTCTATATTGCGCACACACTTTCACCACCCTCTAAGCTTTCTATAAGCTTATGCATGACCGTTGCGTGCAGGTGACGTTGGGGCACAGCAGCGCTGAGGCAGGAGCACTTTGCAGATCATTTTGGAGTTTTTGTTCTTTATCATTGTATTTCCCTTTATGCTCATTGTACTTATAAAGTTTTTGATCATAGTGGAAATGTAATGAAATTCTTGGTTGTGGGTTATGCCTTTGGTTATGCTTATTACAAATCAAACTGACATTGAAAATCCTCCTCGTAGCATCCCAGGACCGGAACCTGGCGAATAGGCGCTAGGAGCCAAGAATGGGATTCTACGGCGGCTGTCGGCGTCGGATTCGACGATTGGGAATTTTGTGAGCCCGGTTTCCGAGTTTGGGGCATGACACTAGTGCTATGAAAATGGGGCATGATGAGAACTTTGCACATCAACTGAAATTTTTTTAAAAGGTAAAATTTCCTTATTTCTAAGAAAAAATCAAGCAAAGGTTTCTCAAATGGTTCAACGGTAATGAGCAAATAACATAACATACCAAAATGTAAAAAGTAACTCGAATTGGTGGTTCTTGTAAACCAGTTTCCAGCAGCATTTGGACAGAAACCTATATCCATTACCAGTATCACGTGCCCATACTCCACATTAGGAGATGATCCCCACAAGAAGAGAATATTTTAGGCCTGGCTGAAGTATCTTCATAGTAGATGGTATAACCTGGCCAGAACCATACACAAGAAGCTACCTGAGGAAACAAGGATGTGTTAGAACTTCGAAGTCTTTTAACATGTTTTGGTTAGTAAAAGCAATCCCCTTTACTTCAAAAACAGAATTACTAACTTGACGGAGTTTAGTTGGTCACCTACTCACATTACAAGCATTTACAGAAGAACATCCAAATCCACCTCCGCCTGTGCATGGTTCACTGAAAAGAATATTGACTGAGATATTCAATGCATTTGTAAAAGATCTTTCAGTTGTAACACTTGCAGTAGGGGCAACTATATCTGCATAATTAAATGTCATCAAACTAGAAAATCACCGGCAGGGATTCCAATGGGTAAAATTGTCTAAATGCCTTGAAATCTTTTGGTGTGACCACGACTCTCTTCCCATTTTTAAAAAATCCATTGGAAGTTGGTACATAGGCAACTCACCATACAAATTTGTCTTATGAATAATGGTAGGCAGATCAGTCAATTGGCTTCTTTTTTCTTTTCTTTTTTTAAAGAGGAGCTTGAAAATATTTTGACTTAACATTAGAGTTTTTTAAGAGAGAAAAATAAAAAAACATGGGTCTGGCTCCATGGCTCAATGGTAGACAGATTCTATTTCAATAATGAGATCATGGGATCGAGTGCCCATGTGGTGTGGGTGTGTGCAAGTGTGTGGGGTGTGAGTGTATGTGAAAATTAAATAATAAATAATAAATTCCAAAAACACAGAAACACATATACCTTCAGATAATCCCAATTTCAAGAAGGATTTTTTTTAAAAAAAATTGACGAAGAACTTAAGAAAAAGATAAAAGATAAAGGAGACAAGTATCTAAGGTTGCATGTGGACGCACAACTAAATGGAATTGTTAACATTTAGCTTAAGCGAGAATAATTATCCCTCAAACTGCAACTATGTTCCTAATTGCTAAGGTAATTCCAATTGGGGTGCTTGAACTAACAATTGCAATTCAATTCAATGATACATTCAAACACAGACCAAACAAGTAAGATGGTTGACAATCTAGATCCTTACTCTTGCTCCGGTGGTAGACTCCCAGGAGTTTTAACACCCAGTCAAGGGTTCGAGTATCCATAGGTGGTGAAATCCCACTACAACGTGAGAGTGTGGGGGTACGTGTGCGTGTGGTAAAAAAAAAAGAAAAAAAAAGATGGTTGACAATTTCAGTAATTAGAAACACATTTTATGAAGTTTTAATCACCTATAAATCAATCGATCATGGAATGTTCAACATCTTCAAGAAATTCATTGATGTAATATGACATTTGGCAATATTAACAATTGCAGAAGGAATTCAATAAGGATAAAGAGAACGGTTCTCAACCAACAGTCCAGTTATAGCTTTCACAGCGAACTCCTTGAGACCTATTGATGCAGACGTCAAATGTATGCTCTCCATCACTCAAGCCAGTATAATAAACTTCTCTAGCTTCATAGTCTGCTGACGTTTGGCCGTCCCACTACATAGTCGTTTCATGCGGGTGAGCATGGTTAGATGTAGAACACTACAAATTCCTAATATAATCCTTCAAATTCTAAAACAAAGAATCCAAAAACAGAACAACCCTCCTAAGATAAGCTTGAGAGTATCCAATATGAGAAGTAAAGGAATTCATGGCCAACTTTCAAAAGGATCAAAATGCAAGTGATATTCCAATATGAAGGGAAAAAAAAAACCATATTCTTAGAAATGCGCCCTGATTTATAGAAAGACATTACCCTTTCTACTTATGGTAGGACAATAGCACATGAATGGGTTGATATGTCAGTCAGGGTGGGTGTTGATATCAATTCCCCCAAATGAATTCTTGAAAATTGGTTTTGCAAATGAATATTCACATAGAGAACTTGACTGTATAGCATAAATAATCTTTTTCAACTCGATTTAATAACAGATTCCCAAGAAAATACTGTCATAGTCCAAATAATAAAAGTACTGAACCAGATCATATTGAAAACGAAAGTTCTGTTACTTCCAAGAAATGTACATTATAAATCAAGTAATGGAAAAAAAAAAAAAGAGGACCAAAAAATCATTTTTAGAGAAAGAAAGAAAAGACCAACTACACATTATGAATTTTTATATTTGAAAAAGAGAGAGAGAGAGAGAGAGAGAGAGAGAGAGAGAGAGAGAGAGAGAGTAAATAAATAAATAACACTTCAACTAACCTTGCATTTGACACTACAGTTTCTGCAAATCTCTCCATTCTTGCCAACTGAAACTTCAAACACAAATGCAGCTGAAGTCAAGAAAAGGATCCTTTAAGAACTTCACTGAGGCTTCTGACCCATCACCACAGGCTTTAAAACAGATAATTAGAAAATTAAAAATACCCAACTGAGCAGGAGCAGCCATGGAAATCTACTCGTAGCCATTTCAGATAACACCACCTCAGAGCCTCAAACCTAAGCCATATCTGTATGTCTCCATATCTGTGGAATCAACAACATTTACAAACAGGGAGCAAACAAATGCCACAAAGCAACCACTCCTCCAGCCCCATTTCAACTATACTTGAGACCAAAAACCCTCTCCCAAATCTGGAAGGTGAAATCCCTAATTCTAAAAATTCTAAGATTCCCAAAATCCTAAAATCCCCAAATCCCCAATTTGTAAAATCAGAAAAAAAAACTCAAATTCAAGGTCCACATTCAAATATGTAAGCCCTAAAATCCTCAAATCCTAAATGAGGGTCCACATTCGAATTGGAAATCCACAAATTATTAAATCCCCAAATTCATAAATCAACATTGAGATTGAGAGAGATTGAGAGAGAGAGAGAGAGAGAGAGAGAGAGAGAGAGAGAGAGAGAGAGAGAGAGAGAGAGAGAGAAATACCTCGCGTTCGTGAATCGAATTCAATTGAGCTTGAGAGAGAGAAAGAAATGGAGGTCGTGATTGAGAGAGGAATGAAGGTGGTGCGTGAGTAGGGAGGGCCTTAGACTACCACTCGGCTAACGTTAGCTGTTCGATCGAGTCCCTCACGTAGTCGAGGATGGGCAGGGAGAGAGAGAGAAGTGGGGAGAAGATAGAGAGAAATGAGCGAGAGGGAGAGTTGTATTTTCGTGTGGGCGCGAGAATGAAAAATGCAAGCGGGCTCACTTTTTTTTTTTTTTTCCGTGGGCGCCGACGTAGAATTGAGATGAACGGTCCATGTTAGGGGCTACGTGTGGCCCACCATGATGCGCGTCATTTATCTATGCCTTCCATTCAATTCAAAGAATTTTTTAGGGATTTATCCCCAAAAAAGGAGGCAAATAAAAGACTCACATGGACCACATCTGTAAGACCCGTATCCTAGTCCGTACTATTTCGTCAACTCCCGCGATCCTTCTCACCGAATTCTGGCAATCCACGACCTGTAATCGACGTTGCGTATGACCGTAAGACGTATCCTATACATTTGAGTCAGCTTAATCCGAGACTTATACCATTGCGACCGCACAGTCGCCGCGGTTCCAACGCCGCGACTCATGTACCGATCCGATATCCTGACTAAGAGATGTGAGCCGACGTTTATTTTGAGAAAACACCGCGCGTTGTAAATTCTAAGAGAATCTCTACATCATGTCAAATCAATCCCATCAATCAATCACCCATCAATCACTTTATGTCAAGTACACATCACCTTTCACCCCATCTCCAAGCAACCACCAAAGTCAACTCCTTTCACCCTCTCTCTTACACCACCTTACATGTGAAGTACCACATCCATCACTCACCTCACCCTTTCACCCATCACACCCATCCCTCATCTCTCTTACAACTCTCTCTCTCTCTCTCTCTCTCTCTCTCTCTCTCTCTCTCATTTTCCAACACCATTTCCAAGAAAGGGAGAGCACCCCCACGTCCATGCATTCCCATGAGAAAAAAAATATGATTTTGGTGGCCCACTTTCCCATCCCAAAACCTCTCATCTTAGCCATCCATTTCTCATCTCCATCATCAAAGTGAAGCTCTAGGAGAGTAGCTTTCCAACGAACCAAGAAGATCAAGTGGTGGGTGTTTCCATAGACTACTTTTTCATATTTTTAAGATAGGCCAAGTGAGGCCAATCGATCAATGGTTTGGATCTCACTTGGGACCCTAAGATGTGGCCAATGGTCCATCTTGATTGTCAAAATCATTCCATGATGGGGCCATTCTCCATGGACCCCATCATGATGTTTACTTTCTTGCATTAAAGAGGTCATATAGACCGTTCATTTTGGATGGAGAGGGATCTCCACTGTTGATCTTTTATTTGGAAGGTCCATATGTAATGAGACCCATTGATGTAAGATTGGATGGTTGAAATGGAGGGCCCATAGTGCCGGGGTCCCTCCATCACGCGTGTCCCACTATTTTACTTCTCTCTCTCCCTCTCATTTTTATTTATTTTCCTTGTATGTTGATGTGGCCATGTGGCCCACTTGAATGAGCCCCACCATGAAATATGTATTTTATCCAATCCGTCCATGAGTGGGGCTCATCTTAAATGCACCATCCATCTTGTGGTGGCCCACCTAAACACTAAAAAAAAAGAGAAAAGGGAAACGTCCAGCATCTAGACGCTGGACGTGGAAAGAAAACACAAATATTAGCTTGATTTTTTTCAAGCATAGGAGAATGCCCACTTATATAAGCCCCACCTTGATGTATGTTTCTAATCCAAACCATCCACCTCACTCCCTAACTCATTTTAGGCGTTGAGCCAAAAAATGAGGCTGATCGGAGTATCTAGTGGGCCATAGTGTTGAAAACAATATCGTTACCAGTGAAATCTACCTAGATCATTTTTACACGTTGAAAAGGGGCCGATATTGGTCTTGATAGATTTGTTTTGGGCTTGAGAATACAATGGATGGAATGGATTCATTTGGAGTGGACCCCGCATATGAAAAACCCCAGAAATTGGGTTTTCAAAAAAAAGAAAAAGAAAAGATTAGAAGCAGCAGAGGCTGCTGCCTCTTTGGACGTCAGACGTCCCAGCAGCGGGCGGACGACAGGGGCCCACGACTCCTCATGTGGGCCCCACTTTGATGTTTCTTTGTCGATCCAACCCATCCATATGGTGGGTCCCTACCTTAAGTAGGCCCCACCCAAAAATGGGCTTGATCCAGATCTCAGGTGGCCCACACCACTCGAAATAGTAGCGATTGAACTCTACCTTTGAAAATTTCTTTTGTGCCCACAGGAGTTTCGAATCAAGCTGAAATTTGTATTTTCTCTTCAACCAGGTCTGCATGACCTTATCAACGGGTTGAATGGCATGTAAACATTATGGTGGGCCCCACATGGGACCCACAGATGTATGTGCTTTATGTACACCGTCCACAGACGGTGACGCCCACTGTGATGTTTGTTTTACTCCACCGTCTGCCTGGACGGTGGAGTCCAGCGTGATGTATGTATTTTACCATGCCGTCCAACCATTTTTGGGCTGTTGGACGGCTGGTGGGACCCACTATGATGCAGGTGTGCATCCAAACCGTCCATCCAAATTTGAAAGCTCATTTTATGAGCTAAAGAATGAGCCAGATCCTTAGCTCATGTGGACCACCACGATGATGCATGTGTTGCATCCCCACCGTCTAACCATTTTGAGAGCCCATTTTAGGGCTTGAGATAAAAAGAAAAAATAAGTCAGATCTATGGTTCAAGTGGGCCTACCTTGGTACGTGTATAGGGCCCATGTTGATTTATTTGGGGCCGTTGTTGAGGCCCACCTTGATATGAATTTAAGGTCCATTCTGATGTATCATAAGGTCTATGGGTTTAGGCCCATTTGATATATATAAGGCCCATGGGATCCGGCCCATTTTATCTATATAAGGCCCATGGGATTTAAGCCCATTTGATATATATAAGGCTTATGGGATTAAGCCCATTTGGCATATATAAGGCCCATGGGTCATGGACCATTGCAATGTACATAAGGCTCATTGGTGAGGCCCATTAATGCAACTCATCTGATGAATGTAAGGCCCCTGTGATACGACCCATTTGATGTATCTAAGGCTCATGGGTCGAGGCCCAACAGGGTGTCCTTAGACTCCATTGCAATGTGTGATTTCCCATGGTTCAAGTAATGATATTTATGGTGGGTCGTGCCTTAGGAGCAATGCTAGTTTAACGTCCACATTGTAAGTACAATGTTGGTTAAATGTCCGCATTGTAACTCTCCTTAGGGCCCATTGATAGGCCCATACTCGTTAATATTCATCGCTTTATAACATGCTTAGTATAATCCCATACGCATCATATGTATGCTTGATATGAGTAGTGACTGATCATAGCATACGCCATTGGACAGACCATTTTCGGGACTCGTTATGAGATATAGTGCCCCACATGATAGCACAGTACGCACTAGATTGCTGCATGATTTGACGGTGTGATTCATGCATCTCACATATGTGTGACCTGATCACTGCACGCCCTAGCGACATCAGGGCCGTGGCTCCATAGGTACATCATGGATGGCCGTATCGGATACCGAAAATACTTAGTTTTAGCACTATGAGCACTTAGGATGTCCTTGGGTGAAAGTCACAGAACCTTTTTGGTACTAGGAGATGCTCCAACGTCTAGATCGAGTGGATACACGAGCGCCCGAGTGTCGAATACCAGTAGGCAGCGTCTCCCACTGTGTCGTGGTCGGTTGGAAGGGGGCGTGGCCTTATCCACCTAAGAGAGGGGGCTATAAGCTAGGCTGAGTTTGACTAGCTCACAAATGAGTCCGCTATCGATGAGCCGGGTAGGTATTGGCGGACTACTGGTCAGGCGGATAGTGAGGTCTATTCCGCTTACTTGACTGTGCAGCTAGGGAGGTGGCAGTCACTTCGAAGTGTATTAGACCCCGGTGATATCTAGAGAGGAACTGTATTGATATGTGTACTTGATGAGTATCGACTTGCTTGGATTGCATTTCGCATATGACATTTAGCTATATAGGCCTCGCATCTGCGTCAGTGTGGCCGATAGTATTCATGTCTTGCATCACATGGCCTTTGTACGGCCGATGACATTCATGCCTTGCATCACATAGCATTGGTATGGTTGGTTTTATTCATGGATTTACCGCATACTTCCGCATTACTCTGATATTGACACTTGGCGTTTGCCTTGCGCACATACTTACACCACCCTTTAAGCTTTTGTAAGCTTATGCATGACAGTTGCATGCAGGTAGCGTTGGACAGTAGCAGCGTTGAGACAGGAGTGCGTATCAAGACCTTTTGGAGCTTTTTGATCACCTTGTATTTCCCTTTCCGCATTGTACTTAAAGTTTTTGATATAGTGGATATGTGGTGATGTTGTTTTGTGACTTGGTTATGCTTGTGGTTATGCTCCATTAAAAAAAAATTCATTCTGAAAATCCTCCTTGTAGGATCCCAAGATCAGAATCTGGCATTTGATTATCAGGACCTGAGAATGGAGCACTACAGAGACTGTCGGCACCGGATTCGGAAATCGAGATTCATGTGAATCCGATTTTCGGGTTTGGGGCGTGACAACATCACAAATCAACAAAAGGCACTTAATCTCCATTGTTTCCTATGGTGTGGTCCATTTGAGCTTTAAACTTTTCTAATTTTTTGAGCAAAAAATTAAAATGATATTTCAAAATGGATGGGCGGATTAGATTAAACACAAAAATTGTGATGGGACTCATAGAACTTCTAAGGGACTATTAATATCATGGTGGGGTCAAAGTATTTAGCTATGGATTAAATCCGTAGCAATAAAACTACGGTTTATATCCGTAGCTAAATACTCTAATCATCCGTAGTCTTTGCTCATTTTTTTGGTAGTGTCCTCATCTGTGGCTCAACAAGTGGATCAAGTGGGGGCTGCTCCCCTGGTCCATCTTCTAAAGGAACTCTCTCATCCTTTTCACGTTGCTGTACTCCCCCGTCATCAGGCACCACGGGAGGAATAACCGGATCCATGTCCTATAGCTCACCTGAACTAGGCTGGTTCTTCTCTGGCTTACCAATGTCTTCTGTACACTGATCTTCAAAGAATACTACATCTCTGCTCTTAACGAGCTTCCTCTCGGTCGGATCCCACAATTTGTACTCGAACTTTTCATCATCGTACCCCAAGAACACACATTGTCTAATCTTCATATCGAGCTTGGACCTCTTGTCTTTTGGTACGTGAATGGATGCCCTGCATCCAAACACCCTGAGATGACTGTATGATGGATCCTGTCCAGTCCACACTTTCTCAGGTACTTCTCCATTCAACGGGGCTGATGGAGACCTGTTTATCAAATACACCACTGTGTGCATTGCTTCTCCCCAGAATGTCTTGGGCAATTTCGCATGGGATAACATACATCTGATTCTCTCTACAATGGTGTGATTCATCCGCTCAGCTACACTATTATGTTGGGGGGTCTTGGGAACCGTCTGTTCATGCCGTATACCTAGGGACTTGCAGTACTCATGAAAGTCGCCAATATATTCACCACCATTGTCAGTGCGGATGCACTTCAATGATTTACTATCTCTCTCTCGACTATAGCATGAAATAATTTAAATACAGCAAAGACCTCGTCCTTAGATTTCAAAGCATAAGCCCAAACTCTCCTAGATGCATAATCTATAAAAGTAACAAAATACAATGCCCCACCCAAGGTTTTTATCCTCATAGGACCACAAACATCAGAATAAACCAAATCTAATGTATGCACTTTATTAACATGAGAAGCAGATTTAACAAATGAAACTCTATGCTGTTTTCCTGATAAACAATCAAGACAGGTTTTGAGAGGTGTACCCGTCACGTCTGGAAGGAGCCGCTTCCTCGCTAATAGCTGAAGTCATTTTTCACTCATGTGGCCTAGACGCCTGTGCCACATGTCAATAGTTGAATCTTCCACTGCGTTCAACCCACCCTTGCATACACTGACACTTGTCTTGTACAGGGTGCAACACTTCTTTTCTTTGGCTGCGATCAATGAACCCTTGATGAGCTTCCAGCGCCCACTAGCAAACAGGCTTTCATAGTCATCATCATCCAACCTTCCCGTTGACATCAAGTTGAGGCGAAGGTATGAAATATGCCTTATATCCCTGAGAACCAATGTACAACCCACATCGGTCTTCACACAAATATCACCAACCCCTACGATCTTCGATACGCCAGAATTTCTCATCTTCATGGTCCCATAGTCACCTGACTTGTAGCTTGTGAAGAAATCCCTACATGTAGTCGCATGAAAATAGGCTCCCGAGTCTATCACCCAGTCGGTGTCCTGACTCATAGCCGTGAGATATACATCATGATCTACAGAAAGAATAACTTCAACGTCGCTATCTGAAGCGACCGTAGTGGAATCTGATTCATCTTCCTTCTCCTTTCCTTGTCCTTTCTTGTCGTTCTTAGCCTTACGACATTCATGCTTATAGTGGTCCTTGCCACAATTCCAACATTCTACATCTTTTCTGTTACTCGACTTGCCTCTTGATTTATCTCGGGCCTTCCCGTCCTTCCTGTTCTTTCTTCTCTCCCGTTCATGTGTTACAAGGGCCTCTTGCTAAGTAGACCCCTGAGACTTTCTTCTTGTCTCCTCATTGAAGAGACAACTAGTAACCTGTTCTATGGATATCTTTTCGTCTGGCGCAGAGTTACTTAGAGACACCACTAATGTCTCTCAACTGTCAGACAACGAACTAAGCAATAGTAAAGCCTGCAATTCATCATCCAGGACCATCTTCATAGAGGAGAGTTGGTTCACTATATTGCTGACCTCATTCATGTGCTCGACCACAGAATTACCATCCTTGAACTTGAGATTCACAAGTCGTCTTATCAGAAAATTTTTATTACCGGTTGTTTTCCTCTCATACAGCCCTTGTAGTTTCAGCCATAGATTGGCAGCTGCGGTTTCCGTAGACACATGGTGGAATACAGAATCATTCAGTCATTATCTAATAAACCCCACCGCCTTTTAGTCCAACTTCTTCCAATCTTCATTAGACATATCCTTGGATTTTGCTGATATGCCTAAAATTGGAGAGTATAGGTCCTTGCAATAAAGCAAGTCCTCCATCTTAGCCTTCCATATGGTCCAGTTAGAACCATTGAGGCTGATCATCCTTGATGAGCCACCTTCCATAATTCCAAATCGATCCTACCCGTTCAATGAACTTAGCACTCTGATACCACTTTGTTGGGGGCCTTGTAAAAAACCTTACGATCTATCCTCCCAAAACAAACCAGAATTATGGATAATAAAGCAATGAAATAAATCAAAGCAACAATCACACACCACACAAGAGTTTTTTACGTGGAAAACCCTCAAAGAGGTAAAAACCACGGGACCTCGTCCAGATCAACAATCCACTATGAAGTAGAACATTACAACCTTCGTCACTCACATTGGAGTGGATGAACAATAAGAGAATAAAGAAAAAATAGAGGGATTTGACCGATCACGAGGACGTAAAAGTGCTGAGACGACGACTCCCTTCCACAAGCTTCCTCTCTCTCTTTTCTCTCACTCTCTCACTTTTGATATCCCTAAACCCCTTTAGGAAACCCTCTTATGCTTTTCTTGTACACAATATACCATAGAAAAATCCTAGAGACCCCTTTTTATAGTTTTAGGAAACTCCTTTCAACATCCCAATTGTGAAAAGACTTGCGACACGAAATCTGTACAAATTTGCGAAACGAATCTGCGTAGGTTCGACCAGTCATGAACCTCATACAACTGGTCGAGCACCTCCTACGACCGGTCGAGGACCACCTACGACCGGTCGAGCACCCTCTGAAAAAAGAGTCGAGCTACAACTCGACTCCCATGACTGATCGTACCAGCCTTCGACCGGTCGAACACGGGGCAAAAACCCCATTAGATTTCTTATGGGGATGGGAAATCCTGCACTCATTTGGAAGTTCATTAACACGTCTAATTCCCATGATAATAAAACTGGAGAGGCTCTTAGACTTTCGGCCAATCACTCCGTGCAATTGCATTTCTAAGATATTCTAGCTTTAAGCTTATGGTTTTCTGGCTGGATAAAATTCTTCCCAAAATCATTTATAGGAGCAAAGACATTCTTTGGAGGCCATAGTATGGCAAAAAGCATTGACCTAGCTAATGAAAGTCGGTGAGATTGATCGTAGGGGGAGAGATAGTAATGCCATCATGAAATTGGACATGAAAAAGGCATTTGATTGGTTGGATTAGAAGTTCATAGCCCGGATAATGGAAAGGCTCAGATTTATGGTGTAATGGTTGGACTTGATTAACATGGGTTGGAACAGTTGTTGGTTCTTCATCTCCTTAAATGGTAGAATATTGCGTTTCTTCAAAACATCCAAGGGCTGAATACGTTCATCCCAGTAGAAACAAGGGCTGAATATGTTCATCCTAGTAAAAAACACTCTTAGTAGAGGGCTAGAAAGGATATACAGGAGGGTCCAACCTTACCATCTTCCGTGCTCATGTCCGTGCTCATGCATACAAATCTCGTACCTTTTATTCACCGATGACACGATAATCGAGGGGTGGCCTCACTTAGGAACCTAATCGAATTTCTAACTTATAAAAGATCATCTGATCATCGGATTAATCAATCTAAGGGCCTATTTGTTAAATCTGAAATCTGAAGTTCGAATCTAAAATCTAAATCTGAAGTCGGAAAACTAATAGTGAATCTAGAATAACTTGTTTGTTAACTAATGTTTGAAATGTTTAAAATATATTAATTTGACACATTTACCCATATGAAACAATTGTGATTGAATCTCTATCTTTAAAAACTTCATCAATGTCATACCCACCTTTTCCTTTAGTGCGGCCCACTTAAGTCTTGTATCCTCATTTTTTGTCTCTAGTCCTAAAATGATCTCAAAACACGGATGGACAAATTAGATTTATCATAAACAAAATGGTGGACTCCACCTAAGATTACAACGGAAGAACTTCCTGCGAAAAAGGCATTTGCACATGTTCGCACTCCAAATCTGGGAGGGGGATGCGTACTACCCCACCAAGATCTCCCTAAATATAGACAATTAAGGGTTTTGTGGGGCCTACCATGATATATATGTTTTATCCATACCGTCTATTCATTTTTTCATATTATTTTAGGAATTAAGGAAAAAAAAAAACAAGGCAAATCTAAGTCTTAAGTGGGCCACACTATAAGAAACAATGGGAATTGGGTGCCTATCATTGAAAACTTCTTGGGGTCACATAAGGCTCTGATCAAGCTAATTTTTATGTTTTTCTTTCATCCAGGTCCGTGTGACCTTATACATAGATTTGATGGCAAATAAGCTTCACGTTGGGCATCAGGAAGGTTCCAATGATAGTCTTTCTAGTCCCACTACTTTATGTGGTGTGGTTGACTTGAGCTTTGGATGTGCATCTTTTTTCGGATCATGCTTTAGAATGATATAGAAAAGTTGATAGACGATGTGGATCTAACATATAAATCATGGTGGGCTCAGAGAAGTACCTCATGTTAAAAGTTTGGATGTGCATAACGCAAGGGAGAAAATCTTTGTTGCAAAGGATAATTTTGGATTTAAAATAAAAATAAAAATTTCGGAGTGCATTCTTGATTCCCCATTAAGCTAGATTCCTATCACAGGAAAATTTCGGCATAAAATGGTGGAGCACTTTCCTTCTTCCGCATTAAGAAACACCACTAAACATGGAATAGTTTCCAAATTCCAAGTTAAGTACAAAAATTCAGTGTTGGCAAACATGCCCTAAGAGTTGTTTCATGGCTTTTAAGGACACTTCCTTACCTCATTTGCACAAATGGAATGAGAAATAGGGTTCAGGCATGGCAAGCTCCCATTGATACACCCAAAGTCCCAATTACAAATGGTTGGCTAAGGGCCATACCTCTCCACCTCCTAGTACAAGATAAAAAAAAAAAAGAAAAAGAAAAAATATAAGAAAGCAAGAAAATTTTGACAAAAAGGACGATCCCCACTTACAACCCATTGTGACTCAAGACAAGGAAAGAAGAGCTACTAGTCGACCAACAAGGATGGAAGTCTGATCCCTCTATCGCGGCAGAAATCAAAGAAAAGGAAAGAAAAAGAAAGAATGCCTAAATAAAATGGGCAAAGTGAAAACCCCAAAGGGCTCTTCGAGTAAAAACAATGGGCACATATTGGACTTGATAAAAACACGAAAGGGTGCCAATGGTAAAAACAACAAAGTTGCCAAGCGACAAGAAAGATCAAATACTCAGGACATGGTGAAAACCTGAAAGGGCTCCGTGGACAAGAATTACAGGCAAGTCGAACATAGAGAAAACCTGAAAGGGCGTTGTAGAAAATATTGATAAGATTTTAAAAAAAAAGTAAAAAAGAAAAAAATAAGTACATGGAAGATCCATTTCAACATGAAGATTCAATAAATGCAAGTAGGGCAGTCATGAGTAAGAAATTCTTTTAAGCTCCTCCCAAATCTAGGGGGCAATATACCATTCCACACTATCTTAAGGGGATCGGGATGCTTTTTTTAAATATTTTTTTATTTTTAACAATGAAGATTAATTTCATTGATAAAAGAGGGGGGCTACAAAACTGATTCAAGGATCCCCAGTAGAAAAAGGACCCGGGGAAGCCTATCATATCGAAAAACACAAAAGACATGACCAAAGATCCACAACTGACTGGCTACACACACAATCGTTCTCTAATCACCCCCAGCCCCAGCTTGTCTAAAAACAGGAGACCACGGATCCTGGGTGAGAGATCCGCAAAATGCTCAAAAATAGATGAGGACTGGACATCACTACCATGCCTAGCCAAGGCGTCCGCTGGAGCATTGCCTTCCCTGAGATATGAGAAAATTTGATCCGACCTCTGCACTTCAACCTGTTTATCCTATTTATCCAATAACTCCATCTCCAACCCAGCTGAGATAGGCCATTAAATACTTTCACAACATGTAGAGAGTCTGATTCAAGAATGATCTGATTGTGGCCTCTGGCTAGACAGAGATTTAGCCCATCATACACCGCACGGAGCTCAGAGTAAGTGTTATAACCGACACCGTACCCTAAGGAGAAGGCGAACAAGAATTGGCCCCTGTCACCTCTACACATACAATCGCCTCCCGCCGCACCCGGGTTTGATCTGGAGGAGCCATCTACATTAACTTTAACCCAGTTGTAGCAAGGCATTACCCATTTCAAAACCTCAACAAAACTGGCAGGTGATGGCCTGGATGAAAAAATCAGCGGACTGCCCCTGCCTCTGATTGGCGGCCTCCCCTGCTGATCATAAATCGTAACACTAGGCAACCGTTGGAGAGAATTTTGAGGGGGTTCAACGGTGATGGAGAGCCACCATTGAACACAGAGAATAACCAAACCTACATTGGGGGGTTTACCTTCAAACCGAGCAACATTCCTTGACTTCCAAAAGGGGATTGGGACCCTTGGCGAATGATTAGAAAACTATGTATGGCATTTGACCAATTAAAATATTTTGATTGCTACATCTGCAAGCACAACAAGTTCAAACCACGTATACATGCATAGCACAAGGCACAAAATCTTCAAAAAACTTTCATTTCATCTCAGCATATGTTTTCTTTACATGTATGTCTCTCATTTTTTTACAAAAATAAAAACAAAAAATAATGCATTTTATTGTTCATGCACCATACAAAAAAGCATGTATAGATGGCCTAATAAATAAAAGACCAAGCAATAAACTCTCAGTCTTTGTCGGAATCCCCAAAAGGTAAGTATCTCTCCCCCCTGATCCAATACTTCAATCCTCTCACTGAAGTGCTCTCTCCTCCAAGGTACTGAAGCTCATCGAGCACAAAACAATCTCACTTGCTGGCACAAGACAATGTGTGAAAATGGGTAGTTAGCATGCCATAGCCCATAAAATCACTATGTCAATGAAGAGAACACAAGAATCCAAACAAAGTGAGGTCAGTTAGCATTCTAACAAAAATCAGCATCGATTGCGATCATCGATTCACCATTCGATGGACCAGATCATCTTTCGAAAACTATCCAAAAAATTTCAATAAAACCCAACATCGATCGCAAACATTAATATGTGTTCCAATGAACTAGTTCATCTTTAAAATCCTAAAAAAACATGCCAATAAAAATTGGCATCGATCGCGGTAGTCGATTCATGATTGGACGGACTAGATCATCTTTAAAATCTTTAAAATATTCATAATAAAAATCAGCATCGATCATGATCATCGATTCAGGATCTGATGGACCAGATCATCTTTTAAAAATCTCAAACATATTCCAATAAAGACCGACATTGATCGCGACAGTCAGCTCTTGATGCGATGGACTAAACCACTTTAAAAACTAAGAAAAATACTCTTAATAAAAATCGGCATCAATTGCTACTGTCAAGTCACAATCTGATCGACCAGATCATCATTCAAAAAATTCAAATATATCACAATAAAAAGTAACATTGATCACGACTGTCAACTCTTTATCTAATGGACCGGACCACTTTCAAAACTAAAAAAATACTCCCAATAAAAAATGACATCAATCGCTACTATTAATTCTTGATATAGGCCCCCTATTGCTTCTCAAATAGCCGTCAAGGACCTATGGTATGGGAAATAAAAATTGAGGTGGTTGTTGGGAGGTCCAATGTTGATGTGATAACAAAGCTATGCAATAAAAAACTGAGCAACCCTTATAGAAATAGCAAATAGTCTACTTGTAACCCTATTTTTCTTATTTATGTGCCATAGAACTAAATTGACTACAAAAGTATTAAAGGCTACCGGTCCATGAGGATGCCTAATCAAATTATCTTTCAAAAATCTCAAACATATTCCAATAAAGATTGGCATTGATCACAACCATCAACTCTTGATCTGATGAACTAGACCACTTTCGAAAATTAAAAAACTACTCACGATAAAAACTAGCATTGATCGTGATCGTTGATTCATGAGCTGATGGATAGGATCATCTTTCAAAAATCTCAATTCCAATAAAGACTGGCATCGATCGCGACCATCAACTCTCAATCCGATGGGTTGGACCACTTTCTAAAATTAGAAAAATACTCTCGATAAAAATTGGCATCGATCACGACCATTGATTCGCCATCCGATCGACCGAATCATTTTAAAAATATCAAAATATTTCTAATAAAGACTGACATCGATCGCGACCATCAACTTGCAATCCGATGGATTGAATCATCTTTCAAAAATACAAAAAACATTTTCAAATCCTTAGAATGCAAACTAGTGGGATGATAGAATCACATCACAACCAGCATATGCCCCAGCCCATTGCATATTCTCAATAAAAACTTAGCTTACTAGAAGTCCCAAAGGCATCCCCAGTGGTGACAACCAAGTAAGCTGGACTCATTTCAAAATCATCTTACAATAAAAACCCCTTCAAAGTATCACTCCCTAGAGTGGGCGATTTTAAAATTACAAAATAATTTTAAAATAAAGCGTCAAACTTCCGTAGCACTAAGAGATTTTCCATATCTTGGGGTGAGAGTCAACACAAAATCAAATAAGATCCCATGCCTCATGGTTTCCCCAGAGATTATTGGATTTGAATGCACATCAAAATACAATCAAATTGAACACCCATGTCTGCTCCATCATATCAAATGCAAATGCTAAGAAAAGACAATAGCCAAGACTGCTAATGAGAAATCATTTAAATGAAGAAAAAGATAAATTGTAACCTAAGTGTCAAAACTAAAAGATTGTATGGAAAAAAGGTCACCCACACATACCTAGGCGTGGATTCTTGCAGAATTTAATCGAGTCCATGTCGAAATAGTGAGTTCCCTATAAGGCCATAGAAAGCATTAGGTTACTAATTTCTTTGACGATCAAGCAAAACAAGTACTCTAGGGGTGATTTGGAAAGCAACAAACATTCCATTACGGGTTAGTATCCTCGTAAGGCCATAGAAAGTGCAAGGGCTATACTTTATGTAAGACCCGTATCTTGGTCCGTACCTTTCCGTACACTTCCGCGGTCTTACTGGTCGAATTCCGGCGACCTTCGACCCTTAACCGATATCGACGTGCGACCCTGATTCATATGCCGATAACCCGAGTCGACTCAACCCGAGACCAATACCATAGCGACCATGCCGTCGTTGCGGTTCCGATGCCGTGACTCGCTCGCCGAGGTGATACCCTGGTCAAGAGATATGGGCCAACGTTCGGTGCGAGAAAACGCCGCGCGTTGCGAAACCTAAGAGAATCTCTACGATGTGTCACATCAATCACATCAAGCCCATCAATCAATCACCCATCAATCCATCACATGTCAAGTACACATCACTTCCATCCCTTTTTTCCAAGCAACCACAAAAGTCTCCCAAACCCATACCTCTCTTACACAAAAAGCCACAAAAGTCTTCACCACCCATACCTCTCTTACACAAAAGCCTCAAAATTCAAAGATTTCTTACACCCCCATCATTCATCCATCCATCCATCTCTCTCTACATCACTCTCTCTTTCTCTCTTTCTCATTTCAATCTCCAAGAAACTTCCAAGCTCCATACGTATGGAGTTTTCCAAACTCTCCTAAGCTCCAAGTGGCCCACCTTCCTACCCCAAAATCTCCCATCTTAACCCTCCATTCTTCATCTTAACCATTGAAGTTGAAGCTAAGGTGCCAAGGAACCCCTAGGAGCGAGAAGATCGGACGGTGGGTGCCTCTATAGGGTAGTTTTTCTTATTTTTATGGTGGACCAAGTTAGGCCCACCGATCCATGGTGTGGATCTCACTTGGGACCCTAAAAGGTGGTCGATGGACCACTTGGATCATCATGATCATTCCATGATGGGGCCATTCTCCATGGACCCCATCATGATGTTTATTTTCTTTAAAAAGGTCATGTAGACCATCCATGTTGGTGGGAAAAGGATCCCCACCGTTGATCTTCAGTTTTGATGGTCACATGTGCAAATGACCCACTTGATGTATGATTTCACGTAAGGGAGGGCCCATAATGTCGGGGTCCCTCCATCACAAGCCGTGTCCCACTCTCCATGTCTCTCTCTCTCTTTTATTGCTTTTATTTTATTTTATTTTATTTATTTATTTTTTTTATTATGCTATAGGATTGTGGCCCACTTGAATGGATCCCACCTTGAGATCTATTTTATTCAAATTTTTATTTAAGTGGGGCCCACCATGTACATTGTACCCACTTCACCCATTAGTGGTGGCCCACTTCATCAGGGCCCACCACATACATGCATTTTTAAAAAATAAAAATAAAAAATAAACAAAACCGTCCAGCGTCTGGGACGCTGGACGTTTCAAATGAAAGGAGAAAAAAGGGAAAGAATGAAAGGCTTTTGGGTGGTCCACTTGTTTAGGCCCCACCCTGATGTATCGTCCTAATCCAAGCCGTCCATCCCTTTCACCATCTCATTTTAGGCGTTGAGCCAGAAAATGAGATTGAACGGAGCACCTAGTGGGCCATAGCGACAAATATTGCGTCCTCACCATTCAAATGTTATTTTCTTATGTTATTTCACTTTCCAAGCATCAAAAAAGTTCAAACTCTGGACTCATTTCGACTGTTGCGGGCCGCTGATCGCAATGGCTGGGGCGGATTTCACTTTAGCGGGCCCCACGTGCGAAAAACCCCGAAAAAAGGGTTTTTCCTCTTTTTTTGTAAAATGAAATGGCAGAGGCTTTGCCTCTGCCTCTGACTATGGCAGCGCTGAACACTACTGCGTGCAGCCGTGAAGCAGGCGGGCGGCCGCTGGCCACCCACGGTTCTGCACGTGGGCCCCACAGTAATGTTTATTTGTCATCCGACCTACTCATGAGGTGGGCCACCCCAGTGGTGGGCCCCCCTCCAAAAATGAGACAGATCCAAAACTCAGGTGGCCCACACCACGTGAAACAGTGTGAATTGAATTTTACCATTAAAATCTGTTTGGGGCCCACTGAGGTGTTGGATTAAGCTGAAATTTATGTTTTTCCTTCATCCAGGTCTGAGTGACCTTATGAATGGGTCGGATGTCATCTAAACATTACGGGGTGGGCCCCGCATGGGACCCACAATTGATGCATGTACCTCTAAGTCCACCGTCCAGTGGACGGTGGCACCCACTGTTGTGTATATGCTGGACGGTGGGGCCCTTGGAATGTATGTGTGATTCGCACTGTCCACTGGACAGTGGGACCCACCATGATGCATTAAACTGTCCATCCACTTGATGAGATCATTTTAAAGCATGAGTTATTAGTTGGGTGGACCACTCACATATGGGTTAGACCCATTTGATTTGTAACAGGCCTATGGGCTAGGCCCATTTGAATTATAAAAGGCCTATGGGCTAGGCCCATTTGATGTATGAAATGCTTATGGGCTGGGCCCATTTGATTCATTTAAGGCCTAAGATTTTGGGCCCACTTGATATGTTGCAAGTCCATAGGACTAGGCCCTTTTGATGTATTCCAAGGCCATTAAAATTGGACCCACTTGTTGCATTTTTAAGCCCATGGAAGTAGGCCATTTGAATATGTGTAAGGCCTAGGGGTTTAGGCCCATTGAACTCATGTTAGGTCTATGGGTTGAGGCCCACTTGATCTACATGTGGGGCCCAATTGGTGTGGCCCATTGGTCACATATTAGATGCATGAGACTAAGCTCATTTGATGCAATCCAATCCCCACGGATTTTGACCCATTGCAATGCACATAAGACCCATTGGTGTGGCCCATTTATGTGGCCCATCTGATGAATAAAAGGCCCATAGGATATGGCCCATTTGATATATATGTAAGGACCAATGGGGATAACCTACGGTCCATTGCAATGTGTAAATCCATTATAGACTAAGTACTAAGGTTTACAAAGATCGTTCCTTGGGAGCAATGTTGGTTTGACGTCCACATTGCGAGTGTAATGTTGGTTGGATGTCCACATTACGACTCTCCTTAGGGCCCATTACTAGGCCGTATTTATTGTGTATAGGCCGCCCAGGCCCATCTGCATTGTAAGATAGTTCATTTTATTATAACATGTTTAGTACAGTTCCATGATCCCGGTTAGGCGGTGTTGCCCTACATGAGCGCACGATATGCGCAGGATTTGTTGCATGACTGGATAGCGTGAATCATGTATTTCGTATTTGTGTGACATGGTTATTGTACGCCCTAGCGACATCAGGGCCATAGCCTCCACAGATGTATCGTGGTTGGCAGGATTGGATACCGAAAATCTTGTTCTACATGGGGTACTATAGATATCCCTGGGTGAAAGTCCCTAAACCCTTATGGTACTAAGAGGTTGCTCCAACGTCTAGACCGAGTGGGTAGATGAGCGTTGAGTGCTGGTTACCAGACAGTTACGCTCTCCACTGTGTCGTGGTCGGTTGGAAGGGGGTGTGGCCTTATCCGCCAGAGTGTAGGGGGCAATGCTAGGCTGAGTCTGAACAGCTCGAGGAATGGGTCCGCTATCGACGAGTCGCGCCCGATATTGGCAGACGGATAGTGAGATCTTTTCCACTTACCTTATTGCGCGCGATGTGGCGGCAACCTGGTTTAGATTGTACTAGACCCCGGTGATATCCTATATTTTGAGTTGTATTGATGTATGGACATAGATGAGGATCTGTATGCTTGAGTTGCATTGCACATCGCATGGCCTTGGGGTGGCCGATACCATTCATGTCTTGCATCACATAAGCCTTGGTACGGCTCATGGTATTATGGTTCCATCTACATATTCCGTATTACTCTATTATTGCATGTTCTTATTACTTCCTTGCGCACACACTTTCACCACCCTCTAAGCTTTCTGTAAGCTTATGCACGACCGTTGCGTGCAGGTGACGTTGGTTCGCAACAGCGTTGAGGCAGGAGCACGTTGCAGAGCATTTTGGAGTTTTTTGTTCTTTACCATTGTATTTCCCTTTATGCTCATTGTACTTGTAAAGTTTTTGATCATAGTGGAAATGTAATGGAGTTCTTGGTTGTTGTTTGTGGGTTATGCCTTTGGTTATGCTTCTTACGAATCAAACTGATATTTAAAATCCTCCTCGTAGCATCCCAGGATCGGAACCTGGCGAATGGGAGCTAGGAGCCGAGAATGGGGTTCTAAGGAGGCTGTCGGCGCCGGATTCGGCGATCGGGAATTTTGTGAGCCTGGTTTTCGAGTTTGGGGCGTGACACTTTACCTTTCCGATATTAGTACCGATCAGGAGTGAAAGGGTTGCGATTGCCGGCCCATGTAGGGACAATCACAACATTTTCCTCAAACCCTCACGATATATGCAAGATATTTTTTTCCAGGTAACCAACTGATATAAGTACGAAGACAGGCAACGAATCCAGACCGTCGTTCATGATTGACTGGAAAAAGTGGGATGTCCACTCACTTTGGCATTCGGTTGCCCACAACCTTTGCCATATAGGGGCATCTATAGACACCCACCCTAGGCTAATAAGCTATATATTTAAACCCACCCTAGGCTAATAAGCTATATATTTAAGTTTGAACAGATGGATGGTCAATCAAAACCCCGATCCTGAACCCCAAACCTAAAGGCCTAAACTCAACCTAGTAAACCTAATCCTTAACATTAGAAATCTGAAACCCTAGAGCCTCGAGTTTGCTCGACGAGTCAACTCACCTACTCAACTTGCTGAATCAATTCACCCAGTCATCCTACCCAGTCCAAAATCCAATCAACTCACTTAGTTAAGCCCAAAACTAAGCCTGAACCAAAGCCCATAGAAAGCTTAATTAGAGTACTGTGCAAAACCTCAAAACACCAACCTTCACAATAGATCCTCCACATGCTTGGAGGAGGCTGCCTACCAAAGCAGGGAGTCCAAGTGGGGATCGACGTTAGCTAGCTTGCCGCCGGCCACGTGGCACTCCTCCTCTTTGGGGTGGTGTCCCTCAAGCATGTGAGATATCCATTTTCCAGACCCTTATTGTACGATTAAGGTGAATTTACTTTGATTCCATCTTCTTATCCAAAATTATTCTTTTTCCACCTTGTTTAACCTATGAGATGATGTCATGTAGTAATCTTCAATCCTAGTCCTTTAACCACCTTTTGCTCTTATGATTACAACAATTACTAGAAAATCGGATTTAGAGGCTATAAATAGCCCCTTCCCTTCTCCTTTCAAGTGGCCACTCCCATTTTCAACCATCTCTTCTCATTTAAGGAGGCCCCTTCCATCCCTCTACCAAGGAGAGTAAGAATAAGAGAGAGAGTCCAACCCTGGTCTAGCCCTGCCTGCCTAGTTAGAACCCAAGTCTCCTGAGCTATCTAAGTTCTAATCCAAGAAACTTAATCTAGCCTTGCGTTATTACCATCCATTTAAGCTTCAATCAGTTTCATCAAATCAAATTATTGGAATTGTACAACACTCACTCCCTTCACCCCCCATACTCCTCAGATACATCATCATTACATTGTATTTCATCATTTTTTCGTATTTAATTAACAGGTGTATGCTCTGTGGTTTATCAATATAATTAGGGTATTTTGAACAAGAAACAAATGTATTTGATTTGGAGGATTTTATTCACTCAATAATTAATAAAAGAAGATAATCGTATCATTTATTCTTCATTCTAAGCTCTTTTACATCCTTTCTCTCATTTGATTCCAAAATAGAGTACTCATGAAATCACGATATTATATTTAAAGAAATGCAATGCATGATATCTCTGTAACATGATGTGTTGAAACATCATGTACTTATAAGGAGCATTGTGCACTGAAGGCAAGACCATTGCATGTTGGAAGCATTATGCGCTAGAGGCGTTATGCGCTGGAGGCGTTGTGTGCTCTAAGCGGTTGTGCACTCCATGCCGTTGTGCGCTCCAAGCTGTTGTGCGTAGCGAGTGTTGTGTGCCATGCAATGGCTGTACCACACAATCGACAGCGAGTCCTACCTTTCTCTCTCTTAGGTCTGCTCCTTTCCAATTGCTTTCCAATGACCCCTTTTAGAGGGGTCAGGGGTATTTATAGCCTTCTCACACGTGTGAACTCGCCTTGCAGGCTTTGTGTGGTATCCTTTGTGCGCAGACTTCATTGTGCGATCTTCCCTTACGCGGACTATGTTGTGCTGTGCACATTAGTCTTCTGCACGTAATAGCTGCCGCATTGCAGTTTGCACACAAAGGATCTTCCCGCACAGCAGCTTGCACATAATGAATGTTTAGTGCTTATTCTTCTTTTCATGCCTCAACAGATGCCCCCTTGATCCTGTATTTTTGATCTTTAAACTATAAAATAAAAAATGTGGGATCAATATTCTAATAATTTTAACCATTTTTTCACTTTCCTTTCTTAATTGTGCGCTCCATTAATTCTAGCACACAACACATTAGCGTGCAATGAATTGTACACAATGATATGCGAGCAAATCAATTTACGCAGAACGAGGGAAACTCAGTATATAAATACCCCTTCATCATTCCTTTCCTTCACTTCTCCTTTTGCTCACCCCGCCCCTTTGTGCATCAAACCTCTTTGCGCACTATGAAAACCTATGCACAATGACATCTTGCGCACAACAAGCACTTGTGCACAACAAGAATTTACGCACAATCAAAGATAGCTCACAATGACAACTTTTTCGCAGAGCACTTGCACGCAACAGTTGTCACACAACAGTCTGCGCATAAAGGCTTGCGCACAGCGACTCTATGCTTCTAAGGACTTAGACAAAATTTTCCTTTCTCAACTTTCCAGACTCAACAGATTCTTCCCTTTAATTCTGATTCATTTGCTAATTCCTTGTGTAGGTTCTGATGGCCAGCTCAAAGAGACCCCTTGCTTCTTCAAATGCTGCCGAACCATCTGATCTCGACCAACTGAACCCTATCGCAAAAGGCCCAGATCCGAAGGTTACTCCATCTTTTTCAAAGAACTAGCCCCCATCATCATTAATTTTGCTGACTGCATTAAGCGTTTATTCAAGCATATTTGCACAACTGTATTGATGCAAGAAATAAAGGGACCCCAAAAGAGGGATAGGAGTCCGACTAAGAGAATTGGTTAAAGTCCACAGCCTACCTTCGAATGGTTGACACCCAACTATCTACTACTGAAGCTTCCCCTGCTACTGCATTTACAAAGAAAGGGAAGGGAAAGAACAAAGACGAAGCCTTCTAGGAAAAAAAATCCGAGAGCATAACCAGAGGCGTTTCCAAAATGCCTTGGATTCAATTAAATCGTATCCTAACACAATCAAATTTTGCAACCCTTATAAAGACAAGACCACTATCATCCCTTTACATCTTCAACATCATCACTCCATAATTCAGAACGAGCCAACTGACTTCATGACACAAAACAAACTTCTGTATGTGTCAAATTGGGGAATCAAAGAGCCACAACTTCTCGAAGGCTACCTGACGGAGAAAGGTCTGGTCTAAAAAACTAGACAGATAACATGCATGCGCTTCCTCATGCCATGTTACAACCCTCACGCCATATACCCTACTCGCTTCTTTGAAACAATCCAACAACGCTTCCGTCATCATGACTCTTTGTGGGGTAAAGAAGAATTCATAACCCAGGGTCTTTTGACTGATCGTTTGTACTACAGTGCGTGGATGAAGGCGATTTTGAAGAAGTATGAAAATGTTCTTGTTGCAGCCAAGGTTTATCATGCTATAAAAGCCACCTCTGAATTTTTTTCACAAAGATACGATGATCTATAAGGGCTTTCTAAAGTATTGGTCTTCTACCACAAACTCTTTCCACCTCCCTGTTGGCAAAGTAAGCAT
Organism: Magnolia kwangsiensis; assembly: GCA_037074715.1. Classification (NCBI taxonomy): domain Eukaryota; kingdom Viridiplantae; phylum Streptophyta; class Magnoliopsida; order Magnoliales; family Magnoliaceae; genus Magnolia; species Magnolia kwangsiensis. Next base: position 93,269,878 of record CM073583.1, read on the forward strand.
CACCATATTTGGCTTGTATAGAATGACCAGTTTACCCATCACTGGGTCTTTCCTAGACAAATACGTTCCCACGAACGAAGAATTCACCTTTGTCACCCCAAAAGAATATCCAAGATTACGGACTCAACAATTGCACTCTTCCAAGAAATGTCTTATTTTTCAGATATTCATAAGATATCACCCCTTCAATGGCTCGCACATTTTTTGCGATACTTGATGTTAGTTTCCTTAACGGTCTCTTTATTTCTCAGATGATATTAGCTTATTTGCATAAATTGTTAATCCATCCTCCTCTTTTTAGATTCTTTGGTAGTCATGGTCCTGAGCTGGATGCCAATTGCGAAAAGATAAAAGGCCCAGCTGAATTCACCATTGAAACTGAGTTGGTTGCTTTCCTAGCCTACTGGTTAAGCTTGGTCGTGCTTCCAAGTTCGAAAAGCTCAGACACCATTCGACCTACTTTATTCATCGTAGCTGGCGCAATGGTAAAGGGTAGGAAAAAATACTCTCTAGCTCCTGTATTATGCTTATTGTACAGAGCTTTTGGACATGTTATGGCACACTGCTCAAGCCTAGCAATAGGTGTCTTGCCTTCTTTCACTCCCTAACATTATTTCTCTGGTTGGTTATGCATTTACTTTCCTTGGACATATAGTGACTCGGAGAAAGCTTATGTCCATCCTATGCATCTATCTTTATGGCATTTCCAAGAGCAGAAAATGATAAAGAAACCATACGATTGGGTAGTAGATAAAATTGACAATATGGAATCCATTGACTTCTTCCCTTTCTACTTGGATTATGAGGCCGAAGATAGAGATGTCAAGGATAACAACAATTTGGACCTCGTCGAGCGAACTTTCTTCTTATGTATCCACTCTTGCAGTCTTTCCTTACGAGAAGGGGTAGAATTTTGGAGAGAACTATACTACCCTAACTGGTTTGCCAGACAATTTGGGTATGATTAAACTGTGCCACAAATAAGGGAAGATGTCACTTGAACTATGCGAAGCTATGGAGTTGGCCCCTATAACTAGGTGTTGATATGGAAACAACTTTTGTCAAGAAACTTTGGTTCTTGATTCGTTCTCCCAGAATATAACCATCGAGTAATAGCTTCATATTCTTGGATGCGATGGTGGGCGCACCATTATTATCTAGTGCGCAATTGTTTTCCAGTGGATCGCTCCATCTGGGCTCCTCCTCCACGTCTGAGGAATTACAGACCAGAATAGGGAATAGGCTATTTCATCGAGACAGATTAAGTTGTTGTCTCTGAACAACTCTGTTGGAAGATTTCCATAGAAAAACCCATTAAAGAAGTAAAGCCACCGAATACCCTGGAAGGATGGTTTGCATTTGGTTCTCCTTTAGATTTGATAAAGCGAGAAGAACGACCAGCTACTCCTCGTGACGGGTTTAAAACTACGGGTGGTATTCTACCTTCCCCCACTCTTAAAGGAGGAGATCAACCTACTCATACTACTTCTACCACTCCTCTTGCCACAGAACCTGTCACCATTACTATTCCTTCCACTATTGATCACACAGCCACTGCAGTTGTTGCTGCCATGGGTCATACAACAGTTGCAGTCTCTCCGGTTGCTCATCGTGCTACAACCTCAGTTTCTCCTACTCCGAATCAAGTTTCTACGATTATGTCCCTTATGACTCGATCCCATGCTAAGTTGTTGTTCCCTGCGGTTTTGACCCAACCAGCTCGTTCTTCAGTTCAGAGTATGCGCCTTCTCCCTGTGAAGACTGTTTATAAAGAAAACAAACTATATCGGTGGAGGATAGTTCTTCGGAATAGTCGGCCAACACTGCCAGTGATGATCTTTCTTTCACAAGTTTAACCGATGAGGGAGATGGTTTGCTGAATGCGAATACTGACGCTGAGGTAGATATTGGAGAAGAAGGCAATTTTAGTGCTGAATCTCCACTTCTTGATGTCCCGACCGATCCAAATATTTTTCACCTAACCACAATGGACTCTCAAGAAGAGGAGAAACTTGATTATGGAGAATATGATTGTTCTCTTAGTACAAACATCTTCCTTTCCTTTGACGCTGTATATTCTCCATGTATTGTAGAGATTGCCGGTGTGACTACTCGTGAAATGCCGATGTTAATGGAGACGGAGGCCCAATCATCAGGACTTCCAACAGAAATGGAAAACACTCCTCTCCCTCACAGTACAGAAGAAGTCTTGCCAACAGTCGCTGCAATACTTGATGCCCTTATTCATATTGCATCCTTCTCTTTTTCAACCAGTGGCTCTGAGTCTAGAATTCTTTTAAGATCCGATTGACGTGCCGACTCCAACAACTGATGACTCTAGTACGAGAGGAGCTCAAGAACTTTCTTTCAATATTGTTGTAACTACGAATATTCCAAGATCTATAGTACCTTCAACTTGCTATGCTCAAGCCCCTTCCACTGTTGTCCCTGAACGAGGTACATATATATTTTTTTACTCCTCTTTTCATTGTTTTACATAACTGCGTTCTTTTAAAATCATGATCTTCTTCTCTCTTCTTTTATTATTATTATTATTATTATTGTTATTATTATTTTTTATTCAGCCTCAGTCATGTTAACCTTGAGTGAATCTGAGGGCTCCAATTCGGTGGTTACAGTTTTTAATAGACCTTCATTGGAGAAAGTACCCCCTCTTATGTTAAGATTCTTCAAGAACGCGATCTCGGTCATTATCAACCCTTTCAAAGACCCAACTCAGTGGCCTTTTCTGGATAGTGCCTTAGCTGTTCATTCCCACTCTGCTTATCTTGCGCATGTTAATGTTCAATCCCTCCATGATTGTCTATCGCAATTTTATGATTCGACTAAAAATTTAGAAGCGGCGCGAAGTGTTGTTATTGCTCCAAAAATTCTTGGTCGTCAGAAAGAGTTGACATTACTAGGAGAAACTTTCTTATTCAGATGACGTTCTCACTACTCATGATGCTACTAGCCGATCTCTTCATGAGAAATTGAAAGTATCCGATAGAAATAAAGCGATTATCAATGATCAAATTGTTATTCTTGAGAGAGAGATTTTGCTACTTAAGGGTAAGAAAGAAGCGGAGGAATTGATTATTCATCAGATTAGGGAAGAACTTGAGGCGAATATTCAAGTTATTGATCTCGAAAGGGCTGAACGGATGAAAAATCAGGAAGTTGCTGCTCTTTTGGAATCAGAATTGATTGGTGTTCCTGTTCAAGCCAAGATTATTCTTGAAGCTGAACACACAACTTCAGTTAAAGGAAGAGTTACAACGCTATATAACGACACTAAATATAACTAAAGATCTGTAAAAACTTATATTATTCTTATTATTTTGACATAAGTATTTCTTTATCTCTTTTGTGATGTAATATATGAATAGGCTGCAATGTTTTAGTGAATTTGCATCCTTTGTTGATTCGATCATTAATTTTAAATTTTATGTTGATGCGGTATTTTTGTACTTATACTTTATTACCTCTTCCTTTTTTATTTATGTATTGAATGGCGATCCTATGTGGTGTTTGATTCAATGGGCAGGACTTTTTTGTTTTGAAGTTAGTAAAGTTAGTTTGTACACAGTTTAAGCTCTTGAGTAGTGGAGCAATCACAGTTTTTTTAGACTCATAAGTAGTTGGAGTTGGGTCTTATGCGAATGGTCTCTCTAACTCTTATGAGTTCACTGAACTTATCGCGGTCGAGGAGTTCACAAACTGTGGTCCATCAGAGGGGCCCAGTGAAGCTACCAGAGCTATGAACTCAATGGGATTTATGCTCAAGGTTGGCCACAGTAACTTTCTAGAGTTCATAAGATGCACAAGGTTACCTTTGGTACCAAGTCCAGGACTGCCAGTTCATCAATAAGGGGGTGTTTTTATTGAGACCTTGCCCTCATGAGTTAATAATAAAATTAAGCTAAGGACCTGGGGGGTCTTATTCTATTCTCCATTTTTCTTCGTCTCTAAGTTCGGACCCATTCACAGGAGGGTCTTATAATGTTGTCGGAGAGTTTACAGATAGCATTGGTCCCATGTGTGACTGGCTGTTGATGACTTTTTGGCCTTTGAGGCTTTTAATCACTGGTTCCGTTCGCTGCTTGCATGGGTATGCATGTGATGTGCCCTATATGGGCTCTCTCGAGCTACTGGGTCCACACTGCTAACCCAGATACTATCTCAGATAATATATAGGTCTTATGCGTAGTTGACTATATAAAGGCTTGGCTAGGCTGCCATTGTCGTTGTGGGATTCTGCATGCACTTGGCTATATACGTCGTTCTATTGCCGTGAACATGAATTAATGATTGATATATCATTGTTGGTTACTGCTGTTTATTGAAGATTTGATGATATTTGTTCTTTATATCTAGTTAGCTTGGCGATAATATCAATTTGATAAATAAGCAGCAACATCATTGATGACTAGGATTTTGATAATGGTGATGCACTTGAAAGTTCGCCTTTTTATTCATTATTTACGGAGAAGGGATACAAAGCTCTGCCTTTAAAGGCCATTTCATCTGTGATTGCCCCCTTTTGATGTAGAAGAATCATCCTTATAATCTTCTAGATCAAAATATCTTTTGCTGTTAGGGATGATATTTCTTGATGAGCCTAGTATTAACTGGTATACTGATGCCTCGTCCATCTTGATCTGTTAGTATGTATGCCCCATTAGAGTAAACTTCGGTTATGATATACGGTTCACCCCATTTGGGATCAAACTTGCCCCCAGTTCTTCGAGTGACTACTATCGGCCTTTTCAACATCAAGGCCAAATCCTCTTTCTTAAAAGACCGATGTTTAACCTTTTTATCGAAAGTAATAGAAATCCTGGCCTGGTATAACTATAATCGCTACTGAGCTGCCAGTCTTTTTTCATTAAGAAGATCCAACTCTGTCATGCGTATCCTTATGTTCTCATCATCTATAATTTGCTGATGCACTGCTATTCTGAGTGAAACAACTTGTATCCCAATCGATAAGATGGCTTCCACACCATAGACTAACGAATACAGAGTAGCTTATGTTGTTGTCTAATGAGTAGTCCTGTAGGCCCATAGAGCTTCATGCAGCTTTTCGTCCCAATCACACATATTCCCGATTACTATTTTTTCCAATATTTTTATGATTATTTTATTGAATGCCTCCACTAACCCATTTGTTGGTGGGTAATAAAGCGTTAAGAGTGACTGGTGAATATTGAACTTAAGACATCACTTCTCCATGCCCCTGTTCTTGAAAGGGGTGCCATTGTCTATGATAATTTTTCTTGGGATACCATGACGATATATTATCGCATGCTGGATGAAATTAATGACATCTTTCTCCTTAATGCTTCACAACGCAATTGCTTCTGTCCATTTGGAGAAATAGACTATTGCCGTGAGTATATACTGTCTTCGTCTGGATGACGATGGATTTATGGGGCCAATAATATCGAGTCCCCATGTGGCAAACAGCCAGGAGGTTGTTGACTCATGAAGCTCTTTAGTGTAAGACCCGTATCCTAGTCCGTACTATTTTGTCGACTCCCACGATTATTCCCATCGAATTTCGGTAACTTGCGACCTATAAGTGATGTTTGTGTATGATCCTAAGTCATATCCTGTAGATTTGAGTCGGCTTAATCTGAGACCTGTACCATTACGACTACATCGTCGTCGCGGTTCTAATGCCGCAACTCGTGCTCTAATCGGACGCGTAGATCATAAAATGTGGACCGTGCATTATAATTACGTAGATCCCACTTTGTGGGACCCACCCATCCCATGTGGCATCAATCCCTAGGTAATTATGAGGGTGATAGATGACATCACCCTAGCTATAGCCACCCTACCTATCCCTAGCCCTCGTACAAGCACTTATGGCTAGCCACCCTACCCCTAGCCCTCTTACAAGCATTTATTACTAGCCACCCTCTCTTACAAGCAATCATGACCTACCTAAGCTACTCTCTCTCTCTCTCTCATTTCTCAATACTCTATCCCAAGCAGGCAAGAGAACTCACGTCCAAGCCTTCCCATGGAGAGAAAGGAGTGATCTTGGTGGCCCACTTTCCCATCCCAAAACCCATCATCCTAGCCATTCATTTTTCATCTTCCACCATCAAAGTGAGACATAAGGAGATCGGCGTTCCAAAAGATCAAGAAGATCAAACTGTGGGTGCTTATTAGGATAGATTTTTTATGTTTTGGTGATGGGCCAAGTGAGACCTACTGATTGATGGTATGGATCTCACTTTGGACACTAAATGTGGCCGATGGCCCACCTTGATTTTATTATCATTCCATGATGGGGCCATTCTCCATGGACCCCATCATGATGTTTACTTTCTAGTCTAAAAAGGGGTCATATAGACCTTACATCTTGGTGGAGAAGGGATCTCCACCGTTGATCTTTGATTTGGTGGGCCCACATGCAATGGGACCCACTTGAGGTAGGATTGGATGCTTGAAACGGAGGGCCCATAGTGCCGGGGTCCCTCCATCACGCGTGTCCCTTCTCTCTCTCTCTCTCTCCCTCTCTTTTTAATTAATTATTTTTGTATGTGATGTTATGGCCGTGTGGCCCACTTGGATGGACCCACCATGAAGTATGTATTTTATCCATGCCATTTATAGGTGGGGCCCACTTTACATATGTATTGTATCCACACCATCCATCAGTTGGTGGCCCACCTGAGCAAGGCCCACCTTATAGGCGTGGTGAGCTAAAACCGTCCAACGTTCAGGGACGTTGAACATTAGTTGAAAAACACAAATATTAGCTTGTTTCAAAGCTTATTTGGTGGGCCATTTGTATAGGCCTCACCTTGATGTATGTGTTTAATCCAAGCCGTCCATCTTTTTTCCCAACTCATTTTAGGCGTTGAGCCGAAATATGAAGCGGATCCGACTAACTGGTGGGTCATACCTTAGCAAATAATGATTTCCACCGTTCAAATTCATCTTAATTTTTCTATATGCCGAAAGAGGCCCAATATTGGGCTTGATTGGTTTTTTATGGGCTATGGGAACCAATGGCTGGGGTGGATCCGTCCGAAGCGGGTCCCATACATGAAAAACTGTGGAAAAATGGGTTTAAAAAAATATAAAAAATATAGAGACAGCGCCTGCCACTGTGTCAGCTACTACGTGGTAGGCGGGCGGATAGGGACCCACGGCCCCAGCCGTGGGCCCCACCATGATGTATGTTTGATATCCACACCGTCCATTAGGTAGGCCACCCCCTGATGTGGGCCCCCTCCAAAAATGGGTCCCATCTGATGCTCAAGTGGCCCACATCACAGGAAACAACGGTGATTGAATTTCTGCCATTGAAACCCTTTTTGGCATCACAGAAGTTTTGAATCAATCTGAAATTTTTTTTCCAATTCATCCAAGTCCGTGCGACCTTACCAACAGTTTGGATGGAAAACAAATGTTATGGTTGGCCCCACGTGGGACCCACAGTGATGTATGTGATTCATTCACACCGTCCACTTACCGTGGATGGTGGAACCCACCATGATTTATGTGTTCTATCCACACCGTCCACACCTGGATGGTGGGACGCACCCTTGATGCATGTGTTACATCCAAACCGTCCATCCATTTTAGAAGCTCATTTTTACGGCATGAGCTAAAGAATGGGGCAGATCTAAAGTTCAAGTGGACCCCACCATTTAAGTAGTAGTCAATGACGCCCACCATTCAAAAATCCCTAAGGGCCATAGTAGCTTCTCATTAAGTTGATATTTGTTTCCCACTTCATCTATCACTATGTTAATTCATGATTGGGTTGGATGAGAAACATATTTTATGGTGGGCCTTAAAAATTTTTAATGGTGAAAATCATTATCACCACTTATGTTGTGTGTGGTCCATTTGATATGCATGGGGCCCAATTGGTGTGGCCCATTTAATATATATGGCCATGTGATTAGGCCCATTTGATGTATTTGTGGCCCGTGGTTGAGGCCCACTTTGATATACATAAGGCCCATGTGATTAGGCCCATTTTGATGCATTCTAAGGCCCATGGGTTATGGCCCATTGCAATGTACATAAGGCCCATTGGTGCGGCCCATTGATGTGGCCCACTTGATGAACATAAGGCCCATGTGATATGGCCCATTTGATGTATTTGAGGCCTAATGGGATGTACTTAAGGTCCATTGCAATGTGTGATCCCAACATGGTTTGTGTAATGATGTTTTATGGTGGGCCATGCCTTGGGAGGAATGATGGTTTGACTTCCATATTGTAAGAATAATGTTAGTTAAATGTCCACATTATAAATCTCCCTCGGGCCTATTGCCAGGCTTGTACTTATTGTGTGTAGGCCGTCCAAGCTTATCTTCGTTGTGAGGATAGTTAACAACTTTATAACATGCTTAGTATAATTCCATGATTCATGCCCATACGCATCATATGTATGCTTGATATGAGGAATGTTTGATCATAACATAAGCCGTTGGGCTGAGACATTTACATGACTCCTTATGAGACGGAGTGCCCCACATGAGCGCATAGTACGCGTGAGATTACTGCATAATTGTACGGCGTGACTCATGCATCTCGCATTTGTATGACTTGATCATTGTATGCCCTAGCGACATCAGGGTCGTGGCTCCACAGGTAGATCATGGATGGTTGTATAGGATAGCAAAAATTATTGGCTCCAGCATTATAGGTATGTAGGATGTCCTTGGGTGAAAATCTCAGAACCTTTTTGGTACCAAGAGATGCTCCAACATTTAGACCGATTCGATACATGATCGTCCAAGTGCTGAATACCAGTAGGCCACGTCTCCCACTGTGTCATGGTCGGTTGGAAGGGGGTGTGGCCTTATCCGCTTGAGTGAGGGGGCTATAAGCTAGACTGAGTTTAACCAGCTCACAAATGAGTCCACTATTGATGAGCCGGATAGGTATTGATAGACTACTGGACAGGCAGATAGTGAGGTCTATTCCGCTCGTTGGGCTGTGTGGCTAGGGAGGCGACAGTCAGTGTGAAGTATACTAGACTCCGGTGATATCCCAGAGAGGAACTGTATGATATTTGTGCTTGATGAGTATTGACATATTTGCTTTGCATCTTACATATGACATTTGGCTACGTAGGCCTCACATCACATGGCCTTGGTATGACCACTAGCATTCATGCCTTGCATCATATAGCTTTGGTACAACTGATCGTATTCATGGACTTACCGTATTTTTCTGCATTACTATGATATTGTATACTCGGTACTTGCCTTATGCACACACTTACACTACCCTCTAAGCTTTTGTAAGCTTATACACGACCGTTGCGTGCAGGTGTCGTTGTCGTTGGACAGCGACAGCGTTGAGGTGGGAGCGCGTATCAGACTATTTTGGAGCTTTTTGATCACTCTGTATTTTTTTTTCTGCATTGTACTTAAAAGTTTTTGAAATAGTGGATATGTGGTGATGTTGTTTTGTGACTTAGTTATGCTTGTGATTATGCTCCATTACAAAAAAAAAAATCCATTCTGAAAATCCTCCTTGTAGGATCCTAGGATCGAAAATCTAGCATATGATTGCCAGGAGCCGAGAATGGGGCACTACGGAGGCTGTCAGCACCGAATTCAGTGATTGGGATTCCTATGAATCCGATTTTTGGGTTTGGGGCGTGAAATTTAGGGGGCACGTGTATGATGTCACTATGAATCCGACACTCGTAACATCATTTCGCATAGTATATGGCATCCTTAAACATCGTCGGCTAGTAATATCCTATTTGGTGCACTCGGTAGAACAAATTCCTTCCGGCTTGGTGTGCTCCACATTCTCCGGAATGCGCTTCTTGCAATACTTACCCTGCTTTCTCTTCGTTCAGGCATTGCAATGGTACCTCATTATATGATCTTATATACTACCCCATTACACACAATGAATCTTTTTGATCTTTGCCGGATTTGCAACTTTTCTTCCGGATCTTCTGGTAAGATGTCGTACCTGAGGTAATCAATAAAAGGATGATGCCAGCCTTTTATCGTCACCTCTAAGCATGATAATAGGTGTGCTTCTTTGGTTTCATCGATTATTTCTGTTGAAGGCAAAAATCTCCTTTCTTCGATCGTCACTTGCAGGGGACTTTGGTCTGGACATGCTAATGCTGCAACTAAACTGGCCAAAGCGTCCGCTTTTGCATTCTAATACCATGGTATGTGCTTAATTTCAACATTCAAGAATTGTTCCAATAAGTACTGTGCTTTTTGACAATATGACAGAAGTTCTTGTTTCCTTATTTCAAATTCGGTCGTTAACTGATTTATTACCTGCTTAGAGTCTCTATAAATTCACAATGCTTTTATGTTCAATTCTCCAGCAATTTCTATTCCGATAATAAGGGCGTTATATTCGGCCTTGTTATTTGTCCATGCGGTGCCCAATGCGAACAAGTACAACAATAAATCACATTGAGGGGTAATGTATATTACTCCAACACCTACTCCTATTGCCCAAGCCACTCCATTGAAAAACATTTGTGTAACACCCTGGTTCTCATAACCCAAGGATACTCGCTCGAGTACGAGAACCCGAGGGTTACATTATAAAATGAAACAATCTTTCTAACACATTTCTTAGCACTGAAATATAACTTCTATATATGTGCCCTCAAAAAGGGTTCAATGTACGTAAAATGGAAGCAAGTAGTAGAGTGAGATCCCACAGTAGGGGATTTAATTACAAAACTGAAAGACAAGCAAATATAACGTCTGACATATAATGAAAGCAGTAAATCCTAAGCATTTAGTGGGGCTCCTGTGGCTAGACTACATCATCATATGGGCCCTCCTCGCTATACTCCTCATCAGCTGTACCAGTGATCCCGTTATAGGTGTCTCCACCTATCCACATTCCTGCATCTATTTAGTGCAACCGCACAATTAGGAGAGTGAAAACTCAGCGGGAATTTCCCGCAATGATTCATACATATAATGTCATTCCAAAATAGTTTAAATCAACATATTCAAATTAAAAGAAGACTAATCATGAAATTATAAATGAATGTATGAGTGTATGAATGTATGTACAATCACAGATTTGGGGATGCATATCCAGCTGTCAAAATAAAGGGTCGCCTAAGGAGAACTAGTCACCCAGAAAAATACTCAAAGGTATGCCCAAGAAGAACTAGTCGCTCGGAAAAGACCATGTAGACCACCCGTAGTAGATTATCTACCTGGAAAAAGCCATGTAAGTGAGCACTCCCAAGGATGTCCAACCTTTTGGAAAAATACACGGGGTACGCCCGAGGAGGTTCTAAAATCATGGAAAAGCCTCATATAAAGGAAGAGCGCCCAAAGTGGCACAAATGCACATGCTCTGTGAGTTTAACTGAAGTGTTGAAACTTTCAGTAAACTGAATAGAGTGTGGCTTACATCGAGCACTCGAAAAAGCTCATATGTCATGTGTGAATGTCATGTACCATGATGCTCATGCACATTCCATAGGGTTAACAAGATTACTCTCATAAGCATGACCGAGACTGGTAGTCCTTTAATAGGATATCTAGCATTCAAATATGAGTTCAATATAAATTCATTTACTTTCCTAAGGTCTAAAGGTGGGCCTAAATATGCCTAAATATGACATTTCAAACACATTAGGATAGTAACAGGATTACTACACATCTTAAGAAAAGAGCTATTCATTGTACATCTCATGAGATAGGAGGAATATGGGCATCATGATTATTTTCCCCACCAATACAACGATGTACAAAGTGAGAAATTGCTAGGATAGCATCATGAATGCAATTCTAAATTCTAGTTACTTGATTAGTAATTATAGGACTTAAGTGATAGAAGTTAATGAGATAACTCATGTTCACCACATCCAAATGAGAAACTAAAGAACAAAGTTATATATTGTAATATTCTAATACTTCATTAAATTCAATTTAAAACTAATTTAGCATCTATGAGGAGCTAATGTAGCAAACTTATCATGGAAACAAGATCTATTGCCTCTTAGTGCAACTAGTAGAAATATGCATGTACATAAGCAACACCAAATACAACATAATGATTGTAATTCGATTCTTATAAGATAGGTTAGAGTAATACAATTTAAGACATTCCTGCATGATTAACAATGTCGATTCAAGACTAAAGGAACCACAATCAATATTTTCATAATTTCAATGGCTTTATACACTTAAGCTTAAACTATATTGGAATTCAATGGAATAAGGAAGCCACGTGGGATATCCCTCACCTAGGTTGAAAGTTCCTTTTGTTTTGAGATGTCTTTATGAGGTGAATTTAAGGATCTTGCTGGGACTTGCTGCAGGAAGGTGTGTCCTTCAAGGTAGACGATTTCAGGTAATTCCTAGTAGAAGATTACCAATAATTGTGAGCGGCCACTGAGTTGACTCGGTTGAGGGTTTCTCAACTAACAACTAGTTGAGTTAAGATGTCTACTAATTACAAGATTAATTTAATGATCCATTGGATTCAATGCCTTCTGAATCCCCTCAGATGGTTCTGCTATTGGAGTCAACCTGGCTTAGTTGGGAGACTGGCCGAGTGAGCCCACAACCGAGTGTAGGGTTGACTCAATAGGAAAGCCGAGTCAAACCACAAATGAGAAAATTTTGAATCACCACTGACTGGGCTCTAATCTCACTTCAATGAGTTGCTTCTCAGGCCCAGCTGAGTCGGGTCTTACTTCTCTAATCCGAAACTGAGTTGCTGACTCAGTTGTGACTTGACTCAGTTGAGTCCTTTCTCCTAGCAACGACCAAAGCCGAGAAGGTGTCCATGATCGGTCTCAGGCATAGGTCCCTGCCCAAGTTAGAACGATCACAGCCATGGATTCAGATCCTGGCCCCCCCATGAGATGTACAGCCGAGTCACGGAACTCGTGGCCGAGTCGAGGGTGCAGAGAATGCATCATCCGAGTGGGCGTGAAGATTCCATAACCGTGGGAGGGATTGGTTGAGATACCTGATCAGGGAGCTGTGTGGACGCTGCAAAGGGGCCTGGCCTAAGACCGGACTCGTCAGATCCGCACTGATTCGCCTCAAGAATCGGCCAACTCGGTTGGGTTGAGTCGGTGCGGCACACGCTGCAACCCCCTTCTCACTTTCGATCCCATCTCACTTCATTCCCTCACTTCCTCTGGTTTCTCCTTCAGCTTCCATTCTCCTCATCTTTTCCTTTCATCTTCTAGAAGACGCCTAGCAGCGGACACAGCAAGGCTCTGGTGAGTCGACTCAGTGCAGCATCACAGCGGCGCCCTTTCCCTTTTCGCTCTCTCTATTTTTTCTCCTTTTTTTTTTTAAAAAATAAAAAATAAAATTTTAAATTCGTTGCCCTAAAAAGAAAGAGGGTATTTATAGCTTCTTAGACGTCTAGAAGGACCGACAACTAATCCACCGATTAGTTACAAGCTTTGTCCATTAATCACAATTAACAAGGAGAGATCGCTGTTGACATTGTTAGAAACTGTTTGCGTGGGTGAGATCGGATGTTCCAGATGGAATCTGAGACCATGAGCCACCAGATGGACGGCTTAGATTAATGAATGGGGCCCACTTACAGGTGGTGGGTTATTTCGGCCAATAGAGAGAATGACTCCTCCTCCCATGGTGGCTTCGGATCCGATGGATAATCTCATGATCCAAGGCATTTGGGTGGAGTGGATAGGTCCCATGATCACTGTGGGACCCACAAAAGGGACGGTGATCCTCCCTTACTTAGTGGTTTTGAAGCCCACATGCCATCGCGGCTCTCTCATTGAGCTAGGAACCCTAAAACTGCCTTTGACCCAACGGTTGGGATTTGATGAAGTGGAGGGTCGAGATTTCAAGAGCCAATGCACGTGCATGCCAACGTGGAAAGGAGAGGAAGAGAATCTTTCTGTTTTCAGAAAGCCGGCTGCATGAGGGTTCTACTACCATCGAAAATCGTGTGCACACGAGTGCCTATCAACGTGCATGAAAGATAGATTTTAATCAGAATTTTCTAGGCTACCTGATGGACGGTTTAGATCATCCAAGGGAATGATCGTGGTGGCCAGCAGTGGTGATAAATGGATGGCCCAATTTGAATTTGCGTGTGCGGCGGGAAAGTAGGAGAAATTCTGCTTTTTCCGATTTTCATCGGGTTAGCGCTGGTTTTGACCCAGCAATGGTTCCATGTACATCGTGTGTACATGGGTCTGTGCAGATGCGGCGGTTCAAAAATCAGACCCATGCGATCCTTCGAGAAATCTGAACCATTGATTCTCTTAAAGGGTTTGGTTAAACACTTTTGACGGTGGATTTATGTTTTTAGGTGGGCTGATCTAATCGTTTAATGTTTAAAGAGATTAGTTATTAGGTTTTAAGTTAGGATTAGGATATGGGTTGTTACAATTTTAGATTTATTTTGAATATGATTTGATTGTCCATATGACTTCTTGACATGTTCCAATGCAAATGTGAAATGCATAGGTCAAGTTAAATAGTTGGATTGTGACCTTGCTAGGTAGATGTGCTCACTATATGGTGTGTATATCGGGCTACTATTTTGTCTTATGTTTTTCTTATTTTATAAAGTTGTTGGTGAGTAGGATTTGTCTTGAGTTTTAATAGACTCTTAGAGTGATCTTAGACCGGACTCGATGAAAGTTGCAACTAATGAAATTTTCTAGAGTTATTCGTGGTTCACAAAGGTGGTCTCCCTGTGAATCATTTGATTGTGATATCCTGTATTCCCATATGCCTAAATACATCACATGGTTTAATGGTAACACCCGAGTACTCAAAGTACAGGGTGTTACAATTTTCCATTCACTCGGTAATTCTGCCACCATGACTTGCTCATCAGGAAACTCATCGAAGACAGCTTTGCTATCATTCACAGGGTGAGCTGCTAGGAAGTCTGTTACCACTTGGCCTTTCACTGCTCTTGTTGGCTCATATGTGATAGCGTATTCTGACAATAGTAGCATCCATTTTCTAGTCTTCCTGACAACATCGGCCTTGTCATAAAAAACTTAATGGGATTCGCTTGAGATATCAAAGTTATGTCATGAGACAGACAATAATGCCTTAATTTCTGGACTGCAAATATCAATGCCAGACATACTTTTTCAATCGGTGTATAATTGTATTCTGCACCTATTAAAGTCTGACTTAAATAATAAAGTGTTGCTTCCTTCCCATTTTCATTCACTTATGCCAACAAGGCTCCTAACGTGTTTTCGGCCGCTTATATATATATATATATATATATATATATATATATATATATATATATATATATATATATATATATATATATAAGATGAGTGGTTTTCCTTTCACCTGGGCTGTTAATACTGGAGGTTGTTTCAACAATCCTTTATTGAGTCGAAGGTATAAACTTTGTTCCTTTCTTCATCAAATGAGAGAACAGCTAACACCTTCCTGCCAGGTTTGAGATAAAATGGTGGATATATGCTAACTTGCCTCACAAGCTTTTCAATTCTTTCAATGTTTTCAGTTGGTGGCATATCTCGGATAGCTCTGACCTTTTAAGAATCAATCTCAATGCCTCTGTGCCTTACTACGAAACCGAGGAGCTTTCCTGATGATACTCCGAATGCACACTTGGTCGAGTTCATCTTCAATTGCTTTTTTCTGATTCGGCGAAAGACTGATACCAAATGCTCGCGATGTTCTTCACGAGAGTTTGACCTTACCACCAAATCATCTACATAGCATTCAAGATGCTTGTGCATCATATCCTGGAATATATTTTTCATTGCCCTTTGATACGTTACCCCTGCATTTTTTAGACTGAAAGGCATAACTTTATAACAATATATTCCCAATTGAGTTCTGAAAGTGATTGCGTCTTTGTCTTCTGGTGTCATTCTTATCTAGTTATAACCAGCATTCATAAAGGACATGACAGCATATTGCGTAGTATTATCGACTAACAATTTGGTGATAGGTAATGGGAAATCATCTTTTGGACATGCCTCATTTAAATCTTTGAAGTTGACACAAACCCTGTTTTGCTCATTCTTCTTTTTCACTGGGACAATATTCAATATCTATCTGGGGTATTTAACTTCCTGACGAACCCAACCTTTATTAACTTACTTATTTCTTCTATCTTGGGAACCAGGTCTAGGTGAAATCACCTTTGTGTTTCCTTGACAGGTTTTTTTTATCTTTTGAGATATTTAACCGGTGCATCGCAACTGTCGGTTCAAAACCTAGCATTTCTGCATATGTCCAAGCAAAGATGTCTTTGTTTTCTTTCAAAAGGCTGATGTATTGATCAACTTCTTCTTCTGACAGACTGGCGCTTATAAACATATTTCTCGGTTCTTCTTCTATTCCCAAATTTATTTCTCTCAAACTATCAATTGTCAGTTACCCCCCATTTTCCATCTGCTTCGGAGCTATTTCAGGCTTTTTGACCATTTCAAGGTCTGTTTCTTCCATCTGATCGACTGTTACCATATTTATTGAAGCTTATGCCCCCAGTCCTTGGAATTTTTCTCGCTTCTTCTGATTTACCGCAATCGGGATTTGCATTCCTTTCCCATAATTTAAACCAATCGGTTCATCGTAGTCAAAGCCCATTTTCTTCATGATTTTCGAGTTGCCGAGCTATACCTTTCAAGTTCCTTAGCTGTTAATTTTCCATTTCCCATACCACAATCGGCTGTCTCTTCTGTCTTCACCTTTAAAGGGGCATAGAATTTAATCGATTCTGGATATTTCATACTGGGTCTTACAAGAAATCTTTTTGGGATTAGAGGAAACGGTTTACTGCTTTTAGCATACGGGAGTGGTACTGTATAATTTGACTGCAAGATTTCTAATTGTTCTGGTGACAACAATGTCAACAGTGGTTGCCCCGGCTATCGCAAGTGTTTTGGCACAAAATAAAACTTCGTCTTTTCAACCATAAGCGGCTCTGTTTCTTTTTCCTTTATTATTTCCATACAAACATTTTCTATGCTTTGTGGGGCTTTGTTTTTATCATCCTTCTTTTCTTCTTTGTTAGCATACGCATCATAATAGTTCGCATCTATGAAAAAGGCTTCGGCCTCTATGTATGGTCTCGCGTCTGTTAAGACTTTATGTTGTATCCCATCTTAACAATATTTGAAACACTGATACAATGTAGAGGGTACAATACCATATTGATGCATCCATGGCCTCCCTAAGAGTAGGTTATATGTTGTTACCGCATTTATAACATGGCAAACGACATTTGTGGTTAAATCTCCCACTTTCAATACTATGGTAATTTTACCAAGGGCCATCTCGCCATCTTCATGAAAGCCCTATATCATCATTCCACTAGGGCGTAGGTTCGAGCATTGATAGCCTAATTCATTTAACATCGTTAATGGCAATAAATTTACAGCAGATCTGTTATCGAGCATTATTCGCTTTACCTGTTTCCCATGAATGTGACCTTCTACCATTAACGACTGATTATGTTCCCAATCGAAGACTAGATCATCTTCAGAGAAGGAAATAATCGGCATACAATCTTCTTACTTTTCATTCTCAATCTTAGTCAACAACACTCCTCTTATATCTTGATTAGATAACACCTCGATCAAGCTTTGCCTAGAGTCTCTTGAAAATTTTAGAGCGTCGTAGACACTCAATCGGGTTGGAATACCTTTTGGATGACTTATAACATCATAATTGACTTTCTTTACTCCTGTTTCCTTTTCCTTGTCACTGCTGCTGCTACTGTTACTGTTGTTAGCCTGATTTCCAACCGTTCCCACTTTCAACTTTTCATTTCTTGAATTTGACAGACTGGTCATCTTTTTCCTCGACCGCAGGGTGGTCACTGCAACATTTTTCCCTATTTTCTGATCGCTTACTTGATAGTATTTTCGAATAGTGAGCACATTTACTATAGCTCTTCTGTCTCTTTCCTTCTCTTTTCTGATTATTATCTCGCCCCTATTATTTATTATCCTCTGTATAATACACTTCAGCATATGACAATTTTCCGTCGGATGTCCTATTATGCGGTGATAATGACAGAAGTCCTTTTCTTTCGTATTAGAAGCTTCTTTAGGCCGTTTTGATATGGGTAACTCAATCATCCCTGCTTTCAACAATTGATTCATCATAGGGAGTACGTCTTCTTTTTCGAACGCAAAACTCACGTGAGAATTTAACGATCGAAGCTTTTTGTCATGAAACCTGCCCCTGGGACAATTTGACTCCTCTTCTTTCTATTTTTTTATTTACTGCTTCTCTCCTATCCTGATTTCTGTATTCTCTTGCATCTTGGCTTCTCCTTTCATGCTCTACTATATTTGTGATCATTTTTTACAGTCCTCTCTTGACCAATTCACTACTGAATGCTGGTATTTTCTGCATCATCAGTTTTAATGCATGCGCTTTCATTGCCAAATCATGGAAAGTCCTGATGTCTGCACTGGTGAGATTGAAAGATACCCCTGTTTTTATAGAATTCAAGCACATTTTTACTTGCTCTCTTTCCTCTGGAAATTTCCTGCAAGAAGCCCCCAAAGTCTTCCATTTGTCTATAAATTTCTCTACGGGGTCTCCCTCTCTTTGTTGTACTAAAGCTAGCTTTGTAATACTGACATCTCATTCTGATGAGAAGAAATTTATCATGAACGCATCTTGCATTTGTTCCCATGTCCTTATTAACTCAAGTGTTAAACCGGAGTACCATTTGAACGCCTTATTTGTTAGAGACAATTCGAACAAGCGGAGTCAATACTATAACACTATGACAAAATTTCCCATACTAGTAATAGAATGCATCAGATGTTCTTCTAGTGAACCATCCTCGTTAAACTTTTGAAAATTCGGGTGTTTGAAGTTGTTCGAGAATGGAATATCCTCGACCTCTTTTGGGTATGACGTACGATATCTGAATCTCCCCATACTTTCGCGTTCCTTTTTTGATCTGATTACTTCTTCAATAACTTGTTGTACTTATTCTTGCGTCATCGCTCTCATCGCGGTGGTAGATCCATGAGGCTCGGCTCTTAATGGCTGCGACCCTTCACGGTGTTGTTCCCGTTCATTTGCATTCTTGGTCATCGGGGGCGTTATCATGCGTGCCACATTGTGCGCAAAGATCCCTAAGGCCTCCCGAAGGTTCCTACGTTCTTCCATCAGTGCTTTCTATGCTTCTGCCATCTCAGCAATGTGATCTTCTGTAGTTAAAGGAGACCCTCGATTTGTTCCGGCTACATAAACGGCAGCCTCTCCATTTCTGGGCAAGGTGGTAGTTGAAGCCGACTAAGAGTGCATTGATGTTATGGGATTAGCTGACAGAAGTGATTCGTACAACTTTTGTATGCTCGTGGAGCTATTGACTGACTAGTTGGACATGGAGAGTGGTGATGTAGGTTTTGGCGAATTTGTTAGTATAATCTTCCCCTTCTGTTCTCTCCTCCATCGGGAGTTCTTAGTAGGCAGAGCGGGGAAATCTTGTATCATTAAAGGGACTGCTGTCTATCTGGGATATATCGTAGGTGGAGCAAGCTCGGGATGCTTCTTGGCTATATTTCGTGTTACTGGTCCCTTAGCTCTTCTCTGCGGCGAACCCATTACCACTGTATTTCGGGTCCTTACCTTCTATGAGTAACAACGATCTAGTCGTCTCTCTCTTCCTATGCTAACTGTGAAGCAGTTATGACCATGGTAGCCACCCATGACTCCGTATGCTTGACTGTCACTGCTTTCCCTTTGCTACATCCAGTTTGCTTATCAACATATTCGACTACGAACCTTGTCGTAGTGAAATAGAAAATTGTATTCCTTTAAACAATTGTCATTAGTTGGTTGATTATGTTATCTCTTCTTGCTGGATCCCTTCTATTGTAAAATAACATAAATTAGTTTTTTTTTTTTCAAAGACGATTTCACTCTATTTTGGAGATGAAAGGTAGGATGTTCTTGCCACGAGTTTCCATTTTGGTGCCTTAAAAGGCGCCAAACAGTTACGATTATCTTCAATATAGCTCCTAAGTTAATACTAAGTGAATCATGAAAATGAAATCCCTAGTGGAGTTGCCATTTTGTTTCGAATAAGAAACAAATGCATTTGATTTGGGGGACTTTATTCACTCAGTAATTGACAAACGAAGATAATCACATCATTTATTCTTCATTCCAAGTTCTTTTACATCTTTTGTCTCCTTTAATTCTAAAATTGAGTACTCATGAAATTGCAATATTATATTTAAAGAAATGCAACGCATGGTATCTTTCTAACATGATGTTTTGAAACATCATGTACTGATAAGGAACATTATGCACTGAAGGCAAGGTCATTGCGTGCTAGAAGCATTGTGCGCTGGAGGGTATTGTGCATTAAAGGCATTGTGCGCTCTGAGCGGTTGTGTGCTCCAGGCAGTTGTGTGCTCCAAGCTGTTGTCCGCAGTGAGCATTGGGTGCCACACAACGGCTGTTCTGCACAACGGACAGTGGGTCCTGCCTTTCTCTCTCTCAGGTCTACTCCTTCTTTCCAATTGGTTGCCAATGATCCCTTTTAGAGGGGTCAGGGGTTTTTATAGCCTTCTCACGCGTGTGAACTCGCCATGCAGGCTTTGTGCCGTATCTTTTGTGGGCGGATTCTGTTATGATGTGCACATTGGTCTTCTGCGCACAACAGCTACTGCATAGCAGTCTGCACACAAAGGCTCTTTCCACACAACAGCTTGCGCATAATGAATGTTTGGTGCTTCTTCTTCTTTTTATGCCTCAACACAGGGCAGGCCCACTAGAAACGTTAGCCAATTAGCCGTCATTTTTCATATACATCAGCATTATATTAGATCCCATCATTTTCTCGTATTTGATTGGTGGACGTATGCTCTATGGCTTACCAATATAATCTGAACTGGCCCACTAGAAACCTTAGCCAGTTAGTTGTTGTTTTATCATAAGCATCAATATAACATCGAGCATCCCATACATCACACTTCTACACACTTCACACCCTACACTTGATCATTTCAAATGTATGCTCTGTGGCTTGGCAATATAATCGAATATTTCTCATCGGAAATTCAGATCAATCAATCATCATTAACATTGTATCACATTACATTTTCTACACCTGTAAACTAATTCAATTGATTTGCTAGATTTCCATGATAGAACAAGTGATTTACAGCTTCTGTAGACATGTTAAAATTGCAAACTTAGCATACAACTACTTCAATTAAATTATTCAAATTATGGGTCGCAATTTTATCTTTGGCCAAAAGGTGGGAGCACACCACCTGCAATTTTATTGCTATGGAAAAAATCTTTTTACTGCTAAGAGTGGTGAACCACATCAACTAGCCCAACCACACCCAAACAACAAAGCTAAATAAAAAATCAACAAATTACAACGATGAGAAAGGAGTGCACCCTATTCGTGTATTATCCATAGCCAGATGCCCCCTCACCTCCCTAAAGACCTAATCTCTCCTTCTATGAATCCTACTTCCCCAATCCCTACTCCCTATTAGGGCTAAACTATCCTCTACTGAGTTACTTTCCTAAACATGTGAAAAATCATATAATCCAAAATTGAAAGCTTGTTCTTCATTTCACCCACAATATACCAAATCCTCTAAGGAAGGAAATAAATAAAATTCATTTTTTTCACCTTTTTTTTAATGAAGTACAATTTTCATTCCAACAATGACTTTAAAATAGTCTAAATTTAGGTGGACCCACCATAAAAAAAGGTTGTAGGCCCACCTATTGCAACAACTAAGTAAACAAAATTAGCCTTCCCTCAAGCTGCCTAACCCTACTTTTTCTAAGAACAACAATCCACAAATGATAGGGGGAAGCTCTCCCAACGATCAGAATTGCTGGTCCAGCTGACCATCACTCCCCAAACGGGCTAGGCCATCCATAACAGAGTTAGCCTCCCTAGGGGTGTGTGTGATGCGAACTTACATTCTGCTCATGAGAGACTCGATCCTTTCCTACCAATACCACATGGACCATAAGCATAGATATTGCTTAGAGAGGATTAACACCATTGAATTCGAGTCACTCACCACCTCCACCTTGGTGAATCCAAGCCCGACACACCAAGTAAGACCATCAAGGATCGCCTTGATCTCTACCCAAGTATTGGAGCCGAAGTTGTACCCAGATGAGAAAGCAAACAAAAAATTACCTAAGCTATTTCTTCCCCCCTCCTGAAGGACTCAGGTTTATTATCGCCAATCCATCTACATTTAACTCCTTCGTGTTGTGGTGTAGCCCATTTGACCGCTTAAATTTTGTCCATGGTTGAGGGTCAAATATTACATATTAGACCCCATTTATTGCACAGGTTTACGAACATGATACTGTTTAACGTCTTATTTTAATCGTGTTTGTGTTGCGAGGTGAATTTACGAGCTTGGACTGAAAAGGATGCTAAAGGCATGAATTTAATGCTCAAGAATCACCAGGACATGGGACAGACCCCAAGGGACTGAGATTGATGAATTTACATGGCCAAGATTCGATAAAATCAGGCCACTCACGTTAAACGGGCCTAAAAATCATCCAAAATGCATGATCACAAGGTTCACACCATTCGTTCATCTTAAAACTTCAGATATGGCATGAGGGCCATAAATAAACCATACATGTCAAATTTTAGCCATTAGATCCTTGTGAAAGTGGGCCAACGGATAGATAAGCCCCTAAAATACTGATCTGGGGCCCATATGATCTTTGGGATATGCTTCAAAGTTTGGCTCAACCCCATAAATTAAATAAAAAATGGATGGAAGGAGTGGATTTGCTGGAAAAACCCTGTGGGCCCCATTATGCTTTATGCATGTGCACAACATGTGTACAGCACGCTGCACCAAGCAGTGAAGCCAGGTCAAAGTTAGTTTGACCCGACTCTCATCCAAAGAAAATGGAAGTTTCCATTTTCCCTTACGCTATGAAATTGAACATAACACGTCCGGTTACTAATTGCTTGGCCCACTAAGATAGTCCATATGCTCAATCTAGATCGTCCATCAAGAGTGGGGCCTAATCTCTACCAAACCATGGTTTGTTTCATGCAAAATCAAGTCTAATCGAAGACACAAATCTCGCCATAATTCGACTGGGCACAGGGTCTCCATCCGCAGATGACACCAAGAAACCAAAATAGAGGGCTTCCTGATCTCGATCCGGACCGTCCAAATCATTGGAGTGGAGATTCCGACGCCACCCAAACTCTCTGAATCCCACGTGAAAGGTCAACATACGTGGCATTCTTTTTTCTCCGCCTATAAATTCAGATATGCTAGGAATTTCGTTCACTAGAAACTATGTGATTTAATCACGAAAAGGTGGGCCAGGAGCATTGGATGATGATCTTAGACCATCCATTGAACGCAACACACATCCGTGATCAGAAAACATAAGATTTTCGATCAAGGAAGGAAGATTCGCATGGAAGGTGTCGTTTGAATGATGATCCACATGGGATTAACAACAAGAAAAATGGGAGCCCAAAACAGAGTATTCAGCCAATCTAGACCATCCAGATGGAGCATCGACCCAGGTCGATCCTTGCCACGGAGCTAGATTTTTAAGTGAGATTGTGCACCATTTAAAAAAAAGGCCAAAGCGCAAGTCAGTTGCACTTTCGTTGCGCAGCCTTATGCAGGATCTTTTTCTCTTGGCTGCGTAAGATGATCTTGAAGCAGCTTCTAAAAAGGCCCAGCCGACTGACCTCCTAACAGATATAAAAGAGTGAGAGAGAGGAAGAAAGAGGAGGATTCATCCAAGCAGACATGGAGAGAGAGAGAGAGAGAGAGAGAGAGAGAGAGAGAGAGAGAGAGAGTTGTTTTACTTGTTTCCTTTACAATTTTTTTCCCTTCTTCTTATGATTTTTGAGAGATCTAGCCCAATCATGTCGAGCTAAACCTCTTAACTAGGGCTAAGAGGTGAAGGTTGTGGCATGATGGGAATGACTCTACGGCTTGATTCATGTTAGATTGAACTGATGTTGTTTTTAGTTTGATTAATAGGAATGCCTCTAGCTTTTAATGGTTTGTTGTAACTAAAATAGATCTTTGATGGCTTTGAGTATTTCCTTTTCATTATTTTGATTGTGAAGTTAAGAAGCCCTGTTGTTCACCATTGTCCCTTGGACATGGTTGGATGATAGAATCCTTCATAACATTCACATATATTTCTGATTGGTTGTGGATTGGTTTAATTCCATTGTTTACTTTGTCTCCTGGGCATGGTTTTGTGATGGAATCATCTCTAATTCTTATACCTCTCATCTCTTGAAAACTAAATCAAAAGAAGTTCAGATCGAGTTTTAGTGATATATCTTCCAACAGGATGAAGATGGGACTCGAAGTCCTTTTTATTATTATTATTTTTTAAAGGAGGCGCAGAGCCTCAGTGCATTGATTCAGCTCAAGATTGTACAGTTTGTTAAGTGGGCCCCAACAAAAAGGTACCGGGCCTCACTCATGTAAACCAAAATAATAAAAAAGAAGATAAAAAGTTGGCCTAGATCCCGATCAAGGATTTCTGATGATTCTAATGCCAACATTGTCTAAAATGATTGTGCCCCTCACCACCCTGGGCAGAGTTAACCAGGAGGCATAAATTCAATTTGGGCTTCCGTTGCTCGCCCCTCGTGCCAAAGCATCAGCCGCCGAATTACCTTTCCTGAAGATGTGGTTGAAAGTGGGGTTGATTCTCCCTCACAAATGCTAGATCGCACCTAGAATATACCAGATATTCCAGGAGCAATTGGCATGGGGATCGTCAATCGCTTTCACCAGAATTTTAGAATCCGTCTCAACTATTATGTTAGGCAGTCCTAGATTGTAGCATAAAATAAGGCCATCCAGCATGGCTTGGGCCTCTGCCACCATGTTTGTAGATTGCCCATATGATCTGTGAAAAGTAAAGACAGTTCTCCTGAGGTGGTCCTTGCAAATTCCGCCACCTCCACTCTCTCTCGGGTTGCCCCTAGAGGAGCCATCAACATTTAGTTTGAGCCACCCAGGGGGAGGCTTCAACCACTTGACTATGGTTGGGAGACCTGATGGCTTGGAAGTAGTGGATGGGATCCGAAGGGAACGGAGGGCAATCGATTCAACTAAGGAATGTCTGTCAGGAGCTTGGACAAGGGGGCCAATCTCTCGTAGCCAGCAAGAGACGTTGGATATGATCAGAGGGGTAGACATTGTATGATCATCGAAGCGGGCTGAATTTCTATTTTTTTAAATCTCCCAGGAAATTAGGCTGGGGGTAAGGCCTATGAGAAAGGAGAATCTGCTCTTGTGGCTGGCGCTGTTAGTCCAAAGGGTGAAGCGCTGAAGGATAGTTTGGTTGTGCAAGGGCATAACATCGAATAAACATTCAAAGTGGCTCCACACATCCGTTGCGACCCTACTACAACTGAAAAGGTGGTCCAAGTCCTTCACGACCCAGATGTCTTGGTGCAGAAGAGAAGAGGGCTGTTGACCACCAGATTACAGAAGAGGAGGTGGGGCGTCCGTTGGGTAGGGATCAGCTGACCCACAACAATTGCACTTAGAAGCGAGAACAATGCCTATCTTTTGGATAGCCGCGTCAACTGGGACTGCACCATGGAAAATCTTCCAGCTGAATGTGCTCATTTTTGGAGGGAGTACATCATTCCAGATCCACCTGGTCAAAGGGAGGGTAGGTTACTGAGGCCTGATGGCTTTCCATGTTGATCGGATAGAGAAAGTACCTGTGGCTGACAGGTCCCAAATTAGTCTGTCCTTCCTATGAGAAAAGGTGATGTGGGCTGATCGGACAGTTTGCATGGCAGCGGGGGAGATAATGTTCGCAATTGCTGAGGATAAATTCGCGTTAATAAAGGAGAAGTAATCTCTTACAGAGAGGTTCAGCAGAGTCGGGGGGATAGGGTTCATGGAGGAGCCAAGAAGTAAGCCTCTCCCTGTCCAATTCGATGTCCAGAAATTAATGGAGCCTTCTCCAATCAGCCACCTAGAGTGTTGCAAAGTGAATTGGAGATTTCGGAAGATGGGCTTCCAAACGGAGGAACTGGCATAACCATCCACTCCTCTATTGTGTAGCAGCTTATAAAAGTATTTTGCTGAGAAAAAAACAGCCCATAGGGACTTGCCTTGGAACAGTTGCCACCCATCTTGATGCGGAAAGCACGCACGACATCCTCCAAACACCTAATGCCAAGACCGCCTTTAGATAGAGGGGTGCAGACGCTGGTCCATTTAACCCAATGTCTTCTATCCCCGTGGTCTGAGCTGCCCTAAAAGAAATTTTCTATTTCTCTATCAATCGCCTTAATGATTACTTTGGGGAAGGGGATGGCCAAGTGCATATGTATGGGGATGCTGGAAAGGACATGTTTGTTGCCGGGTTAAGAAGCTTAGCTTTCCATCCCTCGATCTTGCTAATGATCTTCTGCGTTAGCTGGTGAAAGAGCGGGCTGCGGACTCTGCCTTTAGAGAGGGGGACGCCAAGGTAAATTGAAGGGAGAAGGGCTTGCTTGAATCCTGTTAAGTTGCTCAACCGTTGGGATTTGTTCCTTGTTGATTTCTTAGGTAAGATGAATGAGGTCTTGTTACTATTCACCTTCTGGCTGGAGATGGCTTCATAGTCCCTAATGAAAATGAGGAGAGATCACACATTAGTCAACCTGCCATTGAGAAAAAGAACAATGTCATCAGCAAAAAATAAATGGGTGATCGAGCGGCAGCTCCTAGGGAGCTTGAAGGGCTGGCAACTCCCAGAAGAAAAGAGGTTGGATATTCCCCTACTGAAAACTTCTGCTGCCAAGATGAAAATGGATGGGGATAGTGGGTCTTCCTGCCTGAGTCCACGACTTGACTCAAAAAAATCGAAGCTTCGACCATTAACGACGACAGAAAACCAAATGTTCATCCAGCATCTTTGGGCACAATTGATCCAACGCCCATCAAATCCAAATTTCTGAAGAACTTGGGCTATGAAGCCCCATTCTAGGTGATCATAGGCCTTCTCCATGTCAATTTTGAGGATTAAATTTCCCCCATAAATAGGCCTATCGATCTCATGAACCATCTCTCTGGCGATAGCAATGTTCTCTACAAACGATCTCCCTTTGACGAAGGCTGCTTGCTCAGGGGAGATCAAATCTGGGAGGAGGGGAGCCAGCCTATTGGCCAGAATCTTGAAAAATATCTTCATGATGCAGTTGCATAGGCTTATGGGTCGATAATCTGTAATGAGTTCCGCGTTCTTCTTCTTAGGAATGAGGCAAATCAAAGTACATTGGAAGGCTTGAGGAATCGGTCCGCCATTGATGAAGTCTTTTGCCGCTTCGAATAGGTCCTTGCTAATAACGTCCCAGCATGAGGAGAAAAAGGTTCCTCCAAAACCGTCTGGGCCTGGGGCATTATCTATAGGGATAGAGAAAGTAGTCACCTTAACTTCCTCTAACGTTAGAGGAAGCATCAGTCCCCTGATCATTTGATCAGTGACTCGAAGTCTAGTTGAGTTCATGAATCAAGCATAGATCTCCCTAATATATATAAGTGGATCCTTTGAATACCTAGTTTCCTATCCTTAAATTTTACAGATTTTAGTTAAAGTTTTTCACCATTGTCATTTTAATTCTCTTGATTTAGATTTCATTTTAGTTTAGTTCTAGTTCGAGTTATTTTCAGATTATATACAAGTTTAGTCCATGTGGATTCGACCTCGGTCTTACCAAGATTATTACTACATCACAACCATATACTTGGTGTGTGAACAATTTTTGGCGGCCATGGATTGACGGTTACATTTTTTTGAAATTGACTAGTTTTAGAAGTAGGTTAAGATTAGTGTTTTCTAACTTTAGGTTTAGATTTTATTTTTTTCTGATTTTTAGAAACTAACTTAACTTTCCTGTTTTGTAGGATTCTGAGATAGAAACTTCTAAATTGGTAATCTCTTTCTGATTTTCTAGTTTTCTAAATTTTCTATTTCTAGATTAGGATTTGTTCTATTTTTTTAGGAATTTTCCTAATTTGGTTCATTTTTCCTATCTTTAATTTTTTTAGACACTTCCTAATTCTAGTTTAAAATTTCCTAATTTAGTTTTAGAAACTTTCTATTTTTAGAAACTAACTTGTTTTAGTTTGTTTTGCAGGTTTTTAACTTAGGGACTCCAATTTGGTAACTTCTTTCCATCCCTTTCTTTCTTTCTAGATTTTTTTCATTTATTTCTTTTAGGTTTAGGTTTAGAATTTGAATTGAGGGTTGTGAGTGTTTCATGACTAAGTGGGCTCGTAACAACACTCGACGTTTCTTGACTGAAGGAGGATTAGTTGAGGGGTTAACTATCCATCGCAGGACTAGACACTGCTCGAAATCCCCTGAGTTAATTGAAGTGATAAGTGAAAACCAACCTCTTCTTCCCCAACCAAGGGTGGAGGATATCCAGGATGAGAATGAGGTGCATCAAGCACCCCCACCTCGTACCCTATGAGATTATTTACAATCAGTGGGGGTAAGTACTCCCTCATGCATGGTTTTTTCTAAGAATGCAGGACAGATAGATATTAAGCCAGGGGTGATCCAACTCTTTTCTCAATTTCATGGGCTCGAGTTAGAAAATCCATATTTACATCTAAAAAAGTTTGATGAGATCGTAGCTACTTTACACATTCCTAACGTATCTAATGACATAGTCATGTTGAAACTCTTTTCATTTTCTTTGAAACAGAAAGATAAGATGTAGTTACATTCTCTACATCCTTGATCTATCAGAAGATGGAATGACATGACAAGGGATTTCATAAAGAAAATTTTCTCATACCGTAAGACGAACACCCTTAGAAAGTCAATCATGAACTTCGCCTAAAGGGAAGATGAAACATTCTTTCAATGTTGGGAGCGGTTCAAGGATCTTGTCAGTTCATGCCCACAACATGGTTTTAAAACATGGCACATCATGAACTTTTTTTTATGATGGACAGACATCTCTCATGCACCAATTATTCGAAGCAATGTGTAATGGGGAGTTTATGAATAGAGGTGTCGATGAGGTGTGGGACTACTTTGATAAACTTGCTGAGAATACACAATCATGGGACATCTCCCTTAGGTCGAGTACTACGTCTAGGCCGACTCATTCAAAGGAAAGGGGTGGAATGTAACTCCTGAAAGAGGATGATGACATCAATGCTAAAGTGGTTAAGCTTACCAGAAAACTTGAGGCTATGAAATTAAAGAGGTATAAGGCTAGGGAAATTGTTTGTAGTATTTGTGATTGCAACATTCACACTACTGAAAATTTTTCAACTATATCTACCTTTTAAGAGGTATTGAATGAGAAATCTAATGCCATAAGTAATTACCAAAGACCTTTCAGTAGGCCTACCTCTAACACATACAATCCTGATTGGAGAAATCATCTAAACTTTAGTTGGAGGAATGGACAAACTGCTACACCTCAAGGTTTCCTAAATCAAATTCCAATTTAAGAGACACCTCAATAGGATTTGGTTCTAAAACACTTTCAAAAGTAAGAGCTTTTCAATCAGGGTATGCTACAAGACTTTTAGGACCTTACAAAAGCGATATAAGGACTTAAGGATGAAAATATGATTGGGAACAAGGGAAACTTCCCAGCTCAACCTCTTCCCAATCCTAAACCACAATATGAAGTTAGTGACCCAAGCTCTTCAAATCAAATAGAGTAAGCTAAATCCATCACCACTCTTAAGAATGAGAAGATCATTAACAAAACTATTCCGGTTAGGCTGAAAAGCCTAAGGACCCAGAAGTAGACAAAGAAGATGGATCTAGCTATGCCCCACCAGAGTTAGAACCGGAACCTCAAGGGAAGCTGGTTGCTCCATTTTTCCCATGGTTGGTTACACTCAAACCTCTCTCTAACTCTCAAGATATTCTAGAAGTGTTGAAACAAGTGAAAGTCAATATTCCTCTACTTGATGCCATGAAATATATACCTTTATATGCCAAATTCCTGAAAGACTTATGTACGACTAAAAGATGGCAAAATATTCAAAAGAAAATCTTCCTGATTGAGAAAGTGAGTGTCATCCTAAAGCAAGATGTGCCACAGAAATTCAAAGATCATGATAGCCCAACCATAACATGTATAATTGAGGACTATCATATTGAGCATGCACTTCTTGACTTAGGAACGAGCATCAATCTGATTCCCTACTTGGTATACAAACAGTTAGTTTGGGTGAATTAAAACCCACCTTAACCATGCTACAACTTGTTGATCGCTTTATTCATGTACCAAGAAGGATAATTGATGATGTGTTGGTCCAGGTTGACAAATTTTATTACCCTGTAGATTTTATCATCGTAGATATCGAACTAATCGGTAACATGAGAACTCAGATTCCCGTCATTCTTGGTTACTCATTCCTTGCCACCTCAAACACAATTATCAATTACAGGAATAGAGTCATGAGTATGTCTTTTGAGAATATGACATTAAAAATGAATATCTTTTTCAATATAGGCAAACGGTTAGAGGATGATGACAATTTTCATGACATTAACATGATTGACACTTTCGTGGAAGATAGGACAACCTTTACCTTATCGTCTGATCCTCTAGAGATGTGCCTAGTCCACTCCCATGATTTTGATGATGACATGATTAGCGAGACGTGTGTCATGCTTGATGCTACGCCGGTACTTAAAGTTAACCGGTGGAGGCCATAATTTGAAGAGTTGCCTCAAACTGATGTAGTGCCTCTATCGTCTAACCTCAAGTCACCAAAGCTTAACATAAAACCTTTACCCTCTAATTTAAAATATGTGTATTTAGGTCAAGAAGAGACATACCCAGTGGTGATTTCTGCCCACCTTGAGAAAAACACAAGAGAGTCTGCACATATATACTCTCATTAAGCATTAGGGAGCCCTTATATGGATGATTGCGGACCTCAAGGGAATTGACCCCTCGATTTATACTCACTACATTTATCTCGAGGATAATGCAAAGACCGCTCGACAATCACAACGTAGACTAAATCTAAATATGAAGGAAGTGGTTAAGGCCGAGGTCCTTAAACTCTTGGATGTAGGTATCATATACCCTATATCCGATAGTCAATGGGTGAATCCAACTCAAGTGGTTCCTAAGAAGTCCAGGATCACCATCGTAGCCAATGTCAATAATGAACTCATGCCAACTAGAGTTACTACTGGTTGGAGAATATGCATTGACTACAGGAAGTTGAATACTGTCACGAGGAAGTACCACTTTCCTTTACCCTTCATTGATAAGATCTCGAAAAGGTTAGCTGGTCATTCCTATTACTGTTTTCATGATAGGTATTCGGGCTATAATCAGATAGAGATCACCCCTGAAGATTAAGAAAAGACTATGTTTACATGTCCTTACGACACCTTTGTTTATCGAAGGATGCTATTCGGACTATGTAATGCCCCTACCACCTTTCACCGATGTATGATGAGTATCTTTTCTGACATGGTAGGGTAATATCTAGAGGTCTTTATGGATGATTTCTCTGTCTTTGGTCTATCTTTCAGCGAGTGCTTAGAAAGTCTTAAATGTGTGTTAAAAAGATGTGAAGAAAAGAACTTGTTACTTAATTGGGAGATGTGTCATTTCATGGTTCATATGGGAATTGTCCTCAGACATAATAAGGTAAAAATTGATCTTATCTCTAACCTACCTCCACACAAGAACATATGGGACGTGCGATCCTTCTTATGACATGCCAAGTTTTACAGAAGATTCATAAAGGACTTTAGTCTCATCTATCATCCTCTATGTAATCTACTTTAAAAGGATGCGCATATGAGTGGATTGAGCCATTTAAGGAAGCTTTTACTATGCTTAAGGTTATGTTGACTAGTACACCCATCATACAGCCACACGACTGGAGCATTCCTTTTGAACTTATGTACGACGCGTCTGATTATGCTCTTGGGACGGTTCTAGGCCAGAGAAATATAAGAAATTCTACATTATTCATTATGCGAGTAAGATTCTAAATCTTGTCCAAGTGAACTACTCGACTACAAAAAAGGAACTCTTGGCCGTAGTGTTCGCTTTTGACAAATTTAGGTCCTACTTGATCGAATCTAAGATCATTATTTACATAGATCATGCAGCGCTCAAGTATCTTCTGTCTAAGAATGATGTTAAGCCTTGCTTAATAAGATGGATCCTCCTACTCCAAGAATTTGACATACAAATAAAAGATAAAAAGGGAGTAGAGAACGTAGTGGCTGACCATCTTTCTCGCCTTAATCTTTCTAATTCCCTTGAGACGACACATATCATTAACATGTTCCCTGATGAACAGTTGTTTAGAGTCTCCCATTTACCTTGGTTCACTGATATTGCTAATTATCTTGCCACAGGTTTCATATCGACACATTGGACTGCGCAAGATAAGAGAAATTTTCACCGAGGTGCATAACTTTTTCTAGATGATCCATATCTGTTTAAATATTTTCCAGACCAAATCTTAAGTAGATGTGTGCCAGACGATGAGCATCAGAGTGTCATCTCCTTCTATCACACACAGGCTTGTGGTGGTCACTTTTCTGTTAAAAAGACCATGACCAAGTTTCTGCAGTGTGGCTTTTACTAGCCCACTATGTTCGGGGACACTCATGAGTTTTGCAAAGCTTGTAAGCGTTGTTAGAAATTGGGAGCATTGTTCCATCGAAATATGATTCCCTTGAATCATATTCTTATCATAGAGGCATTTGATTATTGGGGCATAGATTTTATGGGACCATCCCCTAATCTTTTAGAAATCTATATATTTTACTCATCGTAAACTATGTCACTAAATGGGTTTAAGAAATTCTGTGTTGGAATAATGACCATCACACAGTCATTAAATTCTTAAAAAGGAACATCCTTTCCCTATTCGGAACGCCACGCGCCATCATTAGTGATGGGGGCTCACACTTTTGTAATAAACCATTTGAGAGTTTAATAAAGAAATATGGTATCTCGCATAAGGTGAGAACCCCATACCGCATGCAAACAAGTGGATAAGTTGAGATTTTCAATAAGGAGATCAAACACATCTTGGAGAAAACAGTTAACCCTGACCATAAGGATTAGTCAATCCGATTGACCGATGCCTTATGAGCTTACCATATTGCACTTAAAACTCCTATTAGAATGTCTCCCTTTAGACTTGTCTATGGGAAGGCTTTCCACTTACTTGTAGAGTTGGAACATAGAGCTTACTAGGTGATCAAAATTCTGAATTTCAATTTGGATAATGCTGGCTCGCTATGCAAACTTCAATAGAATGAACTCGAAGAGATTCGGAATAATGCGTACGAGAACTCGAGAATTTACAAGGACAGGATGAAGGCGTTTTATGACCAACGTATTCTATGGAAATCATTCACGCCTGGTTAGAAAGTCCTTTTGTATAATTCTCGACTTCTCTTTCCGAGTAAGCTTTGATCTCGTTGGACCAACCCTTTTACCGTTATTAATGTTTATCCTCATGGGGTTGTCAAGATTCGGAATCCCAACAATGACAATGAGTTTGAAGTAAATGGACATCGCCTAAAACTAGTTGTTGAGAAATTTGATGCAAAGGAAATGTCCATGCCTCTTACTGATCCTGTTTACCAGGATTGATCTCCTAGTCTGATGGAAGTATAGGTAGGTTTACTATTTTTAAAGGACTAGGATAGTTTACTTTATGTTGTTCTAGGTTAGTCGGTTTTATGCCATTAGGTTAGTTTTCTTTCTACATTATTTTATGATATTTTGCTTTTGTTACTTTCTTTCTTTTGCTGACTTGCTCTCACGCTGATATCTTTGGAAAGCCTTATGATTCTTTCGGCCAGGTACTATCTTTTTATCCCTCCTCTTTTACTTTCATTGTCCCATGTGCATTGCATGCTTCTTTCTTTTACATTGAGGACAATGTAGATTTTAGGTTAGGAGTGGGCGATTAGGTCACCTAATCAGTGTTTTCTTGGTCCTGAGCAAAAATTGTGAAAAATTTTAAGAAATTCTTGTGAATTCGAAGTGATTTTGACAGCCACCATTGATTTAGAATTATAAGATACGGAGTGTTGGGGATTTACATCTCTTGGATTTAGCTATCTAATAAATTCCATAGTTGACTTTGAATTATCAATCCATGATTAGAAGTTTTAAACATTGATTGAGTCATAATTTTACATGTCACATCTTACTTAAACATTGAGGTTTCAATTTGATATTGAAGGATTAACCTGACAACCCCTAAGCATGAAAGGAATCAACTTGAGAAAATTGAAAGGGCTGGGCGAATGGTCTTCACCATAGGTTTGCTCCTTATAGGTGAAGGTTCGATTCCCAAAGGTTGACATTCGGAAGGGGTTGGGTGACTGGTCTTCACCATAGGTTTGCTCCCTATAGGTGAGGATTTGATTCCCCTCCTTGACATTACTTTTATTGAAAAAATCAAAAGCTGGAAAATGAAAAGATGATATGTGAGGTAAGCTTTGGTTAAGGTTTTGGTTGTCATGAACTCTCTTGTTGGTTACCATTGATATCATGAAATTGACAATTAGATCTCTTAATGATGATAAGTCGATATTACACTATATACTCATGGAACTTAATGTTTAGAATTTGTTCTAATTGATGGATTAATACTTTGAACTTAATTATGAAGTCTATCGTGCACTTGAATTTAGGAGAGAGTAATCCCCAACATTCATGAATCTTAGAATTCTAGTATCTGGATTGCTTTTCCAAAATCACTTGAGTTTATAGAAATTGTCCTGTAATTGTCAACTTATTTTTTGCATACTTTGCTCGGGACTAGAAAAATGCTAATTGGGAGTTGTGTTGAGGGTCAAATATTGCATATTAGACCCCAATTATTTCTTAATTTTATGAACACGATACTGTTTAATGTCATATTTTAATCGTGTTTGTGTTACAAGATGAATTTACGAGCTTGGACTAAAAAGGATGCTAAAGGCATGAATTTAACACCCAAGAATCACCAAGGCAAGGGACGGACCCTAGGGGATCGAGATCGATGAATTTACACGGCCAAGATCAAAGAAAATCAGGCTACTCATGTTAAACAGGCCCAAAATTCATCTAGAATGCAAGATCACTGGGTTCCCACCATCTGTTCGGTTCAAAACTTATATGGCCTAAGGGCCATAAATTGACCGTACACGTCAAATTTTAGCCATTAGATCCTTGTGAAAGTGGGCCAATGGATAGATCAGCCCCTAAAATACTGATCTGGGGCCCATCTGATCTTTGGGATATGCTTCAAAGTTTGGTTCAACCCCAGAAATTAAATAGAAAAATGGATGGAAGGAGTGGATTTGCTGGAAAAACCCTATGGGCCCCATTCTACTTTGTCCTTGTGCACAACATGTGTACACCATGCTGCACTAAGCAGTGAAGCCAGGTCAAAGTCAATTTGACCCGACTTCATCTAAAGAAAACGGAAGTTTCCATCTTCCCTTACGCTGCGAAACCGGACGTAACACGTTTGGTTCCCAATTGTTGTGGCCCACTATAATGGTCTATCTGCCCAATCCAGATCTTCCATCAGGAGCGGGACCTAATCTTGACCAAACCCTAGCTTGTTTCACGCAAAACCAGGTCCACTCGAAGACATAAATCTTACCGCAATTCGACTGTGCACAGGGCCTCCAAAATAGAGGGCTGATTGATCTCGATCTGGACCGTCCAAATCATTGGAGTGGAGATTTGATGCCACCCAAACTCTCTGAATCCCATGTGAAAGGTCAGCATATGCGGTATTCCTTTTTCTTCGCCTATAATTTCAGATGTGTTGGGAATTTCGTTCATAAGAAACGGTGTGATTTAATCACGGAAAGGTGAGCCAGGAGCATTGGATGATGATCTTGGACCGTCCATTGAACATAACGCACATCCATGATCAGAAAACACAAGACTTCCGATCAAGGAAGGAAGATTCACATGGCAGGTGCTGTTTGAATGAAGATCCACATGGGATTAATGGTAGGAAAAATGGGAGCCCAAAACAAAGTATTCAGCCAATCCGGACCATTCAGATGGAGCACCGGCCCAGGTTGATCCTAGCCATGGAGCTAGATTTGTAAGTGAGACTGTGCACCATCCAAAAAAATGGCAAAGCACAAGTCGGTTGCGCTTTCGCTGCGCAGCCTTACGCAGGATCTTTTTCTCTTGGCTACGTAAGAAGATCTCACAATAGCTTCTAAAAAGGCCCAGCCGACCGACCTCCTAACAGATATAAAAGAGAGAGAGAGAGAGGAAGAAAGAGGAGGATTCATCCAAGTAGACGTGTCGAGAGAGAGAGAGAGAGAGAGAGAGAGAGAGAGAGAGAGTTGTTTTACTTGTTTCCTTTACTATTTTTTTTTTCTTCTTATGATTTTTGAGAGATCTAGCCCAATCATGCTGGGCTAAACCTCTTATATAGGGCTAAGAGGTGTAGCTTGTGGCTTGATGG
Organism: Magnolia kwangsiensis; assembly: GCA_037074715.1. Lineage (NCBI taxonomy): Eukaryota > Viridiplantae > Streptophyta > Magnoliopsida > Magnoliales > Magnoliaceae > Magnolia > Magnolia kwangsiensis. The sequence continues at coordinate 93,306,326 of CM073583.1, forward strand.
GAATGACTCTACGACTTGATTTATGTTAGACTGAACTGATGTTGTTTTTAGTTTGATTAATAGGAATGCCTCTAGCTTTTAATGGTTTGCTGTAACTAAAATTATAATAGATCTGTGATGGCTTTGAGTATTTCCTTTTCATTATTTTGATTATGAAGTTAGGAAGCCCTGTTGTTCACCATTGTCCCTTGGACATGGTTGGATGATGAAATCCTTCCTAACATTCATACATCTTTCTGATTGGTTGTGGATTGGTTTAATTTTGTTGTTTACTTTGTCTCTTGGGCATAGTTTTGTGACGGAATCCTCTCTAATTCTTATACCTTTTATCTCTTAAAAACTAGATCAAAGGAAGTTCAGATTGAGTTTTAGTGGATATATCTTTCAACTGGATGAAGATGGGATTCGAAGTCCAGTTGAGTTCATGAATCAAGCATAGTTTCCCTGATCTCTACAAGTGAATCCTTTGAATCCCTAGTTTTCTACCCTTAAATTTTATAGATTTTAGTTAAAGTGTTTTACCATTATCCTTTTAATTCTCCTGATTTAGATAACATCTCAGTCTAGCTCTAGTTCGAGTTCTTTTCAGATTACGTACAAGTTCAGTCCTCGTGGATTCGACTTCAGTCTTGTTAAGATTATTACTACATTAAAACCCTATACTTGGGCTGTATTGGGTCTTGGCCCTTTAATCCCCAAAGCTCCGAGTGCTTGTGATGAGGACATCTTTAGAGACTTGGAAAAAGGCAGTAGGCGACCAATTAGGCTGATCCAGTGGTGGACGTTTAAGATTACCCTGGTGGCGCGGATCTTGAATTCTTCGAAACGGGTGACGTTTCTAGCCTATCACAACTCCCAAAAAATGGTGGTGGGAATGAGGCCCCTAAGGAGGAGCAATCGATCCAAAGATGTTGTTGTAGTCCACCAAGTGGTAGCCCTACCAACCTTCGTGGTGGGAATAGGCTCATGCATGTTAAAGAGCTGCTTAAGCCACCCACAAACCTTCATTGTCTTGTCACCTGAGGAGAAAACATGGTCAATCGTCTCAATCTGGGGTGTACAAGCGAATGAGGCCCCTAAGGAGGAGCAATCGATCCGAAGATGTTGTTGTAGTCCACTAAGTGGTAGCCCTACCGACCTTCGTGGTGGGAATAGGCTCATGCATGTTAAAGAGCTGCTTAAGCCACCCACAAACCTTCATTGCCTTATCACCTGAGGAGAAAACATGGTCAATCGTCTCAATTTGGGGTGTAAAATCGAAGAGGCAGCAAGCACATTTTGAAACGACACAGATGCCTTTGCTTTGAATTCTAGCATCCACCGGGACTGCCTTGTGAATGATCTTCCAAGTTAGGAACGAGAGCTTTGGTGGGAGTTTTACATGCCACACCTACTTCGACTAGGCTTTCTTCTCACTAGGAGTTCTGATACTTTGCCAAGCCAAACTACGGTGAGTTCACCCGAAGAAAAATCTATCCAGACGCACTTGTTCGCCAAGCTAGAGATGCAGATCCCCTTGTCTAATATGTGATCGAGGATTTCCTAAGGGAGGAGATGTTGCATTACAGCTTGTGAGTTCCATCCATTAGGCCCGATCATATCTTAAACCATTGGTGTTTGGAAGGGACAGGGTGACGAGTGTAATCTACAAGCGTTGAGGGGTCCTAGTTCCAACCAGTCCATTTCCCAAAAACTACACTCCCCTTAGTCGATTAGCCAACGGGTACGGGCAGCAATTGCGGGGCTTAACTTGCAGATCTACCTCCAGAAGGGCGAGGCAAAAGAGGCTAGACTCTCACCTGATCCTGCTGACTGAAGATCTTTAGAGTATTTCGCCTTCATGAACTCGCTCTAACAACTAGTCTCTCCCCTGAATTGGACAATCCAAGCCATCTTCATACGGAAAGCCTTCATCACTGACTTGAGGTCTCTCAGCCCCAGGCCACCCTTAGATTTCGGGAGGAAAATTTTCTTCTAGCTTAACTAGTGGTAATGCTTCTTATTCCCTTCATAGCCTAAGAAAAAAATTAGAAAAGGCTTCTTCGAGCTCACCCAAGAGATTGACGGGAACTTCCTTAGCAGCTAGAGGGTGGATTGGGACGCTAGCTAGCACATGGTTGATAAGCATAAGCCTTCCTGCTGGGGTTAATATTATGCACTTCCAACTCGATATTATGTTATGGATCTTCACTATCATGGACTGAAAGTATACCCTCCTAGGCCTCCCTTTGAATATAAGAACCCCCAAGTAGGTGAACGGAGAGACCCCTCTACTGAAACCAAGAATTATTTTGGCTAACCTTACAAGCGTTTCAGATTGCTCAGCCGAGAGGATAAAGAAGCTCTTATGGCTGTTGATTTTTTGGCCTGACACCTTTTCATACTTATTGAGAAACTTGGCAATCTTCTTTAGGGATTTAGAGCTTCCGTTTGCAAAGGATTGTGTTGTCAACGAAGAGGAGATGCGAGACTATCGGTTAGCCCCTGTGGGTCTAGAAGGGAAAATAGAAGCCTCTGCTAAGAATTTTAGTCGTTAAGATGACGAGCCCTGGTGAGATTGGGTCTCCTTGGCAAAGCCCTCTTGATGACTTAAAGAACCCGCACGCCTCACCATTAATTAGGATCGTGAACCAGGAGTTGAGACCAACACTTTTCCACAATTCCAATCCATATCGCCTCAAAGCCAAACCTAACGAGTACTGCTTTCAAGAAGCCCCAATCAAGTCTATTGTATGCTTTTTCTCTGTCCAACTTGAGTAGAATGTTTGTACCTCTGACTTTATGATTTATATCTCAGAAGATTTCCTGAGCAAGAGCACAACTTTCAGTGATGGATCTACCATGCATGAAAGCCCTTTGTTAGACCGAGACGATTTTGGGAAGAATCCCACCCAACCTATCAGCAATAATTTTACAAAAAATCTTATAGACGATTACATAAGCTAATAGGTTTGAAATCAGAAAATTTTACTAGAGAGGGTGTCTTTGGGATAAGAAAAATAAGGGTCCATGTGAAGGCCCTGGGGAGAGTCCCTCCTTTGAAGAAAGAATGGATTGCCTTTAATAAATCTTAACCCACTATGTCCCAAGAGGCTAGGAAGAACACCCTAGAGAAGTCGTCAAGGCCAGGCGCTAAAGATGGAAGAGCATTAACTACCCCGAGCACCTCTTCCATAGATGGTTCAAGAACTAAGACTTGATTTTTGCCTTCTGTTACACATGGAGGAATCACGTCAAGGACCTCCCCCATCTGCGTTGCAGGCTTAACCCACAATAGGCTATCATAGAAGTCGATGGCAGGGTGCTTAACAGATTCGCTATCAATCACCACCGTCCCCCCATCCGGCTATATCTCTTTTATTCTAGATCTCCTCATTTTCCCGATAGTGACATCACAGAAGTATTCAGTGTTTCGATCTCCCTCCTGAAGCCACTAGACCCTAGACTCTTTCTTCCAAAAGACTTCTTCGTAGAGTTCAAGGTGGGTCAGCCTATCCCTGGCCAACTGTAATGACTATTGAAATGAGTATCTGAGGATCTCTAGGCAACGTTCTTAGCTACATGAAGGTCAATTTTAGCCATATTCAAGTTGTGAAAAATGTTCCTGAAGATATCCTTATTCCATGCCCTAAATGCATGCTTGACGCTCTAGAGTTTTCTAAGGAGAGGTAGCATCGGGTTCGCTTCTATCTAAAATACATGCCTTCCTGGCCCGATTGTTGAATGATTCATGCAAGATTCACATACACTGAAATCTAAATGGCTTCAGGATGGATACCTTTGTAGGAGGAAAGGATAGAAGCAACGGGGCATGGTCTGAATTGAGCCTATGCATGTGCGTCACCTGGAAGGATGGGAATGCTTCAAGCCTTAGGTTATTACAACATACTCTATCTAATCTTGCCCACACATGTGCTTGCCCCACCTAGTTATTGCACCACATGAACTTTCTTCCAATGAAATAGGCATCGATCAACCCAACATTGTTTAGCCCTTCGACAAATTCAGAGGCGCTTTGAGCATCAAAGGAGGTGGCCCCTCTCCTCTCTGAAGAAATGAGGACAATGTTAAAATCTCCACATAGCCCACGGAGTCAAACTTTCTGCCCCGAACAGGGCCAACTGCTCCCACACCTACCTTCTCAAATGTCTTGAACATTACGCATAAACAATTGAGTCATAACCTTATTCGATCTTCCTTGAAACCCCATCGCGATGGACAACATTTGGTTCGAAGAAGCAAGGGCATCAATCGATAGAAAGGATGAGGAAAAAAATCCACACCTTACCTCCTTGGGAAGTGTTGGAGCAACAGGAATGGTTGCCCAATTTTAGCCCTATATGGACTCACTTCTCGTCCCTAATCATTGGCTCAAGTATAACAATGATGACTGGTTTGAATTGTCTGATGAGCCTTTAAAGTGTTCTAATAGTGGGAACGTTCCCCACTCCGCGCGCATTCAATATGAGAATATTATCCATTAATTGATCAACCATCTCACCTCGACGCTTTAGTTTTCTGAGCCTCCCATTCCAGTTTTTCTCTCTCTGTACACAACATCCTTGTCATGTTGGTCCTGTAACTGACCTAGTAATGTGGCTTTGGTTTTTGTCCTTTTGTGGTATGTGTGTTGCTTTTCTCTGGTTTCATTCTGCTTAGTATAGCCTGGATCAGGCCTAACACCATCAAATCTTCCTTATCTTGCTTAGTGGCTACAAGAGTCCCCTTTGAAGAAGAGTAACAAGATGTGTCCCTCTAAATGAGGTTACGACATGACAACTGTAAACCCCGCATGGAATTAGATAATTACGATTTTGCTGGTTGTGTTTGGGGGTCGGTGCCTTGTTCCCTCCAAGTATGTCTCCTTGTCTCAACTCGGAACATGAGAGAGAATTCAGCATGGATGACGCAGTTGTAATTGGGCTCATAAAGACCTATGTAGGCAAAGAGGGCTGGAAATATGGAGATAGGTCTACTGCTAGGTGCCCGCCACCAACTACCCCTCTCCTACTATCTATTAGGTAGGAATTCCACACCCCCAGTGCTCCTCATTCACAGTTGCTGAGAGACTGAGGGCCATTCCAAGGGAATTATGCAATTGATTGGCTTGAGGTGCTCACAAATCGGGATAGGTTGCATTCCCCTTTAGGGGAAGTGTGAGGTGATAGAAATATTTTTCCACCCATTGTCTCATGGTTTACCGACTCTATTTTGGAGTGTGAGTGTTGCTCTTCCACTCATCTTATCATCTCTGTAGGCTCAAGAAAAGACCACACTGGAAATCCCCGCCGCCTCCAACTTCCGTTCCTTTTGAGTGTCCGCTCCCAATTGGACCAGAACCTTCACTTTAGCGACAACTTGCACTAGACCAAGTAACGAATACCTATCGACCTCCACCACCTTGCCAAAACTACTCCCCAAAGCCACAAAAACTGACTTAAACTAAGCATGTGCTGGTAAGCCGTACAAGCGAATCCATACCCCTTTGTTGTCGATGATAGTTTCTGTGGTCCAAGCCTCTACCTTTGAGATTCCCATCCTGTTGTGCATAGAAAAATCTGAGTAGAAAGAGGTTAGTTCATTGTCTTAAACACAAGGAGGAAGTGATCCGGGGCTATATGATCAATATCAATAGCAGAAGTACGTACCTGGATTCATTAATGCTCTGAATCAAATGATTAAGGGGAACCTCCCCGCACTTAGTGTGGCCCACTAGAGCTAGTTTTAACTCTCTGCTTTGTCACCACTGCTATGCAATCCACCCTGACAGTGAGGTTTTTCATAGTAATCATCACGTCTATTGTTTGTCCTCAGTCCCCGGTAAACGAAATTGGGGTACCCGAAGCCTCTGTCCCGCACCCCTTGCCTCCTCAAGGAAGGACATCCCCTCCTTCCCAAGACGATTTGGGAAAGGTATTTGGTGGAGAGGTGGTTAACTTCTCAGTAGGGGGCGTTACACGAGGGGAGGGGCCCTTCCATGGTTTTGCCATTGAAATAGTGAGTATCCGGCAATCTACCATCTTAACATTGAGCACTCCCATGGTTGCATTCATGTTAGCAGCATATAAAAATCTAATGAAGGCGTAGCCTCGAGGCCACAAGAGGTTGTGATTCTAGGGGATTAATACATCTATAAGCTTCTAGTATTTTCTGAAGATTTTGGTGAGATCGTCAACCGTCGTGTCGAACATGATGTTACCTGCGTAGAGGTTATAGGATTTGGGTGATGCTTTCCTTGTGCGGACTTTCTCCCAACTGAGATCCCCGTCCATCCACCCAAGTCTCCAATCAACTTCTCCTTGCACCCTGTCTACAGATGGGCCACCAAATAAAGAAAATTCACAAGTCTTTATTACAACTTTCGAGTCGAATTCTATAATCACATTCTGAAGGCCAAGAGTTTTGCAAATCTTCACCCTATCAAGCCTCCACTACATGTTTTGTACTCTCTCATAACATTGATTAAATGCAAAAATTAAGTTCCCTGCACGATTCTTGCATACACTGCCCCCTCCACCTTCCTACGGGTTCCTTCTAAATGAGCCATCTATTTTGATTTTTTTTAATAAAAAAATTAATTTAATTTTTCATTCCAGAAGTGACTTTTAAACAGCCTAGATTCGGGCAGGCCAATCGACAAAAGGTTGTAGGCCCACCTATCTTAAAATCAAAGCAAACAATCAATTTTTATTTTTTATTTTTTAAAAAATAAAAACAAAAGAATTGTATTAATGGGAACTTGAGATGTACAACTGTTTGGGTGGGCCCCAACAAAATGGAACTTGGCCACGCCTATCATGTAGAAGACGAATGAGCTTTACAAGGAAGACAAAACAGTTGGGACCAAAAGAGGATAAGACTAGCCTCGAGCAAGGACAATGGAAAGAGGGACACCACTTGTCACCCCCCAAAACCAAAAATCGGATTCACATGAATCCCGATTGCCGAATCCGGTGCCGACAGCCTCCATAGTGCCCCATTCTCGGCTCCTGAAAATCATATGCCAGATTCCAATCTTGAGATCTTATAAGGAGGATTTTCAGAATGATATATATATATATATATATTTTTTTGTAATGGAGCATAACCACAAGCATAACCAAGTCACAAAACAACATCACCATATATCCAATATATCAAAAACTTTAAGTATAATAGGAAAAGGGAAATACAAGGTGATCAAAAAGCTCCAAAAGGTCCTGATAAGCGCTCCTGCCTCAGCGCTGCTGCTGTCCAACGCTATCTGCACGCAACTGTAGTGCATAAGCTTACAAAAGCTTAGAGGGTGGTGTAAGTATGTGTGCAAGGCAAACGCCGAGTGTACAATATCAGGTAATGCGGAAGTATGCGGTAAGTCCATGAATAAAATCAACCATACCAGGCTATGTAATGCAAGGCATGAATGCTATCGGCTATACCAAGGCCATGCGATGCGAGACATGAATGCCATCGGCCACACCGATGCAATGTAAGGCCTACATAGCCGAATGTCATTTAGAAATGCAATCCAAGCAAGTCGGTACTCATTAAGTACACATATCAGTACAGTTCCTCTTTAGATATCACCGGGGTCTAATACACTTCACAGTGATTGCTACCTCCCTAGCTGCACAGTCAAGCAAGCGGAATAGACCTCACTATCCGCCTGACCAGTAGTCTGTCAATATCTACCCAGCTTGTCGATAGCGGACTCATTTACAAGCTGGTCAAACTTAGCCTAGCTTATAGCCCCCTCACTCAGGCGGATAAGGCCACACCCCCTTCCAACCGACCACGACACAGTGAGAGACGCGACCTACTGGTATTCGTCACTCGGTCGCTCGTGTATCCACTTGGTCTAGAAGTTGGAGCATCTCCTGATACCAAAAAGGTTCCGGGACTTTCACCCAAGGACATCCTAAGTGCCCACAGTGCTAGAACCAAGTATTTCTTGTATCCGATACGGCCATCCACGATCTGCCTGTGGAGCCACGGCCCTGATGTCGCTAGGGCGTGCAGTGATCAAGTCACACATATGCGAGATGCATGAATCACACGTCAAATCATGCAGGAATCCAGCGCGTATTACGCGATCATGTGGGGCACTCTGTCTCATAACGAGTCCCATAAATGGTTTGCCCAATGGCGTATGCTATGATCAGTCACTACTCATATCAAGCATACATATGATGCGTATGGGTATGAGTCATGGGATTATACTAAGCATGTTATAAAGTAATGGACTACTCTTAGGATGCAGATGAGTCTAGACGGCCTATACACAACTAGTATGGGCTTACCAATGGGCCCTAAGGAGAGATATAATGCAGACATTTAACCAACATTGTAATTACAATGTGGGCGTCAAACCATCATTGCTCCTAAGGCACGACCCGCCATAAGTAACATTACATAAACTATGGGAAATCACACATTGCAATAGACTCTAAGGACATCCCGTTGGGCCTCGACCCATGCGCCTTAGATACATCAAATGGGCCATATTACATGGGCCTTACATTCATCAAATGGGCTGCATTAATGGGCCTCACCAATGAGCCTTATGTACATTGCAATGGTCCATGACCCATGGGCCTTGAACTACATCAAAATGGGCCTCACAACTTGGGCTTTATATGTATTAAATGGGCTTAATCTTATGGCCTTATCAAATGGGCCTAATTCCCATAGGCCTTATATATATTAAATGGGCCGGATCCCATGGGCATTATATATGTCAAATGGGCCTAAACCCATGCGCCTTATATGTGTCAAATGGGCTTTATATGTGTCAAATGGGCTTAATCCCATAGGCCTTATATATATCAAATGGGCTTGATCCCATGGGCTTTAATATATATCAAATGGCCTAATCCCACGGGCCTTATACGTACACCAAGATAGGCCTCAATGAATGGCCACATTTTAAATCAATATGGGCCCTATACTCATACCAAGGTGGGCCCACATGAATCATAGATCTGACTCATTTTAGCTCAAACCATAAAATGATTTTACAAAATACATGGACGGTTTGGATGCAACACATGCATCATGGTGGGGTCCACTGATCGTGTGGAGAGAACACATACATCGTGGTGGGTCCCACCCTGCCAGGGATCGGTGCCAAGACCTCAAGTGTTGAAAACGAGGTATCTCCACTCCATCCACCAGTCCAGCGATTGGACTGGACGTGGACAGTGGGTCCCACGTAGGGCCCACCATAATGTTTATTTTACATCCAATCCGTTGATAAAGGTCACGCACACCTGGAGGAAAGGAAAAATAAATTTCATATTCGATCCAAACCGTTGGTGACCCCAAAAATGTTTCAATAGCTGATGTTCAATTCCACTGTTTCTCATGATGTGGGCCACCTGAGATTTGGATCAAGCCGATTTTTGGGGTGAGTCTACTACAGAGGGTGGCCCACCACATGAACGGTTTAGATGAAACATAAACATCAAGGTGGGGCCCACGGTTGGAGCCGTGGGTCTGCCTCCGTCCGCCTGCCCGTCAGCCGCTGGTGTGGCCAGCCTTCTGACACAGCTGCTGCTTCTTATTTATTTTTATTTTTTTGGAAAAACCCATTTTTCTAGGGTTTTTATCATGTGGGGCCTGCATCAGGTAAATCCACCCCATCCACTGGCTCCCATGGCCCTAGACAAGTCTATCAAGACTAATATTGGGCCTTTTTCAGCGTATAAGAAAAATCTGGGTGGACTTCAACGGTAATGATACAGTTTTCGACGTTATAGCCCACCAGATACTCTGATCAACCTCATTTTTCGGCTCAACGCCTAAAATGAGTCAGAGAGTAAGGTGGATGGGTTGGATTAGAAACATACATTAGGGTGGGGCCTACACAAGTGATTCATCCCAATGGCTTGTAAAATCAAGCCAATATTTATGTTTTCCTTCTACGTCCAGCGTCCAGACGCTGGACGTTTTCCTTTTTTTTTTTTAGGTGGGCCACCACAGGATGGATGGTGTAAGTACAATAAGTCTAAGATGGGCCCCACTCATGGACGACTTGGATAAAATACATGTTTCATGGTGGGGCTCATTCAAGTGGGCCACATGGCCATATCAACATACGAAGAAAATAAATAAAAAGGAGAGAGAGAGAGAGAGAGAGAGAGAGAGAGAGTAAAAGATTAGGACACGTGTGATAAAGGGACCCCGGCACTATGGGCCCTCCGTTTTGAGCATCCAATCATACATCAATGAGTCCCATTACATATGAGCCTTCCAAATAAAAGATCAACGGTGGAGATCCCTCTCCATCCAAAATGAACGGTCTATATGACCTTTTTAATGCAAGAAAGTAAACATCATGATGAGGTCCATGGAGAATGGCCCCATCAATGGAATGATTTTGATGATCAAGATGGGCCATTGGCCACATCTTAGGGTCTAAAGTGAGACCCATACCATTGATCGGTAGGCCTCACTTGGTCCATCTTAAAAATACGAAAAACTAGTCTATGGAAGCACCCACCACGTAATCTTCTTGGTCTGTTGGAAAGCTACTCTCCTAGAGCTTCACTTTGATGGTGGAGATGGAAAATGGATAGCTAGGATTAGAACTTTTGGGATGGGAAGTGGGCCACCAAAATCATATTTTCTCTCATGAAAAACCTTAGACGTGGGAGCCTCTCTTGCTTGGGGTTTGTTGCTTGGGAAATGAGAGAGAGAGAGAGAGAGAGAGAGAGAGAGAGAGATGGGATGTAAGGAGTGATGAAGTGATGAGAGGTGAGTGATGGGTGAGGTGAGAGGTTGGTTGACTTTGGGGCTTGCTTGACTTGTGGAGAAAGAAAGCATGGGTGCTTTGTACTTGATATGAGAGGTGATTGATGGGATTGATTTAACACTTTGTAGAGATTCTCTTCGAATTTGCAACGCACGGTATGTTTTCTCTAACTGAACGTGGGTCCACATCACCTCGTCTGGGTATCGGATCGGTGCATGAGTCGCGGCGTTGGAACCATGGTGATAGTGCGGTCGCAATGATACAAGTCTCGGATTAAGCCGACTCAAATGTATAGGATATGACTTACGGTCGTGCGCAACGTCGATTACAGGTCGTGGATTGTCGGAATTTGACGGGAAGGATCGCGGGAGTCGACGGAATAGTACAAATTAGGATACGGGTCTTACACCACTGTTAGTAGAAGCAGCTGCCCATGGGAAAGTAAAAATAAAATGGGACAAGCTGACAGTGGATACAGTCAAGGCCAGGACCTTGGATAAAGGAGTTAACTTATCCTTATCTAATTTTTACAAAATCGAATGTGCCCTACACCTACTTTATCTAGGACCAAAGAGCCTTTAATGTGCCCTAGGAGGTCAGGTGGGTTGAGGAAAACTTTGTCAGGGTCACCACTGCTAGTGATTTTGGCAAGACCATCCGCCACAAAATTACCTTCGATGAAGGTGTGGCTGAATCTGAAGTTGAGGGGCTGAGTGAGTTGATGGATCGAATCAAGGATATATCAAAGCTTCCAACCACAGGAGGTTGAATGGTTAGAGACTGCCTCAAAGAGGACACAGGAGTCAGTTTCAACTATAATTGATGTGAGCCCCAAGTCTCTACATAATTTAAGGCCATCAATCACTGCACGTACTTCTGCTAGCATGTTCGAAATTTGACTGAATGACTGGTGGAAAGCAAAGATAAAGTTTCTGGCGTGGTCCTGATAAACACCTTTACCACCATCAGCCCCTGGATTTCCCTACGCGGAGCCATCAACATTCAATTTCTTTCAGATCATGGTTGGTTTTAACTAGCGAATGACTGAAGCCCTTCTGGCTGTCGAGTGGGAGGGGGATGAAACCATGCTGAATCCCTGCATAACCAGCTTTGACTATACCGCTTTGTCAATGTCTAGGAGCTGGAAACCAGTCTCAAGAAGCCATTTAGTAACTATGTTTATAATGTCACTTGCTACGAATAGATAGTTTTCAAATTTAGCACCATTCCTCCCTAGCCAGATTTCCCAAACAATGAAGGAGGGAGCTAGGCCACAAATGAAGTGCTGGAGGGAGGAGGAGGACGCAGCTGAAATCCATTGATGGATGCAATCCTGGATGGTTTGAGAATGATTGAGGGGGGTTAGGTATAAGTTGGCGAAATGGCTCCAAATGAGAGTAGCGACCTTACTATGACAGAACAGGTGGTTGAGATCTTCAACAAGGTGGTTGGGGAGGGGCGAGGTTGATATAATGGGGTGGGTAGTGGGGTTGCTGATGTTAGTGAGGAGAGATCGGTGGTTTAAGGAGAGGCCTGGAGGCAACGAGGTGGGGTAGTGTAGGTGGCTGGGTAAGGGTTGATGGGTGGGAGAAATAAATTGATCGGAGTGTTGAGAAGGCTGGAGACGGGACAATTAATTGTTGATTACTGAGGGGAGGACCTGGTGCAAAGGAGAATTGGATTGGACAGGTTGGGGAGGTTGATGGACAATAGAAATTGTTTGAGATAGGGAGTTTGCAAACGTGGAAAAATTTGGTGGAGATGGATTGTGGCCAGAAGAAGAGGATGTGGAAGGGGTGTGGCCGCAAGATGGTCCGCAATAGATGCAGCAGGAAGCCAAACTGATCCCAGTGTGTTGGATGGCCACATCCATAGGGATTGCTTTGTGCATCATTTTCCATATAAAAACAGAGACCTTAGGAGGGATGCATTTATTTTATTTTATTCTATTTTTTTAAAGAAGAGCTCATTCATATATATCCACGAGAGGAAAATTACAACAGATTCAGGTGGGCCTCTCCAAAATCGAGTGTCACACCTATCCTATCGAAGCACTTACAATTACTTACAAGAAGGGAAAAGGGAAAATAGGGAAGCTATTTACATCTGCCCAATCGAATTGCTCCTAATCCCACCTTATCCAGAAAAAAGGCGCCCCTAGCAGGGAATGAAAGATCAACAACAGTCAGGAAATCAGTCTGGCCCTGGGTAGCACTCCCAAACTTAGCCAGGCCATCCACGACGCCATTAGCTTCCCTAGGTGAGAAAGAGATACGGAGGGAGGCCCGCTTCCTAAGGCAGGATGGTTTAGCCCACAAATAACAATAACTCTAGCTCGGGGTGCCATCGTTGTTCAGGAGACTCATCAGGCACCTTGAATCACTAACCATATCAATGGTTGAGAAGCCCGTAAAGATAGCCATTTCCAGCCCATCGACAAAGGCAGTGGTTTCCACAATGAAGTTAGTACCTATGCCATAATTCGCAGCAAATGCGAAAAGAAAATCTCCATTATTATCTCTGCATATCCCTCCACCACCGGAGGGGCCCAGGTTACCCTTAGCCGAACCATCAACATTGATTTTAACCCTGCTCGCTTCGGGCCTGACCATTTAACTACCTCAGGCTTGCTGGGAAAACAGGGGGTGCACTTGATTTGGAGCTACTGCAAAGTGTATTGGCTGTAGGATTTGACTAGGTGGGGGTTTGGAAGAGAAGGGCCAATGAGATGCAACTAGTGGGTGACTTGACTAATAGTGCGGGCCTCATAAACAGGTCTGTTGTCGAACTTGAGGCTATTCCTTGCAATCCATAATTCCCAGATAATGAGGCAGGGGAGGAGACCACAGAGCAAGATGAAAGTGTTGGAAGATCCAGCCATTCTCCACCAATGTAACGTGGTAGCATTCATGGAATGAATGGGCTGAGGGGGGATGTGAAAATGAGTTGCTAAATAGGACCAAACCTTTATGGCGAGGCCCTCAGAAGCTAGAAGGCAGTCCACCGTTTCCTTAGTTGGTTACAACATAGCATACGGGAGGCAGCAGTCGCATTGGGAAGCTAGGTTGACCCCTTTATCCTTGACTCGAGCGTCGACCGGGACAGCCCAGTGAAGGGCCCTCCAAGTGAACAGAGAAATCTTCGGGGGAAGCTTTGAGTGTCAAACCCATCTAACCTAGGATTTTCGACTGGAAACAACCCTGCCGATATCCCAGGCCGACTTTACATCAAAATTGCCAGAGGACGACATAGTCCAGACGCACCTATCAGCCCCTTCGGATGAGCAAAAGCCTTCAGAGCTGATGTGATTCCACACTTCCAACGAAAGTAGGTCATGAATGGGGTTGGGATGCATGATTTAGCCTTAGGAGGGATGCATTTGTTCCAGGCCCAAATGGACCAACGTTGCTTGAGCCTAGCTACCCTCAGCGAGTTCCAGGCAGATTTCGTAGCGAAAAGTTTCCACTGGGGGAGAGATTATAGGAGAGCTTGTCCCTTCTATTGGAAATAAATATGCTGTTATCGTGGATAGATCGGATGGTCTGTTGGGATAGAAAATTTTCCGCTTGGGCCAGATTCTAGGTGCTAGATGAGCCCCAAAAATCTAAGAGGGGTTGTTCTATCATTAGGCTGCGGTAATGGAGATGTCATGCTAATGAGAAGGCCCTGACCTGTCCAGTTGTGAAGCCAGAAAGGATTTTCCTGCACCAATCAAAGCAAACAAATTAGTAGTTAGTAGCCTGCTCCTCTCCACCACTTTCATGACACCCACTGAATGTAAACCTACATCCTCCAAGGAAACTAAGATCCTTTGGCATTAGATCTGCAACATCTTGAATTCAGTTTACATGCAACATGAAACTGGAAAAGTTCACTTGACAACAGACTATCAGATTGATAGATATTTATTTAAACTGGAATTGGGTTCATTTGATCAACAGACTATTGGATTGGGATATCTATTGGATGGTTAAAATTTGTCACATTTAAAGAAACACTTTTCAAACTAGGATACTGATTTTATTTTTAATTTTTTATTTATTTTTAATTTTCAATTTATTATTATTATTATTTTTTAAAAGAAGGTGGGATCACACCCATTGTAACTGTCTTTATTGGAAAAAAAAGGCCATACAAATTAAAGGAGTGGCAACCCACAAAAAGAGAGTCCTGACTCCAAAACCCAACATAAACTATAAAAGATAAATACACGGCAACAAACACACAAGAGTGGCAACCTGATTTTTATTTTATTTTATTCTTATTATGTATGTTACGGAGCCCACCCGAATTAGGAGTGTAAGCCTTCTTTGGCAATATACAACCAGGTGGAGATTCTCCCCTGGTTTTTCAAAAAAATAAAAAATAAAAAATACACACAATGGCCTAAAATAATCAGACCCAATTGCAAAGGGCGCAGGGAAACCAAGCGCCCAAACACCCTTAACCAATACCCACTGGCCTTGGAATAGAGGAGCCCCACTTCCTTATCGTCCATAGCTCTACATTGCCCAAAACAACCATACCCCATACTTCTTTCAGAAGCTTCTCTCATCCTCTAAACAATGTCATAAATCCTACTACTTCCTAGCCTACCTGGGTTATCCGCTATCACATTACCTTCTCTAAGTGTATGGAAAATTCGTAGATTGAGAGAGGAGTACATTCGGAAGAGTTTCTCCATCCGATACCAAAATTTGCAAGGACAGAGGGAGGGGACTTTTTTTTTTCTTAAGAATAAGCTTCCTTTTGCTCTAGGCAACCTTCTTTTAAATTATTATTATTATTATTATTATTATTATTATTGAAAGAAGCTTTCCATTCAAGAAGAGAGCTATACAAAAGGTACTTTGGGCCGGCCCTACAACGAAAAGGGGAAAGGCCCGCCTATCGTGAGAGAAACAAGAATGAGAAGCACCGCTCCCTAAACAATCAGCCAACTTCCTGCAAATTACCCAGCCCCACACGATCAATAAATAACAGGCCTCTTGTTACGTGAGGGAGGTACGTCGAGGAATGAGTAAGCAAATGGGCTTGGCCATCACCTCCCCTACGCGCTAGGTCGGAAACTGTCCAAATGGGGACAGGAGACTGGAGATAGCGTCCAAAATGATTTTGAATTTTGATTCCGCTATGACATTGTTAAGACCCAAGTCAATACACAACCTCACCCCATCAAGAAACACCTGGGCCTCCGCTTCTATGTTGGAAACTGGCCATATGTGTGATGGAAGGCTACGAGCTGTCCCTAGAAATAATTAAATAAATAAAATCCACTTTTACCAGGATTAAGGATCCATTCACGTTCAACTTTTACCTAGCCCAGGTCTAGGCAATTCAAATAAAACAGAAACTTGTAGCAGCTGAGATGACCTAGGGCAGAATCTTGGAATAAATCTACTCATTGGGTATAGCCCGCCTGATTGATGAACGACCATAATGGTTTTCTGCTCCATGAGTATAATTTCACCTGGGCCATTATTGGAGACAACGTGTGCGAGCCATCATAACGTTTTCTACACTAAGGATGCCTTGCCAAAGAAATTGTGGATCCCACATGTGATGAGGGAAAGAACTTGAGTAGATAGTACATATTCATGTATTGATTATACAAAGTCCACGTCATCTGGAGAATGAACCTGGTTGACTCACCTGGAGAGACTTGTACAGTGGAACCTGTGCACGTTCCATCACCGTGTGGCCTTGCAAACTGTTGTATACTCTTGTAAGATTAGGGTGCGGATTGCCTGGAGGCCAGGTCATCGGGGATTTCTCGAGATCTGTGGGCCCAACGCGATGTGTATTATCCATGCCATCCATCCATTTTTCCACATCATTTTAAGACACGAGCCAAAAAATGAGGCAGATATATTGCTTGAAATCAAGTAGACCACACCACAGGAAAATGGGGACAATGACACCCACTGTTGGAACCAGGTGATGATGTTTATTTTCCATCCATCATGTTGACAAGGTCACATAGACCTAGCGAAAACACTAATATCAGTTTAATCCAAATACGGGTTGTTTTCTCAAACGGTCCCTATCTTCAATTATGTTCGTTCTTATCCATTTCTTCCTCGCTACTGGCTGATCCCATGTAAAATATATGCACCCAAATGAAAGTGGCCCAGTCAAGAGTTAGTAAGCTGTGTAATAGGCAAACCATTTTTCGTGGGTAGAAGCACTCTCGATATCATTGTCAAGACCCAGTCACCAGCACAATAAATGAAGGCTGTGCATAAGCATCTCTGCTCACGGTAGGCCAATGACATGATGAAATGTATCCCCATCCATTGTAGGAATTGAGCGAAGCGCTACCATGGAAGAATACTGAATGAATCCCCCCCAAGTTAGTCATCGCTCGGTGAAGGAGCTAATATCAGTTTGATCTGAATTTTCTGTAGCCCCACGAAGTTTTCAATGGTGGGTATCCAATCCTTCTTGTGTTTGTAGTCCCACTTGGGCCTTGCATCTACCTTATTTTTGGGCTCATGCCCTAAACTGATCTGGTAGAACAAATGATCGGGCTGATAAAACCCATGGTGATCCCGCATGGTCAGGTCACATCCCGGTGACCCCTGGTGACCAGTTCTCCAGTCAATCCGTGTCCGTAAGAATATGCCAGAGTACTGTTCAATGCCCGTGGCAGGAGGGAATGTGCAGATGTGATCTGAACCACCCATTGCGTCGGCCCACTCTACGTCACCGAAAGTGTGAATCTACTTTCAACAAGCACCAGAACCTCCGCATGTAAACAATAATCCATCTCATGAGTCAATTTGACGGTTTGGATCTCCTCATCTGCTCGCACAGAGAGCAGCGTTTACATACGCATGCTACGCTCTCATGCATGTGCTGGACGGTTGCTCAACCCGCAAGTGCACTCTCTGCCTAGCAAGCGCAGTATTCACAAGCTAATGCCTGTTAAATAGAAATCGGATTGCGTACTGGACAACTCAGTACGCTTTGTAAATTCTGTGGACCCCACCATGAGTTGTATCTTATCCACCCCCATCGGTTTCACCGACTTATTTTAGGATATGAACCCAAAATCAAAAGCTCAAGTGGACCACACCGTCTCTTGCGTGAATTAAACATAGGTTGGAAAATAAATAACTGTGGGCGCCAGGAAGTTTTCTATGGTGGACATCTTTATCTCCACTTTCCTTTGGTGGCGTCCACTCGAGCTTTGCATATGTTACGATTTTAGGCACAACCCTGAAATGAGCTGAGAAAACGAATGGACGGCGTGGATAAGCCACATACATTCATGGTGGGCCCAACCGAGTTTACTCGGTACGGTAAAGCCTACTGGAATCACAGTACCAAATCCGATTTCTATTAAATAATGGGAAGATCCAAGTTCAACCGGTTGGACCCCAATATACGGTCCACCCATCGGATTACTTCCAACCTATCAAACCTATAGGAGATCCAATCATTTCAATAGGTAGGCCCCACCTCCAGGACAACCTAACGAAAAAAAACAGACACATCAACTCATCAGCGGGGCCACACAATTGACAATAGCAGTACTTAGCCCAGTCTCATTTCCCTCAGAGTAAGGGATGAAAACTCGGCGGTGTACGGTCAGGTTATTAATTGAAAGGATAAGGTGGTAGTTGTATAATCTTCTACGCCAACTAGAGATTCTATGGCGGTGCTCCGTAATCTGTGTCCGAGTGTGGTGGACTGTGCCGTTAGAATGGCTTGCCTGGGCGTATGGACTGGGGAGCTCCAAGGTCATTTACGGAACTATCATGCTCGCTGTGGTGAGGCTGCAGATGCTGGGATGGTCGTCGTCTCCTTCAGTCAAGGGGTGGTATCAGATGGCGTCGCCAAACAATTCCTCTACGAGTTTCATGTGCTTCGATTCCTCGGCTTCTTTTCTGGCCTTCAGATAAGTTCTCTTTCCCTTCTTTTGTTAATTTTCTAGTAGATGCTTGTGTTCAAAGTCGTGTTTGTTTCTTTGCTAATTTGAAGATTCTGCCCGTAATTTGTATAGCGTATTTACTCGGGGTTAGGTCGCTGCTGCCCTCTCCTGTTAGACGTAAATTTGAGTCTTCATCAACAAGATTAGAGGTGGGTGCACCCACCTTTTGCCCCTCAGGAAAAAAGAAAAAAAAAAAGAAGAAGGTGGGCCACACCATTAACAACACAACTTACCAGACCGGTTGAATGTCTTGCACACATGAAAGGTTGGGAATTATTTGCGGGTGGACTTGGACTTGGACTTGAGACCTCATTAATAATCTATAGTTTGCAACTAGGAGAGGGCACCTAGTAAGGCCGTGAAGTGGTGATGTTTGATTGGGCCAGCCCCACGTGGCATGATTGGGCTGGTACCAAACCGAATACTTTCAAATATGCTTTGTAGGCCCATCTCTTACCTCTAATAGCATCACATGGCCCAATCAAAAGTCACCACATCAGGACCTTACCGTGTTGGGTGAGGCCTGGGTCTCACCAAATCCACTCCCTGGCAACTCCCAGATGCACAGAAACGTGCCCATCAACAAGCAGGCAAATGTTATTTTGAGCTTTCTATCAGGTGGACTAGACTTTTTAGATTCCGAGCTAAATATCAGGCCATTTCACACTTCAGACGGTATACCAATATACACACACACACGCAGGTGCGCACCTTTGCACACGTCTCATTAGTGTCTAATCTGATCGGTCCATGTGATGCGGAATCCCATGAAACCCAATGTGACAAATTTTCACCCTGATCTAAAATTCTGTTGGGCCACAGCAAAGAGAAATGCGAATCAAGGGAGGAAACTGTTTTCATTTTTCATGGCCCATCAAAGTTTTATATCAAAGTAAAAGGCCAGGGGAGTTTCATGAGGTGCTGCTTCACATGAACGGTTCAGATTTCGAATCCACATCACGTATGATGGGTTCTCAAAAAAGTTTGCACCAGTTCCGTGCAGGTGAGCATATATATATATATATATATATATATATATATATATATATATATATATATATATATATATATATAGTTTACTTTACGCTGAGGCCATTTGAGGTCCATCTCGGTGAAATGGTATAAATTTTTAGGCAAAATATCTAAAGCATTGTTTTCATCCAGATGGAAAGCTCACATCTAGTAGACATTTTCCATGTATACTGGTACGTGTATGACAACCTGTGGTGAACTGAGCTCCATATGAATGTAGAACTAGCCAATAGCAACAAGGTTGATGATGGTAGAATTACCCTTTTAGCAAGTTGTGGTCCATCTCAACTAATCATATTTAGGCTGCATTTCATCCACTGTGCACATGGTATACATGAATAACAACCCAGAAAATCCTCACTCAGTCATGGCCCCTCATGGGTAAAGATGAGAGGATCACTTGATCCAGTACATTGTTCTTGATCTTAACCATGATGTGTGTGTGTGTGTGTACACACACACACACACACACACATTATTCTGTCTTACAGTTCAGTTGTTTTTGTTTTTTTCGTTTTTGTTTCCTGTGCATACAGGATAGGTGTGATCCTCTCTCTTTTTGTAGGGACCCTCCCAAATGCTGTATATTTTTTTGATTAATGGAATACATGGATTCTTCCAAAAAATTAAAAAAACCATAATGGGCTCACCTGATCCAAGCACAGTGGATGAGATCTCACTAGATTAGGTGATCATGAGATGATTAATATCATCTAATGGGATTTACCCAGACCATGATTGCTTAGAATTTCTGGGTTGGTATCCATGTATACCATATGCACTGTCGATGAGGTGCAGCATGCAAAGGGTATCCAGCAGGAAAATAGCCCAAGGCCCATGGTCTGACAATCTGCCTTAACGAATTTTCATGGAATGAGTTCCACTGCGAGATCTACCCAACAGTCTGACAGAGATAAATGGCTAGGGAGAATATCACCCACTGTCGATATTTTAAGATGCACATAAGAAAGCAACCTGATAAGCGAACCAACCTGGTTTTCAGCCAGGCATTTTCACTCTGTGGTTCACACAATCAATGGTCATGACCTTGCACACGTGTGCCATTAGGCACATGCCATGAATAAAATCTTCCCCACATGCATCACCTTAGCATTTATCTTGAAGAAACTAAAGTGGCCAGTTTTCAACACAGGCAGTATACATCAAAATATAGGTTAATGGCTAGCTACGATTGATTACTATCTAAGAAATGAAGATTGTGTTTGGATGCACTGTCAAATTCATTTGAAATGTCCTTTCCTCAACATTCATTTTAAAATGGGCTGGAACTCCAAATTCCAATTTCTGTGTGTTCAAGTTGGACACACGTGGACCATTCACATTTCAATCTACTTGTGGGACGTTCATTTCAACAATCTAGATGAACCCACCCACTAACTTCCAGGGAGATCCCGTGATGACATGTCAATAGATCAAGATCAAGATGGCATTAGAATTACGTAAGGAATGCTACTAATGTGATTTCAATCATAGAATCTCTGCAGCTCCGTTCCCAGCAAATGCATGAAATGCATGTGGTGATTGGGAAAGTCGATCTAGTGGGCCAGTGCATGGATAGTCTATAGTGCAAAAATCGCAGCAACTGAACAGATCTTCACAATCCAACTGTGGTTTGTTTTTCTGGTTGAATATGGATGATTACTCCAATAACTCAGGCCACTGAACAGATGGGTACCACAGTTTATAGTTTCGTGATGTTTCTGGCTGGTTTTTCTCTCTTCTTGTTTGTTGATGTTGATTCATGGAATTATATGATAGGTGATGCCCGGTTGTTGTGTGGAGTCCACCTGAATGTTCGTACATCCTTCATTCATATCAAAGTTGCAAGTGGGTGTCCTCCCACCTCTCTCTTATAGAAAAAAAAAAAAAAAAAAAGGTAAACTTTGGCCTATAGACCATCCACATAGGATGGATACTCGACCTTCCATTATGAAGCTGTATAACAGCATTCATTTTTAGATGGTAAGATTCAGATAAAAGCATAAATTTCTTTAGATCACTGGAATGCGAAATGGTTGTCCACATCCAGCTAAGCTAAATTACTAAGCATTTCTAATATCTCAGTAGACCTCGTATTTGACTATTAGGCATTTCTTATACCACCACAATTAGTTGGGATAAGACTTAGGAGGAGGAGGAGGAGGAGGAGGAGGAGCAGGAGCAGCAGAAAAGTGGTAAAAGAAGAGGTGTAAAGTGAAAGAATATATTCTCCAACACAACAGAGGATATGGAAAAGTCAGTATGAATTTTAGATTATTAGAGCTATCCTAGAGAATTCATCATGTGTATTGGCCAAGGGACCTAGTAGAGAGAAAATTTCTCATTCTCTTGTTTGTATTGGGTCAAAAAAGAAACGCAGCTTAGAAGAATGAAAGAAACAAGTATTGCCATATGGACCATAGTATTCTAACAGAGATTGGATTTTAAGAATACGAATGCGAATATAACATTTTCTGGTCTCTAGACTTGACATTGCTCGTAAACCTCCATTAAGAGAGCTATTTGGATACTTGTGATGAAGAAAACTACTATGGGTTGAATTGATATAGACAAAGGTATGATGATGATTATGAATGTAAACAAAAAAAAAAAATTAATGCAGTCCAAGGTCTATTGAGGGTGGTCCAAGTATTCATGATTAAATTGAAGATTTTGTGAGTGAATACCTAAATGAATTGGAGAATCTCTAGTACAATTCAAGTCACTGAATTAAAAATAGTTAGCTGGTAGACAATTCATAGTTCTAAAACCCAGTGGCTCAACCCAATCTCTGCCAAGCCAACTGGGTTGATAACATTTCAAGACACTGGAAAACTTGCTCATAGGTCTGACTCGGTCAAGACTTGAGTATACATCATCTCATGGATTTAGATGAAACAACATGACTCCTGGAAACTTGAGAGAAATCACTTGGTTTAATGAAAACCAAGTAAGCTGGTTGGCGATTTTTTATAATGAAAGGAATCCAAGCTGGTGAGATCTTCACTGTGAAACCAAACACTCATGCACCCAGTCATTGGCAGCTTCTTTGCTTTACCAAGCATGTTAATTATGCACAAATATATATATATATATATATATATATATATATATATATATATATATATATATATATATATATATATATATTTGTCCTTTAATTATTAGATACCAAGCCAGGTCAAGTTAAAGCCTCCGAGTTAACCCAACTGGATATCGGGCCAAGCCAAGTTTCAGGTTTTGGAACTATGATACTGTGAGAAGTAGGAGTGGCTGCAGGAGTGAAAATAAGGTAAGAAAGAAACTATTTGAGGACCTACAGTATCCACAAAAACATTAAATTCTGATGCATGAACCGCTCCTTAATTAGACTAATCATGCCACTAAGGAATGCTTAGGAGGAGCCTGAGATGGCTCAAAAACTACAAACTGAAGTAGCCAAAACAATTACAACTCCCAACAACTTTTAAACAAGATGCCCACTCCCTTATAAAGACCCTTGCCATATAGACAACCTCCTTGACTGGGAGGCATACATCCCAAAAGCATTTTTCATTTCATCCCTCCCACCCCCATCAACACCCATGAGATTGCCATTATGACCAACTTCCGGATAGCTTTCTTTCCTTCCGTGAGCCCCATACTGTGTCAAGCCAAAAGAAGATCGTCAAACAAAGCTAACCTACCCACAACTTGTTGAACATACCAAGGAAGCACCACCACACCTCAAAAGAAAAGGGGCATTGGATAAGGAGGTAATCAACTGATTTTTCATTTGCCAACCACATCAAACAAGCGTTAGGTATCACCATAGACCTTTTCTAGAGGTTATCTATGGCAAAACAATTCTCTATTCTCGCCAGCCAAACAAAAACTGCAACTTTTGAAGGAGCCCTATAGGAACAAATGAAAGACATTTGGGCATATTGGGGGCCCTACGAAGAAGAACGAAGTAGATCATAGAAGTAGAGGACCATGAGGGGCACTGATTTGTCCTTGAGCCACACCATTCTGTCCTTATCCCACGGTACTAGAAGAGAGCTTTAAGCATTGCTGCTGAATGGTGCGGTCCCAGTTGATGGGAGAATTCAGACAAAGGGTATCCATTTAGTATCTAAATGCAATTGCTGCAGTGACAGAGATGGGGCTACTTCAGCCATTGAGACGTTGGACCATCTGTTTTCTGTGGGCGTGCTAGCCAAAAAGGTATGGGCTCATTTTGGCCCATTTTTGGCATTTCTCACAAGGCTGAACTTTCTGTAAGAGGCTGATATTTCCAATGGTAGAGGGAAGCTTCCCTAGGGGACATTTTCGCCTCATTAAAGGGGTTAGTTCTTGCTTTATCCTGTGGGAGATCTGGATAGAGCGTAATGGTTACAGATTTGAAGGGATTGAGGTAAATGTTTTCAAAGCCATCTACCGGGTTAAGAGAGGGTTGGTGTGGCTTTTCCCATATCTTCCTCATCCTAGGGGCCCCTCCTTTGTAAGCCCAATTGGCTCTTCGATCCCTAGGGATCACCTTGGGCTCCCTCCAAATGAAAACCATGTCTATAGTCTCCTGGTTGAAACCGGAAGAGGGTTGGGTGAAGCTCAATGTTGATGGATTGGTCAAAGGAAATCCGGGTTCTTCGGGAGGAGGCGAGATCCATAGAGGGAGTAGAGGGACAGTTCCTATTCGCTTTTCCAAGTGGCTAAGGGATTGGGTCCAACAATAGAGCGGATATTTGAGCACTCTTGGAAGGGATCTCCTATTGCCGAAGCTGTGGGTTTTCTAACATTGAGGTGGAGAGTGATTCCAAAATTGTTGTTGAATTGCTCATCAACGGCCCCGCGTCGAAATGGAAATTCTGGTATTGGTGGTCCAAGTTGCAATCCCTCAAGAGGGATACTCAAGTTCATATCTGTCATATTCTGAGGGAAGTCGATGGTGCAGCTGATGGCTTGGCCAGATTGGGCAGCAATGCCCAGGGGTACTGTCTCTTCCATCGGGTTTCGGACCTTCTGCAATCCATCAGGGCATGTTGTTCCTTGATTGGGTGGGGCTAGGTAATATCCTAGAGAAATAGGGGCTTGTCGTTTTTGGAGGTTTGTGTTGGCTTGCGTATAGGATAGGAGGTCCTTCGGGTATTTTTGGTGTGGGGGTCCTCCCAAATTTGAGTTCTCTGTACAACCTCTTTAGTTTTTTAGTATTATTTTCTTTAAAATAGAAAAGAAAAAAGAGAGCTTTAAGCACGCTCCAAGAATCTCGCGAATTTCTCTACGTATTCATCCCAAAGGTATCTTCCTCAAGGAGGGAACCACATGACTCCGTCACCGCAAAAAGAATAGCAAGAGGAGAATAAATTATTTTTCTCCAAAGTTGAGCTTGCTAGGCTTGGAAAATCAACCTATAGGGGAGACTAGCCAACCTAGGTATCTTCTCAAAAAGAAACCTTATCTCCCTTTTTACTTTATGGTAGAGATCGCCTTCCACACTCCAGATGCCTTTAAGAGAGAAGAACTCTTCCCCCACCAATTTTTTCTTATCTTGCCTACCTTGCCACACGAAATTGTGTCTTATTCTATACAGCCTTTTTAAAAAAAAAAAAAAAATTTCTGGAGAAAGTTGGGAGCACACCACCTGTACGTGACTTTGTTTAAATGCTAAAATGTTGTACAAAACTTTGGCTGGGTGCCACAAAATAATTGGGTCTCGCCTATCGTATAGATCCACCATACAACACTATGCCTAGACAAGAAATAAAACATTCAACCAGCATGACCACATTATAAGAAGATGAAGCACAATGACAAGAGACCCTAGTAACAATTGACCTCTGCTACCAAAAACATCCCTCGAGGAATTACCCGGAGACGGGGCAGCACCACTTTTTTGCTGGAAGGCTGCAAAATAGACTCTAGTGACCCAAGCATAGACCTACTATCAAAGAATTGAAGTGAAAGAGCCAAACCCAATTCGTACAACCTCTGCTCCAACAAATCGTACTATCAAATAAAAAAATTCCAAGGAAACACAGCATGCTACAAAAGTAGCCCAACCATCAAGCCAACCAGGAAGTAACGTTGCATCATTGCCAACCCAATCAGAACATGATACCGAGCCAATCTAGCCATTTAGCCATCTAGACAGCACACCAAGCATTACAACTACAACAGCCTCCATTGCCAGCTGAAAAACAGGTATAGAGTTTGAGCATTTGTAGAGGGACATGTAGTAGAATGACAAATTAGATAAGGCTAATTTATTTGGAGTTATTTGACCCATAAGGATAGGTATCAACCCTTCCACTTTGCTAGCTCTCTTTTGAACCTTTCACGACCTTATCCCATAATTGCTTAGCCAAGTTTTCAACACAAAGAAGAAGGCCAATATAGGTTTGATGGGAAGGTGCCCGCCCTACACCCAAAAATTTCCACCATCTGCTCCACCTCCACCCTGTCCTAATGAACACCTAACATCTCACTTATAGAGATATTTACTTTGAACCCTGACTTCACTTCAAAGTATCGCACAAGCTTCAATAAATTATCCACCATACCATCACTAACTTTGAAAATACAATAGTGTCATTAGCAAACGGCAAATGGGAAATTGGAGGAGTATCTTTCTTCACGCTAAACCCTTGGATGAGGCCAATTTCTTGACCTTTTTCCATCATTCTGCGAAGCACTTTCACCACCATAAGAAATAGGAAGGACGAGAGATGGTCACCTTTCTGAATGCCTGTCAAACTTTTATATATATATATATATATATATATATATATATATAACCTTTGGGAGGACCATCAACTAGCACAAAAACTTTATAAACCGAATGTATTCTCTCATCCATCCTCTCCACTTTGAGCCACACTCCATCCTTCATAGCATACAATCCAAAAAGTCCTAGTCAACATAGTCATAAGCCATTTTGAAATCCAGCTTACGTACTATTCCTATTATACCTTCCTTGAACTAAGAGTTGAAGCACTCATGAGTTAAAAATGCATTGTCTATGATGTCTTCCTACTACAGATAACGCTAGGCAAGATTGCCCACAATCTGGTTGCTACGACTCCCCCCGTTCTCAAATTTAAACTTATCACTCTAAAGTCCAACCACTTCGCACCCAACATCTTTGGGATGTTAGCAATGAAAGAAACTCATAACTCTACCATTAACTGCCCCCTATCATAGAATTCTAGAAAAAAATCTCGTACTGGCCATCCTTCACCACTTTCCAGAAGACGTGGAAAAAAGGCATGATGTATTATCCTCTATAGTAAGTCAGCTTCATCACTAGACAAAAAAAAAAAGTTAGCTTCATCAATAGACAAGTGACTGAAACTCAAGTAATCTAGCTTTGGTCTGTCCCAACCTTCCCACAACAATAAGTTCTTATTAGATTGTACCACTGAGGTGCACACTTGATTTTTCTCCTCCACTCTTATACCATCCACAACAATGCTTCTAATCTTGTTATTTCTAACTTAAGTGATAGCAATGCTATAAAATAACTTATTTCTCTCACCCCTCTTAAGCCATGTAGCTATCTACCTCAGTTGCCATTTAATTTCTTCCTATTTTACATAGTTTGAATAGTAATCGGCCAACTTCATCCTTAGGGTTGTCAACATTGTCCCTTCTGCCTTTACATCAATAGCTTAAAATATATTTTTCATTCCAACCTCCCTTTCTCCCAAGAGTTCCCTCTTCCACAACTTGGTCTTCTCCTTCAAAAGCTAAGCCAATGAAGCCTTTAACTTCAAAATATAAATAAATAAATAAAATAAAATAAAAAATGAAGCCTTTAACTTCAAAAGACTCTTACTAGCCTCTCACCAACTTCAGTTAGCTCTTCTCTTCACACTACATGAGAAAAATTGGGTGGTGCTTGGAACCGGCTTGCATAACACCTTCCTATGTCACCAATGGAAAATTTTCCACACATCTGGGAAACACCAGAAATCTAACTTGGACATAATGGCACTTTCTTGCCCATTGGTCTAAGTAAACTTGACTCTGCCCAAGGGAAGGTCCACTAGCTTGTGTTTTTCTACCCTGCTCAAGAGGTTGTTCATACTGTAGGTAATGTTCCCAATGTTAGACCTCTCATAGGGAATTCTTATAATATTAAATTGTGCCCTAGTCAAAAAATAAAAAATAAAATTGTGCCCCAGGCACCAAGAGAGATCTGGTCTACTACACAGTTTAATTAGCGTAAACCAGAAGTCCTGCCACCAAAGTACCTAGTTTGGCCCATACAATGTGGTAAACATCCATCTGAAGCATGATGACAGATCCTTTAGCAACATCATTACCGAGAATGCCCTGTTCCACCACTCCTTCCTAGCCCAAACCGAGGAATCCCAAGCTACCATAATCCATCTGATGCAGGACAAGTAACCACTTGCTCTAAAAGCTTGAACTGATAGTGTGGTGAATCAATCCCTTTTATCTCATAACCCAAGATCCACAATATCCTATGGATTGGGCCCTTGGCCAAACCCCCACTTGTGGGCGCTACATCACATGGGTGGGGCCTGCCTCAAATAAGTCACCCACCCTAAGTGTGCCCCTGCATCCCATAAGTCATCTCATTCAAGCCCGGTGTGAAAATTCCCCTGCATTAATCACCCCCGGTGTCGAGTCTCGAACATGAGACTTCTTATTCAAATACCACTTTGATGGAGGACAACTAACCACTTGGTCAAAAAGCTCGAATTGATAAAGCATGGTAAGCAATTCCTTTATGTCATAGCCCGGGCCCTACGTCGCATGGGTTGGGTCCTCGACCGAACCCCACCCTTGGGCCCCACATCACATGGGTACCCCTCACACGACCACCCATCCTGAGTGTGCCCCTGCATCCCACAGGCTACCCCAATTGAGCTCAGTAGGAAAATGCCCCTACATCACTATCTGGTGGAGTCAATGCCAACTTCGTCTCCTTCTCCCCTATATTCATGTTCCCAACATGCTTCTCTTTGAGATGGGAGTTCACCAGCGCATCCTCATAGGACTTTTCGGCACTTTTAGTCCCATTCCCTCTTCTCGACACTCTTGATCCATCCACCCTTTACTTGAAGAATTACCACCTCCTTTACCTATCCCACCCTTTCAAAAATTCAAATTTTTTTTTTTAATATCCTTTTTCATTTATAAATGATCAGTTTACAAGTGTAGGTCATTCGGGCCCTCATAGGAAAACACTACTTAGGGCCTATCATCAGAGAATACAAACATGTATAAAACACGAGATGTGAGAGCAAAATGGCCATAGGGAAGGGCGGGCGAAACTATCCCGCTAAATTGAGAGCCTGGCCCCATCGCACCGCCCCGAGGCCCACTTTGTCAAGGAAACAGCTACCTCTAACACGACGAGGAAGGAGGGAGAACTGCCTGATGAGGGAGGACGTTTGAGAGACGTTGGCTAGATGGGCCATCCCATCAGCTGGCTCATTTCCTTCTCTGAAAATATGAGCGAAACTGATACGACCAATGTCATTAAACCTCCTAATGCGAGACACCCAAAAGGACCACTTCCAGGCATGTTAAACTATGCCGTTCAGGAAATCTATCACCAGTTTAGAATCAGATTCCACCGCAATGTTTTGTAGACCCAGCTAAAAATAGTGGTCGAGGCCATCATGAATTGCTCGCAGTTCGGCGAAGATGTTGGAGCCTGGTCCGTAGGCAGCTATGAAACCGAAAATAAAATCTCCCTTCTGGTTACGGCAAATCTCCCCTCCACCCGAGGGGCCCGGGTTCCCATTGCAGAACCATCCACGTTCAGTTTACACCATCTCAGTGGAAGTTGCTGCCATTTGACAATTAGCAGAGTATCAGAGAAGTGATGAAAGCTAGCGATCCCCATATCACCCACAAGGGTAGCGCTAGACGAAAGACTTAGTGTGTCAGGGAACAGGTTGACAAGAGCATATAGATCACGTTTCACTTTCTCCTTGATGGCCATAGCTTGGAACCGTGAACCATCATACCTGGCGGCATTCCTTGCCTTCCAGATATGCTAGAGAATTATACATGGAATGATTTTTTGGAGATGAGATATTTTACCATTGGGAGTTGCCGCGAACCACCACGCAGAAAGAATTTTTCCAACTAATGGAATGGAGGGGCTGGGAATACCGAATAAACACCTAAAGAAATGCCAAGTTTCCGTTGTGGCAGGGCAAGCGGCAAAAACGTGATTCAGAGTTTCCACATCCCTATAAGGCACAGAAGAAAACGTGCTACATTCACAGCAGGAAGCAAGATTGACACCACGTTTCTGAATTTCCGCGTCTAGTGGCACTGCTTTGTGAAGAAGGCGCCAAACAAAAACCAAGATCCGAGGAGGTAGGCAGAAATGCTGTTCCGGTGGATAGTGCGATGCAATCTCGGGGATTTCAGCTTGCGTCAAAATGTGTCTACTGCGACAGCCATTCCTTTGACATCGAATCTCCGCTACACCTATTCCTTAATAGCTGGTTGGTGCAAACTGTTTGGCTGGCCATTGGCAGTTGGATTGGCATTAATGTTATGCCGGCGACTTCAGTTGAAGCGAGGTTGGCATGATGGTGGGCAGCTGGTACGGCCAGACATCGAGGATCGGTAAGTGTTATTTAATGTCATGCTTTATTATCTGGAAAGTGTGGAAAGCGCGCAATGCAGCCTGTTTTGAGGGCCGTTCGGTGTCCCCTGATAGAGTAGTAGAAAAAATCAGAGTAGCAGCAAAAATCAGATGGTGGGATGCCTTCATTTTCGATAACGTGAACGGTGGAGGTGCGCCTAGGTTGTCATTGTCTGGCTTCCCTTCTAATGTCAATCCTGCTTGCAAACCGGAGGTGATAAGGTGGAATAGACCAATGCCCGGTTGGGTCAAAATTAACGTAGATGGTTCTACCAGGGGGAATCCTGGAAGTTCTGGTGGAGGGGGAGTTTTTAGAGGGGAGGGGGGATTTCATTTTTACCTTTTCAAATGGTTATGGTTTTGGGACTAACACGGTTGCCGAGCTGCGAGCGGTGCATGATGGCCTGCTTAACGGTATCAGGAGGGGCTTCCATCATATCGTCATGGAGTCAGATTCGAGACTGGTAGTGGATCTGATTAATGGGTTGGCGTAGCTATGCTGGAAATGGAGGGCATGGTTGTTTAGAATTAATCAGTTGAGACGGCAGGGTACAGTACATGTGGTGCACGTCCAAAGGGAAGGGAACATGCCAGCAGATTCTTTGGCTCGTTTGGGTAGTGCCTCTGAATCCCAGGTTTCTTTCGAGAATCTTTCAGATCTGCCTCGTCAGGTGTGAGGTAACGTTTTTCTCGACAAAGTTGGTTTGGGTGCGATTAAGATGGGCTGATTCCCTTTGGGTGTTTTTTGTAATTATTTCCTCTGTTTTCAGGATGGGTCTCCTTTTTTTTTATCGGAGCCTCCTGATGTATAGGTTTTTCCTTTTGGGGTTGATCATTGAAATGCAGAGATACGTTAAAAAAAAAAAAAGGTTGAGATCGCTTGCATAGGTTCCATGCCGAGTGGATTGAGAATACTCCATTGGGGGTAAACGACCAGATCCGCGAGTCTGGGCTTCCAGAGGTGCAAAAGTTGGCTTGGAACAGAAAATCAATAATCTGTTGCGGCAGGAAGGAAAAGGCTTAGGACGGGGGCAAAGGGCCGGTTTTGCCCAAAACCTGATTCACCGATATTGAAAGAAGGTGCGGGGGAACTGGGGACTCGGCTAGCAAGGACAAAGCACCTAATCCAATCCAGTTATCTACCCAAAATTTACAGGTAACCAGGCCGATATGCTAGCGCGTGTGCCGATTGAGAAGGGGAAGGAGATCCTGGAGTTTCTTCCAGATAGGGGATGCACAATGCATAGATTGAGTGGGACCGAGGACAGGGTGATACTTAGAAGCCATGAAAAATTTTCACAGGCTTCCCCCCTCCTTAAAATTTGTTATCTAAGCCAGCTTCATTCTCAGCGCCTTCATAGTATCCTCCAACAGTCTTATTCCTAACCCCCCCTCAAAAGTTAGGAAAACAATGGATTTCCAACTAATCCAGTGGAGCTTTTTCTTACCTGTAGCCCAGCCCCACAAAAAATTGGCAAACATTCGTTCCAGCTGGGAAAGCACCTTGGAGGGGATCACCATGGCCGCCAAGGAATGAACCAGAATGCTATTGAGGACATGGTGAATAAGAACCAGTCTCCCAGCTTGAGAGAGGCAACAAGCACGCCAACCACTAATATGGCTCTCAATCTTTCTGATTAGGGGCTGAAACTCGACCGACTTCACATTACCGAATGCTAGCGACACCCGTAAATAGATGAGTGTCAAGGAGCATTTTGTAATTCCAAGCTAATTCTCAATTATTCTGATTCTAACTGAAGAGATTTTGGAGGAGCAAAAAAGAGCACTTTTGCGGAGGTTGAATTTTTCGCCCGACGCCCTTTAGTAAGTTTCCAGGAAATCAGAAAGGGAACAGAGAGATTTTTTACTTCCATTAGTGAAGACCAGGGTGTCATCTACATAGAGCAAATGAGAGACTTGGAGGCAGCCCCTTCGGAGATGAAATGGTAAGCACCTACCCAGAGATACTAGGTTTTTAATCCCTCTACTTAGGACCTCAGCAGTAAGAATAAATAAAGTTAGGGATAAAGGATCCCCCTGACGGATACCCCGGGATGACTTGAAAAACCTTACCGCTTCGGCATTGACCATGATTGAGAACCAAGCATTATTCCAGCACATCTCGACCATGTACACCCAAGAAGAATCGAAACCAAACTTAAGCAGTACCTGTTTCAAGAAATTCCAGTCAAGGAGATCATAGGCCTTCTTCATGTCTAATTTCAAAATAATATTGCCCCCTCAAGATTTCCTATTAAGGTCCCTCACCAATTCTTACACCAGCGCGATGCTTTTGGCCATAGACCGACCCTTCACAAAAGCACTCTGCTTAGGGGATAATAGACCTGGGAGCACTAAGCTTAGACGAGCTGAAATGACACTAGCGATGATTTTGTAGAGAGTTGCAAAGACTCGGAAATTCGAGAAGGTTTTTGGGGCCGCGTGCTTGGGAGTCAGACAGATGAGGGTGGCTGTAACCGCTCTGGGGAAGCTCCCACCTTGGAATATGTACACAGCAGCCCAGTGAAGATCAACCCCGATAGTATCCCAGCAAGCTTTGAAAAAACTTCCAAAGAATCCATTTGGGCCTGGCGCTTCATTGCAGGGAATGGCCATAACAGCCTGGTGGACTTCGCACAAAGTGGGAGGGCCCAGCAATGTGATGTTTTGGTCCTGCAAAATGATATTAGGGATAACATGCAAAGAATAAGGGGTAATCAAAGTATTACTTGCTGCAAAAAGCTCAAAGAAATATTCTACTGCTACGGCTTTAATGGATGAGAGATCGTCCACTCTGCGACCATCAGTAAGGTCAATGAATCTAATGGTCATCCTTCGTTGCTTCTCAGAGGCCGCTAAATGAAAAAGCCTTGTGTTTTTGTTGCCCTTAGCCAGCCAATGCACCCTGGATTTCTGCTTCTAGTAAATCTCCTCCAAAAGATACAAATTCTTCAATTCTGCATTAGTGGCCTGACATAAATTAAGGTGAAAGTCATCTTCCGAGTCAGGGAGAGGGTCGGTTGATAGTTGCTGCTCTAGGGCAGCTAAATTGGCCTCAACTTCCTGGATCCTGGTGAATATGTTGCCAAAGACATCTTTATTCCAGGTCCTGAGAGCGCGCTTGACAGCCTTGAGCTTGAGGAGAATGTTGAACATGGGATGATCAGCTACTTCTGAGCTCCACGCCTGTCTAACAACCTGCTGAAAACCATCGTGCTGAATCCACATTCATTGAAATCTAAATGCTTTGGGAGCAACTGAAACATGACGAGGAAGGGTGTGGAGAAGAGGAGCGTGATCTGAGCTAATTCGAGGCAAATGTTCCACGAAGAAAGATGGAAAAGTGGTGTTCCAAGCTTCATTAATGAGGACTCTGTCTAGCCTGGCCCACACTCTCGAGGTACCCGAATGATTATTGCACCATGTGAAACGTGGTCCCACGAATCCCACTTCCAATAGGCTGGCATTGTTGATCGCTTCTACAAATTCCTCCGAACTACAATTATCCAGGAGCCTCCGACTTCTTCTTTCATCAACGCTAGCAACGGCGTTAAAGTCTCCACTAACCGCCCATAGACCTTACAAGGAGCCTGCAAGATCCGATAATTCCTGCCAAAGAGTTCTCCTGTGACTACGATCACAGCTAGCGTAAACAAAAGTCAAATAAAACTGGGAGCTTAGGTGCTGAATGGAGAGCCCAACTGTTAACGCCTGCTCAAACATAGAAATCATAGAGAGAGTGATGGCATTGCTGTAGAAAAGCCATATCTTACCTCCGACTGCAGCATTTGAGCAGGAGGCATGAAATCCCAACTTGAGACCTATTCCCACTCGCTTATCATCACCAATCATAGGTTCCAAAATCGCTACAAGCCACGAGCTGTGGGAGGTCACCAACCTCTTCACAGACCTAATGGTCCTAGCATTCCCAATGCCACGAACATTCCAGGTAAGGATCTTATCCATGAGTTACACTGTTAGGCATCTCATCCCCGAATTGAATTCGCCTCTTCCTAGAGGAGTCACCTGCTGAATTTTCTACCACAGAAATAAGTTGAACACAAACGCCCTGCGGGGAGGGAGCACTGGGGATCAAAGAAGTGGGACTGCCCTACTTGTTAGTTTTTTTAAATTGATGATCGTGCAGCTTTCGGGAAAGTTCTTTACAAACAGGGTGGGAAACTCCAAAACAGGGTTGGGTGTAGAGCCAATCCTCACAGCCAACGATCCTCTAGACCCTTCCTCTCCCTTACCCTTATCACTGTAACTCTCCTCAATACCTCTTGGCCCCTCATCTTCCAGATATTACAACCCAATTGTCTTCCTCTCTATTCACTCATTTTGATGCCCTCCAATCATCTAAGCTCATGCTCAAGCTTTCTTTTTTTAGAAAAAAAGATACATTTCATTGACAAAAAAATCACTCATGCTCAAAGCTTTCATATGTCCTACCCCCTTATCCTCTCCAATTCCTTTATTGGCTACTAACCTTGTTGTAGCTCCACCTCCTTCTTCGCTGTGATCATTGGCCTTCGTATGCATCAGCTTCGTATGCATCAGCCTTAATGCTCCAGGTCCCCTTTATCCTAAGACCCTATTGCTCCACCTCCTCCAACTATTATCATCGACCTCTATTGTCTAGCAACCTCTCTGTGTTGTGACCTTGCTACTCCAAGTTCCTTCTCTCCTGAGGCTCTATTTCCATCATCAATGTTGATCATTTGAAGAACCTCCCTCTTAAAAGATCAACCTCGATAGCTACTTCTTAGATCTACATGCAATCGTCTTCCCAATCTTAAAGGCAAGCGCATACCTACCTCTTATATTTCTTTCAATTTATTAGGATGACCATTCTTTCTTGGTGAGATTTTGGTCCATGAGTTGGGAGGGTGTAAAGTTTTGTTTTGTTTGGATCTCTTTTGTTTAAAGAGCTAGAATTGGTGTGGGAAGGATTATTCTTTGTTGGTATGCTTTTGGTCCCTAAATTGGTAAAACAAAATAAATAAATAAATAAAATAAAAAATCCTTCATGCTTATTAATTCATAACAAGTGGGGTGAAAACAGAAAAGAAGAATCATGCAATCATAACTTCTAGTAGAGGTAAATCTAAGGTTGTCTTTACTAGAGCTTCAGTGCTTGATACAAACACAACTGTAGATTCAGCTTTATTCAGTGGTTCTTTTGGAATGGAGCTTTGCCTGAATAGAGGTATTCAAAAGGTGGTTGTGGAGTCTAACTCCCAGCTCGTGGTTAATTTCTTGCTGGGTACTTCTAATTCTGCCTGGAAATGGGGGTACTGGATCTCTAGGATCGACCAGCTCAAGCACAAAGGGCAATTTCAGTTTGTTTATATTTTCAGAGAAGGTAATGTGGCGGCAGACACAATGGCCTGCTTGGGGAGTAGGAATCAATCGTCTTCCCCGGTGGTTCGCCTTGATGACCTGCCGGTTCATGTTCGAGGTCTCTTGTTCCTTGACAAGGTGGGGCTAGGTTCCATTAGGGAAATAGCTAGGGGGGAGTTGGGTTGTGCTTAGGCGTTTATTTTGCAGTTTGGTTGTCCTGGTTTTGTTTGGGGCATCTCTTTGTTGGATGGGGTTGTTCCCTTTCCTCCTCCTTCATTCTTTTGAGAGTTTTGCTTTGTTCCCGTTTTTATGATAGGATTCCCCTAGGTTCTTTTATTCCTTAGGGAATCCCGAATGTAATCGATGATTGTTATATGAAAAGCTCGAAAAAAAAAAAAAATAGCAATAGCGACATCAATTTCATGACTACTAGAAAATTGGACTAGTGGTAACTGAATTGGATTTCATGGGATGCTTTGTTAGAGGATGCATCTACGACTCTGGGTGCATCTGTGGTGGTGTGGAGTTGTGGCTTTTCAGCGTTGCCTTCTTCCCCCTCTTTCGCCATAATAGTGGCTTTTTTTCTGTTTGGAAAAAATCTTAGTTGGTTGTTGTTGGGCATGTTTTAAGGCCTGAAAAGCATCAACGACCCAGATCATGTGTCTGTTGGGCTTTGGGTGGATGAATCACACCTAAAAGAGCTCCCCCTTGTCATTAGTTGTAGTAATGAGCCAGGGAATGCGGGTTTTTATTTCCTGTCTAGATCATTTGTAGAAGGGATCATTGGTGTTATTGCACGTTGGTGTTGATGCAGATGCGGATTTCTAGGTTTACAATGGAGATATGGCTTTTCAGTCTCGCATTTAGAGATTCGGAATGATTGGGGTTGTGTATGGTGTCCCCTTGTTCAATAGAGGCTTTTCTCTTTACCGTGTCCCTGGTTCCTTTTTCTTTCTTTCATCTTATATATTTTGTTGGTTTATTGTGAATTTATACAATAGGTAAGGCCCATATCTTTTTGTAGTTCCCACTCAAATGATTGTACATCGCCTTTTCAAATAAACAAAGTTACAATTGGTGTCCTCCCAACTTTTTGCAAAAAAAAAACTTCCAATAGAGCTACATCCTTCCATGCAATTATAACCTCAACCAAATATTTGTGAGAATAGAAAAAGATAGTGTGTTTTTCAATGGTTAAGTTAGTATATAATAGCATGGCAACTAAATTGAAAGGATTGGACGACTATTGCAGATCCGATGTTAATCTTTAATGTATCCATTTCACACATTTGGTGTAATGCGAGTCTTGGCAATAATAGATTATAGTAATACGAGTGTTGGACCAATATTAGATATCTAATGCCCTCTTAACCTCAAATATGTTCATACTTGCCTCAAATTTTTGCTGAAGCTTATATCCCACAAACAAGGAGCCTTCATACAGGGTCGTTCTATAGCTGAAAATATTGCCCTCATGCAGGAGATGGTCAGGGAAATCAATAGAAAGGCTCGTGGAGGTAATATAGTGCTCAAATTAGATATGAAAAATGCTTATGATAGGGTGGATTGGGAATTCCTTACGCAAGTCCTAAGGCAGTTCGGGTTCAACGAGAAATGGGTGAGCATGATGAAAAAATATTGGGGAAATAGCTGGTTTTCTGTGCTCATTAACGGCGAAGCGACGGGTTATTTCAAGTCCTCCAAAGGACTTCATCAGGGAGACCCGTTATTGCCGACTCTATTCATTTTGGTCGGGATTTCTGTCAGCCCTTCAAACTCCGGCAGGGGATTCAAGTCGCTCATGGGCCGAGGTTTCTATTAGCCCTTCAAACTCCGGTAGGGATGCCTGTTGATCTCCCATCCTCTTTATGTTGATGACATGGTCTTGTTCCTAAATGGGGGCTGTGTGTCACTCTAGGCTGTGAAAGATTTCATGGCTTCCTCCAAAGCATCGTCTGGGCAGAGATGGTTAACTACCATAATAGTTCCTTCCTCTACTCTGATAAGCTGTCCACTGGCAGGGTCAGGGCTATTGAGCACCATCTGGGGATCGTTAGGTCTAGAGCAGTGGCCCGCTACTTGGGATTGTCGATTGCAAGGGGAAGGGTGAAACAATTCGATTTCCAGTTTTTCTTGGACAAGATAGAGAAGCGGATCAGCAGTTGGAATGCGAGATATCTTTCATAGGAAGGGAGGGAAACTTTAATTTGACACGTCTAGGGTAACATCCCAGTCCATGCCATGGCTGCTTCCCCAATCCCAGTGCAAGTCCTAGCAGCGTTGTAGAGGCGTTTTGCTAACTTCTTCTCGAGGTGGGCAGAAGGCAAGAGGAAGCTCCACAAGATCTGTTGGAAGATGATTACAAAGCTTAAAAGCAGAGGGCTAGGGGGATCAAAAACCTGAAAGAGGTGATGAAGGCCCTTCGATTTAAGATGGCATGGGCTGTTAAGTTCGGTGATGGAGACAACCTATCGATAGTGCTCATGAGAGTGAAACACCATCGTGACCTATGTCCTCTTGAGCGGGGTCATGCGTCAACTACTCCCTCTCCTCTCTGGAAAAGCATTAGAACTTTATTCCCATCTCTATTAGAGAGAGTGCAATGGTATGTAGGTTAAGGGGACTGTAACCTCTGGCGAGATAACTGGACTAGTCTTGGCACTTTGGAGCATCAGGCTGATATGCCCATCCGGAAGACCTCTTGTCGCTAAAAGTTTGGGACTTCTTATGAGCGGAAGGGCCCCTCCCCCTATCCTCAGCCTTTTCTTATCTCCCCGAGGAGGTGTTGGACTTCATCTTCCAGGGTGGCTTCTGTACTTTGGAGGATAGGGGGATTCTGGTTTTTAGCCCCTCGATCCTTTAGGCAAATTCACAATGAAATTATCATCGAAGCTATGCAAAGATAGTAAGCAGCGCAGGGTGTGGGCGCACTGGGTGTGGCACTCAAAAATGTCCCCCACGATGAAATTAGCATGGGACCTTCATGTGGATACTGTTGCAGGGAGCCATCTTTGTAGAAGACAAAGTCCAGTCTCAAGGGATCCAGTTGGCGTCTAAGTGCGTCTATTGTGGGTCTTCTCAGGATCAACAACCTATAATATAATTATCAAACCATCTTTTCCTCTACGGAAACCTCGCATTGACAGTTTAGCATCACTTCGGGGCCATTTTGGAAATTCCACTCATGCAGGAATAAGCGGTGCAAGGCAAGTTGCGTTTGTGGTGGCTCGCTCCACCTCTAGGGGGCAGTATTACTACCCTGTGTGAGAAATGCTATCGGATTCGACAGAAAAAGCATCCCGGTTGCAGCCATGACTACTCGTGTTAAGTGGTGGGTAAATGCGCTGAGTAAAGGCATGTTAGGGCCCAGATCCCAATCCATGGCCAACGCGCTATCCCTCAGGGTGCTACGTGTTGTGGCTCTAATTCCTCAAAGGGTAAAGACTGATATTATGAAGTGGATAAAGCTTCCAGAAGGTTGGGCTAAATTGAACATAGACGGGTCAGCCAAAGGCAAATCAGGATGTCGGGAGGAGGCAGAATTTGTAGAGGGGGTTTACTCTTTGCATTCTCGGCTGAGTACGAGGTGGGCTCCAATAACAGAGTAGAGTTGCATGCAGTTTATGACATTCTAACCCATTGCCTGAACCTGCGCTTGTCCAAGGTAGAGGTAGAATCAGAATCCCAAGTTCATGGTGGACTTTTTAAATGGAAGGTCTCAAACGGCTTAGCACTAGAGGTACTGGTCAACCAGGATTGGTAAGCCGAAGCAAAGAGGAAAAATTAGTTTTGGCCATGTCCTGTGAAAAGGGAATGCCCCGGCAGATGGGTTGACCCACCTAGGGAGTGAGCTTCAGGGCAGTTCCCTTGTTCGACAGGCATCGGACCTCCCTCCTCAGATTTGAGGTCCGTTGTTGCTAAATAGAGTCGGGCTCAGTTCCATTAGACAGTCCCTAATGGGAGTTTTAAGATAGGTCTCTTAGATAGGTTGCTTGATATAGACCCTAATGATAGGCTTCCTCAGGGTCTTTTTCTCCTTGGGGAAGCCCGAAATGTCCATGGTGATGTATAGCTTTATATGAGAAATGAAATTGTCCTTTAAAAAAAAAATACCTACTAAGAGGTAACATGGTTACGAATGGTTTAGCGAGGTTAGCTAGTGAAGGGTGCCCCAGTAGATTAGCGAGGTTAGACCCTGTGACGGTCTAACCCATTGCCTGAACCTGCGCTTGTCCAA
Source organism: Magnolia kwangsiensis (assembly GCA_037074715.1). NCBI lineage: Eukaryota > Viridiplantae > Streptophyta > Magnoliopsida > Magnoliales > Magnoliaceae > Magnolia > Magnolia kwangsiensis. The sequence goes on from CM073583.1 coordinate 93,346,221, forward strand.
GGTAGAGGTAGAATCAGAATCCCAAGTTCATGGTAGACTTTCTAAATGAAAGATCTCAACCGACTTAGCACTGGAGGTACTGGTCAACCAGGATTGGTAAGCCGAAGCAAAGAGGGCAAATTAGTTTTGGCCATGTCCTGAGAGAAGGGAATGCCCCGGCAAATGGGTTAACCAGCCTAGGGAGTGAGCTTTAGGGCAGTTCCCTTGTTCGACAGGCATCGGACCTCCCTCCTCAGATTTGAGGTCCGTTGTTGCTAAATAGAGTCGGGCTCAGTTCCATTAGACAGTCCCTAATGGGAGTTTTAAGATAGGTTGCTTGATATAGACCCTAATGATAGGCTTCCTCAGGGTCTTTTTCTCCTTGGGGAAGCCCGAAATGTCCATGGTGATGTATAACTTTATACGAGAAATGAAATTGTCCTTTAAAAAAAAATACCTACTAAGAGGTAACATGGTTACAAATGGTTTAGAGAGGTTAGCTAGTGAAGGGTGCCCCAGTAGATTAGCGAGGTTAGACCTTGTGACGGTCTAACCCATTGCCTGAACCTGCGCTTGTCCAAGGTAGAGGTAGAATTAGAATCTCAAGTTCATGATGGACTTTCTAAATGAAAGGTCTCAACCGGCTTAGCACTAGAGGTACTGGTCAACCAGGATTGGTAAGCCAGAGCAAAGAGGGTAAATTAGTTTTGGCCATGTCCTGAGAGAATGGAATGCCCCGACAAATGGGTTGACCAGCCTAGGGAGTGAGCTTTAGGGCAGTTCCCTCGTTCAACAGGCATCGGACCTCCCTCCTCAGATTTGAGGTCCGTTGTTGCTAAATAGAGTTGGGCTCAGTTCCATTAGACAGTCCCTAATGGGAGTTTTAAGATAGGTCTCTTGGATAGGTTGCTTGATATAGACCCTAATGATAGGCTTCCTCAGGGTCTTTTTCTCCTTGGGGAAGCCCGAAATGTCCATGGTGATGTATAGCTTTATACGAGAAATGAAATTGTCCTTTAAAAAAAAAAAAAATACCTACTAAGAGGTAACATGGTTATGAATGGTTTAGCAAGGTTAGCTAGTGAAGGGTGCCCCAATAGGTTATACACTAACCGAGCTGACCTCCCGAGATTGATTCAAAGACTTTTAGCCCTAAACAACACTAGTGTAGGGATTGTTCGACAAAATTTGTCGTAGGTTTGAGGGCTTGGTCTATAGTTGGGGAGTTGTCTCTTTCGGTCATATCTGTTGGGCCTTTTTGGGTTGGGTTTTGTATTTGGTTGCATATGATCGGTGGGGCCTTGACCTTTTTGGGGGACCCCACCCAAAAGTGTGTTGATATGTTGATAGCCTCCCTTGATAAAATTTTATTTTCCTGAAAGAAAAAAAATAAAGTGTTGGTAACAAGAGACTAGTATATTTTAGGCCTGACATTCGAAAACATGAGTACGTGCCAAACTAAAGTTATTGTCATATCTTTAGCAAGTTTCTCAAATTACTTTGTCCATAAAAATGAGCATAAGGAGATCTATATTCTCCTCTAACAATGTAAGAAAACCCACACAAGTCCAATTCATGGCATTGTTTTCTTTTTTAGTTCATATTTGAATGACATAACTAATATCCATCACAATGTACACATACACTGGCAATGTGGTAGAGTAATATATCATATTTAAGCATGTATTGCATGATGTGTAACTAAAACTACAAGAAGGACAATTGGTCATAGATCAAGAGAGCTCTTTGAGTCATTTTTTAGGAGATTTGGAGGGCTAGAAACTTGCCATATTTGAAAACAGCGACATGCGTGCTTCAGGGATCTTCAAGGGGATTCAAGCCTGGATCACACTCATCAGCTCCCTTTTTCCTTGTCCTTCTAGGCTTACAAGAGCATGGATCCAACCACTCAACTTTTTTGGTATCAAAATGCCTACTCCCAAGCTGCCCCAGGTTGAAATCGTTAACTGGGCAAGCCCCAAATAGGGGTGGATCAAGCTTAACATGGATGGGTCATCAAGAGGGAACCCGAGCCAATCTAGAGGGGGTGGAATAGGGAGAAAATGGAAAGGGGAAGCCCTAATTGCCCTCTCCAATGGCTATGATTTTGGGTCCAATTCCAGAGCTGAACTAAGGGCAATTCTTGATGGGTTGGCCCTATGTGATTGGCTCGGTTATAGTAGAGTGGAAGTGGCTAGCAACTTTACCATGGTGGTGAAGGCTCTCTCCAACGCCAACAATCCTTCTTGGCTCATGTGATACTAGAAGGCAAGAATCAAGGCCCTCATGTGTAACATGGAGGTCTAGATCTCCCACACCCCTAGAGAGGCTAACTCTATTGTAGACAGCCTCGCTTGTTGGGGAAGTGAAAGCCAGATGGACCTTTTTTTCAACTCCTTACGGATCTCCCAACAGTTGTGCGAGGCCTACTTTTTCTAGATAGAGTATGCCTAGGCAACCTTCGAGAAGTCTAATTTTTATTGTTTTCTCATATGATAGGAGGGCCCTAACTCCTTTTGTCGTGGGGCCCTACCCGAAATTGTACCTGCTGTGAAGCCTCTGTGCTTCCCAATTGAATATAATCTTCTCCTTTCAAAAAAAAAAAACTCTTTGAGTAAACTCACCACTAGCGCCCAAACTCTTAGAGTAAACTCACCCCTTTTTTCTAGAATTAGAGGATATCATATATAATGGGAAAGGAGCTATACAACTTGCGAAGATGGGCCTAAAAACAAAATAATTAGGCCCACCTGCCAGGAAGGGAATGCATAAGCCCTACATCTCTCAATATCCTAATCCTACTTTGTCAAGAAAAGAGAGCCTTTAATCAGAGGAGGGAGCTCGGTCATGGACTGGAATAATAAATGGGTTTGGGAACTACTACCCAATCGAGCGAGCCCATCAGCCACTGCATTTATTTCCCTAGGGGAGTAGGAAATGGAAATTTCCATGTGTTTCTTGAGTGCTTGAATCCTAATCCACCAATACCACGGCCCACGATGGGGCTGAAGCCTTTGAGAGGGCATCCACCACTGATTTGGAGTCACTGATGAGTTCTACCTTGTTGAGGCCCATGTCCTGCAATGGGAGAGGGCCTCCTAGATGATCTTGGTTTCAGCCCGGCTATTGGAGCCAATTCTGTAGCTAGAAAAGAAAGCAAAGATGAGCTTCCCTGAATGGTCCATGGCTACTTCACCACCTCTAGGTGGGCCTGGGTCCTCTAAAGAAGAACCGTCTACATTCATTTTAGTCCAGCCCACAAGGGGGCGTACCCAATGGACTAGCTGGGTCTTCGAGGGGAGAGATTTGGACCCATCCAGGCCCAGACCATTGAGGGCTGAAGCTGTGGAGCGAGAGGCTGATTTAGGGAGGGGAAGTGAGGAGTAAAGAATTCTGATCCAGCGGAAGATTTTGGCGACAATTTTATCAGCATTAGATGGGGTGCCTTCCATGTGGACGATATTTTTGGAAGACCATAATTCCTTAAAAACCATCAGCAGTGTGAGGCCCTTAAGGGATTGAAAACGGTCAATTGAAGGAGCTGAAGTCCACTAGAGAGAAGCCCTGCCATAGGCTGAGGGAGGGGAAGCTGAAGGAAGGAAGTGGAAGAGTGACCCAAGCATGGCCCAAACTTAAGATGCGAGGTCGCCCGAAGAGAAAACATGGTTTAAAGACTCGAATCCCAGATGGAGCAAAGGGGGGATGCGCATTTCTATGCATGGCAATACCTTTGGATTGAATGTTCTCATCCACCGGGAGGGCGTGGTGAATGAGCTTCCAGGTAAAGAGAGAGATCTTCAGTGGGAGGATAGGGTGCCAGACCCATTTGGCCCAAGAGATAATCGGGCCTGCAGATCTGGAGCATTTCCTGGCAAAAGCCACGCTGAATTCCCTAGATGGGGTGTGGGTCCAAGTTTCAAAGTCTTCCACGAGGGAGGTGCAGAATCCTTCGGCTGAGATGTGGTTGATCACCACTTGGGGAAGAAGGGTTTGCACGCTAGGGAGGTGATGCCATCCCAGGGGCCCAACTCAGTACTAGCCCTTATTAATAGGGAACTTCGAGCAAAAAAACCCACACCAACCATCACTAACAAAGAAGATAAGCTATGGGATGAAGAATTGTAGTGTTGAACTATGGCTAACCCAAACCTTAGTGAGGAGTCCTTAATCTCCACCCAAAAAAAAAAAAAAAAAGAAAAAAGAAAAAAAGTAGCTCCAACAATGTGTGCATCTTTTATTGAAATAGACCATGACAACAATGTTGTTAAAATTGTTCGTATCACAAGTTGCAAGGGTTGAACCATATCGAATCGCAAATCTAATCATAAAGCATAGGACTTTTCTATGATTTTATTAAAAATATAAATAAATCAGAGAAAACTAAAAACTCATCAATCATCCATTTCTCATGAATATGCACCAAGTAATACCACCATATCATGATTGTATTAGAAGACTCGTCTTTCCTTTATTTTTTGTTGTTCAAGAAATTTACCTTAAAAAATATACATGAACCCTTTGATAACCTTTCTTCATAGTAGAATCATGTTAGGAATGCAACATTTCATTGTGTAGACTCACGAAAAAAATATTTTGATTTCTAACCATTATTACCACAATACTATAGGTCAACATGTACGCAATCTAAACAAACATTCCGGATAAGTCATAGATCAATTTCATGTTTCGACTAATTAAGAAGTAAAAAATCATAAGAAAATGTAACATTTTTTTTTTTCATTCCAAAAGAGACATCTATACAGGCTAAATTCCATAAAATGTAACATGATTTAACATTGAAGTGAATATCTATAATGTTAAGAAATCATAGGAAAACGCAACACAATTTAATGTTGAAGAGAATATCTATAATGTAAAATCTTATAAAGAAGAGAATAAAATAATTGGCCTCTTCTAAACAAATTTTGTAGCATCCACCAATTTAAAAATATAAAATGAAAGCCGAGTAAGGCTTCAAATAGAAGAATCCAGTATAATTTAAACCATAAATATTCAAAAACATAAAATGAAAGCCAATGAAAGCCTAAAATAGAAGAGAACAAGGATGATTTGAATCATAAATTGGGAATTGAATAATGAATAATAAGAAATAATAGAATCATAGGATTCATCTAAAAAGGGATTCAAGGTGAGATTCAAATTGTTTTTGCTTATGATTTGACTCAAATCGTAAATCATGTAAATTTGACAATTATGCATGGTGGGACATAACCCCATGTGGATGTAATCTTACTTCCATGGATTAGATGTTGAACTTGTGTGATCTTCTTCATACGAAGAACAATAACCAAAAGGAAAAAGACTGTGTTCATGCATGGACACTTTTCTTTTTCTTTTTGTTTTTTTAGGGCTAGATTTGTATGTTACTTTTCACCATTTCAAAAATAGGGGTGACTTTTCCTTTTTTTTTTTTTTTTTTTTTTTTTTAAAAGGTGTGACAATTTAAAAATAGTGGTGACTCATCTTCCTCACATGCAGCACTGATGTTCAGCTATCCAAATCATTGAAATTGTGGGTCCTATTGTGGATGGAGCATATCTCAAAAGACATACTGATGAAGCATAATCAAAGAAAAAAAAAATTAGATGGTACTTATTACCATCTTAATGTAAATTGTACGGTGTGGAATGCTGTGCAATTATGCCATATGTACAGTTCAAGACACATCATCATTTTAAAAATGGTGCAGGGCCAACACAGAACTCTAGCCCCTCTATAAAAATTCTAAATGGGATGGGAGGTTGCTACAGTGACTGGGCTAAACAAAAATGAATGGCACAAACATAATAGAGACACCAAGTGAGCATAGGAGTAGAATCTCTCTCTACAAATACTGGGGGAAGAACCCATTGATAGTCACCAACATTCACACAAGGACGATTGCTTCTTTTTTTCCCCCTTTTAGTGAAAGTTGGGACCACACCACCTATGATTATATTGACAACAAGAAATTTTACAAATTAGCATGTAGCAAGTGATTATCGGTCCACCAAAAACAACAACCAAGACAAGCCACGCCTTCCCTATACAGCCATAACAACACTGGGACCTGACCAATAAAATAATAAAATAAAAAAAAAAAAAAAAAAGGAAAACACTACTACAAAGATGAGAAGCACAGCTTCCATAACCAGTGACGAATAGCTACCTCCATCTATTTTCAATACCTGCCTTATCCATGGTTGAGGCCCCTCTCACACTTCTCGGGAGACATTCTAATCTTCCACAGACCTTTTTTTTAAAAAAAAATCCAAAGGTGGTCTCTTGCCACTGTTCCATTAAACACAGAAGAAAATGTACAGCCTTTCGGGAGCAGCTCCAACAAAAGGGAGAGCCGCACCCATCATATAAAAAAAAACCTCTACGAACCAAAACAAGAAACAGAAAGCAGAGTCACCAGCACCTCAACCCCTCGCTACCTTCTATACACCTTGTTCCCTCCATTATTGCTTCCAATCTCTGCCAGGCCATCTGCTACCGTGTTACTTTCTCTGAAAGTACGGGAGATTAATTAAGCCATTCATGCATAGTTGTTTGTTGTCAAGTTTGCCTAGCACATACCATACCATATCTTCCAATCCGGATTAGAGTGGGCCTTTGTAAGGCAGTCAATGACAACTTTTGAATCCGATACAATAAAAAAAACGTTCTGCAGCCCGAACAGTTTGCATAGTTTTAGGCCACCAAGCACAGCTCTTGCCTCCGCAACCATGTTGGAGACAAGCCCATAATACCAGTGGAAGGCAAAGATAAGGTTTTCTCCGTGGCCTCTACACACTCCAACTCCTCCCCCTTCTCTGGGATTTCCTCTTGACAAGCCATAACACAAGGAACATTTCTACCTTGTCCTTTAGACCCATTAAGAATGGTTTTTAACTTCTTTTTTCTCTAGTGAACTAAAGCGTAAAATCTCTTACGAGCCACTAAGTGGACATATTTATGAATGTAATGCCCGATAAATCTTTAGAAGGCTAAAACCCAAACCAATAACATAAAATGAAATGCTATTGTATCCAATAAATAGACAATTGATGGTAAAATAAAAACGACAAAAATATTAAAAAAGAACTAGTGGTATATAACCTAATCATGTTACATGAATTGTGAATCCTCTAAATCTTCTCAAGTACTTAATCACCATAAAAAAATCCATAGATGTTGAGCGCTACCAAAATGTTTTTTTGACTAAATCAAAACACAGCAACAAGGGTCCTTCGGACAATGGAAATTCATTCACTAAAAGTAGAAACTCTTCATGTTCAATACACCCTAGTCCAGGTGTGCTCCATCACCACTAAAAACCCGTGTTCTAGATGCTGATGATCTAGCAGCCATATTATTATTAAGAAAGACTAGTCATACACTATGAAGAACCATGTTTCTTATCGCCACAGCCCATGTTTTTTAATGCAAAACAAAACCCACAAAGAAAACCACCTTTATATTCAGCAAAGTCCAATTCGTAGGAGGCGTATTACTCCTACAATCCGAACCAATTTTTCCAGTAAAGACAACCCACAGGAAAAAGATCTTTACATTCAGCACCAATGTTATCTAAATTGCCATCTCCCCATACATTTCCAACCCAGAACACATGATCCAGATTATGGTCACTTATGATCAAGATCACTATGTTTACCAATTGGAAATTATGGTTTTCCACACTCTAGTGTTGATTATGATGTAATGTAATTTTACACTTGGAATGTAGAGTTTTATTCTTTGAATTATGCAGTACAATGCATACGATATAATACTATGAGTCTGTAATCTATAATAATAACATTCATCATCCCATATAATGGATTTGTATATAACATTGTATTGCATATACTTGTTGCATGTATTGGAGAGACCCACATGATAAGCAGTGTGCTATGCACAAGTTTCTGTATCACAAAGAAGTGACCGGACTCAATTCCTACAAGGATCTATTCCTTCTATATAACATTGTATTGCATATACTTGTTGCATGTATTGGAGAGACCCACATGATAAGCAGTGTGCTATGCACAAGTTTCTGTATCACAAAGAAGTGACCGGACTCAATTCCTACAAGGATCTATTCCTTCTATATAACATTGTATTGCATATACTTGTTGCATTTATTAGAGCGACAAACATGATAAGCAGTGTGCTATGCACAAGTTTCTGTATCACAAAGAAGTGACCGGACTCAATTCCTACAAGGATCTATTCCTTCCTCTTGCACTCGAGACCCTTGTTCCCAGTGCCAAAATGAAACCCACAAGCAAAAACTCTTCGGATTAAACAAAACCCAATTCCTATATGAGTCCATTCCCCCTACACCATTCACAACCCACGTTTTATAATTTCAAAACAAAACCGGCAAGCAAATCATGTGCTGCTTAAACGCAATTCCTATAAGGGTCTACTCAGAGACTACATGAAACCCATGTTCTTTAACGCCAAAATAACCAGAAGAAAAAAGGCTTCATATTATCACTGCCCAAATCCCAAAATAGTTTGCTCTTCCTCTACACCACTCATTACCAGACCAAAAACCCTCGAGACACAGCTCTTCATATTTGGCATAGCCCAGTCCCTTGAAGGGTTTAGGCCTCCACAACTCAAAACGCAACTTCCTGTAAGAAAAAAATTAAAAAAAAAAAAAAAATAGCGAAGAAAAAGAACAGAAAAAAGGAGTTTAAACTTACCGGGAGAGAGCCAACAAGCAAAAGCTCTTCATTCAATCCTAACCAGATTGCTGAAAGGGTCTAATCATCTTGAATCTGTGTGCGTGTTTTTTTTTTTTTTTTTTTCTTTTGAGAGAGAGAGCAACCCAAACCAAATTGTTGGAAGGGTTAATCCACTTGGATCTGAGAGAGAGAGAGAGAGAGAGAGAGAGAGAGAGAGAGAGAGCAACACAAACCAAATTACTGGAAAGGTCTTATCCTCTGGGATCATAGAGAGAGAGAGAGAGTCAAACCAAAATACAGAAAGGGTCTAATCCTCTAGGATGAGAGAGAGAGAGAGAGTCAAACCAAAATACAGAAAGGGTCTAATCCTCTAGGATGAGAGAGAGAGAGAGAGAGAGAGAGAGAGAGAGAGAGAGAGAGAGAGAGAGCAACTCAAACCAAATTGTTGAAGGGGTCTAACTGATGAAAGGGTCTAACCATCTTGGTGTGTGTGTGTGTGTGTGTGAGAGAGAGAGAGAGAGAGCAACCCAAACCATACTGCTGAAAGGATCTTAATCATACTGGATCTGAGAGAGAGAGAGAGAGAGAGAGAGAGAGAGAGAGAGCAACCCAAACCAAACTGCAGAAAGGGTCATCCATATTGGATCTGAGAGAGAGAGAGAGAGAGAGAGAGAGAGAGAGCAACCCAAACCAAATTGCTGAAAGGATCTAACCATCTTGGGTCTGTGAGAGAGAGCAACCCAAACCAAATTGCTGAAAGGGTCTAACCATCTTGGGTTTTTGTGTGTGTGTGAGAGAGAGAGCGCTCACATTAACACCCACGATCAAGAACAAGAACAAAAACAACCACCACAACAACAGCAACAAAAACAAGTTGTTCGTTCCTCGTGCATCTGAAACCCTCTTGCATTTGGAAGATATAACTGCAAAAGATTCCCATGCGTGATCCTCATCTCCAATTCCATACGCCTGAAAGCAAACACTCTCTCTCTCAAAATCCCAGAAGCGAAACCGAAGCGCTTCGGGGAACGCCAATATACGGTTTTCCGTTAAATCCGCACAGTGCTCAGAAGGCGTACCGTCCCCTCGTCTACTCCGCTCTCCCTCCCACATCAAAAGTCACGCTTTCATGCTCCTCTCCAAATCCAATAAAATAATACCAAAAAAGAGAAAATACCCGATAACTCCCAAAAATAAAAACCCAATAAAAGAAAATTCCTCTAGAGAAGATCATAAAATAGATTCCTTGAAAAACCCATTTCGATTTTGAATTCCATCCTGTTATTTTTTTCATGTATTTTAGAGAGAGAGAGAGAGAGAGAAGAGCAGAAGCCATAGGCGGGGGAGGTGACAGAAAGAGAAGTGAGCACGCACCAGGACTGCATAGATTTATGCAGTTGCAGGTATGTGCTCACTCTCTTCTGTCAATCTCCTCTCCTCCTCTTCCTCCTCCTAATATCTTTTTTCCTTTTTCCTTTTCTGGCAAGAGAAAGTCTCTCTCTCCTTAATATCTAACATCAGAGTGAAATAACTGACCGACGAAGGAGACCAAAGAAACGAGTCAGATCTCTGTACAGAAAGAAGAAGAATGGGAGATGCGCGCGCGCACGGTCTTTTGCCATTTTAGGAAAGGCCGTAGTGGCGGTGACTTGTGAACGGATGGCTCTGAAGAAAAGAGATAAAAAGGGCGATTTAGGGTTTCTAGAAAAGCTTAGAAGATAACCCTTTCCCTCTCTCTCTACCTACAATAACACGTGTCACTGGCACGTACCTGTACTTACGTGTGAGAGGCAAAGGGACGGGAGGTGATATGATCTTTCGTCCTCTTCCTCGCTTCCTCTTTTTTCTTGCACTTGATCGTTGTCCTCTTTCTCGTTTCTTATTTTGCCTTCCCCTCAATAATGCCTGCAGAGAAGTTATGCAGAGGCAATAAAGGCACCAAGTTACCGTGCTTTTGATGTTATCTACCGTCCATTTGGCATATGCTTATGATAATCTGAGGCGTTCAACCTTCATAATTTTATCACTGGTAGAAACCCACTTAAAATTTCTTAGATTAGACTAATCTAACCATCTGATCCTTAAAATGTTTTTACTAATCGCAACAGTAAGAATAAAGTGACTAAAGGTAATTAGATTTATGTTTTTCCAATAAAAAGAGATTCATCTAACTGATGAACGGACTGGATCTTGATCATGCACGGAACTTCTAACACAATAGAGTGGCGCCATATTACTGGTGGTGCATGCACGAGCACCGGATTAGTTGCGTATGTATTTACCATATGTATCGAGACAAAGATGACAAGGAGTTCTTCGGGAAACGGAAGAACTGTGTTGTGACGGGATTGGTAGATTGAAATGTTCGTGCCACGTGTCGAGCTCCTCCACGCGCGCGAATTGGCTGCGAAACATAATCAGTGACGTGAGTGGACCCTGACCGTAGGGCCCACCTCATGTACGGTTTCTATATCCACGCCGTCCATCTGTTTCTACATATTATGTTAGGACATTATCCCAGAAATGAAGGAGATACAAATTGGAGGTTTACCACGCAATAGGTAACAGGGATTATTGGACACCCACCACTAAACTTCCAGAGATCCACCGTAATGTTTATCGACCATCAAGCCGTTGGTAAGGTAAAACTCATCTGGGTGAAAGGAAAAAACAAATACCAACTTGATCCAAAACTTTTGTGGCCCAGCAAAAGTGTCTAATAATCAACAACCATTGATTCCAGTGGTGTGGCCCCCCCTAAAATTTATATGTACTTGATTTTTTAATTCATAACCTAAAATAAGCTGGATAAAAATGTGTATGACGTGGATATAAAATACATATATTGAGGTGGGCCCTACTGCCGGGTCCCCATCACGGGTTCCTGCTGGCAGCCAAGTCGCACCCGCTTGACAAATCAGACTTTGTGAATAATCAAAGCCTCTGATTTGACTGGGTAGATGTTTGCTGACCGTTGATTTCGGACTGGTGGGCTCCATTGTCGGTGTAACGATGGGACTGCGTCAAATGCGGGGACAAGATAAAGACGAGCGATTTTTCTCTACCGCTTTCTTCCGCTCTCTGATTTGTCGTTTTGCTATAGAATATGGTACCTGTAAGGACTACATTGAATCGTGCTAACGGAACCGTCCACCGTGAATTTGACATCTTGGATCTGATCGTGACTTTCTATAAATGGCAGAGACCATGTACATTATCTTAGCTAAAGTAAATGAAAACTGATAATATTATCTGAACGAGATATAATGATCATTGGTCTAGATTTGATGGAAGACAGCTTAATTCGATTGGATGGTTTGTATGAACCCATCTACGGTTCTCAGTGGAGGAAACAATTTAGTCGGACCAGATTGAATAAATATATACAATATCTGGATAGGATATGCGCGTGAGTATGATTTTGAAAAAAGTGTTTTATTGACGAAAAAAGCGGTGGGCCAGAAATTTCGAAAAAAGAGTTTTACTGGATATTGCAGAAATAGCCTAATCTAGATATGAGATTTTAATATTCGAGTGTATGAATTGAAAATGATAGTCTCTAAGTGTCTGGACCACCATGCATGGTATTGTAGAATCTATGCACATGACTCAATGCCCCACTCTCCCATCTATTCAGAAATGGCAATGGATGCCCCACTGCAAGTCAAAAGAGAAAAATAAATGTTCAGATGAGGACCACACTAATGTGTTTTCTTTTAGGGGGTGGCCCACTACTAGTCCCACGTCCATTGGTTACATCTACATAATTCTCATTTCAGTAATTGAGGAGTCATATAGTGTCTGGACTATGGTACATGTATCTTTTCTTGGTGTATGTGGCGAGGGGTCATTTCTTTCGGGAGCATTCATTTGGTGGACCTACAGTTGATGGAAATTGGCTCAAAAAGCTCATGGATCATGTTTTCCTAGCCACCCCATCGATGGCCATTAAAGAAGGTCATTCATTGCAAGAATTGCATACAAGTGATTGCTAGGCAGGTCTGATAGGAGTGGTTTTATAACAATGGACTATCCATGATATGTTCCACTAAATGGACCCCACCGATTCATAGATGAGTCTACGATTTTTCAGCTCCACTAGCCATATCTGGACATTTCTTCTTGTGCATGTATAAATATATAGTTTAGTGAGCTGGAGCACTGTGTACATGTGGGGCCGTGTCCAAACTGACCTTCTAATTTGGGAGATATCTGGGGGACCCATTCCACTTGGGGCACTAAATCCACGGTTTGAATAACCAAAGAATGGGCCCCAAGGGTGCCTATGAGTCAAATGTGTTTTCTAATTCTCAGGACGTTAATTCTACTCACTTTTATGGGATTTTGTTTTTCAAGAAAGGTGGGAACACAGTATTTGTAACTTTGTCGAATTGTCCAAAAGCATGTACAAAATATTTAATGGAGCTCCACAAAAAGAAATGTCTCCACACAACACAGCCCTTTGTTCTTTATATAGCCATATACAAGGCCAACGTGAACAAGGCTTTACCCAAGCCAAATTTAAACCAAATAAAAAAAAAAGAAAAAAAGAAAAAATAGAAAAAGAAAACTTCCAACCTCCCCAATAAATATAGAACAAATAATATACAGACCAAGCAAGGGAGAAACAATCCTATGAACTAGCATGCAAATAGGATAAGATGTTGATGTGCGCTCAAGAACAAGCACCGCACACACCAGCAACATTTGAGCCACCCTTCTCCATACTTGTAGCGGCGCAAGCATGAGAAGGGGCGACGAAAAAAACAAGAAAAAGATCTACCAACCCGGCATCATGTGATGCCAACCATAAGGCTTCCTTAGAAGATCAACCATAGGGCCACATACCGAAGCCCCAACAAGCAATTTGATGAAGGGAAGGATGTGAGGTCGAGCACCGTCTTCCCTAAGGGTATAACTGTTCCGAATCCATGGAACTTCTCTAGACTCCTCAAATCCACGAGGAAAAGAACAAGAAAATAGAAAATAAATTCTATAAAATTCAAAATTGATTGATAATTGACTAATCTGTATGTGACGGTTACGTCATTAATATAGGAAAAAAACTAAAATTTGTAATTACCAAAAATAACAAATTTTCAACTCTAATAAATATCTTAATTCTACTAAAACTCTTCTAAAGCCCAATTTCTAAAAATAAAAAATTTCAAATAAACTTTTTCTAGAAGAGTCCTGACATAATTACAAGTTATTTATAAAAGGAAGAAAATCTAAAACTCTAAAAATAGAAAAATAGAAAAATATTAAAAAATTCAAAATTACAAGTTATTTATAAAAGGAAGAAAATCTAAAACTCTAAAAATAGAAAATTATTAAATATTTTGAAATTACTAAAAATAGTATTTTTTTTCCCTAAAAATTTGTTTTTGAGTTAAAGTGCATGTTTTCTAACAAAACGGACGGATATGGCCTACTTTGTGGGTCAGTTCATCTCAGATGACCCGTTTCAGTAAATATTGATAGGTTACGTACCCCGAACCGATACCCGAATCAAAAGTTACAGTCAATTTACGATCCACCATCTTTTGGCCCAACCATGCTAGGAAAGTATCTGTGACACGTAGTTACAGTCAATTTATGATCCACCCTCTTTTGGCCCAACCATGCTAGGAAAGTATCTATGACACGTTCCACATCAGACCCCTCCACTTGAAAAAAAAACTCGTCCTCGAGTTACTCAAGAAACTTGGCTCATGATTCTTAGATAACTTTTGACGCCGATGTTTATTAGCCATTTTCTTATAATTGATATTAGGTTCTTGAGATAACACAATACATGTACCTATGCTTTCCTTGACTTGACTAGTATTGATCAGTTCCTTCACTTCTGTCTTCAAGATCTCTCATTCATTCTGATAATGTATATAATTAGGTAGACTTGCCCCTTGCACGGGATCAATGTGGTTTTACATATCTCATATGGTAGGCAATTTATTAGGGAGTTCATCGAGCACAACTGCCTTGAACTCCTGCAACACTGGTTCCAAATCCTCTAGGATGTTTACAGGTTCAACATATTTTCTCTTTTCAACTAATGCATATATATCTACTGTTTCCTCAGATTGTTTAACAAAGGCCTGTTCAGTTATGAGAAACTGTCCCTCCACTCTAGAAGTCTTAGGTTGGTTCTCCATTCTCATAGGGGCCATATGTTTGTCACCAATGAATCCTTTGACCTATTACAACTTCATTTCGATGTGATCATCCTTTACTGACAAATAATGGGATTTCTTTGCATAATCCCTTACTGATTAGTTATCATACTACTAATTTTAGTTTTGTTTGAATAATACATGATCGTATTTGCTAGGAAGAAATCACATGCACAATAACTTCTTCATCCATAACCACATACGGATTGGTGCCTTCGTCTATCTTGCCCACTCGAGTTGAAGTTGTTCCCACCAAGCTGAAGCTCTACTCATCAACTTATAGGTCACAAGTTTAACTTTTTTTTCTTCCATAATGTCCATGTAGTCGAAGAAACGTTCGACTTTAAGCAACCAATCGAAGAAGTCTTTGAAGTAGAGTTGGCCATTGAAACTAGAAAAATCAACTTTCATACTGAATTCTTAATCCGTCTTATATATTTGATTAATCCCATGTTTAGGATGTTGTGGAATCATGTCGTTAGATCCCATCTTCTCAGGAGTAATCTTATGGTTCACTGGTAGCATCACCCTACAATCAGTGTGATTACGAATTCCAGTAATTGCTGGTGGTGGATCACCACCATGAACACAGAGTTGTCCTAGGGCCTCTTTTATGCGATCCTCTATGCGATCAATAGAAGTTAGTAGCCCTTGCATGGCTTGCCGATTCTCTTGCTGCGCCACTTCGAAAGCTGTCGTCATTAAAGGTAAATTCCCTATAACACCATCCATGGGATTGTTGCCCGACCCTTCATTAGAAATCATAGATCCGAGGAAAAGCCTTGCTCTGATACCAATTGACAAAGGGGAAGACGTGATGTCGAGCATCGTCTTCCTCAAGGGGATAATTGTTCTGAATCTACGGAACTTCTCTGGACTCCTCACAGAGACTCCTCAAATCCATGAAGAAAAGAAAAGGAAAATATAAAATAAATTCTATAAAATTCAAAATTGATTGATAATTGACTAATCTGTATGTGTCTATTATATTAATAATATAGAAAAAACTAAATTCGTAATTACCAAAAAAAGCAAATTTCTAACTCTAATAAAAATCATGATTCTACTAAAACTCTTCTAAAGCCTAATTCATAAAAATAAAAATTCCAAATAAACTTTTGTTAAAAGAGTCCTAGCATAATTACAAATTATTTCTAAAAATGAAGAAAATCTAAAACTCTAAAAATAGGAAAATATTAAAATTTTCAGAATTATTAAAAATAGTATTTTTTTTCCCCTAAAAATTTGTTTTTGAGTTAAAGCGTGTGTTATCTGAGAAAATGGATAGTAGTTCATCTTGGATGGCTCGTTTCAGCAAAGCTTGATAGGTTATGGATCCCATAATGATACCCAGATTAAAAGTTACAGTCAATTTACGGTCCACCTTCTTTTAGCCCAACCATGTTAGGAACGTTTCTGTAACACGTTCTACATCACAATCGTGGGATGACAAGAGAAGCAAAGCCAATACCTTTATCATACAGTACAAGAAAAGTGAGCTATAACAACGGTACCTAGCGAAGAATAATATTATCCACCACCGTAAAGTATATCTTACGGTGGATAGCTATAGTCTACCACTATACTAGTGATTCTCAGTAATATAGTGGCAGAATAAACTTTTCCACCACAAACAAAAAGTGTCATTACATTATTACCACCATAAAAAACAATCATGCCATATAAATAATGGTTGATTTTATTTATTTATTTATTTATTTATAAAGAAAAGGGAAGCCAAAGGCCCTATTTCCATTCAAAACATCAACAAGATTTACATTCAGGATTGCTCAGGAAAAAAATTTCTGAGCAAACCTATCACAGCTACCTGAAAAGATAAAAAAAAAACTAAGTACAAGAAACTGCAAAAGAGAAGATCTAACTTTCCCTAATCACACCCAACCCTACTTTATCAAGGAAAATTAGTCCTCTGACCTAAGAAGGAAGCTCAACAAGTGAGGAGAAATAAGCGTAGGATTTGGTCTCGCTACTTAAATAGGCCAACACATCGTCCGAATAGTTAACCTCTCTAAAGATATGCCCAACACGAGCCTGCCCCATCAGCTTAAGATTCTTAATTCTTTTGAGCCAAAAGTTCCACTTCCAACCCGGGCTGGCATCCCTATTCAAAATATTAACCACTAACTGAGAATCTGATTTGACCATCACCTTAGAGAAGCCCCTGCAAAGACACAAGGAGAGGCTGTCATGGATGGCCTGGAGCTCTGCACATGTGTTTGTATCATGGCCATAACTGATTAAGAACGTAAAGATTAAATCCCGACATTCATCCCTACAGATTCCTCCACCGCTTGAGAAGCTTGGATTCCCTCTAGAGGAACCTTCAACATTGATCTTCACCCACTTCGAACTTGGCTTGGCCCACACAACCACTGAAGGCCAAGGGGGAAGATTCGATGAGGCTGCAGAACCCATAGGCCCTCTAGAATTGAACATGAAAGGTGTTGGAGCAACAGGCTTACTGATGGACTCATTGATATATGCAATCCACCTCTTCACCTTTGAAACTAGATCAGGGATTGAGACCTACCTATCGTCAAATATCGCTGCATTTCTGGATTTCCATAGTTCCCATCTAATGATGAAAGGGGCTAACTTCTACGCTTTAGTCTTTCGCACACCTTCTGAAAACGAGCTCCACCACTGCACTAGCCTAGAATTGAGAGACATAGCAGGAAAGATTTTGATGCCAAAAATGGCTTAATCTGATCCCAAACTACCTGCACCCACTTGCTATCCAAGAAAAGGTGGAAGACGGTCTTCACTGATTTGGATTGATCTACAGCATTCCCACAAAAAACACAAGCAGATGCCGGGTGAATGCCACGAGACTGGACTGCCCCAATGACCGGGATTGCGTTCTGAAGCACCTTACAAGCCAACATGGAAATTCTGGGAGGCAACTTGCATTTCACAACCACTTGGACCAATTCTGAATCGGGCGCCTAAATCTACAAATGTCCCAAGCCGATCTAACGGTGAACAAACCTGACCGAGATAAAGGCCAGAAAAAGGAGTCCAGGCCTTCTGATGAATCTCTTGGAAAATAAAGTCCACCACCTCCTGTGGTAAGAAGTTGAAAATGGAGGAAGAAGGATTAGGACCGTTGGGGCCCAGAAACTGATAAACTATCTTGTCCACCACCTCATGGGACAAGATTCGCTTCCACAGTGAAGACGCAAAAGCAGCAGGCCGAACAGACCCAACTAAGGATAAGTCTTAGCGGTATTTAGTAGACATGAAGGAGCACCACAAGCTATCTTTAACAAAAAAAAAAAAAGCTATCTTCTTTACCAAAGAAGATACCCTAAGCCATTTTCAGGCGAAATGCTCTCAAGATGTCCCCCAAGCATCTAACACCCAGTCCGCCTTCCTCTTTTGGTGACGTGATCATCTTTCAGTTCTTCTAATGTAACTTCCTCTTACCCTCAACCTAACCCTAAAAGAAATTGACATAACTCCTTTCTAGAGATTTCAGGACCTGGGCTGTAAGACCCGTATCCTAATTCGCACTGTTCCGTTGAGTTCCGCGACCCTTCTCGTCAAATTCCGGCAATCCGTGACTTATGGTCGACGTTGCGCACGACCGTAAGTCGTATCCTATTCATTTGAGCCGGCTTAATCCGAGACTTGTATCATTGCGACCGCACCGTCGCCGCTGTTCCAACGCCGCAACTCACGCACCGATCCGATACCCAGACGATGAGATACGGACCCACGTTCAGTTCGAACAAAAACACCGCGCGTTGCAAATCTCAAGGAATCTCTACAAAGTGTCCCATCAATCACATCAATCAATCCCATCAATCACCTCTCATGTCAAGTACAAGCACCCATACTTCCTTTCTCCACAAGTCAAGCAACCATCCAAGTCAACTAACACATCACCTCACCCATCACTCACCTCACCCATCACTCACCTCACATCACTCCATCTCTCATTAATCACACCTCTCTCTCTCATTTCTCAACACTCCAACTCCAAGCAAGAGAGAGCTCACGTCCAAGCTCTCTTCCATGAGGAAGAAGTGATTTTAGTGGCCCACTTCCCATCTCCAAATCCCATCATCCTAGCCACCCATTTCCCATCTCCACCATCAAAGTGAAGCTCTAGGTGACCGGCTATCCAACGGGCCAAGAAGATCAAGAGGTGGGTGCTTCTATAGGGTAGATTTATGTGTTTTTATGGTGGACCAAGTGAGGCCCACCGATCAATGGTGTGGATCTCAGTTGGGACCTTTATTTGTGGCCGATGGACCACTTGGATCATCATGATCGTTCCATGATGGGGCCATTCTCCATGGACCCCATCATGATGTTTATTTCATTTCAAAAAGGTCATCTAGACCGTCCATAACGGTGGAGAATGGATCTCCACCGTTGATTTACATTTTTGATGGTCCTTCGTTCAAAGGGGTCCGTTGTTGTATGATTTCATGTAAGGGAGGGCCCATAATGACGGGGACCCTCCATCATAAGCCGTGTCCCACTCTCCATGTCTCTCTCTATCTTATTTTTATTTTAATTTATTTTATTTTATTTATTACAAAAGGATGGGGTGGCCCACTTGAATAGATCCCATCTTGATGTATTTATGTTATCCAAGTGGGGCCCACCTTTCACGCCATTTCCATGCCGCCCATCATGTGGTGGCCCACTTCATCAGGGCCTACCATTTGAGGAAAAAAAAATAATAATAAATAATATAATAAATAAAAAATTATTTAACCGTCCAGCGTCCCAGACGCTGGACGTTGTGAAGAAAAAGAAAAAGAAAAAGAAAAAGGGAAGAATGAAAGAAAAAAGAAAAAAATTGGGTGGCCTCCTTGCATAGGCCCCACCCTGATGATTATATCCGATCCGAGCCGTCCATCCTCTTACCCACGGCATTGCAGCCGTTAGGTAGAAGTTTGGAGCTGATCCAATCACCTGGTGGGCCATAGCGTCAAAGGTCGCACCTTTACGATTCAAACATCACTTTCTTAGTTTATTTCACTTCCATGCATCAAAAAAATTCAAACTCTGGACTCATTTGGACGGCCTCGGGCCACTGATCGTAATGGCCGGAGCAGATTTCATTTTAGTGGGCCCCACAGACGAAAAACCGCGGAAAAACCGCTTTCTTCCCAATTCTCTTTTCTTTAAAACGAGCAGCAGAGGCGCTGCTGCCTCTGCCCATGTCAGACGCCCCAGCGGCGGGCGGTCGGCGGACGCCAGGCCGTCCACGGCTCCACGGGCGGGCCCCACATGATTTATATTTTGTATCCACGCCGTCCAATGGGTGGCCCACATGCTGAGGTGGGCCCTCCCCAAAAATGAGGCCCATCCAAGTCTCAGGCGGCCCACACCACAAGGAGCAGTGGTGACTAAACTCTACCATTTAAAATTTCTTGGGGGTCCACAGAAGTTTTGGACCAAGCCGAAATTTATTTTTTTTATTCACCCAGGTCCCTATGACCTTATAAAGGGATTGGATGGATTATAAACATTTTGGTGGGCCCCACATGGGACCCACAGCGATGTATGTGGCTGAATTCCACCGTCCGTACGGACGGTGGAGCCCAATACAATATATGTGTGTGGGCGTACGTGGGTGTGTACGCGTGTGTGTGTGTGCATGTGTGTATGCATGTGTGAGTGCACATGTGCGTGTGCATGTAGGTGTGTGTATATACAATATTATATATATTTCCTATAATATGGTGTATATATATATATACATATATATACTTACCTATGTATATATACTATATATGTATTATATAGTATATTAAAATTTTGGTGGGCCTTCATGTGACCCCCGCCACGATGCATATGTTGCATCTAAACCGTCCATTTATTCGTCTTTATAAAATTATTTTATGGCATGGGCCAAAATGAGACAGATCTATGGTTCAAATGGGCCACCATGACACGTGTATAGGGCCCTTTATTGATTTAACTTTGGTCATTCATTGAGGCCTACCTTGGTATATATATGGGGACTAAATGGTCACCCATTTGGTACATATAAGGGCTACGGGATTAAGCTCATCTGGCATTATAATGCCCATGGGTTTGGGCCCATTTGACATATGCAATACCCATGGGATCCGGCCCACCTACTCTATATAAAGCCCATGGGAACAAGCCCATTTGATGTGTATGGGGCACAAAGGGAGTAGCCTAGTTGATATATTTATGTGCATAGGCCCATCTAGCATGTTTAAAGCCCAAGTTGTGAGACCACTTTAATGTATTTCAAGGCCCATGGATCATGGACCATTGCAATGTACATAAGGATCATTGGTGAGGCCCATTAATGCAAACCATTTGGTGAATGTGAGGCCCATGTAATACGACCCATTTGAATATATCTAAGGCCCAGGAATCAACGCCTAACGGATGTCCTTAGGGTCCATTGCAATGTACGTTTCTCATGGTTCGTGAAATGATATTTATGGCAAGCCGTGCCTGGGAAACAATGTTGGTTTGACGTCCACATTGTATATACAATGTTGGTTAAATGTCCGCATTGTAACTCTCTTTAGGGCCCATTGATAGGTCCATACCCGTTACTATTCATTGCCTTATAGCATGCGTAGTATAACCTCATGACTCATGCCCATACGCATCATATGTATGCTTGATATGAGTAATGACTGATCATAGCATGCGCCATTGGGCAGACCATCTATGGGGCTCGTTGTGTGACTGAGCGCCCCACATGATCGCGCAGTACGCGCTGGATTGCTGCATGTTTTGACAGCGTGATTCATGCATCTCGCATACGTATGACTTGATCACTGCACGCCCTAGCGACATCAGGGCCATGGCTCCACAGGTACATTGTGGATGGCCGTATTGGATACCGGAAATGCATATTCTAGCACTGTGGGCACTTAGGATATCCTTGGGTGAGAGTCCCAGAACCTTTTTGGTACCAGGAGATGCTCCAACGTTTAGACCGAGTGGATACACGAGCGCCCGAGTGCCGAATACCAGTAGGCCGCGTCTCCCACTGTGTCGTGGTCGGTTGGAAGGGGGTGTGGCCTTATCCGCCTGAGTGAGAGGGCTATAAGCTAGGCTGAGTTTGACTAGCTCGCAAATGAGTCCGCTATCGACGAGCCGAGTAGGTATTGGCATACTACTGGTCAGGCGGATAGTGAGGTCTTATCCGCTTGCTTGACTGTGCAGCTAGGGAGGTGGCAGTCTCTGCATGTGTATTGGACCCCAGTGACATCCAGAGAGGAACTGTACTGATATACGCATTTGAGGAGTACCGACTTGCTTGGATTGCATTTCGCATATGACATTTGGCTATGTAGGCCTTGCATTGCATCGGTGTGGCCGATGGCATTCATATCTTGCATCATGCCTTGCATTACACAGCCTTGGTATATTCATGTACTTACCGCATACTTCCGCATTGTTCTGATACTGTACACTTGGCATTTGCCTTACGCACACACTTACACCACCCTCTAAGCTTTTGTAAGCTTATGCACGATAGTTGCGTGCAGGTAGCGTTGGACGACAGCAGCGCTGAGACAGGAGTGCACATCAGGACCTTTTGGAGCTTTTGATCACCTTGTATTTCCCTTTCTGCATTGTACTTAAAATTGTTGTTATAGTGGATATGTGGTGATGTTGTTTTGTGACTTGGTTATGTCTGTGGTTATGCTCCTTTACAAAAAGAAAAAAAAAAAAAAACAAAAAAAAAAATTTCATTCTGAAAATCCTCCTTGTAGGATCCCAGGATCGGAATCTGGCATTAGATTATCAGAAGCCGAGAATGGGGCACTACGGAGGCTGTCGACACCGGATTCGGCAATCGGGATTCATATGAATCGGATTTTTGGGTTTGGGGCGTGACAGAAGTTGGTATCAGAGCATAACTTGGGAATACCTGAGTAATACATCACATATCTACTATAAATAGGTTCCGAGTCTGAATGATTTAACGATTTTTCGACGTAACGCTTAATGTATGTGCCTTCGAGGATTCTCAAGACTGATAGGCCATTGTTCCTTCCTGTAGGAGACATTATGGCTAGAAGAACAACCCGAGCGAATCCCGCTCCTCCACCCGCAGCTCCTGCTTTACCAGCCGCTACTCCTACTCCACCACCAGATAGTCCTGCCTTTGAGCCTGAGGATGCCACTCATTTTCCTGAGACAGGTGCGGATCCTACCATACCTGTGAGTGCTACTCAGCTGCAGCAGATGTTGCAGGCGATGACCGCCATTCTTCAGGGGCAGAGCAGGC
The DNA here is from genome assembly GCA_037074715.1 of Magnolia kwangsiensis. NCBI lineage: Eukaryota > Viridiplantae > Streptophyta > Magnoliopsida > Magnoliales > Magnoliaceae > Magnolia > Magnolia kwangsiensis. The sequence goes on from CM073583.1 coordinate 93,369,323, forward strand.
GTCCCACAGTGTCACCGGCCGAGGCTGAGCAGGAGCGTGCGAGCGCTCTTCTCAAGGATTTTCGACGGCACGATCCCCCACGTTTTCGGGGTGAGCCGGACCCTACTGCTGCAGAGTTATGGTGCTCCGAGGTGGAGAAGATATTCGACACCATGAGATGTACTACTCAGCAGCGAGTTCCATTGGCTGTATTCCTTCTGCAGGACGAGGCTCAGTATTGGTGGGCATCTGTGGCCCGATCAGTAGCCACTGATTTTGAGTGGACCTGGGAGGACTTTATAGACCGGTTTGACCAGAAGTTCTTCCCCGAGCATGTGCGACAGCAGCGCGCACTTGAGTTTGAGACGTTGGTCCAGGGGGACATGTCTGTGTCCCAGTATGAGGCTCGGTTCGTCGCACTATCCAGATTCGCGACGTATCTTGTTGATGATGAGGGGCGGAAGGCCCGCCGTTTTGAGAACGGCTTGCGTCCTGCCCTCTGGAGCCGTGTGATCGGACACATGCTTCCGACATTTGAGGAGATAGTAGAGCGAGCCTTGATATACGAGACAGATTGGGCCAGTGTGCAGAGAGCCCGCGATCAGAAGGGAGATCAGAAGAGGAAGGCACCCTCTAGTAGCTCCCATCAGCACCATCGTTCACAGCAGCGGCGCACGACCTGCCCAGCATTCCGAGCACCAGCAGTACCCCCAGCACCATCTTGGGGATCGTTTTCAGGTACTTGCTTTGGGTGCGGTCGTACAGGGCATCGTAGGCACGAGTGTCCCCATCCGCAGCAGCAGTAACAGCCGAGAGCACCGCATCCACCTCCACGACAGCCACCACAGCAGCAGCGACCGCAGCACCAGCCTCCTGTACCTCCTCCACAGCAGCTGAGGCAGCAGACTAGGCCCCCACAGCGACCACAGCAGCAGCAGAGACCTCAGAGGGGACCTGCACCTCCTCAGCAGGCTCAGGGCAGATTTTATGCCGCCCAGCAGGACCCTCAGTCATCAGGAGGGGTCGTCGAGGGTACTCTTCCTGTCTCTGCATGCATCGCACGTGTACTATTTGATTCTGGTGCGTCGCATTCATTTGTCGCCGATGATTTCTGCCGATCGACCGGTTTGCCGTTGGAGTCTGCCCGTGAGGATTTGGTAGTATCGACGCCATTAGGGAAGACCGCAGTGTTGGGCCGATTTTGCGCGTCTTGCCCTATTTTGATTGGGGATATCTTCTTGCCTGCCGACCTATTTGTTTTGCCGATGTCCGGTTTTGATGTTATCCTGGGCATGGACTGGCTTGCCGAGTACTACGCCATATTAGACTGCTCTGCGAGGACAGTCACGTTCTGTATACCCGGCGTGCCAGAGTTTCAGTTTGTTGCCGAGCCCAGAGGAGGGCAGCTTTCTTGCTTGTTATCGTGTGCCGTTGAGGAGCCAGCTGCTTTGAGTATCGACCAGCTGCCGGTTGTCTGTGGTTTTCCTGATGTGTTTCAGGAGATTCCGGGATTACCACCTCGTCGGCATACCGAGTTTCAGATTGATCTGGTGCCTGGTACTGCGCCTATTTCGAAGGCCCCGTATCGTATGGCACCATTGGAGTTACGGGAACTGCAGAAGCAGTTGGACGAGTTGCGCGAGCTAGGCTTTATTCGTCCGAGCAGTTCGCCGTGGGGAGCGCCGGTACTCTTCGTAAAGAAGAAGGATGGCTCGTTGAGGCTTTGCGTAGACTACCGCGAGCTCAACAAGGTCACGATCAAGAACAAGTACCCGCTTCCGAGGATCGATGACTTGTTTGATCAGCTGCAGGAGGCACAGTTCTTTTCAAAGATAGACTTGCGGTCCGGTTATCATCAGGTTCGGGTTCGAGATGAGGATATCCCGAAGACAGCCTTTAAGACGCGATACCGTCATTTTGAGTTCCAGGTCATGTCCTTCGGACTGACCAATGCGCCCGCAGTATTCATGTAGTTAATGAACGAGGTCTTCCGTCCGTATCTTGATCAGTTTGTCGTGGTGTTTATTGACGACATCCTGATATATTCAAGGACTCGTGAGGAGCATGAGCGACATCTTGAGATTACATTGCAGACCCTCCGTGCACACCAGCTTTACGCAAAGCTGGAAAAGTGTGAGTTCTGGCAGGAGGAGGTGAAGTTCCTCGGCCATGTAGTGACAAGGCAGGGTGTCGCTGTAGACCCCTCGAAGATTGATGCCGTGCGTCAGTAAGATCAGCCCACGAATGCATCCGAGATCCACAGTTTTCTTGGTTTGGCGGGCTACTACCGACGTTTTATTGAGGGATTCTCTCGCATTGCAGCCCCGTTGACCAGATTGACCTGGAAGGGTGCCGAGTTCATTTGGAGCGACGCTTGTGAGCAGGCATTTATGGAGTTGAAGGACCGCCTCACGTCCGCTCCTGTCCTCACTCTTCCCTCTGGGAGTGATGGATTTGTTGTATTTACTGATGCCTCACGAGTTGGCTTGGGTGCTGTCCTGATGCAGCACGGGAAGCCGGTAGCTTATGCGTCACGACAGCTCAAGGTCCATGAGCTGAACTACCCTACGCACGATCTAGAGCTGGCAGCAGTTGTCTTTGCACTGAAAGTGTGGAGACACTATCTTTACGGGGTGAGATTCGAGCTCTTTTCCGATCACAAGAGCTTGAAGTATTTATTTTCTCAGTCCGAGCTGAACATGAGGCAGAGGCGTTGGATGGAACTCCTGAAGGACTACGATTTTGATCTTCAGTACCACCCGGGCAAGGCGAACGTGGTGGCGGATGCCCTCAGTCGTCAGCCGCGAGGCCTGGTGGCGCATATGATGATTCAGGAGTGGAGGATGCTCGAGGATATAGCAGAGTACGACTTTGAGTTTGGTCTGCAGTCATCTATCATTCAGCTGTCGAGCTTATCGATTCAACCCTCTTTTGTCGCAAGGGTGATCGAGGCTCAGCAGACGGACGAGTCGTTACGGGATTACCGAGCGGAGGTAGCATCTGGGAGTCAGACGGATTGGCAGATTGGTTCTGACGGTGGACTTCGCTTCAGAGGACGATTGTGTGTCCCGGATATTCCTGATTTACGCCGAGAGCTTATGACCGAGGCACATCGATCGCGTTTCTCTATCCACCCTGGTTCGACGAAGATGTATCGCGATATGAGACGCCAGTATTTTTGGTCAGGGATGAAACGCCAGATAGCCAGTTTTGTAGCCGAGTGTGACACCTGCCAGCGTGTCAAGGCCGACCACCAGAGACCCCCTGGTCTATTGCAGCCACTGAGCGTCCCGATGTGGAAGTGGGAGCATATATCTACCGATTTTGTCTTGGGTTTGCCGAGGACTCAGCGCGGTCATGACGCCATCTGGGTTGTTGTGGACCGTCTGACGAAGTCGTCACATTTTCTTGCGATTCGTGAGACTTGGCAGACAGATCGGCTCGCCAGGATGTTCATTGATGAGATCGTGAGATTGCATGGTGTTCCTGTCTCGATTGTTTCAGACCGAGATCCGAGGTTCACGTCTCAATTTTGGAGGAGCTTCCAGAGAGCGATGGGTACTGATTTGCAGCTCAGCACCGCGTATCATCCGCAGACCGATGGACAGACCGAGAGGGTCAACCAGATCCTTGAGGATATGCTTCGGGCTTGCGCGATTGATTTCGCGGGTAGTTGGGACGAGCACCTGCGATTGGCTGAGTTCGCGTACAACAACAGCTATCAGGCGACCATTGGCATGGCTCCTTTTGAGGCATTATATGGCAGACCGTGCAGATCTCCGAGTTGTTGGACCGAGGTTGGAGAGCGGCGTCTCCTAGGTCCCGAGCTTGTGCTGCAGACGTCAGAGGCTATCGACATCATCAGACAGAGGATGCGCACAGCTCAGAGCCGGCAGAAGAGTTTTGCTGATCGTCGGCGTCGTCCCTTGGAGTTTGTCGTCGGGGACTATGTGTATCTCAAGGTCTCACCCATGAAGGGTGTAGTTCGTTTTGGGACGAAGGGCAAGCTTGCCCCGAGATTCATAGGACCTTTCGAGATCACTGGGCGCATTGGCGCTGTGGCTTACCGGCTTGCCTTGCCATCGCAGTTGTCTGGCGTCCACAACGTCTTCCATGTCTCTATGTTGAGGAAGTGTGGGTCAGACGTCGTTCCTGTTATCGATTGGCAGCCGTTGGAGGTTCGTGAGGACGCTTCTTATATTGAGCAGCCAGTTCGTATCCTCGATCGAAAGGAGCAGGTCCTCAGAACCAAGGTCATTCCCTTGGTGAAAGTGCAGTGGGGCCACCATAGTGTTGATGAGGCATCTTGGGAGCGCGAGGCAGAGATCCGCGAGCGTTATCCCCATCTTTTCGATGATTGATTGTATGATGTATTATGATGCTTGATTATATATGATGTATGTTCCCTATATCCTTTTTTTTTGAGTTATGGTTAGTTGCGATGGTAACATAAATTTCGAGGATGAAATTTTTATTAGGTGGGGAGAGCTGTAAGACCCGTATCCTAATTCGCACTGTTCCGTTGAGTTCCGCGACCCTTCTCGTCAAATTCCGGCAATCCGCGACTTATGGTCGACGTTGCGTACGACCGTAAGTCGTATCCTATTCATTTGAGCCGGCTTAATCCGAGACTTGTATCATTGCGACCGCACCGTCGCCGCGGTTCCAACGCCGCAACTCACGCACCGATCCGATACCCAGACGATGAGATACGGACCCACGTTCAGTTCGAACAAAAACACCGCGCGTTGCAAATTCCAAGGAATCTCTACAAAGTGTCCCATCAATCACATCAATCAATCCCATCAATCACCTCTCATGTCAAGTACAAGCACCCATACTTCCTTTCTCCACAAGTCAAGCAACCATCCAAGTCAACTAACACATCACCTCACCCATCACTCACCTCACCCATCACTCACCTAACCCATCACTCACCTCACATCACTCCATCTCTCATTAATCACACCTCTCTCTCTCATTTCTCAACACTCCAACTCCAAGCAAGAGAGAGCTCACGTCCAAGCTCTCTTCCATGAGGAAGAAGTGATTTTAGTGGCCCACTTCCCATCTCCAAATCCCATCATCCTAGCCACCCATTTCCCATCTCCACCATCAAAGTGAAGTTCTAGGTGACCGGCTATCCAACGGGCCAAGAAGATCAAGAGGTGGGTGCTTCTATAGGGTAAATTTATGTGTTTTTATGGTGGACCAAGTGAGGCCCACCGATCAATGGTGTGGATCTCACTTGGGACCTTTATTTGTGGCCGATGGACCACTTGGATCATCATGATCGTTCCATGATGGGGCCATTCTCCATGGACCCCATCATGATGTTTATTTCATTTCAAAAAGGTCATCTAGACCGTCCATAACGGTGGAGAATGGATCTCCACCGTTGATTTATATTTTTGATGGTCCTTCGTTCAAAGGGGTCCATTGTTATATGATTTCATGTAAGGGAGGGCCCATAATGACGGGGACCCTCCATCATAAGCCGTGTCCCACTCTCCATGTCTCTCTCTCTATCTTATTTTTATTTTAATTTATTTTATTTTATTTATTACAAAAGGATGGGGTGGCCCACTTGAATAGATCCCATCTTGATGTATTTATGTTATCCAAGTGGGGCCCACCTTTCACGCCATTTCCATGCCGCCCATCATGTGGTGGCCCACTTCATCAGGGCCTACCATTTGAGGAAAAAAAAAATATTAATATAATAAATAAAAAATTATTTAACCGTCCAGCGTCCCAGACGCTGGACGTTGTGAAGAAAAAGAAAAAGAAAAAGAAAAAGGGAAGAATGAAAGAAAAAAGAAAAAAATTGGGTGGCCTCCTTGCATAGGCCCCACCCTGATGATTATATCCGATCCGAGCCGTCCATCCTCTTACCCACGGCATTGCAGCCGTTGGGTAGAAGTTTGGAGCTGATCCAATCACCTAGTGGGCCATAGCGTCAAAGGTCGCACCTTTACCATTCAAACATCACTTTCTTAGTTTATTTCACTTCCATGCATCAAAAAAATTCAAACTCTGGACTCATTTGGACGGCCTCGGGCCACTGATCGTAATGGCCGGAGCAGATTTCATTTTAATGGGCCCCACAGACGAAAAACCGCGGAAAAACCGCTTTCTTCCCAATTCTCTTTTCTTTAAAACGAGCAGCAGAGGCGCTGCTGCCTCTGCCCATGTCAGACGCCCCAGCGGCGGGCGGTCGGCGGACGCCAGGCCGTCCACGGCTCCACGGGCGGGCCCCACATGATGTATATTTTGTATCCACGCCGTCCAATGGGTGGCCCACATGCTGAGGTGGGCCCTCCCCAAAAATGAGGCCCATCCAAGTCTCAGGCGGCCCACACCACAAGGAGCAGTGGTGACTAAACTCTACCATTTAAAATTTCTTGGGGGTCCACAGAAGTTTTGGACCAAGCCGAAATTTATTTTTTTTATTCACCCAGGTCCCTATGACCTTATAAAGGGATTGGATGGATTATAAACATTTTGGTGGGCCCCACATGGGACCCACAGCGATGTATGTGGCTGAATTCCACCGTCCGTACGGACGGTGGAGCCCAATACAATATATGTGTGTGGGCGTACGTGGGTGTGTACGCGTGTGTGTGTGTGCATGTGTGTATGCATGTGTGAGTGCACATGTGCGTGTGCATGTAGGTGTGTGTATATACAATATTATATATATTTCCTATAATATGGTGTATATATATATATACATATATATACTTACCTATGTATATATACTATATATGTATTATATAGTATATTAAAATTTTGGTGGGCCTTCATGTGACCCCCGCCACGATGCATATGTTGCATCTAAACCGTCCATTTATTCGTCTTTATAAAATTATTTTATGGCATGGGCCAAAATGAGACAGATCTATGGTTCAAATGGGCCACCATGACACGTGTATAGGGCCCTTTATTGATTTAACTTTGGCCATTCATTGAGGCCTACCTTGGTATATATATGGGGACTAAATGGTCACCCATTTGGTACATATAAGGGCTACGGGATTAAGCTCATCTGGCATTATAATGCCCATGGGTTTGGGCCCATTTGACATATGCAATACCCATGGGATCCGGCCCACCTACTCTATATAAAGCCCATGGGAACAAGCCCATTTGATGTGTATGGGGCACAAAGGGAGTAGCCTAGTTGATATATTTATGTGCATAGGCCCATCTAGCATGTTTAAAGCCCAAGTTGTGAGACCACTTTAATGTATTTCAAGGCCCATGGATCATGGACCATTGCAATGTACATAAGGATCATTGGTGAGGCCCATTAATGCAAACCATTTGGTGAATGTGAGGCCCATGTAATACGACCCATTTGAATATATCTAAGGCCCAGGAATCAATGCCTAACGGATGTCCTTAGGGTCCATTGCAATGTACGTTTCTCATGGTTCGTGAAATGATATTTATGGCAAGCCGTGCTTGGGAAACAATGTTGGTTTGACGTCCACATTGTATATACAATGTTGGTTAAATGTCTGCATTGTAACTCTCTTTAGGGCCCATTGATAGGTCCATACAGCCATTGGGCAGACCATCTATGGGGCTCGTTGTGTGACTGAGCGCCCCACATGATCGCGCAGTACGCGCTGGATTGCTGCATGTTTTGACAGCGTGATTCATGCATCTCGCATACGTATGACTTGATCACTGCACTCCCTAGCGACATCAGGGCCATGGCTCCACAGGTACATTGTGGATGGCCGTATTGGATACCGGAAATGCATATTCTAGCACTGTGGGCACTTAGGATGTCCTTGGGTGAGAGTCCCAGAACCTTTTTGGTACCAGGAGATGCTCCAACGTTTAGACCGAGTGGATACACGAGCGCCCGAGTGCCGAATACCAGTAGGCCGCGTCTCCCACTGTGTCGTGGTCGGTTGGAAGGGGTGTGGCCTTATCCGCCTGAGTGAGAGGGCTATAAGCTAGGCTGAGTTTGACTAGCTCGCAAATGAGTCCGCTATCGACGAGCCGGGTAGGTATTGGCATACTACTGGTCAGGCGGATAGTGAGGTCTTATCCGCTTGCTTGACTGTGCAGCTAGGGAGGTGGCAGTCTTTGCATGTGTATTGGACCCCGGTGACATCCAGAGAGGAACTGTACTGATATACGCATTTGAGGAGTACCGACATGCTTGGATTGCATTTCGCATATGACATTTGGCTATGTAGGCCTTGCATTGCATCGGTGTGGCCGATGGCATTCATATCTTGCATCATGCCTTGCATTACACAGCCTTGGTATATTCATGGACTTACCGCATACTTCCGCATTGTTCTGATACTGTACACTTGGCGTTTGCCTTACGCACACACTTACACCACTCTCTAAGCTTTTGTAAGCTTATGCACGATAGTTGCGTGCAGGTAGCGTTGGACGACAGCAGCGCTGAGACAGGAGTGCACATCAGGACCTTTTGGAGCTTTTGATCACCTTGTATTTTCCTTTCTGCATTGTACTTAAAATTGTTGTTATAGTGGATATGTGGTGATGTTATTTTGTGACTTGGTTATGTCTGTGGTTATGCTCCTTTACAAAAAGAAAAAAAAAATAAAAAAATAAAAAAATTTCATTCTGAAAATCCTCCTTGTAGGATCCCAGGATCGGAATCTGGCATTAGATTATCAGAAGCCGAGAATGGGGCACTACGGAGGCTGTCGACACCGGATTCGGCAATCGGGATTCATATGAATCCGATTTTCGGGTTTTGGGCGTGACATGGGCTGGGACATGAGCGGCTGCCATGGAGTGGACTGGGATACTCCCCAAAACATGCTTCACCAACACTGCTCTATTAGCCTTGAAGAGAATCCTAGCCTACCACCCTCTAATACGGCCTTCAATCTTATCCATCAGAGGCTAAAAGGCATAGGATTTCAACCTACCCGTTGACATGGGGACACCAAGGTAAGTAAAAGGAGAGGAAGACTTGGAAATGTCGATGACTCTCTCAATAGATCTCACCCTGGATGCGTGGATCTTGTCAGAGAAAAGAAAAGAGCTCTTGTTGAGATTGATGCATTGGCCTGACGACGCTTGATAGGAGTCAAGAAATTCTTTTGTAGCACGCAGCGAAGGTAGGCCCCCATTAAGGAATAGGAGGGTGTCATCCACATACAGAAGGTGGGAAACTCGTGGGCATCCCCTGTGGATCTTGAAAGGAAAACAATGACCTTGATCCATCATATGCTTGAGCTCCTTGCTTGAAACCTCGGCCGAAAGAATGAATAGGCCAGGGGAAAGTGGATCCCCTTGATGCAGGCCTTTAAACGACTTGAAAAATTAAGTTTCTTCCCTGTTAATAAGCATAGAGAACCAGTTGTTAGCCCAACATTTTTCTACCATGTTCACCCATGTGCGGCTGAACCTGAAACGCTGCAGAACCTGCCTGAGAAAACCCCAATCCACCCTATTGTATGCCTTCTCCATATCTAGCTTGAGGACTATGTTCCCACCCCGAACTTTCCTGGGTAGCTCCCTAAACAATTCCTGGCTAAGCGCAATGTTCTTCGAGATAGAACGGCCTGGGATGAAGGCCCCTTGCTTTGGCAAGATCAGTGAATGGAGCACTTGGCTTAACCTGGATGTAAGGATTTTTGAAAATATCTTGTATATGTAATTGCAAAGACTAATCGGCCAGTAATTGGAGAATCTCTTCGGTGAAAGCAACTAGGGGATTAGACAAATTAAGGAAGTTGTAATAACACTAGGGAGATTACCACCTTGGAAGAAGAAGAGCACTGCCTTATGGATAACTTAGCCAACTACATCCCAGCAGGACACAAAGAACGTGCTAGAGAAACCATCTAGGTCAAGGGCCCCGTCAATGGGAATGGACTGGACAACCCTCTGAACATCCAATAGAGTAGGGGGATCCAACAACATGTCATTATCCATCTGCATGACCAACTAAGGAATAACATCTAGAATCTAGTTGCCAAAAGAGACGGAAGCCGCACTGAATTGTTGTTTGAAAAAGGCCACTGCTGCCTCTTTAACCACTGCTGGATCTTCTATAGATTTCCCCAAATCAATCATCAAGCTGCTCTCCTCTGCTTCTCTGTGGCAGAGGCATGGAAGAAACAAGTATTTTTGTCTCCCTCAACCAGCTAATTAATCTTAGACTTCTACTTCCAATATATTTCTTACATATGTTCAAGACGGTTGAGCTTGTTAGAAGCTGAGTTTACTTCATTCTGTAGCTCGTTCGATGGCCCTATGATAACTAAAGAATCTAGCGATCTGGCCTCAAACTATGATAACTCATGCTCTGCCTGCCAAACCTTCTTGAAAATATTCCCAAAAACATCTCTATTCCAGATCTTCAGCTCCTGTTTAATTGACTTCAGTTTGGACACTTGGAACTGTTGGAGGAAATTTTTTAGAAGCAGAAATCTAGAGTGAGCTGGCTGACCGAGGGGCACAAGAACACTCATTTTTTTTCATGCTTCTGTAAGGGAAAGGCAAAGGAGAGCAATGATTAGTTGGATCGATCTGGGTTCAGGGCAATTTGCGGAGGGCCAGGCAGAGATTGCGGCTTCAGCAGTGACCCATTTCCAGCATCTGTTTAATGCAGATCCTTGTCAAGTTGATCTTGTCCTTCTACAGTGTATTCCTCGGTTGATCAGGCTCACAATGACCAGCTTTTGGAGATTCTCTTGATGTTGGAGGTCTGTTCGATGGTGTTTTCTATCCCAAAGGACAGTGTGTCTGGGCCTAATGGCTTCTTAGCCATTTCTTTCCAGTCTTCCTAGGAAGTGGTGGGTCACAACATTCATCGGGTGATCTCCTTTCTCTTCCAGGCCGAAAACGTTCCCAGGTCTATTCCGCTTCTATTATTTGCCTTATTCTGAAATTTGCCTCCCCTAAGTAGTTTTCTGATTATCGCCCTATTAGCCTATGCAATTGTTTCTACAAAATTTTCTCCAAGGTAGTTGCAGCCAGGTTGAGGCAGGTTTTGCCTTTGTTAATTTCGCCAAAGCAAGGAGCCTTTGTTCAAGGTCGTTCTATCGCCGAAAATATTGCCTTAGCTCAAGAGCTATTCAGGGAATTAAATCATTCGGTTCGTGAGGGCAACATAGTTTTGAAGTTAGATATGGATAAGGCTTACGATAGGATGAGCTGGGATTTCCTGAAGTAATTTTTGATTTGATTTGGTTTCAGCAACTTGGACAGATCTGGTAGAAAAATGTTAAGAAAATAGTTGGTTTTCTATTCTTGTTAATGGAGAGATGGCGAGTTTCTTTAAATCTTTGAGAGGCCTGAGGCAAGGTGACCCGATTTCTCCAAGCTTGTTCATTCTTTCGGCTGAGGTTCTTAGCAGAGGTCTGAATAGCCTGTTCAGTCATTAGCTTTGTCATCCTTTCGCCGTGGGCAAAGGGTGCCCAATAATCTCACATCTGCTTTATGCGGACGACACGTTAATTTTCTCAAATGGTAGTAAATCCACGCTGACTCAGATTAAGAATTTCCTCCTCTCCTTCCAAGTGGCATCGGGTCAAAGCATAAGTCTTTGGAAAAGCTACTTTTTCTACTCTAATAAGCTGTCAAGGGTGAGAATTAGGAAAATTGAGGACATCCTTGGTTTTGGATACTCCTCATCAGCTCTTACATACCTGGGAGTTCCAATGGCAATTGGGAGGCTCAAAGTAAGTGCTTTTAAACCTTTGGTAGAAAGAGTTGTGGGTCGCATTAATGGTTGGAGGGCCCATATTTTATCCCAGTCCGGGAGAATCGTCCTTATGCAGAGCGTTTTGTCAGGTATTCTGATTCACTTAAAGGCGACAGTTCATATTCCTTCTTAGGTGCTTAAAATAATTGAGAAGCACTTGGCAAATTTTTTCTAGGGTTGGTCTTAAGGAAAGTAGAAGTGTCATTGGAAGAATTGGCGTGCGTTGACAAAGCCGAAGGATGAGGGGGGTATTGGTTTTAGAAATCTGATGAACATTATGAGGGTGTTTAGATGGAAAATGGCATGGGCTATAAAGTTTGGACGAGAGGACAACATTTGAAAATCCTTCATGGCAGCAAAGTACCACCTTGAGTTGTATCTTGAGGCAGCGAATCGGCCAAGGCATTCATCTTCCCCCCTGTGGAAGAAAATTAGGAAGATCATTTCGATGATGGAGGTCCGGGTTGATTGGAAAATTGAGGCAGGTGATAGCAATTTCTGGAGGGCGAACTGGACCAGCATGGGCCCTCTTGACCAGTTGGCTGAAGCTGAGGTGCCTGAGTGCTTGCTAGATCTGAAAGTGTGTCATGTGATCGGTCTGAGTGGTCCTCTCCCCCCCTCGGCCGCCTTACTTCTGCTTCCTTAACACGTTATTGATCATGTGTTCCATGCAGGATATTATATTTCAGGAGGCACTAACACACTTATTTGTCCATTCATGAGTTCAGGTCAATTTTTAGTTAAGACAGCATGGTCTTTATGCAGGAATCCGAGCCCAGGGAGGAGCTAGTCAAGATGGGTGTGGCATGCTGAACTACGAACCAAAATCTCACTTTTTGTCTGGAGGGTGCTTCATAATGCTGTTCCGGTAGATAGTATAGTTCAGTCCAGAGGCGTCCCCATTGCTTCTAGTTGTGTTTGTTGTTCCATGCATGCAGCTTAGCCCCATAGCATTGAGATGCTATTTCACTTGTTCGTCACCAGCAGCATGGCTCATTTAGTTTGGCACATGGTAGGACATTGGTTGGGAGTTGTTGTCATGGAAGCTTTATCTGTTGAAGCTCGGCTAACGCAGTGGTGGGCAGCGGTCTCTTCTACGCGGAACATCTCGGAGATTGGTATGATCCTCCCCTGCATCATGATGTGGGAAATTTGGAAAGCGCAAAACGGTGCAGTTTTTAATGGTGAGCTGGTATCTTTAAATCGAGTTTTAGCCAAGATCAGATGGTGGGGTGATTTGCTTTTTCCTCCTAACGCTGTCAGGTGTAGGCCTGTTTCTGGGTGGACCATCAATAGTAGGGGACGGGCTGCCTCAACTCTTCTCTCTCCTCCATGCGACAGAGCAGTTTTGATTAGATGGGAGAGGCCAGCACAGGGATGGGTCTAAATAAATGTTGATGGGTCTTCTAGAGGAAACCCGGGTAGCTCGGGAGGTGGTGGTATCGGAAGAGGGGAGAGGGGAAATTTTTTGTTCGCCTTTTCTACTGGTTATGGAGTTGGTTCAAATTCAGCTGCAGAACTGCGAGCGGTGTATGATGGCCTTACTCTTGGTCTTCAAAGGGGGTATAGCCAAATTATTTTGGAATCATATTCTAGACAAGTTGTGGATATTCTCAACGGAGTGGCAAGTCCTGCTTGGAAATGGAAGTCGTGGGTCCATAGGATTCATCAAATGCAGAGTAGAGGTCAGATCAACTTTGTACATGTTCGGAGGGACGGGAACTCGCCGACTGATTTTTTGGCCCGATTAGGGAGTGCTTCTCAATCTAATGCTGAGTTCGATTGTTTTGCAGACCTTTTGATTCAGGTAAGGGGATCTATCCTCCTTGATAAGGTTGATTTAGGTTCTCTTATGGGGGTTGGATGAGCTTTTTGGTTTCTTTTGTAATTATTTTAGTCTTTCCTGAATGGCCCCTGCTTTCAGGTTATGGGTGCCTTAGTTGTTTAGGTGGTTCTCTCCTTTAAATATGAAAATTATAGGTAGTCACGATAAGTTTGCCCAGTTCTAGTTTCTTGGGCATCCCTGAATGTAATTCTGGTTCTCAGTCTAACTGAATTTAGGGCCTCTTGCTGCCCTCTTGGAAAAAAAAAAAAACTGACTTCAGTTTGGACAACACATTGTAAATTGGGTGAGGGGAAGAAGCTTTGCCCCAAGCTACCTTGACCACCTGATAGAAAGAATCGTGTTAAATCCACATTCGTTGGAATCGGAATGGCTTGGGAGTGTTGGAAGCTCCAGACGGGTAGAGAAAGAGGAGCGAGGCATGATCAGAGTTGGCCCTAGGGAGATGTTGGACCTGAAAAATGGGGAAAAAGGAGGATCAACTAGCATTCATAAGGGATCTGTCTAATCTCGCCCAAACCTAAGATGTGCCACCCGAACTGTTGCTCTAAGTGAATCGATTCCCAATAAAACCCACATCAATTAGCTCGGCATTGTTGATCGCAGTAGAGAATTTTGAGGAGCTAGGACCGCTTGATTGTCTGTGACTTCTTCTCTCAGAAGCGTCAACAGTTGCGTTGAAATCCCACACACTGCCCATACACCTTGCATAGATGAGGACAAGGTTGCCAGATCATCCCAAAGGATTCTCTTGGTAATCCTAGTACAATTGGCATAAACAAAAGTGAGAGAAATAGAAACAAGAATATTCTGCATAGATACAACTATATATAGATAGAGATTGACTAGTCATATTAAAGACTAAGCAAGATATTGTGTTCTTAAAGAAGACCCAAAATTTACCACCTTCCTCTCCATTAGAGTAGAAAGAGTGAAAGCCAAGGGAAAGGACGACTCCCACTCTTTTATCCTCTCTAAGCATTAGCTCAAGAATGGCTAAGATCCAAGGATTATGATCTCTAATAAGCCTCTTGGTTGTTCTAATGGTGCGCTAATTTCCTATGCCCTAAGCATTCCATATAATGATCTTATCCATCTATGACACATCCGAAGTTCACAGCGCTTCGCCCTGTGGAGCCTAGATTCCCAGTCTCCCCTCGTATAATGGATCTCGCATCTCCTTATCATCTTAGAGACTTTTCTTTCTCCATGTGTATACTGTTTCTTCTTCTCAGGGTGAATTGACAGGTTCTGATTATGAAACTGTGGAGCTTCCACTCCACTATCTCTTCTTTGATCAATGGGTGAAGACTTCTCTAGCACTACCTTTGTTTAGGGTTCACACTGATCCCCCATAGGAGTTTTCTCACTGGTACAGATAGCTCCAAGTTCTAGAACTAGATCGGCCATGTTTGAATCCTTTGCTCTCACAGCCGAGGCGAAAAATGGGGAGAGATCAACTTGAAGTTTTACCTTGCCTCCCTGGTTTGCAGGTTGGGGGGGGGGGGGGGGGGGTCCACTTCTTGTTGCACCTACTCCTTCGAGCAAAAACTTCTCTATAGCTACCACAGCTGGGGTGGATTCTAATTGCTGGAATAGAAAAAAGGTCTGGCATTTCTACACTCTCCTGGGCCTCTCTGTCCATAATTTGGAGTAGCGGAGAACAACCCGCCGATCTCGATCGAAACCTCAATAGTCTCTGATTGGTGGGAGACTCCCTAGCTGTGTTTCTGGTTGCAGATAGATGAGATTGGGTGGTCTAGTCTCCCTTGGTAGGCCTATTACTAATGCGGGCCTGAACTTGAGAGTATTGTTGCTAAGATAGGGAGGGATGATTGCAAGGGATGATGACTTCTCAGGATTTTACTGTGTTGGGCAGGAGTTGTCCAAGTCAGAGCTGTTGAGTTCTACAGGGACCATACAACAAACATCTGACTAGCATGGTAGGTTGTCCTCAACTACTTCATCTACAATGCCTGGGAGGCAGAGAAGAGGCACTTGCATCCTATCCCTAGGCACTTGCATCCTATTTAAAGAGTTGTAGTCATTATCACGAGCATCTGCTGAGTGTGAGGTGTTGCCTTCTGAGTGGTTATGGAACCTCCTCAATACCCAATCCTTAGTCCTTTCAGAGACTTTGGATGGGCAATTTGTAACTCTATGAGAGAGTGGGGAGGGCCCATCACCAAGGAAAGATTCCATTTTTGTGAATATTGGGTAGAATCTATCTGTCACTTTAAGCATCAAGGCCTATTTCAGATTGAATCTTGGGCGAAGTATAACCTTAATAGTGGCTAATTAATGACACATAAGTTATCCGTCATTGTTCAGAGAAATTTAGTGGTAGATAAGTCATCCGCCACTATAAATTTTACTACCATTTTACCACCAAAGAGCATCATTCCCACCACTTTTTGGCATATAGCGGTGGAACCTTATATCTGTCGACATAAAGACACACTAGGTGGCACCTTTTGATTTTTTGTGATAAGTAAGGTTTACCATAGCGGATCACTTATCCACTACTATAGAATCCCATACATGCCACCATTTGGTTTTTTGGTATTAAAAGAAAAAAATGTAGTGGGGGAAATATTTTCACCACTATAGATTTTCCCGCCATTTCTCCCACCAACATCATTCTTCCCACCATTTTTTTA
Organism: Magnolia kwangsiensis; assembly: GCA_037074715.1. NCBI lineage: Eukaryota > Viridiplantae > Streptophyta > Magnoliopsida > Magnoliales > Magnoliaceae > Magnolia > Magnolia kwangsiensis. The sequence continues at coordinate 93,385,521 of CM073583.1, forward strand.
CCCTATCTGAGCATATAGCGGTGAAAAGTTATATCCACCATGATTTAGGCATTTAATAACATGCCAAGTGGCGCCTTTTTGTTTTCTGTCATGATTAAGGTTGGAAGTGGTAGATATTTTATCCACCACTATAGGATGCACACGCCAAGTGGCGCCCTTTGGTATTTTAGCATTAATTTGTTGGATTGTTAATCTTTTCTTTTCTTCTTCTTTTTTTTTTTAATGTCTTTGTTCATTTCAAAAAATCTCCACCTTTACACCTGAGCACCCCTTTACATAAAACAGGGATCCACCATGAAAAGCAATAAATAATTACAAAATGTTTCCAAAAAGGGGATCAAACCATCTTAATTGATCCTAATCCAACCTTATCAAGGAAGACAGAGCCTCTAACTTGATGAGGAAACTCTGATTGACAATCAAACCAAGCATAAGATTGAGAAGCACTCCCTAACCAGGCCATAAAATCTGCAGGCGAGTTCCCTTCCCTTAAGACATGTACAAATCTGATTCGACCTCTTCCCTGCAACCGATGAATCCTATATAATCACGTCTTCCATTTCCAACCCGGCTTATCCACTCCGTCGAGCAAATCTACAAACAGTCTAAAATCCGATTCTAAAATGATTTGACTATAACCCCTTTGTATTCCGAGTGCAAGGCCATCATGCACGGCACACAATTCTGCAATGGTGTTAACCTGCTGAAAATGCAAAAAGGAAATTTCCCTTCTCCCCTTTGCAGATTTCACCCCCTCCCGATCCGCCCGGATTACCTCTGGCCGACCCATCTACATTTAATTTTAACCCATCGCAGCAATGGCCTCTCCCATCTAACAAGTACTGCTCGACCTCTATTTCTAGCAACAATAGGCAAGACAACACCTATTTCGTGAAAACATGGAATAGAGAAGTATTAGGTGACATCTTCAAAAATGTTCAATAGGCTGAAAATGAGGTCAATAGGGCTGAGCTCCTTCTCCTTAACTACCAAAGTATTTCCAGGAACTCTTCTCGTCGGAGGGTACTCACTTATTGAGCCACATCTTCAATAGCATCCCAAGATTAGTGGATGAGCGAATAAATGAGTTTCTCACTCATCCTCCAACCATTGACAGTGCACTTGGGCTCGATGGATTTGGAGGGGCATTTTACTCATCTTGCTGGGATGTGATACGAGATGATATTCTGCAAGCGGCCAAGGATTTTCTTCAGGGAGGCTCGATCCCTAAAGAGTTTCAGTGCACCCTTCTCTACCTCGTTCCCAAGAAAAAAAAAAACCCGGAGTCTGTTAAAGATTTTAGGCCGATAATCTTATGCAATTGCATCATGAAAATTTTCTTTAAGCTGCTGGCATCTAGAGTGGCACACTTTTTACCCATGCTCATATCCAAAGAGCAAGGTTCTTTTATCAAAGGCAGGTCTATCACATATAATATTTCATTAGGTCGAGAGATGGCTCATGAGATTGATCGCATGGTATACGGTGGAAATCTCATCATCAAATTAGATATGGAGAAGGCGTACGATAGAATGGAATGAGACTTCATCACCCAATGGCTTCTCAAATTCGGTTTCAGCAATCCCTATATAACACAGCTCCAGCGATGCTAGAAAGATATCAACTTCTCTATCCTCATCAATGGGAGGACCTTCAGTTTCTTCAAAAGCTCATCCTTACAGCTGAGGCTTTTGGTAGAGGCGTGACTTCTCTATTTGCTCCAGGGAGCTGTCAATTATTCTACCTCCCCAGATCATCCTATCATTACGCACCTGGTTTTTGGTGCTGATGCAATTGTTTTCCTTGATGGAAGGCTTGCTAATGTGAAAATTCACCTCAACTTCATTCGAGAATATGAAAGCTCTTCAGGCCAAAGGGTTAATGCAGCTAAAACAACCTTCATTGCTCCTAAGAAAACTTCAAGAAGAAAATCCCAACTCCTCAACATCATATCAGGCTTCTCCTAGGACTTCTTCCCAATTTCTTATTTAGACATTCCACTTGCCAAAGGAAAAATCACCAAGCCGATGCTGCATCCCCTGATCCAAAAGATTACCAATAAGATAGATGGGTGGAAAGCTAAACTTCTCAATCCAGCAGCGAAATTAATCTTGATCAGACACGTTCTCTCGAGTATTCCTATTCATCTCATGATAGCCATCAACATTCCAAAGTCAGTAATCAAATCTATTGACAGCGCTATTACAAACTTTTTTTGGGGTACTTCGAATCAAGGTAGGAAGAGGCATTGGATCAGTTGGAATAGAATCTGCGCTCCTCTGTAAGAGGGAGGATTGGGAATCCACAGATTAGTTGACATCATGTATGCTCTCAGAGTCAGGATGGCCTGGAACCTTATTAGAGGTATGTCCCATTGGGCAAATTATTTTTCAGTAGTATTTTGTGGAAGTTCTTGTCTTACCATGGCAGGTTGTGTCCCTACTCTTTGTCCACCTGGAAGGATATTATCAAGGTGCTTCCCTTCACTATTTGTCATTCTAGATGGCTCCTTGGATCGAACAACCTTAGTTTCTAGTTTCATAATTGGTCAGGAAACGTAATCTTGCCTAGTGCCATTTTTTCTTCTATCCCTCCTCTGTTATTGCAAGCCTCAGTCAGCGATTTCCATCCAATTTTGGGTATATGGAAACTAGCAGATATTTAGGACTTGATTTCTCCTTCACCTATGCAAACCCTGCTGGCCTCTAAGGTTGCCTTCTTTAACCGCCCATATAAGCTCATTTGGGATTTAACTCCTTCTGGCAAGTTCTCAGTTTCATCTGCTTGGAATGGCATTAGACAACATCACCCCGGGATACCTTGGTCCTCTTAGTTTTGGAACAAATTCCTTCCCCCCAAGCTGGCTATCTTCACTTGGAAAACTTCTTGCAGGGCGGTCCCGGTCGATGCGACGATCCAGAAACTTAGGGTGAATATTGCCTCAAAATGCGAGTGTTGCCATTTCCCTTCTCTTGTGAGTTTGACGCAAGTTAATGGCTCCTCATATGATCTCCCTTCCATTCAGCCCCAAGTTGACAATGCCTTGTCCAGCGTCTCCCCTGCTTTGTTGTTGCTCAACAACCAACCAACTGTCCCAGGGATTCTCAGCTCTCCTGGTGTGGTAGAGACCCTAGACCATCTATTTTGTTATGGGATAACGGCCAAGCAAGTCTGGGAATTCTTTAGCAGACTGTTTGATGTTCCTCTTGTCCTGAATCAGCCTTTCCATCCTCGATTCACTCTATGGACTTTGTCAGCTAGTCTCAAATCTTGCTCTACTATTCTTTTAGGTCTCCTTCCAAGCTTCATTGTTTGGGAGCTTTGGATTAGCCAAAATTCTACAAGATATGAGGGACAGAGTATGTCTGCTAGCCAGATCATCTTCAAAGTCACTCGATGGATGCATGAGATTGGATCCTCTATTCCAGTCTTAACCAGCCAATCTATGACCGAAATCGCTATCCTAAATGCCCTTCAGATTGACAACCCATCCACAACTCCATTCAGTAAACCGATTATCATTAGATGGACCAAACCCCCCAAGGATTGGCTAAAGCTAAACATTGATGGATCTTTAAGAGGAAACTCGGGTGAAAGTGGAGGTGGAGGAGTGTGTCGGGATCATTCCAGTAATCTATTTTTTTCTTTTCATAGGTACTATGGGACTTCTTCCAACACAATGGCTGAAGCCCGGGCAATGCTTGATGTGTTAAACATTTGCTCCCACGTAGGTCTAGCCAACATCGTGGTGGAGTCCGACTCCAAGCTTATAGTGTCAGTAACCGAGGACCTTTCTTATTCCATTCCTTAGAAGATTTGGTATATTCTGGAGGAAATCCATTCCAAAATTCACAGCCTTAACCTGTCTTTCTCGCATATTTTCCATGAAGGTAATGCAGTGGAGGATGCTCTTGTGAGAATGGCTAGTTAAGGATGCCCAGATACTACCTTCACTAGTCGAGCCTCGCTCCCTCCCTAGGCACATCAGAGGTGAGCTTGTGCTTGATAACGCGGGGTTGGGTAGGATTAAATCCCCTTAATTTGTTCTTTCCTGCCCCTTTGTGGAGTTTCGGCGTTGCAGTGTACCCAACTTTGTTCCATGTGGGAACCTTTTGGGCTTTTTTTCTGTTTTGTGTGTAGTACACGATAGGTGTGGTCCTATTTCTTTTTATAGAGACCCTCATGAAAAGGCTTTAAATTATATTTATTAATGAAATCCTCAATTTTTTTTTTTTTTTTTTTTAAAGGTTGGTTCATCTCTTTTCTAGAGATGGAAACGCTAAACTACAATTGACCATGAATGATACTTTGGATATTTCATATATATGAAAGCTCTCATTAATCTTGCAGTGAAATATGTCGAAAAATCATTCATTATCGAACGAGTTTCATGTTTTTGTCTAGGGAAATGAGATCAAAAGTAGCTACTTGATCTTATCAAGATTATTAGTATGTAAACAGCTCTCTCGTTATTTATTTAGAGTCTAGTAAAAAAACATAAACAAAATATTTTCTCTTTCCCAATGCATGACCTAACTTGTCTTATCCTTTAGGTGAACACAAATTATATTGTGTGCCCTAGTTTTAAGGTCTAAAACTAGATGCAGGTACGAAGGGATAGATAAGCGTTGGATGGAAAAATTGAGGTGAACTCAGTTATTAACGATCCTCTTTCAAATATCAAAGTTTTTATAAGTTTCACTCTTTCATTGTCTAACATAGGGTGAGTGACGAATATTTCAACAGTGTTGAGAAATTTATTGACTTTATATTTGCCAATACATTAACTAACCTCATCCCTTGTATGTGTATGGAATGTGTCAACTTCAACCTCTTAAAAAAAGATGTCGTTTAAGAACATCTCATCAGCAATGGAATTTTAGAGCACTACACCAGTTGAAAAGATCACAGGGAAACATCAATGATTTCTGCACATAGTGTTATATGTGATGACGTTGATTTTCATGGTATGATAAGTGATGCATTTCATATGTCGGTTATGGACAATGAGACACCTGATGCTTCGCATGAGCCTGCAGAAGGAAGAAGTGTCAAAGCTTAGAGCTTCTTTAGGTTGTCTAATGATGATGATTAGAAGTTGTACCCCAGATGCACTAAGTTCACAAACCTCTCTTTTATTATTTGATTGTATCACATAAAGTGTTTATCCAAGTGGAGTAACAAGTACTTCGACATGTTTCTAGGACTTTTGAAAGAGGCATTCCCTGAGGGGGAAACGTTGCCATATTCCTTTTAATTTATGACATAAATGAGATCATCAGGGACTTAGGACTTAATTATAAGAAAATTGATGCATACCCTAATGGATATATGTTGTATTGGAAGGAGACAACCGACGACTAATTATGAAAGTAGTGTGGTACTTCGAGACGGAAGAATGTTGGAAATATATAACAAGGAAATTTCTTCTGATACAAGTGATTGAAATATTACAACAAAGATATTACGCTATTTTTCATTGATTCCTAGACTTCAGAGATTGGTCATGTCATCTAAGATGACTTCCTTCATGAGATGGCATAACAAGAATCGGAGTAGAGGTGAAATATTGAGGCATCCCACTGACTCCCCTGCTTGAAAAGATTTTGACGATCACCGGCCGTTGTCTTCATACAATCATAATGTTAGACTAGGGCTAACAATCGACATCTTCAATCCTTTAAAAACAATGAGTATCTTTCATGGCATATGGGTAGTTATCCTAACAGTATATGACTTATCACCATGGATGTGCATAAAGCAGCCTTATCTTATAATGTCGTTGTTGATCCCTGACCCTTATGGACCCGGTAATGATAATGATGTGTATTAACGACTATTGGTAGATGTGTTGAGGGTGTTGTGGGACTTGGCATAGACACTGACGAATTAAAGAAATAACACCTTTAGAACGAAAGCAGTATTGTTGTGGACAATTAATGACTTTTCGGCATATGATATATTATTCGAATAGAGCACCAAAGGGTGCCTCGCATGTCCTTACTATAAAAAGGATACGTGCTTTCAATGCTTAAAGTGCGGTAGAAAGTTTTCTATATGGGCCACTGGCAATTCCTTAAGCATGACCATTGATTTTGTTTGATAAGAGGTGTTTTGATGGGGAGCATGAATTACAAGCTTCGCCAATCCTGCCATTTGGTTCTGAGATTTTGGAACAATTAGATGGCATGAACTTCACATTGGGCAAGAAGTCTAATGTTATATCCGAACGGAAGAGTGGGCGGGAGGATGACATGGGAGACTTCCACAACTGGAAGAAGAAAAACATCTTCTTCAAATGGCCCTAGAAAAAGACAATATGTTGTGGCATTGTTTGGATGTCATGCACATCGAAAAAATGTGTAACAACGTCATTGGCACGTTACCAAACATGGAAGGGAATACGAAAGACAATCTAAAGTCTCTTGACTTACAAGAAATAAATATAAGGCACAAGGTTTACTTAATAATGAAAATAAGACATATTTTCCCCCAACGCTGACAGAGAAAGAAAATTTATGTAGTATTTTGAAAATGGAGAAGGTTCTAGATGGTTATGCTTTGAATATCTCAAGGTGTGTGCATTTAAAAGATTACAAGATTTTAGGTCCGAAGAGCCATGATTGTCATATATAGAGCAATTACTCCCGATAGTCGTGAAGAGAACATTTTCAACGCTCATAAGCGCAGTCTTGATTTACCAATATTCATTCTTTAGGGAGTTATGCCCAAGGTTACAAGAGCTTATGACTTTGAGAGGTTGCATCTCATATTGCGCTAACGCTTTGCTATTTAGAGAGAATTTTTCCACTCACTTTCTTTGATGTTATGGAACATTTACCCATGCATTTGGCTATCGAGGCAAGGATCATTAGACTAGTACATTATCGATGGATATATCCCATTAAAAGGTATGTTGGTGATTTAATGCATATATTGTTTTAGCTTTATGCATGTATTATTATTAAATCGTATAATTCCTGCACACTTTATACATGCTCATAGGTACCTCCTCACACTCAAGTAATGCATGCATAATCGAAGTCGACTGGAGGATTCCATCACAAAAGAGTACCTTGTGGAAGGGTGTCTAACATTTTATTCGAGATACTTCAATGGTATCGAAACAATGTTCTACTGACCAATGTGAAATGAAGATTTTGGGGATCCTATCTTGGGTTGACTGTGGGGAGTGAACATGTGTTTACTCTAAATGATAGGACATGGGGATAAGCATATCGATACAAGCTCATTAACTCCAAATCACTCATCCCATATTTCAAGTAAGACTACAAATTTATTTTGTTGTGTTCGTGCACTATTGTCACATCCCAAACTCGGAAACTAGGTTCACAAAATTCTCAATGGCTGAATCCGACGCTGACAACCTCCATAGTATCCCATTATCGGCTCCCTGCACCCATATACCAGGTTCCGATCCTAGGATCCTATGAGGAGGATTTTCAATATAAATTTGTTTCATAATAAGCATAACCATAAACATAACCCACGAACAATAACAAGAACATCATTATAAAATCCACTATGATAAAAAAAAAACTTTAAGTATAATGCATAAGGGAAATACAATGATAATATTAGAACTCCAAAGGCTTGGCTACATACTCCTACTCCTGCTCAACTATGTCCTGTCGTCATCTACACGCAACGGTCGTGCATAAGCTTATAGAAAGCTTAGAGGGTGGTGAAAGTGTGTGCACAAGGTGGAAATATAAGTATGCAATATCAGAGTAATGCGAAAATGCTGGTAAGTCCATGAATATGATTAGTCGTACCAAGGTTATGTAATACAAGGCATGAACGCTATTGTCCATAACAACGCCATGCGATGCAAGGCATGAATGCTATCGGCCACACCAAGGCCATGCGACGCAAGGCATGAATGTTATCGGCTATACCATGGCCATGCAATGTAGGATGCAACTCAAACATGTCAGTCCTCATCTAAATCCACATATCCATACAATTCATCTCTAGAGTATCACCGAGGTCTAGTACACTACACACCAGATTGTCACCCCACACTGGACACACAACCATGCAAGCGAAAAAGACCTCACTATCAGCCTGACCAATAGTTTGTCAATATCTATCCGGCAAGTCGATAATCGATCGATTTACGAGCTAGTCATACTCAACCTAGCAATAACCCCCTTCTCTCTGAGCGGGTAAGGTCACACCCCCTTTCAACTGATCAGGACACAGTGTGAGATGTGGCCTCCTGGTATTCTGCCCTTATGCGCTCATACGTCCACTCGGTTTAGACATTAGAGCATCCTTCATGGTATATAAGGGTTTGGGGACTTTTCACCCTGAGACATCTATAACACCCTTGTGCTTTAACAAGTATTTCTAGTGTCCAATCCTGTCATTCATGTTATACCTACGGAGGCTACAGCCCTGATGTCGCTAGGGCGTACAGTAATCATAACACACAATGTAAGGTGCATGAGTCATACAATCTAGTCAAGCATCAATCATGCGCATACCATGCGCTCATGTGAGACAATTTTGCCTATTAGGGAGTCTCAAAACAACCTGTCCAATGACATATTGATATGATCAGTCACTTATAACACTCATGCAGATGATGCGTATGTGCATGTATCATGATGCTATGCTATCACATACTCATAGTCGACATCGATAATCGAGCTATACACAAGGCAGGGTTCATAGAAGGACAACAGATCTAAACCATAACATAAAGATTGGTCCTCAACTATATGGATATACCAAATTTAACATCGCAGATCCTACCATCTACAGTAATGATATACTCTCCTCATATCAAGGTTGGGCCTAGGTGGCCTACCTATATTCCTAAGGATCCAGAATGGGCTTCCTTCTCCATACTATTATATGGCCCATTAGATCCCTCGGGGGCCCAAATAAGTCTTAGATGGACTCCAAGATTAAAATAATCCTACTAGCAACCAATAGGGACCCAACATTTTGGGTTAACCCAATATGAATAGATGAATCATGCAAATATCAATGGGGCCCAATGATTTGGGTCAACCCATGTATAGAAGGATGAGAATGGGCCTAAGGGAAGGTCACAATGTGGACATTTAACCATCATTGCCCATACAATGTGGACATTCAACCAGCATTGTTCCCAAGGAGTGGCCCACATAGAGCCAAACATATAATGGGGCCCATGGTCTCACACAAGGGCCTATACCGCTATTTAGGCTTTAGTTGGGGCCTCTACAATGGAGGTGGTTGCTGTCGCTGCTAATGTGGTGGGGGCTGTTGTGGTGATCTAGACTGCTGCTGCTGAGGACGGGGGCACTCCTACTTAAGGTGTCCTACTCTGTCACATTCAAAACAAGTCCCTACAAACGGCCTCTGGGGTGGCGTTGGAGGTGTCGCTGGTGCTAGGTGGGTCATGCGCCTCTATTGCTATCAACACTTCTGTTGCTAAGAGCCACTAGAGGGGGCCTACCTCTTCCAGTCTCTCCTTTGATCATGATTGTTATGCATGTCAGCCCACTAGCCTCATAAATCTAGGCACTTTGTACTACCTCCTCAAAAGTCGAGAGTTCATGCCTAACAACACGGCCTCAGAGACCGTAACATAAGGCATTCTCGAAATGGTGGGTCTTCTGCCCCTCATCATCAACCAAATACGGCATGAACCTCAATAACTCTATGAAACGGGCCGCGTACTGAGCCACGGACATGTCTACCTGCATTAGTGTCTTGAACTCGAATGCTCACTACCATCGAATATGGTCGAGAAAATACTGCCGGTCAAATTAGTCTTCTAAATCCTCTCATGTCCAGACAAAATTAGGCCCTACAGCATGAGTAATGAAGGTCCACCAATTCTTGGCCTCACCCTCGAGAAAATATATGGCCAAAGGGACTCGCTGATGGGTCATACATTTCATGGTCTCGAACATCTTCTCCACTCAGGAGCGCCACCTCTCTGCTGCTGTCGCATCGGGCTCTCCCTAGAATTGTTGGGGGTTGAGCTAAAGGAAATCTCATAGTAGGGCGCTCGCGTGCTCTTGCTCTACTTACTCCGGGATCTCAGTGGGACACCTACCCTACCCCTAGAGGGTGGTTGTCAAAGCTTAGAGCATCAGTTATAACTGATCGGTGCCAATTGACACGGTGGAGGCTGCGCTAAACTTAGACAGAGGCGCATGATCAACAGGTGTCTCAGGTGTGGGAGCAAGAGGCTTAGGTGGGGGAGTGGGAACTGTAAGAAGCGGAATAAGAATATCGGGCGGAGGAATGAGATCCTCAAGTGGTGGAGCAGGGGCTGCTCGGGTGCTTCATGTGTCCTACCTAGGCGGCATGGTCTATAGTAAAGAACAAAGGATCCTATCAGCCTTGAGAACCCTCGAAGGCACAGACATTAGGGAACAAAACCAGAAATTACGTACTCGGGACCTACTCATCCTAAGTTTATGGCAGATATGTAATGTCGTCTTGAGTTATTCCCAAGTTATGCTCTGATCTCAACTCTAGTCACACCCCAAACTCAAAAATTGGGCTCACAAAATTCTCGATTGCCAAATCCGACGCGGACAACCTCCGTGGTACCCCATTCTCGCCTCCCGGCATCCATATACCAGGTTCTGATCCTGGGATCCTATAAGGAGGATTTTCGATATTAATTTGTTTCATAATAAGTATAACCATAAGCATAAGCCACGAACAATAATAAGAACATCATCATAAAATCTACTATGACAAAAAATTTTAAGTACAATGCATAAGGAAAATATAATGATAATATCAGAACTCGGCTGCACGCTCCTGCTCCTGCTCAACTATGTCTTTGCATCACCTTTACGCAACAGTCGTGCATAAGCTTATAGAAAGTTTAGAGGGTGGTGAAAGTGTGTGTACAAGGTAAAAATACAAGTATGCAATATCAGAGTAATGCAGAAATGCTGGTAAGTCCATGAATCCTATTAGCCATACAAAGGCTATCTGATATAAGGCATGAACGTTATTGGCCATACCAAGGCCATGCGATGCAAGGCATGAACGCTATCGGCCACACCAAGGCCATGCGATGCAAGGCATGAATGATATCGGCCATACCAAGGCCATGCGATGTAGGATGCAACTCAAGCATGCTAGTCCTCATTTGAATCCACATATTAATATAGTTCATCTCTAGAGTATCAACGGGGTCTAGTACACTATATACAATATTGTCGCTCCACACTAGACGCACAACCATGCAAGTGGAAGAGACCTCACTATCTGTCTAACTAATAATTTACCAATATCTATCTGGTACGTCGATAGAAGACTCATTTACGAGTTGGTCATACTCAACCTAACAATAATCTCCTTCTCTCCGGGCGGGTAAGGTTACATCTCCTTTCAATTGACCATGACAGTGGGAGCCGCAGCCTCCTGGTATTCAGCCCTCATGTGTTCATACATCCACTTGGTTTAAATATTGGAGCATCCTCTATAGTACCATAAGAGTCTGGAGACTTTCACCCTGGGACATCTATGGCGCCCCCATGCTTTAACAAGTATTTTTGATGTCCAATCCTGCCATCTATGCTATACCTGTGAGGCCACAGCCCTGATGTCGCTAGGGCGTACAGTAATTATAACATGCAATACAAGGTGCATGAGTCATACAATTCATTCATGCATCAATCCTATGTATACTATGCGCTTATGTGGGATAACTCCACCTATCAGGGAGTCTCATAAACAACCTGCCCAATGACATAATGCTATGATCAGTCACTCCTCGTAACACGCTTGCAGATGATGCATATGGTTACGTATCATGATGCTATGCTATCACATACTCATAGTCGGCATCGATAATCAGGCTATACACAAGGCTGGGTCCATTGAAGGATAACAGATCCAAACCATAACATAAAGATCGGTCCTCAATTGTGGATATACCAAATTTGATATCGCAGATCCTACCATTTACGGTAATGATATACTCTCCTCATATTAAGGTCAGGCCTAGGTGGCCTACCTATATTCCTAAGGATCCAGAACGGGCTTCCTTCTCCATATTATCATATAGCACACTAGATTCCCTAGGGGGGCCAAATAAGTCCTAGATGGACTCCAAGATTAAAATAATCCTACTAACAACCAATAAGGGCCCAACATTTTGGGTTAGCCCAATATGAATAGATGGATCATGTAAATATCAATAGGGCCCAATGATTTGGGTCAACCCACTTAGAGAAGGATGAGAATGGGCCTAAGGGAAGGTCACAATGTGGATATTTAACCATCATTGCCTATACAATGTAGACATTCAACCAAGATTCCTCCCAAGGAGTGGTCCACATAGAGCCAAACATATAGTGGGGCCCATGGCCTCACACAAGGGCCTCATATACATCACAATGGGCCTCACACATATACTTCACAATCGGCCTCACATAAGGGCCTAATATACATCACAATGGGCCTCACACAATGGCCTAATGAAATAGCCCATAGCCCTCATAATGGATGGAAAAAAATTGGGCTTCACTCATATTATCTCATACTTCAATATTAGGCCTCTTGGGTTAGCCCATAGCCCACATACATCATGGTAGGCCACATGAGGCAACCTAAAGCCCATAAAAATGTTGAGGTAGGCTATGTCTAGCACATCCAACATGGTGGGGCCTCTTTGGGTAGCCCATAGGCTCCAAAAATATAGCTGGGTCAAGTGTACAATATACTTAACATAGTGGTTTACAAATCAGCCCATATAGTTCACTATAATGGATGAATAACACCTCACTATAAAAATTCTAAGGCTAGATATTCAGCCCATCTGGCACATTAAACATCCAGCAATTCTAGGCAATCTAGCCCTTTATACAATTAAATTCTAAGGTGGGCCTAACAAGGCATCAAAGGGGCCCGAATTCTGTTTAACATGGTGGTGTATATCATACAAGGAGGTGAGCCTACTACTAGACTTTTGGGCCAGCGACAGTCTAGTCAATCTGGACGTTCAAGGGCTGGACGGCTGAAGATAAAACATGCATCAAATGGGTCCCATGTCCAAGGGTTTGATGGCGTGGATATAACATGTACAACATGGTGGGCCCATGTATCACCATCCAAGGAGGGACAGTGTGAATATACAGCACATACATTGAGGTGGGTCACACCGTCCAGAGGTTCGACACCGTAGATAAGACCCATACATCATGGTTGGTTCCACATAGCACCGTACAGAGATGGACGGTGTGAATATAGAATACATACATCAAGGTGGGCCCCACCCCCACACGTGCAACACGTGTGGGGTGGGTCCCAGGTCCAGCTAAGTAGATAGACGTTTAGGATATAAAAAATATATACCACATGGTTCCCACCATCCAGCAGTGGATGGTGGATAGTATGGATGAAACACAAACGTTAGAGTTGGGTCCACACGTGTGGGACCCACCAGCTTTGAATAAAGTTGATATTTATGTTTTCTCTCCACCTAGGTCTGTTCAGACGGGCAGGCAGTGGGCCTGCCGCTGGACGGGTAACAAGGTGGGCCCCACATGTGGATGACATAGATATAGAATACATACATCACATGGGGTCCATATGCATCATCCCAACACATAAATTTCAGGTAAAATCAAAGCAAAACCTCGCTACAAACATCAAATGGGTTTGGAGAAAAATTTGGACAACAACATGTTGCTGTCCAATTCCATGCTAAAAGCTCGTTGGAAAAAAAATAAATAACACCATGTACATCAAGATTGGACCACCTAAATGGGCCACACACACTCAAACCAAGGTCTACATGATTCAGACCTTTGCATGCAAGACAGGGCAGCAAGGTGGGTCGGCCTGCGTCTAGAAAATTGGACAGCGGGGGCGTCCCACCCTGTTGGACGGTCTAGATGTGCAGAGTACATCAGATGGGCCATGATTATTAGGAAAAATAGGAGATGTAGGGAGAGAGAGAAAGAATCAGCCAATAGGGGAGGGACTTCGCCACTATGAGTCCCTCACATGATCTACACCATACAATCACATATGGGTCCCACGCATGCATAGGCCCAACATAACATAAAAAAATATGAGGTGGGGATACCATCTTACCATGCAAATTAGGGGTCTAGATGACTCTTAAAAGGTATGGATTGAAGTAAAACCATCATGGTGGGGTCCATGGAGAATGGTCCCACCATGGCTCATGCATGGAACAAGATGGGCCAAAGGCCGCATCTAGGGGATCATGGAGGATCTCCACCATGGATTGGTGAGTCCTTCAAGTCCCCATGCAAAGATAAGAAAGAGATCTAAGGAAGAGTGTAAGATCTAACCCTAGAGAGCACCCACCTTCAAATCTCAAGCTCCTTCTTCCACCAATGGGATCCTAGTGGGCCAAGGAAGATGTTTCAATGGTTGAGATTGTCTTTGGATGGTTGGATAAGGGGGTATAGGAGCATGCAAAGGGCTAGATTTTGGGATAAATTGGGATGTCCAAGCACTTGCAACAATAGGAGAATGAGAGAATGAAAGAGGAAAAGATAGAGATGAAGGAGAGAGAGTGTTAGTGAGTTAAGGGAGCTCTCTCTCTCCTAGCTAGGCAATGATTTGTTTTAAGAAGGCATGGCTAGGGTTATCATTGCTTTGTAAGAGGCATGAGGTTATAGGGGTAGGATGATGTCATCCTAGGTTAGCTAAGGTGACATCACCCACATGATTGCCTAGGGAAATGGGCATGGAAACCATGGGTCCCACAATGTATGATCAATGGTTGGGTTAATGCGAGGGCCGGATCTTACTCTCTAAATATCGGATTGACACACAAGATGTGGCGTCTGAACCACGACGATGACGCGGTCTCAATGACATAGATCTCGAGTTAAGTCGGCTCGGGTTTACATGATGCGGCTTAAGGTTGTGCGTAAATACTAACTATAGGTCGCGGGTCACCGGAACGACTGGGAGGACCACGGGATCCTATGGAACAGCGAGATACTATGACACAGGCCTGAAAATGATGTCAAGTTTGTCATATTCATTGAGATAAATTTATCTTATTCAAATGTAGGGAACACAAGAAAGAACCTAAATAGCAAAATAATTGGGCTACTTGTTATGGGATTGATAGGTTGCATGGTCAATTGTTTGATAATTAGCTTTTAGGAAGTTGGACACTCTAGACTAGGTAACACTTCCCAAAGAAATAAAGATAATAACAAAGGGTCCTAACACTATTGTGAAAAGATAAAATGCATATATCATTAATGGATTTTTGTTTCACACCAAATGCCATGAACGTAAGAGGAAAACACGGAATAGTGAGGTCATCGTGGTTGCAAATACATCAAGCTTCATAAGTTCTAGTGGTATAAATCAAATTCAAGGAGACATTAACTGGTATGGCATATTGATTGATATCATAGATCTCAATTATTATTGGCAGAAACGCATCATTTTGTTTAAGTGTGAGTAGGTTGATGTGAGAAGAGTAATGAATGAGGATGAGTTGGGGTTCATATTTGTGAATTTTACACACCTGTCTAATAGTAGAGAAAATAGCTCCGATGAACTGTTTCTGTTGGAATCCCAAGCAACTTAGGTTTTTTTATGTTAAAGACCACAATGATACAAATTAGCATGGAATAGTGTAGGTAAAATCGAGGGACTTTTTAAACATTGGGGAGATAGATTTTGTAGAAGATGTCGAAGATTACTTGTAAAGTTCACCTTCTAATAATCAAAGTTTGGTAGATACATTAAATGCTTTTGGTGACAACCTAACTTGGGATAGGTTAGATGTGCTTGGAACAATGCTCAATGTACCTCTGATCCCTAAAGATGAGACTAAACACGTTGTATATAGTTATTTCTTTTCTTTAATACAATATGACTATATTTTGTTAACATTACTAAAATGTTACACATGCTGCACATGCTCTATTAATACAGATTATTATATTATTCTTTGCCTTCATTATAATAGCTTGTCCTCGATGTTAAATGGCTACACCTACTATAGATCAGTCGGGTGCTTCTACTTTAGGTAAGAATAATAATTTTGTTTTACTTTATAACTTAAATTAATGTATCATATATTATTCATGATGTTTTTATAAGGCCTTTTGAGGAACATGAGAGACATGTTCGATGTCGCACACGTCTTGAGGCCCTTTGTACTCAGCCTCAGATGCTTGGAAGCCACATGTTCGGTATAATAAAGAAAAACAATCGACTGAAGACGAGGGAGTGAAATTAGGGCAATTTTTTGGCAACACTATTAAAAAGACATAGTTTTTCTCTTTCATGCATGCTGACTGGAAAAAGGTTCCTATTGCTGAGAAATAAATTTTTTAGCAATTAGTTTAGATAACTTTATAAATAATTAGGTTTTATAGAATAGTAAAAAAAATATTTACTTAAATACTTTCTAAATGTGTCGCAAGAGAAGTTTGAGGTCGACCCATGCATAAAAGAATGATTTTTAAAAATTTTCAATAAAAAATATAAGGATTATAAGTCCACCTTCAAAGTCACATATTGTACCTCTTATAAGGGTGATCTTGACGTGGTAAGAAGCACTACCCACTAACCATCAATCAAAAAGAGTGGAATTGGTTGGTCGACTTTTGAAAGAGTGAAGTTGAGAAGGTATGAGATAATTATAATTATATATTTTTATTATTATATCATAATTATTTTTAACTTTCTTATTCTTCGTCTTTTAGATGCATGGTTAGAAAAATAAACAAAACCACAGTGTCCAGATGATTCCCCACAACACTGGCATGAAGAGTTTTGCAAGGAAGCATGATGAGGTAGACTCATCCGATAAATTGAAACTTGTTATTTATGTATTCACATGAGCTCTAATTTATTATTATATCTTATTAATATATACAAATCTGCAATGGAGCGGATCTGTCCTAGGTAGAGATGTTCAAAGTAACAAATGTTAGAAAGGACGAGAATTTTGTAGATAGGGATGCAGGGGAGATGTTTGTAAGTATATATTCGAAGTAACACATAAAAAAAATGTCGTGGGTCTTTCTTTTAGTTTAAACATATTATTATGGCGAAAATTTGGGCAACCTTAGATGCATTTCTGTAGTACATGGGTTAACAATTAGGTAGGCATGTAGAGATGTATAGTATACCATGTCGTACACATGTAAGGAGTTCTTATTTCACAAAATTTTAAAATTTATTAGTATTTTATCATATTAGTTATTAAAGTGACACTGTTTTATAGGCTACACTTCCAGACACTCCTCCGAGACTTGATAGTAACAATGCTCCTATGCTTTGAGTCCCATGCATCTCTAATCCTAAATCGATTTATTTTTTAGCGAATTATAATGACCTGATCTTATCACAATGACATGTTGTTTTTCATTGTAGTTCATCATCATATAACTTAAAAGTCAATTGATTCAATATATCTTCTTATTTGGACAAATAAAAAAGAGACGGCATGGTTGAAGTGTCTTTTTCAAGTGACTTAGACTCACCTCCTTTGGTCAGTTTAATCCATAAACATATGATTTCCACCATGCAGTTAAAAATTTATTAGGTGAGTTGTGCACGAATATGTTCACTTCTTTATAGAGCTCATGCAAGACGGTTGCTTCTTATTTTCTTGTCATTCATTTAAATATGATGAAAAATGAATTAATTAAAATTCAAGTTAAATATATAATGATGAACTACATTGGTCAAAATCTATTATGATAATAAATATGTAAGCAGCTCTCTTATTAGTTGCAGAATGTCCAGTAAAAAAATAAGGTAAAAAAATTTGAAGCTATTTTTTTATTAACAAACTATAGTGACCTAATCTTATCACGATGATAGGTTTAGTACATATAACTTGAAATCCAATTGATTTAGTTTATCTTATTTAAATGAATGAGAAGAAAAAAGGAGAAACAAGTAATCTGCATGAGTTCTATGATAAAATGGACATCTTTGGTATATAATGAAACTAATAAATTTCTGACTATATGATTCAGTTCTTTTATAAGTGACTTAGACTCACGTTGCTTGGTCAATTTATCCCACTATTAGATGATCTATACCATGTAGTTAAAAATTTATTAAGTGAGATTTGCACAAAGATGTCCATTTCCTCATGGAACTCATGCAGGCTATTTTCTTCTCCTTCTTTTCATTCATTCAAATATGAAGAAAGTTGAATTAACTATAATACAAGTTATATATATGATGATGAACTACAATAATCGAAATCTATCATGATGAAAGTATGTAAGCAACTTTCTTGTTGTTTGTGGGGAGTCCAATCAAAAAAATAATTTAAAACAAAATTTGAAAACAATCTATATTCTTTACAAAACTTTATTTTCTTTCCATGCTATGATTGTTGTCTTGACTATATTTTTTGAATTACAATTGTGGTCAACCATTATTATATATTATTATCTTTTTTAACACTTTATAAGTTTAATCAATATTCAAGGTATATATTTTATAAGAACATGTGAGTATATTACCATCTCATGTATGGTTTTATGAATTACATTTCTTTTTTCTTTTTTCTTTTTTCTTTTTAAATAGTTTATTGCATAAATATAAACTTATGAAATTTATTCAAATTTCTAATCTTTATTTATGATTTTATAGTAAACACTATGAATAATAAGAAGGTTCGTCAATTCCCCCCGATATAATGTTTGTAATTGGACAATATGTATCATATTAACAGAAAAAATCTCTACCAATCATGGTTGATAATTTTGCAGATGTCCTTTGAATGTAAGATTGTCTAAGTCTGAAAAGTAAAATAAATATATTTTAATGTTTTTCTTGCTTTTAACAGTGAAAGGTAATGCACAACTACAAATGGTTTTGTTCAGGTGAAGAGTACGATTTGGACGTGAGGATGTATGAAATGAAATATGAAATAGTTAGAGAATTGAAGAGACAACTCAAGGAGAAGGAGAAGGACAAGATTGTGACAAAAAAAAAAGAGTTAGAAGTTGTTAAAAAAGAAATCAACTTGCTTTGGATGACAGTAGAATTGAAACAACAACCACATTCTTTGTCAATGGCAACTGATGTTAATGGGAATGTAAAAAAAGATGATATGTAAAAAATGATATATTTGTGTTTGAAAAAAATCTTCTTTTTTTTTTTCAATTTATAAAAATGCAGTAGCCACTTGCCCTAGGTATATAAAAATGCAGCAGCCACCCACCTCGACTCGACTTGGCTTGATGTACGGTCTTATTTGTGGGATTTGTTTCTGATTTCGTTTGGGATTCTTTTTCAAGGCTATATATGTCGGCGTAAACAAGATTGAGAGGTATTGTAAGTATTTCTAAATCTCTCTAGGGTTTCAAAGGGTGTAGTAAGGGTGAGATTCGAGGTTTTTCAAATCAGGTAAGATCTTTTTCTTTGTAATTTCTACTTTCATTGTGATCATTTGTCACTTTGTGTCGTATTTATTTTTTCAAAAGAGTATTTTTATGTTAAAATCTTCATGTTCTTCTTTCTTTTACTTGGTATTATTGGATAGCTATCATTGATTCATCTATATGCTTCTACGGTCCCACACCTTTTGAGGGTCAAATATTGCATATTAGACCCCAGTTATTACCTAATTTTATGAATACGATACTGTTTAACGTTATATTTTAATCGTGTTTGTATTGCAAGGTGAATTTAGAAGCCTGGACGGAAAAGGGGTACTAAAAGCATGAATTTAAAGCTCAAAAATCACCAAGGCAAGGGACGGACCTTAAGGGACCGAGATCGAACAAATTACACGTCAAAGATCCAAGAAAATTAAACAATTGAAGTCTAAGAGGTTTGAAAGTCGTCTTGAATGCAAGATCACGAGGTTTTCACCATCCGTTTGACTCGAAATTTTATATCTAGGCTGATGTCACGCCCTAAACCCGGAAATCGAATTCACAGGAATCTCGATCGTCGAATCCGGTGCCGACAGCCTCCGTAGTACCCCATTCTCAGCTCCTAGCATTCATATGCCAGATTCCAATCTTGGGATCCTATAAGGAGGATTTTTATTTTATTTTTTATTTTATACATTTAACTAGTAATAAGCATAACCACAAGATTACCCAATTTACAAAGTCAACATCATCATCACATATCTACTAATACAATTATTTGAGTACAACACTGAAAGGAAAATACATAAATAGAAAATCAAGCTCCAGAAGACCACTGCACGCTCCAAGCTCTCCACTGCTGCAACCTAACATCACCTGCACGCATCTATCGTGCATAAGCTTATAGAAAGCTTAGGGGGTGGTGTAAGTGTGTGCACAAGGTAAGTGTCAAGTATTCGATACAATGCTACAATCATACAATACTGAAAAAAATTGGAGTTCTATAAACCATACAATGTCTGAATAAGCAGAAACACTGATAAGATCATGAATTATCAGAGTAAACAGAAATACTGACAAGTGCATAAATTATCAAAGTAAACAGAAATACTGACAAGAGCATGAATCATACGATGACAGAGTAAGCGGAAGTATGGACAAGTCCATAAGTCAATCAATATCAGAATACGCAATATAAAACAACTATGCAATAAGGAGTCATAAAGAGCCAAATATCAGATGCCGAGGATGTAATGCAATATACAAATCCTGCTAAGTCTGTCTAGACCATATAAGTGCAGAGACATAGCAACCCAAAATGTCATATGCATGTAGATGTAATGCAATATGCGATGCGAATGAAATGACCATGCTGGAGTATGAAGTCGGGATGATAGTACGTAGTATCGCAGGCTACGGGGTCCACCAAAAGGAACTTCTATCCAAACCAGTCCCATACCTAAATTTGGATAGTCAGACACAACATGGTAAACTCCTGATCTCAAGTTAGTCGCGCGTCCAACCGAAATCTTTGCCATAACGAAGGTACACAATAATTAGTTGCACACCACCAGCCCGAGTGGATAGTGAATGAATGAATGAATGAACATGCAACTCCTACTCAATAAGTCCACATATCAGTACGGTTCCTCTCTGAGATCATCACCGGAGTTTAGTACACTCCAAATGACACTGCCGCTCTCCCTAGCCACACAGTCCAAGTGAGCGTAAGAAACCTCACTATCTGCCTGACCAATAGTCTGTCAATACCTATTCGGTACGTCGATAGCAGACCCATTCACGAGCTGGTCAAACTCAGCTTAGAAATGCCCCTTGCACTCTGGCGAGTAAGGCCACACCCCCTCCCAACCGACCACTACACAGTGGGAGATGCAGCCTCCTGGTATTCGGCACTCGGGCGCTCATGTATCCACTCGGTCTCGATGTTGGGGCGTCCTCTGGTACTAAGAGTGTTTTAGGGATTTTCATCCAGGGCCATCTATGGCAGCCCATTGCTCGAACCAAATATTTTTAGTGTCCCATTTGGCCATCCACGATATGCCTGTGGAGGCTACGACCCTGATGTCGCTAGGGCATACAGTAATCATAATGCAAGATGCATGAATCGTACAATCCATTCATGCATCAATCCTGCACATACCGTGCACTCATGTGATATAACCTTCGCCTATCAGGGGGTCTCGTAACAACATACTTAATGACATATGCAATGATCAATCACATCTCGTAACAAACATGCAGATGATGTGCATGGGCATGTATTATGTTATGATCTTGTCACATACTTACAATCGGTATCAATAACCAGTATCAACAATCGGCCTTGACAACGTGAACATTTAACCAACATTGCCCCCTAGGAATGGTCACCTAGAGCCAAACATATAATGGACCCACAGCCTCACATAAAGGCCTAATATACAATCCAATGGGCCTTACTCAAAGGCCACATATACATAACCGGTGGACCCTACTCATGGGAGTAATACATATCACAATAGGCCTTGCCCATAGGCCATGAATACATCATAATGGGTCTTGCCCATGGGCCATGAATACATCAAAATGGGCCTTGCCCATGGGCCATGAATACATGACATGTGGGCCCTACAACTGGGTCTTGAATGCATCAAATAGGCCATGCATCATGGGCCTAATACATGTCACAATGGGCCTTAACTACGGGTCGTATGTACATCATATAGGTCTCGACAATCGGAATCGGCCCATACAACCGGTCTCGACAAACCAGAACCAGCTTCGATCGATAATCGGTAATTGGCCACGACAAATCAGAATCAATAATTGGCCACGATAATCGACAATCGGCCATGTCAATCAGAATTGGCCGAACAAGGCCTAAGGAAAGGTCATAATGTGGACATCAACCAATACTGCTCCCAAGCAGTGGTCCACATAGAGTCAAACATAAGGTGGGCCCAAATATCCAACACGTGGGCCTCAAATTGTCGTTACAAGTGGGCCTTACACATGCAGCACGTGGGCCTACACATCACGATGGGTCGATACATTAGGCCACACCATTGGCCTAATATACACATCACGATGGGTCGCATCATTGGGCCGCACCAATGGGCCTCATATCTAACAAGTGGGCCGCATCAATGGGCCACACTAATGGGCCTTATTCACATCAAGTCAGGCCTCAATAAATGGGTCGGAAACACTTCACAATGGGTCACGACATACGGGCAGGAAATACGTCACAATGGGCCTCGACCCATGGGCTGAAAATACATCTCATCCAAATGGGGCTTCACTCATGGGCCTCCAATACATCAAAAAGGCCTAATAACGTGGGCCTTATGTACATCAAGGTGGGCCTCAACAATGGCCACAAACACAACAAGGTAAAATATATATATATATATATATATATATATATATATATATATATATATATATATATATATATATATATATATATACATGAATCATCTCACAAGATCGGCTGGACCGCACTCTAAATGATAGTAGTGACAGTGATTTCCACTGTTAAAATCCTATAGGGCCCAATAATGGAAATAGATGAAGTGATGGCAAAAACATTAGCTTGATCGGAACTATTGTGGCCCTTAAGAAGTTTGAACGGTGAATGCCACTATCCCTACTATTTTCTAGTGGTGGGGACCCACTTGAACTAGGGATCTAACTCATTCTTTAGCTCATGCCATAAATTGAGCTTTCAAAATGGTTGGGCTGGCTTGGATGCAACGCATGCAACATGGTGGGTCCCATAGATGAACGGCCCATAGATGAACGACAAGGGTGAAACAGGTGGGACCCACATAACTTGGTGACGTCACACACACCAGCTGTATAGCTGGTGTGCGGCACGCCAGCCATTCCACTTCATAAGGTGGGTCCACACGTGTGGCCCACCATAACATTTATTTTCCATCCAATCTGTTGGTAAGGTCATACAGACCCAGCCCACGGTAGTGTTTACTTTCCACCCAACCTGTTGGTACGGTCACCTAGACTTGGGGCCCACCACAATGTTTATTTGCAATCCAACCCGTTCATAGGGTTACACAGACCTGGATGAAAAGGGAAACAAACTTCAAAACTTCTGTCCCAAAAGGTTTCAATGGCTGACATTCAATCCACCACTATTTCCTTGATGTGGGCCCACCAGTTAAATCACTGGATGGAGTGGATAGGACACGTACATCATGGTGGGTCCCACCATCCAAACACTGGACGGTGCGGACAGAACACATACACCTTGGTGGTTCCCACCGTCCACAACCGTGGACGGCGTGAACAAAACACATACATCAATGGCGGGTTCCATGTGGGGCCACCATAATGTTATTTTGCAATCCATCCCATTGGTAAGGTCACACGGACCTAGGTAAAGAGGACAAAAAAATTTCATCACGATCCAAAATTTCTATGAATTCCCACATGGGTTTCAATGGCACCCGTTCAATCCTGCTGTTTCCTATGGTGTGGGCCACCTGAGCCATGTATACGATTGATTTTTGGTAAGGGCCATTGCCTTGAGGGGGCCTACAAAATGGACGGTGTGGCTGTTCAACACACATCACGTTGGGGTCCTTGTGTGGTGGCAGCCAAGTAAAGCTCCCACCCTCTCCGTCACTAGACATCCAGGGACTTAAATTTATTTATTTTTCATTTTGTTCTTCTCTTTTTTTTGTTTTACTATGTGGGGCCCACTAGTGAATAATCCATTCCGTCTATTATATCGACCAGCTCTCTATGGAGTAAAGGAGTCTAATGATGGATAGGTCCACCACTTATACACACAACAGTAGGTATCAGAAAGTTCCAATGGTGGGAATTTTTTTCCCTTGGTGGGGTCCACTAAGAGCTAAGATTTGTCTCATTTTTCGACTCATAGCCTAAAACTACATGGGGAAGGCGGTAGACAGCGTGGATTACACATATACATCAAGATAGGGTCCATGGTTGGACGCCCCCACCCCACGTCCGCGTGGTTTACATGAGGGGTGCTCCCAATACCACCACCGGTTGTGGTGTGGTCCACCTGTTAGTTGGATCAAGTAGATCTTTGGGCTATACGACTAAAATGTTCACTCCAAACCTCCTATACAAAAGGTAAGAAATGACGTGGGTAACCCAACCCTTTAGCATTTGTCTTATGGCCCACCTAGAATTCAGATTAGCTTCATTTTTTCGCTCAACGTCTAAAATAGTATAGGGAATGGGATGGGCGATGTGGATTGGATCGATGCATCAAGGTGAAGCCTGAATGAGTAGCCCATCCAAAAGTTTAAAAAAAAAAAATAAATAGCTTTTCAGTGAGTACACCTCACTGTCAGTTCACTCTCCACAACGCCCAGTGTCCAGGGGTGCTGGACGGACGGCGTGGGTATTCATAACATGAAGGTGGGTCCCACGTGAACGTGGCCCACTTAATCATTCAGATATTTGTATTTTTCCCATCCCCATTTAGGTAGGGCCCACATGGTTTGGACGGCCATGGGGTCCATTTGATGGACGGCTTAGACATCACATACATCTAGGTAGGGTACATCTGGGTGGGCCACATGGCCATATCACCACTCCAAAATTTTGAAAGAGAGAGGGAGAAAGAGGGAGAGAAAAGAACCCAGCTTAGGATCTTATCTTCTTCTTCCACCTATAGCCTCTAGAGCTCCAAGGGAACAAGATTCAATGGTAAGGATTGATTTTGGAGGGTTGGATTTGGGGGTGAAGAACTTGCGATTGGTTGGAAATGGAGAGCTCTCATGGACGTTGGGAGCTCTCTCTCTCTTGCTAGGAGATAAGAAAGAAAGAGGGAGGAAGGGAGAGATAGGAGAGAGAGAGAGGTTGTGGTTCCTAGGTAATTAATGAGTTTGACTAATGGGGAAAAGGGAAGGGGTGGTTGCTTGAAAGGAGTTATGGCTAGGGTAGGGTAGGGTAGGGTGATGTCACCCCTAGGGTGACATTATAGTAATTATGGCTTTCTAGGAAAATACATCAACAAGGATAGGATCAAGTGATCAATGGTCGGGATAATGCACGGGCTGGATCTCATAATCTGATCATCACATTAACGCACGAGACGTGGCGTCGGAATCGCATCGACGACGCGGTCGAAATGAAATAGGTCTCAGGTTGAGTCGGCTCGAGTTTACAGGGTGTGATTCAAAAGCACGTGCAAATACTATTTACACGTCGTGGGTCGCCAGAATTTAACTAGAAGGATCGTGGAATCTTATGGAACAGTACATGCTAGGATACGGGTCTTACACCTGAGGATCCTAAATAAACCGTACATGTCGAATTTCAGCCATTGGATCCTTGTGAAAGTGGCCCAATGGATAGATCAACCCATAAAACATTAATCTGGGGCCCACCTAATCTCTAGAAATGCTTCAATTTTGGTCTCAACCCTTTAAGTTAGATGGGAAGGTAGATGGACGATGTGGATTTATCAAAACATCTATGTGGACCCACATTCATGGGCACGCGTGCATAGAAGGTGCACAGCCGCCGTGCACCAACACGTGAAATCGGTCAACAAACTGTTGACCAAGCAGAACTGAATCTGGCTTGAAATTAGACTCTCACCGCAACAAAGACTTGCAGATGGATTCGGGTGGGCCACCATCTTCACACATCTCGATGATCCACACCGCTCATTGAATTGAGGGACCCAAACCGACCATGCCCTAAGTGGCAGCTTGATTTCCTTGGTCATTGCATAAATATGGGGATTCAAATGCAGGATGGATAGCGGAGTAAAAGATTCTATGGGCCACACTGTAACATTCCGAATTTTTCACTGTTTCGAATTTCTAAAAATCCTTAATTTTTTTTTTATTAATTAACTTAACATCACTTAATGACCATTAGCACTCAATATTAGTTTATACAGGGGTGGTACCAGTAAAGAACCGCACAAGTCCGATTAATCAACCATAGGAAGTCAACGAATCCGCCTGATCGCTTGAATATCAGGTGTAGCCCCATAATTTACTCACATAGGACCCAAATCTAACTGACCCGTCGTTAACTAATCAAGACAAGCATAACTAAATTAAAGATCTAACCAAAACTGAGTCAAATGAGGCCCGGATCTTAACAGTAGACCAAATCAACCCTTGTAACGTCCCGTCCAACCAGCACAGTGTCCTGGGGTGTCCACGTAGGATTTATCACAGGACCATTCGTTTAAGCCACTCAAGGTGGGGTACTACAAGTTAATTAACCTAGGTTTAACCCATTAGAATAAACCAGACAGGTCATGATAGGGCCTAGTGCAGGCCAGCAAGCTAGATGACCGTTTACACTTAGCATCAGCCTGTACGGGCTATACTTATAAAAATTTAAGAAAACCTATATCTCACTCGGCTTGTGGTCCATCGCGGACCATGGACCCAGTGGACATCTAGAACTGGGATCTGGCACTGGCCAAATGCACCCCACCAATGCCAGAATTGAAGTCTGGCACTTGCAAATGAAATCGAGACTCTGGGCTTTTCGATCGTTGGATTTCTTTTAAATTTACGGTAAAGGTCTAATGTTGCTGGCCTACGCCCCTCAACAAAACTTGGGCCCCGATCATGGCACGGTAACCATTGATCGCACATCAGACCCCTACGATCAAACCAAATATCCGATCGACCCCAAAGTTTGCATGGCCCTTCATCGGGCATGATCCACCTATTCTATAAGTTTCATGGCCAGGGGACCACTAGAACTTCCCCAACAACCGAAATGGACCCCGTAGGGCCATTTAAAGATCAGAACCGTATGATCAAACCCCATGTTCGTTCATCCATTTGCTCCCAAACTTTGCATGACCCCACATCAGGCCATGGAGCACTTGTCCTATAAATTTCATGACCAGGGACCCATCAGAGCAACCCCGTTACTCTTTTAGCCTTAAACTGACGATTTAGAGTAATCATGACCAAATCTCCACTTTCATTAGTTATAAATAGATCATACTATAAACATAGTTAATCCAAACCCTAATCAGTGCCCACGAGAAATATCATTTCCTAATTCATTCTAGAAATGCTCCGATTTCCCAAAAAAAGCTCTAGACCCCTCGTTGGTGGGCCACTAATTTCAAAACTATAGAATAATGTCTGTCTTACTGGGCTTGACGTCCATCGCAAGAGTCGAACCTGGGAACTGTCCAGAACCGCTCAACTTGAGCCAAAGGACGAGTGCATGAGAAATGCAAATATCCTAAAGAAAGGAGCTGAAACTTAAGTGAATTGGGTCGTCCACTCTTATGCAAAGTTGAGGATTTCAGACCATCGGTTTGTGACCAAACTTCACATAGAGAGTAAGGATATTTCCCTTCTCATATCCGTATAGTCGCGGCCCCGATCTACCATCGGTGACCGTTGAACAGACTTCTAATCATATCTATCGATTGATGCATCCAAATGGCGGGCCGATCATATCCATACGTAGATCATCATTAGGGCCAACTATCCTATGGTGTATATCACCATGTACGTCCGGTAGTGGGCCCTAGAGGTTAGAAAAATCCTCCTATAGGGCTATTATGGTAAAAACCTAGACATTGGGGCCATTTGCACTAAATCTGGCACTATAAAAGGGCCTTATTTGGGGCACCCCTCTCCCCATACGAATTTGCCCTAGAGAGGAGAAAGAGAGAGAGAGGAGAAAAGAGGAGAAAGAGAGAAGGAGAGAAGGAAGAAGGGAGAGAAAGGTGGGCCTAAGGGAGGTGAGATCTAGAAACCCTTCTTTCTTTTTTCTCAAGAAACCCCACATCCACAATGCAAGCGATTTCCATCCGATTGGGGAGGTAAACACCCATAATTTTTGTAATCTTTTGTGTTGGGTTAGGATTTGTATGAAATCCTAACATGCAAGTGCATTATCTTAGGATTTCGGCCGATCAACATCGAGTTCGACGCTTTTAGGTCATTCTCCAAGATCTCAACGATCCATAGGTGCGGACTATTGTTCTTAGGTGGCTTAGCACCAATTTTAGTATCTGTTTAATGATTTTGGTTGCTTGGATGCTATGTTAGGAGAACCTAGAGAAACCCTAGGACTTACATGTTTGTAGAATTGTATGTTTGGCTCTCATATGATGTTGTTCTTGCCCCTCACATGACTTTGTGTATGAACAATTGCATGCTCATGCCTTGTTTGATTTTCTCATATGATTTGCCCTATAACATGTATGATTCATTGATTTTATGTATTTCGGTTCTAAGGGAGGTAGGAAGTGCTTAACTAATCCACCCACACAACACACACACACCTTGTTCATGATATTGTTAGCTTTACATGTTAGTAGAAGTTTAGAAACTTTATGTTGAAAAGCATGAGAACATGGTATTGTTTATGTTAGATGATGCATTGATAGTTGGTATGTTCTGAATCACCTCCCAAACCCTTGGGTTGGTCAGTAATTCGAGGAGAGCGAAGGCGACCCCGTTGGTAGGACCGCCTCGAGGCTAAACCCATGGATTTGGGCGAGTGCGTGTGGGTGACAGTAGTTAGGCTACATGGATTGCTTGCACCCGATGCCGTTCCACCACGTACTGGCCTGACTCTTGCGGTTTAATTTACTGTCTGACCAACCTTATTTGTTAACCCTGTATGCTCACATTTGTATGGAACCTGAATCACCCTACAACTATTGCAACCCATTATTAACTCACTGAAAATTGGTCCACAGCCTCGTGAGCCGGGCATGGTAGAATGGGACACTGTGTCCGAGCTATCGGCCTGCGCTGGGGTGCCGCGCCTCCTCGTAGTGACCGCGAGCGATCCCTTTCTCTTGGCACTCCTCAGGTGCTTGAAGTCAGGGATGAAGAACCCGATGGGATCACGGACCGCGAGGTCTTGGCCTCACGCATTGGGGGGTCTTGGCCTCGCAACCAGCTTAGGGCATTGATATGTGGGGTGCATCAGATTCTCAAACCTTCTGGATGAATGGACTTAACTAACAATTCGGCTAACATAATCGCATTACATCGCATTAGTTAAGGTGGCGACTCAGAAGTCGAGGTCGCAATGAGGGAGTGCTGACATACGCGATCGTTAGATGGAGTCGCTCGACGGAGTGTTGTGGCAAGGGCATGCATCATATCATTCTGCATGTATGCATTTTAAATAAGAGTTGTTAGGTATTGTTGATTATCTATTTTTCATTAAATTTATATTATAATTAATGCCTGTTAAAACTTAAGATTAATAGCACCCACTGAGTTGATCACTCACTCCCACTCTGGGATGGTGTTTTAAAACACCAACCAAACCCTCTCATAGTTGCAGGTGATGCGGAGCAGGAGGAGCATGGTGATGTTACTCTCGACGAGGTAGAGCTGTCATACTTTTAGTTGATGGACGACTCCCCATCAGCTTAATCAGGCGGGATTTGGATCGCTGAGTTGCGGACTCAGCTTCATTCTTTGGAGTCATAGTATTCTTTTATTTGGTTTTGTTGGGCAACGCCTGTGCGACCCATTTACATTTTTGGACCTATATATATGCGTGATATCTTTCATTTCAGTAGACTTGTGTGGTTGTGTTTCATGCTCCAAGTAATTCCAGGCTGCGCGTTTAAACTTGATTAAATCTTAAAACCATAAAATTGATGATAAGTGACACTCGGGAACTCGGGAGTCGAGCGTATGCACGACCCCCAATTTTTCGGGGCGTTACGCACACCGAATTCAATCCGAAACTAGCCATTTCCAACTGGTTTTTTAACGTGCATTCAGTGGAAGGAGTGGATTTCCTGGAAGACATCAATCATGGGCCCCACCATCAGCACAACGTAAGAAATTGTACAAGGTCTTGCGTCCGTGAAAACTGACCACAGTGGGCCATTGTGCGATCTCGACTGTGATTGGTTGGACGATTTAAAATGTCTAGCAGGAGCCCAAGGTGCGCACGACCCCATCCATGAAGATTGAATCTCGATCAGACCTTCACTGTACCAAGAATCAGGTTCAAAACACAAGTGCTATTTTGTAAAACATCTCCGACTGCGAACATTACTACTACGTAAAGAAATTACGCACTTCTTCACACCGACACCCAGCTCCATCGACTTCATTCCACCGCCCCTAGTGTCTTTATAAAAGGGAGAGAGAAAGAGAGAGAAGGCATTAATCACTTAGACGTAGAGCAGGGAAGAGAGAGAGAGAGAGAGAGAGAGAGAGAGAGAGAGGCGTGGAGTGCAGCCAGCTTCAAGGGTTCTTCCTTCTTTTCTTTATTCTTCTTTGTTTATATCTTTCCTTAAGAGCTTTTATTCCATCATGTCTATGATAGGCTAAGCCTCTTAGCTAGGGCTAAGAGGTAAAGCTTGTAGTGAAATGGAAGACTTTTCTTTATGCATTTGATTCATATTTACATTGAATTGATTTTGATTCTAGCTTGATTAATATAAATGCTTTCAATTTTTAATGGTTTGTTGTGCCTTAAATTACAATAGATCTACGATAGCTTTGAGCATGCTCTGTTCATTATAGAGGTTGTGAAGTTGAAAAGTCCTGTTGTTCATCATCATCTCTTGGGCATGGTTGAATGATGGAACCCTTCCTAATGTTCATAACTCCTTTAGATTGGATGTGGATTAGCTAAATTTTATTGTTTACTTTGTCTCCTGGGCATGGTTTTGTGATGAAATCAAGTCTTATTCTCATACCTCTCATTTCTTGAAAACTAGATTAAAATAAGTTCAGATTTGATTTTTAAAGTTCTATCTTTCAACTGGATGAAGATGAGACTATAAGTTCAGTTGTGTTCATGAATCAAACATAGATTTTCTTGATTTCTATAAGTGGATCCTTAACGCTCTAGTTTCTCACCTTTGAATTTTACAAGTTTTAGTTCAAGTTATTCATCATTATTCCCTTAAATTTCATTGATTTGGATTATATTTTCGCCTAGTTCTAGTTCTGATTACTTTCAGAATATGAACAAGGTTCAGTTTATATGAATTCAACCTCGATTTTAACGAGATTATTATTACATCACAACCTTATACTTAAGGTATTAACAACACCTTTGCCCATTCACTCACTACGTTTCTTGTCACCTATTTCTACCTTATCAGTCTCCCTTCCCTCCTCTCGATGTGTCCCCACACGTGCCTAGCCTCGCAGTTTATGCCTAATCAGCTTTCGTTAGGGGAGGCGAATGCAGCTGGGGGCAAATAAAAAGTCAAACATACACGTACGGCGACAGAACCTGGTCATGTTCCACAACTATAAGAAATGCCAGGATGATTCGCACATGGAAAGATTGTCGTAATTTAGTGCACCTGCGTGTAACATCAGGGCCGTTCGTCAGGTACATCCTACCATGAAAATGTTCTGGACAGAAAATTAGAACAGTTCACTTATCAAGTGGGCCACAAAGGTACGAGAAAAATGTACGGTACGTTTAAGAAGATGGTGACTGTCTACATTCAATGCACTTTTTCTGCCCATTTGTTGCCCACGTGGTGAATGGAAGAGCCTATTCCTGTGTTTCTCTTAAGTGGGTAGATGAGAACGTTTTATTTCTGAGCCACAAATGGGTAGTGGGTCCCACACACTGCTCGCCACAATCCAAAATTGTGACATGGTCCGAAGACATTTGTGTGCCCATTTCCACTTGCCTCTATATGTGGGGAGCAGATTAGGTGTTACGCAAGTAACGGCCTAGTTGGTGTTTCCCTGACCGTGGGGACCACCTTGATGCATCTACTGTATATCCACACCATCCATTAGTTTTTTCTGCTCATTCCAGGGCATATCCCAAAAACTAACGTAGATCTAAATATTAGAGTGGACTACGCAACGCGACCCACCCTCATGTTTATTTGCCATGCATCCAACCTGTGGATAAGGTTACACATATCCGGATTAAGGGAAACACAAATATCAGCTTGATCCAAAATTTTGTGGCCATCGGGAAGCTTTTAATGGTGTATATCCAATCCCTTCTGTGTTGTCCATTTGAAACTTGGGGCATGTTTGTTAACTGTGAAATCCAAGTGTGAAACTGAAATCTGAATCTCATATTGAATATGAAGTCAAGAAAACTAATGGTGAATCTAGAACAATCAGCTTGGTAACCAACGTTTGAAATATTTAAAATTTGTTAATTGGACATATTTACCCATATGAACAATCATGATGGAATCCTTACCATTAAAACGTTATGGATTCGACAGCAGTATTTGTGTTCCATCCAACTTATTGATATGCTAGATGGGGCTTACTGTGGTGTTTGTCACAAATCTACCCATCCATTCATTTTGCAAGCTCATTTTATGATACAAGACAAAATATGAGGTCGATCCAAAACTCAAGTGGGCCACATGAGAGGGAAAATTAGAGAAAGAAATGTCTACTGTTGAAACTTTCCTTGGCTCCACCTTGATGTTTATATGCCATCAAAATCGTTTATAAAATAAAACTTTTGTGGCCATACTAATGCTTTAACGGTGGTTATTGAATCTCTACTATTTTCTCTCATATGGCCCACTTGAGTTTTGGATCTAGTTTATTTTCCGTATCATGGTCTAAAATGAGCTCGCAAATCAAATGAATGGGGTGGATTTTGCACAAACATATAGTGGACCCTATATTCAAGATCCTATAGTCAAGGGTCCCACCAACTTAGTGGATCCTGGGTCGCACTAATCGGCTCGCCCAAATCGAGGCGCGGATTTCCTGCTAAACACTTTAGCAGGAAGTGTCGGCGCTGGAAACCTAGGTGGGGCCTGTTGGAAAATTTATACAGATTAATGTAGTTTCTGTATAATATGGAAACCGAAAATAATATGGACAGGCTGAAGCACGTCTGAAAACGCTGTCCTTAAAGCGTTATTTGCCCCAACTCAAGTAAATTGAGTATGCTGATAGGTTACAGGCAAATTGCTTCTAGGATACGACGAGCCTGATATGGGTCTGCGTTCAGCAAACACCAAGGCCCACCAAATGGAACTCAATTTCACTATTTCTGGCAGTATTAAAATATAAAGGAAAAAATTCCAAAAGAAGAAAAGAAGAAAATAGAAAAGTGGTTTAGAATTCTGCTCAATTAGGTTCTAATCTTCAACCGCTGGTTCGGTTGAACCGTCCTAGACCACACCGCTGGTCTATCCTTCAAGCTAAGGTTGACACCTTGTTGTGTTGCTGGATAATACTTAGAATGTATGAGTGGAGAGGCTGTTTTTCTAGAATTCGTATGGAGTTGCTAGAGTGAGTTGAGATGGTTTTGAAACCCATCCAGGCCCTCCTTTTATAGGCTATGGTGGCTGGGGGTTATGGTCCAGGGAAATAAATCCCATGACCGTTTTCTGGCTGTTGAGAAAACTAACCGTTTTATGGCCGTTTTCTGACTGTTGTGCATGGGCCATTAAGCTGCTGCATGCTGACTGTTGTGAGACAGCAGCTAGCCGTTTTATAGCTGTTGGGGCTAGCCATGTAGCAGTTTCAGCTGAACCCTGCACTTATTGCACAGCTGTTATAGATTTTCTGCAACAGCTCTTTTTCCAGCCCTCTATATATTCTGAGGGACTCTCATTCAGTCCTTTAATTTTTCCGTCCAACCAACCATCTGCCTTAGCCACTAGTCGCACCGCGACTCGAACACGTCTCGCTCCGGTTCGCGAAGGGAGCGACCCTCTGCGACACGATGCGCACGTGCGAAGTGCAAAGTGCGCCACTAGCGCCTCTACAGCCACACTGCCTCACATGCCCACGCCCTCGCACCGAGCCCGTGCTCGAGACCGAGACCGAGATCGAGACCGAGACCGAGACCGAGCCCGAGCGCGAGCGCTTGCGCGTGTGCGTGCGCGGTGTTCCAGTGCTTCGCACTGGAACACGTAAGTCCCATGGTCCACGGACTAGGTAGGAAAATATTATGGTACTCCACTATTATCATTTAAATAACTTTTCTTTCTCTTCTCTTTTCCATATGGGACTATTCCCAAAGCCCCAAAAGTTTTTTCAAAAATAACTTTTCATATATTTTATTATTAAAATATTTTTTATTAAAATCAATATTTTACAACAATCCCCCACTTGATTTTTTATAAAAATATTTTCTCGGTTAAACATATTGCCAGAATAATTAGCTTATATGCATAAAGAAAGATATCTTTCGATTTTAATCTTCCCTTAGTGTAAGTATCTCAAAACTCTATCGAAATGACTGGTAGCCGCAACTTTGAACCAGTTATTTCTAAATAATAGAGTTGGAGAAACCACACACATATTCGCTATGTGTTGTTAGAGTTCCCACAATCTTGTTCAGCACAATTAATGGTCATGTGCTTATCCTAATTCGTGAACGATCCCGAGAGAAAACTCTTAACTCTCATGAGAGACGGCACCATCTCTACGTTCATATAGGTGAAATCCTTCCAGAGTCTCCGTTACTATAAGACACTTGTCCTAGAGACTGGAATTCATTAAGAGTTCTAAGACTCAACCCTCTTTCGTAACGCTCAGCACTTATCTATTATGGATGAGGTTATATAATTTAGTGCTGAAAACTTTTCACTTATCAGTGACTTGTTCTTACCCATTAAACCCAAGATTAGAGATTTTCTGATTTTAGGTTGGGTTACCATCACTGGTGAAACTTTGGTTGAAGAGTTTCAACTCCATCCCTCTAAATGTAGCCTTTACTACCTCTCTCGGTAGAGGTTTAGTGAAAGGATCTGTCAGGTTATTGCTTAATTTCACATAGGAAATAGCAATGATTCCATCTTGAATCAATTGTCTGACATAATCATGTCGAAGACTAATATGTCTAGACTTACCATTATAAGTGCCGCTATAGGCTCTAGCTAATGTGGCTTCACTATCACAATGTAGTGATACAGCCGATATAGGCTTTACACAAAAAGGAATTTCTAATAGAAGATCCCTTAGCCACTCAGCCTCTTTGCCTGTTGCAGCTAGGGCTATAAATTCAGACTCCATAGTCGAGTGCGTTATGCAAGTCTGTTTCTTGGATTCCCAAGATACAGCAGCACCTCCTAGGGTAAATACCCACCCTGTAGTAGACTTGTTGTCCCCTGCACTCGATATCCAGCTCGCATCAGTATATCCTTCCAATACGGCAGGAAACTCTGAATAAAATAATCCTAAGTCTTTGGTTGCTTTTAAGTAACCAAGGACTCTACTGATTGCATTCCAGTGTTCATTACTGGGGTTACTAGTAAACCTACAAAGTTTACTCACAGCATATGCGATATCAGGTCTAGTGCATTGCATAGCATACATAAGACTTCCTATAGTACTCGCATATTCTAATTGTGCAACTGTTCTTTCAGTATTTTCTTTTAGTTTGATACTTGGATCAAATG
Source organism: Magnolia kwangsiensis (assembly GCA_037074715.1). Taxonomy (NCBI): domain Eukaryota; kingdom Viridiplantae; phylum Streptophyta; class Magnoliopsida; order Magnoliales; family Magnoliaceae; genus Magnolia; species Magnolia kwangsiensis. The sequence goes on from CM073583.1 coordinate 93,421,218, forward strand.
AGATTTTTACTTCCTTTATATTTAGATGGTTAAACTTGTTTAGTATCTTCTCAATATAATGAGATTGACACAAAGCATAACCCCCATAATATTTTTTAACTTTGACACCTAAGATGGTATCAACTTGTCCAAGATCCTTCATTTTAAATACGGAAGAAAGAAACTTCTTTGTTTCAGTCACACCTTCCATTTTATTACTTATTATTAACATATCATCAACATATAGACAGATAATAACGATATAACTACCATCTTTTTTAGAATATATGTATTTATCAACTACATTATGCATGAAACCATGAGATAGTATTTTGAAATCAAACTTCTCATGCCATTGTTTAGGTGCTTGTTTTAATCCATACAACGATTTGACTAATCTACATACTTTGTTTTCATTTCCTGGTAGAACGAAACCTTTAGGTTGTTCCATGTATACCTCCTCATTGAGGTCACCATTCAGGAAAGCAGTCTTTACATCCATTTGGTGGATGTGAAGATGATGTATGGAAGCTAGCGTAAATAATATCCTAATGGATGTTATCCTAACTACAGGTGAGTATGTGTCAAAGTAGTCTATCCCTTCTTTTTGTCTAAAACCCTTAGCTACTAGTCGAGCTTTAAAGGTTTGGATAGTCCCATCAGTGTGATATTTCTTCCAAAATACCCATTTGCAACCTATGGGTCTAGAACTTGGAGGTAAGTTTACTAGTTCCCATGTTTGATTTAATAGTATAGATTCCATTTCATCATTTATAGCTTCTTTCCAAAAAGCTGAGTCTCTAGAGGATACAGCTTCCTTATATATTTTAGGATCATCTTCTATAGTCATTACTATAGGTATTTGTCTTATAACATTTTCTCTATCTGCTTCTACCAGATGGAAAATGATGCGTTGTGAGTTTATGTAGTCATCTCCAAAACTCTTCTCTATTCTAGTTCTTTGACTCCTACGAGGTTCAGTGGGAGCTTCCATTATATGTGGAGCTGTGCTATTTGGTTTTCTATTAGGAGTTTGAATTTCATTATCCTTTGACTCAAAGGATAGTGAGTTCTCAAAGAATTCGACGTCTCTTGATTCTATAATTGTATTAGACTCCATGTCTAGAAGTCTATAAGCTTTACTATTTTGTGCATACCCTACGAAGGCGCACTTAATAGCTCTTGGTCCTAACTTGGTTCTTTTTGGGTCAGGGGTTCTGCAGTATGCAAGATACCCCCACACTTTAAGATATCCTAGGTTAGGTTTTCTACCTCTCCATATTTCATATGGACATACTTTATATTTTTTAGACGGAAGTCTGTTTATTATATGGCATGCTATAAGCAGTACCTCACCCCACAGACTTAGTGTCAACTTTGCTTTTATTAGCATTGAGTTGACCATTTCTACTAATGTTCTATTCTTCCTTTCAGCTATTCCGTTTTGTTGAGGTGTGTATGGAGCTGTACATTGATGTACCAGTCCATGGTCTTCACAAAAGTAATCGAATTCATTCGAGAAGTATTCTCCCCCTCTATCGCTGCGGAGAATTTTTTATCTTCTTACTTAGTTGATTTTCTACTTCTGCTTTATATATCTTAAACATGTTCAATGCTTCATCTTTGCTCTTTAATAGATAAACATACACATATCTAGAGCAATCATCTATAAAGGTTATGAAGTACCGTTTACTTCCACGAGTAAGAATGCCGTTTAACTCACAGATATCACTGTGCATAAGATCCAAAATTTGAGACGATCTTTCAACACTTGGAAAAGGTTTTTTCGTCATTTTGGATCGTATGCACACTTCACATTTATCAGTTTCATTATCTGTGTATGAGATTAAACCATTCTTAGCCATGAACTTCAAAGTACTATACCCTATATGGGCTAGTCTATCATGCCACAGTCCAGCAGATTCAACCATATACGCAGAAGTGCTACTTTCATTTAGAGAAAACTTAACCATCCCGTTACAAGCATATCCCTTTCCAACAAAATTTTCATTCTTGGATAGAATCAGTTTTCCTGACTCGTATACCACCCTTATACCTGGTTTTCCCAGAAGATCCCCAGAAACTAAGTTTCGCCTCATGTCTGGGACGTGCAGTACATTAGTCAGAATCACTTTCTTTCCAGAAGTAAATATCAGTTCGACAGTTCCTTTGCCGACGACCTTCGATCGGACTTCATTACCCATTTGGACTTCTTGACCATCGGTCAATTCCTCATAGGTTTTGAAGGCTGATTTGTCGTAGACATGTACTGTAGCGGCAGTATCATACCACCAGCCTGGAACTTTGCCTTGGATGGTATTCACTTCAGTGATCATAGCCACGATATCGCCTTCTTCTACTACACTTGCCTCTTTTTTAGATTTGCGATATCGGCATACTCGAGCATAGTGCCCGGTCTTTCCACAGACATGGCATGGGCCTTTAAACTTTTCGTTCTTCTTTTGAGCGTTTTTCTTGAATTTCCCTTTATTGGGTTTTAGGGAATCGTCCTTCTCGGGATTCTTGTTATTGGTATTTTCTACTGCATGTACCTTGGACGAGACATTCCCGTTATCATTCTTTTTATCGCAGTTACGGGATTCTTTCTCAATCCTTAGGTGTTTCTGAATTTATTCCAGTGTCTAGTCCTCAGTTTTATGCAGCAACTTCTTTCTATAGTCTTTCCACATCGGTGGTAATTTACCGATTATAGCCCCGACTTGGAATGATTCAGGAAGATCGATTTTGATCGCTTTGATTTTGTTTACTATTAGCTGCAGTTCTTGGATTTGGGGCAGCAGCGGTTTATTATCTACCATGCTGAAGTCAAAATACCTGGCGATGAGAAATTTGTTGGTCCCTTCTTCTTCAGCCTTGTACTTGAATTCCAGTGCGGCCCAGATCTCCTTTGCTGATGATGTCTGTTGGTACAGATCGTACAGGCGGTCGGAGAGTGCGTTCAGAATGTGTCCGCGACACAAGAGTTCGTCTTTGGCTCTTTTAGCACGGGCAGCCACCTGCTCAGGTGTGTCTTTGTCGGTTGCTTCAGGCAGTGCTTGCAGATTTGGATCTAGTATGTAGTAGATCTTCAGCGCCGTCAGGAGAAATTTCATCTTGTCTTACCATCTTGTAAAATTGGTTCCATCGAACCGATCAAGACGTATCAAGTCCTGATTCATCAACTTAATAGATGAAACGCTATCGGCTTCCATTTTAGGAAATAACGCTTTAAGATTGTTGGAAAATTTATACAGATTAATGTAGTTTCTGTATAATATGGAAACCGAAAATAATATGGACAGGCTGAAGCACGTTTGAAAACGCTGTCCTTAAAGCGTTATTTGCCCCAACTCAAGTAAATTGAGTATGCTGATAGGTTATAGGCAAATTGCTTCTAGGATACGACGAGCCTGATATGGGTCTGCGTTCAGCAAACACGAAGGCCCACCAAATGGAACTCAATTTCACTATTTCTGGCAGTATTACAATATAAAGGAAAAAATCCCAAAAGAAGAAAAGAAGAAAATAGAAAAGTGGTTTAGAATTCTGCTCAATTAGGTTCTAAGCTTCAGCCGCTGGTTCGGTTGAACCATCCTAGACCACACCGCTGGTCTATCCTTCAAGCTAAGGTTGACACCTTGCTGTGTTGCTGGATGATACTTAGAATGTATGAGTGGAGAGGCTGTTTTTCTAGAATTCGTATGGAGTTGATGGAGTGAGTTGAGATGGTTTTGAAACCCATCCAGGCCCTCCTTTTATAGGCTATGGTGGCTGGGGGTTATGGTCCAAGGAAATAAATCGCATGACCATTTTCTGGCTGTTGAGAAAACTAGCCGTTTTGTGGCCGTTTTCTTACTGTTGTGCATGGGCCATTAAGCTGCTGTATGCTGATTGTTGTGAGACAGCAGCTAGCCGTTTTATAGCTGTTGGGGCTAGCCATGCAGCAGTTTCAGCTGGACCCTGCACTTATTGCACAGCTGTTACAGATTTTCTGCAACAACTCTTTTTCCAGTCCTCTATATATTCTGAGGGACTCTCATTCAGTCCTTTAATTTTTCCGTTCAACCAACCATCTGCCTTAGCCACTAGTCGCACCGTGACTCGCACACGTCTCGCTCCGGTTCGCGAAGGGAGCGACCCTCTGCGAAGTGTAAAGTGCGCCACTAGCGCCTCTACAGCCACACTGCCTCACATGCCCACGCCCTCGCACCGAGCCCGTGACCGAGACCGAGACCGAGCGCGAGCGCGTGCGTGGTGTTCCAGTGACTGGAACACATAAGTCCCATGGTCCACGGACTAGGTAGGCAAATATTATGGTACTCCACTATTATCATTTAAACCACTTTTCTTTCTCTTCTCTTTTCCATGTGGGACTATTCCCAAAGCCCCAAAAGTTTTTTCAAAAACAACTTTTCATATATTTTATTATTAAAATATTTTTTATTAAAATCAATATTTTACAACAGGGCCAGCGTAAAATTGGTGAGATCAATCTTCTCCGTTCATTTGTTTTATGAGATCATTTTAACATACGGCCCGGGCCAAAACTAAGCCGGATCTAATAATCAAATGAGCTGAAAATGTGAGGATGGAACGTCCATAATTGAAATATTTTTTTGGCCACAAATGTTTTGAATGGGACTAATATTTATGTCTTCAGTTCATCTCATAAGAATGAAGCTATGAACAGTATTAATGTCATGTAAACATCACTATCGACATGAGGAGGTTTTAATGATATGAATTTTTCTACCTACCTTTTCCTTTAATGTGGCCTACTTGAGTCTTGTATCCTACTCATCCTTTTTTGTCTCATGTATTAAAATGAGCTAAAAAATGAATGGACGGATTAGATTTATCATAAACATCTCGGTAGGCTCCACTTAGGTTCTAGCGCAAAGAGCTTCCCCTAAAAGGCTTGCGCAGAGAATCGGCGTCCCCAAATGTAGAGATTGGGTACCACCCTGCCAAGATCTACCCAAATTCGGATATTAAGGGGCTTTGTGGGGCCTAGCACATGATATATATTTTTTATTCACACCGTTCATCCATTTTTCTCATATCATTTTTTTTAAAATAAGATAAAAATGAGACAGTTATAAGGCTTAAGTGGGTCACACTACAAGGATCAATACCATTGAAACTTTCTTGGGCCCACAGAAGGCTCTAATTGGGTTGATTTTTATGTTCTTTCCTTCGTCTAGATCCGTGTGACTTTATAAAGAGGTTACACGGGGAACACCTAATCTGCTTCCCTACAGGTGGGCCTTCAGTGCCTATCAGCGACCAAACATGAGCTACTAAGAATAAAATAAGGGATTGGGATGCGTGGTTTTCCAAACATCATGGTACGCATTTGTCCCTTTGAAAACGTCAAGGTAATTAGGTATTTGCCATTTTTAAGTGAGAAAAGCTTTGATAATCTCTGGCAGAGTGACGGATGGAAGCGGATTCTGTACTGATTAAACTCTATGGGCCCCACCATAGACATATGTATCTTATCCAGGCTGTCCATCCGTTTTTCCAGCTCATTTTAGTCATGATTGCAAAATTGAAGCGTATACAATTCTCAAATGCACCGAACCATAAGAAACACCACGGAAAATGATTTCCACTGTTGAAATATTCCTAGGTCCATACAACCTGTTCATAAGGTATAAAAACATGGATGAAGGGAAAACATAAATATTAGCTTGATCCAAAACTTCTGCAGCCCTCAAGAAGTTTTCAACAGTAGATATTCAATTCACACTGTTTCCTGTGGTGTGGTCCACTTGAGCATTGGGTAGACTTCAATTTTGGGCTCACATCCTAAAATAAGCTGATAAAACAGATGGATAATGTAGATAAGAGACATACATCACAGTGGACCCCACAGGTTACTCAGTATGCTATATCCTACTGAGTGCAATCCACTTCCGTGATGGATGGTATGCAAGCATTAAAGAAATTGCTCACAATTTGCATGCGTAGCGTATGATTAATAGTGTCCAGATTATTGGTCACAAATGTATCAAGAAACAAAAATTTAGATTATTAAATTGTTAGACTGTTCAAAATTTAACAAAGAAAATCCATCGGTCCTATTAAATGTCTATAAAATTCAACGGTTCTATTTCAATAAACAAGCGTCTACGAATCAAGAGATTCCGGCGGTTCAACCAATCTGATTTTGGGGCTGTGACTTGGCACAATGAGCTCAACAATTCCCTCACATGTGTAGTTTTTTAGTGCCTGCGTATCAAGTGTCCATTGACGTCACAGTATCATATCGCTCTCTTTTTAAATTTTCTCTCATTTCGACCGAAGACAAAGCCGAGCTCTTCCATCTCAGAAGTTCGTGAATCAGTTGGAGCAATTCCTAAGGACAGGGCGTCATGCCCGGATGGTTTCTCAGGCCCTTTCTTTGCTTGTTGCTGGCAGATAGCAGGAGAAGATCTTCACAAGGCAGCACTGTTCCTATTTGAAGGAGGTGCTCTTCCAAGGGCTTTTACCTCCTTGATTTATTTAGTCCCAAAAACTCTGGCAGCAGCTGCTTTTTCAGAGTATCGCCCTGTCAGCTTGTGTAATGTAGTTTTCAAGATCTTCTCCAAAATTCTAGCTACAAGGCTTAGCAGGCTGCTGCTAAGCTGGTCTCCCCTGAGCAGATGCTTTTGTGCAAGGGCGGCCTATTACAGAGAACATAGCGTATGCCCGGGAGGTTGTTAGGGAAATAAACATTAAGGTCAGACGGGATAACTTTGTGCTGAAGCTCAATCTGGAAAAGGTCTATGATTTGGTGGAGTGGGGTTTCTAAAACTAGTGCTTAAGAAATTTGGATTTGATGAAAGATGGATTACCCTGATGGAAGATGGGGTAATAGCTGGTTTTTAGTCTTGATAAATGGCAAGGCGGCATGGTTTTTTAAATCATCTAGGGGCCTCCCTTAGGGAGACCCCCTCTCTCCCGGCTTGTTTATTATTGCAGTGGAAGCTTTCTCTAGGAGTTTCAAGAATCTAATGGTTAGAGGGTGGAGCCAGCCGTACAAGATTCGAAGGGGCTGCCTGATTACATCTCACCTTCTGTACACATATGATACTCTCCTGAATGGGAGTAGAGCGTCTTTGCAGGCGGTGAAGACTTTTCGAGATTTGTTCCAAGAAGCTTCAGGTCAAAGAATCAACTCTAGAAAGAGATGTTTTATATGCTCAGACAAGCTGTCGATGGGGGAGTGATGTAGAGCGGGTCGCTGACAATTTCATGGTCAAGATCGATCAAAAAAGGCACGGTCAGCGACAGAAGTGATCCGGACCATCGGACCTTAGATCGGGCGTATCTCACAATTCGAAATGAGTTATCTGACGTAAAATATATGAATTTGGGGTAGATTGAGCTACTTTAGCCAACCAACCCCACTATGCCGGGTTGCGCAGCCTGAATTTGCGAGAAATCACCTGATCGACGGTCATTTCCTTGTTTTAATTTTGTTTTTACTATAAATAGTAAGTTTTAGTTTGAGTATAACTTTTCATCCGTTGGGCTTTAGGAGTTGTGTCTAACATGAAAAGTTCTTAGGATAATTAGGAAAACGGTTTGGTGAAGCCAAATAGGACACTTACTATTTTTGGCCGAAGACCTTGCGCACTAGTAGACATCACCACCGTCTATAAATAGTAAGTTTACTATTTATAGTAAGTTGCGAATTCTAGGAGTTTTAGTTGTAGTTTGAGTCTGATTTCTTTCTTATTGCTTGGTTCCCTTATTTAAAGGGTCGTGAACTCGATTTTAGGATTTCATTAATCAATTTTGAATTTATTAGAAATTATTCTTATTTTCTACTTCCTTTCCTCGTGGATTCGAGAAGTCTCTGTGAGGAGTCCAGAGAAGTTCCGTGGATTCGGAATATTTATCATCTTGAGGAAGACGGTGCTCGACCTCACGTCCTTCCCTGCGTCAGGGAGAGTTAGATGCATAGAGCAACTTCTCGGGTTTGCCATATCCAATTTTGGAGTCCGATACCTAGGCATGCTGCTAGCCACAAGCAGAGCGAAGAGTTTAGATTTCCAATTTCTGTTGGATAAGGTGAAAAGCAGAGTCAGCAGGTGAAAAGCAAGATTGCTATCGCAAGCAAGCAGGGAAACTCTGATTAGGCATGTCCTGGGTAGCATTCCGCTGCATGCTATGTCTGCATTGGAAGTCCCATCCCAAGTAATTTCTAATCTGGAAAAATGCTTTGCGAGTTTCTTTTGGGGATGTTAGAAGGAAAGATTAAGCACTTCTGGATAGCTTGGAAGAAGATAGCAAGGCCTTACGAGGAAGGGGGCTTGGGTATCAGAAAGCTGAAAGAAGTAGTCAAAGCAATGAGACTAAAGATGGTGTGGGATGTGAAGTATGGAGTGGATAGCGGGCCGTGGGTAGAGCTCATGAGAGCGAAGCATCATGCAAATCTTGAGTTGAATCTTAAGGGAACTTCCTCCAATGTCTCCTCCCCATTATGGAAAAAAATCAGGGATATGTTACCCACGTTGGAAGATAACATCCGATGGCTTGTGGGTCAAGGGTCGAAAAATCTGTGGAAAGATAATTGGTCAGGCTTGGGCCTGCTGCAACAGAAGGTAATCGGACCGATCTCGGGTGAGCTGCTCTCAATGAAGACAAAAGATTTTCTTGGTCCTTCGGGGCCCCTCCCTCCTTTATTCGTTTTCTCTTTCTTACCACAAGAGGTGGTGGATTTCATATTTCAAGGGGGTTTCGCCACTTCAAAGGATAGAGATACATGTTTTTGGCCTCACGACCAATCAGGTAACTTTACTATTAAATCTGCCTGGGATTTTTGTAGGCTAAGATCCAGCGATAGAAGCTAGTCGGGCTGGGTGTGGCATGAGATAGCGGTGTTCCTTTGGAGGCTGCTTCAAGGGGTGGTGCCTGTGGATAACAGAATCCAAGCCAAAGGGATTTCGATAGTTTCCAATTGCATCTGTTGCAACAAGGGCCAAGATCATCGGCTAGATTCTGAAACGATTAGCCATCTGTTCCTATATGGTTCTCTGGAAAAAAAAATATGGACTCACTTTAGTGCCATCTTCGGAATCTTCTTCCAGCAGGAGCAATCGGTGGAAATCAAGCTGAGGCAGTCATGGATAACATCAGCTGTAGGAGCTCACTCTGTTTCCATTTGAAAAATCACTCATAGTTTGATCCTATGAGAGATCTAGTGTTCAAGGAATGCTGCCAGGTTTGACCAAAGGCCTGCTAAAGCATCAGCGTGCATCTCCGGAATCAAGGGGTGGATCTTCTCCCTATTTTAAAAACTCGAGATGGCTTCCCATCAGTCTTCGGATAGGGCTCAATTCTAAGAAAGGCTGGGTTTGTCCCCTCCTCTTGATAGGCAGGAACAAAGGGAAATCATTAAGTGGTCTAGACCAACAAGGGACTAGGTGAAATTGAATGTTAACGGCTCTTCTAAAGGCAACCCAGGGCTAGCTGGAGGAGGTGGGATCATCAGAGGAGAGAATGGAGAATTTCTATTCGCTTTTGCAACTGGTTATGGGTTCGGAGCAAACAACGGAGAAGAGCTGAGGGAAGTGTATAATGGCCTCCAGTTATCACTGAACAAAGGGTATAATAGCATCAAGATTGAATCAGACTCAAAATTCGTGGTTGACACTCTTTTAGGGAAGACATCTTGCTCTTGGCATTGGAGACACTGAGTGTCCAGAATTAATATCCTCATGAGCAGAGACAGGGTGTGACACCCCGGTCACTGCCTCAATGTGGGCGGGCGCGATGTGGGCAGGGCTGGATGCCTAAGTGAGCTACTGCGCTAGGCATGCTACTTTTGCAGTTGACTGTAGCATAACTTGTCCCACATCAGAAGAGTTGTCTAAAGTAATGATTGTTATATGTGGAGTTGTCCCCTATACTATATAAGGCCTTTTAGGGACAACCTCGAGAACAAAACTGTGTAGGTTGTGCCCAGAGTGGACAATATCATACAGTGTGGGTGTGGACTATTACAAATGGTATCAGAGCCGAGGATGGCTCTGCCCTCGGTAGGGGATAATGTGACGCCCCGGTCACTGCTTCAATGTGGGTGGGGTTGGATGCCTGGGCGAGCTACTGTTGCAGTTGACTGTAGCGTAACTTATCCCACATTGAAAGAGTTGTATAAAGTAAAGATGGGTATATGTGGAGTTGTCACCCTATACTGTATGAGGCCTTTGGGGGGCAACCCCAAGAATAAAACCGTGCGGGCGGTGGCCAGAGCGGACAATATCATATAGTGTGGGCGGTGGCTGTTACACAGGGTGTCAGTCAAGCTCATTCATAAAGAGGGTAATGACCTGTTTGATGGTTTGACCCGTATGGGAAGTGATTGCCAATTGTCTTTCTTCTTTAACCGTGAGCGAGACCTCCCGGGCCTGGTTAGGGGGTTGATGTTACTAGATAAAGTAGGCCTGGGATCCATTCGAGTCTTCCCAAGGTTTATTTAAGGTAGGGTTTTTTCTGTATAGGGGTAGTCAATTTTGGCTACTATCATGATGGGCGCCCCTCTGTTTTTTGCTATTGAGGGGTTCCCGTTGGCTGTTTTCATGGTTAGCCTTGTGTAGGAGTCCTATATGATAGGCGAGCTCTGGTTATTTTCGTTGGGTCCTGCACGAATGGATGTATGTCTCACTTTATATTTATAAAATTCCAGTGGGATGGCTCCACCTTTCTAAATAAAATAAAATGAAAAGGTGAGAATGGCAAGCTCTTCTTATAGCCACTTAACCACAAGGGATTATTAAAAAGGATTCTTGATTTAGCAGGCTAAGTACATGGACAGCCTGCACAAAAAATAGTTACATTTGAACTTATTGACATCTAATCACCTATCTTAACAATCCATTAGGTATAGTTCTTTCATCTTTCGTTGCACCGAAAAACTCACAGCAATCATCTGATTCTTTTTTTTTTCTTTTTTCCTTTTTACAAAAGGGTGAAAGCACACCACCTATAACTTTATTAATAATGAAAAATTTATATATATCCATTTGGATGTGCTCCATGAAAAATTCTAAGCCACACCTATTGTATGACATATAGATTCACTAAGAGTTTGAGACTCAACCTTATTCAACCTTACTAATTTCTTTTTACACTGTCTACACTATAAAATGGGCTTTCTAATCACAATGTTATATGTCTCATAGTGTTTTGTTGTTTACCCATTTAAAACCTATTACATGGAATCTCCATTTACATAGGTAGGGTTACCAACAACAATAGCTCATGATATTGGATTCAAGCACATTCTGTTCGATGTATCTATAACTAGTTGTTTACTAAATTCTTTAGTCAGAGGATCTCCCAAATTCTTATTTGGTCTCTAAAAATCAATTGTTATTATTCCATCATGTAGTAAATGTCTTATTAATTATGTTTTGCTAGAGACGAATATGCCTACTTTTGCCATTATAGATCTTATTATTTGCCCTTGCTATAGTAGCTTGACAATCACAATGTAAAGATATAGTTGAAACAGGTTTTGGCTACCAAGTTATATCAGCCAAAAGACTTCTAATCTATTTTACTTATATTCCAGTCTTTCTAAAGTAATGAACTTAGATTCCATAGTAAACCGAGCAATACAAGTCAGTTTGGTAAATTTTCAAGAGATAGCTCATCCACCCAAAATGAAAAAATATCCACTTATGAATTTTATTTCATCTGAATATATAATCCAGTTAGTATCGCTATATATAACACCTTGAACTTTTCCATACCCAATTTTTGAAAGTTCTCGAGTGTCACCATGAAGATTAACTTAGTATGTACATATGTACGATACCAATTTAGCTATCCTAACCTTACATCTATTCTCCAATATGAATATGATCATTGAGAGTGATCTTCATACATAGATTAAGCCATCCGATCATTGATTTTAAGACAAGATCATCATATGTCCAAGTATTCTTACTTGTCCATTATAATCAACCGTTCAGTCAACTATCTACTGATAGGTAAAGATATCTGACCGTACACTTTGAGTTTGGATCACCCAATTATAGTCAGATAACTACTTAATATTTGTATCTACTCATATGCACATCAAATTAAGATTTTGATCTGTTCATCTTGTTTACTACCTATAAATATTTTAACCCACTATCGAAACTATAATTTGAGAAACTTACACATGTGAACAAGTCACTTGAATCTAATGGTATATATCTTTTACCTCTTAATCACTTAAAAAACCTACTTGTGTTCATTTGTCTATAAAACCAACCATATAATCACCTACATACATAATCAGAGTACTAACCATCAAGTTTTTTTATTTTTAACAAGTCATCTGAGTGTCCATCATATTTGGATCCACTAAATGGACTACTTAAATATCAAAATGAATAGCTCATCTTGAAGATCGTAACGTATATGCCACAACTACCAACTGACTTCTCTATTAGATATATGAAATCATTGTTATAGGGCGGAGCTCCGTGCGGTGTGGAATGGGATCCTTTCTTATCTTACCCTTAGCTTCTTTAAGATTGAAGTGGAATTGGATTCTCGCTTTGTTATAGATTTGATTGGGAGGATAACCAATGCAAACTAGGCTTGGATCTAATGGCTAAAGAGAATTCATTCTCTCATGTCATGTGGGACCTTCTCCTTTCATCACATCCCGCGGGAGATGAATGGCCCGGCGGATGCTCTGACTCGTCTTGCGAGTAGCCCTCAAAGGTTCTCCTCCTTTAACTCATTATTAGATCTCCCTACTAAAATTAGAGGTTTAATCAGGTTGAACAAAATTGGTTTAGGAGCCATTAAGGAGAAATATTAAGAATTTAGTTTAGACTTTTCTCTATCTTTCTAGGCCTTTTAGTTACATAAAAGGTGGCCCCCCTTTCAACTCAACTGCCACTTACTTTAAAATAAATAAAATAAAATAAAAAACTCCATTAAGATTTCATTGAATTGACAAAATATACAACCATTCATGCAAGTCTGAACAAAAAGGATTGTACCACACCTATCATCTGAAAGAGAAGCTAAAGGCTGAACAATATGGACAAATAAAAAAAAGCGCCCACCACCTGGCAGCAGGTGAGACGCACCACAAAATTGGTAACCTTATACATTTTATTGCTTACTTTAATATGATGTAATAAGTTCCCATTAAGAGGGCATTTTAAGTACATGTGGACGCTTTTTACTCTAATAATAAATACAATTGATTTTACTTTGGTGAACGTTTACTTTTGTGAATGTAACTGATGGGAAAAAAAAACATGATGTGATTTTGAAGCATCAAATTTTTACATTATTAACACTCAAAATTCTCGGACACGAATATATATTCAGGCTATAAAAATTCAGGATGTTATACTATATCCTTCCAATATAATGGGAAAACCAATGTAATGTATACCATATGTGATTGTACCTTTTAGATACCTTAGTATTCTAGATAAGGCATTCTAATGATCATGATTATGGTTATAAGTGTATCTACTCAGTCTACTTATTACACAAGCTATATTAGGCATTGTGTAATTCATTATGTATATTAAGCTATCAATGATTCTGGAATATTCGAGTTATGATATACTTTCACTTGTATTTTTCTTTAGATATATGGAATAATCATGATTGCTAATAAGTATACTATCAAGGTAATTAAAATATTTTAACACTTTCTCAATGTAATGAGAATGAGATAGAATAAAACCATCATACTTTTTTATTACTTTTATTTCAAGAATTACATTAACCTCACTTAAATCTTTCATATCAAATTGTAATGATAACAATTTCTTAGTAGAGTTAATCAAATTAAGATTAATTTTAAAAATGAGCATGTTATCTATACACATACAAATAATAACTCTTTCATTACCTGTGAATTTACTATATATGTATTTATCCACATCCTTTATTCTATAGCCATTAGATTTCAAACCATTGTCAATTTTCTCATACCACTATTTAGGAGCTTGTTTTAAATCGTATAAGTATTTGATTAATTTACATACTTTATTTTTTTGACTTTTTTTTTTTTAAAAAAAGGACGTATATCACATATATTGATCAAAGATCAGCATTTACAAGATTCGAGTTTCCCAAAAAGAAAAGACTCTGGGGGAACATATCGTAATTAAGGGAACAACAAAAGGAGGGGAGACCCCAAATCCATGGGGAGGGGCCGCAATCCAAGAGAAAGAAGAGTTATCTGGATCTAATTGATCTTAACCCCACTTTATCTAAGAAAATGAGGCCTCTGATGTGGGCCGAGATATCCATCATGTTGTTAGAGAAGAACGGAGTTTGGGACTCACTACCCATTTTGGCCACCGCGTCCGCGGGGGCATTTCCTTCCCTCAGAATATGGGAGAAGACGACCTGACCAGAGGAGATCATGGCACGAATTCTAGAAAGCCAGTAGGTCCATTTCCAGCTAGGGGAAGTGATACCTATCGGGAAATTGACCACCAACTCAGAGTCTGATTTAATAATTATATGATTCAAACCCATGCTCAGCCCTAATCACAGCCCATCATGGATTGCCCTAAGCTTGGCGTGAATGTTAGAACCCATACCGTAGCCATGAGCAAAAATAAAAGCAAACAGGAAAAGGCTTGATTCTCATTTGTAAATACCCCCACCACCAGACGAACCTGGGTTGCCAAGGGATGATTAGTCTACGTTGATCTTGACCCAGCCGCTAGGAGGCCGATTCCATTTCACTATCGAGAGAGAGGGGCAGGGGCGAGCTTGAGGCATGGGAAGAGATGGCCCTTGCGTCTGTGTTATTGTCTGGTGGTCGGTCTCCCCAGCTGCGCTCTAGTGATGGAGCAGGGTTGTGATGATGCTGTTGAAATAGGTCCTTCCCTGATGATGCATATCCACCAAGTCACACGAGCAATCAGCTTTCGCTTGGAGGGCTAGATATCAGAAAACATCGTTGTATTTCTCATCTTCCACATCTCCCATAATAGAAAACAGGGGGCCATTTTGTGGACCACTGCGTTCTGCTGGCTTGCAGCAAGCTCCGCCCACCATTGGGACAGTCATTGGTCCACCGAAGTGGCATCCTGTATGGTGATCCAGAAACCAATTCCGATGAGGTTCCAACCCGCCTTCACCAAGTTACTCTTGAGGAACAAGTGAGGGATGGATTTGCTATCTTGGTTAGTCTGATCTTGAGGAGGAAAGAAACCGCAACAAACACATCTATGGGCCATCTAGATGCCTTTGGCTTGAATTTCGACCTCAACCAGGATTGGCTTCACTAGAATTTTCCACACCAGAAGGGAGATTTTTGGGGGGACGGACGAGTGCTAGACCCATCTGGCCCATTGCTTACGTTGCTGACCTACTCTACATAGCTCCCACGCTGTGTGCACTGAAAACTTCCCAGATGGAGTGAATGGCTAGAATGGGTATCTGGACCCAAGGATAAGCAAAAGCCTACTTGGAAAATTAAATCAGGAACTCCTTGTGGGAGGATCCTTAGGACTGCCAATGGAGGTAAGGAGCCTAAATGTCCTAGAAATTGGTTAATTTTTAGGGGCTGCAGTTCGAGGGGAATTTGGATGCCTACTAGTCCGATAAGAGGACCCAAACCTGTCTAATTTGAGGTCCATAGATTGCTTTCTCCCAAACTAACATGATGCTGCATGCACGCTTCTACCAACGGGCCGAGTTGAAGTATTTTCTTTCAAATTTAGGAGGCAAAAGTAGGAGGACACTGATTGTTCTGGCTAAGGTTGAGGCCGTATTTAGCCCCCATGAAGGAGCTCTAAAGGCTGAGATTCCTGTTAATTTTGATGGTCCGGGCCATCTTGATCCTGAAAGCCTTCATAATGTCTACTAGCTTCCTAACCCCTAGACCACCTTCCTCTTTGGGATGGGCAATGAATTTCCAACTCCACCAATGATATTTACGCCTTCCCTCCGACCATCCCTAGAGAAAATTCACAAAATGTTTTTCCAGGGAGGATAACACGTGAAGAGGAAGGTGTGCAGCTACAAGGAAATGGATTGGAATGTTGCTTAGAACGTGTTGAATCAGCACTGTTCTACTAGGTTGTGAGAGAAACCTAGCCTACCAACCTGAGATCCTGGCCTCGACCTTTTCAATGAGCAGTTGAAATGTTGATGCTTTTAGCCTGCCAACCTGAGATCCTGGCCTCAACCTTTTCAACGAGCAGTTAAATGCTGATGCTTTTAGCCTGCCAACCACCAGGGGGACACCGAGATAGGTGAAAGGGTGGTTAATTTACCAATACATCTAACCCTTTCAATGGCTCTTATCCTTGCTAGGGTGAGAGAATTTGAACATATGAATGAGCTTTTGGAGAGGTTGATGGATTGGCCTGAGATCACCTGATAATTGTGAAGGAACTTTTTCGTGGCCCTAATCGAAGTTAGGATGCCATTTAGGAAGAGAAGAGTGTCATTTGCGTTTAGAAGATGGAGATAGTAGGGTAGCCTCCTCTTAGCTTGAAAGGAAAGATGGACTAACTAGAGATCCGCGATTTCAGCCCACGACTAAGAATTTCTGTAGCGAGAATGAAGAGGGTTGGGGATAGCGGGTCTCCTTGCTGAAGTCCCCTAAAAGACTTGAAGAAGCCTATCACCTCCTCATTAATCAGGATTGAGAACTAGGCACTCACCCAACAACTTTCCACTAAACGAATCCATTCTTGGCTAATCGAATGAGCACTTTTTTGAGGAACTCCCTGTTCACCTTGTCATAAGCTTTTTCCATGTCCACTTTCATTATAAGATTTCCACCCCAAGACTTCTTGTTAATGTCTCTAAATAGCTCCTGGGCCAGCATAATGTGTTCTATTATGGAACGACCTTGGATGAAGGCCCCTTGTTGGGGAGAAATTAGGGAAGGAAGGATGAAGCTCAACCTTGAAACAATGATTTTAGCAATGATTTTGTATAGAAAGTTGCACAGACTGATCGGCCTGAAGTCAGAGAATGTATTAGGAGCATTAGATTTTGGGATGAGGTAGATTAGAATTGCAATTAAAGTGCGCGGAATGGCCCCGCCTTTGGAATACATGGGTGACTTCTTTGAGGATATCTTGAGCGATAATATTCCAACAGTCAGTGAAGAAAGCACCGGAGAAACCATCAGGCCCTACTGCTCCATCGACCGGGATCGATTGGACTACTTGGTGAACTTCTTGCAAGGTTGGAGCTGCCATCAAGTCAGAGTTTTGTTGCGGTGTGATGAGATGTGGGATGACCCCCAATAGGTCAGGCCGATCAGTGTAAGTGCCAGCAAAAAACTGATCAGCAAAGTGGTCAATTGCCGCACGCTTTATGTTTTTGGGGTCTGTGACAGTCACCTCTGATTACAGCTTGATAGATCTAATCTCAACCCTGCATTGTTTCTCCCACTTCCAGCCAATTGACTCGAGATTTTTGCTTCCAAAATGTTTCTTCCATGGTTTCTAAAAGCCTCAACTTAGACGAGATAGGCCTGAAATTTTCCTGCTAATCGTTCACTGTGTCGGCGTCCATTTGTTGGTCCTGCATAGATCTTTCTGCCTCCATTAGTTCTGATTCAGCCTGGGCCACCTGAATGGTGTTGTTACCAAAAACCTCTCAGCTCCACATTTTTAGTGTTTCTTTAACCCTTTTGAGCTTGAGCAGAACATTAAAAACTAGGTGAGAAGACGTTGCCGTATTCCAGGCATCCTTAACCACTATCTGGAACGTGTCATGAAGTAGCCACATACGTTGAAAGCAGAATGGTTTCAGGCCAACAGGAAGTCTAGGTGGGAATTCCAATAGGAGGGGCACGTGATCCAAGTTTAGATGGGGGAGATGTTTGGCGTGAAAGGTTGGAAATAACGATGACCATTCCATGTTGAGAAGAACTGTCTAGCCTAGCCCATACACGAGTCTTCCTTCCTTGTTTATTGGACCACGTGAAACAGTTACCTGAATAGCCTACTTCAATCAGCCTAGCTACATTTATAGCATCTGAGAATTCCCTCATACTGGCCCTGTCTGGTAGCCTGCAGCTTCTTTTTTCATCTACGACAGCCATTGTATTGAAATCACTGCATACGGCCTACGGGCCTTGAAAGTGGCGAAGATGATGTCCATAGAATGCCACAACGATCTTCTTTGGATCCTATCATAGCTAGCGTACAACACTAAAAGAAGAATCATCAACTGAAAATTTGGAATGGAAGCTGCAAAAGAGATTAATTGGTTAGTTGAGATAATAACTTAGAGGGACATTAGGTTCTTGTAGAAGACCTAGATTTTCCCTCCATCAGCGCTATTTGAGACGGAGTAATGGAAGCCAAGAGCAAGACCAGTTCCCACTCTTTTATCTTCTCCAATCATCGGTTATAGGATGGCGACAATAAGGGCGTTGAATTTTTTAACGAGTCTCTTCGTTGTTCTAATAGTGCCCACATTGCCTATCCCACGTGTATTTCACACAAGGATTTTATCCATCACTCACACATCCTGTGTTAACAGCCCTCCTTTTTAGTCTCCTTTTTTTTTTCCTACTAAAGTGGTCTCATGCCACAATTCCATAAAACTGAGAAGAACCTGTAGAACCTTTCGAGTGTAGCCCTGACAAAAGGGAGAGCCACACTTATCTTATAATAGAGGACCGACAGGAACCAGAAAAGAAGAAAGCAGTAACAGCAGGGCCTTAACCCCTCTCAGTCATAGAAGGACCCCAGACAAGAGTCCCAGGAGGGGGACGTAAGATTGAAGCTACTAAAGAAAAAGGCCTCACCGTGCCTAGACCAATTTTATCCAGGAAAAGGAGCCCTTTAACCTGTGGGGGAAGATCCTTGACGTTCTAAAAAATCGCTGAAAGTTGGCCCTGTATGCCCTCTCTAGCTATACCATCTGCTGGGCCATTCCCTTCTCTAGGGATCACCGAAATCTGTAAAGACACACTCTGTCCCAACCTCATGATTCTGCTTACCTAAGAGTGCCATTGCCATGGAGTGCTTAAGGACGAGGAAGAAAGTCCCACCGCCACCGTGGAGTCCAACTCCACCACGATCTTCGCGTAATGACGCTCCAGACATAGAAAAATTCCATCATAAATAGCTCTCACTTCCACCCTATTATTAGTGCCCACACCATAGGCAGCTGAGAAAGAAAATAAAAGATTTCCCTCCTCATTCCTACAGACTCCTCCTCCTCCAGAGAGGCCTGGATTACCACAAGCAGACCCATCTGCATTCAATTTTACCCACCCCGAAGCAGGTTTAATTCATCGAATTACCTGACAGCAAGAAGGCAGACGGGATGGCTACTGGACCATCGGAGAAGGCCCTGTAAAACACTGACGTACCTCCTGGAGGAAGGAGGGCGTCTGTGTGGACAAGTGGATAGGGGAAGTCTCCCGAGAGATACACTGACGCACTTCTTCTTGGCTCCCCAGCAAGTTCCCCACCCACCACCTGATGCGGGCAAATGTTGCATTGCCCTGGATCGGTCGGTCATTGAATCTGGCCCCATTTCGGGTTGCCCAGATTTCCCACAAGATGAGGATAGGGATCATATGCCTGATAGAGGTAGATGCAGTGCCTGGAGCATCCGCTCTCCTCCATTGCTGCAGACGATCGTCAATTGATTGGTGGCTTAAGACAGTGACGCCGCACGCTGTAGAGAAGAAAGGCCAAACATCAATCGCCAGTTGACTGTTCAGGAAAAGATGAGCAAGAGTTTCAACCTGCAGACTCGAGAAGGGGCCGGACTTGCGGCAGGAACATTTTGAGGCCAGGTGAATTCCTTTGCATTACACCCTGTCGTCTACAGGAGTATCTCCCTGTAATAGTCGCCAACAAAGTAGCGACATCTTCGGCGGAATAGTTGAGTGCCAGATCCAGCTAGTCCACCAGTTTCCCTGCCTAGAGTCCCTTCCTTGGTGCCATGCAGATTTAGTAGTGAGTTGACCCGAGGGATGAAGAGGCCAAAAACATGACGGAGGGTCAGCAAAAGTCTCAATACCACTGTGAACAATGAAGCTGAAGACTTCTGGAGGCAGGAACAGGTTGACAGAAGGGGCCGGACAGGGGCTAGCTGTTCTGATGTAATCTTTCACCTGAAGGGACTGCAGCTCCTAAGGAATTGGAGTGGTCACTAATGACTAAAGAGGACCCTTCCCTGTCCAGTTAGCCGACCAAATATTCAACTTTCCATTCCCTATATTCCATTGAACTATATTTGCAAGCATTGGGAGCTTAGATCTAACCTCCTTCCAAAAGGGAGAAGCCAAGGAGGTAGAAGATGGAGGTCTACCCTCTTATAAATCTAAGGCATGCCGAGAACGCATATATAACACCCATGGGCTAGCCTTTTCCCCGTATTTAACATTCCAAGCGAGTTTTGTCCTCAGTGCTTTCAATACTTCTCTGAGCTTTCGAATGCCCAAGCCACCTTCCTCAATTGGCTTCGAAATCTGGTGCCATGCCACCCAGTGCATCTTTCTTCTACCTTCCACCCAGACCCAGAAAAAATGGGCAAATTTACGCTCCAACTCGCCCACTAGGTTGGAGGGAACTTTAATCACTGCCATAGTGTGCAGAGGGATGCTTCCAAGGACATTCTTGATGAGCGTCAGCCAACCTGCCTGCGATAAAAATCTAGCATTCCAGCCTAAGATTCTGTTTCCCACCTTGTCCACCATTGCTTTGAGGGAGACAGTGGTCACTCTACCCTTGATCAGAGGGATGCCTAAGTATTGCACCCCCATGTTGGCTTTAGAGATACCCAAGACTCTTTCCATTTGTCTAATTCTTCCTTCACTCATTTTGGATGGACAGAGAAAGTTGCTTTTCTGTAAATTGATCTGCTGGCCTGACACTACTTAGAAGGCCCCAATGAAAGCCTTAACCAATCTCAAGGATTCAAGGCTGCCATTCACAAATAATGAAGTGTCATTAGCAAAAAGAAGGTGAGAGAGAATAGGACTACCTCGAGGCAAACTGAAGGGTCTACACCAGCCTCTCTCCACCAGCTGCTTAAAGTTCCTGGAGAAGACTTCCGCCGCAAGAATGAACAACCCTGGGGATAAAGGGTCCCCTTGACAGAGTCCCCTAGATGATTTGAAGAAGCCTGAAGGCTCCCCGTTGAATAGGACAGAGAACCAGTAATTGCCCCAACAAGCTTCGATCAAAGAAACCCATCGATCACTGAAACCAAAGCGCCTCATAACCTTTTTGAGGAAAACCCAGTCCACCCATCATAGGCTTTTCCCAGATCAAACTTTTTTTAAAAAAATTTATTTATTTAAAGATCAGTATCCATTTCATTCATAGAAATGTTCTGTACATTCGGGCACCCTAAGGCAAAAAATAGGTGCCTATCCTGAGAAACTAACTGCACACAGAAAGCAGAACCTTTACAAGGACTTAATCGAACCGAGACCAACCTTATCAAGAAAAATAAAGCCTCTTACCTGATGGGGAAGATCAGCATACGTGTCAAAATAAGAAAAGGATTGGGAACCACTCCCATGTCGGGCCATGAGATCAGCCGAGAGTTTCCTTACCTCAGAATATGCACAAACATAACACGACCCCGCGATCGCAGCTGGTTAATCCTGAAGATCCAAGCTTTCCATTTCCAACCTGGCTTAACCACACCATTGAGCATATCAATCACTTATTTAGAATCAGATTCAATGATGATATGGACCATGCCCCTTTGACGAGCATGGAATAGGCCATCGTGAACCGCACATAATTCTGTCGCCGTGTTCGTTCCAACACCATAGCCTACAGAAAAAGAAAAAATGAGATCGCCCATTTCATCTCGACCAATTTCACCCCCACCAGATCTGCCCGAATTTCTATGAGCGGAACCATCCACATTTACCTTAATCCAACCATGCAGAGGCCTCTCCCACTTCACTACTAAGGCTCGTCCCCCAAAATCAATACCAGAATGCGCCCGGGGTAACTGCTGACAGTACTGTCTACCCACGGTAGCTTTACAGGCACTCACCGTTAAGCTAAAAATACGAGCCATCCACCACCTGATTTTTCCAAAAACTGACTCCGCGGACACCACTGCAGAATCAAAAGTCGCTGCATTTCGAGCTTTCCAAATTTCCCAAAGGATGATGCATGGCGTAAGCATCTGGATTAGACTTCTCCTTGGCTTCGACAGGACCACCGCCCACCATTGTTGGAGTCGAGCTTCAATCGACATAGCCTCCATGACAGCAATCTAAAAATCCCTACCGATCTCATGCCACACTCGCTGTGCTAACTTGCTTGACACGAATAAATGAAGAGCCGATTCCTGTGCATGAATAGGGGGAACTTGAGAACCTTGCAAGGCGCAACAGATGCATCTGGAAGCAAGTTGAACGCCTCGAGACTGCACTGCACAGTTAACCGAGACCGCTCTTTGTATGACTTTCCAAACAAGTAACGAGATTTTTGGTGGGAGTTTAGCATGCCACACCCACCGAGATCAACTCTGACTCGGACGCTGGATTCTACATAACGCCCATGTGGATCTAATTGAAAAATTCCCATCTAGGGTGAAAGGCCAGATTGGCGTGTCTGACTCCCCACCAATGTAGAAACCGGCGTGAAAAATCTGATCGATCACACCCTGAGGGAGGAGGAGCCATGTAGAAGAGGGGGGGAGGGGGCCCATCGGGCCAAGCACGTTACACACCTCCAGGTCCCGCAGTCCGACAGGAACGTTAGGTTGAACGAGCAGCGAAAGTGACCCTAAACCTGTCCAGTTCGCCTGCCAGAAATTACACTTACAACCACCGATTTTCCATAGCACTCGGGAATCGATGATCGGGATGAGGTCCAAAATTCGCTTCCACAAAGGAGAGGACAAGCATGTAGGCCTATCTGAAAAGGTGGGACTTAAATCCAGATGGTACTTGCCCGCCATGAAGTGCTTCCAGATATTGCTTTCCTTCCTAAACCTGATTGTCCATGCCATTTTGAGCCGAAAGGCTTTCATGATGTCCGTAAGCCTTCTAATCCCGATCCCACCCTCTTCCTTGGGCGAAGCCAGCACTTTCTAGGTCTTCCAATGATATTTTTCTTTCCCTTCTGTCCATCCCCAAAAAAACTTTGCCATCTGCTTCTCAATTGAGGTCAACACCTTCATAGGAACGTGAACCGCCGCCATTGTGTGCACCTGAATACTTGTTAGCACATTCTTAACCAAAACTGCTCTCATGGCCTGCGATAAGATTCAGGCCTTCCACCCATTAATACGCCCCACAATTCTGTCAACCAACGGATGAAAATGAGAAGATTTTAGCCTTCCCTGTCCCAAAGGGACACCCAGGTACGAGAACGTGGACGACGCTTTCTCAAACCCAAGAATTTCCTCTATCACCCTGATTCGATGACTTGAGAGCTTAGTGGAATAGAAAAAAGAACATTTTCATAAATTTATACTCTGACCTGAGAAGGCTTGAAAGGAATCCAAGAATTTCTTCAAAGCCCGGAGCGACCGCTTGCCCCCATTTGTGAAGATGAGGGTGTCATCCGCGTATAGCAAATGCGAGACAATGAGACACCCTCTCCAAAGCATGAAAGGACGATAAACCTGCTGGTTGATCATGCATTTCAGACCCCTACTCATGACCTCAGCTGAAAGAATGAACAGACTTGGCGAAATTGGATCTCCCTGCTGTAATCCCCTCGATAATTTGAAAAAACCCGCCATCTCCCCGTTTATCAGAACTGAAAACCAACTATTCGCCCAACATTTTTCGACGAGCTTTATCCAGGCTTTGCAAAAACCAAACCGTTCAAGCACCAGAATCAAGAAGTCCCAATTTACTCTGTCATAAGCCTTGTCTAAATCAAGCTTTAACACTATATTCCCATCGCGGATTGGCTTGTTCAAATCCTTGAAGAGTTCCTGTGCCAAGGCTATATTTTCTGCTATAGCTTGACCTTGAACAAAAGCCCCTTGCTTGGGTGAAATCAACGCCGAAAGAATTGCGCTAAGCCTGGCCACAACAATCTAAGAGAAAATTTTGTAGAAACAGTTACATAAACTGATTGAACGGAAGTTCGAAAAATGCCTTGGAGATGCTGATTTCGGAATAAGACAAATGAGTGAAGACGTTACTGACCTCGGAAGATTACCACATTTGAAAATAAAAGAGATGGCGTTATATATATCCTGGCTAATCACGTTCCAGCATGAGACGAAAAAACTAGCAGAAAACCTATCAGGACTTGCCGCACTGTCAATTGGCATGGACTGGACCGCTGCGTGCACTTCCAACATGGTCAGGGGAGCTAGCAAGCTCTCATTCTGAACTGGGGTGATGATATTAGGAATGCATTGGAGCAGATTATAATCCATCTGACAATCAGCTGCACTGAAAATTTATTGGAAATGAGCCACCGCTGCAGCCTTCAACTCCTCCTGGTCCTCCACAATGTGGCCGGTATCCAATTCCACCTGACGTATAAGCGCCCTACATTGTCTTTCCGTTGCAGTAGCATGGAAAAACTTCATATTTTTATCACCCTCCGTCAGCCAATCCACTCGCGATTTTTGCTTCCAAGAAATCTCCTCCATCAGTTCCAAAGAAGCTAACCTGTCGGCAGTTGAACTGAGTTGCTGCTGAATGCAGCTGGACTGCTCCACCGAACCTGAGACTTGAAGCAGCTTGTTCTCTAGATCACACCTGTCCCTTTCCACCGTCTTTATCTGCTTAAAGATGTTACCAAAAACCTCCTTATTCCAAAGTTTAAGGTCAAGTTTCACCTGCTTAAGCTTCGACAACACGTTATACACCGGATGAGCGGACTCCACCTTCTCCCAGGCTGATTTAACCACTTACAGAAAGGACTCATGCTGCGTCCACATCCTTTGGAAACGGAAAGGTTTTGGCCCCCCATTTTGACGAACTGGAAAACTTAGAAGAAGGGGCGCGTGGTCAGAATGAATACGAGGTAAATGGGAGACCAGAAACTGTGGGAAAGCTGTAGACCAATGAACATTGATAAGAGCACGGTCGAGCCTAGCCCAAACACAGGAGGAACCTGCTTGATTGTTGCTCCAAGTAAACCTACTGCCAGAAAATCTCGCATCTTGGAGACCCGCAGATCAAGCTTGATAATGAGGTTACCACCTCTAACTTTCCAATCAATGTTCCGCATCGCTTCCGAAGCCATGACAACATTTTCAATCATAGATCTGCCTTGCACAAATGCACCTTGTTCCATGGAAATGAGCTTAGGGAGAGTCTTACCCAATCGGGAGGCTAAGATCTTAGAAAAGATCTTGTAAATAACATTGCAGAGACTAATAGGCTGGTAGTCCGTGAAAGAAAATGTAGCTGACTTCTTTGGGACTAGGCTGATCATGCTCTCGACATATGGCCCCCTTCGATGAAAGAACAAGCAGCCTTGTGGATATCTTCCTCAACGATCGGCCAACAATCTATATAGAATGAAACTGGAAATCCATCTGGCCTATGCGCACTGTCCATGGGGAGAGATTTGAGGGCTTGAAAAAGTCTCCAATAGGGTCGGAGGCGCCAGAAGAATGGAGTTTTCCCAATGGGAAAGAACCTCCGGGATAGCAGGCGCGAAATCTGAAGGAGAGGGAAAATCTGCCTGAAAAAGAGCAGAAAAATACTTTAACACTTGAACCTTCATACTCGCAGCATCTGTAATGAGAACCCCATTGTTGTCCTTTATTTCTGTAATATTAGCTTTCCTGGTGCGCTCTTGCGCTGTAGCATGAAAATACTTCGTATTTCTGTCACCCACCTGAAGCCAGGAATTTCTAGCTTTTTGCTTCCAGAAAAGCTCCTCCATGAGTTCTAGATGAGCCAATTTTCTTCTGGAAGCCATGCTTTGGAGCATAAGGGCCTCCGAGCTGTCCTGCTGCATCCTTTCTTCCAACTGATTCAGCTTTGACCCTGTCTCTTTTAGCTGGGAGAAGACATTACCAAACACTTCTTTATTCCACATTTTCAAAATTTTCTTGGTCTTCTTCAATTTTAATTGGACATTCAACATGCGGTCAAATGCGCTTAATCCCTCCCAAGCTTTCTTAACTGTAGTGTGGAAAGATTCATGCATGGACCACATTCAAAGATACCTGAAAGGTTTAATGGTTGGCCGAGGGATTACTGGAAATGAAAGAAGGAGGGGCGCATGATCCGAGTTGACACGAGGCAAGTGTTTTATTTTGAAAGAAGGAAAAGTAGCTGCCCACCTATCATTGACCATGATTCTGTCCAAGCGATCCCAGGACCTAGCTGAACCCGCCCTGTTATTGCTCCACGTGAAGGGATTTCCTACAAATCCCACATCGAGAAGCCCCAAATTGTGAATTGCTACCAAAAATTCTGATATACTGATTCTGCCTCCCTCACTAAAGCCTCGTCTTTCACTAGCGGTTGCAATGGCATTGAAGTCTCCCCCCACAGCCCAAGGACCAGTCACAGTGGAGCTTATGGAGAGGATATCCTGCCACAGCTGTCTACGAAGGATGTGAGAGCACTTAGCATAGACAATTGTTAGAGTGCCTGATGAGCTGCCTTGTTGAATAGGAACATTCAAAGAAATCCACTGAATGGAAGAAGCTTGAAAAGTTATAGAGAGATGGATCTTGAAGAATACCCAAATCTTACCTCCCTTTTCACCATTTGAGAGGGAGGAGAGAAACCCCAGCTTAAGACCAATGGCTACTCATTTTTCTTCCCTAACCATGGGGTCGTGTCTGCGAATTAGTTTTCTCAGGGACCTGATGGTTGCTTTGTTACCTACCCCTCGGGCATTCTAAATGATGGCACTATCCATCCGTAACACATCCTGAATTGACTGACCTTCTCTTTATTTTCTGCAGCCTACAGAACCACTCACCTTCTTCCATCAGTCTGGCCATTTTTCTTCTTGAGACAAGACTCCTTCTGGTCTTTCGTAGGTGTCCTACGAGCCGGCTTCTTCCCTCTGCTTTTTTTTTTCTTTTACTTTTCCTTTGCCTCTCTTATCCCTCCTTGCTGGGCTGTTTGATCAAGGCTTCCTAGCTGGGGAGCTGGACTGTCTGTATACAGCTGAGTTAGCTGATGGGCCTGGTCTGCATATGGAATCCCTGGCTGAAAATATATCGAAATATCTACCTAAAGTTGGTCCGATTGCTCAACTACTAGGTCCGGAGGCTGGGCTATAGAGGACTATTGTGCTTCAATTCTCTAAGGGGTCATAACAGAGAAGGTGCTCTTTGAGTCTAGGAGACACCAATTCCATTTGGCTGGGGCGAGCTGGGGAGCTTCCTTCAGATCTAGCTTTTCTAGATTGGTCTTCTGAGAATCGCCTAAGACGGCCCCATCTCCAGGCCTTCCTGAAGCTCTCTGGCTGTGGGGATCTTTGATCGGTTTCCTCTATGCTAGGCTCAGATGATATATCCAGGGCATTTACCCCTCCTTGTACCCCTTCTCTGGTCCCTGTTGTCTCTTTCCTAGCTAGCTGATGGAGAGCACTAGTTTGGTCAGCCTTAATATCTCTTCCTTTTTAGTCTCCTTAATTGGGATTCCCATGATCCTTTAGAATATTGAATCTTCAGTCTTCTTCTGTGGGAACAATCGAGCACCTTTGACCGGGTGCTCTACTCCACAGTAGTAGTCGCCGCAGTGGGGGCCATTTCCTATTTTGAAAGGGGCCTGGCTTTTCGATCTTACTCACGGGAGGTGTTGGATTTTGCATTTGTCCCTTCCTCTATCTGTTCCATAGTGTGCTCCACCTGGTGATTGGGAGATCTGATCACCAGGAAGAAGTAGGGTGAGAGGTCCATTCCAGGTAACGCTTACCTTGGTCAAGGGTGAGGGTGACTAAGATTGAGTGAGTTAGGTTGCTGGAGGGCTTTTAATAGCTGGTGGCGTGTGAAAATTCAATGTAGGTGGCAGGAAATCTTAGGATGAAAGGAGGGTTGCTATGGGATTCGATCCTGGGGGCTGTTGGATTCGGTGTAGCTGGTTCTTATCCTAGGGGGTTGGGTGATTTTTCTAGGGAGAGTTACCTTCGGATATAGATCTTCCGTGGGTTATACCTTCGAAGAATAGGTTATTGTCTGGGTAGTGGGCATGAGGGGGATGGGGAGTCTTCCCTCGGTCCATGTGGTTGACCGTGTTGCAGATTTCTTCCTTTCGAAGATTACTATGAAAGCTGGGTGATCTCTCTTGTTCCCCGAGGTTTTTGGGCCCCTACCTATGAATTGAAATTGGACGAATCAGAGGTAGAGAATTTCTAAGGTTGCTTGTTCTGAAGATATGGGTTGAAGGGTTTATGATCAAGGGAGGGCTTTCTGTAGAAAAGGGTTAAGTGGAGGGATGGTAAGGCATTACTGGGTCGTGGCAGGGAGGCACTACCAGAAAATTGGGCAAAGGCTACGGATTTAATTTGTAGCCATAGACCAATGGCTACGGATTAAATCTGTAGTGCGACCATCGTCGTAGGTGCCAAGCTAATAGGTCTAAAACCTATGGCTACGGATTTAATCTGTAGCCATAGCTTAAAATAGTTACGAAAATAATCCGTAGCAAATATTTCTATAGCTAAAAGCACCTACAGCTACGAATATTATTGGTAGCTAAAAGTTGTGTTTGATCCATAGCAATATGCCCAATTTTATTACAGCTACGGTCAATACCCATAGCTATTGCCTACATTAAAAATAAATAAATTATATTCATTCATTCATTCAATTACCACCTGTACAATCATTCATTCATTCAACAGTCATTTGATCAATAAGGCCCACCTTATAGAGTTCTAACATGGATCTAATGGGTCTCCCAATGGAAGGTGGAATTTGGAGCCTAGTTAATCAAAATGTTAAGACTGCTTTTGGATACACCGAAAAACTAAATTGCAATCGTATCATTTGATCAAATGGAAATGACAAAAAAGTTAGAGATGTTTCTTAGCATTCATAATTAAGGATGAAGTAGCCCCAAATTGTGGTTGCTTTCATTTCATGTCCAACTAGTATCATTTGATCAAATGGAAATGACAAAAAAGTTAGAGATGTTTCCTAGCATTCATAAGGATGAAGTAGCCCCAAATTGTGGTTGCTTTCATTTCATGTCCAACTAGAAAGCTTAGTTGCAATTTGGAGCTGAAACCTTTGCTATGAATGCTAATGCAGGAAGCAAGGAATTAGTTATTATCGCAATGGCAAGCCACTAATTGTAATTCAATTGAAGAATGCATTAAAACACACACAGAAGAAAATATTATCACTATGGCGGGCCACTAAGAGTAATTCAATCCAACAGTGCATCAAACACGCATGAAAGAAGGCATCCATTACTGTTAATGCTAGAACAGAGCCATGATCAGTGCAGGGTAATAATAGTACCTGCTGAAGAAATTCTTGCTTCGTGAATGTGGAAATAAACTATTCTAATGTCCCAATGATTGACGGCATGCAAAAATGCATCAAAGCCCAAAGCTCAAAAAGGTTATTTTGGATAGGAGCTCCTGTCATCAATAACCATCTCGACATGAGAAAAATGTTACTCAAGTATGTTGTATAAAACCTGCAAAGCATCAATAGCAAAGTATCTGCCACAGAAATTACATGAGCTAATTATTTTAATTCCATGAATGCATCAACTGTATAAAAAGATTAACTAATCTGAGTACACACACTAGAAGGATTTTTAAGCCGTTGATCTTCATCAATTACTGCATAGTGCCAAGGAATTTGACAAAGAAAATCTTGATCCAACAATGCTATGTCATAAGTTGTCAACAACACGTTAAATGGTAAAGCAGATTTTACCTGCAAGGACATCAGGAGGGGTTTCAATGAAAAGCTAGAGAGTGAAAGATTTGAGATGTCTTTGATGCACTATTGAACTATATTCAAATAACTATAGATTCAGTAAAATGGAAATGGCAAATTGCTAGTACTTCATTATGCTTATTAACTTTGGTACGAATTGAATTTTTTCAAGTTGGAGATGAATGTAACTGCAATTTGAGGACCACTGCTTCATTATGAATATCAAATAGAAGATTGAAAAAAAAAAAAACATTTGGCTATTTCCTCTCTATTATCGAATGTAGACAAAGCTTTGTATAGATTCTAAAATACTACTAGTGGTAAACAATTAAGATTCTACGCTTAGCAATGGGGGAAAAGGATCAACTGAAGTGTTACCGACATGAAGAACTACAGTCCTATTCACATCGATGTTGGTTTAGTGACGAATAAGAGCACATTTTGATAATGAAAAGACAGACACATAAGGTTCTAGACTTACATCAAATGATGGCAATTGTTGCTTTACATGCTAATATATCGTCCTCCTTATATCGCAGCGGAGTCCCTTATCGCCAACATACCTAAGAACCCTCAAAATTGGACAGAAGTTGGTGAATTCAGACATCCAACCATCTGTCACACTGAGTGGACATAATACCATTGCAAATATAGAAGCAGAGATAATAACACATTATTCATACTTCAAGAACAATATAAGAAATCTAAATTTGAAGAATGTAGCAAGCTAACATTTTGAACTGATTTCAAGCCACAGAAATCTGAATTTGAATGTAGCAAGCTAATTTGAAACAAATCTCAAGGCATAAACTGGACTAAAGCAATAAATCAATACAATAGAAGGAATCAAAAATTAAATAAATTGGTACAAGAACAATGTGACTCACACTAAATGATGGTGTAGGACTTGCATTAAACCCCCATAACCATAATGTTAAGAGAGATGTCATTTAGTTGGTAGAAAGCTTCAAATGTTGCAGATGTTGTGAGCTTTTTGGTTCAGTGTAGCCAAAGAGGTAAACCTTCTTCCCATAAAGTTCTCCCCCTTCCTCGAAAGCATTCTGTCCAATGACCAAACAAATTTACAGCACCACACCAGATACAAATCTAATTTGGGTTTTGGTGTTGCAGGCCTCTTTAGTTTTCTACTCTCCTCTCTTGGTAAGGACAGATCTAAGTCACTCTCTAAGAACATAAACAGTCTTCATGTGAAGCAGAAAACAAATCCATTAAGTACGAAACACATTTCATGGTCCACCATGCAAAAATCTCACTAATTAGATGATCCAATCCATCCTGGTTTGGCCTTTTTTTTTATTATTATTTTTTTATTTTACATCTACACATTTGCTAAAGATGGATGGCATGTCCATCCATTTTTACCCTTCATTTTAGGGCATGAGAGGTAGATCCAAATCCCAGGTGGACCACACAACAGAAAACAACGGTAATTAAATGCCAATTAAAAACTTTCTATAGCCCATTATAATGTTTATTCATGAATGGTTGGGATTCAAATCCGTATGCTTAGTTCTTCATTGTATGGGCAGATAAACATTGGACTAAAATCAAAATAAAAGCCGTAGAGGCCAAAAAAAGAAGAAAAAAAGATTAATGTGAGATGAAAATGATAAACCAATTTAATTTCTTCTCAGGCTACTAAGTTTTTATTGTCTTGGGTCTATACAAGAAATTTTGTTGGAAGCATCTTCCCGTAGAATAAGAGATCAAAAGACTTTGCACTACAAGAAATGCCACTTTTACCAACGAAAATTTTCGTAGGCAAAAGTCTTAAAATTGCAGCAAAAAGGTTTTACCCGCGAAATTTTTCGTTGGCAATTTCGTAGCTAAAAGCCCGTGGGGAATAGCTTTTACCCACGGAAAAAAAATTTCATTGGCAAAAGTAAGACTTTTGCCGACGAATGTTTTCGTAGGCAAACCATTTTACCAACGTTGAATTTCGTTGGTAAAAGTATTGACAAAACTTTTTACCTACGAATAGTTTTATAGGTAAAAATACATACATATATATACATACTTTTATCTACCAATACTTTTGTAGCCAAAAATATTAGAAACACTTTTTACCTACTAACAATTTTGTAGCTAAAAATATTTATAAGACTTTTTACCTACGAATACTTCCGTAGCCAAAAATATTAAAAAAAACTTTTCACCTGCCAACAATTTTGTAGCTAAACATAACTACAAAATTTTTTACCTACCAATAATGTCGTAGCCAAAAATATTAATATCATTTTCGCTACCAAATATTTCGTAGCTAAAAAGATTAACAACAATGTTACCTACCAATAGTTTCGTAGCTAAAAATATTAATAAGACTTTTTACCTACCAATAGTTTCGTAGCTAAAAATCTTAACAAGACTCTTTACCTACCAATAGTTTCGTAGCTAAAAATATTAACAAGACTTTTTACCTACCTATAGTTTCGTGGCTAAAAATATTAACAATACTTTTTAGCTTCTAAATATTTCGTAGCTAAAAATATTGACAAGACTTTTTACCTACCAATAGTTTCGTAGCTAAAAATACATAGAAAACGTACCTACACACGTTTAACTACGAATGATATCGTAGGTAAAAATACCTACAAAACCTTTAGCTACGAATATTTTCGTAGGTAAAAACATTTGTGAGACTTTTAACTATGAAAGTTTTCGTAGGTAAAAACTTGGAGGATTCTTTTACCTACAAAAAGTTTCGCAGGTAAAAGTTTTTTTTTTTTTTTTTCCCACCCCATATTCCTCCACCAAAATTTTAAAATACACCTGATATACACCTGTTACAATATAATTCCTGATATACACCTGTCATGTAATATATTTCATCATATTCACATTCACAGACATTTAACTCCAAAGTACATAAATAAATCTATCCAAACATAAACTACATCATGCATAAATACATATAAGTTTAACATCATAAATAAAATATAAAAAATCACAAAGATGGAGGCAGACGTAGTGGGGCATCAATAAATAAGCGTGCGGCAAGAGCCTGAAACATATTCGCTATCCGTCGCTCATGCTCCACCCGCATCTCCTCCATCCTCCTCTCTGCTCTTCCCTCAGCATCGCATGCTTCTCTATCCTCATCCTCTCCTGCTCCTCCCTCTGCCTCGTCAGCTCCTCCATTCTCCTCTCTTACTCCTCCCTCTGCCTCGTCAGCTCCTCCATCCTCCTCTCCTACTCCTCCCTCAGCCTCTCCTGCTCCTCCATCCTCCTCCTCTCCTGCTCCTCCATCCTCCTCTGCTGCTCCTCCATCTGCCTCTCCAACTGCTCACTCTTCTTCTCCAGATGATCTCTGATGTCATTGATGACGACCTGTAGCTGGTGAACCTCTCTCTCAGCGATATCAGCTCAGCGGGTGGCACTCTCGCCAACGACGATGGATCAGGTAGAAGCAGCTCTAGCAGGTGCTGTGAGCTTGGCACCATGGCCAAGCCCACGCACATAACCAGAACGGGTGCCAAGCACCTCACTCAGGATCTCTGGCTCACTTCGCTGAGTACCATCGGGAGTGGGCTGACTGCGTAAGGTGTCCATCGCTGCCTGTAATGAAAACATATGAATTTTCTCAAAAAAATGACATTATTATAATTTAATGCAATTAAATTTTACAATGTAAAGATTTTTACCCAAATCTCACCGGCACTAGGATGCACCCAAGATCCCGTCACCTACCGACAGTGAGTCCCTTTGTAGAGGTCTATTGGTCCGGGCTCCTGGCCAGTGACGGAATCTCGCTGCGCAATCGAAAGAACAATAGAGTTAATATAAAATGCATTGAAAGAATATATCAACTTAATAGTTACCAGTAATTTTTTACCATGTCGTGACGAATTTGTACAAATGACTTTGAACCAGCTACGTGGTTCAACTTTTCCCTGTTGTTAGAATTTATTTTGCTCCTCTTCTGAACACATTATTCATAATACGTTATTATTAGTTGCGAATTTAATTGTTACCTTAAGATATCGTAAATATATAAATATTACCTGAAAAGAATCAGACGAAAATCTATCGCAGAGTATCTTCTAGTCATCACGGGTCACGTGCGGCGATGCGGACATTGTGCCCTCCTCGTTACTCATGCACTGCTTGTACCGCTTGTGTAACAATGAGCGGTACTCCTTAAACCGCTCCTTGATCATGTCGTCGATGGCATAGGAAATGTGCGGAACACTCAAATCCAATTCAAATTTATCCTGCAATTTCATAAATAATAGATTAAGGCAATAAACTTATTAAGAAAATAACTTAATCGTAAATGAACTTTTATCAAATAAATTAGGATTTATAAGTATAGGTTTAGGTTTAGGTTAAGGTTAAGGTCAAGGTTAAGGTTTAGGTTTAGGTTAAGGTTATAGGTTTTGGTTAAGGTTTAGGTTTAGGTTTAGGTTATAGCTTTAGACAATTGAGAATAGGTTAAGGTTTAGGTTAACGAAATCATGTTCGGGTTCAGGATCGAGTTTAGGTTTGGGTTTTCATGTTTAGATTTAGGTTTAGGGTAGGGAGTTAAGATCAGGATTAGGTGTAGGTCTAGGTTTAGGGATTTGAGAATTCATTTAGGTTTTAAGTTTAGGTTTAGGTTTAATTTTTTATTTTTAGGTTTAGGTTATATGTTTAGGTTTAGGTTTAAGTTTAGGTTAAGGTTAGGTTATAGGTTATAAGTTTAGGTTATAGCTTATATGTTATAGGTTAAGGTTTAGGATATAGGTTTTGGTTTAGTTATGTTATAGGTTTTGGTTTAGGTTAAGATTATAGGTTTTGGTAAGGTTTAGGTTAAGGTTATATGTTATAGGTTATAAGTTATAGCTGTAGGGAATTGAGAATAGGTTAAGGTTTAGGTTTAGGAAATCGGGTTGGGGATCGGGTTTTGTTTTGGATTTTCAAGTTTAGGTTTAGGTTTAGGTTAGGGAGTTGAGATTAAGATTAGGTGTAGGTTTAGGTTTAGGGATTTGAGAACACATTTATGTCTTAGGTTTAGGTTTTAGGTTATAGGTTATAGATATAGAGAATTGAGAATAGGTTAAGGTTTAGGTTTAGGAAATTGGATTCGGGTTCGGGATTGGGTTTTGGTTTGGGTTTTCAAGTTCAGGTTTAGGTTTAGGTTAGGCAGTTGAGAATAGGATTAGGTGTAGGTTTAGGTTTAGGTTTAGGGATTTGAGAACGCATTTAGGTTTTAGGTTAAGGTTGTAGGTAGGTTATATGTTATAGCTATAGGGAATTGAGAATAGGCTAAGGTTTAGGTTTTAGTTTAAGGTTATAGATAGCTTATAGGTTATATGTTTAGGGATTTGAGAATAGGTTAAGGTTTAGGTTTAGGAAATCGGGTTTGGGTTCGGGATCAGGTTTTGCTTTGGGTTTTCAAATTTAGGTTTAGGTTTAGGTTAGGTAGTTGAGAGTAAGATTAGGTGTAGGTTTATGTTTAGGGATTTGAGAATAGGTTAAGGTTTTAGGTTTAGGTTTTAAGTAGGTTATAGGTTATAGCTGAAGGGAATTGAGAATAGGTTAAGGCTTATGTTTTAGGTTAAGGTTATAGGTAGGTTATAGGTTATAGGTTTAGGGATTTGAGAATAGGTTAAGGTTTAGGTTTTAGGATAAGGTTATAGGTAGGTTATAGGTTATAGGTTTAGGGATTTGAGAATAGGTTAAGGTTTAGGTTTAGGAAATCGGGTTTGGGTTTGGGATCAGGTTTTGCTTTGGGTTTTCAAGTTTAGGTTTAAGTTTAGGTTAGGTAATTGAGAGTAGGATTAGGTGTAGGTTTAGGTTTAGGGATTTGAGAATAGGTTAAGGTTTAGGTTTTAGGTTAAGGTTATAGGTAGGTTATAGGTTATAGGTTTAGGGATTTGAGAATAGGTTAAGGTTTAGGTTTAGGAAATTGGGTTTGGGTTTGGGATTGGGTTTTGCTTTGGGTTTTCAAGTTTAGGTTTAGGTTTAGGTTAGGTAGTTGAGAGTAGGATTAGGTGTAGGTTTAGGTTTAGGGATTTGAGAATAGGTTAAGGTTTAGGTTTTAGATTAATGTTATAGGTAGGTTATAGGTTATAGGTTTAGGGATTTGAGAATAGGTTAAGGTTTAGGTTTAGGAAATGGGGTTTGGGTTCGGGATCGGGTTTTACTTTGGCTTTTCAAGTTTAGGTTTAAGTTTAGGTTAGATAGTTGAGAGTAGGATTAGGTGTAGGTTTAGGTTTAGGGATTTGAGAATAGGTTAAGGTTTAGGTTTTAGGTTAAGGTTATAGGTAGGTTATAGATTATAGGTTTAGGTATTTGAGAATAGGTTAAGGTTTAGGGTTAGCAAATCGGATTTGGGTTCGGGATCGGGTTTTGCTTTGGGTTTTCAAGTTTAGGTTTAAGTTTAGGTTAGGTAGTTGAGAGTAGGATTAGGTGTAGGTTTAGGTTTAGGGATTTGAGAATAGGTTAAGGTTTAGGTTTTAGATTAAGGTTATAGGTAGGTTATAGGTTATAGGTTTAGGGATTTGAGAATAGGTTAAGGTTTAGGTTTAGGAAATCGGGTTTGGGTTCGGGATCAGGTTTTGCTTTGGGTTTTTAAGTTTAGGTTTAGGTTTAGGTTAGGTAGTTGAGAATAGGATTAGGTGTAGGTTTAGGTTTAGGGATTTGAGAACACATTTAGGTTTTAGGTTAAGGTTTTAGGTAGGTTATAGCTTATAGCTGTAGGGAATTGAGAATAGGTTAAGGTTTAGGTTTTAGGTTAAGGTTATAGGTAGGTTATAGGTTATAGGTTTAGGGAATAGAGAATAGGTTAAGGTTTAGGTTTAGAAAATCAGGTTTGGGTTCGGGATCGGGTTTTGCTTTGGGTTTTCAAGTTTAAGTTTAGGTTTAGGATAGGTAGTTGAGAATAGGATTAGGTGTAGGTTTCAGTTTAGGGATTTGAGAATAGGTTAAGGTTTAGGTTTTAGGTTAAGGTTATAGGTTTAGGGATTTGAGAATAGGTTAAGGTTTAGGTTTAGGAAATCGGGTTTGGGTTAGGGATCGGGTTTTGCTTTGGGTTTTCAAGTTTAGGTTTAGGTTTAGGTTTAGGTTAGGTAGTTGAGAGTAGGATTAGGTTTAGGTTTAGGTTTAGGGATTTGAGAATAGGTTAAGGTTTTAGGTTTAGGTTTTAGGTAGGTTATAGCTGTAGGGAATTGAGAATAGGTTAAGGCTTAGGTTTTAGGTTAAGGTTATAGGTAGGTTATAGGTTATAGGTTTAAGGATTTGAGAATAGGTTAAGGTTTAGGTTTTAGGTTAAGGTCATAGGTTGGTTATAGGTTTTAGGTTTATGGATTTGAGAATAGGTTAAGGTTTAGGTTTAGAGAATCGGGTTTGGGTTCGGGATCGGGTTTTGCTTTGGGTTTTCAATTTTAGGTTTAGGTTTAGGTTAGGTAGTTGAGAGTAGGATTAGGTGTAGGTTTAGGTTTAGGGATTTGAGAAAAGGTTAAGGTTTAGATTTTACGTTAAGGTTATAGGTAGGTTATAGGTTATAGGTTTAGGGATTTGAGAATAGGTTACGGTTTAGGTTTAGGAAATTGGGTTTGGGTTCGGGATCGGGTTTTGCTTTGGGTTTTCAAGTTTAGGTTTAGATTTTAGTTAGGTAGTTGAGACTAGGATTAGGTGTAAGTTTAGGTTTAGGGATTTGAGAATAGGTTAAGGTTTAGGTTTTAGATTAAGGTTATGGGTAGGTTATATGTTATAGGTTTAGGGGTCTGAGAATAGGTTAAGGTTTAGCTTTAGGAAATTGGGTTTGGGTTCGGGATCGGGTTTTGCTTTGGGTATTCAAGTTTAGGTTTAGGTTTAGGTTAGGTAGTTGAGAGTAGGATTAGGTGTAGGTTTAGGTTTAGGGATTTGAGTATAAGTTAAGATTTAGGTTTTAGGTTAAGGTTATAGGTAGGTTATAGGTTATATGTTTAGGGATTTGAGAATTGGTTACGGTTTAGGTTTAGGAAATCGGGTTTGGGTTCTGGATCGGGTTTTGCCTTGGGTTTTCAAGTTTAGGTTTAGATTTAGGTTAAGTAGTTGAGAGTAGGATTAGGTGTAGGTTTAGGTTTAGGGATTTGAGAATAGGTTAAGGTTTAGGTTTTAGATTAAGGTTATGGGCAGGTTATAGGTTATAGCTTTAGGGGTTTGAGAATAGGTTAATGTTTAGGTTTAGGAAATCGGGTTTGGGTTCGGGATCGGGTTTTGCTTTGGGTTTTCAAGTTTAGGTTTAGGTTTAGGTTTGGTAGTAGAGAGTAGGATTAGGTGTAGGTTTAGGTTTTGGGATTTGAGAATAGGTTAGGGTTTATGTTTTAGGTTAGTGTCATAGGTAGGTTATAGGTTATAGGTTTCGGTATTTGAGAATAGGTTAAGGTTTAGGTTTAGGAAATGGGGTTTGGGTTGGGGATCGGGTTTTGCTTTGGGTTTTCAAGTTTAGGTTTAGGTTTAGGTTAGGTAGTTGAGAGTAGGATTAGGTGTAGGTTTAGGTTTAGGGATTTGAGAATAGGTTAAGGTTTAGGTTTTAGGTTAAGGTTATAGGTAGGTTATAGGTTATAGGTTTAGGGATTTGAGAATAGGTTATGGTTTAGGTTTAGGAAATCGGGTTTGGGTTAGGTATCGGGTTTTGCTTTGGGTTTTCAAGTTTAGGTTTAAGTTTAGGTTAGGTAGTTGAGAATAGGATTAGGTGTAGGTTTAGGTTTAGGAATTTGAGAACACATTTAGGTTTTAGGTTAAAGTTTTAGGTAGGTTATAGGTTATAGCTATAGGGAATTGAGAATAGGTTAAGGTTTAGGTTTTAGGTTAAGGTTATAGGTAGGTTATTGGTTATAGGTTTAGGGAATTGAGAATAGGTTAAGGTTTAGGTTTAGGCAATCGGGTTTGGGTTCGGGCTCGGGTTTTGCATTGTGTTTTCAAGTTTAAGTTTAGGTTTAGGTTAGGTAGTTGAGAATAGGATTTGGTGTAGGTTTCGGATTAAGGATTTGAGAATAGGTTAAGATTTAGGTTTTAAGTTAAGGTTATCGGTAGGTTATGGGTTATACGTTTAGGGATTTAAAAATATGTTAAGGTTTAGGTTTAGGAAATCGGGTTTGGGTTCGGGATCGGGTTTTGCTTTGGGTTTTCAAGTTTAGGTTTAGGTTAGGTAGTTGAGAATAGGATTAGGTGTAGGTTTAGGTTTAGGGATTTGAGAATAGGTTAAGGTTTTAGGGTTAGGTTTTATGTAGGTTATAGTTGTAGGGAATTGGGAATAGGTTAAGGCTTAGGTTTTAGGTTAAGGTTATAGGTAGGTTATAGGTTATAAGTTTAAGGATTTGAGAATAGGTTAAGGTTTAGGTTTAGGAAATCGGGTTTGGGTTCGGGTTCGAGTTTTACTTTGGGTTTTCAAGTTTAGGTTTAGGTTTAGGTTAGGTAGTTGAGAGTAGGATTAGGTGTAGGTTTAAGTTTAGGGATTTGAGAATAGGTTAAGGTTTAGGTTTTAG
The DNA here is from genome assembly GCA_037074715.1 of Magnolia kwangsiensis. Lineage (NCBI taxonomy): Eukaryota > Viridiplantae > Streptophyta > Magnoliopsida > Magnoliales > Magnoliaceae > Magnolia > Magnolia kwangsiensis. The sequence goes on from CM073583.1 coordinate 93,460,451, forward strand.
ATTAAGGTTATAGGTAGGTTATAGGTTATAGGTTTAGGGATTTGAGAATAGGTTAAGGTTTAGGTTTAGGAAATGGAGTTTGGGTTCGGGATCGGGTTTTACTTTGGGTTTTCAAGTTTCGGTTTAGGTTTAGGTTAGATAGTTGAGAGTAGGATTAGGTGTACGTTTAGGTTTAGGGATTTGAGAATAATTTAAGGTTTGGGTTTTAGGTTAAGGTTATAGGTAGGTTATAGGTTATAAGTTTAGGTATTTGAGAATAGGTTAACGTTTAGGTTTAGGATATCGGGTTTGGGTTCGGGATTGGATTTTGCTTTGGGTTTTCAAGTTTAGGTTTAAGTTTAGGTTAGGTAGTTGAGAGTAGGATTAGGTGTAGGTTTAGGTTTAGGGATTTGAGAATAGGTTAAGGTTTAGGTTTTAGATTAAGGTTATAGGTAGGTTATAGGTTATAGGTTTAGGGATTTGAGAATAGGTTAAGGTTTATGTTTAGGAAATCGGGTTTGGGTTCGGGATCAGGTTTTGCTTTGGGTTTTTAAGTTTTGGTTTAGGTTTAGGTTAGGTAGTTGAGAATAGGATTAAGTGTAGGTTTAGCTTTAGGGATTTGAGAACACATTTAGGTTTTAGGTTAAGGTTTTAGGTAGGTTATAGGTTATAGCTGTAGGGAATTGAGAATAGGTTAAGGTTTAGGTTTTAGGTTAAGGTTATAGGTAGGTTATTGGTTATAGGTTTAGGGAATAGAGAATAGGTAAAGGTTTAGGCTTAGGAAATCAAGTTTGGGTTCAGGATCGGGTTTTGCTTTGGGTTTTCAAGTTTAAGTTTAGGTTTAGGATAGGTAGTTGAGAATAGGATTAGGTGTAGGTTTCGGTTTAGGGATTTGAGAATAGGTTAAGGTTTAGGTTTTAGGTTAAGGTTATAGGCTTAGGGATTTGATAATAGGTTAAGGTTTAGGTTTAGGAAATCGGGTTTGGATTAGGTATCGGGTTTTGCTTTGGGTTTTCAAGTTTAGGTTTAGGTTTAGGTTAGGTAGTTGAGAATAGGATTAGGTATAGGTTTAGGTTTAGGGATTTGAGAATAGGTTAAGGTTTTAGGTTTAGGTTTTAGGTAGGTTATAGCTGTAGGGAATTGACAATAGGTTAAGGCTTAGGTTTTAGGTTAAGGTTATAGGTAGGTTATAGGTTATAGGTTTAAGGATTTGAGAATAGGTTAAGGTTTAGGTTTTAGGTTAAGGTCATAGGTTGGTTATAGGTTATAGGTTTAGGGATTTGAGAATAGGTTAAGGTTTAGGTTTAGAAAATCGGGTTTTGCTTTGGGTTTTCAATTTTAGGTTTAGGTTTAGGTTAGGTAGTTGAGAGTAGGATTAGGTGTCGGTTTAGGTTTAGGAATTTGAGAATAGGTTAAGGTTTAGGTTTTAAGTTAAGGTTATGGGTAGGTTATAGGTTATAGGTTTAGGGATTTGAGAATAGGTTAAGGTTTATGTTTAGGAAATCGGGTTTGGGTTCGGGATCGGGTTTTGCCTTGGGTTTTCAAGTTTAGGTTTAGATTTAGGTTACGTAGTTGAGAGTAGGATTAGGTGTAGGTTTAGGTTTAGGGATTTGAGAATAGGTTAAGGTTTAGGTTTTAGATTAAGGTTATGGGTAGGTTATAGGTTATAGGCTTAGGGGTTTGATAATAGGTTAAGGTTTAGGTTCAGGAAGTCGGGTTTGAGTTCGGGATCGGGTTTTGCTTTGGGTTTTCAAGTTTAGGTTTAGGTTTAGGTTAGGTAGTTGAGAGTAGGATTAGTTGTAGGTTTAGGTTTAGGAATTTGAGAATAGGTTAAGGTTTAGGTTTTAGGTTATGGTTATAGGTAGGTTATAGGTTATAGGTTTTGGGATTTGAGAAAAGGTTAAGGTTTAGGTTTAGAAAATCGGGTTTGGGTTCGGGATCAGGTTTTGCTTTGGATTTTCAAGTTTAGGTTTAGGTTTAGGTTAGGTAGTTGAGAGTAGGATTAGGTGTAGGTTTAGGTTTAGGAATTTGAGAATAGGTTAAGGTTTAGGTTTTAAATTAAGGTTATAGGTAGGTTATAGGTTATATGTTTAGGGATTTGAGAATAGGTTAAGGTTTTGGTTTAAGAAATCGGGTTTGGGTTCGGGATCGAGTTTTGCTTTGGGTTTTCAAGTTTAGGTTTAGGTTTAGTTTAGGTAGTTGAGAGTATGATTAGGTGTAGGTTTAGGTTTAGGGATTTGAGAATACATTTAGGTTTTAGGTTATGGTTTTAGGTAGGTTATAGGTTATAATTGTAGGGAATCGAGAATAGGTTAAGGTTTAGGTTTTAGGTTAAGGTTATAGGTAGGTTATAAGTTATAGGTTTAGGGAATTGAGAATAGGTTAAGGTTTAGGTTTAGGAAATTAGTTTTGGGTTTGGGATCGAGTTTTGCTTTGGGTTTTCAAGTTTAAGTTTAGGTTTTGGTTAGGTAGTTGAGAATAGGATTAGGTGTAGGTTTCGGTTTAGGGATTTGAGAATAGGTTAAGGTTTAGGTTTTAGGTTAAGGTTATAGGTAGGTTATAGGTTACAGGTTTAGGGATTTGAGAATAGGTTAAGGTTTAGGCTTAGGAAATCGGGTTTGGGTTCGGGATTGGGTTTTGCTTTGGGTTTTTAAGTTTAGGTTTAGGTTTAGGTTAGGTAGTTGAGAATAGGATTAGGTGTAGGTTTAGGGATTTGAGAATAGGTTAAGGTTTTAGGTTTAGGTTTTAGGTAGGTTATAGCTGTAGGGAATTGAGAATTGGTTAAGGCTTAGGTTTTAGGTTAAGGTTATAAGTAGGTTATAGGTTATAGGTTTAGGGATTTGAGAATAGGTTAAGGTTTATGTTTTAGGTTAATGTCATAAGTAGGTTATAGGTTATAGGTTTAGGTATTTGAGAATAGGTTAAGGTTTAGGTTTAGGAAATCGGGTTTGGGTTCGGGATCGGGTTTTGCTTTAGGTTTTCAAGTTTAGGTTTAGGTTTAGGTTAGGTAGTTGAGAATAGGATTTGGTGTAGGTTTCGGTTTAGGGATTTGAGAATAGGTTAAGGTTTAGGTTTTAAGTTAAGGTTATAGGTAGGTTATAGGTTACACGTTTAGGGATTTGAAAATAGGTTAAGGTTTAGGTTTAGGAAATCGGGTTTGGGTTCGGGATCGAGTTTTGATTTGGATTTTTAAGTTTAGGATTAGGTTTAGGTTAGGTAGTTGAGAATAGGATTAGGTGTAGGTTTTGGTTTAAGGATTTGAGAATAGGTTAAGGTTTTCGGTTTAGGTTTTAGGTAGGTTATAGCTGTAGGGAATTGGGAATAGGTTAAGGCTTAGGTTTTAGGTTAAGGTTATAGGTAGGTTATAGGTTATAAGTTTAGGGATTTGAGAATAGGTTAAGGTTTAGGTTTTAGGTTAAGGTCATAGGTAGGTTATAGGTTATAGGTTTAGGGATTTGAGAATAGGTTAAGGTTTAGGTTTAGGAAATCGGGTTGAGGAATTTGCAAACACATTTAGGTTTTAAGTTAAGGTTTTAGGTAGGTTATAGGTTATAGTTGTAGGGAATTGAGAATAAGTTATAGGTTCAGGTAATAGGATTAGTTGTGGTTTAGGTTAAGGGTGAGGTCTCTGCAAATACAGATATAAATATGGCCTGTCAACATGGCCAGGCCCTTCCAATGTTGTCCATAGGAAATGGACAGCTTCATCTTGGTCATAACAGTGGTTCCACCTTCCTTTCAGATGATCTCATATCATCCGGATAGCTCTGACGCACATCCGGGTATGCTCCATTAATTTTGAGATAATACCAAAATACGGCCTGTCCAAATGGTCAGGCCCTCCCAATGTTGTCTATAGAAAATGAACAGCTCCATCATGGTCATAATAGAAGTTCCCACCTCCCACGGACCCCCACTCATCCGGATAGCTCCGACGCACATTCAGGTATACTCTAATAATTTCGAGCAACATAACTTAATCGTAAATGAACTTTTATGAAATAAATTTTAATTTACTACAATTTACCTGAAGGCGCTGACGGATGAGCTGCCGCATATCATCTGTCATGTCTGCCCAACGGGGGGTGGTGGCGGGGATCATAGATCGACATAGGACACACCTCCGATGTAAACAAGCTGGCATTGTTCCTAACAGGTCTAATACAATCCTGTGGGAACTCTACCGTCACCCTACCCTCACGCGTAAGTCGCTCTAAAAGAAACCCATGCGTGGGTCCACGTCCTCGTCGGCTGGTCGACGATGCTGCTGCAAAAGAAATATGTAAGTCTTCAAATAAACAGAAGTCAGTAAAAAAATATATGTCTAGACTTACATGCTATGCCCGGTGTATGCGTGACTGAGGGATCAGACACCTGCGATATAATATGTGACGGCGATGCTGGCTCCGTCACATCACGGATTGAAGGAGTAGATCTAGTGTGCGAACAACGTGGTCTCCCACCTGGTGCCATCACTGAATATGTGCGAGCTACGAACTTATAAATTTAAACAATGTCATTACAAGTGAAATATACTAAAACATTATACAAGTAGGGTTATACGGTACAATGTATTTGTGCTTATGCTTAGAGAGATGATTAAAATATGATTAAACCATTACACTATAATGCAAGCAGAATATAATAAAACCGCAAACTTTAATTTATAACCCTTGAAAATTTCATTACATATTGTCATTCTATATTAAATACATATATTTCATTGTAATATGAAACAACTTTGAGGTAAACTATCTGAAGTACTCCCTGCGTAAGTTATCCTATGCTTCAGAAATATATGTCATCATGTGTGAAGCACTGGACATTTTTGTAACCAATATGTCAGTCACAATAGGAGAAATCTAATCTCTCAGGACTCCATTTAGATGTGCAAGTGAGTGAGTCGCATCTTCCATATCTCGTTTTCCATGGCTATATATCTCCATCAGCTCCAGAATTTCTTTGAGATGGTATAATCTTTCCTCTGAGTCGTCGTCGATATATTTTACTTTACACTCATCAACTAGACCAGGTATCTCTATGGCCCTACCAGAAGAAGATAGGGCTGAAACGTCCATCTGCAACAACTGATGAAGTATGTTACGTGCTTCTGCTACGCTCCAGTTGGAGGAGGACATGATCAGAAATTGACTCAACTGCAAATGTGGATTATAAACAAGTCAATAAGAGGAATAAATCATGACTTGTAATTTTCATGTATACATGGAATACATAAATTATTCAAATTGAAAAATGATATGTAAATCATGTGTACATTAATAATCGTTGTCTACATCACTATCGCTTAGGACTATTTCTTCTTCACCATCACTATCGCTGATCACTATCTCATCTTCATTGTCTGCAACGTTGTCATCAATGAAACTACTATCATCTCTAACAATGTCATCTATTATTGAGGCATCAACATGATCAGGTGGCACATCATCTCTATCCAATTGCACCACATCAATATCAATACTTGAATCAATCCCTGTATTAACATGAGACGGCACGTCTTCTTGATATGCATGTTCAACCCTAGCCGTGTCATTTTCCTCGTCCTCCCTATCTTCAACTTCTGGTACGGGAGCGTCAAATACATTCCTGGGCTTTATTTTCTGCACCACGTGCCAAGATCCGCCTAACTTGGTGTCAGCGAGGTAAAATACTTATTCGGCTTAGCTGACGAGGACAAATGGGTCGTCCTTAAACCACTTCCAAGATAAATTTACGCTTGTAAAGTAGTTGTCCATCTGTATTCCCAACCTCTTATTTCCAATGTCCCACCAATCACATCTAAATAAGTACACCCGCTTTCTCATACAATAATTCAGCTCAATAATATCCGTCAAAATACCATAAAAGTTAATCTGATCCTCCTCATCGGTTCCCTTCACGACCACCCCACTATTTTGTGTGGTCCTACACTTGTCACGTTCCTCGGTGTGGAATCGAATCTCATTTACAATACACGTCTATCAGGGCCACACGTCAACGAGTACAGTGCATCAGACGCATCCGCAGAGTTTCTTGTGCACAACGTCCTCATCTATTATCATGTACAGAATGTAATTGTTTAGGGATTTTCTTAGGTTAAAATAATGTACAGTACAACGAAAATTCTAAGTGTGGTGAGATAGTGTGAAATCTTACACATTTTTCAAACCATTGTGGAAACTGATCCTGATGCATTCGATCATAACTTGTGGGGAATTTGGACTTCATCTCGTCCATGTGTTCGCTACACATAAATGGCACGTTAGAAGCAAGAAACATTAAGATCATCGTATGTAAAGAAAATAATAATCGAGAGAAGACTTACTCCAAGTATGACTCTATTTCTTCATAATTATGCAACACATACCACCTCGCCTTTGCTAGATCCCCAACATCCATATCCTGAAATGTCGAGGATCCTAAAGGATGAACGTTATGTGCAAACACAGATATGATTCCTTGTTCATACTCCTGCCCTTCATCGACATTTCGATCTTCTCGGTTAAATCTAGTCTCTATGCCACAAAGATACATGGAGTAAAATGTAAGGCACTCATTATCAACGTACGCCTCAGCTATGGATCCCTCTGGACGTGCCTTGTTCCTCACGAATTGTTTGAGTGTGTGAAGGTATCTGTACACAAAACTACTATGTTAAGAGTATGAAAACATGGATATATGTAGTTTACGGAATGAATAAAAATTTTAAAAGGTTCTACCACCTTTCGATCGGATACATCTAATGATATTGTACTGGGCCTGTAAGCTTCGCCTCATACGGTAAGTGAATCGCTAGGTGTACCATGACATCGAAAAATGCAGGAGAAAATATTCTTTTAAGTTTGCAAAGGATTACGGTAATGTCCCTCTCCAGTCGTTTAATAACATCTACATTCAACGATTTCGAACATAAATCCTTAAAGAATATCCCCAACTCAATCAGCGCCGCACTAATATCCTTGCTTAGGAATCCACGAATCACAATCGTCAGTAGACGTTGTAGAAAGACGTGACAATCATGACTTTTCATTCCTGTTACCTTACAGTCCGTAAGGTTTACACACCGAGATATGTTTGACGCATACCCATCAGGAAACTTCACTGATCTCAACTATTCACATAAACGCTTTCTCTCTAGTTTTGTCAACGTGTAGCAGGCTGCTGGTATAGTATACGAATTTTCATGTGATTGCAAGTGCAACTCTTTCCTTAAACCCATTTCTTGTAGATCCAATTGAGCCTTGAAACTGTCTTTTGTTTTCTTCTCTATGTTCATCAATGTTCCGAAGATATTGTCACATATATTTTTTTCAATATGCATGACATCCAAGTTATGTCGCAATTTCAAATCAATCCAATAGGACAACTCAAAGAAGATGCTCTTCTTCCTCTAATTATAGTCCAATACTATACGTTTTCTCTTTTTCAAGTTCGATGCCTTACCAAATCTAACTTCTCCAATGTTACTCAATTTTTGTATCACATCTTCTCCAGATGGCTCTTTTGGGGGTGGCCTATGATCTTGTTTACCATTAAAGATCATCGTCTTCCTGCGCCAACTATGATCGCTTGGAAGGAAGCGACGATGGCCCATATAACACGTTTTTCTACCATATTTCAATGACAATGAACAAGTCTCAATACCACATATAGGATAAGCCAACTTGCCCTTCCTGCTTCACCCAGATAAATTTCCATATGCTGAAAAGTCATTTATTGTCCACAAGACCGCTGCATGCAATCGAAATGACTGTCCTGCAAATGTGTCATACGTTTCTACACCTTGACTCCACAGCTCATTTAACTCATCTACTAACGGTCGCAAATACACATCAATGTCATTCCCAGGTGACCTGGGTCCAGGAATAAGCAATGACATCATGAAAAATGACTCTTTCATACCTCAAATGTTCAGTGAGCCAAGGGATTGAGATCGACGACAATGAGACTCGAGCCACCACTGCAAGTTTGAGCTGTGATAATTTCGTGCTTACCGCCTTCTTGTTTGTTATGGTGGTGAGTTCTTCCATCTTATCCGGAGGGTGCAGATGGATAGGAGCTAGGGGTTTTTTCACTGGTTGTTTCTGGAGGATGTCATCGAAGGATTTTGTGGATGGGTTAGAGGCCAGGTTTGTCAGGATGGGGTCGGGGTTTGAATCAGCAGTAGGGGGTGCGGATCTGGGTCGTGCCACCTTTACTTAGACCATGCGTCCATCAATCTTCCGTCCGTCTAGGACACCCATGGCCACACGTCCTTCATCTTTGTATTGAATCTGAAAAATGCATAGCCTCTAAGGTGAGATGAATTACGGAAATAGGGAATGTAAACATCATTGACCTTTCCATAGCGTTGGAAGATTTTGAAAGTATCCTCATGGCTGCAATCAAATGGGAGGTTGGCTACAAAGATGGTGAAACCCCTTTACATAGAATCAACAGATCTTCTTGTTCTTCTGTTGAGGTTCCCCTTAACTATGTGATTCCCACGTGGGGGAGTTGCCATCGACCTTCAGCTTTTTTCTTCTTCTCCTTTTCACCTGTCAATTACTATACATAGATAATCATGGCCACCACACAGTTTTTAACATTCTTCAATCTCGTGTATATTTATTCTTCTAAATTCCCATTCAAAAAGGTTGTATTGACATCCATTTGATGCTAAGCTTATCAATAGAAGTCCCTCAGCACCATTGGATGGTGGGCTACCAGAAGAAACGTGGACTAGGAAAGAAGTGAACCTCGCACATCTCAGAGTGTTCGGTTGCACTTCATATGTTCACATTGATGCAAATCACAGAAACAAGCTGGATGCGAAGTCCGGGAGGTGCACGTTTATAGGCTACGAGTAGGATGATTTTAGCTATAGGTTTTGGGATGCAGAAAATAGGAAAATCATCAGAAGCAAGGACATAGTCTTCAATGAAAAAGTGATGCATAAGAACGGTGTGCAAGAAAATAAGGCCGAGGAAAAGGAATTCATAGAGTTAGAAGAGTTACCAGACACGGGTGTTACAGCGCCACACGATGATCATGCACAGGAGCATTATGATGTAGAGCCACAAACACTGGTTGTGAGGAGGTCTACTCAGGAGAGGAGACTCACGGTCCGATACTCACCCTCCTTACATTATCTACTGCTGACAGATAATGGTGAGCCAAAGTATTTTGAAGAGATATTATAGTTAGATACACGGGGTAAGTGAGAGCAGGCCATGGATGAAGAGATGAACTCTCTTGAGTCTAATCATACATGGGAGCTAGTCACTCTACCTAAGGGTAAGAAAGCTCTTCATAACAAGTGAGTTTACAGAATGAAGGAGGAGCACGATGGTTCGAAACGTTAGAAGGCCAGATTAGTTGTGAAAGGGTTTCAACAAAAGGCAGGTATCGATTTCACTGAAATATTTTCACCGGTAGTGAAAATGTCTATGATTCGTATGATCTTGAGTATAGTGACTATAGAGGACTTACATCTAGAGCAGCTAGATGTTAAGACAGCCTTTCTTCATGGGGACCTTGAAGAAGAAATATATATGCATCAACCGACAGGATACGTGGCACCAGGAAAGGAAAATAAGGTGTGTAGACTGAAGAAGAGTCTATATGACCTGAAGCCGGCTCCGAGGCAGAGGTATAAGAAGTTCAATAGTTTTATGTCGGGAAATGGTTTTAGGAGATGTCATGCAGACCAATGTTGTTACTTGAAGAAGTTTGATACGTCATACATCATCCTTCTTCTGTACGTTGATGATATACTTGTGGCCGGTTCAAGCATGAAGGACATCTCAGATCTTAAAAGACAACTGTCTAGAGAATTTGCCATGAAGGATTTAGGAGCTGCAAAATAAATCCTAAGCATGAAGATAAAGCGTGATAGGAAAAATAAGAAACTGATTTTTTCACAAGTAGATTACATAGCCAAGGTACTTAATCGATTCAATATGGGAGGTGCTAAGCCGGTTAGCACTCCGTTAGCCAACTACTTCAAGCTATCTAAGGAGTAAGGTGCAAAAATGTAGGAGGAACGGGACTACATGGCTAAAGTCCCATACGTGTGAGATATTGGGAGTCTCATGTATGTTATGGTAAGCACGAGACCAGACATTGCTCAAGCAGTAGGAGTTGTTAGCAGGTTCATGAACAACGGAAGGAACATTGAGAAGGTGTGAAGTGGATCCTCGGATACCTGGTGGGTACTAAGGATGTAGGGTTATGTTATGGTGGATCAAAAATCAAGCTACAAGGCTACATGGATTCAGATTTGGCAGGAGATATTGACAGCAGAAGAAGCACTACAGGTTATGTGTTTACTCTGAGTAGTGTCGCAGTCATTTGGGTCTCTCAGTTACAGAAGATAATATCTATCAGTATGACAGGTGCAGAATATGTTGCGGCTACAAAAGCATGCAAGGAGATGGTGTTGATGCAAGGTTTTATGGAAGAGTTGGGTAAGAAGCAAGTAGATTGTAAGCTGTACAATGACAGTCAGAGTGCAATACACTTGGCTAAGAATTCAGCCTTTCATTCAAGGACCAAGCATATTGCCATCAGATATCACTTCATACGTTCGTTACTGGAAGATGGATCGATTGTTCTGGAGAAGATTCATACAAGTGAGAATCCTGCAGATATGTTGACCAAGGCGGTCAAGGGAGAAGCTGAAGCTCTGTTCAGCTTTGATTGGCCTTCAAGCTTGAAGACGGGGAGGTAGTGCACTCTGGATGAAGAAGATGAAGGTTTATGGCAATGCGTTTCCAAGTGGGTGATTTTTGAGAATGTAGAGCCACATCTAGGCCGCCTTCGACCAGTCGTAGGACATGCTCGATTGGTCGTAGGGGCTTGCTCGACCGATCGTGGACCTTCGACTCAAAGTCCATCGAGTCCTGCTTTTTTCTCTTTGGGTCTTTCGACCAGTCATAGGAGCTATTCCACTGGTCGTAGTACGACCATTCGTAGCTCTCCTTCGACTTGTCGTAGGTTACGCAGATTCATTTCTGAATCTAATACGAACTGCGAATTTTGGTGTCGCCTTTCGCAAGGGTACGGAAGGGAAGTTACCTAAACTATAAATAGGGGTTCCTCGGGTTTTTCTAGGTAAAATAAAAGTTATTCTAAGGTGTGGGCTAAGGGTTTTCTATGTGCTTCCAAGGGAGAGGTTAGTATTTTACCTTGTAATCTTTATTTTTCTTCATAGTGGAAGTTTGCAACCGTGATTTTTTACCCTAGTTTGGAGTTTTTCCACTATATCTTATCTTGTGGTTTGTTTGGATTGCTTTGATCTATTTCTAGTTTATATTTCTTTCTGTTTATCGTTTGTGGGTGAAGCCTGAGATTGGATCTAGGCTCACTACGTTGTTGGCATGCTGCGTATTAGATAGAGGGTAAAACAGAACTACTATTCAACATTGCATTCATCATTTCTTTTCAAGTTCTATTTTTTACGTTTTACTATACCATTTTGTTCAGGTATATAAGTAACAGTGGTTTCATGAATAATGTCATTTTTTTTAATGTGGACTCATGCCACTCGCATTTCATTGAACCAAACAAATTTTGTACATGGATTTTCGTGAGGGTCCCTACAAAAAACCTTGGACCGCTCCTATCGTGTCACTCCTTCAATCATGCTAAGATAGATGGGAGGATAAACCCACATGGGCCTCCAAAACTACAGTTAGCTAACTATCCAAAAAAAAAAAACACTCCAACTCGCTTTACACATGGTGTAACATCTCGAAAATCAAGGGTCGGGTAGAAACCCAACTCCCAAGTTCTAGAATGTCACTTATGTAACATAGATAATGATAAATGCATGTTGTCTATAGAATGACATCAAACAAGATTGAGACTAAGCCAAAACAGCATATCATACTCCAGAAACAGTTAAATTTTACAAGCGGAAGACTGTGATAAATATTTAACAATGTATAATTGATTGTAAGTCTCCAGAGTGTGATCATATTACCAGGTTAAACATATACATGTATACTCCAAAAATGGAAAGAACAGAATATACATGAGTGCTCCAAAAATATAAAATGACAAGTGTCAAGCGTCTAATCAACCTCCCTGTAATCCCTTCGGTCAGAACACGCATATAGGAGAAATCCTCCTCCTCATCATCAAGTCCGGCTCCACTTCACAAGCAGCGCCATCATTTGTAACTAAAAAAGGGTCTGGTGGTGTTGCAAACACCGTCCCGTAACGTGGGAGTGAGTGATCAACTCAATGGAATAATAGAGCAAAGATTAGCATGTTATCAAATCAATCACGCGTTAATAATAAAGCAAACAATCAAACATTCCTAGATACTGTTGTTAATGCATGCATGAAATGACATGATGGATGCCCTCACCGACATTCTCCCTCATGCGACACCATCTGCGTTCGCGGCATGCTTTCTCCCCGCAGTGCTCCACATCTTCCAGGCACATGCAATGCGATATGGATAATGATTACCAAGTTGTTATTAAACCTTTTTATACAGCAGGATTGGGAAACTAGGGTATCTTCCTTATATCAATCCCAACACAGATCCTGTCTAGGGTCGTCACTCCTAGTAATCTCATACGATGTTATATTTATAGGTCACTGCAAGGGTTGCCAGGGCTGTTGCATGCACTCGTTGCTCCTCTCCCCCATCACCTTATCAATACAGGCCTATTTATATCCTTAAGACTGCATCAGGACTCGTCGCCCCCATGCAGTGTCAGGATAAACTCAAGGTCACTAGAAAGGGCTGTCAGGGCTATTGCTCGCACTCGTTGCTCCACTCCCCCATCACCTTATTAATGTAGGCCGACAGTAAGAATATAGTGTCCCATACCACCATAATCTGCTCAAAGTAGGGTGCTCACTAGTCACTACGGGGAGGTTTGTGGCCCCATCGTAAGATGACAGCTCGACCACGGTGTCTCATACCACCATGCCCAGCTCATGAGTCTTTATGGATCAAGGTACCATGGTTGACAGGGTTTTCAATGGTAAGTTCAGTACCCTAGGTTCAAGCAGTTATGACTCATACATGGTGAACATACAATGGCCAGTCAGGTTACTTGACGGGCTTGATTAGTATGAGCGCATCTCAAGCTGAGCGACATAAAGTGCATAAAACACTTCGTGTGGCCTAACCACTGCCGCCAACCCAAAACACGACTCGCGTTCATCGACGCGTCCTTCGTGGAAATTAGAAACCAACCATGAATTCAATCCATTACCGACTGCCTGGACTAGGTCATAGCCCCAAGCATTTGTGTATCAACATCAGTAAGCATATGTGAGTAACATAAAAGAATATAAATAATACAAGCATGTTGACACATGTTATATCATACTACGTAAGAAAATCAACCAAAATATGCATTCCATATATATATAATGAAATCGATTCATATAGCCAACATGTGGAAACCATATACATCAGCATATTAATTGAGAATTCAATCTCAAAAATAATTCACAACACCATTTACTCAATACCTATTAATACAAACATTTATACAAACACTTAGTCTATATAGAGTATGTCGACTCAAAGTGCTCATTAGACGAATTTCTATGCCAAACAGATCATGCACGCATTCCTAATATCATAACACGACAAATAGTCATGACAATTATTTCAGCAAAATACGGACGTATACTGTATTTCCTACAAATACCCAAAATGCCCTAAATCTCATATTTCCCGTACGTATACGAAATGGAAAATGGACAGCATGTTCTACATGTCAAACGGCGTTCTCTTCGACAATCTACTATTAAACGATATTGAAAGCTTTGAAATCAGTCAATCAAAGCGTCTAAAATCCTCACCTTTTGCCCTAGACGCGTATCAGTTAGAATAGGATGTATACGCTTCGTCCCCGGCGTAAATGCAACCTAATGCACAAGATACATAAGCTATTTCGATAATGAATCGAAGAAATCCATAAAATAGCAAGTGGTTAGGGTTTTCTTACCTAAGAGTGCATTAGAAATCACCGAAAAAGTGATTCGAATGCGGTGCTTCGGTATGTGCAATAGCTGGTGCAAGTGGCAGGAAATTCCTCCCACAACTCTCTCACAATCTCTCACTTTTTCTCTCTCTCTTTCTATGGTTTAATCCAAATTCGGATGGGAGAGATATGAGAGGGTTTAAAGCCCTTATATAGGCTAAAACCTAACCTTAATAGACTTGGGAACAAGGTATACTTGAGTTATAACCAAATCAGAACTTTTTCGATCCAAAAGAGCGTTTCGGGAGGTCCCCTGGCCGAACGCGGTCGGACTTAAGCTCATGTATATCGGATCTAACACACATCAAGTTTTTAGACCGGTAGAGTTCCCAGATCGCACGTGGTAGACCAGTTTCAATTCAGCGGTCACAGAGACTCGATCGAGGATTCCAAGTACACTGACCTGAGTGAGAAATTTTCCCTGATCCGAGGGTGTATTTGGGTTAGATTCCGACGGTCTGAATGCTTATACTGATCCCGCAAGTGAAACGTGCCAGATTTATTTAAATCCCATTTAAATTTTTATGAATTTCACTCTTTCTCACACTCTCTGCTCCAGGCTCAATGAAATAGCCTCAGAGCATCGATTGGGCTTGATTTTCGAAACAATTGTCAAGTCCAGCTAAGCGGTCATAACCGCCTAAGATTTTAGATATCAGACTTTCGACGCGCGGTCTAAATCCAATACGAAGTTTCAAAGGGTTCCTGAGAGCAAACGGGTTTAGAGTTTGATCCTAGATTTCAGGGTATTGTAGCGTCATTGGTTCTACAAGTTTTGGGTCTTGCAGAACGTATTTAAAGCGATCAGGGATAATTTCACAGCTAATCTAGCATAGCGCTAGTTAATTCACGTTAAATTTCTAAAGAAATAGGTTCTAAATGATTTCTTTGGCTTTGGAATCGAATTTTGAGAGGTTACCAAGGTGTTATGGTTGACCCGTTGCCTAAGGACATCTAACCCAGGTTGGTAAAAATTCGGGGTGTTACAATCTATCCCCCTTAAAACAAAATTTCGTCCCTGAAATTGACTAAGGGTAATGAGTCCCTAGAGAGACTTTCGCATTAACATTCTAAGGAAGGTTCAAATCTGATTTAATGACCTAACCTTACGTACGACCTAAATCAACTTCTTTCGATCATAAGCCAGTGGGGAAGGGGCTAACCACGCTTTCGCTGTGCTACTCTGATCCAACGGTTATATTAGATAATCCTAAGTAGATTGGGCTCAATACGTTCTACCCCCCCATAAACTTAGTTTTACTTAAGGTTAAAGAATCTATGTCTCGATCCGTATGTCGGAACAAGGCAGAATTTAGGACTTCTCTTGGGTGTTGTGGTTAATTTCAGGATCGGGTGTGAGTTTGTGGCAAGATATCTATACCCTATCGGCTAAATGTTCTTAATACTTTCCAAGGGCGAATTAACAAACTTTTGGTTGTAAGTGGTCGGGCCAACATGGAAGAAAAGTTGCATAGTAGGTCTGAGTCGGATACATAGACTTTCTGCCTAGACTCTAACAGAAAATTCATCGTATCAGTTCTTAATCCTAGCCGATGCCGATCTTCTGCTTGATCAGAGCATTGGATTCATTGGCAACTACCAGGATTGAGAAGTCAATTTAAACCGCGAATACTTCTCTTATATATGCAGTTCCTTTATTCCGCGTTCCCGAAAATAATAAGTCCTTGGGAAGATAATTCCAAGGGGGTGTATTGATTGGACCTATTACTAATTCTAAGGGATTTATAAGTTTTCTCCAAGCGTGAATAGTTTCTAATCAAACAACCTCCCTAAGAGTTATTAAAGAAGCCTATAAGTATTATGGGAATTCAACGAAAGAATGAGGTCTCATTTCAACCTAATCAATCCGACTAATTAAGTCTAAATTTCACTTATCTTAGCAAAATCAGTCTTTTACATTCCTTAATAACTAGTAGCCTAGTCTTAACTTATGGGTAGTGGTAATCCTCTAGTTGTAATCTAAAGTCTATGCTTATAAGCGAGATAATTTGATATCATTTCTGTTACACGGAATTTATTTTATCACTTAGGGTGAAAGGTCACCCAATTGGAATTGAGTTGCCCAAACCTAAACGTAACTGCACTCGAGCACTACACATATGCTCAAATCAACTAAGGAGGTCCTAGGGTTTACATCATTAATTTATTAGATTTCCTATATTGTCAGATCTTTCTAAATCTAGGAATACCAACTCTAGGTCCAAAATTCTAAGGGCATGTTTGGGCTAGTGGGATGAAGTTGTATTAAATGGATAGCATTGTTAATCCCACCTCGGGATTAGGAATGACATATTTGGTAGGAGGGTGGGAGGGGATTAAAATCTATTCATAAACTTTGAAAAATGAGTCTTGTGTTGGGCAGTAGGAGATGGGATTTTCAAATCCCAAGATGAAGAATTTCTAAGTGAAATTTGAAAGGAATCTTGGGATTTACTTTTAATTATATACGTTCTGAATATGGTGTTAGAAACCATAGGATACACCTAATCTAGGGGAAATACCTTACACATGCATCTATTCTTCGGTAGTTAATCTCGCCCGTCGGCGAAACTTAGGATTCTAATATGGTTTCTAGATTCCATCGCCCCCTTCCTAAGTCAGAGTGCGTAGGTGTGTGTTGTGTTACCATAACCCAGGTTCAGTTTAGTCCAAATCATGCTCTGATACCATCTGTAACATCCTGAAAATCGGGGGTCGGGTAGAAACCCAACTCCCGAGTTCCAGAACATCACTTATACAACATAGATAATGATAAATGCATGTTTTCTTTAGAATGACATTAAACAAGATTGAGACTAAGCCAAAACAGCATATCATACTCCAGAGACAGTTAAATTTTACAAGCGGAAGACTATGATAAATATTTCACAATGTATAATTGATTGTAAGTCTCTAGAGTGTGATCATGTTGCCAGGTTAGACATATACATGTATACTCCAAAAATGGAACGAAAAGAATTACATGAGTGCTCCAAAAATATAAAATGACAAGTGTCAAGGCATCTAATCAACCTCCCTGTAATCCCATCGGTCAGAACATGCATATAGGAGAAATCCTCCTCATCATCATCAAGTCCGGCTCCACTTCACAAGCAGCGCCATCATCTGGAACTAAAATAGGGTCTGGTGGTGTTGCAAACACCGTCCCGTAACGTGGGAGTGAGTGATTAACTCAGTGAAATAATAGAGTAAAGATTAGCATATTATCAAATCAATCACGCGTTAATAGTAAAGCAAACAATCAAACATTCCTAGATACTGTTGTTAATCCATGCATGAAATGACATGATGGATGCCCTCACCGACATTCTCCCTCATGCGGCACCATCTGCGTTTGCGACATGCTTTCTCCCCGCAGTGCTCCACATCTTCCAGGCACATGCAATGCGATATGGATAATGATTACCAAGTTGTTATTAAACCTTTTTATACAGCAGGATTGGAAAACTATGGTATCTTCCTTATATCAATCCCAACACAGATCCTGTCTAGGGTCGTCACTCCTAGTAATCTCATACGATGTTATATTTATAGGTCGCTGCAAGGGCTGTCAGGGCTGTTGCATGCACTCGTTGCTCCTCTCCCCCATCACCTTATCAATACAGGCCTATTTATATCCTTAAGACTGCATCAGGACTCGTCGCCCCCATGCAGTGTCAGGATAAACTCAAGGTCACTAGAAAGGGCTTCCAGGGCTATTGCTCACACTCGTTGCTCCACTCCCCCATCACCTTATCAATGTAGGCCGACAGTAAGAATATAGTGTCCCATACTACCATAATCTGCTCAAAGTAGGGTGCTCACTAGTCACTACGGGGAGGTTTGTGGCCCCATCGTAAGCTGACAGCTCGACCACGGTGTCTCATACCACCATGCCCAGCTCATGAGTCTTTATGGATCAAGGTACCATGGTTGACAGGGTTTTCAATGGTAAGTTCAGTACCCTAGGTTCAAGCAGTTATGACTCATACATGGTGAACATACAATGGCCAGTCAGGTTACTTGACGGGCTTGATTAGTATGAGCGCATCTCAAGCTGAGCGACATAAAGTGCATAAAACACTTCGTGTGGCCTAACCACTGCCGCCAACCCAAAACACGACTCGCATTCATCGACGCGTCCTTCGTGAAAATTAGAAACAACCACGAATTCAATCCATTACCGACTGCCTGGACTAGGTCATAGCCCCAAGCATTTGTGTATCAACATCAGTAAGCATATGTGAGTAACATAAAAGAATATAAATAATACAAGCATGTTGACACATGTTATATCATACTACGTAAGAAAATCAACCAAAATATGCATTCCATATATATATAATGAAATCGATTCATATAGCCAACATGTGGAAACCATATACATCAGCATATTAATTGAGAATTCAATCTCAAAAATAATTCACAACACCATTTACTCAATACCTATTAATACAAACATTTATACAAACACTTAGTCTATATAGAGTATGTCGACTCAAAGTGCTCATTAGACGAATTTCTATGCCAAACAGATCATGCACGCATTCCTAATATCATAACACGACAAATAGTCATGACAATTATTTCAGCAAAATACGGACGTATACTGTATTTCCTACAAATACCCAAAATGCCCTAAATCTCATATTTCCCGTATGTAAACGAAATGGAAAACGGACAGCATGTTCTACATGTCAAATGGCATTCTCTTCGACAATCTACTATTAAACGACATTGAAATCTTTGAAATCAGTCAATCAAAGTGTCTAAAATCCTCACCTTTTGCCTTAGACGCGTATCAGTTCGAATAGGACGTATACTCTTCATCACCGGCGTAAATGCGACCTAATGCACAAGATACATAAGCTATTTCGATAATGAATCAAAGAAATCCCTAAAACAGCAAGTGGTTAGGGTTTTCTTACCTAAGAGTGCGTTAAAAATCACCGGAAAAGTGATTCGAATGCAGTGCTTCGGTACGTGCAATAGCTGGTGCAAGTGGTAGGAAATTCCTCCCATAACTCTCTCACAATCTCTCACTTTTTCTCTCTCTCTTTCTAAGGTTTAATCCAAATTTGGATGGGAGAGATATGAGAGGGTTTAAAGCCCTTATATAGGCTAAAACCTAACCTAAATAGACTTGGGAACAAGGTATACTTGAGTTATAACCAAATCGGAACTTTTTCGATCCAAAAGAGCGTTTCGGGAGGTCCCCTGGCCGAACGCGGTCGGACTTAAGCTCATGTATATCGGATCTAACACACATCAAGTTTTCAGACCGGTAGAGTTCCCAGATCGCACATGGCGGACCAGTTTTAATTCAGCGGTCACGGAGACGCGATCGAGGATTCCAAGTACACTGACCTGAGTGAGAAATTTTCCCTGATCCGAGGGTGTATTTGGGTCAGATTCTGACGGTTTGAATGCTTATACTGATCCCGCAAGCAAAATGTGCCAGATTCATTTAAATCCCATTTAAATTTTTATAAATTTCACTCTTTCTCACACTCTCTGCTCTAGGCTCAATGAAATATCCTCAGAGCATCGGTTGGGCTTGATTTTTGAAACGATTGTCAAGTCCAGCTAAGCGGTCATAACCGTCTAAGATTGTAGATATCGGACTTTCGACGCGCAGTCTAAATCCAATACGAAGTTTCAAAGGGTTCCTGAGAGCAAACGGGTTTAGAGTTTGATCCTAGATTTCAGGGTATTGTAGCGTCATTAGTTCTAAAAGTTTTGGGTCTTGAAGAACGTATTTAAAGTGATCAGGGACAATTTCACAGCTAATCTAGCATAGCGCTAGCTAATTCACGTTAAATTTCTAAAGAAATAGGTTCTAAATGATTTCTTTAGCTTTGGAATCGAATTTTGAGAGGTTACCAAGGTGCTATGGTTGACCCGTTGCCTAAGGACGTCTAACCCAGGTTGGCATAAATCTGGGGTGGTACACATGGGGACCACAACTAGAATCCAAAATTGTTGGTTAACCTCATCTAATACTTCCCAAGCCGATTTTGTCCAGAAATTATCCTACACATGTATAATGTCATTCCTTTCACAGAGTTCCATAAAATGTATTGATTCATATTCACCTCCCTTATTTGTTCTAAATCTCAGAAATTTTTTATTTAATTGGTTTTCAACTTTTGTTTTATATTTGATAAAGAACTCAAAGGCTTTATCTTTACTTCTTAATAAGTATACCGTAGCGTACCTCGAGAAATCATCTATGAAAGTTATGTAGTATCTTTTTTCATTTATAGACACGTGATTCTTTAAAGCACCCAAGTCACTACGAATTAGTTCTAGAATCTTAGATTCTTTCAAAACTTATTTGAATGGTTTCTAATGAAACTTAAATTCTACACACACTTCACATTTATTTAATTCTTGATCTAAAAAATCATATATAAGACCTACTTTCTTCATTCTTTTCAAAACATCTACATTTACATTTCCTAATATATTGTGTCATAACTCAAGTGACTCAACTAAGTAAGCAGAAACGGAATTCATCTTATTAATATCAATATATAGAATATACATCAGTACAAATAGTCCATCATAATAATAACCCTTCCTAACAAATGTCTTGTTCTTGAATAGTACAACCTTCTTTGAATAAAAAAATCAATTTGACAGCAACTTTATTCAAGAGAGAGCAAGGGTTTTTTCAAAAGTGAGCCATAAGATCACTTTTCCGACTACTATGGAGGTTCAAGCATTTTCCATGAACACTCGTTCATCCCCTACAACTTAGTAGGAGGCAAACATGCTTCTATGCTTACAGATGTAATGCGTAATCCCAGTGTCTAGTACCCAATGCATTGTGTTGACAAGTTTCACTTCAAATACCATCACAACTGTTTCCTCTTGTCCATCTTATTCAATTAGATTGACCTGAGCTTAGAAAACCTTCTGCTTATGCCTGCACTCTTCAATATGATGCCCAGTTTTTCCACGATGAAAATATTTTCCTTTCTTTTTTTTATAGGTTTTCATTTTTTATTTAGCCTACATTTTTCAGCACAATAGCCTGATTTTACGTAGTGGAAACATGTTCCTTTTAAGGGTTGAACTCCGTGCACTCCACGATGCTTTATTTTGATATCTTGAGCGTGGCTTCAATCAGGTTATGTTGGATTCCAACTCTAATTTTGTTGTGGATGCCCTCAGAGGTAGCTCCAATCCATCTTGGAAGTGGAAATTGTATTGGTTATCTAGGATTGGGCGCCTTAGAATGAGGGGCTGCTTTGAGATTGCTCTTATTCCCATTGAAAGGAACGACCTGGCAGATAGTCTGGCTAAGTATGGGATAGACGGGCATGGATATAATCTATTTAGGAGTGCGAAGGACCTCCCTACCAACATTAGAGGTCTTTTCATGTTAGATAAATTGGGTTGAGAGCGATAAGAGAATCCAAGTCGGCTTCCTAACCTCCCTTTTGGGGTTCCTATGTACATGGATATGATAGGCAGTCTGTGTGGATTTTTTTGTTTCCCACGGATTGCTCGAAAGTTGTAATATTTTCCTCGTGATATATATATATATATATATATATCCCTTTTATATAAAAAAAATGTTCCTTTTAAGTATCGACATTGCTCAATTAGGTGACTTGCCTTTCGACAATGAGAACAAGATCCTTTAATTCTCTTGATTTGTTTAAATCAAGTTAGCATTTGAAGCATTGTCATTAGAATTCTCCTTATGATCTATTATTTGATTGACTTCATCTATGCGAATATTTACGATAATATTTTCCATGAACATTCTATTTTTCTTGTGTTTCATCTTATTTTTATATTCTTTCCCAAATGGATGAAGTTTTTTCAATTAAAGCACCTCTAAAGAAAATGACATCCATTTTTAATCCTTCAAATATAAACCCGTACATTAAACTTTGATATTAAGTATCTGATCAGATATGAATTTATTATCTAACATAGTACAAAAATGAGGAAATAACTTTCTTTTTGGTACTGGCTTCTTTTAACACATATTTCTTAACCAATGTTGACCAGATTTCCTATGCTCTTTCATATGTAGCGTATATGTCATACAGTTCATTAGAAAGGGAATTCATAATATAATTTTTACAATTGTGGTCCTACCTTATAACAATTTCTTTATCAACTTCATATTCAAAAGTATCAAATATCACATACAATACTTTTAATATATTTAAAGAAAATGTGAGTTTCTGTTTCCACCTTTTAAAATGGTTATTAGAAAATGGTTCAATTTTAGATAATTCAGTGGTCAGGTTTACTATTATATTTGTCATTGTTATAAATGTACAGATCAGTAAATCAATTTCAAGATTGTAAGAACTTTTGGATCTGTAAATCTGTAATTATGGAAATTTAGAATTAAAATTAATTGTAAAAAGAAATTAAAACAAAATTAGAAATCCTGATAAAAGTCACTTAGATTGAAAATTGATTTGTCCTCCTTTGAACGATGTCCGTAGTGCAATAGGAATACTGGATAATCAATCTTCAAGATTCTCTCGAATGTTGTCTCATCACGCTAACGCACTTAATATACGAAGACCTGAACCATCACTATATGTCTAACCCGAAGATTGAACTAGATGAAATCATTGCAAAGATTCGAAGTGAGAGCACCGAAAGATTGAAAATTAATTAAAATTTAGAACCAGAGAAGTTCCATATATAGACTTCAATGGTTATCTCAAATGGGTGTGTATGCACCCCTGCCAACAGTCGTGCCTATTGTGATTTTTTAAAAAGAAACCTTTTTGTTTTCCGACTTTGTTTAAAAATAGAAAAAAAAATAATTATTCTAGTTAATAGTTGCAAACGAAATTTTCAAAAGGCAACAAAAAACTTTTAAGCTTGCAAGTATACTCATGAGTGCTCGCGTAACACACCCCACCACACTGCACTATACTGTGCCACGCCACATCCATGGTAGAGCTTGATGAACGTGTGTTGTTCATGGCATATATTGAAGCTGATGGCATAGCCCCCGAACAACCAAATTCACATACCCCTGAAAGGAGCCTAGGCCCTATGTAAAAACTTTTTCTTATAAATTCAACATTTTCTTCTTGCCTATCCGATGTGGATCTAAACCCACAACACATAAACAAAATGTCTTTATTGCTTTTTGAATTTTTGGAGGGAATTTTTCAAATAATTAAAAAATTATTTTTTATTTATTTTGAAACACCAAAAAATATAACAAACCAGTGATCCAAATTTTTTTTGACTATAAAGTCATTAGTGGGTAGATTTACAGCCATTCATTGCTCCCAATTTTGGTATTTTCTATGGTCTAATAAACAGTCCAGATTTGGACACATTAACAGTCCAATTTTAAGCTGAGTTCTAGTGTGCTTTATATATATATATATATATATATATATATATATATATATATATATATATATATATATATATATAGGGTATGTGAGCCATTGCTATGCTTTTCTTCTTCTTCTTCTTCTTCTTTTTTTTTGAAAAAAATTGCTATGTTCATTCCAAAACTTCCTGTACAATAGGGAACTCCTTTACATAAAACAGGAGACCTAACACGAAAAATGAAAAATTAATTACAAGAAAATACCCACAGGAATCACACCAATTTAATAGATCCTAAACCAACTTTATCTAGAAAAATGAAAACACGCACCTGACGAGGAAGCTCTGCAAGATTTTCGAAAAAAAAATAATAGACTGAGAAGCACTTCCTAGACGAGCCATAGAATTTGCTGGATAGTTTCCTTCCCTAAGGACGTGCACAACTCTGGTTTTACCACACCTTCTCAAGTGATTGATCCTAGTCAACCAAGCTTTCCATTTCTAACCTGATTGTGCATCACCATTGATCAGGTCTACAACCAGCCTCGAATTAGACTTAATAATAATGTGATGAAAACCTCTCTGAAGACTGAACGCTAGGCCATCATGCACCGCGCATAGATCAACAGCCGTATTTGAACCAATACCATAGCCAGCTGAAAAAGCAAAAATGAAATCACCCCTTGCGCCTCTACAAATGCCGCCCCCACCTGAATTCCTTGGATTTTCTCTGGCTGATCTATCTACGTTGATTTTCACCCAACCGTTCAATGGTCTCTCCCACTTAATGACCACTAGCCGGCCACCAACATCTGACCCCTCTCCCCCCTCCCAGACTAACAGTCACCACTGTTTGACACCCTTTGATTTTTTGTATCAGACGAACCGCGGATACTGGTCTACTATAAAAAACGGCAGCGTTATGAGCTTTCCACAGTTCCCAAATAATGATGTAGGGAATCAACATTTTGTTATCCAATCTTTGCTACATGGAAGAAACTGACGCCCACCACTGATGAAGCCTAGCTTCAAAGGATAAAGCAGGCATGACACTGATCCCCATCCAAGATTCAATAGCCGACCATACTGTCTATGCTAAATAATCGTTAACGAAAAGGTGAAGAGGAGTTTTTATGGCAAAGGGTTGGGAGATCTGAGAACTGCAGCAAACACACCTCGATGCAAGTTGCACACCCCAAGATTATACCGCACTATCCACCGTGATTGCATTTTGAAGCACTTTCCACACAAGCAGAGAAATTTTGGGGGCAGTTTCATGTGTCATACCCAACGTGACCAACTTCGACTCGAATAGGGGACCTTAGAGATCGTCCAAGCTGATTTGATGAAAAACATCCCTGATGGCGTGAATGGCCAGAAAGGCAAATCCGTTTCCTCAGAGATACAGTAACCTGTCTGAAAATTGTGATCAATGACCCTTTGAGGACCCACCATGTCACATACTTGGGCGTCCTGCAAACCGATCGGCGCTTCTGCTTCAGCCAGAAGATGGAGAGGACCTAGCCTAGTCCAATTCGACCTCCAGAAATTGCATTTACCTTCACCAATCTGCCATTGAACACAAGAATCCACTATGGGAATAAGTTCCCTAATTCTTTTCCACAGGGGAGAAGCGAGTCTGGTTGATGATTCTAAACCTTTTGATGTCACGTCGAGAGGATGCTTGGTTGACATAAATGATTTCCAAACATTCCCCTCCTTCCCGTAATTAATAGTCCAAGCCATTTTTAGGTGAAAGGCCCTCATAACGTCTACAAGTTTCCTAAAACCAATACCCCCCTCCTCCATTGTCGTAGTTATCAAATTTCAGGCCTTCCAATGGTACTTCTGTTACCCCTCTGTCCAACCCCAAAAGAAATTCGCCATATGTCTCTCCATAGAGTTAAGTACCTGAGCTTGAATGGGGATTGTTGTCATAGAGTGAACTGGAATACTAGTGAGGATGTGATTTATGAGAACCACTCTCCCTGCCTGGGTTAGGATACGGGCCTTCCACCCGTTAATATGCCCCACGACTTTATCCACCAACGGCTTAAAGGCACTTGCTTTAAGACTCCCTTCCGCTATCGGAACCCCCAAATAATTTAACGCAGACGTTTTGGTGTGGTTAACAACCAAGATTGGGATAGATTTTTAGGCTTTTTAATGGTCTAGATCTGGCCTGGTTTCAAGGCAATCAATGGTCCAAATTTTGACATCAAGCTGGATCATCCATAGGTCCATGTTTGGATTGGTTTCCATATCATCCAAGGGTTTAGATGTTGGCCATATTTGATAGACTTTTAGGGTCAGTATTAGGATAATTTTGAGGCTCTATTTTAGGGATCGCATGGAAGCATATCTGAATTTGATCAAACAAGAAAAAATTTAAAATAAACAAAATTCGTAAAGAACATGCAAATTTTACATGAAAAAACACTCACGAAAAAAGAAAAAAAAAAACTTGACACAAAGCGATAAGCAATCTACTATGAAACAATATTACAAGAGATAGATGGAGTTACCAACCCGAACAGCCTGAAAATCTCTTCTTAAAACCTTATCTTTGATCCGGATCACTTTAGGAATGTCTTAAAATTCACTTATTACCACAACCAGAATTAAAAACAAATCATGTACTAATGCAATTCCCCAAGCGCCATCAATGGGACCTTTGATGGTATCAATAGACATCGAACATTAGTTGATGACATCAAAGATGGCATCGAGTAACAACTCAAAAATTGTTCAGCGAGCAGCTGAGATTTTCTTCTTCTTTTTTTATTTTCGAATTTTCCTGATTTGCATATTGAAATCTCAGTCAGATTGCATCGAGTAACAACAAAATCTCAGTCAGATTGAAAACATCTAACAACACTTTGAATGGTACAAAAGTGAGATGGATTTCTGGCCTTTCAGTGATTAAAAATAATTAAAAATAAAAACAATTAAAAAAAAAAAAAAAAGTGGATAAATTACAAGGTCTTTCTAGGGTCCTAAAAATTGGGCAGAGGGCCAATTAGTGGTCCAGATTTTGCCATTGTTAAGGGCAAATTGATGATCCAGAATTGACCAAATTTTAGGGCAACCAAATGTACAGAAATTTACGGATTTTATGGTCCAGATTTGACCAGATTTGGGGGTTGATCGATGGTCCAGAATTGGTTAGCTTTCAGGACCGTTCAATGGCCCCAATTTGAGGAGAATTCTGGACCGTCCAGCAGTCCAGATTTGGTCAGATTCCAGGGCGACTTAAGGTCCCCATTTTGTATAGATTGGTGGGTCATCTGATGGTCTACAAAGTGGTCAAATTTAAGTTGATTAAATGCCCAAATAATGGCCTTTTTTTTTCCAAATCATGTGGCCTTTTATACCGGCCCGCCGATTCCATTGAAAGAAAAAGGAAGATACAACCTAGCTGGGATTCGGGCAGGTTGAAGACAAAAACAAACCATCCCGCCTATCGTAACTATACATGGAAATGCAAAGCCCCAATAGAACAAAGCAGGGAGAGCCTAAAATTAAATAATAAAAACCCCGCCTGCCAGTCCGCCACCAGGGAGAAGGACCAGCCGACGAAAAAGACTGCCGATGAAGCCACCGCCTCAGGACGAACCAAGCTGGATTAACGGAGGGCTCCACGGTGAGGCCGAGATAACCAAGACCCACCTTGTCGAGGAATAGCAGCCCATGAATCCGAGGGGACAGATCCCTAATATGGTGAAAGACCAGAACAACTTGGGTCATACTTCCTTCCCTGGCCATACCATCAGCAAGGCCATTTCCTTCCCTCGCCACGTAAGAAAAGGAGAAGGCGCCCCTACTCGCCAAGTTTGCTATCCGATCGACCCAGGGTTTCCAGTGCCTAGCAATAAGAGAATTACCAGAAATGCAGTCTATTCCCACCTTGGAGTCAGACTCGACAAATGCCCAAATAAGGGCCTGATTCGATCTTCCAATCGGGGTCCAAATTGGACAGATTTGAACGTCTAAACATGATTAAAAAATGGGCAGCTTTGAACCTCTAATATGTGGTCTGAATGGACAGTTTTGAACGTTTGTTTAAGTCTGTTTTGGACGCCCATGGCTGTCCTATCAAATCGTCCAACTTTCCACAAAATCAGGTCGTGCAATTTGTCCCAAAGGAATACTGGTTAACTCTCTTGCAGCAGCATTTCCAAAGAAGGTTCTGAATTTGTTAGAAAAGGGCTTCTCTGATTTCTTCCAGGGATGAGAGGGCAGCAAGAAAATTTTTTATTGGACCAACTGAAAGCAGATTGCTACCGAAAGAGGAGGAAGGAGTGTGTGTCAAGAGGCTTTCAGAGGTGATCATGAACTGTCTCTGAATGAAATTGGCTTGGTCAGTTCAATTTGCAGACAGACCATCCTTGTGGGGTCCTTCATGAAAGAAAAATCCCGGGCGATTGCTCCTCCCAGACCAGGGTTGGTCCCTGCAGTCCAAGGTCTTCTTGTTGCAAAAGAATGTGTTTTTTTTTTTTTTTCTCCTTCATTACTGACAAAGTTCTCTGGCTGATTGGGAAGGGAGATTGCAATGTTTGGTTCAACGATTGGAAGGGGCTCGGCCTAGTAAGAGACGGGTGTGTGGGCAACTTCCCTTCTCACCTTAGGACCTTTTTACTTAAAGATGTTTTAGGCCTGAGGGCCTCCTTCCCCATGCTACTTTTGCAGGTTATCTCCCAGAGGCTATTTTAGAGCATATCAGGGAGGAAGGAATTTATTCGGTCTAGTAGGATGATAGGCGTGTTTGGACGATAGAACCTTTAGGCCAGTTTTCAGTTAAATCAGCTTGGAAGCTGGTTAGATCAGCGGGTTCGCGTAGCTCATCGGCTAAGTGGGTTTGACACTTGAAGTTGCAGCCCAGGGTTCTTAGTTTTTTTGGAAGCTTTTAAGAGCGGTTGTTCCAGTTGACGTCGGTGTGCAGTCCAAGGCAGATTAGATACTGACAAGGTCGGTAGTCAGATCGCTACTGAAGTGACGTCACTAAGCTCGGTGGACCCACCATGATGCATGTGTTGTATCCACACCGTCCAACCATTTGTAGAGATCATTTTATGGCAGGAGAAAAAGAATAAGATAGATCTAAAGTTCAAGTGGACCCACCACAGAAAACCCTGAGATCAATCACACCCACCATTGAAACATTTATAGGCCCACCGTAATATATTTTCTGGATCCAACCTATTAATAAGTTAACATAGAGATAGGTGAAGTGATATATATATATATATATATATATATATATATATATATATATATATATATATATATATATATATATATATAAAAGCTTGATCAGAAACTTCCGTGGTCTTGAGAAGTTTTAAACAGTGGATGTCACTGTCCCCAGGTCCACTTGAACTTTAGATCTATATCATTCTTTCTCTCATTACATAAAACGATCTCTCCAAATGGATCGACGGTATAGATACAACACATGCGTCATGGTCGGGTCCACTGAGTTTGGTTATGTCACTTCAGAATTGATTTGGCTACAGGCCCTGCCAGTATCTAATCGGCGCCCGTCAACGGAAGCCCAGCTGGCATTGAAGTGTGTTTGTTGTGGAGGTTAGGCATGGAGTGAAGCCCATGGAGCACCTGTTTGTCATCGTGGAATTAGCGGTAAGGATATGGAAGTTCTTTTCTTCCTTTTTTAGCATCACTTTCTTAAAAGGGAAGTCGATAATCGGCCGGGCAACCCAATGGTAGGCTGCGGCTACGGTTGCCATGCTGCTTGGGATGATTTTCACTCCTTTGGAGGTATCCGTCCTTGCTTTATTCTTTGGGGGATTTGGATCGTCATGGGGTACTTCAAAAGTAGTAATCAGGTGAACGTCGGTTCAACAATCTTCCTGGTCAGGAGGTAGATTCCCTCCTTTTAATAGAACTCGTTGTTCTCGTCAGGAGGCTACCTGGGAAATGAGGATTTTTATTTTATTTTATTTTATTTTTATTATTATTATTTTTTAATAATGAAACTGGTATCTTTTTTCTTTTTTCTTTTTTCCTTTATTTTTTTTTTCTTTTCAAAAATCAGCATATATATATTCTGGGAAATGGGGATTGAAGTGGAACCTCGTGGGGGGTTTACTGTCTACGGTGAAGTGAAAAAGGCCATAAGAGAGTTAAGTTAAATGCAGATGGAAGCAACATTTGTGAAAGATAGATCTATTGCTCAAAGTATCCATTGTCTCGTAAATGGTTCACAAGGTGAAAAAGTGGGTGGAGGTAACATTATAGTCAATCTAGATATGAAGAAAGCATATGACCAAATGGAATGGGATTTCATTACTCGGGTTCTCCTCAAATTCATCTTCATTCTGGACCAGATTCATTTGGTAATATGATGCTGGGAAAACTGGTGGTTTTCAGTACTTATTAACTGTATAAGCTTTGGTTTCTTTCAATCATTTAGAGGCCTCCATCAGGGAAACCCTCTATCCCTAGCTATCTTCATAATTGCAACAGAGGTCTTCAATAGAGGGTTGAATCGTCTCTTCCTTTTTGAGGTATGTCATGTAGAGGATTTATATTGCGGAATCACACAAATCTAGATCAAGGATAGTAATTCAATAGTAACAAGCAATCACAGAAGAACACAGAGATTTTAATGTGGAAAACCCTTGCAGAAAAAATCACAGCACAAAGCGACAAAAATCCACTATGAAAAGAAATTACAAAAGAGATGACTTACCCGATTCGAACAACCTCGAATCTCACCCTTTCTATACCCTTTGATAACCCTAAAACCTTTTAAAAAGCTTTAGAATTATTTTTCATACCCTAGAAAAGTCCTAGAAACACCTATTTATAGTTTAGGCAACTTCCCTTCCGCATCCTAGTTACAAAAGGACCCAGATTTCCGTAATCTGCAAAATCGCTGAACGAATCTGCGTAACCACGACTAGTCGAAGGGGATCTACGACCGGTCAAGGGACCCCTATGACCGGTCAAACTATCCCTACGACTGGGCGAGTATCCCGGATGACAAAAAAAGGGCTCGCTGGACTTTGAGTCAAGCAGTGCTCGACTAGTCGTGCAGCACCCACGACCGGTCGTGGCTGACTCACGACCGGTCGAACAACATATTTTTTTCTTTTTCAATTTAAGACTTCTTATAACAATCTCCACCAAGTCTTCAATCTTCAACCGTGGAGCTCCTTGACCTCTTTTCTTATCTCTTCATTTCATCATAGCTTCAATTAACGCTTCTCGTGCATACTCCGTCCATCTTTTATGCCATCCCTAAGCCCAGAGAAGTTGCACAGAACTTGACCTTCTCTGTAGGAACGACCTTGTTGAGCATGTCTACTGGATTTGTGATGGTGTGAATATTTTCCAATGTGACACCTCCTTCCTCAAGCACTTGTCGGATAAAGTCGTGACGAATATCAATGTGTTTAGTACGTGAGTGATAAACAGAATTTTTAACCAAATTGATATTATTCTTGCTATCACAGTTAACTGGCACGGCCTCCTACTGAAGTCCTAACTGATTTATCATGCCTCTAAGCTAAACACTTTTTTTAAAAGCTTCCGTCACTACCATATATTTTGCTTCTGTAGTGGAAAGAGCCACCACAAACTGAAGTTTCGACATCCAATTAATTGCTCCACCCGCTAGTACAAACGAGTATCCTGAAGTAGACTTCCTGGAATCTATACTGCCTCCATAATCGGAATCCATATATCCTACCAACTTTGTCCCTATTTTCTCAAAAGTTAAGACGTAGTCTTTCGTACCTCGAATATATCGAAGTACCCATTTCACCGCTTCTAATGTTACTTACCGGGGTTTGACATGTATTTACTCACAACACCGACTGCTTGTGAAATATCCGGTCTCGTACAGACCATGACATACATTAAACTGCCAACAACATTTGAATAGGGTACGTGGGACATAACCTGTTTTTCCTCATTAGATTTAGGACATTGTTCTAAGGATAGCTTGAAGTGAGCCGCGTGAGGAACACCCACTGGCTTTGCCTGATCTATCGCATACTTGATCAATACATTTTCAAGGTATTCTGCTTGTGATAACCAAAGCTTGCTCCTCTTCCTATCTCTATAAATATCTATGCCGAGAACCCTCTTTGCAGCCCACAGATCTTTCATCTCGAATGTCCCTGATAACTGAGTCTTTAATACGTTAATTTCAGACATATCATGACAGGCGATCAACATATCATCAACATATAATACTAGGATGATAAATTTTTCATCACTTAGTGTCTTATAATAGACACAATGAACGTATTCACTCCGAGTAAATTTCTGACTCACTATGAAAGAATCAAATTTTTTATACCACTGCCTAGGCGGCTGTTTCAGGCCGTACAACAACCTCATTAACCTGTAAACCTTTTTCTCAGCCCCTTTTAACTTCGTAGTCCTCTGGTTGCTTCATGTAGATATGCTCTTCCAATTCCCCATGTAGGAATGCAGTCTTCACATCCATCTGTTCTATCTCGAGATCGTATTAGGCAACCAGCGCCAATATGAATCTAATAGATACCTGCTTAACTATCGGTGCAAATATCTCTATGAAGTTGATTCCTTCTTTTTGAGTATATCCCTTCGCTACCAACCTTTCTTTGTATCTATCCTGTTTTCTTTTGAATAACCACTTACATCCGATTGCTTTTCGACCCACATGAAGCTCCACCAGCTCCCATATGTGATTTTTGTTCAACGAGTCCATTTCATCGTCCATAGCCGCCTTCTGTTTTTCTGCATCAAGCTCATCAAGAGCCTCCTGAATAATAGACGAGTCCCCCTCATCTATGATAAGGGCATATGCAATATTAGAGTCGTCCTTGTATCTTGCCGGTAACCTGCAATCACGCGGTGGATTCCTTCTCACAAGTGGCTACTCCACCTGATCTTGTACCTCTGTCTTCGCATCTGTCTCTATCTGAGTATCATCTGAGTTAATCTGGATGTCTACAATCACTTTTTCTGATTTCTCTTGCTCCTTTAGATTATTCTTACGAAATAGGGAACATTCATCGAATCTGATGTCACGGCTAGTGATAACCTTACGTGTGACCTTGTCGAATAACCTGTAACCTTTCGCACCAATGCCATAGCCAACAAATATATACTTTTTGGCTCTATAATCCAGCTTATCTGTCTCAACTGACAATACATGAAAGTAAGCCTCACAACCAAATATGCGAAGATCTAAGTAGTCGATTTTTTGACCACTCCATACTTCCTTTGAGATTTTACATTTAATTGCCATTGAAGGAGACCGGTTCACCAAATAACAAGCCATGTTAACGGCCTCAATCCATAGGTCCTTACCCAACGCAACATTACTTAACATGCATCTGGCCCTCTCCAAGAGAGTCCGACTCATTCACTGAGCCACACCATTTTACTCGGGGGTGTGGCACACTGTGTTGTGCCCGATGATCCCTTCATCCTTGCAATAATCATTAAATTCAGTAGAAGTAAATTCTCCACCATTATCAGTCCTTAAAACCTGTATTTTTCTCCTTGACTATTTTTTCACCATTACCTTCCATTGCTTGAATATGGTGAAAACTTCAAATTTATGTTTCATGAAGTAAACTCAAACTTTCGTGGAGTAGTCGTCAATGAATGAAACAAACCATGATGACCCGCCAATGAAAACCTCTGGCAATGGCCCCCATACATTAGAGTGCACATAATCAAGCACTTCATTACAAACATGTTTTCCAGATTTAAAAGACAATCTAGATTGTTCACCATATATACAATGCTCGCATATATTTAAATCAGAATTTTTAAAAGCTAGAATCAAACATCGATCAAAAAGTACCTTCATGCCTCGCTCGCTCATATGGCCCAGACGAGCATGCCACATACGTAGAGATGTGGAGTCTGCAATAGTTGTTGCCGCTCCACCTACTGAAGTGTTCCCAATCAACCTGTAAAGGTTTTCATACCTCTGCGCTCTCATAACCACGAGTGCCTCTTTTGAAACTTTAAGGACACCATCAATACCAATGAACTTGCACCCTATAGCCTTGAGTGCACCGAGAGAAATTAGACTTTTCTTCATATCAGGAACGTGCCTGACGTCAGTTAAGGTACCATCCCATTAAATATCTTGATGCTCACCGTGCCAATGGCCAACACATTACAGGCATTGTCATTGCCCATAAAAACCTATCGACCATCGCATTCTTTATAACTGGCGAACCAACTCCGATGAGGAGTCATGTGATATGACGCTTCTGTGTCTAAGATCCACTCATCTGCATGATTATCGAGAACATGTCCGATCATGGACACAGACAAAATTCACCACCACTTGACTCTTCATCAGATATGACAACATTGGCCTCCTTAGAAAAATTCGCTGAATTTTCTTTTTTCACTTTAGGATTTCTACAATCCTTCTTCATATGTCTAGACATCCTATAATTCTAACACTTTAATTTTCCTTTACCCTTGCCCTTGGATTTGTATCTAGGTCTTGAGAATCCTGTACCTCGCTCAGAATCTCTGCCCCTTGTAATCAATGCATCGGAAGATGCCCCCATGTCGCCGTTTAACTTTCTCATAGCCTTCCCTTAAAGTGCTGAGATAATAGTGTCAACACTTAGGATTTTATTTACGGTGCACATTGTGTCCCTAAAAGACTCATATGATACAGGAAGAGAATTCAACAATATATATACATGTTCCTCATCTTTGACCACTTCCTCCATATCCAGTAATTTACACATCAATTTATTAAAGTTACTGATATGAGCTTCTAGATCTCCACCCTCTGTTATCTTGAAGGAATAACACCGTACCTTCAAGTGTAGGTGATTTTCAGAGAAATTCTTTACATAGATGTTCTCTAACTTCGCCCACAAACTAGCTGCAGTTTTCTCCCTCAAAACATTATAGAGAACCTCATCCGTGAGACATAAACAGATCGAGGTTAAAGCATCACTATCAAGGTTTTCTCATTCATCATCTTTCATGGTAGATTTTCGCTCCTCAAGAGCCTCAATCTCGCCTTGCTTGGTTAACAGGCTAATCATCTTAACCTTCCATAACTCAAAATTATTTTTGCCCGAGTACTTCTCAATATCAAACTTGTCGTTTCCCATTATTACTATTCCTGCAGATTCAGATTTGTGCCCTAGTGATTGCTCTGATACCACTTGTAGGGGATTTATACTACGGAATCACACAGATCTAGATCGACAATAGCAATTCAATAATAACAAGTAATCACAGAAGAACACAGAGATTTTAACGTGAAAAATCTTTGCAGGAAAAAACCATGGCACCAAGCGACAGAAATCCACTATGAAAAGAAATTACAAGAGAGAGGACTTACCCGATTCGAATAACTTCGAATCTCACCCTTTCTACACCATTTAATAACCCTAGAACCTTTTAGAAAGTTTTAGAATTATTTTTCATACCCTAAAAAAGTCCTAGGAACACCTATTTATAGTTTAGGCAACTTCCCTTCCGCATCTCAGTTGTGAAAGGACCCAGATTTCCGTAATCCGCAAAATCGTGGAACGAATCTGCAAAACCATGACTAGTCGAAGGGGATCTATGACCAGTCGAGGGACCCCTACGACCGGTCGAACTATCCCTATGACCAGTCGAGTATCCCGGATGACAAAAAATAGGGCTCGCTGGGCTTCGAGTCGAGCAGTGCTCGACTAGTCATGCAGCACCCACGATCAGTCGTGGGTGACTCACAATCGATCGAACAACATATTTTTTTTTTTTTCCGATTTAAGACTTCTTATAACATGTCAGCCCTATTAGCTTCCCAGTTATTCTCCCATTATCACACACACCTTTTATTTGCTGACGACAACATCATTTTTCTTAATGGCAGGATATCATCCATTTGCTCCATACTACAATTTTTCACATCTTATGAATAGGCATCTGGCCAAAAAGTTAACATTCCCAAAAGTCCCATCCTCCTTCCATGGAAAGCCACAGCTTCCAAGGCCTACCAGATTAGCCTTATCACAAGTTATCAGTAAGCTACTCTTCTGTTCTTTTACTTGGGTATTCCACTGATTAAGGGAAGAATCATGATAACTCACATTCTTCCTCTCATTTAAAAAATTGAGAACAAAGTGGCAAGGTGGAAAGAGAAACTCCTCAATCATGCAATTAAACTCATTCTTATCAAACATGTACTCTCCAGCCTTGTGATGCACCTGCTTTCAACTGTTAATATTCCGAGGAAGGCCTATCACCTTATTGAGGATGCCCTCTCTTGTTTGTCTTTTGGGATACAGGGAAGGAAAACAATAACATCATTGGGTCAAATGGTCTAATATATGCTTCCCTCTCTTAGAGGGCAGCCTTGAAGTCAGGTAGATAGTCGATGTCATGCAAGCCTGTCGTTGTAAGATGGCTTGGAAACTTATAGAAGGGAAGTTTCTTTGGCCAAAGCTTCTTGGAGTTAGATACTTCCACAAATTTACAACCCGAAATTGTCTGATGAAATAGGAAGGTTCTAGTCTATGGAAGGACATGCAGAAATCTCTGCCCCACTCCATCCACACTTCTAGATTGCAAATTGGTGAGGGAATTATCAAGTTTTGTACTTAGAACTGGACTAGAGAAGGGCTTCTGACGGGTTCCTCCCTCCATCCCTTATCAGATATTGATTCATTAGTTTTGGTGAAAGAATTTTGGAATGTATTAGGCTCATGGAATCACTCCTTGTTAGATAATCTTCTCTCCCCTTCGGCCATCCAAGTCATTTTAAACAGTGGCATCGCCCCTTCGAATAGAAAAGATCAGTTAATATGGAATCTAACTTCCTCAGGAAAATTCTCCTTCAAGTCAGCTTGGAACTCTATCCGCTCCCACTGTCCCAAGCAGAGGTGGACCCCTTGGGCATGGAAGAAGCTGATTCCCCCCAAGATAGCAATTTTCCAATGGAAAACAATGCATAAAGCAGTTCTGGTCAACTCAACCATTTAGAAACTCGATAATAGCTTGGCATCTAAATGCTCCTATTGTGAGGTGTCTCAGATTTCAGCTCATTGGCACCATTACGACCCCCCATCTTCATCAACTTAGGCTCTTTCCGCCACCCGAACTGATGTTGAAGATCTGAACCACCTTTTCTGCCACGGTGCTACAGCAAAAGAGGTTCGAAGTTTCTTTGCACTCCTCTTCTTCGTCCCCCTCTTTCCAACCCAGTCCATCCAGAACCGCATTCTGCAATAGGCATCTGGTGCGAGCAAATCATCAAGAGGGAAGATCCACCGTGACATGGCTCCCTCCTTCATCATCTAGGAGTTATGGTTGAGCAGAAATGCGACAATATATGAAAATCAAAGAATTATGGCAACACATATTATCTGTAAAATCTCCAAATGGATGAAAGCTATCGGAAACCTCCTACCAGGCCTTAACAGACTCTCTTCTTGTGAAGCCTTCATCTTCCAAACTTTGGGTATTGAGGACGTGACTCCATCTGTAGGTGTTTCAACCCAGATAGTCAAATGGTAGAGACCTAACAAGGGATATCTAAAGATAAATGTTGATGGCTCAGTTAGAGGAAACCTAGGAGTAGGTGGAGGTGGGGCATATGTAGAGACCACCATGGTTCTTTGATCTTTGCCTTCCATAATTACTACGGGCTAGTCATGAGTACTGTAGTTGAAGCTCAAGTAATGGCAGATGGTTTTAAGATTTGCAATAACCTAGGGCTTTCAAACATAGTAATCGAAACTGACTC
Organism: Magnolia kwangsiensis; assembly: GCA_037074715.1. NCBI lineage: Eukaryota > Viridiplantae > Streptophyta > Magnoliopsida > Magnoliales > Magnoliaceae > Magnolia > Magnolia kwangsiensis. The sequence goes on from CM073583.1 coordinate 93,497,501, forward strand.
CCAAGTCATCTTTGAAGCGACATCTAACCCTTTTACCCTAGGTAGCTGGAACATCTGGTATCGGATGGGCTATATCCACAATTTTATTGACCGCCTTAACCTTTGTTTCTCACACACTCCCCACGAAGGCAATTTAGTAGCAGATGCCCTCACCAAAGTTACAAGTGGAGGAAGGCATGACACATTTTACTGTTCCTCAGCCCTCCTCCCTGTCTCGGCTAGGGGTTTCATGGTTTTGGATAAAGCAGGAGTTGGCCTACTTAGGTAGAGTTTCTGCAAGAAAGGCGTGGGATGAATCTTTGCTCAGCCCCCAACTGCCCCCGTTTTAGTCCCTCTTATACCTGTCCCTATTTGTTATTTTAGATTGTTGCTGGAAGTTATGATGATTCTCATTCTCAAATGTCTCTTACTACATCTTCGGCTTCCATCACACTTCAGGCATCTGTAGGTTCTATCAGGCTTATGATGAAGGATTTAACTTGGGTGCATAATCAAAGCTGAAAATCAAGTGCAGGAAACAATCTATCTTCTTCTGCTCAAACGTTCAGACCTAATATTGCAAATTCAGGCTACATTTCTACCTATGGTAGCTAGGTGGTGCAGGGGAAGCAAGCTGAAGTTGTTCTTCTACTCCAACTTTCACTTGTCTTTACCAGCCATGTAGACTAATAGGATATTTTTGTTCGGAGGCATGGCTAATGTGCTGCCCAGTTGAGTTTGTGAATGCTTTGGCTGAGATATAGATGTTGTGGGTGGAAAGCTTTTTTTTTTTATAACCAATAGTGTGGCTGCTGGTTTTGGATATTTTGGCCTTAGGTCTTTGGGTTTTGTAGACTGCGGCTTATGGATATCTTGATGAGGTGTTGTCTATGTTGTCTGCGTGGTTGTAGCTTACAATCCCATTGAAGGGAGGAGTAGGGGCGAGAGGCTGGTTAAAGCTCTTCAGGGTGGGAGCTGGCATGTTGATGTTAGTCTATGGAGGCAATGGATTGCTTGCGTCGATCATGATGGTAAGGCAATTGTCCTTTGTCTAGTGTCCCATTTGCCGATCTTATGGACTAGTTTGTTTGAGTTTGGCTTTCCTTTGTCCAAGGGGACCTATTGAAGAGCGCCAATTATGTTGGGTTTGGTTGTTAAGGTAGTTGTTGTGGTCCTCTTAGTGGCTTTGCTCCCAGTACTCCAAAGTGGGTTGGTTGTATATTGTTGGGATCATGTTGTCTGTTATAGTCCCCATTGTGGCCTAAGGTTCTCATTTAGATGTCCTATAGGTTTTTCTTTTACTTTTTTCTCTTCATTTTGGGCATTGTACAAGGTAGAAAATGATAGGTGGGGGCCCTTTTATTTGTCAGCCCTTGCTTAAATGTCTGATAATGCGGATTGAGTTCAATAAATTCTTGTTTCCAACAAAAAGAAAAAGTTAAATGTGGACTCGATGAGACAGAACTTTGGGCCCTCAGGTGGTGGATACGTGTAGACATGCAAATGGAGACATTATTTTCACCTTCTCAAGTGGGTATGGCATGGGCTCTAATTTTGAAGCTCAAGCTAAGGCATTAGCTAAGGGGCTCGCGTCATGCGTCGCTAGACTATCTTCTCTAATAAATTAGCGGAGAGTGACTCAAAATTAGTGGTGGATATGCTTAACAGAGACAATCCATCCCATTGGAGTTTGTGGTACTGGATTGCCATAAAAAAGTCCCTAAAGAGAGGTTCTCTAGTCAACATTGCATTTGTTCCCAAAGAAGCCAATGGCGTGGTGGATAGCTTGGCCTATTTGGGGAGTGCATCTTAGAATTCTAGGGAATTCCTCGACTTGTCGAGTCTTCTGCCATCCATTCGAGGAACTTTTTCCTGGGACTAAGTAGGTTTGGCCAAGGTTCCCTGGACCAAGTGGGTCTAGACAACCTTAGGAAGGGGATAACCTCTTAGTTAATGGTTCAAGTTGGGTTTGGGTTTATGATAGGTTAGTTGTTGGAGTCGACTTGAATATGTTTCCCCCCTATTTGTAAAGTTCTATTTATGTTTATAATATTCTTTCTTCAGAAGAAAAGTCCTAAAAAATTTAAAGCATAACCATGGATTTAGATTAACAAAGAAAATGAACAATATAACATATAATCAACAAGGAAATATGCAAGAAAATTAAAAAATGTTAAGGAAAAGAATATTAAAAGAATAAAAACATGTGTGGTTGCTATGGGAGGGGCTTTAGCCCTTGTTTATATAGAGGTGAAGAGGGCTTTGTTTGGATTGAAAAAGAAGATAGAGGGAAACAAGGGGAGGGAAGGGGGGAGAGAATGAGGAAGCAAGGGGGACATGCAGGGGTTGTCGTGCACACATGCAGCGTAGTGTATGAGTGTGAAATCTATGTGTGTGTTGTACGTGAGGTGTACATGTGTATAGTGTATGCATTTGAAGTGTGCGTGCAAATGCTTGTGTAGAACATCCAGATGTGAGAGTATAGTGTATGTGTGTTATGTAGAATTTGTGCATTTGTACGTGGGAATATGTATGAGATGATGAACAAATGGACGATATTATAAACCCATCTAAGTGAGTGAATGCACGGACAGTATGATGAATTTAGTGGATGGATAGATGATCTAATGGATGTATGGTCAGTTAAATGAATGAATGAATGTGCAGATAGATAAATGAATGGATGTATGATTAGATGTATGGATGGAGGGATCAATAAATGAATAAATGGATAATAGCTAAATGAATGGTTAGATTTGTTAATTGAATGAATGGATAATAAGGTAATGTATGATTAAGAAAATTGATGGATGGTTGGGATGCCTTGATGTATGCATGGATGGTTTAGATTTCCTATATGTATTTTTTAAAAAAATAAAATTTGACCCTAGTATTTATATATGATGTACAAAAAATTTAAATACTCGTAAGTGGGGCCATAGTTTAATAATCTCAACCATTGATTTATTGTTCCCACTGATGATGGACCACAAACCAGGACCATGGTAGACTCACTATAGAGCTACCTGAACTAAATCTAGAAATTCAAGATGTGGCCTAGAGACAGAGCACCATCCAAGGGTGGCATGTTGAGAAATTCAAGTCAGGAAAGATGGGTGAGAAGAGGGAGATCACTAAGCAGGATGGAGAAAGACAGAGCCTAAAGAACCGGTGGAAAGGAAGAGGGCTACATTTTATTTGTAGGTAACCTCCCTTTCAATTGTACCCAAGCAGATCTACTTGCAATATTCCAAAAATTGAGGAATGTTATCAATGTTTTCATCCCAATCTTCTCGGATTCTAGGCACCAAAGAGGGTATGCATTTATTAGATTCTTATATGAGTTTAAAGGGAGAGTGGCCATGCGTATACTGGATGGGCAGAGGATAGATGGAAAAATTGCTATGGTCAAAGAGGCAAAACCTAGGGCAAGCATGCAAGGTATTCCATCACAAGCGAAGCCATCACCCCTCCAGTAGCTTCATGCGCAACACAGGTCCTATGCAAGGGTGGTCCAAAATGAGGGATGGGGTCAACCGAACTCCAATAGAGTAGGAACACCTAACAGATTCAGGGAAAACATTACCACTATGATAGATCTGAAGGCGGTAGCCACCAGGCTAGAGGAGTTAAAGCTAGGTTTGGTGGGCGTAACAATAGACAATTCAATCTTGTTCCTATGGTAAGTTTCAACTATCAAGACTTCTAGATTCGTAGCATCAGCGATAGATGTGGTGAGACTCTCCCTAGTTAAATTGCTCATCATCCTTAAGACAGAGGAGGAATTTAGGGATTTTAAGGAAGACACCCCGTTACATCTCCAAATGGGACTCAAAGGAGTGTTCCCTTGGTCCCCGAGTAAGGTCGAAATTGGAGAGGGCACTTGGGTGTGATTATTTAGGATACCACCTCATGCCTGGTTAGAGGCAGTTATCCTAGATATGGGAAATTACTTCGGCAAGGTGGTCCAAATAGACACAAGCAAAAGATTTGGTCTCTTCTAGGTGTACGCTAGGGTTTGGATCAATCTCCGCACTGGAATTAACTTGAGGCAGGTCCTAAAGTTGTTGGTCGTGGGAGATATATTCCTAGTTCATGCACAAATTGAAGCAGTTTCATCGATTAGGGAGTTGAACAGGGACCACCAACACAAGCGCAAGTCAGTGGTAGCCATGAAGAGTACGAGAGACTGAGTAGAAAGAAGGTTTGTCCCTCAATCTGAGTTAATAACAAGGTACCCACCACCTACTTGTCGAAATGCAGAAGAGGATAGGTTAGATGACCCTCAATCTGTTTGAGATAATTCTATCTCCACTTCACAGAATGACATCTCAAATTCGGTAATTTGTAGAAGGCTAGCCATTAGTAAAGCTAAGGTGGGCCATTTAGAATATCCCATCATCGCTGAGCAAACATGAAAAAAAATCACCGACTACTAGCGTATTAATTAGGTAGACAGTTACTCAAGGATGATCAGTCTACCTTGGGTTTCCTCAAGAGTGATTTAGTAGAGGATAGGCCTATGGAGTCCCCTGATCAGAGTGGGTCCCCTTAGTTTGAAATGCCAAGGCTAAAATCCCTTGCGGAATAAGATCAGCCTCAGGAGGTCACCAACAAGGCCTCTCCAGTACAATGTACTTCCAAGGGACGAGGCAGTGGTAGAAAAACCCATTAAAGATCCAAGTTTGTGGGTTGTTCTCTCCTAGGACCAAAAGACAATAACGTGAGCAGAGAGGAACCCCACCACTAGATCATAACATCTATGCCTTTCCTTGGGGGAAGGAGGCCCCTCCCCAAGACCTCCATGAGAATAGGAAGGGAAGACAATGGAAGGCTGGAGTTAGCCATGGACCTATCCCCATATTTTGTTCAAGAGTTAAGGAACAAGGGGTCGGTAGAAGCGCAACAACTGGTACAATCTGGAAATCAGAAGGAAAAGAGCTAGCAAATGGCATTAGCCAGAGAAGAGGAACTCCCAGGTATAATGTCTAGCAACCCAACGCTCCATCCCGAGGACCAATTGGAGTGGACGAGCCCAATCCGTATAGAAGAAACCCCAGCTATGATAAGCCAAGGAAGAAGGAATAAGCATTCCTTTTGGAAGGTTTCAGAGAAGACAAAGGAGGGAAAATGGTATAGTATATTGCGAAGGCTGGAGGGGGAGCCTTGCCTAGAGCCTTCACATCTTTGCTCATCTGCCTAATTCCAAAATCCTCAGCGGTGTCAAGCTTCACAGACTATCGACCAATCATCCTTTGCAACTGTATTTACAAAATCTTCTCTAAGATCCTACCATCCAAGTTAAGCAACATGTTGCCTAAGCTTATTTTGGCCGAGCAAGGTGCATTCACTTAGGGCCACTCCATGGCGAAGACCATCTCGCTTGCTAAGGATATGGTCAGAAAAATCAATAGAAAGGTTTGGGGGGGGGGGGAGACATAGTGCTCAAGCTTAATATGGAGAAATCTTATGATAGAGTGGACTGGAAGTTCCTCAAGTTGGTCCTCATCATATTTGGGTTTAGTAATAGGTGGATAAATTTGACGAAAATCTGTTGGGGTAATAACTGGTTTTCTATACTTGTTAACAGAGAAGTGGCAGGCTATTACAAGTCCTCAAGAGGTCTTCTTCAAGGAGACTCATCGTCTCCTAGCCTCTTTATTCTGGCTATGGAAGCCTTAAGTAGGGGATTCAAATTACTGATGGAATGTGGGTCCTATCAGCCCTTCAGACTTCGGCAAGGTTACCCGATGATCTCCCATATACTTTTTGCAAGCGACACTTTCCTCTTTTTAAACGGGGGCACTCATCGATCTAGGCGACAAAACGCTTCCTACACTTCTTCCAAGCAGCATCGTGGCAGTAGATAAATTGCAATAAGAGCTCCTTCCTTTGTTTTGACAAATTACTAGGGGAGAGTGAAAAATATCGAGCGCCTCTTGGAAGTTCCAAGAGAAAGGTCAGGCATCTGCTACCTGGGAGTGCCGAATGCGAGGGAAAGGTTGAAGAAATTTGATTTCCTATTCTTTATGGATAAGATTCAAAACAAGATCAATGAGTGGAATGCAAGATATTTGTCACAAGTGGGGAGAGCCACGTTAATTAGGCACGTTCTGGGAAGTATTCCAGTTCATGTCTTAGCAGCTTCGCAGATCCTTTCGAATATGCTAGATGAGCTAGAAAGGAGGTTATCCAATTTCTTGTCGGGGTGGGCTGACGGAAGAAAGAAACACCATTGGATCAGCTGGAAGAAAGTCTACAAGATGAAAAGTGAGGGGGGTTGGGGATTAGATCATTGAAAGAGGTTATGAAGGCCTTCGAGTTGAAGTTACCATGGGCCTTGAAGTTTGATGACGAAGTTAGTTTATGGGCAGCACTTATGAGAGAAAAGCACCCTCTTGACATGAAGCCAACAACCACGGTTCGGCCTTCGTCCTTGCCCTCCCCTATATGGGAATTACAGCTTCTAGAGCTCCAACTGGTCGGGATTAGGCCCTCTCTACAGGTTAGCTTCAGCCCCTATTCCCCAAGCTATTCTTTCCATGAAGACTTCCCAAGTGTTAGGCAAGGAAGGCCTTCTTCTGCCATCAGCTGCCTATAATTTCCTACCACAACCAATCATTAATTACATATTCCAGCTAAGTTTCTGCATCGTTGATGGTCCATTCTCGGATTTGGCCGTTCTCTAGTTCAAGGAAGTTTTCTATCTCCTCGGCTTGGCGGAAGTGACGAACTGCCCTCCCTCATAAAGCTTGGGCGAAAGGGGTCTGGCACAAGGCCCTTCCCCAAAAATGTCTCTGTTTTCTTGGTGAATCTTTATGGGAGTTGTAGCGGTGGATGAATCTATTCAGGCTAGAGGTATTTTGCTAGCATCAAAATGTGTTTATTGCGCAGGTGATCCTCGGCAAGGCCATGGGACTGAAAGAATCACTCATCAATTTTTGCTCCGCTATTTGGCGAGGTCTCTATGGTCATTCTTTGGTAATAGGTTCGGTATCCACCTGTTGGATACTCAGTCGATTGGTTGTAGGCTAGCTCAGTGGTGGGGTGCAGCGGTGATCAAATCATCCAATCAGGGGCTGCATAAGGTTCTCCCCGCAGTGGTCCTTTGGGACATATGAAAGTGGAGGAATGCGGCCCTATTCGATGGGAGCAAGTTGTCAATTGTAGCAGCAATCACCCAGGTGTTTCGGTGGCTGGCTATGATCAACTATAAGGTCTCTGACGGCCCAACGTTCTATGCTCCTTCTTCAGTTCCGATAACTTCAGATGGCCAGGTTCCTACGGTCAGACAGTTTTCAGGTCCCACGTACAAAGCAGCATCTTCTCGGCATCCATCTCCTGTGGCCAGCTCCTCATCATCCCATCCATTGGTGGTGCATTGGCTAAAGCCCCCTCTAGGTTGGGTGAAGATAAATGTTGATCACTATGCGAAAAATGACGGATTTAGAGATGGTTCTAAACCGTCTCTAAAATTGCTTGGTTTAAGGATGCTTTAGAGACGGCCGAAAACCTTCTTTAAAATTAGGGACGGCTCCTGACCATCCCTAATATTGTCTTTAAATGATGGATATCCAATTACTATTGATTTCATGTGGTGTGGTGCACCTGAGATTTCAGATTTTTATCTGCCTCATTCTTTGGCTCATGATGTAAAATGATATCTTAAAATGGATGGACGGTGCGGATATAACAAATACATCATAGTGGGGCCCACAAAACTTGGTGGACGTTGGTCGGTGCTCTATGGGTCCCACCATGATGTATGTGTTTCATCCATGCCGTCCATCCATTTTTACAAATCATATTAGGGCTTGATACCAAAAATGAGAGGGATATAAATCTCAAGTGGACCACACCACATGAAAACAATACTGATTAGATATCCACCATATAAACCCTCCCAAGGCCCACTGTACTTTTTATTTGACATCCTATCTGTTGATTAGGTTATACAGGCCCAGTTGAAGGGAAAAAAATATCAGATTGATCCATAACTTTATATGGCCCTCGAAAGATTTTAAATGGTCGACTCTCATTCAACACTGTTTCCTATAATGTGGTCCAGTTGAGATTGGGATATACCTCATTTTTTGTCTCACATCATAAAATGAAATGAAAAATAGATGGATAGAAAGGATGAAACACATATATCATGGTGGGGCCCATAGAGCATCGACCATATGACCCATGACCGCTTGGGAACGGATTGACTACTCCCCGACCCGACCAATGACTGGTGGTCGGTGCTCTATGGCCCCCACCATGATGTATGTGTTTCATCCATGCTGTCCATATATTTTTATATATAGTTTTACAATATGAGACAAAAAATGAGATATATGCAAATTTCAACTGGACCACATTACAGGAAACAGTGTTGAATGAGCGTCGACCATTAAAAACATTTTGGTAGCCATAAAAGTTTTAGATCAAGCTGACTTTTGTTTTTTCCCTTCATCTGGTCTTGTATGACCAAATCAACAGATTGGATGTCAAATAAATAGTACAGTGGGCCTTAAGAGGATTTTAATGGTGGATATCCAATCATTATTGTTCTCATGTGGTGTGGACCACCTGAGATTTATATCCCTCTAATTTTTTGCATAGAGCTGTAAAATGATATTTAAAAATGGATGAACGGAATGGATGAAACACATACATCATGGTAGGGCCCACAGAGCACCGTCCAGGGTCTCAACCCAAAATCGGGCGCGCGCTCAAAACAGAGCCACGCGCACCCAATCTTCCCTCGATCTCTTACTCGCCACCCTCCCTCTCTCTCTCTCTCTCTCTCTCTCTCTCTCTCTCTCTCTCTCTCTTACCCCTGCCCCTGCTATCATCTAGGGCTCTCTCTCACCCTCTTCCTCTCCCATGATCTCTCTCCTTCTCAATCTCTGATCTCTCTAGATCTGTCTCTCCTTCTCCCTCTCCCTCTCGATCTCTCTCAATATGCCTCTCCCCCTCTCTCTCTCTCTTGCGATCTGCTTCTCTACCTCCCTCTCTCTATCTGCTTCTCTCTCTCTCTCTCTCTCTCTCTCTCTCTCTCTCTCTATCCGACTCGATTTGTAAGCCTTAACCCGCATCCAGCAGCCGCTAAAACCTACTGCATCTCTGGTCATCAACAGTAATAGAAAGTTGTTGAGCTCCCTCCAGTTGCCAATCTGAAAAGGTGATGTTGCATTTTGATTTTTAGTCTTCATTTTGATTATGAATCTCTATTTGGATGACTGGATCATGGAAAGTTGTTTTGAGGATTTTTGCATGTAAGGTATATGTTGATATGCTTATGACAATATCATTCCAAATTATGTTTATGATCTGATTGGAAGCCCGTGAGGACCCCCACCTGATGCATATGTTTTATCCCCACCGCCCACCTGCTGTATGCAGCTGGGCCACCGTGATGTATTTTTTATCCAGGCCAGCAGGGCCATCCATCTGTGGACGCTGCTGGACTGACGCCCAGTAGCTGCAGGGCCCACTGGGATGTACCTTATCCACACTGATGTAGATCCTTTCATGACGTATGTGTTCTACATCCTCAGCCGTCCATCTGCATAGCCCAGATCAGATGTTTATGGGCTACACCAGCAGCAGCAGAACTGTCCAGAGTGCTGAACTTCTGAACTGTAAGACAACCCAAATATTACCGAAACCTACACCTAATCCTAATCTCAACTCCCTAACCTAAACCTAAACTTAAACTTGAAAACCCAAACCTAAACCCGATCCCGAACCCGAATCTGATTTCCTAAACCTAATCCTTAACCTATTCTCAATTTCCTAAACCTAAACCTAAAACCTAAATGTATTCTCAAATCCCTAAACCTAGACCTACACCTAATCCTAATCTCAACTCCCTAACCCAAACATAAACCTAAACCCGATCCCGAACCCGAATCTGATTTCCTAAACCTAATCCTTAACCTATTCTCAATTCCCTAAACCTAAACCTAAAACCTAAATGTATTCTCAAATTCCTAAACCTAGACCTACACCTAATCCTAATCTCAACTCCCTAACCCAAACATAAACCTAAACTTGAAAAACCCAAACATAAACCTGATCCCGAACCCGAATCCGATTTCCTAAACCTAATCCTTAACCTATTCTCAATTCCCTAAACCTAAACCTAAAACCTAAATGTATTCTAAAATCCCTAAACCGAAACCTACACCTAATCCTAATCTCAACTCCCTAACCTAAACCTAAACTTAAACTTGAAAACCCAAACTTAAACCCGATCTCGAACCCGAATCCGATTTCCTAAACCTAATCCTTAACCTATTCTCAATTCCCTAAACCTAAACCTAAGACCTAAATGTATTCTCAAATCCCTAAACCTATACCTGCACATAATCCTAATCTCAACTCCCTAACCCAAACATAAACCTAAACTTAAAAACCCAAACCTAAACCCGATCCCGAACCCGAATCCGATTTCCTAAACCTAATCCTTAACCTATTCTCAATTCCCTAAACCTAAACCTAAAACCTAAATGTATTCTCAAATTCCTAAAAGAAACCGACACCTAATCCTAATCTCAACTCCCTAACCTAAACCTAAACTTAAACTTGAAAACCCAAACCCAAACCCAATCCCAAACCCGAATCCGATTTCCTAAACCTAAACCTTAACCTATTCTCAATTCCCTAAACTTAAACCTAAAACCTAAATGTATTATCAAATTCCTAAACCAAAACCTACACCTAATCCTAATCTCAACTCCCTAACCTAAACCTAAACTTAAACTTGAAAACCCAAACTTAAACCCGATCTCAAACCCAAATCTGATTTCCTAAACCTAAACCTTAACCTATTCTCAATTCCATAAACCTAAACCTAAGACCTAAATGTATTCTCAAATCCCTAAACCTAGACCTACACCTAATCCAAATCTTAACTCCCTAACCCAAACCTAAACCTAAACTAGAAAACCCAAACCTAGACCCGATCCCGAACCCGAATCCGATTCCCTAAACCTAAACCTTAACCAATTCTCAATTGCCTAAACTTAAACCTAAAACCTAAATGTATTCTCAAATCCCTAAACCTAGACCTATACCTATACCTAATCCTAATCTCAACTCCCTAACCCAAACCTAAACCTAAACTTGAAAACCCAAACCTAAATCCGATCCCAAACCCGAATGTATTCTCAAATCCTTAAATCGAAACCTACTCCTAATCCTAATCTCAACTCCCTAACCTAAACCTAAACCTAAACTTGAAAACCCAAACCTAAACCCGATCCTGAACCCGAATTCGATTTCCTAAACCTAAACCTTAACCTATTCTCAATTCCCTAAACCTAAACCTAAGACCCAAATGTATTCTCAAATTCCTAAACCTAGACCTACACCTAATCCTAATCTCAACTCCCTAACCCAAACCTAAACCTAAACTTGAAAACCCAAACCTAAACCCAATCCCGAAGCCGAATCCGATTTCCTAAACCTAAACCTTAACCTATTCTCAATTCCCTAAACCTAAACCTAAGACCTAAATGTATTCTCAAATCCCTAAACCTAGACCTACACTTAATCCTAATCTCAACTCCCTAACCCAAACCTAAACCTAAACTTGAAAACCCAAATCTAAACCCGATCCCGAACCCGAATCCGATTTCCTAAACCTAAACCTTAACTTATTCTCAATTCCCTAAACCTAAACCTAAGACCTAAATGTATTCTTAAATTCCTAAACTTAGACCTACACCTAATCTTAATCTCAACTCCCTAACGCAAACCTAAACCTAAACTTGAAAACCCAAACCTAAACCCGATCCCAAACCCGAATGTATTCTCAAATCCCTAAACCGAAACCTACAACTAATCCTAATCTCAACTCCCTAATCTAAACCTAAACCTAAACTTGAAAACCCAAACCTAAACCCGATCCTGAACCCGAATCCAATTTCCTAAACCTAAACCTTAACCTATTCTCAATTCCCTAAACCTAAACCTAAAACTTAAATGTATTCTCAAATTCCTAAACCAAAACCTACACCTAATCCTAATCTCAACTCCCTAACCTATACCTAAACCTAAACTTGAAAACCCAAACCTAAACTCGATCCCGAACCCGAACCCGATTTCCTAAACCTAAACCTTAACCTATTCTCAATTCCCTAAACCGTAGCTTGTAACGTAAACCTAAACATTAACCTAAACTAAACTTATAACCTTAACCTAAACTAAAACCTAACTTAAAACCTTAACCTATAACCTATAACCTAAACTTATAACCTATAACCTAACCTTAACCTAAACCTAAACCTTAACCTATAACCTAAAACCTAAACCTAAATGTATTCTCAAATCCCTAAACCTAAACCTACACCTAATCCTAATCTCAACTCCTTAAACCTAAACCTAAACTTGAAAACCCAAACATAAACCAGATCCCGAACCCGAACCCGATTTCCTAAACCTAAACGTTAACCAATTTTCAATTCCCTAAACCTATAGCTTATAACCTAAATCTAAACCTTAACCTAAACCTATAACCTTAACCTAAACCTAAACCAAAACCTATGACCTAAAACCTTAACCTATAACCTATAACCTAAACTTGTAACCTATAACCTAACTTTAACCTAAACCTAAAACCTAAACCTTAAACTATAACCTATAACCTAAACCTAAGCCTAAGCCTAAGCCTAAAACCAAAATGTATTCTCAAATCCCTAAACCTAAACCCTACACCTAATCCTAATCTCAACTCCCTAACCTAAACCTAAACCTAAACTTGAAATCCAAACCTAAACCCAATCCCGAACCCGAACCCGATTTCCTAAATCTAAACCTTAACCTATTCTCAATTCCCTAAACCTATAGCTTATAACCTAAACCTAAACCTTAACCTAAACGTAAACCTAAACCTATAACCTATAACCTAAACCTAAACTTAAAACCTAAATGTATTCTCAAATCCCTAAACATAAACCTGCACCTAATCCTAATCTCGACTCCCTAACCTAAACCTAAACTTGAAAACCCAAACCTAAACCGATCCCGAACCCGAACCCGATTTCCTAAACCTAAACCCTTACGTAATCTTAATTCCCTAAACTTATAGCTTATAACCTAAACCTAAACCTAAACCTAAACCTATAACCTAAACCTAAACCTATAACCTAAACCTAAAACCTAAATGTATTCTCAAATCCTTAAACCTAAACCTACACCTAATCCTAATCTCAACTCCCTAACCTAAACCTAAACCTAAACTTGAAAATCCAAACCTAAACCTGATCCCGAACCCGAACCTGATTTCCTAAACCTAAACGTTTACCTATTCTCAATTCCACATCGTCTGCTAAATCCAATGTTTATTGCATTGGAATGGAATAAAAGATTGGCCTAAACCACCCAAAGACCTTCAAATTCATATGTAGCCCACCTGATTATTGGACTTAATTTTTTGGCCTCACATGATCATCATGGTGAAATGAACCGTTGTATGGGTTGAATGTGATAAACACACCATGAGAGCCTAAAAATGCTTTACCTTGACACTTTCTAGGGGAAAATCAAAAGGAAAAAAAAGGTATTTTGATCAATTGATTCCCCTAAAAGCATATTCTAGTTCTTTGCATAAGTCATTGTTGGTAAAATCTTTCAACCTTGTAATTAATGACATATTTTTTAATTTATTTATTTTATTTTTGTTGAATGCTACAATTTGACTTTTTTTTTTCTTGTGTGCAGGATTTTAATTAATTGTGCCTAAATTGAGGCCTACAAGTACTTCAGCCTTTTGGCGCCACTCGTGCTAGGAGTAGACCACAGAGGATTTGTTATTTATTTATTTATTTATTTTTATTCAAGAAAATTTTCAATTTATTGTTGTAAATATTATTTTTTTTTATTGTGAAGTAATATAAATTTTTTTTAATATTTAGTTTTAATTGTATTGCAACATTTTTTTATGTTTAAAATATTAAAAAATATAGGTTTCAATTAAATTATATCAGTTTCTTTAGTGGCAGGTCTTTCAGCATCAGGGATGGTCTAAGACTGTCCGTTTTAGGTTCATCAGAGACGGCCCAAAAAAGTCCTTAAACAGGATGGTCCAAAACAGTCTTTTTTTTCATCAGAGACGGCTTCTAACCGTCCTTTGCAGGGACGGTCCATGTCCGTCCTTTTATGGTTCATCAGAGACTGCCTATAGGTCTTTTTTGTTGACGGTCATGAATCGTTCTTTTTAGCTTCAAAACAGACATTTATTGTCTACCCTTATGGACGGTCCATGACCGTCTTTCTTTAGAGACGGTCCATGACCGTCTTTCTTTAGAGACGGTTCATGACCGTCCTTTTTTATAGACAGTTTATGGCCGTCCTTTAAGTAATACAATGCCCCAAAATATGATGGCCCTTGCGACGGTCCAAGACCGTCCTTTATGGCCCTTTGGGACGGTTTTCAACCATCCTTTTTTCGCTGTTTTGGAGTAGTGGATGGTTCATCCTTGGGAAACCCAGGTCAATCAGGAGGAGGTGGGATTTGTAGGAATGATAGAGATAATTTTTTGTTTGCTTTCTCGTCTAGATATGGCGTCGGTTCAAATGTGATCGCTGAACTTAGAGCCATTCATGATGGGATGGATTTCTGTCTGCAGAATGGTTTCAACAAGGTGATGGTCGAATTGGACTCCTAGCTAGCAGTAAAGCTCCTGTTGGGTGTAGTTTATCCTAATTGGAAATGGGGATACTAGATTGTTAGGATTAATTAACTTAAGAGTAGGGGCAGTTCCAGTTCATGCATATTTATAAGGAAGGTAATGCGGTAGTAGATGGGATGGCGCATTTGGGTAGTCAGAGTAACTCCCACTTCTTCAGCTTTTGCCTTTAAGATTTTCCATCGATTGTCAGAGGGAGCCTTTTCCTGGACAAGGTCGGCCTGGGTGCGTTAAGGGATCGGTCTAGGGTGGCTCGAGGGATGTTTGTGTGTAGTTTTTTTTCTTATGGTTCTCCTTTTTGGGAGCAATGATAGGTATGCCCAAACATTTTTCCTGGGCATTCCCAAATGTATATCCTGAGGCTTGTGAAATGAAATCAGGGCTTGACGCCCTTTTTTTTTTTTTTTTTTTTAAAGGAGAGAGTACAGTGACTGGTAAGCTGAGGGGACCGGAGTCTGTGGGATGATAACTGGATTGGATTGGGTCCCCTGGAATTTCAGGCTGATGAGACTATCCCAATTGACCTCTGCTCATTGAAAGTGAGAGACCTGATAAGGAAGGAAGGGTCGCTTCCTCTGTCCTCGGTCTTTTCGTATTTCCCGCAACAAGTGGTGAACTTCATCTTTTAGGGTGTTTTTGCGACCTCTGAGTAAAAGGACGAGTGCTTCTGGCCCCTTGACTGGTCAGGTCAGTTCACGGTGAAATCGTCTTGAGGCCTTTGCAGAACAAGTAACCCGTAAAGGAGTTGAGCGAGGGGGTGTGGCAAGGGAAGCTCCACCCAAGATTGTCATTTTTGTGTGGAGTTTGCGGTAAGAAACTATAATGATGGAGGAAAGGGTCCAAGCCAAAGGGATTAGGTTGGCTTCAAGGTGGGTCTGTTGCGAGGAGGACCACACCCAGAGGCTTGCGATGGAGTCTTTAGAACATCTTTTCCTTTAAGGAGCTTTAGCAGTTAAAATCTAAAGCCACTTTGGAGCTATCTTTGGAATCCCCCCTTTGTAAGCCCATACAGTGGAAGCTAGGATGAACCAATGGTGGCTTGTAGCATCCTTTGTAGGCAGCAACTCCTCCCTGAGCAGGCTCGTCTCCAGCCTGATCCTCAGGGAAATCTGGCAGACCAAAAATTCCATCAAGTATGATGGAAAAGCCAAATCCGCTACAATCTCACCTACTCGGGTTAAGTGGTGGTTGAATACGCTGACTAACGGCGAGCAATTGGCTAGCATTAGTAAAACGGGTAGTGGCTTGTATCTGAGGAGGTTGGGGACGATGTACCAGCCATCATAAAAAATGCAGATCGAGGTAGTGAGATGGTCCAAGCCGCCAGTGGACCGAGCAAAGCTGAACTTAGTTGGATCAGCTCGTGGGAATCCAAGTCTCTTAGGAGGATGCGGGATCTACAGAGGAGCTGAGGAAAACCTCATTTTTTCTCTCTCGGTGGGGTATAAGATGGGAACAAGTAACGAAGCTAAGTTGTGTGCCGTTTGGAACGAGCTCAATATTTGCCTGATTCAAGGGCCAACCAAGCTAGAGGTGGAGTCACACTCAAAGTTTGTGGTGGATCTACTCAACGGGAAGGCTCAACCAACTTGGATCTGGAGACAATGGTTAAAGTGGATTGGTAAATTGAAGCAAAGAGGGCGATTCTTCTTTCACCATATCCCGAGAGAAGGGAATGTCATAGCGGACAACTTGGCCCGTCGTGGTAGTGAGTGGCAGAGAAATTCTATTTTTAGGCTTACCTCCAACCTCCCGCATCAGATTCGAGGGCTGATTTTGCTAAACAAAGTAGGGCTGGGGACCATTAGAAAAACCAGTAGGGGCTCCAATTGTTCATTCGTGTCTTAGGTAGGGTTTTTGTTAAGCGAATATGTTCGGCTGCCCCTAGTTTATTGTCGACAGGGGAAGCCTGAAAATCTGTCCAGGTCATGTATAGCTTATACATGAAATGAAAAAAAAAAAAAAAAAAACCAGTTCCATGGCCCAAAAGTCTCTGAAACTAAAAGATCTTATCCACCAACATTAAGACCATTTCAATGGACCCAATGCATGGATCCAAGCTCATGACTCAACAAGCAAAATCAAATTCAATGAAAAGAGCAATACCAATGAAAGATAATGATGAAAAAATAAATTGGTCTCATGTTCTCTCTTTTTATTGCACATATGCGTTCAATGTAAAGGACAGTACTGGCCCAAAAATACTTAGACTTAAAACAAAAGTCTTAACACAAAATTCAAATCGTAGTACAACATTCTGTCTATAAATAGTAAAACATGTAGATACTTTGAAATGCAATACGTATCTTACTTATGCATTTAAGGACTTTAGAAAGTCTTATCTACTATGGATCTTTAATATCCTCTTGAAATTGGACTTTTTAAAATTAGTCATGCTTAATATCTTTTTCAACTTGTTAAATGTGTAGAGTTTTAAAGGCTTGAAAATAGCAATAACCTAATTACCCAACATGTAATACTCAATCTGCATATCTTCATTCTTCACAAGATCTCAAATGAAGTGATAACAAATAGCAATGCACTTGTTACGCCCATTAAAGACAAGATCTTCGTTATAAATATCATCAAAATATTGTTACAAAAATTGCCATGAGACCATCTTAAGGATAATGCATCTCCCTAAGCATTAGACAAACGGCTCGACTTCATGTACATGGTGCCGCTATAATGTACTCAGCTTAGATCAATGAGAGAGACAACACATCTTATTTCTTTAAAGATCATGTGAACGCACTTCTTTCAAAAAGAACATATAATCCCAGTGCTCTTTCCATTATTTATATCATGGGCTCCTAACTACTATCTATGACCAAAGAAAGCTTAAATATTTAAACGTAAATAAATAATATTGTGATTGAATGAACTTTTTAAGTAAAGTTCTTTTTCCTACTTATAGATGAATTTAACTAAGAAACTTCTTCTAAGAACTAAATAAGCCCACACTATAAATAAAGAATGGACTTGTAGCTAGCAATTATCTAAGGCTTCAAATCAACTACTTAAAGTGTGTAGGACCCAGTAAACCGTCTGAAAGTGCCCTTGCTAGTGCCCTGGTTTGTCAATTAGCGTGTGTGTTGAGTCAGTCGGACTGTAGAGCCTTATAGGAAGATCAATTCAAGCGTTTGCCTCAGCCTGATGTGTGGAAGCTCACCATAGGTATCTCTGCCTCACATCTCATGTCCCAAAACACCAAGTGAATAAAACCCTTAAAACAAGTTAGACATCATAGGGTTTTTTAGTGAGAAAACTTTTTCAAAAAAATCAAAACATCTTTAAGTTTTTTTGCCTTATTAATCATATCGATACACGTGTCGATATAATCGACCTGTGCTGTTGATGTCCTCGATGACAAATCGATTCTATAGGAATGAGGACAAATGTGTCCAACAACCACATATATATCTGGATGGAATTATCGATGTATCGATATACCTATCGATACTATCGATATTTGAATCTCAAGTCAATCGAAGGTGACTCGATAATATCGATAGGCAGATCTTCGACACCCCTGTTTTTACTTAGAAAATTCATATATGCTTCGATATATCAAAGCCAACCTTGATACTATCGGAGTTCAAATCTCGATCATATCGGCAGGTTCTCGATGATATTGGTCATGGGCACGGAGTTATTTAGCAACATTTTTCATGTGATTTTTCAATTCTGATCAGGGGTCACTCGATAAAATTGATATTCAAATATCCATGGTATCAAGGCCGGATTGATTACATCAAGAATTGACATAAACTGTCCAACAAGCGCACTGATAAAATCCTTGGATTTATCGATGCATCGACACGACCTTCAATATCATTAGCATTCAAATTTCGATGATATCGAGTATCCCCCGATCATATCTAATGACATGAAAATTTTCAAGCAAGTCTCTCTCATTTTCAAATGTCGAAGAATCTAAACTGGTATCGATAATATCAAAGTTTGAAATCCGATAACATCGACATTAGTCTCGATTCTCTCGACTAACTGGCTAAAGGTTTTCAATAACGTATGACATTGAGTTTGTGTTATCGCGCAGATCATCGATACAATCGAGAGTATACGGTCGATGATATCGAACTCCGTCATAAATGTGACCATTTTGTATCCGTTAGAACCTTTTTCCTATTTAAAGAAAGCTTGGCTTTAGTTGTTGGAAGAGAAAGAAGAGAGTGTTTTTGAGTGTTTAACCTTAGATCATTTATCCAAAGCCCTTTCTCTCATGAGAGTTCATCCTCCAATCCACCCTCATAATTGATATTCAATAGAGTGGATTGGGGAATGAACTTCCGCATTCAAAGATCCTCCAGCTACTACCTTAATGGTAAATCATTAAGCTGGGATGCCTGAAATGTATAGATGATTGGAATCGCTCTATCTTCCTAATAGGAAAATATTTTGAGAGTAAGATTCCATCATAACCTTAACCCAACCTGTCACCATATATTGGTACATCATTTGTGTTGCGGATCAAGGGAGCAGAAGATTCTTCATCAACAAGGAGGAGATCTTTGTCAACGTGCTGAATGAGACTCATCCACTTATCTGTAAGTATCTAGAGTCCAGAGGACCCTTTAATCATTCCTTTGTAGGATTGGGTTTAAGGTATTTTTTACCCTTGGAAGTCCTAAAGGAGGCCTTCGGCAGGAGTGTACGTGGTAGGTGCGTTATGTGAACCCTTACTCTGTGAAGAGCATAAACATCTGGTTAAAGGTGAACCAGTCAAAACCTTAGGTTTGAGGTGAACCACTTTGAAACCTTGGGTTAGAGGTAAACCGCATAAAACATCCGTTAGGGTCTTATGGAAGATCTTTGGCCAGTGTGCCTAAAAGTGGGTGCGATGTGTTAACCCTTGCTTGTGAGACCATAAATAGTCAGCCTCAGTGTAGGTTGTAAAGGTTGAAGGTGAACCTGATTGAAAACCTTATGTTAAAGGTGAACCACTGTGAAACCTCCTTAGTGAAATCTAGTACACTCAAGGGTTGAGTGCGGTTACTAGGAGTGGAGTAGACAAGTAGTCAAACCACAATAAAAATGACTGTGTTTGCTATTTCTATTTTTTTATGTGTGTCATATCTATCTATCTGATCACATCCCACACACATACACAGTCATATCCATCATAAACTAGATTATATACTATTTTTTCTTGAATAGTTTGTGGTTGAATCCTCTTCCAGGCTTGAAAACTAGTAGAGTCACATTTGAGTAATCTTAATAATTGCATATTTATAGAATTAGTGTAATGAAATTTTAAATATACTGTAAAACTTTAAAAAGTCCTATTCACCCCCCTCTAAGACATATTGGCATATTCCTGCTTCAACTCAAGCGGTCTTCACCACTATTTCATTGTCTTTTATGCCCTTCCTCAAATTTTAACCAATTTTCACGAGCGTGTTATTTTTTAGATGTCTTAAGTCTATCCAGAAATAGGGTTTATCCATGTCATCGATAGACCATTCGATGCCATCGAGAGTTGTTTGATGTAATTAAGCAGTGCTTGATGCCATCAAGAATTTTTGGATTTCCTCTGTTGGTTGTTAGACATATTGGTGTCATTTTTTGATGGCATCGAGGAGTGGACAATAACATCGAAGTCAAAGTTCAATGTCGTCGAAGCTGGGTCGATGCAATTGAAGGAATCTGCAATTCTATGTATTGTCTCTGGATAGTTTTGGCATTAGTTTGATACCATCAAAGTGGTTTTGATATCATCGAAGCTTAAGTGTCGATAACATCGACGAGTGTTCCATGACATCAAACGGTACCGAAACTGTGGAATGGGTTTTCCATTTCGTTTGGATTAACTCTTCCCAGGGCTAGATATATGGGTGTAAATGGGATTGAGAGGTATTACTAGGGTTTCAAATTCGTCTAGTGAGTTCTTAAGGCTGTACCAAGGGTTTAATTTGAGGTTTTTTGAATCGGGTAAGCTCTCATCTCTTGTAATTTCTGCTTTTCGTAATGATCATCAGTCACTTTGTGTTGTGATTTTTTTCCGCAAGGGTTTTTTCATGTTAAAATTGTTGTGTTCTTTTCGTACTTGATTGGTGTAATTGGTTTACATCTCTTGATTCACCTTTGTGTGCTTCTACGGTCTCCCAACAAGTGGTATCATAGCTAACATTGGGGCGCAGACTTGAATCTGAAAGTGAGTAACAATGATTACTGTTGATGTAGAAATCTGGTTAGCCTTCCCTAGACCTTTGTGTACCTACACAAGAGACGGACAAAGGATATCCTGGATAGTGCAGGGGACCCTCCAATGCCTAAGTTAGGTAAGGAATCTGGGTCTGGTCAAGTAAGGGATTTTGGGGTAGAGATTTTGCGTATCTTTCACTATTGGAGGTGCTCCTAGTTATATATAGGTGAGGAGAGGCAGTGGTGTAGGAGAGACATCCCTATTTAGCAGGGATATGTTGTAGTAGGATTCAAACATACATAAGTCATGAAGATCTTTCCAGATTCTTGGCTGGGATCTCAGGTAAATCTGTATTGCAGTCAAATTCCTATATCTTCAGTTGTGGTTTCAGATAGACACAGTTGGGATCCGGTCAAAAGTAACAGAAGGTAGATTGTGTCGACCTGGGAGTTGCGCCGATTTGGAATAATTATGGCATCCTATGTCCTTTGGCGAGTAGTTGAGCTTATTTCGGTACCGGATAGATCAGTGGATCTCCCGACTTGATAACAAAATATTGAACTCGACCTCATCTCTTGATCGATCTGGGAATCATTGGATCTCCCGACGTGCCGACAAGATACCGAGCTTGACCTCATTTCTTTCTTGGTATAGGGTCAGAGGTTGGATTTTTAGTCGTATCCGTTATCATTCAATCTGGTGAAATGTATGGAGTCCCAACCTTCAATCTGGTGAAATGCACGGTCCCAACCTAACTTTTTCTTATTAGTCGGTCTATTTTTCCTATAACATAGAGTAGTACTTTACTTTTCTTATTCTTTAGGTGCCCACGAAAGGTGAAAATCATTATTTGAACAGTGCAAAAGATTATCTAAATTAAAAACTTACATCAATGGAAACAACGTAAAACTGCTTCCAACATAGCTGACTTCACAATGTGGCTCACCTGAGTTATTTTATTAGATTGATTTTTATATCTTCTCTTCATCTTGATAAGTTAGACGAAATATAACAAGTAGGATGAAAAATACATGTGCACATGGTGGCCCAGATATAAACTTACGGTCAGTATCCCATTCCCACTGTTCCAGGTGGTTTGGCCCATCTTGAGTCATAGGTCTAGCTGATTTTTACCAAACCTTAATATCCAGTATAAAACCTGATGGCCGGAGTGGATGTTACATTTAAAACATGCTAAGCCTCACATAGATGGTGTTACAGAGGACTAACTTATCTCCGCCCCTGGTATTTTCGCTCTTCTCACTCCAAATGTTTCTTCCTTTTCTCTCCGTTCATTTACGTGCGTGGCACGTGGATGCCCGTATAGTTGTAAAGATAGACATAAATTAGCCTTCATTCGTGAAAGGGACCGCAAAATTCAAAATGAAAATGTCATTATGCAGGCCACTGCACATGTGGGGGTTATGAAAGGGCTGTTATAATTGTGGCGGAGAATAGAAAATGAAACCACGGCGGTGGTGCACCGTAAGCCAAAATTTGTAATGATCGGACAGATCTGACCACCGAATAGCTGTGAGAGATTCGGATTGCATAATGGTGGGTATTGTTTGCTATTGGAAAATCCTTGTGAGCCCCACCATGATGTATGTTCTATATCCACACCGTCCATCCATTTTTTTCAGCTCATTTTAGTGCATGGGACTAAAAATATGGCAGATCTAAATCTCAGGTGGACCGCAATACAAGAAAAAGTGGTGATTGAACGCCCACCATTAAAACATCCTATAGTTATAAAAGTTTTGGATCAAGATGATGTGTGTGCTTTAAATTCATCCAGGTCCGTGTGACTTGATCAACAGATTGGATGGAAAGTAAACATTAAAGTGTACCCTATGAAGTTTTTAACGGTGGGCATCCAATCAGTACTGTCTCCTTCGTTGTGGTCCTCATGAGATTTGGATCTGCCTTATTTTTGGGCTTGCTGTCTAAAATGAGCTGGAAAAATGGATGGACGTAAGGGATGAAGTATATATCATGGAGGGACCACAGATCTTTTCCGGTACGCAATCCGAGTCCGACGCGTACTGCACAATATGGCTTCTCAGATTTTAAATAAGAAATGCCTAGCCCTATTCACGCAAGAAGATACGAACAGGCTATTTTGCACATGTGTGGGGGTCTGGTTCACAGAGTAGGTGGTGGCCAAAACGAAGATTCATCGGCCCAAATAACCAAGAACGTTCACTCCTCATCAGATGGGCCACACTCGAACATTGATTACAGACATAACCCGTCATTTCTCTAACTAGACCATCATTAGGAAAGAGAATGTTCATAGTGGGACCCACTTGATGAATAGTCAGGATATTTAATCCTCGTCGTCTGTTGCAACATGTGCTGCGAATCACACCTCTTCAACCTAACTCGCGCGAATCTCTCTAACATTTCTTTTCCAGTTTTTTCCCTGTCGGTGTATGATCCGTACAATAATTTTTTTGCGGACCGGAATCGTCTACCTCAACTGTTTTAAGCAGTGCCTGAAACACCCAAGCTCTGTGGCGTCCACCACGTTGTGCATATAAAATCCACTACGTCCATCAGGTGAGAACCATTATTCGGACCGTACAAACATGAGATAATTCCGACTAAAAACTCATATGGAACACACTAATGTGTCCAATGTAAAATTGCCTGCAAAACCGTTAAGTTCAGATGGCGAGGCCTCCTATGGTTGATTTGTTATTTTATCCTCATCTTGGTGAGTTACACCTGATTAACGGTCTTGATTAAAGCCACATACCATGGTAGCCCACAAAACTATGGCTGGGATCCCATCCTCATTTTTCCATGTGGTGTGACCCGTCTGAGTTGTGGATATAAGATGAGAATAGATAGGAAACGGATTGGCTACTCCCCCCGCCACCGGCCCGGAGGCTGATGGTATTGGTCGGTGCTCTGTGAGCCCCACTATGATGTATGTGTTTCATTCATTTCGTTTATTCATTTTTATAGATCATTTTAGGGCTTTATACAAAAAATGAAATGAGTATAAATCTCAAGTGAACCACACCACAGAAAACCAATAGTGGTTAGATATCCACCATTAAAATCCTCCTACTGTTTATTTGACATCCAATCATACAAACCTAGATGAAGGAAAACGACAAAACTCATCTTGATGCAAAACTTTTATGGCCCTCAAAAAGTTTTTAATGGTCTACGCTCAATCAACACTGTTTCCTATAATGTGGTCCGCTTGAGATCAGGATATACCTTATTTTTTTTCTCATACTATAAAATGATATGAAAAAATACATCAACGCCGTGGATGAAACGCATACATCATGTTGGGGGCCACAGAGTACCGACCATCAGCCATTGGCTGGTGGCAGGGGAGTAGCCAATCCGTTTCCGAATAGATACCGGTTTACGGAGTGGATTTTATATTTCCAACATGGTGGACCCACAGACTTGATGTTTTGCCCACTGCCTGAGGCTGAGGCTGATATTTAAAGTTTGGAGTTTGTACGGGGAATCGTGGAAAGAGGAGCATGGGAACTACATGGAAATGCGCATGGGGATTGGACCACAAAAAGGCGAACTTAGAGCTGGAAAACACGAGCTTTGCCAATCCAACACGTCGTGTGAAATAAAGTTCATGCATACGCCACACACACGCCATAATGACATGTAGGTCCAAGATCCAATCCATTCGTCAAAACGGAACCACTACATACAGATTGAGCGACTCATCAGGTGGGCCATATTTTTCAAAACAAATGTACTGCTCTAAAAAACTGGAGTGAAGTTTTCTAACCCATCTACCTGTTCCCTGAATCAGATTTTATTTTTAAAAAACATTGCTGAAGGTTGAACAAAACTGATGAATGGATTAGATCTCGCACGTTTGTATCACGCTACACATGTGTGACGTGTACACAACCTCTTGTGCACACCGGGCCTGCCTACCCAAGCTTCCCAAACACCATGCATAGAAAGAATTGAAACCGTATTCGGCTTGGAATTTCCATCCCAAGGGCACCGGGAATCTCCTGCATGGAATGGAGGGTCTGTGTACTACTCCCAAGCGGCTATCCCAAGCGGCTATGATCCCATGCAACCACTTGTACATTTTCAACTTACAACGTTCAGCCCAATTGGGCTCATATGTGACCATGATGGACCATTGGATAGGAAGGGTTCATCGTAGATTGCACATGGCCCGAATATCAACCTAATTGAATGGTCACTGCCGTTGAAATAAGTTCCTGAAAAATCGACTGTTATATGATTTTTACTCCTGTCCGTATTGCATTCTACTAAAGAGACGCCGCACGTGCAACGCACCTAAAAGGAGAGGAAGAGAGAAAACGGGCACTACTCAGGCCTAATTAATTGCATGAGGTGGTGTATGGAGGGCCTGACTTGGTCTAACCAATCACTATATGAGACGAATATGCATGAGATCCAGTCCATCCATCAAATGCCTATGTCTCACTTTCACAGTGAGTCCTGAAATTCAGTAAAATGGTAAGATTTAAACGGGCCCGATCATAGAAAGTATAAAATCATGACTAAAACCTCTAAATTGACGTAATTTGGCTAATGTAAGAAGATGTTGTAAAAATATTGATTTTATAAAAATATTTTAAATAAAAAAAATTATATATAATATAATATATAAAAAGTGTTTGGAACATATCTTTTTGTAGGTTTTTGGGAATAGTCCCACATTGGAAAAAGAGAAGAAGAAAAAATGGTTTAAATGATAATGGTGGAGTACCAGAATATTTGCTTACCTAGTCCGTGGACTATGGGACTTGCGTGTTCTGGAACACCGCGCACGTGCTCGGGCTCGGGCACGGGCACGGGCATGGGCTCGGTGCGAGGGCGTAGGCATGTGAGGCAGTGTGGCTGTAGAAGCGCTAGTGGCGCACTTCGCACGTGCTCATCGTGTCGCAGAGGGTCACTCCCTTCGCGAACCGGAGCGAGATGTGTGCGAGTCGCTGTGCGACTAACTGGCTAAGGTAGATGGCTGGGTGAAGGAAAACTAGAAGACTAAGAGAGAGGTCCTCTAGTAAATATAGAGAGGCTGAAAAGATCTGTTGCAGCAGAAACTGTAACAGCTGTGCCATTAGTGCAGGGCCCAGCTGTAACTGCTGCATGGCTAGCCCAACAGCTAGAAAACGGCTAGCAGCTCTCTCACAACAATCAGCATGCAGCAGCTTTATGGCCCATGCACAACAGTCAGAAAACGGCCATAAAACGACTAGTTTTCTCTAACAGCCAGAAAACAGTCATGGGATTTATTTCCCTAGACCATAACTCCCAGCTACCATAGCCTATAAAAGGAGGACCTGGTTGGGTTTCCAAACCATCTCACAACCCAATCCAGTACCATCATACGAATTTGAGACAGCTCACTACTCTCTCTATACTCCAGTAATTCCAGCAAGATAGCAACGGCTAAACCCTTTGTAAGAAGAACAGACCAACGGTGTGGTCTAGAACGGTTCAACAGAACCAGTAGCTGAAGACTTGACCAGTGCAGTGGTCTAAAACATTTTCTTCTTCTTTTCTTTCTTTTGGGATTTTTCCATTCATTGTATTTCTGCCAGACTTTGTAACAGAGTTTCATTAGTGGGCCTTCGTGTTTGCTGAACGCAGATGCACATCAGGCTCGTCGCATCCTAGAAGCTATTTGCCTATAACCTATCAGCATACTCAACTTACCTGAGTAGGGGAAAATAACGCTTTAAGGACAGCATTTCAGACGTGCTTCAGCCTGTCCAATTTTTTATAGCATTTGCGATTTTTGGTTTCCACATTATACAGAAATTATATTAATCTATATAAAATTTTCAACAATCTTAAAGCGTTATTTATTAAAATGGAAGCCGACAGCGTTTCATCCATCGAGATGATGAATCAGGACTTGATACGTCTTGATCGGTTCGATGGAACCAATTTTACAAGATGACAAGACAAGCTGAAATTTCTCCTGATGGCACTGAAGATCTACTACATACTAGATTCAAATCTGCAAGTGCTACCTGAAGCAACCGACAACGACACACCTGAACAGGTGTCTGCACGCGTCAAACGAGCCGAAGACGAACTCTTGTGTCGTGGACACATTTTGAACGCTCTCTCCGACCGCCTGTACAATCTGTACCAACAGACATCATCAGCAAAGGAGATCTGGGCCGCACTGGAGTTCAAGCACAAGGCTGAAGAAGAAGGGACCAACAAATTTCTCATCGCCAGGTATTTTGACTTCAGCATAGTAGATAATAAACCATTGCTGCCCCAAATACAAGAACTGCAGCTAATAGTTAACAAAATCAAATCGATAAAAATTGATCTTCCTGAATCATTCCAAGTCGGGGCTATAATCGCTAAATTGCCACCGATGTGAAAAAACTATAGAAAGAAGTTGCTGCATAAAATTGAGGACTACACACTGGAACAAATTCAGAAACACCTAAGCATTGAGAAAGAATCCCGTAACCGCGACAAAAAGAATGATAACGGGAATGCCTCGTCCAAGGTACATGCAGTAGAAAATACCAATAACAAAAATTCCGAGAAGGACAATTTCCTTAAACCCAATAAAGGAAAATTCAAGAAAAACGCACAAAAGAAGAATGAAAAATTCAAAGGCCCATGCCATGTCTGTGGAAAAACCGGGCACTATGCTCGAGTGTGCCGATATAGCAAATCTAAAAAAGAGGCAAGTGCAGTAGAAGAAGGCGATATCGTAGCTATGATCACTGAGGTGAATACCATCTAAGGCAAAGTTCCAGGCTGGTGGTATGATACTGCCGCTACAGTACATGTGTGCTATGACAACTCAGCCTTCAAAACCTATGAGGAATTGACCGATGGTCAAGAAGTCCAAATGGGTAATGAAGTCCGATTCAAGGTCGTCGGCAAAGGAACTGTAGAACTAATATTCACTTCTGGGAAGAAAGTGATTCTGATTAATGTACTGCACGTCCTAGACATGAGCCGAAAGTTAGTTTCTGGGGATTTTCTGGGAAAACCAGGAATAAGGGTAGTGTACGAGTCAGGAAAACTGATTCTGTCCAAGAATGAGAATTTTGTTGGAAAGGGATATGCTTGTAACGGGATGGTTAAGTTTTCTCTGAATGAAAGTAGCACTTCTGCGTATATGGTTGAATCTGCTGGACTGTGGCATGATAGACTAGCCCATATAGGGTATAGTACCTTAAAGTTCATGGCTAAGAATAGTTTAATCTCATACACAGATAATGAAACTGATAAATGTGAAGTGTGCATACGATCCAAAATGACGAAAAAGCCTTTTCCAAGTGTTGAAAGATCATCTCAAATTTTGGATCTTGTGCACAGTGATATCTGTGAGTTAAACGGCATTCTTACTCGTGGAGGTAAACGGTACTTCATAACCTTTATAGATGATTGCACTAAATATGTGTATGTTTATCTATTAAAGAGCAAAGATGAAGCATTGAACATGTTTAAGATATATAAAGCAAAAGTAGAGAATCAACTAAGTAAGAAGATAAAAATTCTCCATAGCGATAGAGGAGGAGAATACTTCTCGAATGAATTTGATAACTTCTGTGAAGAACATGGACTGGTACATCAATGTACAGCTCCATACACACCTCAACAAAACGGAATAGCTAAAAGGAAGAATAGAACATTAGTAGAAATGGTCAACTCAATGCTAATAAGAGCAAAGTTGCCACTAAATCTATGGGGTGAGGCACTGCTTGCAACATGCCATATAATAAACAGAATTCTGTCTAAAAAATATAAAATATCTCCATATGAAATATGGAGAGGTAAAAAATCTAACCTATGATATCTTAAAGTGTAGGGGTGTCTTGCATACTACAGAACCCCTGATCCAAAAAGAACTAAGTTAGGACCAGCACTATTAAGTGCGCCTTCGTAGGGTATGCACAAAATAGTAAGGCTTATAGACTTCTAAACATGGAGTCTAATACAATTATAGAATCAAGAGACGTTGAATTCTTTGAGAACTCACTATCCTTTGAGTTAAAGGATAATGAAATCCAAACTCTTAATAGAGAACCAGATAGCACAGCTCCACATATAGTGGAAGCTCCTATTGAACCCCGTAGGAGTCAAAGAACAAGAATAGAGAAGAGTCTTGGAGATTACTATATAGACTCATAACGTATCATTTTCCATCTGGTAGAAGCAGATAGAGAAAATGTTATAAGACAAATACCTATAGTAATGATTATAGAAGATGATCCTAAAACATATAAGGAAGTTGTATCCTCTAGAGACTTAGCTTTTTGGAAAGAAGCTATAAATGATGAAATGGAATCCATAATATCAAATCAAACATGGGAACTATTAAACTTACCTCCAGGTTCTAGACCCATAGGTTGTAAGTGGGTATTTAGGAAGAAATATCTCACTGATGGGACTATCCAAACCTTTAAAGCTCGACTAGTAGCTAAGGGTTTTAGATAAAAAGAAGGGATAGACTACTTTGATACATACTCACCTGTAGCTAGGATAACATCCATTAGGATATTATTTGCGCTAGCTTCCATACATCATCTTCACATCCACCAAATGGATGTAAAGACTGTATTCCTGAATGGTGACCTCAATGAGGAGGTATACATGGAACAACCTGAAGGTTTCGTTCTACCAGGAAATGAAAACAAAATATGTAGATTAGTCAAATCATTATATGGATTAAAACAAGCACCTAAACAATGACATGAGAAGTTTGATTTCAAAATACTATCTCATAGTTTTGTGCATAATGTAGCTGACAAATGCATATATTCTAAAGTATATGGTAATTATATCGTTATTATCTGTCTGTATGTTGATGACATGTTAATAATAAGTAATAAAATGGAAAGTGTAACTGAAACAAAGAAGTTTCTTTCTTCCGTATTTAAAATGAAGGATCTTGGATAAGTCGATACCATCCTAGGTTATACAGTTAAAAAAAAATTGTGGGGGTTATGCTTTGTGTTAATCTCATTATATTAAGAAGATACTAAATAAGTTTAACTATCTAAATATAAAGAAAACAAAAACTCCATTTGATCCAAGTATCAAACTAAAAGAAAATACTGGAAGAACTGTTGCACAATTAGAATATGCGAGTGCTATAGGAAGTCTTATGTATGTTATGCAATGCACTAGACCTGATATCGCATATGCTGTGAGTAAACTTAGTAAGTTTACTAGTAACCCCAGTAATGAACACTGGAATGCAATTAGTAGAGTCCTTGGTTACTTAAAAGCAACCAAAGACTTAAGACTATTTTATTTAGAGTTTCCTATCGTATTGGAAGGATATACCGATGCGAGCTGGATATCGAGTGCTGGGGATAACAAGTCTACTACAGGGTATGTATTCACCCTAGGAGGTGCTGCTGTATCTTGGGGATCCAAGAAACAGACTTGCATAACGCACTCAACTATGAAGTATGAATTTATAGCCCTGGCTGCAACAGGCAAAGAGGCTGAGTGGCTAAGGGATCTTCTATTAGAAATTCTTTTTTGTGTAAAGCCTATATCGACTATATCACTATATTGTGATAGTGAAGCCACATTAGCTAGAGCCTATAGCGGCACTTATAATGATAAGTCTAGACATATTAGTCTTCGACATGATTATGTCAGACAATTGATTCAAGATGGAATCATTACTATTTCATATGTGAAAACAAGCAATAACCTGGCAAATCCTTTCACTAAACCTCTACCCAGAGAGGTAGTAAAGGCTACTTCTAGAGGGATAAGGTTGAAACTCTTCAACCAAAGTTCTACCAGTGATGGTAAGTTAGAAAATCTCTAATCTTGGGTTTAATGGGTAAGAACAAGTCACTGATATGTAAAAAGTTTTCAGCACTAAATTATATAACCTCATCCATAATAGATAAGTGCTGAGCGTTACGAAAGAGGGTTGAGACTTAGAACTCTTAAAGAAATCCAGTCTTTAGGACAAGTGTCTTATAGTAACGGAGACACTGGAAGGATTTCACCTATATAAACGTAGAGATGGTGCCGTCTCTCATGAGAGTTAGGAGTTTTCTCTCGGGATTGTTCACGAATTAGGATAAGCACATGGCCATTAATTGTGCTAAGCAAGATTGTGTGAACTGTAAAAACACATAGCGAATATGTGTGTGGTTTCTTCGACTCTGTTATCTACGAATAACTGGTTTAAAGCTGCGGCTACCAGTCATTTCGATAGAATTTTGAGATACTTATACTAAGGGAAGATTAAAATTGAAAGATATCTTTCTTTATGCATATAAGCTGATTATTCTGGCAGAAATGTTTAACCAAAAAAAAAAATATTTTATAAAAATCAAGTGGGAGATTGTTGTAAAAATATTGATTTTATAAAAATATTTTAAATAAAAAAATTTATATATAATATAATATATAAAAAGTGTTTGGAAAATACCTTTTTGTAGGTTTTTGGAAATAATCTCACATTGAAAAAAGAGAAGAAGAAAAAATGGTTTAAATGATAATGGTGGAGTACTATAATATTTTCTTACCTAATTCGTGGACTATAGGACTTGCGTGTTTCAGTGCGAAGCACTGGAACACCGCGCACGCGCTCGGGCTCGGGCACGGGCACGAGCATGGGCACGCGCACGAGCACGCACTCGGGCTCGGGCACGGGCACGAGCACGGGCACGGGCTCGGGCTCGGTCTCGGTCATGAGCTCGATGCAAGGGTATGGGCATGTGAGGTAGTGTGGCTGCAGAGGCGCTAGTGGCACACTTTGCACTTCGCACGTGCGCATCGTGTCACAGAGGGTCACTCCCTTCGTGAACCGGAGTGAGACGTGTGCGAGTCACTGTGCGACTAACTGGCTAAGGCAGATGGCTGGGTGAAGGAAAACTAGAGGACTGAGAGAAAGGTCCTCCAGTAAATATAGAGAGGCTGAAAAGAGTTGTTGCAGCAGAAACTGTAACAGCTGTGCCATTAGTGCAGGGCCCAGCTGTAACTGCTGCATGGCTAGCCCAACAGCTAGAAAACGGCTAGCAGCTGTCTCACAACAGTTAGCATGCACTAGCTTTATGGCCCATGCACAACAGTCAGAAAATGGTCATAAAACGGCTAGTTTTCTCCAACAGCCAGAAAACAGTCATGGGATTTATTTTCCTAGACCATAACCCCCAGCCACCATAGCCTATAAAAGGAGGACCTGGTTAGGTTTCCAAACCATCTCACAACTCAATCTAGCACCACTATACGAATTTGAGACAGCTCACTACTCCTCTCTCTATACTCCAGTAATTCCAGCAAGATAGCAACGGTTAAACCCTTTGTAAGAAGAACAGACCAACGGTGTGATCTAGAACGGTTTAACAGAACCAGTAGCTGAAGACTTGACCAGTGCAGTGGTCTAAAATATTTTTTTCTTCTTTTCTTTCTTTTGAAATTTTTCCATTCATTGTATTTCTGCCAGACTGTGTAACAGAGTTCCATTTGTGGGCCTTCGTGTTTGCTGAATGCAGACCCACATTAGGCTCGTCGTATCCTAGAAGCTATTTGCTTGTAACCTATCAGCATACTCAACTTACCTGAGTAGGGGCAAATTATGCTTTAAGGACAGCGTTTCAGACGTGCTTCAGCCTGTCCAAATTTTTATAGCATTTGCGATTTTCGGTTTCCACATTATACAAAAATTATATTAATCTATATAAATTTTCCAACAGAAGATGGTGGGTATCTGTACTGATAATAGCTCATTTTCTTATTCTAAAAAAGTAATCTATTATTTTTTAAATAGTCCGTTTGATAAAACTCTAAATTTTTAGAGCTTATTTTATATGAATTAAAAAGAAATTTAATATTAAAAAAACTCTTAAAAATAAGTGACCGAGATGTCACTATTTCTTTCAGAACTTAGCTTAAGAAATACATGTTCTTTATTAATTTTTTGACAAATTTATACTTAAACTTTTTAAATAATTTCCATCTCACCGCTTCTCTCCTCTTTGAAATATTTCTAAAGTGGACTCACATGGTTAGCAATCCATATTGAAGGTGGGGCTCTACATTAAGGTGGGCTCCCATTATGCACAATCACATCGAATGTGGGCCCCTCATGATGAATGCCCTACATCAAAGTGTGGTCCCACATTGATGGACGACCCACATCAAAGGTGGGACCACCTGATAGAATGTCGACATCAAAGGTGGGCCCATATGATGAACGATCCATATTGAAGGTTAGGCTCCACATGACGGATGGTCCGCAACAAAGGTGGAACCCATGTGATGGATGGAGAACATCAAAGGTGTGTCCCACATAATGGATTGACAACATTAAAATGTGGCCCCACATGATGGGCAGTCTATAAAAAAGGTGGGACACACATGATGGATGGTGGACATCAAAGGTGGGCTTGCAAGATGAATGGCCCATATTGAAGGTGCCCCTACATGATGAATGGTCCACATCAAGGTGAGCCTATATAATGCACAATTCACATCAAAGGTGGGCCCCACATGATGGATGACCGCATCAAGTGTGGTCCAGCTGATGGACCATGCACATTAAGTGAGCCCCACTTGATGGATAATTCACATTAAAGGTGAGCGTACATGATGGATGATTGACATCAAAAGTGGGCCCACATGATGAACGAT
This sequence comes from Magnolia kwangsiensis, assembly GCA_037074715.1. Lineage (NCBI taxonomy): Eukaryota > Viridiplantae > Streptophyta > Magnoliopsida > Magnoliales > Magnoliaceae > Magnolia > Magnolia kwangsiensis. The sequence goes on from CM073583.1 coordinate 93,530,957, forward strand.
ACATATTGAAGGGGGGCCACATAATGAATGGTCCACATTAAGGTAGCCCACATAATGGATGAAGTGAGCCACACATGATGGATGGCCCACATCAAAGTGTGGCCCCTTGTTATGGACAGTTCACATTAAGTGGGCCCCACTTAATGAACAATCCACATCCAAGGTCTTGCATGATGGACGGCTCATATCCAAAGTGGCCTAACATGATGGAGATCCACATAGAAGGTCCGCCCCATATGATGAAGGTTGGACATCAAATGTGGGCCTTACATGATGGACAACCCACTTCAAAGGTGAGGCCCACACAATGGACACATAAAATGTCAATTCCACTTGGTGGATAGTAGAAATCGAGGGCCCCACATAAAAGGCAATTAGCATTGATGATGGGTCATACATGATGGATGACATACATCAAGGTGGTCCCTACATAATAGATGGTCCATGTCAAAGGTCAACCCCTAATGATGAATGGTCCACATCCAATACACGCCTCGCATGATGGACAACGCACTTTGAAAGTTTGGCTGACATAGTCAATGATCTGAAATTGCACAGAAGCTTCGGGAGTGTAGAATTATGGCTAAGTCATAGGGGGATGAATAGGATCACTTAAAATTATTTACCAATTAATTCAATTAAGTAGGTCTAAGATTATAGACCATAAAGATACAATTGGATATGCAAGGTAGTATATGACGTAAGATAGAGATATCAAGTGTGTGTGTGTGTGTGTGTGTGTGTGTGTGTGTGTTTGTTTGTACTAAACTAAACACCTAGCTTACAATCTATTCATGCATTCATATACAATGAAAGAATCAAATCACAAGTATAAATAAAAATGCATACTCATCAGCAATCATAAACACAATAATGTATAGTGGTTCGGCTAAATCCCCACTCCACTCTCGAATGATGAACTCAAACTCGAGTTTTCCATATTTCACTATGAAAGATGAGTTATCGATGTCCTAGAGGGAGGGGTGAATATAACTATACTAATTTTAAATATAATGAAATTGCAGTGGAACTGCTAGTACTAAAGTATGAAATATGACTAAGTGTCCTCGAAGGGGGTGAATAAGACTTTTTTAAAAATTGTTACCTTTCAATAACAACCTATGCTTAACTTTTCAAAACAAGGAAGTAAGGCAAAGTAACTCTATGGCTTCCAAGCCAATAGAGGGTTCAATTCACATAGGCTTATACAAGATTCGTATGTAAAATCAAAGCATATAAGGATAGTGTGCATTGTGTGTGGGATGTGACTTCTATCAATACTTATACGTTAAGTAAATCATGCATCATTGTGAACATATGATGAACATAAGCATAATTGGATAAATGTACTCAAAACAATCCCAAACACAATTATGTATAGTGGTTTAGCTACTTGCCTACTCCATTCTTGACGGACGCACTCCCTCCTAGAGTATACCGGATTTTACCATCCAATGATTTTAAACCAGGTTAAACATAAACCTTCACGACCTACAAAATGTTAAGCTAGGACGCTTACACAAGGTTCCTAAATGCCTAACAAGGCGACACGTCTTACTTAAGGACACAATACTGAGAGCCTACACAAGGCAACCTAAGCGTACACGAGGCATAACATACACAACATGTCCTACATAAGGACACAACGTATTCTCTCATCAGAGGCCTATAACTAGGACTTAGTGAGTTTGACACTCAAACTCTGAATCTCAATCCTACACAAAGAAAGGGCTTCAGACACATTAGACTCTAAATACTTACAAAGTAAGTTGGTGAGTCTCTCTCTCGCACAACATGAAGATCTTCGATGATGACGAAGAATATTTAACTCCTTTAAAACACAACCTACTGATGATGCTTTCGCGAAGGATCTGAGGTTGTGAGGTTTAGGGTTTTTTATCTTCTCTATTTAAATGATAAGATTTAAATTAATAAAGAAGATTCCCATGAGCTAGGCATTCAGAAGTTCCAAGGATAGTATGATTAGTTAGAAACTTCATGAATTCTAGAGTTCATGATTCAATCCAAGCATATAAGATAAGAGTTGATGCTTAAGCAAAGGATTGAATGATGAACTCTAATGGGAAAGAGAGAGTGAGTAATAGGGTAGGCAGATCTTATAATAACAGGCTCAAACTCTATTGGATTCTATCTAATTTTACCAAGAGCAACACTAGTGGATTTATAGAGTGAAAATCTCAATGGTAAAAAAACAGGTAGAATTTTGTAATCGTCGATGCCATCGATGGGTGTTCGATGTTATCGAAATTTGAATTTCAATACCATCGAAGCACCTTCGATTTCATCAACTCTCTACTCAATATATTCATTTGAGAGTAGAATAGATTCTGCGAGTTTTTAATCAAGTATCTTTTGAATAGATCGACGTACACTTCGATCCATCGAGGGACACTCGATTCCATCAAGATTTTTCTTTGAAATAACACATAGGTTGCTGAACAGTTTTGTCACATGTTCGATTGAATCGAATATCCCTTCGATCTATCAAAATTTTAAATTTCGATGATATCAAATTACTTTCGATTAGCTCGAAGAAAATAGATTTTCTTTAAAAAGCTTGCTAGACAAAACTGAGTAAGTTCCAATTCTATCAAATAGACTTCGATTTTATTGATAAATTACTTTCAATAACATCGAGGAGGCTTCGATGTCATCGAGGAGCACTTAGAGTATTTTTTATTTCTTTGGAAGAATTTCAAGGACCAAGTAATCGAAGGCTATTCGATGTCATCGAAGTGTGAACTTCGATGATATCAAAAGGTAATCGATGCAATTGATATTTTCAACATTTCATTCATTTCATTGCTAGGCAAAATGAGCTTGTCTTTCGATAACATCAAACGATGTTATGGAATCAAAGATTTCTTTGATTGCAGTTCGATGCACTCGATCAGGACTTGTGATTTTTCAAATTTAGCTTCTTTCTTTCATTTATACTCTTGGTGTATTATATACCAACTCTACCAAAATATGTTTTAATTCATTTTAAGGGTGAGTTGGGATTATATGGGATCCTATACCTACCAGGGTTTGTTGTGGGATGATGAGGCTATGGCTGACAGGTTTAAGATTGATCACAGCCTTCATCTTTTGTTGAGGCTTGGTCTTGATGTCTTCTTCCAAGAGCTCACTTGGACCGACTGACTTAACACTTACGTATATTGACAAACAAGGGCACTTTCATATAAAATGCAGAAATAATAATCTCAATCACACAATGTATTAAAATTTTGATTTCAAATAATTCGTAGGACAACCTTCACCTATTATTTTAGGCAGGACAACCTTATTTCACGACGTTCTTGAAATCAAATTTCAAAACAAAAAGAGATAGAGAATCAAATAAAATAATCGCCACAAATGCACAAGGAGTTATAATGGTTTGGTGTTTTAACACACACCAACTCCACTACTAAAATTACTACCCTTATAATTTTATATTTCTACTATATCAAGGTTTTCACAGGTTCACCTTAACAACTTTTACAATTCATGTGATTTTCACGGGCTTACCACAATAAAACCCCCTTTTGTGATTTTCATGAGCTTACCACAAAACAACCCTCTTTGTGAATTTCATGGACTAACTACAAATCAACCCACTTTGTGATTTCCACGAGCTTACCACAAATCAACCTAGATGAGATTTTCGGGCCATCTCAATCAAAACTTAAATAAAATAAAATAATAATAGTACTTATCTTCAGATGTCAATTTGAAGATGTAATTGAGGCTTTGAGTAACGATCTTCTTCCTTGAGATTCGATGAAGGAATGTGCTGATGCAGAAATCTGGGTAGCCTTCCTTGGACCTTCGAGTACCTGCAAAAAGAGCGGACAAAGGAGACCTTGGCTGCAAAAGGGGATCCTTCGATGCCTAAGTCAGGTAGGGGATCTAGGTCTGGTTGTGAGTAGGGTTTTAGGCTTAAGATGGTGCTTACCGTTCACCATTGGGGATGCGCCTATTTATAGATGAGAGAAAGTGGTGGAACAAAAGACAATCTCCCTGTTTGGTAGATGGGTATTGTAGATAGATTTGGATCCTGTACATGTCATGAGGATCTTCCGAGATCTTCGACTAAGATCTCAGGCAGATCCGTGTTGCAGTCATCTTCCTATATCTTCGTCGAGTTCCTTTTCACATCTGGCAAATCAATGGAAATTTTTACTTGTTGTCGAGGTTGTCAAAACGTGAGACCAATCTCATTTCTTGCTCGGTCTAGATCTAGAAGTTGAGCCTTTAGTTATATTAATTGTTGACCGACCTGGCAAAGTACACGGGGTCTCGACTTGACCTTATCTTATTAGTCGATCCATTTTTCTCATAATAGTAAGCCCCCTAATTTTAGGCGCACATAGTAGGCTTAAGAATTAGGTCAGTCTTGGTCAGGTTGGGCTATCTTGTGCCTAAGGCGTCGAGTCTATTTATCATTAATGACAGATAAGGCGGTGTGCATGGGAATCAAAGCGTATCTGTAATCATGACATGCTACGCTCTAAGTGGCGTATTGAATGGATGTTTAGCTGTATTGAAAATAAGATTTAAGTGGACCATGTGGTATCTTAATAAGCATAGAGATAGATGTATGGTTGATTTTATGAATAGGTTACCAATTGTGAGATATGGGGTGTTAGATTTATAGTTTTATGTATGGATACATGGATGATTTTTTCCTCTTTTAAAAATTATAAGTTTGCCACCAAAATACATATATGGCTTGTGGACCTCTAAAACTTGTTAAAATCATGTTCAAATGTAAGAAGTACTCCAATAAATTTATACAGAGAAATGTGAGAATCATCACAGTAATTTTTGTTTAATTTTTTAGTAGCCCAATTGGTGGATCTAGGTAGAATATACGGTTGGATGATAAAATATATGTGAAATAATTAAATGATTAAGAGTCTAATTCTTTATACAAATTAATATACCATTACTTTCATGGTCAGATAGGTGCAACATGAGTTTTTAGTTCATCATATTAGTAAATCATCGGATAAACGGCTTAAATGGTTAAACTACAATCCTGAAAATGCATGAATGAGTGAGAGACCACATATCCTACATGGCTGGGTTTAATATATGTTCCATTGTTAGATTTAAGTCGGTTAATGAATGAATGATTAGTCTTAAGTGTATGAATAAAGAGAGTTCACGTATACATATACATATATACACCAAAACCATATAAATATCAATCAATAGTACACACTAAATAAATTGATTCTGCATATCAATGGTCACAACTTTCACACTTTATGCATGCGTGTATGCATGAATGTGTGAATAAATGGAAGGATTATACATGAATGCTTAGATGGATGCAAATGTGCATGTATGCAGATGCAAACATGTGCACCAAAATCTCAAGTCATTACATTTTACCCCCCTTATAAGTATTTTGTCCTCAAAATTCAAATACACCCAATGTGTAAATGGGAGAGGATACTCCTCTTGATTAATGGTGTGTTTAAGTGTCTGTTTAGTTCCATATGTTGTAGGGTTTACGTGGGTGCAAAAGTGTATAAATCATTATAGGAATTGGGGTTATTACAACATCAAGAGGCATCGGGGGTATGTCGATCATGCATTCAAACTCTATAAGGAGAGTTGTGATTTCAGAAGAATTATGGGAAAGAAGGGCTTCAACATTAATCGTATTCTCAGAATTGATGATATGGACATCAGCGATCTTAAGAACATCAGTCGTTGGTTAGCACTATTGCAATGATTGCACCACAATAATTTGTTTGTCAATGGTTGATAGCTCCTGAGCAACTAAAAGGGAAAGGCATAGTTAGTCAACATGAAAGAAAAGAATATATATATATATATATATATATATATATATATATATATATATATATATATATAGGTAAGTAATTTCCACCTAAATCAGAACGAATGGTGTATGGGATGGATTGTTTGTCCATAGCCTGAGGATTTTTTTATAATCATCACCAACACTCGCCTCGAAATAGGGAATTGTGGCAAATTGGGATAATAGGGAGTAAGGTATTTTTCATCAAAATGGATATCAGAATTATTTAATCTTTCATTGTCCTTCCACCATTTATTACATCATTTATTACAATGAACTTCATGTTGACGTTTCAAGCCTTCCTCAATTTCTTTTGAATAATCGACAATGAAGAGACTTGTCTAGTACTTTGTAATGCCCCGACTTTTCAGGACCTGAGTATACGACCCGTTTTCCAAAAACTCGAGTGTTAACTTATAAAAAGCCAAAGTCCACATATATATTTTTTTCTTTCATTAAAGTAAGCAGGTGAGTGTAGTATAGACAAATCAAACGAAATGAGAAATTTACATTTATATTTAGAATGCGCAAAAGGTTGCCCATAATGACTTATACAAATAAATGTCTCAAACTTACAATTACAAAGTGAAATGATATTACATGTAAATAAAGAAATTTATAACAAAATTGGAACTGTAAAATCTTGTAGCAACTCTTGACAATACAATCATGTATCTTCAACAGTGGTATTCTACTCCTCATCAAGCTAAACCTGAAAATCAATTAAGCCACCTGTATGACCTGTACGGTTGTATATTTGATGTATGAGTGGCCAACTCAGTGTGAATTCTCCTCAAGATTACACACCACCACATTAGGTATGCATAGTTATAAAGAAAAACATACAAAATAATACATGATGCAGGTCTTATTAGACGCATGGATGCGTAAATGTAGTCATCACCCCAAGGATACTCATCCGTACGGACAGTGGGCTTGTCACCCATGCAATCATCGACCCGGAAAAGACATTCAGATGGTCTATGCCCCGGAAAAAACATCCAGTCAGATAAATATGTACATCACGTACGATAGCAACAGATGCTGGTCTATGCCATGTTTGCATGATTAGCCAACCCGTTATTAGTCCAATTTCTACTATCTAATTTAAATAAGCTCAAAGGTCACTACAGGTGCTTGTCACCAGCGTACGCCGATAGCTCAGGCATAAGTCTCATACCACTATCCCCGGCTCATGAGACTACCATCTTAGGATGCTTAATGGAAACCCATCAACTAGTGGTCGATCATATTACTGCATATGGAGCTTACCATCACATGGTTGCACTATGTAAAACATTAAACCCGTTTAGGACAAGTACCAAAACAAAACCACATAGGGCGAGTATCAAAAATATGTCACATAGGGCTGAAATCAAAGCCATGCGATAAAGACAATTCTTCCATTGAACACAACAACCCTAAATGTTAGGCCAACATCATTAATCAATTTAAACCACCACTAAATAATCACTAAGTAGAAGGTCCATTACAATCATATTCAATCAAGTTACATCCCAAGTATGGGTGTACATTTATAAGTGAGGGTTTTTCACTAATGTACCAGTTTAAATACCAGAAGCAATCCATAAGTAATCCACTCCCATGAATTAAATATACAGGATAAATATTAAGCATGTGATGTAGCAACTCAATTCCAACAATTAACACATGTGGATATAGAATGGAGATATCATTTATAAATTAAAATAAAACTATAACTTAAGCTAATAGGAAAATGGAAAGCTTAAGGGGGAAGAATCATCACCTTAAGGGTTGATTGTCCTCCAACAGGTTGAAAACTTTGTAGCTCTTGATTGTTAGCCTTGGTAAGCTAGCTCGGAGGTGTAATGGTCCAGCCCTAGTAAGATAGATCAGTTTCCTTAAAGATTGACTGACATAACCTACATTTTAGATAGCCCTAGGGTCACTTATATCTGGAAGAATATGGATCCTTTGATTACATTAAGCAAAAACTTGTGGCTGTTACAATCAATTAGGCGATGGGATTGCAGAATTCACTGGACTGTGCATTACCTAATTAAGATGGGTCAGCTGCCATCCCAATAGCAGAGGTGGGCTACTTTCCTAGATCTTTGAAGTAGGTTGTGGGATCATGTGGACAATGCTTTGCATTACAACCCCATAATCAAACAATGGGATAGTGGACCACACATTAGATTGAGTATTTTTCCCCCACTTGATAATTCAATTTCAACTTTCCTAATAAAATCACAACCGTGAAAATTTAATATGGGTAATGGTCTGGGGTGAATAATACCATCCCTCCAAGATCAGAAAACTGGTGGGAGACGGGGCGCATTGAGTTTGGTTCAGGCCCCAGTAGTGTGGCTGGGTCCAGTTTGGATCCGGACCATAGTCGTGCGGCTGGGCTTGGCCAAAACCACGGCCCAAGTTATGGCCAGATCTTAGCCCAATTTAAATGGTTGAGCTTCGCCCATATCGCAGTTGGACTTCAACCTAGGCCTCAGCCCAGATCAGTTACTGGGCCTCAATACAAAACTACGGCCCAACAATAATTATGGTATGGCCCACAGAGATTAAAAGTGAGGCCCATTTGCCTGTGCAGGGTGCGGCCCATTTGAAAGGCCATTTCCATCACCGATTCATGGCTGACTAAAGGCTATTTTGAGCTTGGTTTCACTCCAACCACGACCCAACAGAGGCTTGTATTTCAACTCAAATTGGGGCTTGGTTGAGGCTTGATTCCAGTTCAATATCAAGGCCAGTTGGGGTCTGATTCCAGTTCCTCAAATGGCCCATTCACAGGACTACTTTCCACCCATAGCATGGCCCGATCTCTGTGCGTTTTATGGCCAACAGGAGGTCCGATTGAGGGCCACTTTTTCAGCATTTTTACGGACTGTCTAGGTGTCATTTGTGGCTCGACAGAGAGACACCTGAAGGACATCCCTCAATTCAATTTCGAGGCTCTTGACGTGGCTCGACTTCCTGGCAGGATGAAGACGGAAGGATAGGGAGATGGGCATTACCTAGTTTGGATCGAATGGGTCCTGAGTTGCGAACTCAATTGAACTTGATCCGGAGCGTAGCAATGCACATGCACCCAACCTCACCCCTCACTCTTTCTTAGGTTGTGGTGTAACAGGCCCAAGATGACCCAACTCGGTCCGATCTAAACGGGCTGAGTTGGTGCAGTGCAGCACGAGTCCACCCGTTCCTCTCTTTCTCTATCTTTTCTTTCTTTCCCTTCTCTCTCTCACTCCCTCAGCTCTTGTCGCAAATCCTGAGGAAATGGAGCTATTTTTTATAGGCGTGTGGTCACCCTAGTAGCTACAACGAATGGTTGGGATTGGTGCGGTCCTACACGCTCCCCCTCTCATTTTTTTCTTTTCATGGGGGTAATCTGATTATGGTATGATTTTCATAGTGTCATGGCCAACTGATCGAGCATCTCTGATTGATAGATGGGGCCCACACAATCATGGTGGGTTCTCTAGTTTAACCGGGAAGATGATGTTGCCTCTAATGGCGTTCTCATAATGGTCAGTTAAAACGGCCATCCAATCCATCTAGATGGATCAGATGGGGCATGACATCAGTGTGGGACACTAATTTACATCACGTTTCCTCCACAATGTAATAGCACGTGAGATATTCCACCGCGAAGTCTTTCTCGAGCGGAGCGTGATTTTCTCATGACAGACAACTAGGGTCGTTGTAACCCTGGATCAGACGTCTAGGATTAGCTGGATGAAGCCTAAAAATGGTCTAATTCACTCCAGCTCAAGTTTCCCAAATGGGAAAGCTCCCGACCACCTTTCTCGGTCAGCAGGATGATGCTCCACCTTTTTTGACACTTGAAAGAAAGGCTTGGATTCGCACCCGAGGGACGGCTGAGATGGGAAGGAAGGAATGCACACAGATCGCCTTCGTGGCAAGGAGAAACGAAAGGAAATCCATTTTCAGAAGTCTCTAACCATGCGCACTCCACTTGTGCCATTCATTGTGTTCATGCACACATGCATAGGCACGTACAGATGACATGGTCAGGGTCAAACGGAAGTCCTATACTTGATGGATGGTCCGGATTGTCTCTAGCTGGCCCACGTAGGTCTCCATGGTATGATTTAGGTGCGGCAGGAAGCACAAACTCCATTGTATGTTGGTCCTCTTTGGATTGTTATCGTTTGTGTGATCGGGCCCGTACTCTTGTAAAATCCATGAGGTTTGGGTCTCTTGTGGCCCCTCAACCAGATGGACGAGTCAGATCATGGCGCTGACCATGATGGCGGGCCATGAGCTGAGCATACGGACGGTGTCCATTATGAAAGTCCCATAGGTATGAACTAAAAATAGAGAGGGGTTCCTCCCATTTTTGGAAATCGTCGAGTCAAAGGTACTTGACTAGATTTTCTAGTCCAGTGCACCATGGGTGCACGTACCCTACGTGCACAGGCACTATAGTGTGGGGTCCACATGACAGTTTGTCCTAATCCGTTCCATCCATTTGCTTCTAGGAATCCATGTAGGGCCCTTGGCTCTTTATCATGCAGGTCTAAAGCCTAGGTGGGGCCCATGACTTGATTTGAGTCATCTTGGTGGATCTCCGTCAAGCCGATGGTCGAATCACCCCGAAATTGAACGTCAACGGCTAAGAGGGTCTAATGGCTGTTTGTATATCTTTTGTAATGATTTTCTAACTAGATATTAACATTAATACTAATGTTATTATTATTACTTTAGTATAAATATATACATCATTATTTATTTCCCTTTATTACTATACTTATTACTGTTGTTATTATTATTATTATTATATTACTATCATTATTTTCTAAGGTGTTTATCATGGTTTGCATTTTGATTAACGTCTTTTATTTATTGAAGGGCTTAATAGGAAGGATTTAAATTTGTAAGTGAGCCATGTTTTCTAAATACGTAGGTTACTTTACGATCTATGGAGATTTGACGGTCAGATCATTACAAAGTATGATCAGTGGTGATTCATAGGGTTCTTGGCCTAGTTTAAGTGAAACTCATTGAAGAATTTAGTAATCAAGTGGCCTTGGAGACTACTCATAGGGAAATCAATGGTGATCATGATGATTTGAACCCTTAAGTCCTATCTAAGAGGACTAGCTAGTGGGCTGATCAAGACTTTCCATGATCTACAATGAATATTTTGGATGGTCGATCTTTCGATTGAACAGGCGTATAATCTAAACCTATGATAGCTCTTACAATCATACAGTTGACATAAGTCGAACAATTTGTGGATCGTGTGGTCCAAGGCTTGTGATAACTAATGTGGAATTCAATTGTCTAGCAAGGTTATTAAAATCCTAAATTAGGGTTATCTGATGACCCGCTAATCTCTCTTGAAAATGGACGGCTTAATTTGTGTTTTTACTATATTAGGTTTACATCCTAACACCCGAGTACTAAAAGTATGGGGTGTTACATACTTCATTTTGAAATATTTTTTAAAGGAAGATACGACCTTGGTTGTAATGCCCCAAATTTTTACGGCCATAGTTTATACTCGTGCCCGAGAAAACTGGGCATTAATAATTACATGAATTGGATACTTTAAAAATTGTAGCATTTTTTTTAAAAAAATCATATCCAGTTATATTCATGAAGGTAACCATTGACAATAATAAAATCGACTGTATTTATTATTTCATTAAAGTAAAAGAATTCAACAAATTATTAAATGCTCTCTCAATGGGAGCTTATTACATTATCGAGTTTACAACAAAAATATAAAACTATCTTTTTATTCTTTTTTTATAATCTTTCATAGGAAAATGGTCCTCTAAGTCTTCAATCTGTACATCACCTGCATCATCTGTACAGTTGGAGAGGGGCAATGTCATACTCATAGTGATGGTTATCCTTTAAGATTACCAATAATTCAAGAGATTCATAAAAGTAATGTAAGGATTTTGATACATCACGTACTCCACTATTATAAGAGGTATCATATGCGCAACCAATACATATATGAATGTATGCCTAGCAAAGTATGTGTGACTCATCATACGTAGTGATCATCACAATGTGGAATATAATTCATAAAAAACCCAACTCACCCTGCATCCCATAACTATGAAGATTCGCCGGTGTGCCTAATGTTAACATGAATTTATGTGAACATCTCAAAGTGACATAACAACGCAGTTGGGAGATTTATATAATACGATGTATTCATGGAGTGACTATTTACGACATCCAATCTTGAAAAATGATGTAACACACATGACAATTTACTTACATCGATTGTACACCATACCAACCAACTCATGAAATTACGTGTTGACTAAGAGGCCCACTACCCGTTCTGCATTACGTTCACAATAAATATTTAAATCACTAGTTGTTATGCCTCTAACACATCACTTGCATTGATAGAGAGATAGTTCAAATTATGAGAGTTTTAGAATTCAAAGACACATGCTCAAGCCATAAAGTTAAATAGCACACGGTTAGTAAAATAAAGAAGAGAGTAACAATGGCTAACTCAACAGAGAGGAGAGTAGTAATGGCCAACTCAACAAAAGAAGAGTAATAATGGCTAACTTAATAAAGAAGAGAATGACAATGGTCAACTCAACAAAGAGGAGAGTAATAAGGGCTAACTCAACAAAATTTGTAAAGGCAAGGGCAAGGCTTGTATCCATCGCCCCACATAAAAATAATGAAGATTACTCGTAATCAACATCATACCATAATTTCCAAAGGATGAATAACTAATGATGGTAAAACAAATAATTGCAAGGAAGATTTATAGTAACATGAAAGCATGTAAAGGCAAGACAAATTACATCAACTTAAATTAATGTAAGCTTAAATGAATCCTTCACCTCTTGAATTCAATCATACTCTACGTTGCTATATTTGAATAGATGTATTGTGGTACCCAATTCTAGCACAATTAACACAATTCTTATTGTTAGATCATCACATTATATGAATTATATGGTTAATATCAAAACTTTAGGTTAAGGTTTAGTATCAATGCAGACATAGGTTTGCATTAATTAATAAATAAATTAGAAATCATATAAATAACTGACCTCATTAAATAATTTTCATCCTGATAGTTCGAGTTCAATGACACTCTGATGAGTCGACTCAGTTTGACTCAATATGGAGCAATTCCATAAATAGTGTTTTAAATTTGGAGTTTAATGGAATCCAACATCAACTGAGGATCATCAGAAAATAATCTAGAAATTAACTCACCTTTAAGCAATGTTGGACTTAGCTAGACCCATGCCAAGACTCGGTGAATTGTTGAGCGACGCTTAAGCAATGCTCTCTCTCTCTCTCTCTCTCTCTCTCTCTCTCTCTCTCTCTCTCTCTCTCTCTCTCTCTTGTTTCGGTGCTGCTTTCTTCTTCTCAATTTTTCTTTCTTTCTTTCTTTCTTTGTAAGTGTCGGATGGTCACCGGTGAAGGGTTCTCTTATAGAAGTTTTGGCTAAATCTATTGTGAGAAGAGAATTCGGGTTCCATTGAAAAAGAGGTTTATGCTCGGCATGATTGCATATGCCAGTTGTTGGTAGTCATTTGATTTGAACATTGATATAAATCAATGGTTCATCTCCTCTTAGAATTTCAAGGAGTTGAAAGTATTCAGGTGGGCCAATAGATGTATGGTTGCTATCTACAAATGATGCTACCTACAAGGATCATCATTTAACGTCTTCCCGAGGAAGACGACCTCTGCTCCCATGGCAAAAACCTCCCCAGCCCAAATCTCATCGAGCTAGTTCTTCTAAGTGGGTTGGATTTTCCATACAGAGCTTGAGGAGTTCTAAAATTGAAGCTCCAGATTGCTTCTTTGGTGGTCCGAGCGAAGATGCGTAATTTCCAATTCGTCGCGCAATTTCACATTTGAACCCGAATTCTTCGACAATCCCAGCGACATGAGGATTCAATAAATGTTCGAGTGCTTTGGGTTGGAGTCGGATTCTCCCTCAATGGGGATTGAATGGCTAAGATTTACTAGAGTTATCGAATCTGAGAGTTTTGGTGGAGAAATTTCCACAGATGTGAGTTTTCGGACTCTGTTAGAGCGAGCGGACGAATGCCACCTTGTTTCGATTGTTGGAGTTAGTGGGGTCCACTATGATGAATTTTTAGAAGATCCATGCCCTCCATCAGTATTAGCATGATGTGTTGACTCATAAGCCTAAGTATAAAGTAGATCAGATCCTTGTTTTGTTTTATCTTGAAAAGTCTCCTAGCGAGTCCCAAAATGGACTTGATCTAAAATAACGGTCCACACTTAATGATCAGGGCCCAAATTTGGAGAAAATGTGTAGTTAAGATAGGAAAACGTTTGGATAAAATTTGATGGTTGATTGATGGTGAAAAAGGCCTATATCTGAAATTTCACATTTTGCATCAAAATGAAGGAGTTGGCTTCTGCGTTCAACAATGTAAAATCATATATCAAGGTCTAAATTTTGTAAAACCTCGTAGTCATATGAGACCAAACCATGGTGTAAATTTAAGTTACGATGTATGGTAAGAAGTAGTTAAATATGAAGGTTTATATTTATAAGGAGTTGGTAAATCTCAAAAGGATAACTTTATGCCTAAGGAAAAGCCTATCAAAATAGGGTCTTCATATTTCATACATAGTCTATATTATGAGCAATTAAGGTTATTCATATGAAGGAAAATATCCTATTACGACTACCCACGAGGTTTATTCACTTGATGGACACTAAAATCAACTGTTACGGGCTGATTTACCAATTGGGATACTTTTACAATGATCTAAGGGCTAAAATTCAACATGTATGGTTAATTTATGATAAATAGGCATGGTATAAAATTTTACATGAAACGGATCCTAGAAACTATGTGTGATCTGAAATTCAAGGGTTTAGATTAATGGCATTTTCATAATTATTGATAATCTAAGAGTTTTAGAAAATATAATGGTTCTACATAGTTATAGGCACGTTTCTAAACAATTCTTATAAAAGAACTTTTATCTAAATCATTATGAATAAAGCGTTATTCACCAAATTAAACCAAAGGTTCCAGACAGTTTGAAGGACCTTCAGGTTTGTCAGGTGCTTGGACCGCTTGGTCCTCTCCCCCCCTTAGTTGTGTTACTTTTCTTACCTCAGAGCATAATCAATCACATGTTTTAGGCTGGCTTTTGTATCTCAAAGGACCCTGACCTTCCTACATGGCCTTTCACTCCATCAGGGGAGTTCTCAGTCAAATTAGCCTGGATTATGAGCAGGGTCCTAAGTCCAGGTCAGAGCTGGTCAAAATGGGTATGGCATGCTAAACTTTTGCCCAAAATCTCTCTTCTTGTCTAGAAAGTGTTACAAAAAGTGGTCCTGGTGGATAATATGGTTCAATCTCGGGGAGTTTAGTTAGCATCCAAATGTGTCTGTTGCGCCCTACAAGATTCTCATTCCTACGCCCAAGAAACTCTATTTCATCTATTCGCTGCTAGAAGATTAGCTCAGTGTGTGTGGTTGGTAGTTGGTAGATTTTTTGAGATTAATGTAATGGCTACAATCTCAATTGAAGCAACGTTAACTCAGTGGTGGGCAGCGATATCTACCAACCAGAAAAAATCGATAAGCCACATGCTTTCTCCATGCATAATCATTTGGGAGATATGGAAATCACATAATGCAGTAATCTTTGATAGTTCTTTGGTGTCCTATGCTAGACTAATTGCCAAAATCGGGTGGTGGATTGTGCTACTCAACAACTCAGACGGTGAAGTAAGTGCACCTGGGTCCAGATGGTCTTATCGGACAGGGATTGATGTTTTGCCTCTTAACACAAGAACTTGCAGTTGAGCTTAGGTGATTAAATCGGAGAGACCCTCATATGGATGGGTTAAAATTAATGTAGACGAATCGGCCAGAGGAAATTCGGGAAGATCTAGTGGGGGTGGGATTCGTAGAGGGGAAAATGGTGATTTCATTTTTTCATTTTCAACTGGTTATGGTGTCGGTTCTAACATCGTTGCTGAGCTACAAGCGGTGCATGACGGCCTATCCCTCGGTTTGCAAAGGGGTCTATCTCAAAACATTATCAAATCGAATTCGCAGCTGGTTGTAGATATGCTTAATGGGGTGGCCAAACCAGGTTGGAAATGGAAGTCGTGGTTATATAGGATAAATCAACTGAAGACGAGTGGTCGAACCAATTTTATGCATGTCCTGAGGGAAGGGAACTTGCCTGTGGATTTTATGGCCTGTTTAGGAAATGCTTCCCAGTCTTATTCTTGGTTCGAAAAGAAATCTGAGCTTCCTCAACAGGTTAGAGGTATTATCTTTCTCGATAAGGTTGGTTTGGGATCGATTAAGATTGTGTGATCCTGTTTTGTGTCCTTGTGCAATTTTTTTGTTATTTTCCATGATAGGCCCCCTATTTTATAAAAAGGGGTGCTCGAATGTAAAAGAGTTGATTTTTTGAAATGAACAACACGAGGCACATATTGAAAAAAAAAAAACACATGATGGATGGTCCCGTCCAAAAATTGATGGTCGGGTGGCTTGATCTATGGATGAAAATTATTCCCAATGGTAAGATTCATGTTGGAGGAAAACATTAAGGTTAAGATAACTGAATTGGTATCATACACATGTACATACTAAGTTAAATTTCATGGTAACACTTGAGAACTTTTAATGCTCAAGTATTGAAAAGTTCAGGGTGTTAGATCGGTCGAGGAGTACTTGATGCCCATCATGACTTCGATGATGTTGACAACTGTTGATTTACAATTATTGACTGAGGAGGTGTATCGACATGTTTGAGAATTAGGATAGGAAGCTTTGGAGGACGATTAAGTGGAGCTTCCAAGTCAGCGATTCTCCCTAGAGCTGATGGAAGCTAGCAAATTAGTGGTGGTACAG
This sequence comes from Magnolia kwangsiensis, assembly GCA_037074715.1. Taxonomy (NCBI): domain Eukaryota; kingdom Viridiplantae; phylum Streptophyta; class Magnoliopsida; order Magnoliales; family Magnoliaceae; genus Magnolia; species Magnolia kwangsiensis. The sequence goes on from CM073583.1 coordinate 93,547,690, forward strand.
GGACATTAGGAATCGCCATGACTTTCTAGCGCTTTGGAGGAGAAGTTACTGGTTTAGTTGGTGATGTATGGGGAGAAGATATTATGGCCAATTTTTTCTTCAGCTTATTTTTTCTTCATCATGTTATGACAGCCGATGAAGGTGCTGCTCTTATATAATTCCTTTAAGATCGATCTTAGAAGAAAGTTGAGCTATAATCTCTTCTGAAGATTTACTCATTAGTTTTTTTAAATGGTTTTCCCAATAAATGATAAGTATCCATTTCTTCGGAATGATTTGGATAGCAGGGAAGATCAAGAGCTACACTGGCCTCTTGAAAAGAAGAATGGAGAGATCGGTAGAGCTCGGAGTTGTTAGCAATTGGCCAATTGAATGGGGGTTGGTTGCATGTTTTCTGGGTATATGAATAAGGGATGCATTAAACTAAATTGAACTATCGAGTGAGCAAGTTCGAAAAATACTACTTGATCTCGGCCTTAACATTTTTCTTAGAATTGATCATACCTCCGTAGGGAAGGTCACGGTCGATGAGGAAACTTTTCCAAGTCAAGTGTGTCTGGGATGCTTCATGATCGTTCTCATGTGCAAATTAACCAATAAACTAGCAAGGATCATATTCTCCATCATGAAATGGAGTAAACAACCGATTCTGCTTGCTTCAGCTTAAAGAGAAGACTAAAGTGCTCATACACACAAAAAAGGATTGAACTTCTTAGGGAGTGTTAATGACATGTTTGCCACAGGAAGAGTAAACTATTTAGGAATGGATGGAATTGCATATAAGGGATAGATAAAAGTACTCATAGATCCATATTTGAAGAAGCCACAATGGTTCTCCTCGAATAAACAGACCCTTTGTGGTAACTTTGTAAATACTCCTATACAAGTGGCTAATTATATAAGGTGCTAAGGCAATTATTCTACCTTGTGCGAGGACCTCGACCAAATGAACGTATTCATTGGTGATTTGTAGGGCATTCACGCAGAGTAGGTGATGGTAGATCCAAAGGAAAAGGAAAGTCATGTGTTCCTCATAATTGATTGGTCCACTGCGATTACGATAAGCCTGAAGGAAATGAGAGTAGGATTTGTCAACCTTGTTCATGAACCATTTGATCTCTTTCTACACAAAGCCCAAATAAATGACTTTATCAAAAGGAAGAAGTTGTGTTAAAGTCGAAACGTCGAAGATGGTCTAACTCATGGGGCCATAGCCAAAGAAGAATATATTGGTGGAAGAGCTCTAGAACCTCAAAGTAACGGTAAGAAGGATAGGATTTGAAGGATAGTTGTAGATGGAAAGCTTGATACACTCATAAATCCACGATTCTCTCCATGATGTCTCATATTGAGATGAGACACAAGCAAACTAAATATCCCATTTAATAAGGGGTTTTGGCCATGATTGAGAATTCTTCAAAGCGTTAGTAGGGTCAAGAAGGTTTTCTGACTAGATCAATAAAGTTTCACCAGGGTAGATGGGAAACAAAGCATCCATCATACCAACTTCTTCAACGTCAATCATTAGAGTGAATGACGGACCCCTACAGTAGTAGTCCCCGATGAGCGATTGGAAGATTGTCTCATCGATGCATTTCTCAGCAAGAGCATCCATCACTGTGATGAGATTGTCTTGCTAGAATGATGGGGTAGAAGATGAAGAGGCAATCATTGCTTGAGGAAAGGTTGAAGTTCGAAGTTACTTTGAAGAAGAGGGAATGAAGGCATAAGAATGAGGAGGATTTCGAAATGACACTTATATCGGCTGAGAGAGAGAGGAGCATTTATTAGGGCATCATTGTGAATGTGTGAGAAACAATGTGAGAACACGTGTCGGCATGGGGTTCGAATCTTGCTTTGATAAAGGACAACTATCGCTAACGTTTTATAATGAATCAATGGGTGGATAATAAATCCAGTATTAATGAGGGGTTGCATGTTACTTCCGCCTTTTTTCAAAGGCGAAGTAACGTGGGGGGTAATGTTCATCCCCACTATTGTCATTCCTTATGAGAACCAATCAGAATAGGTTACTTGTGATTTGTGCGGATCCGCATAGTGTATTTGAAGATTTGAAGAAGATTTCTTGGTAACAACAGTTGGAACATATCAAATAATGTCATGTCATTGTTTAAGCAAATGATGAAAGAGTAATCATGAAGGAATGGTTACAGGACATGGTAAAAGAAGAAACAGAGGAAGCCAAGTAGTGGTGAACAGTTATGGCAACCGTCAGAATGTGAGAAGGATCTAAATGGTTAGATTAAAGCTATAAATAACAGAGGAATTCAGTAAGAAAATTTTGTCTCATACTAACCCAATCAAACCAAACATTACCTTTCAATTACTAGTCAAATTACATTCCGTTATGTAATCATTTACTTTTCCTATCAAGCAAATTACATTCCATAGTACAATCTTTTACTTTCAACCTGTTATTTATATTTCGCAGTGTGATCCATAGAGTTAATCAAGTAGCTGATAATTTTATCTGTAATTTGAGCCTTCGCTCGCATGATGGATTTGATTCTTCACTCAAAAATATGTTTTGTACCTATTTTTCGCAACCAACTGTAAGAATCTCTTTCTCATTTCACTTTATTTGTGATGAAATGTCCCTTTGTATGGAAGGCAAAAGTATAACCCATTATCAGAGGACAAACCCCATCCTCTGAACATCGTTTGATCCTATTTACGCATTGATCAAGTGGTTAAATAGGCTTGTATTTATTTTATTTTTATTTTTTTATTTTTTTTAAAAAAAAGAGTGGTTAAATAGGGAACCAATTATTGTATTTTGTTTCAAAATTAATATTAAAATCGAAATTTCAAATATTTCAATTTTCCGCCATATTTGAAATTTATGTTGATTTTGAGTTGTGGGTTTTGTCTCACATCGGATTTAACAAAGAAAAATATCTTGTATATAAGATACACTTTTTACCTTGGTGTATGTGAATTTGGTCATGTGGGAGAGCTATATCAATTGCTCTAATTTATGTCATTGACCACAGAAGTGCGTGCACACCAAGCCGTGCCATGCTAGTCGAGTCCTAGTCTATGTTCGTGTCCACGTGCGTGCGCGCGTGCATGACGTAACGGGACAGGTTGGGCTTGACGTGGGTATGTGTGTATGGGTACTTACAGGACTTTATTTGTGAGAATATACTCGCACTCGCGCCTTTTCATTTTAAACCAGAGAGATGTGTCCGTTCAGTTATTCGCACCTGTTGAGTTTAAACCCAATGGATTTAACCCTTTCAAAAGTGTACTTAATACACCACTTTGGAGTCTATATAAAGACTTCCGATTCATATTTGAATATATAAAAATCATTTCCTCTCTTATAAAACCCTCTATATATTCTAGTTTATAAATTTTTTATTACCGCGTTCATCGTTGAGTCGATCAAAATTTTTGGGTTAAACTGCAAGTGGTTCGAGCCAGCGTACAGTGAGTGCATCGCTGGGAGCAGGTATAGTCGTTGTATCCTAGAGGTCGATTGCTCTGGAAACCTATTGCACTTGGGACGCTGTCCAAGGGGAGCAAATTCAATTTCAAGCCGAATGACTCACATACGTCACGCCTCGACTCAATTCAATGAGTTCTCTTTGTCAAATTTTATTTTCTTTTTTGGTTCTCGATTTTTAATAGTATATTTAATTCAACTAAATATTCTAACACCGATCTCATAAGATCTCTGTCATACACTGTGTTTTCTTATCTTAGTAATTGAGGTCATACTTGTTTGGTTTGAATTAAGCCACAATTCCAATTATGGCAAACTCACCCACATACAACTCAAAAACTAATCACCAACGTAAATAATATAAGATAACACTTTAAATGAACTCAAGCAAATTTTAGAAACTAAAAAATACGGTTGATATCAATGGGTTGGTAGAAACTTTAGACATCTTCACCGGAGTAACGGATTGTAAAGGTTAAAAACTTTATATATTCAAAGGATAAAAGATGATACTTTAAATGATCTCAACCACGTTTTAACAACTAGAAAATGCGGTTGCTATCAGTGAACATTTTAGGGTTTACGCTTGCCACCGTTAGCAATTCACTTGCCTCTTTTCAATTCTTTGGTTCAAGTAGCATCTTTCCTGTCATTTCAATTATTTAATGCAGGTAAGCCATCTCGGACTTCCACGCTCCTTGCATGTGGCACTTCCAATTTCTTTTTTCCTCTCTTTCATCACCGCTTACGTTGCGCCTGTCACTTCCTCCAGTACAACGAATCCGAATTATTCATGAGGTTTAATTAAAATATGGCTAGGAGACGAAATAGAGCAACGATCCAGATTCAACGAAGGAAAAGCCAAATATCCAGTAGCTACCGATCCATGGAATATTCAGTGCATGGGTCATCTCCATTGAGGCCCATTGCATCAATGGTTTGGATCATTAAATTAAACTAGCTACAATTGTGCAAGCTGAAAATCCCAACTGTACAACTTCTCTGGCTGAGCATTGACTGAAACTTGCATGCATGAACGAAATAATCACAAGGAGTTAATTTATATTCATTTTCTTTTGACTCCACTGAAACATGTCTTGGTTGGATGTGACGGATTATTACAAGTGCACGGTGCAATCTCCCCTAACGCACAAGGCGTGCGTTTGTGGAATCGAATCCACTCACAAAGCAACGGCGCCCATTGGTTTACTAAGGCCCGGCCTTTTTTAGTGGGGGGATTCCAGTAGAGGTGGCAATGGGCTGGTTTTGGGCCATCCGTGCCCAACACCATTAGCCCCAAAACCTGAGCCCAGAATGGGCTAGCACAATGAGCCCAAGCCATGGAAATTTGCTTGGGCATGGCCAAACCCTGCTTGGCTAGCCAGGCCCAAAAACTGAACAAATCCCTAGTTTCATAGGTAAATTTTCCTAATCTATAAAGAAGAAAAACACATTTAGGAAAATGAAAATCGACCATTTGCATGGAAAAATGCATGACAGATGATGGGATCGAGATAATGCATGACGGATTATCAAGGAGGTGGGTTCTCACACCCAAGGTGAAGGAAGTTGCTAGCTCCGTCTCTTCCGGTCTATATCTGATCTTTCAGACCTCATCAAAGATCGAAGGTATCCTTTTCCTAGACAAGATAGGATTAGGCTACTTGCATGAGTTATAGTAGGCAGTATAGCCTCAGGTTAATTCGTGGGCCTGCCTCTATTTTTTTTGCCTGCAGGCCCTACCATACTCTGTACTGTTCCTTTTGCAATAAATATGAATATAATCTTTCTTTTAAAGAAAAAAGTTTCTCGCTTAGTGAGGAGATTGGTTTCGAATCTCTTGGCTTATATTCCAACACTAGTGGGAAGCAAGCAGTAGAGGCAATTAAATGGGCTCGCCTGGACCCAGGCTAGTTGAATATAGATGGTTCTTGCTGTGGTAATCTAGGTAAGGGTGGCGGAGGGGGTGTGTGTAAGGATCACTCAGGCAAAGTGATATTTGCCTTTCACCATGCTTATAGTCATGTCTCTATCCCGGTCGCAGAGGTGCAGACAATACCAGATGGAGTCTAGAAATGCATCGGGTTGGGCCTAAGAAATGCCATCATCGAGTTTGATTCTAGAATTATCACTGATTATATCTCTAATCTGTCAGCCCAATTCCTTGGAAAGTTTGGTATCGAGGAGGGGTTATCATGCACTTGAGGTCGATCCTTAATTTCAGAATCTCCCATTCCATGAAAGACGGTAACATGTGTTGTTGATGTCTCAAATTTGTAAACAACAAGGTCTATCGATGTCATCGACAAACCACTTGATGCCATCGAGCAGATCTCGATGCCATTAAAAAAATTCAAAAACAAAAAAAATAAAAAAAAATCCATCTTTTATCCCTGGAATGTTTTGGTGTTTCCTTGATGTCATTGAAGGAGCTTGATACCATCGACAGACTTTTGATGCCATCGAGTAGGCACGTAGAATTTATTATTATTATTTTTTATGATCAAACTATCCAAATCTTCCAAACCGTGATATAAACAATTAAGAGCGCCAATATCATAATACAGACCATCCAAGCCATTGATATGTTTATCTACACCATTTGAACCATCAATATTATTATCCAGAGCATCCAAACCATGGACATTATAATCCAGACCATCCTGACCATTGATATTTCTATCCAGATTGTTCTATCCCTACTTCATACACCTTCACCCATGATAACAGCTTACCATTTACATGATTATGAAGAACATCTTTTGCTAGGAAATCTTAACCATCTGCTTGGAAAAAGTAAGGCCAAATCAAGGATGGATTGGATCATTCTATTAGTGTGATTGTTATCCCGTAGCCCATATAATGTGTTCTAGATAAAATGGACGGTTTAGATCCATGAATTGGACTGTGTAACTCAATTTTTTTATTTTTTATTTTAAAGGCCGAGCCACCAAAATTTCATTCAATTGCTACCATGTACAAGATTCGGGAGGGTCTGAACAAAAAGAAAAAGGAAGTGTGAGATTTATTTCCTATTTCAATTGTGATATGATTTTATGCTAAATATATTGGGTGCAATTGAGATTTGGGAGTAGAGTAAAGGTGTTCTAGGTTTTCCAAATTCGTTCCTAAGGGTTTCAAGGGTATAACTTAGCTTATGAGGGAGATTCGAGGCTTATTTAAATCGATAATGTCTATCTCTTGTAATTTTCTGCTTTCATAGTGCATTACTGTCGCTTTTTACAGTGATTTTTTCCCACAAGGGTTTTCATGTAAAACTTGGTTTGTTTGTGTTTGAACTTAGTTGTGTGATTGGAGTACTTTACTTGATTCATCTATATATGCTTTTATGGTTCCCCAAAAAGTGGTACCATAGCTAATGTTGGAAGTAGATTGAAAATGATAGCATTGTATCACTGGCTTTTAATCCAAAGTTTGATGTTGAAAAATATTTCGGGAAAAATAATTTTAAACTATGGAAGGTCAAGATGACTGGTCTCCTAGTTCAACGAGGATTGGATGATGCTCTCATTGAAAAGCGACTTGAATCTATGAAAGATGATGAATGGAACAAGATGGATAAGAAAGCATGAACCTTTATCTATTTGTGCTTAATGGATGAGGTCCTCTATAATGTCATGAGAGAGAAAACTGTAGCGAGTACATGGGTAAAGTTATTGAACATTGATGCGAAGAAATCTCCTAAGAATTGCTTGTACTTAAAGCTTCAGTTATTCAATCTGAAGATAGTAGAGGGGGGCTGATGTTGAAGCCCACATTAGTAACTTCAACAAGTTAATTTGCAAATTGTTTGATGTGGAGGAAATGATAAAAGATGAGGATCAGGCATGTATCCTATTGAATTCTCTCCGCACTTCATATGAGTCATTTAAGGACTCATTGTGTACCGATAGAACTACCATTAGTGTTGATACCATAATCTTAGCTCTTCAATCGAAGGAGATGAAAAAGAAAAGTGGTGACGAAGGTACTTCTACATATGCATTGGTTACAAGGGAGAAAAATTCGGTGTAAGACAGTGGATCTTTACAATCTAGGTCCAAATCAAAGGGCAAGGGCAAAGGCAAGCTGAAAAGTTGGAATTGTATGAATTCCAGGCACATAAAGAAGGATTGCTCAAATCCTAAGACAAGAAAAGAGAATTTAGAAACTTCTTCCAGGGAGGTCAACACAGCGAAATCCAGTGAGGAGATAAACAATAGTGACATGTTCATCGCATCAAAATTTGAGTACTTCGATAAAGAATGAATTTTGGATACGGGGGCTTCGTACCACATGACCCCTGATCGGAGTTGGTTTATTAATTATAATAAGTGCGATGGAGGCCAGGTTTTTATGAGCAATGATAGTACCTGTAAAGTACTTATTGTTGGATCTGTGTGCATCAAGATGTTTGATGGCATGGAGCGTATTTTGACTTAGGCGAGACACATTCTGATTTGAGGAAAAGCCTAATATCTCTAAGAGCACTGGAGGCACTTGGGTGCGGATTCACTGATTTAATTTGATCTTGTCCTTAAAGTTTCAAATGGGGCACTTATAATTATGAAGGAACTACAGAACAAAAAACTTTATAGGTTAATAGGGAGCACTTCATCATGTGGAGTTGTAACTTTTGTAGCATATTCCACGTCTGCACGTATGTGGCATACTCATTTAGGCCAATGAGCGAGTGGGGTATGAAGGTACTTTCTAACCATTGTTTAATTCTAATCTTTAAAAGTATTGATTTTAATATATACGAGCATTGTATATATGTTAAACTTCAAGGTTATCTTTTAAGTTTGGTAAATGTGTTTGTAAGGGTGTTCTTAATTATATTATGATGTATGGGGCCGTCGCCCGTGGTTTCTGGTGGAGGATTGTCATGGCTTGTCACGGCTTGTCACATTTATTAACGACTATCCCAGGAAAGTATGAGTTTATTTTAGAAAAAATAAATCAAATGTTTTCACCAACTTCAAACAGTGAAAGGCGAAGATAGAAAAATAAACAAGGCAAAAGGTGAAGGTATTAAGGATAAATAATGGTGAAGAATTTACTTTTAAGGAGTTCAATCAGTATTGCAAAGTCGAAGGGATCGTGAGGCATAATATAGAATAAAACGGTGTGGCTGACTGGATGAATCAGGCTCTATTAGAGAGGCTCAGATGCATGATCAGTAATGTCGCGTTGGGTAAGGAATTATGGACTAAGGCCATTAAACACGGCTTATTACTTGGTGAATCGATCGCCTTCTACGGCCATTTAATGAAAAATTCTAGATGCAGTGTGGATTGGTGAGCAGGTAGACTACTTGGGATTATGAGGATTTGGTTGCGATGCTTAGTCTCATGTACTGTTAGTTGGGAAAAATAACCTAGACCAAAGGGCTAAAGTACATCTTTATCGGATATGGTGGTGGCGTGAAGAGGTACAGGCTATATGATGGTCACATGAAAAATCATCCTTAGTCGTGACGTCAAATGCAATAAAAGATCTTTGTTCCGTAAGGATGAACACAAGGAATTGAAAAAGTTGATTATGGGCATTCAGTTAGACAAAGATGAGATACGATCAAATGCAGAGGCACAAACAGAGGAGCAGCCACCTATGAGAAGGAATCCGCCAAGGGATCGCATGTTACCAACGAGATACAGAGATGACTCAAATGCGTCTACTCTTCAGGAGGCTCTTAATAAGTTGAATGCCTAAAATTGAAAAGCAATGATGAATGATAAGATGGATTCCTTATGCAAGAATGAGATGGGGGAGCTAGTGGAGCTTCAGGTCGGCCATAAAGCAATGAGATACAAGTGGATCTTCAAGAAAAAATAAGATAGGTAGAAGACAAGGTTGGTAGTGAAGGGATATGCTCAAAGAGAAGGTGTCGACTTCACGGAGATATTCGCACCAATAGTAAAGTAAGTATCTATCATATTCATGTTTACACTGGTTGTCCAATATGATCTCAAGCTGAACCAGATGGATGTGAAGACTGCCTTCCTGCATAAGGAATTAGAAGAGCATATCTACATGAAGAAATAAGAACGTTATGAAATACAAGGGACAATGAATAAGGTTTGTAGGTTAAAGAGGTCATTATATTGCTTGAAACAGTCACTTAGGCAGTAGTATAAAAATTTTGATTCTTTCATGGTAAGTAGAGGTTGACTAGGAGTGAATATGATTATTCTGTCTATTACAAGACATTGAGTGATGGGAATTTCATTATCCCATTTTTGTACATTGATGACATGCTTATCTCCAGTCATAGCATGTTAGAGATCGACTTACTGAAGACTCAGTTATCAGGGACATTCAAGTTAAAAGATTTAGGGGCTACAATGAGGATTCTCGTTATTAATATACATAGAGATGGGAAGAGGAGAAGGCTATGGTTGTCTTAGGTGGAATACGTCGAAAATGTATTAATGAAGTATGTGATGGACAAGGCAAAGCCGGTCAACATTGCCCACACAGCTCACTCCAAGTTATCTTCATAACAGTGTCTAAAAATAGATAAAGAAAAGCAATATGTCTCATGTGCCTTATTCAAATGCAGTTGGCAACTTGATATATGCCATGGTCCGTATAAGACTGAATATTTCACATGCAATGGGTGTTGTTAGCAAATACATGTCTAACCCCAGCAAACAATACTGGAAAGAAGTGAAATGGCTACTACGATACATTCGAGGTACATCGGACGTATGTCTTACCATTTGAGAAATCATGGAAAAAGTTGGTAGGTTATGTGGATTCAAATTACATAAGAAGTGTGGATAATAAAATGTTAACTTTCGGTTACTTGTTTGTATTAGCGAGGGGAGCGGTCAATTGGATGTCAAAGCTTGAGTCTGTGGTGCTCCTTCTATAATTGAAACTGAGTACATGGTAGTGACAGAAGTGTTGAAGGAAAGCGTTTGGTTGAGAGGGATGATAAATCAATTGGTGCTTTAGTAGGAAGCAATACCAGTTAATTATGACAGCGAAAGCACGATCAATTTGGTTAAAAAATTTATTTATCACTCACGTACTAAACATATTGATGTGTCACCATTTTATCTGACAAGTACTTGAGGAATGAGGGTGACGCTAAAGAAAAATCATAAAAGCGTGAATCCAGCTGACATGCTCACTAAGGTGGTTCTACATAGAAGTTCAATTTTTCTACAAATTCTCTGGGCCTGGAGAAGGCATAAAAGGAGGACATATTGTGCACGAGAAGGGATGGTGGAGCTATGATATAAGGCAAAATTAGAGATAATAAAAATTACCTATAAAGAATGAAGATTGGAGACAAGGTGGAGATTGTTGTTGATGTCTCAAATTTATGAATAGTAGGGTCTGTTGATGTCATCGAGCAAAGTCGATGCCATTGAAAAAATCTAAAAAATCCATCTTTTATCATTGGAACATTTTGGTGTTTCCTTGATGCTATCAATTGAGTGTTAATACCATCGAAGGTGCCATCGAGCGCGCGCATGGAATTACGCAAATACGGGATTTATTTTTTATTTCGATTGTGATATGATTTTATGCTATATATATCGGGCGTAATCGGGATTTACGAGTAAAAGAGGTGTTCTAGGTTTTTTAAATGCGTTCATAAGGGTTTCAAGGGCATAGCTTGGCTTGTGAGGGAGATACGAGGCTTGTTTGAATCGGTAATCTTTGTCTCTTGTACTTTCTTACTTTCTTTTTTTTTTTCAAAATGGATTTCTATATCATAGAAAAAGTTGTACTTTCTTACTTTCATAGTGCATTACTGTCGCTTTATGCCATGGTTTTTTTTCCACAAGGGTTTTTCCACATAAAATTTCTATTTATTTATGTTGGAACTTGGTTGTGTGATTGGAGTACTTTGCTTGGTTCATCTTTGTGTGCTTCCACAGTTCCCCAACAGCATGGTGGTGGATGGCCTAACAAAGCTTGCAAGTAGTAGAAGAATGAATTAGCTCTACTGGCATAGAGAAGAGCTTCCAGCAAGGATTAAGGGCTTAGTGGCCTTAAATAATGCAGGATTGGGGATGTTAAGAAGGGTATGTCTTCTGAAGAGTTCCTCAGTGGTTGATGACTAGCTTCGTAGTTTATAAGGTATATAGTGTTGTGTTTAGATTTTATTTTTATTTTTTTTGTGGGATCCTTGCTATGAGTTTATATGATAGGTGTCACGCCCTGCACTTTGGATACAGAGTTTGCACCCTCAGACCCAAGTTACAGTCCATGACTCGTACAATAAGTGCACATGAATCCACACATCATATAATTGTTAAGAAGCACAATTACATGTACTCTAGATTATCCATACACCCAATTTTTTGACTTCACTTACTCATAACATTCTCATTCATAAAATAACTATCAAAACAAGTCTAAGTCCACCCATTTGGGACCTTATTCAATTAAAGAAATCAATCACCATCTAACAAAGTTATAACCATAAATATTTTCAAGTTTAATCAAACTAGTAGTAGTTAGAATAAATGGAAATTAAAACTCCTAAAATAAGTCCCCAAGATCAATTCAGTTGTCTAATACAGCAAGTTTGTCTTCTGCCAAATATGGCCATTGGCCTTGAATTTCATCCACCAACCCAACCTCATTTTCTAGCACCTTGTTAGATCATCCTGAATCATCCATCTCTATATAGTTATTAATCCACAATGTTAGTTGGCCAGTCTAGTGAGTGAACCTAGCATGGTTCATACATGACATAATATAATATGACATAATCAAACTGAAATAGTGTGTATGCGGTATGAGCATGGATGCAGAGATGTCATGATATGCATGTCAAGTGGGATGATCATCCACTTGATTAGGTTGGATATCCATTAACCCGAATTTTTAACCCGTCAGACGTCCACTTAGGTAGGCATGAGTAACATGTACCTGATAGACATCTACTTCTTTTTTTTTTAACCCAAGGGCGTCAAGCCCTGATTTCATTTCACAAGCCTCAGGATATACATTCTGGAATGCCTAGGAAAAATGTCTGGGCAAACCTATCATAGCTCCCAAAAAGGAGACAACCACAAGAAAAAACTACACTCAAACACCCCTCAAGCCACCCTAGACCAATCCCTTAATGCACCCAAGCCGACCTTGTCCAGGAAAAGGCTCCCTTTGACATTCGACGGAAGATCTTGAAGGTGAGAGCTGAAGAAATGGGAGTTACTCTGACTACCCAAATGCGCCATCCCATCTGACGTCGCATTACCTTCCCTGTAAATATGCACAAATTGGAACTGCCCCCTACTCTTAAGCTGATTAATCTTGACAATCCAGTATCCCCATTTCCAACTGGGATAAATAACACCCAACAAGATCTTTACTGCTAGCTAGGAGTCTGATTCAACCATCACCTTGTTAAAACCATTCTGCAAACAGAAATCCATCCCATCATGAATGGCTCTAATTTTAGCAATCACATTTGAATCGACTTCATATCTAGACAAGAAAGCAAACACAAAATCACCTCTATCATTCCTACAAATCCCACCCTCTCCTAATTGACCTGGGTTTCCCAAGGACGAACCATCAACGTTTATCTTCACCCAACCTGGAGGGGGCTTTAACCAACGCACCACTAGTGGATGGGATGGTGAGGAGCTAGCCACATGAGATGGATGTCGAGAAGACGCTGCTCTGTACGTGGGGCCTAAAAACTGTCTGTCTGCAGGAACCTGGCCATATGAAGTTACCGAAACTGTAGGAGGAGCAAAGAACGTTAAGCCATCAGGGACCTTACAACTGATCATAGACAGGCATCGAAACACCTGGGCGATCGCTGCTACAATGGAAAACTTCCTCCCATTGAACAGGGTCACATTCCTACACTTTCATATGATCCAAAGGACCACTGTAGGGAGAATCTTGTGCGCCACCTAATCAGCTAATTTGATCACCATCGCACCCCACCACTGAGCGAGCCTACACCCAATCGACTAAGTATCCAACATGTGGATACTAAGCCTGTTACCAAAGAATGACCACAGGGACCTCGCCAAATAGTTGAGCAAAATTAGATGAGTAATGCTTTTAGTCCCATGGCCCTACCAAGGATCACCTACGCAACAAACACATTTCGACGCTAGAAAAATACCTCTAGCCTGAACAGATTCTTCCACCGCTACAGCTCCTATAAAGATCCGCCAAGAAAATAAAGAAATTTTTAGGGGAAGGGCCTTGTGTTATACCCCTTTCACCCAAGCTTTACGGGGGAGGACAATTCAGCACTTCTGCCAAGTCGAGGAGACAGAAAACTTCCCTGAACTGGAGAACGGCCAAATCAGGGAATCTAGGCTGTCGCCGATGTAGAAACCTACCTGGAATATGTGATCAATGACAAGTTACGGCAGGAAATTATAGGCAGCTAATGGTGGAAGAGGGCCTTCCTTGCCCAATACTTGGGAAGTCTTCATGGATAGAATAACTTGGGGAATAATGGTCGAAGCTAACCTGTAGAGAGGGCCTAATCCCGACTAGTTTGAGCTCTAGAAGTTGCAATTCCCCTTGCCCAGATTCCACTGCACTAGGTCCTCAGCAGTTGGAATAAGGGCTCAAATCCTTTTCCATAATGGGGACGTAAAAAGGGGCAGGATAAGAGGGATTGGAGTGGAGAGATCCTGCTTATATTTGGCTACCATAAAGGAACACCAAATACTATTACCTAAACCATATTTGATAGCCCAGGCCATCTTGAGGCGCATCGATGCCATAGTTTCCTTTAGCCTTCTAATTCCTAAGCCCCCCTCATCCTTAAGGGTCGCAATTTTCTTCCAGCTCGTCCAATGACATTTTCTCTTACCATCTTTCCCTAAAAGAAAGATGCAAACCTCTTCTCCAGAGCAACTAGTGTTGGGGATTTTGACCTGCGGAATGTCACAGATCTAGATCTAGGATAGCAATCTAATGGCACCAAGCACACAAGAGAATACAGAGAACACCTAAATTTAACGTGGAAAACCCTCTCGGGAAAAAACCACGGCACAAAGCGACAGATCTCCACTATGAAAGCATCAATTACAAAGAGAAAGGACTTACTCGATTCGAACAACCTCGAATCTCACCCTTGTTACACCCTTTAATAACCATAAAACTCTTTAGAAAACTTTCTCATACCTAGAAAAGCCCTAAGAACACCTATTTATATTTTAGGCAACTTCCCTTTCGCATCCCGGTTGCGAAAGGACTCAAATCCGCAGTTTCGCACAAAATTACAGAACAAACTGCGTAACCTACGACTAGTCCTAGCTATCCTACGACTGGTCGTAGACCCCTACGACCAGTCCTAGCTTTCCTACGACTAGTCCTAGACCCAAAAAAAAAATAGCACAACTCGCTGGACTTCAAGTCATGCTAGGGCTCGAACCTACGACCGGTCGAGCACCTCCCACGACCTGTCGTGGCTCCCCCACGACTGGTCGAGCAACATGAAAACTTGAAGATTGAAGGCTTCTCCTCAACAATCTCCACCAAGTCTTCATTTTTCAACTGTGTAGCTCCTTGACCTCTTCTCTTATTTTTACATCTCATCATAGCTCAAGATCACATTGGCCAATCAGCACTAATCAAGGATCTAATAGATACCTGTTATATCGTCGGTGTGAATATCTCTGAGAAGCCGATCCCTTCTCTCTGAGCATAACCCTTCGTACCAACCTCGCCCTGTATCTATGTTGTATCCTCCTGAAGATCCACCTGCATCCAACCGCTCTCCAGTCCATTGGAAGCTCCACCCGCTCCCAGATGTCGGTCTGGTACTACGAATCCATCACATCACCCACAGTCACCTTTCACTTTTCAGCAACAGGCTCACTTAGAGCCATCTGAATAGAAGATGAATATCCTACAATATTGGAGTCATCCATGTACCTCGCCGATGTCCTGCGATCATGCCGTGTGATTCTTCACATAGGTGGCTGCTCCACCTGCTCTATATCTCTGTCCGCGCGTCTCAGCCTTCCTGCCCTACCCGCTCATGTGGCCATGTCCAACATGCCACACACGTGCAGAGGTGGAATCCGCTACATCCACTGCAGCTCCACCTTTTGAAGTGCTCTCGATCAACCCGTACAAGTTACAGAGTCGTTGCGCCTTCATGACTATCCGTGCCCCCTTAGATACATTAAGAGCACCATGAATACCAATGTACTTGCATCCTTTTGCCTCAAGCACACCGAGAGAAATCAGATTCTACTTCAAATCAGGAACGTGCCTCACATCTGTTAAGGTACGCTCCACCCCATCAAACATCCTGATGCGCACAGAACCAACAGCCACAACATTACAGGCAATGTCATTACCCATAAATACCTGTCCACCATCGCACTCCCTGTAGCTGGTGAACCAACTCCGATGAGGAGTCATGTGAAAAGATGCCCCTATGTCTAGCATCCACTCATCCTTACGATCATCGTATGGACGTCTGAGCGAAAACACAAATAAAACATCACCATTACATTCACTCGATCCATCTGACGTGGCAACATTAGCCTCCCTGCATGAAGCCTTAAAATCTTCCCTCTTCGAATTAGAATTTTCACAATCCTTCTTCACATGTCCTTCTCACAATTCCAGCACTTTACCTTTCCTTTGCCCTTGCCCCTGGATTTAGATCTAGAACCATAATAACCTGTACCTTGTCTAGAATTCCTACCCACTATAAATAGTGCATCAGAAGATGTCCCCATGTCGCTGTTCAGTTGTCTCATAGCCTTCCCTTGAAGGGCTGAGATAACAGTATCAACACTCAGGATTTTATTCATGCTGTACATAGTGTCTTTGAATGCCTCATAGGACGTTGTGAGAGAATTCAACAACATACATGCTTGTTCTTCATCTTTCATCACTTCTTCTATATCCAGCAATTTGCAAACCAATTTATTAAAGTTGCTGATGTGAGCCTCCAGATCTCCACCCTCTGCTATCTTGAAGTTATACCACTGTCGCTTCAAGTGTAGGAGATTTTTCAAGGATTTCTTCGTATAGACATCCTCTAACATCGCCCAGGACTTAGCTGCAGTTTTCTTCCTCATGACATTGTAGAGAACCTCATCCGTGAGACATAAACGGATCGATGATAATGCCTTCTTATCAAGAGTATTCCATTCATCATCTTTCATGGTAGACTTCCACTCCTCAAGAGCACCATCCTCGCCTTCCTTGGTTAACAGGCTAATCATCTTAACCTTCCATAACTCAAAGTTATTTTTTCCTGAGTACTTCTCAAACTCATACCTGACACTCACCATTATTACTAATCCCTCAGATTCAGATCTGTGCCCCAACGATCGCTCTGATACCAGTTGTTGGGGATTTTGACCTGCGGAATCACACAGATCTAGATCTAGGATAGCTATCCAATGGCACCAAGCACACAAGAGAACACAGAGAAACCCAAATTTAACGTGGAAAACCCTCTCGGGAAAAAACCACGGCACAAAGCGACAGATCTCCACTATGAAAGCATCAATTACAAAGAGAAAGGACTTACTCGATTCGAACAACCTCGAATCCCACCCTTGCTACACCCTTTGATAACCCTAGAACTCTTTAGAAAACTTTCTCATACCTAGAAAATCCCTAAGAACACCTATTTATAGTTTACGCAACTTCCCTTTCGCATCCCGGTTGCGAAAGGACTCAAATCCGCAGTTTCGCACAAAATCGCAGAATAAACTGCATAACCTACGACCGGTCCTAGCTATCCTACGACTGGTCGTAGACCCCTATGACCAGTCCTAACTTTCCTACGACCAGTCCTAGACCCCGAAAAAAAAACAGCACAACTCGCTGGACTTCGAGTCGTGCCCGGGCTCGAACCTACGACCGGTCGAGCACCTCTCACGACCGGTCGTGGCTCCCCCACGACCGGTCGAGCAACATGAAAACTTGAAGATTGAAGGCTTCTCCTCAACAACTAGAACCTGAGATGGAATGTGGGCTCTCGCTAACCTCTGATGTGATTGACAACCTTATCAACAATCGGCTGAAAATCAACCCCTTTGATTCTCCCAACCAGCAGAGGGAAACCTAGGTACGTGAAGCCCCCCGAGCCTCTAGCGATGCCAAGGATTGATTATATTAACCGGATTCTAGCCTCTGACATCTTACACGAGTGAATAAATGAACTCTTCCTCAAATTTACTTTCTGTCCCGACACCTTTTGATATGATTCCAAGAACTTTTTCATCTCCTTTAAAGCAGTGGCACTCCCATTTACGAACAAAGTATGTCATCCACATATGGCAAGTGGGAGACCGATGGGCAGCCATCTTTGACTTTATATGCCTAGATACTATCATGACTAAAGAGACTTTTACAGCCTCTAATCAGAACTTCTGCAGCAATAATAAAAAGGCTAGGAGAAAATAGGTCGCCCTGCCTCAGACCACGATAGGACTTGAAGAAACCCACACTCTCGCCATTGAAAAGCACCAAGAACCAGTTATTAGCCCAACATTTCTCCACTAGAGATATCCACCGAACATTAAACCCAAACCGCTGCAATACCAGTTTGAGGAAGTCCCAATCCAACTTATCATAAGCTTTTTCCATATCTAGCTTGACTACTATGTTTCCACCTCACACTTTATGATTCAATTCTCTGAATAGTTCCTGGGCTAAAACAATATTCTCCACAATGAACCTGCCTTTAATGAAGGCCCCTTGCTTTGCCGAAACCCAACGAGGAAGCACCCGACTCAATCTGCCCGAAATGACCTTGGAGAAAATCCTATATAAGCAGTTACATGGGCTAATTGGGTGGAAATCTGAAAATCTCTTTGGACCCACGATCTTTGGAACGAGACATATAAGCGAGGCCGAGACAACCCTTGGAAGAAGGCCCCAAAGGAAAAGAAACTAGATCCCTTTGAGCAGGTCCAGACCCACAACATCTAAGCAAGCCATGAAGAAACTCCCAGAAAATCCACTGGGGCCAGCTGCTCCTTCAGCTGGGATGGACATCACTACCTGGTGGACTTCTTGTATAGAAGGCGGGACCATGAGAGCCTCATTATCTTCTAGAGAAACCAGCGAGGGATCACATCCAACAACCCACTGTTAATCTCACACGGGTACACCTTGAAAGGCTCTCAAAATGTTCCGTCGTTGCCTATTTGATATCCGATATGTTGTCCACCACCGAATCTATAATAATGTTGTTGATGGAAGCTCTCCATTGTTTGTCCTTCGCCAACACATGAAAAAACTTTGTATTCTTATCCCCTACTTCCATCCAACTGATCTGGGCCTTTTGTTTCCAATATAGCTCTTTCATCTCCTGGATAGAAGTTAAAGACTAAGAAGCTGCGTCAAGCTTCTGCTGCAAGCTAGCCGACTCTGCCTCACCAACTGCCTCTTGCAACTGAGCCTCAATATTCTCCACCGCCCTTTCATCCTGGCTTAGCTTCATAAAAATGTTACCAAAAACATTTCTATTCCACTCTTTAAGAGCTACTTCACACTTTTCAACTTTGCCAATATATTACAAATAAGATGACTCGAGTTTACTGCATTCCACGCTAACCTGACCAGCTGTTGAAATGAAGCATGCTTGGTCCACATAATTTGAAACCTGAACGGTTTTGCTACTGAATGACCCTGCTGAGGAAAGGAAACGAGGATTGGAGCATGATCCGAGTTGATACGGGGAAGGTGAAGAACTTGGAAGGACATGAACGCTGACCTCCAGGCTGCATTGACGAGCACCCTGTCCAGACAGGCCCAAACTCTAGCCACTTCACCTCAATTGTTACTCCAAGTAAACCAGTTATCCGAAAATCTAGCATCCTGAAGGCCTGTAGAGTTGATTGCGGCAACAAAGTCCGACGCGCTAACCAGATTCACAACTCCACGACTTCTCCTTTCTCTTGCTTCTGTAACTGCGTTGAACTCCCCACAAATAGCCTAGGGGTGGCTGATGACTGAGGAAAGGGACTGCAAATCATTCCAAAGTAACCTTCTCTAGACTGCAGAGCAGCTGACATAGATGAAAGAACTAGAAAATGCCGAAGGCGTGGCATGCACAACAAAAGAAATGGATAAGGATTGATTAGTCTGGAGGATAACCAAGGTCGCCAACTGATTTTTAAAATACACCCAGATCTTGTCCCCAACTTCCCCATTGGAAATGGATGCATGGAAACCCGGGCGTAAGCCTATCCCAACTTGCTTGTTGTCACGAAGCATGGGCTCGAGGAACGCCACCACCCATGGATTATGCTTACTAATCAGCCTTTTTTACTGCAGACACCAAATGTCGATTACCAATACCACGAACATTCCAATTAAGGATGTTATCCATCAGTCACACAACCTAAATTAACTTCCCTACATTTTAGTCTTCTAAGCCTTGATTCCCAATCTCCACCCGTATATTGCACTCTTGCCCTTTTGATGAATTTTTCCCCTTTTGCTGCCGAGGGGAACAGGTTATTTTCCTGAGCTTCCAAGACCTTACTACATTGCCCCTAATTTTCAGCTAAGCCCCTATCCTTCTCCTTGGACCTGCTAAGAAGATAGGAGATATCTACTGCTTTGTTCAAAGATATGGGAATCAGTGGACTAGCCCAAGTAGCACCTCCTTGGTCCCTGTCTTGCTAAGATTTTTTGGTCCTCGGTGAGAAAAAGGGGGACAGATCTATCTGTAAATCAATACCACACTCATTTGGGGTTGAGCTCCTTGGAGAGCTACATTCAGTACCTTGATCTCTGATTTCCCTTTGCTTAAATTGGGGAGTGCCTCGGTGGTGTGAACTTGACTTCAATCTCCTTTAGGCATCCTAACCACTTCAGATGGATAAAAATGATTCTCCAGAAGGGAAGGGAATGAATCTGGGGCCTGAATCTCAATCTTAGGACACACCAATGAGAATTCACCTCCCCCTGTGGCCTTTGAAGTTGATTCATGGGGGAACATCCAGATGATCTCGAGCGACGATGACCCGAATTCCTCCTTGGCAACCTGAGCAACGCACCATCAACTAATAAGGGCATTTCCACCAATGAAGCATTTCCTAACTCCCTTCTGTTTGGGGCGCTCCCTGCACCATAGTTCTCATGCCTTGGACCTGTAGCAGGATCAGGTCGATGGACATCTAACACTGTCAAATTGACTCTTTGGTCGGTTCCATTTGTAATCAGCAGTCTGTCAACAGAGGCCTTTTGATGAACAGATTGCGGGACCTCTGGAATAACTGTGTTTTCCTCCTTAAGAGGATGATTTCTCTCCCTTGGAAAGAGTTGAAGCGAACCGTCAACTAGCTCGACCCTGATTAGATCTAACACCTGGCTATTGCCCTGATCCCGCCTCTCTTTGAAGCTTCTCTCAACCCAAGCCTTGGTACCCTCCTGAGTAATGTTGCTTAAGACTGGATGTTGTAGACCCCTGATCTCCTCAAATGGTTCCATCATTGCGACTACTGGGTAAATCCTATCCAAGACTTGTAGCTTGAGGACTCTATTGAAGCAGACTCTTGGGCAAACCACTACCTTGATACGAGCGAACACCTGGAATATGCCAAGGCTGGCATTTGTATCTATTTGTAGGACCTTCCCAAACGAGTTCCCTAATTCAAGGATTGGGCATGGGCAATCTGTACATCTACTCCATGAGTAGGCTTCCACTATTGTGGGCATCTGACAATGAATCTACCATGCATAACCATCTAGGGAGATCCCCAAGCACTTAAGGTACAAGGTGTGCATGCATTCGCATAGATGTATGTAATGTATACTAAATGTATATACATTGATATGTACAATCAACTAGATACATCTCTCTCTCAGTGGAAACATGAATTCATTATATTGATGATTGACATAGGAGCATGTTTAGTATTCATTAGAATCTTTTAAGTGATATATTGTAAAGCAAGGCTTATAATTTTACAACATTTCAACAATCATACAGCAACCATGTTAATCATAACAATATCAACCATTAAATCATTCATCTTAATCATGTATATATAAGACACGTTGGGATTCACTCACCTATTGGTAGGTTTGAATCCTTCAATCAATCGGGCGCATTATAAAATCATGATTCAAATCTCTATTAAGATGATTTGGCATACCATAATTCAATTATATTATTCCAATAGGTGGGGTACACTTTTGATCTAAGCAAGACGACCCAACATAAATTTTAAAATTTTAAATTTAGAAAATAACAAGGATTGTCAATTAATGCAATGGATTAATCGAGTAAGATCGAGGGCCCTCGATCGATTTCCCGATCAATTGACCATGGATCAATAAAATTTGAATTAAATTTCCTAAGTCACTGGACACTTTTTGTAATATCCCGAATTTTTGTTTCTCAAATTTATACTTGTGCCTGAGAATTTTAGGTGTTAATAATGTAAAAATTGGATGCTTCAAAATTACACATTTTTTTTTTCATTTATATCACATATAGTTACATTCACAAAGGTAAACATTTGCGAGAGTAAATCCAACTTTATTTATTATTAGAGTAAAAAAAGTCTGACTAATCTTTAAACACCTTCTCAATGGGAACTTATTACATAATATTAAAGTAAACAACGAAAAACATATAAACAAATAATTTTCAGTGTTATTCTTCTTCTTTATTCAAACATATCTTCCATAGAATGATTATTGTCTGTATCGTCAACCTATAATTCACCTTCAACATCCGTATGATTGGAGAGGATTAATGCCCTACTTGTAGTGATGGTTATCCTTTAAGATTAATAATAATTTAAGAGATTCATAAGAATAATGTGAGGGTTCTGATATCTCTCATACTCCACCATTACGGATAGTATCAATATGCACAACCAATATATATATATATGAATGCATGCCTAGTAAAGTGTGTGCAGTCTATCATACGTAGTGATCATCACAATGTGGAATATAATTCATAAAAAATCTGGCTCACCCCACATTCTCACACTATGGAGATTCGCCGGCATGTCCAACGCTAACGTGGGTTTACATGAACACCTCAAGACGACACAACACAAATCGGATGAATTACGTGACATGATTTATTCATGGAGAGATTATTTGCAACATCCAAACCCAAAAGTGATGTAACACGCATTGCGAATTACCTACATCGATTTATGGACGACTATCCAAAATTCATGAAATTATGCGTCAACCAAGAGGGTCACTACCCAGAGCGCATTATGTCCATGATAAAATATATGAATCACTAGATATAAGACCTCTAAAACATCACTTGCATAAAAAGGTAAATAAATTGAAACATGGGATTTTTAAAATTCCAAGACACATGCTCAGGCCATAAAGGGAGGTAGCACAAGGCTAACTTAATCAAGGAGAAAAGTAGTATTAAACTATCTCACTAAAAGATAAAAGTAGCAAATAAGATAACTCGACAAGAATAAGGGGAGATAAGTAAAAGGCTAACTCAATAAAGAGTGGAAGCACGCGTCGCTTTTAAAATTGACAAAGGGCGAGGCTTGTATTGGTCACCCCACATAAATTCATAAAAATTACGCATAATTAAAATCATATATTAACTATAATTCACAAATGGATAAATAATGGATAACGGTTCATCAATCAATTGCATGAAAAATCACAATAATATGAAAGTGTATATATATATATATATATATATATATATATATATATATATATATATATATATATATATATATATATATATATATATATATATAAAATAAGATAAATCATATCAACTCAAATTAGTATAAGCTTAAAGGAATACCTATTAAGAGTCAAATATTACATATTATCACCCATTTATATATTAGTTTTATGAACATGATAATGCCTAATATTCTATTTTACTTATGTTTGTATTGCAAAGTGAATTTAAGAGCTTGGATTGAAAAGGGTGCTAAAAGCATGAATTTATGCTCAAGAATCACCAAGGCAAGGGATGGATCTTACGATATCAAGATTGAAAAATTCACATGCTAAATATCTAAAAAAATCAAGTGAAGAATAAAAAGTATCAAATATTTGAAGTAAAGAAAAGGAATCCTAAAATCGGGGTCATTTTGTGAAATTGCATAGAGTGAAGTCTATTTTGAAAAACTACATAGAGTGAAGTCTATTTTAATAAACTACATAAATTTGAAGCAGTTTTTAGAGTTTTCCAACTAAGTGTGAAAGTTGGAGTTGCACAACTATAAATATGACTCTCAAGGATGTTCTTAGGCATCTTCTAGGGTTTAAGGAGTAGAGCAAAAGGGTGGAAAAGTCGTTATCAAGAGTTTATCTTCTTCTTCCTTAGTTATTTTCATATTTTTCTTAAAAGACTTTGGTCTAATCATGTTTATGGTTGGCTAAACCTCAAGCTTGTAGCATGACGGGATGTTTCTATTACTTTGATTCATGTTTATGTTAAACTTCATGTACTCTAATATGATATTTAAGGAATACTTTCAGTTTGTAATGGTTTCTTATGACTTAAATTACTGTAGATCTGCAATAGCTTTAAGTATCTTCTTTTCCTAATTTGAGATTGTGAAATTAGTAAGTTTTGTTGTTCATCATCGTCCCTTGGGCATGGTAGGGTGATGGAATCCTTTCTAATCTTTACAATTCTCTTGCTTTAAGATTATGAGATTAGTAAATCCTGTTGTTTACCATTGTCTCCTAGGCATGGTTTAATGATGGAATCCCTACCAATTATCATAGTTCCCCTTCATTGAGAATTAGGTCAATGAAAGTTTAGATTTGATTTTATTGATATATTTTCAAATTGGATATGATAAGACTCCAATTCTATTTGTGTTACTTGAATCAAGAAAGAGAGCTCCCTGATTACTACAAGTGGATCCTTGACATCCTAGTTTTCACCTTTAAATTCTTAGTTTTAATTACTTAATTCACAATTATTCTCTCGATCACATTAGAATTAGTTTTACATCTTCTTCTAGTTAATTTCAAAAGCGCACAAGATTAGTCCCTGTGGATTCGACCTTAGCCTTACCGAGATTATTACTACATTGCGACCCTACACTTGGGGTTGTGAACATGTTTTTGGTGCCATTGCCGGGGATTGACGATTGCGTTTTTTGGATTTAATTAGTTTTGGAATTAAGTTAAGATTAGGATTTTTCTACTTTCTATTTTTAGAATAGGTTTTTATCAGAATTGCTTTAAAAACTAACTTAGCTTTCTATTTCTAGGTTTAGAAACATTCCTTTTTTGTTTTTAGAAACTAATTTACTTTCTAATTCTAGGATAGATACTTACTAAAAAAAAAATTTACAAACTAATTTTTTTATTTTTTTAGACTTTCCTAATCCGTTTTTAGAAACTAATTTCCTTTCCTTTTTCTATTTTTAGAAACTAACTTACTATCTATTTTTAAAAACTTTCTTTTTTCTATTTTTAGAAACTAGGTTGCTTTCTTAGTTCTTTTTTAGAAACTAACTTTTCTTTCTATTTTCAGATTTAGAAACTTTATTATTATTATTATTTTTTTAGAAACTAACTTTTCTTTTTATTTTTAAATTTAGAAACTTTCCTAATTTGTTTTTAAAACCTAACTTTTCTTTATATTTCTAGATTTATAAACTTTCCTAATTTATTTTTAGAAACTAATTTTCTTTTAGGACTAACTTTTTATTTTTATTTTTATAGTTTAGGATTTTTTCTTAGTCTTTGGGCGAAGTTGTGAAAATTTGAAAAAAAAATAAAATTTCTCAAATTTAAGTGATCTCGAAGTTAATCAATGAATTAAAATTACAAGATACTTAATATTGATGCCTTATGACTCTTGGATTTAAGTCACTTGGGAGATCTCAAAATTAAGTTAAGTCATTGATCCTCAATTAGAAGTTTTAAACATTGATTGAGTCATGATTTCACATTCACGTCCAGTTTACACATTAAAGTGTCAATTTGATATTGAATTATTAACTTGATGATTATTAAGCATGGAAGGAACCCACCTGGGAAATTTGTCCAACATGTTTAAAATAATAATAATAATAATAATAATAATAATAATAATAATAATAATAATAATAATAATAATACCCAGCTAAAAACATTTATCTTTGAAAAGGCCACCTATTAAAGATCTTTAAAAAGGTTGACATAATGTGAAAGCTATCAATGGAAAAATCAAAAGCTGGAGAAATAAAAAAGGGAATTAAAAGATAAACTGTAAGGCAAGTTTCGGTTTTGGTTTTGGTTGTCCTAAATACTCTTTTAATTATCAATGTTATCATAAAAGTGAAGAATTGAACCTTCACACATGAATCTTAATGTTTAAAATTGTTATAATTGGAGGATTAATGCTTTGAACTTAATTGTAAAACTTATCGAGTGCTAGAGTTTAGGAGAAGGTAATGTACAGTATTGATATATTTTAGAATTCTATTATCTAGATTATTTTTTTAAACCACTTGAGCTTATAGAAATTATCATGTGGTTGTCGAAATACTTTTCCCATATGTTGCTCGAGACTAGCCAAATGCTAGTTGGGAATTGTGTTGAGGGTCAAATATTACATATTATCCTCCATTTATATCTTACTTTATGAACATGATAATACTTAATGTTCTATTTTACTCATGTTTGTGTTGCAAGGTAAATTTAAGAGCTTTGATTAAAAAGGGTGCTAAAAGCATGAATTTGATGCTCAAGAATCACTAAGGGAATGGATGGATCTTAAGAGAACAAGATTAAAAAATTCACATGCCAAAAATCTAAGAAAACTAAGTGAGGAATGAAGAGAATCAAAGATTTAAAGTGAAAAAAAAGGAATCCTAAAATTGTCCTGAAAAATCATATTCTGAAACTCTGTTCATTTTGTGAAATTGCGCAGAGTAAAGTCTATTTTAGAAAACTGCACAAAGTGAAGTTTATTTTAGCAAACTGTGTAAATTTGAGGCAGTTTCTAGAGTTTTCCAACTAGGTAAGAAAGTTGGAGTTCCACAATTATAAATAGGACTCCCTAGGATGTTCCTTGGCATCTTCTAAGGTTTAAGGAGTTGAGCAAAAGAGTGGAGAAGCCGTCGCCAAGAGTTTTTCTTCTTCTTCCTTAGTTGTTTTCATATTGTTCTTAAAAGAGTTTAGTCCAATCATGTTTATGATTGGCTAAACCTCTTAGTTAGGGCTAAAATTTGAAGCTTGTAGCGTGATGGAATGTTTTTATTGCTTTAATTCATGTTTATGTTAAAATCCATGAATTTTAATTTGGTATTTAATGAATACTTTAAGTTCGTAATGGTTTATTGTAACTCAAATTACAATAGATCTGCAATAGCTTTAAGTATCTTCTTTTCCTAATTTGAGATTGTGAAATTAGTAAGTTCTGTTGTTCACATCGTCCCTTGGGCATGGTAGGGTAATGGAGTCATTCTTAATCTTTACAGTTCTCCTGCTTTAAGATTATAAGATTGGTAAATCCTGTTATTTGTCATTGTCTCTTAGGCATGATCTAGTGATGGAATTCCTGCCAATAATCATAGTTCTCCTTCATTGAGAATTAGGTCAATGGAAGTTCAGATTTGGTTTTATTGATATATTTTCAAACAAGATAGGATAAGATTCCAATTGTAATTGTGTTACTTGAATTAAGCAAGAGGTCTCCTTAATTACTATAAGTAAATCCTTGGCACCCTAGTTCTCACTTTTAAATTCTTAATTTTAATTACTTAATTCATAATTACTCTCTCAATCACTTTAGAAATAGTTTTACATCTTTTTCTAGTTCTACTTCTAATTAATTTCAGAAATACACAAGATCAATCCCTGTGGATTCGACCTCGGTCTTACCGAGATTATTACTACATCATGACCCTACACTTGGGGTTGTGAACAATCCCTCACCTTAGCCTTAGATCTAAACCTTAGGTATATCTCGATGTAAGAAAGCTTATACATGAATCACGACATTGCTTGAGTAAGAGGGAGACACCATACAAGTGGAGAAGGAAGATGATGATCGGCGTTTAGGCTTCTCTTTCTCTTTCTCTCTCCTCCTTGGACGTTAGGAGGTGGTGTGCGAGTGGAGAAGAGGACGCATATTCCTTTTATAAAGGAGTGGGCGTGTGGAAGGGGGTGTATTTCACATCGCACTTGAATTGGGTTTTTCCAATTTGACCTTTTCTGGCGATCTTTCTTTAAATCTAATTCATCAAATGTGTCAGGGTCGTTACAAAGATCCAGAGTATATGATTTTCTTGGTGATTCGAAATTTAGATTGACTTATTTAAAAATTTTCCTAACGAGTGTTAAAACAAACTTGATCTCAATTAATAGTCCACACTTAATGATTAGGGCCCAATTTTGAAAGAAATGTGTAGTTATAATAAAAAAAAAATGGTTGGACAAAAGTTGGTGGTTGATCAATAGTGGATAGCATTTCACCTTTTGCACCAAAAGAAAAGAATTGGAGTCAAGGCAATCATCATTTAACGATGAAGGATCATATATCGGGGTCTAAATTTTGTATGATATCGTAGTCATATGAGGCCAAAGCGTCATGCCCCAAACCCGGGAATCGGATTCATAAGAATCTCAATTACCGAATCTGGTGCCGACAGCCTTCGTAGTACCTCATTCTCGGCTCCTAGCATTCATATGCTAGATTCCGATCCTGGGATCCTACAAGGAGGATTTTTTTTGTACATATAACTAGTAATAAGTATAACCACAAGATTACCCAATTCACAATGGCAACATCATCATCACGTATCCACTAATAAAATCGTTTGAGTACAATACTGAAAGGGAAATACATAAATAAAAATCAAGCTCCAGAAGACCACTGCACGCTCCAAGCTCAACACTGCTGCAACCTAACATCACCTGCACGCATCTATCGTGCATAAGCTTATAGAAAGCTTAGAGGGTGGTGTAAGTGTGTGCACAAGGTAAGTGCCAAGTATTCAATACAATGCTATAATCATACAACACCAAAAAAATTGGTAATCCATAAACCATATAATGTCTAAATAAGCAGAAACACTAACAAGAGCAGGAATTATCAGATTAAGCAGAAATACTGACAAGATATAAATCATACGATAACAGAGTAAGAGAAAGTATGAACAAGTCTATAAGTTAATCAATATCAGAATACGTAATATAGAACAACTATGCGATAATGAGTCATAAAGAGTCAGATATCAATGTCGAGGATGCAATGCAATATATAAATCCTGCTAAGTCTACCTAGGCCATATGAGTGCAGAAACATAGGAAATCAAAATGTCATATACCTGCAAATTTAATGTAATATGCGATGCGAATGGAATGGCCATGCTGGAGTGTGAAGTCGGGATGATAGTACATAGTATCGCAGGCTACGGGGTCCACCATAAGGGACTTCTATCCAAACCAGTCCCATACCTAAATTTGGATAGTCAGACTCATCATGGTAAACTCCTGATCTCAGGTTAGTCGCGCGCCCAACCAAAATCTTTGCCATAACGAAGGTGCATAACAATTTGTTGCGCACCACCAGCCCGAGTGGATAGTGAATGAATGAATGAATGAGCATGCAACTCCTACTCAATAAGTCCACATATCAGTACGGTTCCTCTTTGGAAAATCACCAGGGTCTATTACACTCCATACCAGATTGCCGCCCCATCGCGCGCAACAAGGTGAGTGGAAGAAACCTCACTATCTGCCCGCCAATATCGGGCCCGGCTCGTCAATAGCGGACCCATTCCTCGAGCTGGTCAGACTCAGCCTAGCATTGCCCCCTCCTCTAGGGCAGGTAAGGCCGCACCCCCTTCCAACCGACCACGACACAGTGGAGAGCGCAGCCATCTGGTAACCGGTACTCGGCGCTCATCTACCCACTCGGTCTAGACGTTGGAGCAACCTTTGGAACCAAGAGGGTTTAAGGACTTTCACCCAGGGATATCTATAGCACCCCATGTAGAATAGATTTTTGATGTCCCATCTGGCCATCCACGATAAGCCTGTGGAGGCTACAGCCCTGATGTCGCTAGGGCGTACAGTAATCACAACACACAGTGCAAGATGCATGAGTCATACAATCCAGTCATGCACCAATCCCGCGCATACCGTGCGCTCATGTGAGAAAATCTCCGCCTATCAGGAAGTCTCATAACAACCAACACTGTGACATATGCAATGGTCAATCATATCTCATAATAGACATGCAGATGATGCGTATGGGCATGTATCTTGATGCTATGCAGTCACATACTCATAATCGGTATCAACAATCGGCCTCGACAATGTGGACATCTAACCAACATTGCCCCAAGGAGTGACCCTCACAGATCCAAACATATAATAGGCCCACGGCCTCACACAAGGGCCTAATATACAACACAATGGGCCCTACTCAAGGTTACATGTACACAACAGGTGGGCCCTGCTCATGGGCCTAATATACATCATAATGGGCTCCTCTGCCTGACCCTCAAATGCATCACAGTGGGCCTCATCACCTAGGCCTCGATATACATCACATTAGGCCTTAGGCACGGGCTGCATACACATCACGTCGGGCCTCAAATACGGGTTGCATGTTCATCGCATTAAATCTCGACAATCAGAATCGGCAATCAGGGTCGATAATCGGCGTCGGTCTGAATTATCGACACCGATAATCAGTAGATCAACAAAGCGAGGTCCATAAATGATCAACCGATCAACCATAATATACTGATCGGTCCTCGGTCATAGTTACATCAAATCCGATAGCACGATGCTATCCATCTATGGTGAATGGGGCCCACTTATTTGGGTTAACCCACGAAGAGGATGAGCCTAACAAGGCCTAAGGAAAGGTCACAATGAGGACATCTAACTGTCATTGCCCATCAATGTGGACATTCAACCAACATTGCTCCCAAGCAGTGGCCCATATAACGTCAAACATAAGGTGAGCCCATAGCCTCACATAAAGGCCTAATGTACATCGCATTGGGCCTCATACAAAGGATATATATACAACAAGTGGGCCTTGCACATCGGCCTCAGATTCATCGCATGACCACAACCCATGGGCCTAATGCACATCATAATGGGCCTCATTAAATGGGTTGCAAAGTGTCACAATAGCCATGGCATATGGGCTAGAAATACATAACAGTTGGCCTCCAATATCCAACAAGTTGGCCTTGAATATTCATCAGAGGTGGGCCTTATACCGATAGAAAGTGGTCTACACATCATAATTGGGCTTACCAAAGGCCCAGCCAAAGAATGGCTTGGATAACACACACATCACGATGGGTTGCATCATTAGGCCGCACCAATGGGCCTCATATACAACAAGTGGGCTGTATCAATAGGTCGTATCATATGGGTCTCGAATACAACTCGATGGACCACGTCAAAGGTTCATAAATACACAATAGGTGGGCCTTGCACATGGGTCTAATACACATCACATGGGCCGCATCACATCCCAGTGGACTACGACATACAGGCCGGAAGTACATCACAATGGGCCTCATCATATGGGCCGAGAAAACATCATAATGGGCCTTGCCAAATAGGCCAGAAATATATCACAATAGGTCTCGCCCATGGGCCTTGAATATATCACATTGGGCCTCGCCCACAGGCCTCGAATACATCACATTGGGCCTCGCCCATGGGCCTCGAATACATCACATTGGGCCGCACGTCCCATGAACAGTGTGGATAAAACATACATCAAGGCAGACCCTATATAATCTAGATGGTCAGGATATAACACAAATCATGGTGGAGTCCCCACCGTCCTAACCTGATGGACAGTGTGGATTAAATCAAACATCAAGGTGGACCACGTGTATAGGGTCCACGTCCAACACGTGGATGGGACGACAGACGAAATACTTACATCATGGCTAGTCCCACATACAGATGGACGACATACATACATCAGGGCCCCAGCTGGACAGATAGTGTAAATATACAACGCATGCATTATGATGGGGCCCACTGTCCACACTGGACTGAATGGTGTGGATCAAAACTAATGCATCATCGTAGTGTCCCACCATCTAGAACAGATGGGCGGTTGGGATAAAACACTTGCATCTCACGTGGGTTCCTCCGCAAGGGGTAAAACACATACATTGAGGTGGTCCCACACCACTTGCCAACATGGTACAGTAGCAGCAAGCCACTGGTGTGGGTATACTACCCAATCCGATTCCTAGATGGGTCACCATCGGGACAGACAGTGTGGATTGAATCCACCAGAGGTGGGCCTTGTCAAAATGGATGGACGATGGATATACAATACATACAATCAAGGTGGGACCCCCGGAACTTGCTGACGTCATCACAACAGCCACATGCTGCTGCGGCCCACAGAAGTGACATCAACACATCAGCTAGGAGGTGGGGTCCACATAAATCGACGACATTGATAAAGCTCATGCGCCATGTGGGCCCTTGCCCATGTGGACGGACGATGTGGATGTAATACATGCCTCGAGATGGGGTCACGGAACTTACCGAAGTCGGCAGCAGCTCAAGTTGTTGGGCCCACTGTCCCATGTACGGTCTGGATACAACATTACATCATGGTGGACCCCACGGAATTGTTAACGTCAATACATTAGGTATGCATTCGCTGGGTGAAGTACACTAGTCAATCAAAACATTAGCTGATGTGAAGTACACTAACCAATCAAATTTTAGAGAGGTGGGTCCCACGTAGGCCCACCAAATATACAATATAAATATATTAATATAATACTTTATATTGACAATAAAATATAGGTCCAGTCCAGCGTGTCCAGGGTCCAGACGCTGGACGTTTGGCTGTAATCCATACAGCAAGGGTGGGGTCCACTGACCGTCCACTAGCCCAGCAGAATTGCTGGACGGCGTGGACAAAACACGTACGTCATGGCTGGGACCCATGGTCCAGCTCGTGAATCATGGTGGGGCCTGCTCATCAGGGCACAGCGCAGCAGCGCTGCACGCCCCATGAAACACCTACATAAGTGGGTCCCACGTGGGGCCCACTATAACGTTTACTTTCCATCTGATCCGTTGATAAGGTCCCACGGACCCAGATGAATAGGAAAAAAATAAATTTCATATTGTTCCAAAACTTCTGTGGCCCAGAAACGGTTTTCAATGGTTAACGTTCGATCCTACTATTTCATATGACGTGGGCCACCTCAGCTCCATATAAGGCTGATTTTTGAGGTGGGGTCATAGTTAAAAGGGGCCCACCATATGTACGGTATGGATGAAAAATACACATTATGGTGGGGCCCACGGCTAGGACCGTGGGTCCCAGGTCGTCCGCCCACTGCCCACAGCTCAGGATGCACAGGCGTCCTCTCTCTCTCTCTCTGCCAGCAGCAGCAGTTGCTGTCGTTTTTTTTTTTTTTTTTGAAAAATGGTGATTTGAAGTTCTTCATACGTGGGGCCCACATCAGCTAAATCCATTCCATCCATTGCACTCCACGGCTCAAGATCAACTAAACGAGCCCAATATGCGGCAATGTTCTAGCGTATCGAAACATCGGGGTGAGTTTTAACTGTAAAAAGACTATTTTTCTTTGGTATGGCCCGCCAAATAATCAGATTCATTTCATTTTTCGGCTCAACGCCTAAAATGAGCTGAAAAATGAAATGGACGACGTGGATTTGATCTTTACATCAAGGTGAGTCTTACATGAGTGAACCAGCCAAAAGCTTTGAGTATAATATATTTTATTTTATTTATTATCACTATTTCTCTTTTCTATTAGCTGTTAGTTCACCGAGTCACACACTCCATGTCCAGCGTCCAGCGTCCCTGGACGGCATGGATATAACACGAGCATTGTGGTGGTCCCATATGGCACCTTGTGCTTCACATTGAGGTGGGTCATCCTTTGATAAAATGTAAATTTGTGTATTTTCTTCAATTAGGCTCGCTTAAATGGACTGCTAGGTAGGCCCACTAGGTGGACCACATGGATGTGAAACATATCACAAGGTGGGCCACGATCAAACACAAAAAAAAGGGAGAGAGAGAGAGAATAGAACACCCACCTCGAGATCTCTTCTTCCTTCTTCCGCCTATGCACTCTAGAGCTCCAAGAGGACATTTTCAACGGTTGAGATGATGGTCCAAGGGTTGGATTTTATGGTAGGAAGGTGGGTCACACTAGCTCTCTCATGGGGAGCTTGGACGTGGCTTGTTTCCATGGGAGTTTTCTTGGAACGATAAGAGAGAAAATGAGAGAGAGAAGGGTGAGGTGGAGTGATGGGATGAGAGGGATGGTGAGTGATGTAAGGGAATACTTTTGTTGTAAGAAAAGTTGACTTTTGGGGAGGGTAGTTGTACTTGGCATTAATTGGTGATGTGTACTTTGATTGATAGGATTGATGGGATGTTTCGTAGAGATTTCCTTGATACTTGCAACACGCGGTGTTTTCTCGAACTGAACGCGGACCCACATCTCCTGGCCTAGGTATCGCCGCAGCGCGTGAGACTCACCATCGGAACCGCGGCGACGAGGCGGTCGCTAGAGTACAAGTCTCGGGCTGAGTCGAATCGGGTTAACGGCGTATGAATCAGGGTCGCGCGCAAATACCGGTTAAGGATCGAGGTTGCTGGGATTCGGTTGGGAAGACCGCGGAAGTCTACCGAACGATACGGTCTAGGATACGGGTCTTACACAAAGTGTGGTATAAATTTGAGTTGCGATTGATGGTATAAAGTGGGTCAGTCGAAAACTCTAAATTTAAAAAGAGTTGGTAAGTCTAAAATGGATAACTTTGCAGCTACAGAAAATCCTACCAAAGTAAGATTTTCATATTTCACACTTGGTCTATATGATGGAAAATCCAATCATTCATACGAAGGGAAATATCCTACTATAATTATCCATAAGCTTTCTTCACTCGATGAACACCAAAATCAATGGTTAAGGGGCTGATTTATCAATTGGTCCGCTTTTACAATGATATAAGGGCTAAAATTTGACGTGTATGATTAGTTTATGATAAATAGACATGGTATAAAATTTTACATGAAGTGAATCATGTGAAACATGTGATCTATAATTCAAGGGAATAGGTTAATGATAGTAAGTATTTATGATTTTGTCATCTTTTATTTTTTCAACTTCTACCGTCTATAAAGTTGGACTGCATCATCCAAATGAGTTAAAATTTGACAGGCATTCTTTATTTTTCATTCTCTTTCCATCGCCCTATTTTAGGCCTTGATGGCTTATAGATGTTCAATATGCCTTTTTAATGGGTTATACTGCCCCGAGGTCTAAATCAACACTTTCATATATCTACTAGAGAAGGCAGCCGGTAGTTATGGCATATATCTTACAATCTTCAAGTTGAGTTGTTCGTTGTAATATTTATGCAGTCCGTTTGGCGGATCCAAATATGATGAATGGTCAGATGACATGTTAAAAATAGAAAAAACTTGATGGTTAGTACTCTAATCATGTATTTAGGTGGTTGTACAGTCGGTTTTGTAAACGGATGAATACAGGTGGATTTTTGGAGTGATCAAGAGGTAAAACATACATACTGTTAGATTTAAGTGACTAGTTCACATGTGTAAGCTTCTCATATTGTAGATCTGATGGTGCGTTAAGCATATTCATAGGTGATGAACAAGATGAATAGATCAGAATCTTAATTTGATATGTGTACGAGTGAATGTAGATATCAGGTAGTTAGTTTACTATGATCGAGTGGTCCAAACTCAAAGTGGACGTTTAGATATCTTTATCTATCAGTGGATAGTTGACTGAACAGTTGGTTATGATAGACAAGTGAGAATACTTGGACATATGATGATCTTGTCTTAAAATCAACAGTCGGATGGCATGATCAATTGATGAAGATCATTCTCAATAGTCAGATTCATGTTAAAGAATAGACGTAAGGTTAGGATAGCTAAATTGGTATCGTACATATGTACATACTAAGTTAAACTTCATGGTGACACTCGAGAACTTTCAATACTTGCGTATTGAAAAGTTCGGGGTTTTACACTTTTGGCCACCTTCAATCAATTGAACCCTGCTCATCGATCGATCGATTGTGGTTGAATTAAATATGTTTGCTTGATGGACAAATTTGGTCGTATCGATCGAATTAGTTCGATTAATCAGGATCGATCGAACCTTAGGTTTGATTTGTTGAACTAGGTTACGATTTTAGAATTTCGGTCACTAAACAAAAATCAACCCTCTTTGATCAATCAAAGATTGACTTCGATCGATCAACCAAAGATCGAGGCAATCTGATTTTTCAAAAAAAAATATATGGTTTTTCTTCTTCCTAGGTTTGATGGATTCCATTGATTACAAATTTGGGTTCAGCCCATCCAATGGTTTTTTTCATTATTGAATTCAGAAAATCAAAGGATCACTCAAATGTGAATACCTGTTGTCTACAACTGATAGTTAAAAATTATTTTTAGCAAAAGCTATTATTAACTATATAACTTCATAGATCATTGTGGAAAATATATTCGTAAATTCATTCTATGATTCAAGGTTCTAACACAATTTAGCCTTCAAATTCTTAGGTTCAGATTTCATTAGACTGTGACACTGGATTTCTCATAATTAATCCTCCTGGCTGCAAAACTTGTTCAAAGATTGATCCCTAACATCAAAACCTGTTCACATATCGAAACAATTAGCATAAGATTGATCTATTTAGATCTAGGCCTATTCTATTAATTCTCAGGATTTAAAAATAAAGAACTAGGTTGAAACTTAATTACCAGCATAGGCTTCTCATCCGCAAGGTTTCTCTCCCTCTTACGACTACTCTTTTGGGTTTATAATTTTCTGCAAGAATTTTCTGTAGATCTTCCTTTTAAATAGAGGAAGAGCCCTAATTCTAAAAGAATCCATTAGAATTTTCTAGTTTTGGCAAAAAAAATAATTCTTATGGTGTGAGGAATCAATCCACCGACATATCCCTCAGTCAAAAGTGCTCCTACTAACTAGGCTAATTGCTTAGTTTTTTTTTAAATGAAGAAAAATTAAATTATTAATTTGTTTTAATTAGGTTCTCAAGTGGGTCATCAAGGGCCTCTATCTCCTCTCACATCAAGTGGCTTCTGGGCTTGGTTCCTACTCTAATTTCCTGGGAGTTATGGCTAGCCGTAACGCCTCACGTTTCGAGGGAGTCCTGATGTCCAGGCCCAAGATCATTACTCGAGTCACCAGATGGCTATAGGAAATAGGCAACGCTCTACCTAACAATGATCACCAGTCCCTTAGGACCGAGGCCACCCTTCAGGCCCTTCACCTCGTTAACAACAAAGAGAGTTCTTCTACCATTCCATCTATTGTCAAATGGGCGAGACCTCCTCCAGGTTGGATTAAGCTTAACGTTGATGGCTCCTCTCGTGGGAATCTAGGTGAAAGTGGCGGTGCAGGTATTGTAAGAGATTCTCAGGGTCGGGTTATCTTCGCCTTTCATAGGAACTACGTCCATGCTTCTAATACGATTGCAGAGGCCCAGGCTATGCTTGATGGAATTACTCTTTGTAGTAAATTGGGTCTCTCCAGTATCATTGTTCAATCAGATTCTAAACTAGTGGTCGAAGCTACCACAGATCCCTTAGCCTATTGCCCTTGGAACATCTGGTACAGATTGGGAGCCATTCATCGTTTCAGTAGTCGCCTCAACCTTTGCTTCAGGAATTTCTTCCGTGAGTGCAATTTTGTGGCTGACGCGCTCGCCAGGCTGGCTAGTGAAGAATGTGCCAACTCCCTTTTTCTCTCTCGTTCGGATTTGCCCAGTTACATTAGGGGCCTATTGGTCCTTGATAAAGTCAGGCTGGGTTATTTGAGAGCCTGATTCTGGTGTGGTTTCTTTTCTTTTTGTTAGGGAACTCAGGCTGAGCCTTGTTGCTACATGGCCCTCCTTAGCTTGCCCCTAGGTTCTGTTTTTTAATAAAAAAAATAATTAAAAAAAAATTAATATTTTCATTTCATCCACAGAAGAAATACATGACATGCACATGGGTTCAAGCGACTGCCAATAAAAAGCTAGGCAGGGCCTATCGTAAAGGATCCCTAAGGTGAAAAATAGGAAAAAAAAAATTCACTATCCTTTGTCTCTATGTTCCGCTCTTAGAGGGATGGTCCTGAGGTTTCCCAAGCCCACCTTATCCAATAGAATGAGACCCCTGATCTGGGCCGGAATGTCTGAAATGTGGCTGTAGAGAGAGGAGGTTTTCCAAGCCCCTAGGTTCTGTTGTTCATAGTAGTGTGGGTGAGCTTGCATATGATAGGCGGTGCTCCTTTCCTTTTCGTTGGAGCCTGCCCAAAGGGTTGTACATCTGGCCTCTTTGTTTTAATAAATTTGGTGGTGCGTGCCCACCTTTCCCAAAAAAAAAAGGCTCTCAAGTGGGTCACACAAAAAATAGGGTCGTTATAATAGGTGTGGCCTGATCTTTTTATGACACCCACCTGAATCCTTGTGTCACGCCCCAAACCCGGAAATCGGATTCACAAGAATCCCGATCGCCGAATCCAGTGCCAACAGCCTCCGTAGTACCCCATTCTCGGCTCCTAGCATTCATATGCCAGATTTTCGATCCTGGGATCCTACAAGGAGGATTTTTTTTTTGTACATTTAACTAGTAATAAGCATAACCACAAGTTTACCCAAATCATAAAGACAACATCATCATCACATATCCACTAATATAATCATTTGAATACAATGCTGAAAGGGAAATATATATGTCAAAATTAAAGCTCCAGAAAACAGTTGCATGCTCCAAGCTTAATGCTGCTACAACCTAACATCACCTGCACGCATCTATCGTGCATAATCTTATAGAAAGCTTAGAGGGTGGTGTAAGTGTGTGCACGAGATAAGTGCCAAGTATTCAATACAATATCATAATCATACAATACCGAAAAGCTATTAATCCATAAACCATACAATGACTGAATACGCAGAAACACTGATAAGAGAAGGAATTATCAGCATAAACAAAAATACTGACAAGATTATAATCATGCGATAACAGAATAATCGGAAGTATGAACAAGTCCATAAGTTAATCGATATCAGAATACGCAATATAGGACAGCTATGCAAATGATGAGTCATAGATAATCAAATGTCGAATAACAAGGATATAATGTAATACACAATTCGAAAGAGCTAACAAATATCATCAATCTTATCTAAGTCACAGGAATACAGAAACATAACAACCCACAATGCCACACGTCGAAGATGTAATGGAATATGCAGTATATGACGCTAATGGAATGACCATGCCGGAGTGTGATGTCGGGATGATAGTACGTAGTATCGAAGGCTACCGGGTCCACCACAAGGAACCTCTATCCAAATCAGTCACATATCTAAATTTGGATAGTCTGACTCAACGTGGTAAACTCCTGATCTCAGGTTAGTCGCACGCCCAACCAAAATCCTTGCCATAACGAAGATACACAATAATTAGTTGCACATCACCAGCCCAAGTGGATAGTGAATGGATGAATGAATGAGTATGCAACTCCTACTCAGTAGCCTGTCAGCACAGTAGCCTGCCAACCGCTGGTAGCTCGCCCAGTGTGGTAACTCGCCTAGGCTTCAGCCCCGCCTACATCACACCCGCTCACATCAGTGTCCGCCCACGTGTGTCCGCCCACATGCACAACAGTAACGGGGTGTCATAATATCATGTCAGTCCTCATATCAGTATGGTTCCTCTCTGAAAAAATCACCGGGGTCTATTACACTTCACACTACCTGCCGCCCCAATCAAGCGCACAACTGGGTAAGTGAAAAAGACCTCACTATCCGCCTGTCAGTAGTCTGCCAATACCTACCTGGCTCGTCGATAGCGGACCCATTCCTCGAGCTGGTGAAACTCAACCTAGCCATGCCTACTCCCTCGGGCGGGTAAGGCCGCACCCCCTTCCAACCGACCACGACACAATGGAGAGTGCAGCCATCTAATAATCGGTACTCAACGCTCATCTACCCACTCGGTCTAGACGTTGGAGCATCCTCTGGAACCAAGAGGGTGTTTAGGAATTTTCACCCAGGGCCATCTATGGCGGCCCGATGCTCGAACAGATTTTCGGTGTCCCATCTGGCCATCCACGATATGCCTGTGGAGGCTACGGCCCTGATGTCACTAGGGCGTACAGTAATTACAATACAATGCAAGATGCATGAGTCATACAATCCAATCATACATCAATCCTGCGCATGTCATGCGCTCATGTGAGATAATATCCACCTATCAGGGAGTCTCACATCATCCTGCTCAATGACATATGCAATGGTCAATCACATCTCATAACAAACATGCAGATGATGCGAATGGGCATGTATCATGATGTTATGATGTCACATACTCATAAACGGTATCAATAACCGGTGTCGACAATGTGGAATTTTAACCAACATTACCCCCAAGGAATGGCCCATATAGAATCAAATATATAATGGGCACATGGCCTCACACAAGGGCTAAATATACGAAACAGGTGGGCCCTGGTCATGGGCCTAACACGTATCACAATGGGCCTTGCCCATAGGCTTCAAATACATCTGGATGGGTCGCACCCATGGGCCTCAGATATATCACAATGGGCCTCAAATATACTTCGCAGGGGAGTCACATACCTGGATCTAATACACATCAGTATGGGCAACATCACATAGGCCTAATATACATCACTATGGCCATAACCCATGGGCTTTAAATACACAATAGGTGGGCCCTACACATGGGCCTCAAATATATACCACGGGTGAGCCTCAATGGACGGGTCACCAATACAACAGGATGGGCCTAATGACATGGACCCCATAAATATATTGAATAGGCCGCAGCAATTGGGCCTTACATACATTGCAATGGGCCATGACCCATGGGCCTTGCAACATGGGCCTCGTATATATTTAAGGTGGGTCTCAACAACGGGCCTCATACACATCAAGGTGGGCCTCAACAACGGGCCTCATATACTTCAAGGTGGGCCTCAACAACGGGCCTCATACACATCAAGGTGGGCCTCAACGACAGGCCTCATACACATCAAGGTGGGCCTCAAAAATGGGCCGCATACACATCAAGGTGGGCCTCAACAACGGGCCTCATACACATCAAGGTGGGCCTCAACAACGGGCCTCATACACATCAAGGTGGGCCTCAACAACGGGCCTCATACACATCAAGGTGGGCCTCAACAATGGGCCTCATACACATCAAGGTGGGCCTCGACAACAGGCCTCATACACATTAAGGTGGGCCTCAACAACGGGCCCCATACACATCAAGGTGGGCCTCAACAACAGGCCTCATACACATCAAGGTGGGCCTCAACAACGGGCATCATACACATCAAGGTGGGCCTCAACAACGGGCCTCATATATGGCCTTAACAACAGGCCACAAATATATCAGGATGGGCCTAATCAATCATATGGGCTAAATCAATCAAATGGCCGATACGAACAAGCCGATCAAATGGACCGATACAAATGGGCTGTGCGTCATGGAATTATACTAAGCATGTTATAAAGTAATGCCTTATCCTTACAATGTAGCTGGCCTAGACGGCTTGCATACAACAAGTACGGGCCTATCAATGGACCCTAGGGAGAGTCGTAATGCGGACATTTAACCAACATTATACTCACAATGTGGACGTCAAACCAACATTGCTCCCAAGGTATAGCCCATAGTGAATAACATTACGTAAACCAGGATGGGATCACACATTGCAATGGACCTTAGGTACACCCCATTGGGCCTTAAATACATCAAATGGGTCATGTCATATGGGCCTTTTACTCATCAAATGGGCCACATCAATGGGCCGCACCAATGGGCCTTATGTGCATTGTAATGGGTCATAACCTGTTGGCCTTAGATTGCATCAAATGGTTCTCGACCCATGGGCCTTATACATATCAAATAGGCCTAATCCCATGGGCTTTAAAATACATCAAATGGGTCTAATCCCATGGACCTTGGAACACATCAAATGGGTCCACTCTATGGGCCTTAAATTACATCAAATGGGCCTAATCCCATGGGCCTTGGAACACATCAAATGGATCCACTCTATGGGCCTTAAATAGTTCAACAACTAGCTACATTCATGGACCTAATTAAATTCAACTGTGGTGGGCCTCAAAAGTGCATTCATTAAGGCCAACATTTAAGAAACTAAAGGTATAAATCATTTCCTCTAAAATCTTTATAATATGGTGGGCCCCACTCCTCAAAATTTCAGCCCAAGGCCAGCATAATTATAACATGTTGCTGTCCTAAATTTGGGCACTCCATTGGAGTGGGTCCAAGGCCTCTAAAACTCTGAAAATTGAGGGCCAAGGTCCCTCATCATGCATACAATGAGAGAAAATCCAAAAAGGTGGCCCACCATCAAAAGAAATATTTTTGAATTTTGGTTTTTTATCAAGGCATATTGCTGGACTGCACAGCAGAAAAATCTGAGAGTCCAACCATCTTGGCCCATTCTTTTGGATACCTAAACGGGGTCACTTGAGGCTGAAATTTCACATAGTGATACTTCCATAGGTGAGTCACACCTCCATAAAATTTCATAATTTTTAAATATATCTAAGTATTTTAATTAATTTAAACAAGACAGACTGTCCAGAAAAAATCGGACAGACCTGGACGTCCCAACGTGGTGGGCCAGTCCGGCCCTCACCATGGTGTGTATAGGGGTCCATTGGCCCTAAAATTTGGTAGGTGGGTTCTTACATAAGTGGACCACACTCTTAAAAAATTTCAGAATTTTTGAACATCTGTAAATATTTTAATTTATTTACATAAATCAATCTGTCCTAAAAATCAGACTGGTCTTGATACCATATTATAATGGGTCGGTCCCGCCATCACCATGGTGTGTACAGGCGTCCATTGGCCTCAAAATTTTGTAGGTGGGTCCTACCATAAGTAGGTCACCCCCTTGAAAATTTTTATAATTTTTAAACACCCATAAGTATTTTAATAAATTTTAAAAATTCAACTATCCATGTTGGAATGTTGCTGGAACAGTGCATAAAATCCAGACTGTCCACCTCACTTGGACCACACCTTTAGGACCCCAATGAAGGTCAGTTGGGGCTGAAATTTGGAGGACATCAAGATGAGATCCTCAAATTTTAGAAAAGTATATTTAATAGGTATGAATAGTTCCCCAAACAGTCCCAAAATCTGGTCCAAAAACAACCAGAAACTGTCCAGAAATTTCTGGACAGCAACATGTACTTAAATAAAATTTATTATATAAGTTAAATAAAAAGGGAAATACATTAATGGGCTACACACATCAGGAAAATGATAAATAGAAGGACAATCCGGCCATAGGGAAAGGAGCTCCCCCACTATTGAGCCCTCCCAAGATCAATCACACCCGCACATCATACTTAGATCTACATTTACAACATGGATCTTACACATGCATGGCCTATAATTAAAATACATGGTGAGGATGCCATCCCCACCATGGTTATAAGGTCTAGATGACCCAAACATAATATGATATGAAATAAAACTACCATGATGGGGCCCATAGAGAAAGGCCTCATGCATGGATCATGCATGCATAAGGTAGTCCATTAGGCCACAACCTTGGGATTGTGTGGGATCTCCACCATTGATTGGTGGGTCCTACACTTCCCTCATGAAAGAAAGAAAACATCTAGGCTATAAAAATTAGATTTTTTTACATCTAGAGGAGCACCCACCATTCAATCTTCTTGCTCCTATGAGTTCCTTAGCACGTTAGCTTTGATTCCAATGG
Organism: Magnolia kwangsiensis; assembly: GCA_037074715.1. NCBI lineage: Eukaryota > Viridiplantae > Streptophyta > Magnoliopsida > Magnoliales > Magnoliaceae > Magnolia > Magnolia kwangsiensis. The sequence goes on from CM073583.1 coordinate 93,590,905, forward strand.
AGGAGATGGGGAATGGATGGTTAGGATGAGAGATCATGGGATAGGAAAGTGGGCCATACTTGAAGTTTTGAAAGAGAGGGAGAGGCTTGGAGAATTCTCATACGTATGAGATTTCTCTCCTTAGATTTTTTTAAGTTTGAAAATGAGAAAGAGAGAGAGAGAGAGATGGGTGATGGATGTGGTGAGTGATGGGTGTAAGAAAATCTTGACTTTTGTGGCCATTTGTGTAAGAAAAGCATGGGTGGTGTAAGAACTTTTTGACTTTGAGGGCTTTTGGTGTAAGAGAGGTATGGGCTTGTAAGAGATTCTTGACTTTTATAGTTGCTTGGGAATGAGTGAAAGGTGATGTGTACTTGACATGTACTTGACATGTGATGGATTGATGGATTAATGGGATTGATGTGACACCTCGTAGAGATTCTTTAGAGTTTCACAACACGCGGCATTTTCTTCGCACCAAACGTTGGCCCACATCTCTTGACCAGGGTATCGCCTTGGCGCGCAAGTCATGGCATCGGAACCGCAGCGACGACGCGGTCGCTATGGTAAAGGTCTTGGGTTGAGTCGATACGGGTTGACGACATACGAATCAGGGTCACACGCAAATATTGGTTAAGAGTCGAAGGTTGCCGGAATTCGACCGGTAAGACCGCGGAAGTCTATGGAACGGTACGGTCTAGGATACAGGGCTTACACCTTGTGTAGGTTGATTTTTAATATAAATTAAGGTGGTGTGTTCCAACCTTTTTGAAAAAAAAAAAACATAAACACATGCAAAGTCAGGCAGAGTTGAGTTGGGTCGGTCTAAATCGAGTTAAAATGAACTAACACCATGCCAAAAAATGACGAACCATGTTTTTCGCAAAACGCAACTCACGACAGACTTGGTTGGTTGAAGTTTCTTGTCGCAAAAATTAAACGACAGATCTGGTCTATCAACAAAACAAGATGGATCATATTCACCATAAAACTTACCCATCACAAAAAATAAACATAGCGGCAGATTTTGTTCGTCGTTTTAAAAATTGGCAACAAATATGGTCTGTCACTACTCACTACTATTTGGAGAAGTGACGGACTTTTAAATCTGACCTGATTTTGAACTTCTGAAAGTAGTGAAGAATTTGGTCCGTCGCAAAAATTTCTGTAAAAATAAAATAAAATAAAAATAAACAACGTTTGAATCTGTTGTCTGATCAAATGAATTACTAAAACAAATTAAAACATTCAGATCAAATGCATTACTAATCCAATCCTATATATTACAAAATGTAGTATTTTGGTGTAAAGTCGATCTTTAGTTGCATTAAAATATTATTGATGCAGGAGCAAACTTCTTTTTTTTAACGTGAGAGCAGACCACCTAAACTTTGTTAAAAAAGAAGGGATATACAAACAGTTACCTTCAGGTGGGCACCACAAAAAGAACCAGCCTCACCTATCATATAATTCCTATATGGAATTTATAATAAGAAGGGAATAATAAAAATAAAAAAACAACAGTTGCCTAACAGCAACACACCACCCCTGATCTACCAAAGGTTGGATGCAAAACTGCCCAGAAGCTCTGAACCAGGTAACCAAAAGTGCCCAGCCAATCCACCAAAGACTCAACTTCTATTCACAATCCGCGACCTCCAATACTTAACAACACAAAGAAAGCAATGACCATGAGGTACCTTGGGACGACGTGACTGATTAGCATGGAGGAACTGAACCATAGCTGCAGCTGACAACGAGCAACAGCCCAAATGAAAGTAGAGCAGACAGCTCTGCCTCTTCTACGATGACGACAACGGCAACAAGGAGCAAAGAACTGGCCAGTTCTACTATTTCTATACCTGTAAGCTACTCCCATAGGCCAAGCCACTTGCAAACACACAATTAAAAAAAATAATAATAAAGAAAAATAAAAAAGAAAAAAGAAAAAAAAGAAAGGAAGACAGATGGGAGACAGATGGGAAGCCTTCCCCTATGTTGCATTATCCCACTCCCCTTTTGAGTTTTCAGATCCATCTAAGCATCTCGATACATGCGTTATCTAGGGCCAATGATCCCCTGATCTCACTAGGAAGCTCGACTTTTCTTGTATAAATCTTGTTCAGACAACTGTCGTTGGCCACAAGTTGCTGTTTTCAATTCTGGTAAAAATTCTGGTGGTCGTGCCTTAGTGGTTAAGTGGAAGAGGCCCCCACCTGGATGGTTTAAAATAAACGTTGATGGCTCAGCCCGAGGAAATCCAAGCAAGTCAGGGGGAGGAGGGATCTGTCAAGGAGGAAAAGGCGAATTCATTTTCACATTCATAGATGGCTATGGGATAGGAACTAACACAACTGCCGAACTACGTGTGGTGCATGATGGTTTATCTCGTGGTCTCCAAAGGGGCTTGTCACGAATTATAAACGAATCGGACTCCAGACAAGTGATAGATATGCTCAATGGAGTGGCTACACCGGGATTGAAATGGAAAGCATGGATTTTCAGAATCAATCAATTAAGGATGCGGGGGTAGATTGTGTTTGCACATATTCTGAGAGAAGGGAATTCACCGGCCGATTTGATGGCCCGACAAGGTAGAGGAGCCCAATTTTCTTCTTGCTTCAACAATCATTCTGAGCTTCCAATCCAGGTCAGAGGTTCTATTTTCCTGGATAAGGTGGGCTTAGGTTCCATTAAGATGCTGTGATGATTTTAGCTTTCTTTGTGCAGTTTTCTGGTTTAATGATAGGTGTAACACCCCGGATTTTGGCCAATTTGAGATTTGACGTCCTTCGGCAATGGGTCAACTAAAACACCTGGAAAATCGCTCAGAACCCAATTTCATAGCCAAAGAAACCACTTAGGATTAATTCCTATGGAAATTTAGCGTAAGTTAGCTAGCGCAACGCTGGAGTAGCTGGGAAACAGTCCCTGATCACTTTAAATATGTTCTACAAGACCCAAATCGAGTAGAACGTATGACTCCATAATACTCTATAACCTCGGATCAAACTCTAAGCGGGTTTGTTCTCTGGACCACTTTGAATTCTTGTATTAGATTTAGACCGCGCGTCGAAAGTCCGTTACTTCCTATCTTAGACCGTTAGAACCGCCTAGCTGGACTTGACAATCATTTCGAAAATCAAGTCAAACCGATAATCACAGACTATTTCATTGAGCCCGGACTGAAGAGACCGCGAATAGGGACAGAATTGGAATTTCAAATTCAAATCTGGCACACGACTTGACACGTCAGTATTAAGCGTTCTGACCGTCAGAATTCATCCAGATTACACCCTCGGATCAGGAAAAATTTTTATTTATTATTATGAGACTTCCAGCCTTGATCTACGTGCGGTGACCGCTGAACTGAAACTGGTCCGCCATGTGCGATCTGCGAACCCTGCCGGACTGAAAACTTAATGCGCGCTAGATCTGGTATGCATGAGCTTAAGTCCGATCGCATTCGACCAGGGGACCACCAGAAAGCATCTTTTGGACCGAAACAGCCCCGAAATGGATATGCAATAAGTGAAACTTGTTCCCGAGTCTATTTCGGGCAAGTTTGGGCTTATAAAAGGGCTTGAAACCCTCACTCCTCTCTCCCATCCGAATTTGTAAAAACCCTAGATTGGGAGAGAGAAAAGGTGAGAGTTTGTGAGAGAAGGTGGGAGAGCTTTTCCTGCTGCTGCTGCACGTGCTTAAGCGGCGTATTCCAATCACTTTGCCGGTGATTTCTCCACATTTGCAGGTAAGAAAACGCCCTAGAAAGTTGCTGATTTGATGCTTCTTTAGTTCCATAGTTTGTTAGTTGATAAATCTCGTAAATCAGGTTCCTTAGTCGCCGTAGACGAAGCGTATACGCTCCGTTCGAATCACTTCACCTATAGGGGAAAAGGTGCGGATTTTAGACGCTTTGATTGACTGTTTCCAAAGCTTTCAATGTCGTTTAATAGTAGATTCTTGAAGGCAACGCCGTTTGACATGTACAACATGCTCTCCGTTTCCTGTTTAGTAAACTAACGAAGAATATGAGATTTAGGGCATTTTAGTCATTTGTAGGAAGTATAGATTTCATTCATATTTTGCTGATGTGATTGACATGATATGTTGTCGCATTAGGATGTTAGGAATACGTGCATAATTAGTTTGGCGAAGAGATTCGCCTAAATGCGCACTTCGGGTCGACATACTATATGTAGACTTAAGTGTATAGTGTATGTGTTTGTATAAATGCTTGTATTAGTATGTATTGAATTAAATGGTGTTATGAATTAGTTTGAGATTGATTTCTCAATTAATATGCTGGTGTGAATGGTTTCCTACATGTTAGCCATATGCATGATTTCATGATATGAATGAAATGCATGTGCTTGACGATTCGCTTAAGCTGTATGTTATAACATGTGCTTGATGATTTCCTTATGAGTTACTTTGAGATTGAATTCTCAATTAATATGTTGATGGAGAGGATTTCCTATATATTGGCGACATGCTTAATTTCATTATATATGTGAAAGACATGTGTACGATGATTCGCTTAAGTTGTATGTAATAACATGTGTTAACATGCTCTCATGGTTGTATTTCATTTCCATTACCCTTACACAACTGCTGATATGATTCTATGATTGTTTGGGACTATGCCTAGTCCAGGCAGTCGGTAACCGAGCGAATTCGTGGTTAGCTTATCTTCGCCACGAACGACGCGTCGATGAACGCGAGTCGTGTTTGGAGTTGACGGCAGTGGTTAGGCCACGCGAAGTGTTTTACGCACTTCATGTCGTTCGACTTGAGATGCGATCGCGCTAGTCTAGCCCGTCAAGTAACCCGACTGGCCGATGTATGTTCACCTTGTATGAGTCATAACTGCTTGAACCTAGGGTACTGAACTTACCATTGTAAACCCTGTTAACCATGGTACCTTGATCCATAAAGACTCATGAGCCGGGCATGGTGGTATGGGACACCGTGGTCGAGCTGTCCGCCTACGCTGGGGCCATAAACCTCCCCGTAGTGACCAGTGAGCACCTAGTCTCGTGAACAGATTATGGTGGTATGGGACACTATATTCTAGTTGTCGGCCTACACTGATCAGGCGACGAGTCCTTTGTAGTGACCGCGAGCGTATTCTGAGTCTACGGGAGGCGACGACCCTTCAGTAGCAGTAGAGTACAGTAGGCCTGTATTGATAAGGTGATGGGGGAGCGGAGCAACGAGTGCGTGCAACAGCCCTGGCAGCCCTTGCAGCGACCTACGAAATATACATCGTATGAGATTACTAGGAGTGACGACCCTAGACAAGATCTGTGTTGGGATTGATACAAGGGAAGTACCTTAGTTTCCCAATCCTGCTGTTTGAATGGACTAATAACAACTCGAAAATCATATCACCATAGCATTGCATGTTCCTGGAAGATGTGGAGCACTCTAGGGAGTGTGGCATGCCGCGGTCGTAAGATGTTACCTTATGAGGGAGATCGTCGATGAGGGCATACATCACGTCATGTCATAATTGCATTAACAACAGTATTAGGATTGTTTGATTTATTGCTTTACTATTATCGCGTGATTGATTTGAGAACATGTTAATCCTTGCTCTATTATTCCACTGAGTTAGCTACTCACTCCCTCGTTACGGGACGGTGTTCCTGGACACCCACCAGACCTTTTTGTGATTGCAGATGATGGTGCGGCCTGTGAGGCGGAGCTGGATTTGATGATGATGAGGAGGATCCCTCCTTTATGCGTGTTCTAATTGACGGGATTACAGGGAGGTTGATTAGATACTTTGACACTTGTCATTTTATATTTTTAGCGCACTCATGTATATTCGTTTTGTCTACTTTTGGAGTATACATGTATGTATATAACTTGGTAACATATCCACACTCTGGAGGCATACAACAGTTTATATATGTTATACATACTATCACAGTCTTCCGCTTGTTAATTTAACCGTCTCTGGAGTATGATATGCTGTTCTAGCTTAATCTCACTCATGTTTAATGCGTTGTCACAGACAACATTCAATCATACATATCTATGTTGTATAAATAACATTTTGAAACTCGGGAGTTGGGTTTTTGCTCGACCCCCGATTTTCGAGGTTATAGAGTATTATGGAGTCATACGTTCTACTCGATTTGGGTCTTGTAGAACGTATTTAAAGTGATCAGGGACTGTTTCCCAGCTACTCCAGCGTTGTGCTAGCTAACTTACGCTAAATTTTCATAGGAATTAATCCTAAGTGGTTTCTTTGGCTATGAAATTGGGTTCTGAGCGATTTTCCAGGTGTTTTAGTTGACCCATTGCCTAAGGACGTCAAATCCCAAATTGGCCAAAATCCGGGGTGTTACAATAGGTCCCTTATTTTATGTAAAAGGGTGCCCAAATGTACAGGGGCAGGCCGATTAATGATAGAGAAAACATTTTTTAAAAGAAAAACAAAACCGTCGTTGGCCCTCTTTGCTAGTGCATCTACCACTGAGTTTCCCTCCCGCAATGTATGAACAAAAGACAAGCCAAGGAGTTTTCCCTTCTCAAGGATAGACCCCACACACTGCCAAATGTTCCAGGGGTAGTTAGCAGATTGGGTGGAGACCACCTCCTCTATAATACGAGATTCAGTTTTGATGATAGTTTTTTTTAATCTCATTTCACTACAGATTTCAATACTGTCAAGCATAGCACTAGCTTCAACAATAGTGTTGGTGACATGACCATATCTATTGTGGAAAGTAAAAACTAGCTGACCTTTATAGTCCCTAAAGACTCCTCCACCTGCACCTACCCCCAGATTTCCCCTTGACGAGCTATCCACATTGAGTTTCAGATTCCCCATACTCGGCTTCATCCATTTGACTATCTACACAGACTCCCCCATAATTGAGGTTTGTGGCTACAATCCTAGCACCTCCAACATTACAGTTTATTTTGGTAAGTTCCTATCGAGGTTCGTCATTCCATTCAAAGCCACTAATAGACTTTCACTATCATATGAGCTGTCAAGAATAAGTGGCCTTCATATCTTGTAGCGTTTTGGCCAAGCTAGAGCTCCCACAGAATAAATATTGAGTGTCAAATATTACGTATTTTTCCCCATTTATATCTTGGTTTTATGAATATAATAATGCTTAATGGTATATTTTATACATGTTTGTGTTGCAAGGTGAGTTTAAGAGCTTAGATTGAAAATAATGCTAAAAACATGGATTTAATGCTCAAGAATTGCCAAGGCATAGAATGGATCTTTGGAGACCAAGATGGAAGATTTCAAGACCCCAAGATTTAAGATAACCAAGTGAATTGCTTGTTCTTGACAAAATAGGTTTAGGGACGCTCAAAAATCCTTGATCCTAGTTGTTTTTAGCATTATTTCCTAGCATTGTCCCGCTGGCCTTTTGGCTCAGTCCAGGTAGCATTCGGTTGCTTCTCTATCCTTTACAGTTTTCTTTCTGTTTTTTCATCAATCAGGGGGTACATGATAGGTGAGGCCCGTCTCCTTTTGTTGGGACCCACCCGAAGATCTGTAAATTTCTGTGGTTAATGAATTGGTGGCATGAGCCCACTTAATCAAAAAAAAAAAAAAAAAAAAAAAAAAAGATAGATAGATAACCAAGTGGAGAAGGAAGGAAGTTGAAAGAACAAAGTACTGAAATTCACTTCATTAGCTATGTCATCGACCACTATTAGATGACAGACATCGAAGCCATGGTTCGATGATATCGAACACAGCTCTATGACATTGAATTTTTACATGAAAATCAAGTTGGTCACTGGACATATTGGGTGTCATTCTCAATTACTCAAAGACTCTCTCGATGACATCGAGGAGTTGATCGATGGCATCAAGATCAGCTCGATGACATCAAATTTTCTGAAGAATTATGAAGCAACTCACTGGACTATTTTGGAGGCTTTTTCGATTGCTCAAAGACCTATTTGATGACTCGAAGATACACTTGATGACATCGAAGGAAGGTTCAATGACATAAAGACTTACGCAGTGCAAAAGGAGAAAAGGCGCGACTTCCTAATTCAAACCCCCTTCGATGACATCGAAGGCGTTACGCAGAGTTATGCGGACTGCATAAATTTTATACAATCATGTGATTTTGCGGAAACTAGCCTATAAATATGGATTTCCTAAGTCATTTTAGGATATTTAAGGTTTTGAGGAGTAGAGCATAGGGGTGGAGCCGTCATCTAAGAGCTTCTTCTTCCTTTCTTCCTAGTTTTTTAATGCTTTCTTTTAGGGTCATAGATCTAATCATATCTATGGTTGGCTAAATCCCTTATCTAGGGCTAAGGGGTGAAGCCTGTAGCATGATCGAGATATTTTTCTTGTTTGGTTCTTGTTCTTGTTGAACTTCTTTGACTTTAATTTAATATTTAAGGAATACTTTTAGTTTTTAATGGTTCATTGTAACTCAAATTACAATAGATCTGCAATAGCTTTGAGTATCTTCCTTTCCTGATTTGAGATTTTGAAGTAGTAAATCCTGTTGTTCACCATCATCCCTTGGGCATAATTGGGTGATGGAATCTCTTCTAACCTTCACAATTCTTCTATGTTCGGTTGTAGGATTAGTATATCCCATTGTTTTTCATTATCTCTAGGGCATGGTTTGATGATGGAATCACTTCCAATCCTCACAACTCTCATCCGTTGAGAATTAGGTCAATGAAAGTTCAAATCTGAGTTTATTGATATATTTTCCAATTGGATAGGATAGGACTCCAATTCCAATTGTGTTCCTTGAATCAAATAAGGAAATATCCTAATAGCTGTCAGTGGATCCCTAGAAACCCTAGTTCCCAACTTTGAATTCTTAAGTTTTTAATTAAATTATTCACAATTACTATCTATTATTGTAGATTTAGATTTAGATCTTCTTCTAGTTCTAATTCTAATTACTTTCAGAATACACACAAGATTTAGTCCTTGTGGATTCGACCTCGGTCTTACCGAGATTATTATTACATCGTGACCCTACACTTGGGGTTATGAACAATAAAGGCTGGGGCTAAGCCCCAGAGGTTGAGCCACTTGGATACTCGATTGTCCAGCCTTATCCATTGATTAATGCGGTTTTTAATCATTTGGTCCTTAATGAATGGAACATTAAATAGTCTCGAGAAGTGTTTCCATAACTGAGAAGCAACTCTATCATGGCTGAATAGGTGGTCAAGGTCTTCAACATTGCTGAATTTTCAAGCTATAGATGGAGTATGTTGTAGTAAATCTTGTCAAACATGTCTTTTCTCCAAATGAGTCTGACTTGGGGCCTATGTGTCAATGGTTTGCTAAAGGGTTGTCAGTGAGAAGCGAACAAACATCATATTAGAACTGAGGGCATTGACATTTGCTCGTTGGGTGGGTTGGGAGGGGGGGGGGGGGGGGGGGGGGGGGGCGGCGTTGGTGAGATTCTACTCCTGCCATTTGGGGTCTGACAACTGCAGATCGAGGAGTTGTCCCTTGAGGCAAAGTTGAGGTTGCAACAATATTATGATGATAAATAGGATCAAGGTGAGTCAATGGGGAAATATCAATCACGGGGAGGGAGAAAACATAAATGACGCCATTAGTCTTCACAAAAGACACATTTAGATACGAGTGGGACACAAATTTTGCGCATAGCCATATCAACCGAGATTATTTTGTGTTCACGAGCCCCAAGTGTAAGGTCACGTGTAGTAATAACTTAGTCAGACCGAAGTAGAATCCAGAAGGAATGGGAAACACAGCCTTGAACTAATCTAAGTCTAATGGTTGTCTGGGTTTTTAATCCAGCGAATTAAGAAATAGAGTTTAAAATAAATAAAGATGAAAGACTAAGGATCTACGAATTCACTTATAAAAATCTCAATATCATTTCACTGATTCAATAGATAACTCGACTGGAATCGAAGTCCTATCCTTTTTATAAAAAAAAAAAAAAAAAAAGAAGAAACAGGACTTCATTGATGAGGCAAAAATTACAAGATCGAATTTTGGGTGAAGACCAAAGACAAAAAGGGGTGGCCTGCCTATCATGTGTTGTACATAGCAATTTTTTTCTTTCTAATTGATCCCAGCCCTGTTTTGTAAAAAAAAAAAGGAACCTCTAGCAAGAGTAGGGAGATCAGAGGGGACTGAGTAACGATTAGAGTTTTGCGAAGTACTACTTTTCCTAGCTAAACAATCAGCCGGTCCGTTGGCCTCTCTAGGGATGAGGGCAAGGGAAAATGAACCACTAAGAAGGAGCTTGTTGATCCTCTCCTTCCAATATTTCCATTTCCAAGCAACGGAGGACTTCCCTAGAATGCAATCAACAACCCATCTCGAGTCTGATTCGATAAGGACATTTGAGAGGCTATGGAGGACGCATAACTCCACCCCGTCATGAAGTGCCCAGAGTTCTGCCCTGTTGTTGGATGCAACACCGTATTCGTTGGAGAAAGTGAACTTCATAAGGCCATTGTGATCTCTGCAAATGCTGCCACCCACGGCAGGCCTCAGATTCCCGATGGCGGAACCATCAACATTGAGTTTAAAAAAGCCAGCGAGTAGTTTGTGCCACCTAACAACCTTAAAACTAGCAGGTGGGGGGCCAGGCACAGTGTAGGGAAAGGTTAGGTGGGGATGAGTCACCAAGTGGGGCCTGTATCATGTAGCATTGTTGCCCAACAACCAATAGGCCTTACGAATGATGCTTTGGACTGAGACTTTCATGCCATCAAATATGGACCCATTTCTGGCCTTCCAAATCTCCCATAACATAAATGTCGGAGCAAGATGAAAGACAGAGGAAGCACAACTACGAGGGCAAGGAAATAGCAACCACCAGAAGAGCCGATCTTGAATGGAAGAATGAGGAACAATAGTCACATTCATCAGGTTAGCAACACGGTTCTAGACTTCATGCGCAAGGGACCTGTGCAGGAACAGATGCGACAATGATTTACGAAGGGGAGAGGAAGAGGAAGTCAGTCCGAACTCACAACATTCACATTTCGAAGCCTGGGAGATCTCTTTGTGTTGAACATTTTTGTCAATGGGTAGTGCATTCATGAGGACCTTCTATAGAAAAAACAGTGATCTTGGTGGGAAGCAACGGGTGCCATACCCACTTAGCCTAGGCCCTTCTCTGGTCGTGCATCCTAACCACGTCCCACCCAAATTTCACAAAAAATTGCCCAGAGGGGCCAAGGGGATAGATGCAGGAATCATTGCTGTCAGAAGTGCAAAAGCCTTCATGCATGATGTGGGCTCGAATCTATTCCAGAAGAGTTACCTGCGTGTCCTACCTCAGACCGTTAGCACCTAAGAAATCACCATCACTAGCTGTCGAACATTGAGTGAAATATGAATGGAAGGAATGTCCTGCAAAGGGCCCAATCCTGACCAGTTACATTGCAGTTACCGCGGCCAATTTCCCATTGGAAATGCCTATTCAGGAAGGGGAATAACTTGGAGAGATTGTTCCAAAATGGAGAACATTCAGCACCTGCTCTGAGGTTAATATAATTCGGGGCAGCCAACTGGTATTTTGATAGCAGAAATTTTGCCCAAAGATTGTCTTCACTGTGAAATCTCACCCTCCACACCATCTTGAGGTGAAGAGCACATAGGACATCTTCCAACCTTAGGATTCCCAACCCACCTTCGGCCATAAGGGTAGAGACAGCTGCCCAGTTCTTCCAATGAAGTTTATTCCTACCATCTCGCCAGCCCCACAGAAAATTTGCAACGGACTTTTCAATCTGCTGCAGAGTTTTTTGAAGGGACAACCAAAGATGACATGATGTGGACGTGAATGCTGCACAAGATTGAAGATATTAACGTCAGCCACCCCGCTTGAGAGAGAAGCTAACTATTCCAGCCTTGAATCCTGACTAGAATCTTGGACACAAGCAGGCTGAAATCTCTGCTGGTAATTCTCCTTTGTACAATAGGGATACCCAGATATGTAAGGCCTCGAGGAGCTTTCCCAAAACCTAAAGTCCGCTCAATGATTTTAATCCTACCAGCAGAGAGCTTAGATGAATAGAAGAATGCACTCTTACACATGTTAACACATTAACCTGAAGCTACTTAGTACTTAAGTAGGAAATCAGAACCATAAGAAATGAACAACGGGACCTGTTCATTAGCAAAACAATATCATCTGCGTAGAGGAGATGGGAGAGTTGGTAGCAGCCCTGCTTCAACTTGAAAGGCTTGCACAACCCGTCAACAATCAGCTTAGAAAAGCCTCTACTGAGAGCCTCCACTGCAATGATGAATAAAATCAGGGATAGAGGGTTACCCTGTCGAAGCCCACGTGGGGATTTGAAGAAATCACAACTCTCCCCATTCACTAGGACTAAGAACCAGTTATTTTTCCAGCAAGATTCAATCATCTCAACCCAGGGGGGCGCAAAACCAAAACGAAGCAGGACCTGTTTCAGGAACGACCAGTCCACCTTGTCGTAGGCCTTCTCCATATTAAGTTTTAAAAGGAGATTCCCACCATACACCTTCCTGTTTATCTCTCTGAAAGATTCGTGGGCAATGGTGATATTTTTTACAATTGATCTCCCCTTAATAAATGCACTTTATTCTTGGGAGATCAGCTTAGGTAACATTGAGCTTAATCTGGCCACCACGATTTTGGCAAAGATCTTATAGATGCAATTGCATAAACTTATGGGGCGATAATCCGAGAATGATTTTGGCCCAGTTGTCTTAGGGATCAAGGCTATAAGAGTGGATGTGAAGGCCCGCGGAAGATCTCCCCCTTGAAAAAAAATCCACTGCCACTTTATGGATATCGGCCCCCACAATATTCCAACAGCTAAAGAAAAAAGCTCCTAAGAATCCACCGGGCCCAAGAGCTCCATCAAGGGGAATGACAACCGCAGCACATCAGAGTTCATCCAAGGATGGGATTTGCATGAGGAGGGAGTTATCCTCCACCAAGACAAGCGAAGGAATGGGGAAGACTGCCGGATCGCAGGTCGATCCGTCGACAGTTGCTGAGGGTTTAGATAACAATGTCTATAGGAAACCGACTGCTTCCTGCTTAATAGCCTCCTGATCGGTAGATGTTTCACCAAATGCAAGCTTGATTTGGGAGATACTGGACCTTCTAATCCTGTTGGAGACCGAAAGATGGAAAACTTTAGTGTTCTTATTGCCTTCTGTTAGCCACCTATTGTGAGACTTTTGCTTCCAGAAAATCTCACTTGCAAGCTCCATACGGGCAAACTAAGATTTAGTAGCCAAAATGTCATCTGAGCTAATATTTGAAGAAGGGGATTGAGTTGACGCCTTAGCTGCTCTAGTGCCAATTCTGCTGCTTTAATGTTTTGGGAGACATTTTCAAAAACATTGCGATTCCAAATCCTCAAATTTCTTTTGACATTCTTAAGTTTAAGGAGGAGATTCAATATGGGTTGATCTGACGAAGGGATCCTCCAAGCATCTTCAACAACTTTGAGAAAGGATGAATCAAGTAACCACTTCCTTTGGAACCTAAAAGGCCTTGGGGCAAAATGGGAGGGCCTCAGGAAAGATACGAGCAAGGAAGAATGGTCAGAATTCATACGCAGTAGATGGTTTTTATGGAAACTAGGGAAGCTACTCAACCAGTCTCCTTTGCACAGAACTCTATCCAATCTGGCCCACACCCTGGCCCTACCATCCTAGTTGTTGCTCCAGGTGTATTTGTTACCTATATATCCCCCGTCCAATAGACCCGCCGAATCAATAACCTCTCGAAACTCGATAGAGCTAGCCTGGTCAAAATTCCTGCTACCAATTCTCTCTGAGGGGTTCAACATTACATTAAAGTCCCCAACGACTATCCACGGCCCCGTAGTACCTATTGCCATCAACTTCAAGCCGTCCCATAGAAGCCTACAATCATATCTAGAACATTTAGCATAGATAAAGGACATCCTGCTAGAGGGAGAATGATCACCCTAACAAACATCTATCGAAATGATCTGGTTAGTCATATTAATGAGGGAGACAGATATAGAATTGTTGTAGAAGACCCAAATTTTAACCCCTTCTTCCGCGTTGGAGAAGGACGAGTGAAAATCCAACTTAAGGCCAATCCTAGTTTGTTTATGCCTACGAGCCATGGGTTCTAAGATGGCCAAAATAGCTGGGTTATGTTCCTTAATCAACCTATGGATAGTTCGGATAGTGGCCGGGTTGGCCAAGCCCCGAACATTCCATATGAGGATTTTATCCATCAAACACACTACTGGCGTTGGCCGCTTTTCCATGAAAATGAGAATAGCTTCCTTTCCTGACGTTATTATCCAAATGAGAGTCCCTTGCAAGCTTCACAAGCAGACTTCCTGAGCATCGCAGACCATGGGGTCTCATGTCCAGTCTTAACTGAACTGATGGGGGAGCAGTCGAGTGTGGTGAGGTGGGATTGGGGATGAGGGTCTTATTTACACAGAGGGGGGCCCCTCTCATCCAAAGGGGGGCCAACATTAGCCATTGGACTACAAACAGGGCTGCATCAGCCGAGGCACAATTCTCCTGAAAAATGGCTCTATGGTTGACTCCTTCACTATGAGACAAGCGATAAGGGGAAATGTCAATCGAGAGATCTAATTTCCTATACACAGAGATGCAGCCATCAGACAGCCCAGGGGGTATATGAATTCCTTCTGTATCGGAGAGAGGCAAGGGAGTTTGGACAGGGGATGTGAAGTCCAGGGAGTCCGTATCAAAGTCACTATCCTCCACAGGATAAATGGGAGAGTTCCCAGCATATATTGATAATCCCGGGGGTGGAAATAAACCAATGTGTCACCTACTGTAGGGGAATTGACATTACTACAATTAATAAAATTACGCACCTGACTGTTGGGCCTGGTCTTCATTAATGCAGGAGGAGGGACGTCCGAGGGGAGTATTCTGTGATTATCTTCTATAGAATGGGCCTTTTCTTTGATAATAGAGGGATCAGGAGCAACCGCGAGGATCTTTTCATCAGCAGCTGGCAGAGAGGAGGGACTAGTAGCATGCGTTCCAACCTGCATTGATGGGGACGGGTGGATGATGTCAATAGTGAGGAGTTCTGTGGAGATGTTGGACGAGATGATGTGGTCAGTAAGATTCGACCATGGAAGCATGGGAAGGAGTGGGGCAGCTTCTATGGCAGAACTGCCATCTCAACTACAGATGTAGTCAATATAAGGTCACCCTGATGGGACTCTATCAGGTTCGGAGAGTAGTGTGGGCCAAGATCCACCTCAAGCATGGGAATGTGGGGGGGCCTCACAATAGACAAGGAATTGATGCTGGCATTTACACAAATAGCTGAGGGGCGCTCCTATGTACAGGAGTTTCATCCATAAAATCTGTTGGAGACCCACTCCCTGGTGGATTCTGGGACAGCTTTGTGAACAACATTTGTATTACCATTGGATTTGACTGTGGCATTATCATTGTTGTTCTCCAAATGGGGTACAATTTCCTACTACCAATAGGGATAGCTTAGAATGAATAAAGGAGCCTAGGACCATCCACACCTAAATTCTAACAAATCACTAGAAAATCCCATAACGAGAACAAGAATCTAACCGAAGAACCGTCCTAAATGAGGCTCCTAAATCATGGAGCATAGACTCGATCCACGCATGAGCTGGAATTCCATATAGCCTAATCCAAATATCTTCGCACACTGGCTAGATATCTGAGGACCAAGGGGTTACCCTCACCAACCCAAGGTCTTGCAAAAGGGGAATATCATCAATAAACTCGTTCATTTCAGACCTGGTTTTGACAACAAGAAGGAACAAGGTATTGGAATACCTGACAACTGTTGAGAGTCAAATATTGCATATCAGATCCCAATTATTACCTGCTTTTACGAACATGGTACTGTTTAATGGCCCAATTTAGTTGTGTTTGTGATACAAGGTATATTTATGAGCTTGGATCGAAATAAGGTGCTAAAAGCATGGAGTTAACGCTCAGAATTCACCAAGGCCATGCACGAACTCTAAGGAACCAAGATCTACGGAATAACATGCCAGAGATCCAAGAAAATCAGGAAATTGAAGCTCAAGTCGCCCGAAAATCATCCAGGATGAAATATCACGGGGTTTCCATCATCTGTTCAGTTTGAAACTTCATACGTGACTAAGAACTATAAATTAACCGTACACGTCAATTTTCATCTATTGGATCCCTTTGGAAGTGGCCCAATGGACAGATCAGTCCATGAATCGGCGAATTAGGGCCCGCCCGATATCAGGAAATGCTTCAATTTCAGTCTCAACACCTTCAATTTTGTGGAGAAAAGAATGGATGGAGTGGATTTTGGATACACATCGCAATGGACCCCACATGTCCAGTGCACACAGCACTGGCCGTGCACCGAACAAAGCAAGTTAGTCAGCGATTGTGCTGACCAACGATTTTTTTATTTTTTATTTCAAAAATGCAATAATGTTCTTGCGCTCACCCCGGTCTCCTTCAGTGGGCCCCACCCATCAGTCAGATCACTGATCCGGACCGTCCATGTGACTCACGTGGTCCATATTTCCCTTGCCTAGGTGACGAAAATTCAAGGTACAGTGGAGATTGATTTTTAGCCACCTAAACGTAGGACGGACGGCTGAATGAAAACTACGTGGGCCACACCGAAACAGAATCAAAATCAACCATTCCCGACCGAAATTGCGAGGGTAATACTGTGGACGGACTGGATTTCACCTCTGATGCAGATCATGGACCCACCGATCTTCACAGCGCAAGGACCATGCGCAGTTTCTGCCTCTGCAAAAACCAGTCGTAGTTGGCCACTGTGCGATCCAGGGGATGATCGGAACGATGATCTGATTCGTCCAGAAGATGCCAAGGGGGGTCCTGATCCAGTTCATGAAGTCAAATCAGAAAATCGGGACCGTCATCCACCACAATTCCTAGCCGATACAAGTCAGTTTCCAAGATCTGTCGCACCAAAACAAGGACCTGCGTTCCGGCTGCAAAAATGTGTTGCACTGCGTATGGCTGGCTGCGTAGAAACTATCCACCGCCTTTGTTACTTATTAAATAAGAAGAGAAGAGAGAGCGGGGGAGGGAGCTACGACTGGAATTTTTGAACGGTCTGCACAAGAGACAATTTATTAGAGTTTATTTTTTATATATTTTATTTTATGCTTTCATTTAAGAGAATTAGCCTAATCATGTTGCTAGGCTAAACCTCTTAGCTAGGGCTAAGAGGTGAAGCTTGTAGTGTGATGGAGACTCTATTTTTATGTCTGTTGTTTATACTGAACTGATGTTGATTTTAGTTTAATTAAGGGAATATTTTTAGTTTTTAATGATCTGTTGTGACTGAAATTACAATGGGTCTGCGATAGATTTGAGCATGTTCCTTTCCTTTTTATGTTTATGACGTCAGGAAGCCCTGTTGTTCACCACAGTCTCCTAGGCAAGGTTGGATGATGGTACCCTTCTTAACCTTTATACATTATTGATTGGTTGGTAATTAGTTTAATTCTGTTGTTTACTTTGTCTCCTAGGTATGGTTTGAAGATGGAATCCATTCTAATTCATATACCGTTCATCTCTTTAAAACTATATCAAAGGAAGTTCAGTCTTGATTTCCATGGTTATACTCTTCAACTGGATGAAGATGGGACTCTTTAGTCTAGTTGAGTTCTTCAAGCAGGCATAAGATCTCCCTGATCTCTACAAGTGGATCCTCTGAATCCCTAGTTTCCTTTCCCTGAATTCTCCTAATTTTAGATTAATACTTTTACCATTATTCCTTAAATTGATTTGATTTAGATTTCATCTTAGCCTAGTTCTAGTTCTACTTAGTTTCAGATAACATACAAGTTTTAGTCCCTTGAGATTCGACCTCGGTCTTACCGAATTTATTACTACATCACAACCCTGCACTTGGGGAGTGAACTAGTTTTTTGGCGCAGTTGCCGAGGACCGACGGTTGCGTTTTCTGAAATTAACTGGTTTTAGAATTAGTTTAAGATTAGGATTTTTCTAATTGTAGAATTTTTATCTTTGATTTATAGAAACTAACCTATTTTCTTATTTTATAGGATTCTGACATAAACGTCTACTTTAGTAATCCCTTTCTAAATTCTCTATTCTTCCTATTTTTAGAATTAACGTTTTATTTTTTTTACAAATTTTCTATTTTCTAACTTTAGATTAAGAATCTTCCTTTAAGTAACTTTCTATTTTCTGGTTTAAAATTTTTTTCCCCTTTTAGAGAATAACCATCACAAACTGATGTAGTGTCTCTACCGTCTAATCTCAAGCCGCCGAAGCTTGACCTAAAACTTTTGCCCTTTAATTTGAAATATATCTATTTAGGTCAAGATGAGACATACCCGGTGGTGATCTCTGCCCACCTGGAGAAAGAATAGGAGAGTATACTCATTTCTACTCTCATTGAACATAAAGGAGCCATGGGATGGACGATAGCGGACATCAAGGGAATCGACCCCTCGATTTGTACTCACCGCATATATCTTGAGGATAATTCGAAAATCTCTCGACAATCACAATGTAGACTAAATCTAAACATAAAAGAAGTGGTTAATGCCGAGGTTCTTAAATAATTAGACGTGGGTATCATATACCCCATATCCGATAGTCAATGGGTGAGTCTAACTTAGGAGGTTCCTAAGAAGTCTGGGATCACCATCGTAGTCAATGCCAATAATGAACTCGTACCAAGTAGAGTTACTGTTGGTTGGAGAATGTGCATTGATTATAGGAAGCTAAATACCGTTACGAGGAAGGACAACTTTCTTTTGCCCTTCATTAATCAAATCTTGAAAATGCTACCTGGTCATTCCTATTATTGTTTCCTTGATGGGTATTCAGACTATAATCATATTAAAATTATCCCTGAGAACTAGGAAAAGACCACATTTATATGTCCTTATGGCACCTTTACCTACAGAAAGATGTCATTCGGGTTATGTAATGCCCCCGCCACCTTTCAGCGATGTATGATGAGTATCTTTTTTGATATGGTGGGGAAATATCTAGAGGTCTTCATGGACGATTTATCTATTTTCAGTTCATCTTTTAACAAGTGCTTAAAGAGTCTTAAATGTGTATTGAAAAGATGTGAAGAAAAGAATCTGGTACTTAATTGGGAGAAATTTCATGGTTCAAAAAGAAATTGTCCTTGGGCATATTATCTCGTCCAAGGGAATCGAGGTAGATAAGGTAAAAATTGATCTTATCTCTAACCTACCTCCACCCAAGAACATTAGAGACGTGTAGTCCTTTTTAGGACATGCAGGGTTTTACAGACGATTCATAAAAGACTTTAGTCTCATCTCTCATCCTTTATGTAATCTTCTTCAAAATGATGCACCATATGAGTGGACTGAGCAATGCCAAGAAGCTTTCACCAAGCTTAAGGGTATGTTAACCACTGCACCTATCATGCAGCCACCCGATTGGAGCCTGTCTTTTGAGCTTATGTGCAATGCTTCTGAATATGCTCTTGGAGCAGTTTTAGGCTAGAGAAAAGATAAGAGGCCTTATGTAAGTAGGACTTTAAATCCTGCCCAAGTGAACTACTCTACTACGGAAAAGGAACTCTTAGTCATAGTGTTCGCCTTGGACAAATTTAGATCCTACCTGATCAGATCCAAGATCATTATCTACACAGATCATGCGGCACTTAAGTATCTTCTTTCCAAGAATGATTCTAAGCCCCACCTGATACGATGGATCCTTCTACTCCAAGAATTTGATTTGAAAATTAAAGATAAAAAGGGAGTAGAGAACGTAGTAGCCGATCACCTTTCTCACCTTAATACCTCTGATTCCCTTGACGCGACACATATCAATGACACGTTTCCTGATGAACAATTGTTAAGAGTTTCCCATTCACCTTAGTTCGCTAATATTGCTAATTATCTTGCTATAGGTTCTATACTGACGCACTGGACGACACAAGATAAGAAGAAATTCTTTACCAAGGTGCACAACTTTTTCTAAGACGATCCATATTTGTTTAAATATTACTCAGATCAAATCCTAAGGAGATGTGTGTCAGACAATGAGCATCATAGTGTCATCTCCTTCTGTCATTCACAAGCTTGTGATGGTCACTTTTCTGCTAAAAAGACCACGGCCAAGATTCTGCAGTATAGCTTTTATTGGGCCACTATGTTCAAGGACACTCATGAGTTTTGCAAGGCTTGTGAGAGTTGTCAGAAATTGAGAGCATTGTCTTGTCGAAATATGATGCCTTTGAATCTCATCCTTATCATTGAAGCATTTGATTACTGGGGCATCGATTTTATGAGACCATTCCACCAATCCTTTGAAAATTTGTATATTTTGCTTGTCATAGATTATGTCAGTAAATGGGTCAAAGCAATTCCATGCCGAAACAATGACCATCGCATGGTCCTTAAATTCTTAAAAGAGAACATCTTTTCTCGGTTCGGAACGCCTCGAGTCATTATTAGTGATGGGGGCTCACACTTTTGTAATACACCATTTAAGAGCTTAATGAAAAAATACAGTATCTCTCATAAGGTGAGCACCTTATACCATCCATAGACAAGTGAATAAGCCGGGATTTCCAATAGAGAGATAAAACATATCTTAGAAAAAATAATTAACCCTGATCATAAGGATTGGTCAACCCGATTGACCGATTGTCACGCCCCAGACCCGAAAATCGGATTCACATGAATCCCGATTACCGAATCCGGTGCCGACATCCTCCGTAGTGCCCCATTCTCGGCTCCTGACAATCAAATGCCAGATTCTGATCTTGGGATCCTATAAGGAGGATTTTTAGAATGAATTTTTTTTGTAATGGAGCATAACCACAAGCATAACCAAGTCACAAAACAACATCACCACATATCCACTATATCAAAAATTTTAAATACAATGCGGAAAGGGAAATACAAGGTGATCAAAAAACCTCTAAAAGGTCCTGATACGCACTCTTGCCTCATCGCTGCTACTGTCCAACGCTACCTGCACGCAACTGTCGTCATAAGCTTACAAAAGCTTAGAGGTTGGTATAAGTGTATGCGTAAGGCAAACGCCCAATGTACAGTATCAGAGCAATGCGGAAGTATGCGATAAGTCCATAGAATCAACCATGCCAAGGCTATGTAATGCAAGACGTGAATGCTATCGGCCATACCAAGACCATGCAATGCGAGATATGAATGTCATCGGTCACACCGATGTAATGCAAGGCCTACATAGCCGAATGTCATATGCGAAATGCAATCCAAGCAAGTCGGTACTACTCAAGTACACATATCAGTACAGTTCCTCTCTAGATATCACCAGGGTCTAATACACTTCACAGTGACTGCCACCTCCCTAGCTGCACAGTCAAGAAAGCAGAATAGACCTCACTATTCGCCTGACTAGTAGTCTGCCAATACCTACCCGGCTCGTCGATAGCGGACTCATTTGCGAGCTGGTCAAACTCAGCCTAGCTTATAGCCCCCTCACTCAGGCGGATAAGGCCACACCCCCTTCCAACCGACCACGACACAGTGGGAGACGCGGCCTACTGGTATTCGGCACTTGGGCGCTCGTGTATCCACTCAGTCTAGACGTTGGAGCATCTCCTGGTACCAAAAAGGTTCTGGGACTTTCACCCAAGGACATCCTAAGTGCCCATAATGCTAGAACCAAGTATTTTCGGTATCCGATACGGCATCCACGATGTACCCGTGGAGCCACGGCCCTGAAGTCGCTAGGGCGTGCAGTGAATCAAGTCACACATATGCGAGATGCATGAATCACACCGTCAAATCATGCAGCAATCCACCGCGTACTGCGCGATCATGTGGGGCACTCCGTCTCATAAGGAGTCCTGTAAGTGTCTCAGCCCAACGGCTTATGCTATGATCAAATATACCTCATATCAAGCATACATATGATGCGTATGAGCATGAATCATGAGATTATACTAAGCATGTTATAAAGTGATGAATAGTAACGAGTATGGGTCTACCAATGGGCCCTAAGGAGGGTTACAATGCGGACATTTAACCAACATTGTACTTACAATGTGGACGTCAAACCAACATTGTTCCTTAGGCACGACCTGCCATAAATGTCATTACATAAACCATGAGAGATCACTCATTACAATGGACCCTAAGGTCATCTCGTTGGGCCTCGACCCATGGGCCTTAGATACATCAAATGGGCTGTATCACATGGGCCTTACATTTATCAAATGGGCTACATTAATGGGCCTCACCAATGAGCCTTATGTACATTGCAATGGTCCACGATCCATGGGCCTTGAAATACATCAAATGGGCCTACACACATGAGCTTTAAATATGTCAAATGGGCCACTCCATTTGCGCCCCATGCATATCAAATGGGCTTTAATATATAGCAAATGGGCTTGAATCCTGTGGGCCTTATATAGAATAAATGGGCCGGATCCCATGGGCATTGCATATGTCAAATGGGCCCAAACCCATGTTTTTTTAGCCCAACCATAAAAATGAATTTAAAAAAAATAAATGGACAATTTAGATGCAACACATGCATCATGGTGGGGGTCCACATACCTGGCCCACCAATTGAATGAGCGGTTTGGATAAAACACAGGCGTCGAGGGTGAAGACCATGCGTCATGTGGAGCCCCTGGACAGCAGGGATGAAATACATGTATCATGGTGGGCTACACGTGCTGCCCTTAGCACATCATCAAGGTGGGCTCCAGGACCCCTGCATGGACGGGGTGGATCTAAAACACATACATCAACAAGGGGTCCCACCGTCCAGCACTGGGACGGTGCAGATAAAACACAAACAGCATGGTGGTTTCCACCGTCCACGGCAGTGGACGGTGTGAGCAAAACGCATACATATTTGTGGGTCCCATGTGGGGTCCACTATAGTGTATATTTGCAATCCGACCCGTCCATAGGATCACACGGACATGAATGAGAGGAAAATAAAAATACCATCTTGATCTAAAATTTTTGTGGCCCATAAAAAGGGTTTCATCAGTAGACACTCAATCACACTGTTTCCTGTGGTGTGGGCCACCTGGGTCTTGGATTTGGCTGAAAATTGGAGGGGGCCCACTTCAATGAGTGGCCCACCTCATGAACGGGCTAGATGACAACTAAACATCAAGTGGGGCCCACGGCTGGAGCCGTGGGCTAGCTGACGTCCGCCCGCCAGCCGCTGGCGCGACCAGCATCTGACACAGCAGCAACTGCTACTGTAAATTTATTTTTTTAAAATTTTTTAAAACCCATTTTTCTGGGGCTTTTCACGTGTATGGCCCACCCCAAGTAAATCCACTCCATCCATTGGATTGCATAGCTCAATACAAACCAAACGAGTCTAATATACGGTATTTTTTTGACTCAAGGTGGACCCTAGTCAATTTTTAATGGTAAAGACGATATTTGCTATGCTATGGCCCGCCTGAATATCGGATCGACACCATTTTTCGGATCAACGCCTAAAATGAGTCGAGGAAGAGGATGGATGACATGGATTAAAAACATACATCAAGGTGGGGCCTATATGAGCAATCCACCCCATTATCTTGGAAAAAGCTAACATTTGTGTGTTTTGTTTTTTTTTTTGCATAGTGACGTCCAGTGTCCTTGGACGCTGGACGTTTTGTCACAGTCATGGGCCTTACTCAAGTGGGCTATCACATGATGGATGGTGTAGGTACAACCCATATAAAGTGGACCCCACATATAGATGGCTTGGATATAATACTTACTTCATGGTGGGGGGTCCATCCAAGTTGGCCACACAATCAATGCATCTTACACAGAAAATAAATGAAAAAGAGAGGAAGAGAGAGGAAAAGGGAGTGGGACGCGCGTGATGGAGGGACCCCGACATTATGGGCCCTCCTTTGAAATCCATCATGCATCAAATGGGTCCCATTACATGTGGGCCCATCAAACCGAAAATCAACGGTGGAGATCCTTTCTCCACCAAATGCAGGCCTAGATGACCTTATCCATTCATTGAAAATAAACATCATGATGGGGTCCATGGAGAATGGCCCTATCATGGAATGATCGTGAGGATCAAAGTGGGCCATCGGCCACATCTTAGGGTCCAAAGTAAGATCCACACCATTGATCGGTGGGCCTCACTTGGCCCATCATAAAAATAAGTAAACTACTCTATAGAAGCACCCACCACTTGATCTTCTTGGTCTGTTGGAACATTACTCTCCTAGAGCTTCACTTTGATGGTGGAGATGAGAAATGGATGGCTAGGATTTGAAGTTTTTGGGATGGGAAAGTGGGCCACCAAAAATCACATTTTCTCATGGAAAGAGCTTGGACGTGAGAGGGCTCTTTCTCTTGCTTGGGGATGTTGAGAAATAAGAAGGAGAGAGAGTGTTGAAAGGAGAGATGTGAGGTGAGTGATGGACTGATGTGAGCGATACTTGACATGTAAGGTGGTGTAAGAGAGAGAGAGGGAGAGAGTTGACTTTAGTTAAGGGTGATATAAGAGAGGTATGGTTGCTTGTACTTGACATAAAGTGATTGATGGGTGATTGATTGATGGGATTGATTTGACACTTTGTAGAGATTCTCTTGGGATTGCAAATGCGTGGAATTTTTCTCGAAATAAACGCTGGCTCACATCTCTTAGTCAGGGTATCAGATCGGTACATGAGTCGCGGTGTTAGAACCGCGGCGACGGTGCGGTCGCAATGATACAAGTCTTGGATTAAGCCGACTCAAATGAATAGGATACGACTTACAGTCGTGCGCAACATCAACTACAAGTCACGGATTACCGAAATTTGATGAGAAGGATCGCGGGAAGCGACGGAATAGTACGGATTAGGATACGGGTCTTACACCGATGCTTTATGGGCATACCGTATTACTTTTAAAACTCCTATTGGAACATCTCCCTTTAGACTTGTCTATGGGAAGGCTTGTCACTTGCCTGTGAAGTTGGAACATAAAGTGTACTGAGCAATCAAAAATCTAAATTTCAATCTGGACAACGCTGGCTCGCTACACAAACTTCAGTTGAATGAACTTGAAGAAATCTAGAATGATGCATATAAGAACTCGAGAATTTATAAGAACATGATGAAAGCGTTTCATGACCAACATATTCCTGCAGAAATCATTCACCCCAAGTCAGAAAGTCCTTTTGTATGACTATCGACTACATCTCTTTCCGGGTAAGCTTCGATCTCGTTGGACCGGCCTTTACATTGTTGTTACTGCTTATCCTCATGGGGCCGTTGAGATAAGAGATCCCGACAATGGTGAGGAGTTTAAAGTAAATGGACATCGATTAAAACCATTTGTTGAGAAATTTGATTCAGAGGACATGTCCATGTCTCTGACTGCTCCTGTTTATCAGGATTGATCTCCTAGTCTGATGGAGGTATAGGTAGGTTTATCGCTTTCATAGGACTAGGGTAGTTTGCTTTATTTATCTGGCTGAAGACGGTAAAGTTAGCGCTCCTGGGAGGCAACCCAGCTTTCCATTTCATTTCATTTTTCTAGTTCAATATTTGTGGGTAACATTGCTGTAAACCCTCATAAGACTACAACTTATTCACTAGGGGCGACCTAGGGGTTTAAAGGCTTGTTGCATATGTTAATTGTAATCGAGAGCACCTGCGAAGGTGGTATAGTCTCTCTCTCGATTCGTTATTCAGGTACTATCTTCCCATCACTTTACTTTTGTTGTCTCATGTGCATTGCATGCTCATATCTTTTACATTGAGGACAATGTAGATTTTAGGTTGGAGGTGGGAGATTAGGTTACCTAATCAGTGTTTTCTTGGTCTTGAGCAAAAATTGTAAAAAAATTTAAAATTTTCTGGAAATTCTTATGAAGTCGAAGCGATTTTGACATCCATCTATGACTTAAAATTTCAAGATACATGATGTTAGTACTTTATGACTCTTGGATTCAGTATCTATAGATTTCACAGTTAAGCTTGAATTGTTAATCCAGAATTAGAAGTTGTAAACATTGATTGAGTCATGATTTTACATGTCACATCTCACTTTCACATTAAGGTTTCAGTTTGATATTGAAAGGTTAACTTGGTAATCACTAAGCATGTAAGGAACCAGCTTGAAAATTTGCTCGTCATGATCAATTAAAAAAAATAGATACCTTTGGAAAGGGGTTGGGTGAATGGTCTTCACCGTAGGTTTGCTCCCTACAGGTGAAGGTGTGATTCCCCAAGGATGACATTCAAAAATTATTAGGCGACTGGTCTTTACCATAGGTTTGCTCCCTATAAGTAAGGACTTTATTCCCCTCTTTAGCATTACTCTTAATAGAAAAATTAAAAGCTGAAAGAAAGAAAAAGAATGATCTATGAGGCACATTTAGGTTTTGGTTGTCATGAGTTCTCTTACTGGTTAACAATGATATCATGGAAAAATGAATTGAATCTTAATGTTAATAAGCTGAGATTACACTATACACTTATGGAACTCAATGTTTAGAATTATTCTAATTGATGGATTAATACTTTGAACATGATTATGAAGTTTACCAAGTGATTGAGTCTAAGAGAAAGTAATACCCAACATTTATGAATCTTAGAATTCTCGTATCTGGATTATTTTACAAAATTTACTCAAGTACATAGAAATTATCCTATAAGTCTCAACTTATTTTTTGCATACTTTGCTCGGGACTAGCAAAATTCTGGTTAGGAGTTGTGTTGAGGGTCAAATATTGCATATTAGACCCTAATTATTACCTGCTTTTACGAACATGGTACTGTTTAATGGCCCGATTTAGTTGTGTTTGTGATGCAAGGTATAGTTACAAGTTTGGATCGAAATAAGGTGCTAAAAGCATGGAGTTAATGCTTAGAATTCACCAAGGCCATGGACGGACTCCAGGAGACCAAGATTGACAGAATGACATGCCAGAGATCCGAGAAAATCCGAAAACTGAAACTCAAGTGGCCTAAAAATTATCCAGGATGAAAGATCATGGGGTTTCCATCATCTGTTCGGTTCGAAACTTCATACGTGGACTGAGGACTATAAATTAACCATACACATCAATTTTTATCCATTGGATCCCTCTGGAAGTGGCCCAATGGACAGATCAAGCCATGAATCGACGAATGAGGGCTTACCTTGTATCTGGAAATGCTTCAATTTCAATCTCAACACCTTCAATTCTGTGGAGAAAAGAATGAACGGAGCAGATTTTGGATACACATCACGATGGACACCACATGTCCAGTGCACATGGCACTGGCCGTGCACCGAACAAAGCAAGTGGGTCAGCAATTGCGCTAACCAATGATTTTTTTATTTTTTTTCAAAAATGCAACAACGTTCTTGTGCATGTCAATGGTCTCCTTCAGTGGGCCCCACCCATCAGTCAGATCACTGATCCGGACCATCCATGTGACTCACGTGGTCCATATTTCCCTTGCCTAAGTGATGAAAATTCAAGGTACAGCGGAGATTAATTTTTAGTCACCCAAATGTAGGATGGACGGCTGAATGAAAACTATGTGGGCCACACCAAAACAGAATCAAAATCAGCCATTCCCGACCGAAATTGTAAGGGTAATACAGTGGACGGTCTGGATTTCACCTCTGATGCAAATCATGGGCCCACCGATCTTTATAGCGCAAGGACCCTGTGCAGTTTCTACGTCCATAAAAATTGGCCGCAGTTGGCCACTGTGCGATCTAGGGGATGATTAGATCGATGATCTGATCCGTCCAGAAGATGACAAGGGGGGTCCTTATCCCGTTCATGAAGTCAAATAAAAAAACCAGGACCATCAGCCGCCACAATTTTGAGCCGACGCAAGTCGGTTTCCAAGATTTGCCGCACCAAAATAGGGACCTGTGTTCCGGCTACGAAAACGTGTTGCATTGCGTATAGCTAGCTACATAGAAACTATCCACCGCCTCTGTTGCTTAGAAAACAAGAAGAGAAGAGAGAGCGAGCGAGGGAGGGAGCTACGGCTAGGATTTTTGGACGATCTGCACAAGAGAGAATTTATTAGAGTTTGTTTTTTTATATTTTATTTTATGCTTTCATTTAAGAGAATTAGCCTAATCATGTTACTAGACTAAACCTCTTAGCTAGGGCTAAGAGGTGAAGCTTGTAGTGTGATGGAGACTCTATTTTTATGCCTGTTGTTTATACTGAACTGATGTTGATTTTAGTTTAATTAAGGGAATGTTTTTAATTTTTAATGGTCTGTTGTGACTGAAATTATAATGGGTATGCGATAGCTTTGAGCATGTTCCTTTCCTTTTTATGTTTATGATGTTAGAAAGCCCTGTTGTTCACCATAGTCTCTTGGGCATGGTCAGATGACGGTACCCTTCTTAACGTTCATACATTATTGATTGGTTGGTAATTAGTTTAATTTTGTTGTTTAGTTTGTCTCTTGGGCATGGTTTGGTGATGGAATCCATTCTAATCATATACCTTTCATCTCTTTAAAATTATATCAAAGGAAGTTCAGTCTTGATTTCCATGGTTACACTCTTCAACTGGATGAAGATGGGACTCTAAGTCCAGTTGAGTTCTTCAAGCAGGTATAAGATCTTCTTGATCTCTACATGTGGATATTCTCTGAATCCCTAGTTTCCTTCCCTGAATTCTCTTAATTTGAGATTAATACTTTCACCATTATTCCTGAAATTTATTTGATTTAGATTTCATCTTATCCTAGTTCTAGTTCTACTTAGTTTTAAATAGCCTATAAGTTTCAGTCCCTTGGGATTCAACCTCGGTCTTACCAAGTTTATTACTACATCACAACCCTACACTTGGGGAGTGAACAACAACGTCTATGGCAGTGGCCCTGAATCGGGAATCCCTAATTCCTCCCTGCAGTTGAGTAATGAAAATCTCTTTCTTGCCTAAACATCCTATCAGACCGAGTTCCAGAGCCTGAAGTTTTGCAGCCACAGTGTAAGACCTGTATCCTAGCCAGTACTGTTCCATAGGCTTCCGTAGTCCTCTCGGTCGAATTCCGGTAACTCGCGATTTATAATCGGCAGTTGCGTGCAACCTTGAGTCATATTCCGTATTCCAGAGTCGGCTCGACCCGAGACTTATACCCTAGCGACTGCACCGTCGTCGCGGTTCTGACACCGCATATTACGCACCGAGGCGATACCCAGGCCAGAAGATGTGGGCCCACGTTCAGTTCGAGAAAATGCCGCGCATTTGCAATCCCAAGAGAATCCTACAACATGTCAAATCAATCCCATCAATCCCATCAATTACCACATCATGTCAAGTACAACCACCCATCCCCTAAAGTCAACTCTCTCTCTTACAAATCCATCCCTTACATGTCAAGTACCCATCACCCATCACTCACACCCATCTCTCTCTCTCTCTCCCTCTCATTCTCTCTCTTTCATTCTCTCTTTTTCATCCTCCAAGAAAGAAACCATCCATGGCTTCCATGGAGAAGCTAGGTGTGACCCACCTTCCTACCATCAAATCCAACCCTTGGATCATCATCTCAACCATTAAAAATGTCCTCTTGGAGCTCTAGAGTGCATAGGCGAAAGAAGGAATAGGCGATCAAAGGTGGGTGCTTATTCTTTCTTTCTCTCTCTCTTTTCCTTTTGCCTTGTAGGTTTTTTTCTTTTTGTGTTTATTTCCAACCGTTGATTGAGGGCCCACTTGTGGTGGGACCCATCTTTCATTCTATAGAGGGGCCCATAGTGGTGGGGTCCCTCCACCATCCGATGTCTCTCTCTCTCTCTCTCTTTCTTTTTGTTCTTGATGATGATGATGATTGTATGGCCCACTTGATCCATGTCGTCCATGAGCTGGACCCCACCTTGATATGTGTGGCTAGTGGGCCACATGTACGTGGACCCCACCTTAATGGACGTATAGCACTCAGACCGTCCAAGCTGGGGAGCATCCAACAGCGAAGGTTGCTGGACTAAGTACACCATAGAAAGCAGGAATATCAGCTTGATTCAATTCCTAGTGGCCCACCCACGTGTGCCACCTTGATGCACGTATTCATCCCCACCGTCCAAGTCAACGTAGGACGTGTGGGGTCTGCTGTAATTTTGAGGTGTTCCACACCCTCCAAATCATGGGACCACCATGATATGAGATATATCCAGGGCGTCAGCAGGTCCCTAGACGTGAGGAAACACAAATAGCAGCTTCATCCAATCGTTGTGGCCCATCCACGTGATACCATAACATATGGGTTTTTAACCCAAGCTGCCTATCCATTGTGGGACCCACTCCACACGTGTTGGACGTGTGGAGGTGGGGCCCACCAGTTGTATTCGCTGAATATTTCACCGTCCATTGCTGGACGACGATTGGTGAGAGCCACCCTCCTGTATATGAACATCCAAGCCGTTCGTCCATTTGTACAGTATTTGTGGGCCACGTGGGCTGGATCCCACCTGATGGTGGTTCTGATCTCACTGTCCATCTGAGGATGGGGTAAATTAATTTGATGTTTGTTTATCCCCACCATCCAATCTCTGGACGGTGGGAGTGGATTGACTGATGTACCTTACACCAGCTATATGGTTGTGGTACCGCACGTCAGTAGGTCCTGTGGACCCCACGTGGATGTATGTACACCGTCCATCCAGGCCTTGGCTCTGGACGGTGGAAGATTTAGATTTCTGGTGGGCCACGTTCATGGGACCCACCTTGAAGTATTTGCTGCAGATGCACCACGACAGCAAGTTCTGTAGGTCTGATGACGAGGTATGTGGTCTATCCCATGCCGTCTGTCCAATAGCAGGTCTGTGGGACCCACTCCACACATGCTGCATGTGTGGAGATGGGCCCACATTGATGTATGCATTCCATCATCTAAGCCGTCCATCCAGATTGGACATTGCAGCCCCTTCCCTCTTTCTCTCTCTATATATATTATAATATAATATTATACTAACCCACCTGATGGGAGCTGATTGGCTGGGGTACCTCACTCCAGCTAGTTGTTGTATTGACGTTAGTGGGTCCCATCTATCTATTGGAATGACGTCATCAAGGTAGGTGGGCCTGATCATAGATAATGTTTGGACGGTGCTGATTTGCACGTCCAATGTTGGACAGTGCTGATCATTTTTTGAGGCGGTGTGCCCCATAGAATGATGTGTACAGTGATACACATGTTGCACCTGTAAATATTGAAATGATTTTATATGTAATCCAAGCTCTCACCTATGAGGCGCGCTTGGTTTTATTTTGTGGCCCATATGTCAGGCCCGCTTTGTTGTATGTTGTGGCCCATTCGAAAGGCCCACCTTGATATACCGGTGGCCCATCGGTGAGGCCCACCTTGATATATTTATAGCTCATCTATGAGGCCCATTAGTGTGGCCCATTGATGCGGCCCACTTGTTGTTTCTAATTGAGGCCCACTGGTGCGGCCCATCCATGAGGCCTATCATGATATACTTTTGGCCCATGAGCGGGGCCCACCTATTTATATTTTGGCCCATGTGACAGGGTCCACTTACCTTGTATTTAAGGTCCATATGATGGGGCCCACTTGCTTGAATCTAAGGCCCATGGGCGAGGCCCAGTGTGATGTATTCGAGGCCCATTGTGGTGCCCATTGTGACATATTCATGACCTATGGGCAAGGCCTATTGTGATGTATTTCCGTCGCATTTGTTAAGACCCAATGAGATGTATTTTCGGCCCATTTGATAAGGCCCAATGAAATGTATTTCCGGCCCATATGTCGTGGTCCATTGTAATATATATAAGGCTCATGTAACACGACTAATTGTGATGTATATTAGGCCCTTGAGCAAGGCCCATGGTGATGCATATTAAGCCCTTGTGTGAGGTCGCGGGCCCACTGTACGTTTGGCCCTAGGTGGGCTACTCCTTGGGGAGTAATGTTGGTTAAATGTCCACATTGATGGGCAATGGTGGTTGAATGTCCACATTGTGACCTTCCATTAGGCCTTGTTAAACTCATTCTCACCAATTACCGATTCCGATTGTCGTGACTGAATGCCGATTGTCATGACCGATTGATGTGACCGATTTGCCAATTCTGATTATCGATCGATTCCGATTGTCATGATCGATTGCCGATTTTGATTGACTTGACCAGTTTGTCGATTCTGATTATCGATCGATTCCGTTTATCGTAACCGATCGTGGCCGATTATCGATTGACGTGGCCGATTGCCGACTCTGCGTGTCGTGGCCGATTGACCGATTACCGATCGAGACTGATTATCGAGACTGATTACCGATCGTGGCCAATTATCGATTAATGTGGCCGATTGTCGATTCTATTTGTCATGGCCAATTGACCGATTACCGTGACCGATTACCGATCATGGCCGATTATCGTGACCGATTATCGATAGTGGCCGATTATCGATTGACGTGTCCGATTGCCGACTTTACGTGTTGTGGCCGATTGACCGATTACCCATCGTGGCCGATTATCGATTGACGTGCCCGATTGTCGATTCTGCTTGTCATGGCCGATTGACCGATTCTGATTATCGAGGCCGATTACCGATTGAGACTAATTATCGTGGCCGATTGTCGATTTTGATTGTTGTGGCTGATCGTCGATTCCTATTGTTGAGGCCCAATGTGATGTATATGCGGCCCGTTGTGATGTGTATTCAGGCCGTGTTTAAGGCCCAATGTGATGTATATGAGGCTTATGTGATGAGGCCCATTGTGATGCATTTGAGGGCTAGGCGATGGAACCCATTGTAATGTATGTTAGGCCCATGTGAAAGGCACATCGTGATGTGTATTAAACTCTTGAGTGAGGCCCATGGTGTTGTATATTTGGCCCTTATGTGAGGCCATGAGTCCACTATATGTTAGTCTTTATGTGAGCCATTCCTTGGGGGACAATGTTGGTTAAATGTCCACATGGTTGATGTAGATTGTCAATGTGATACCGATTATGAGTATGTGACTGCATAGCATAATGATTCATGCCCATACGCATCATCTGCATGTCTGTTATGAGATATGATTGACCATTGCATATGTCATAGTTCTGGTTGTTATGAGACTCCCTGATAGGCGGAGATTGTCTCACATGAGCGCACGATTTGTGTAGGATTGATGCATGAATGGATTGTATGACTCATACATCTTGTATTGTGTGCTGTGATTACTGTATGCCCTAGCGACATCAGGGTCGTAGCCTCCACAGGCATATCGTGGATGGCCGGATGGGACACCAGAAATCTGTTCTACATGGGGTGTTATAGATATCCCTGGGTGAAAGTTTTAGAACCCTCTTGGTTTCAGAGGTTGCTCCAACGTCTAGACCGAGTGGGTAGATGAGCGTCGAGTGTCGATTACCAGATGGCCACGCTCTCCACTGTGTCATGGTCGGTTGGAACGGGGTGCGACCTTACCTGCCCTGGAGGAGGGGGCAATGCTAGGCTGAGTCTGACCAGCTCGAGGAATGGGTCCGCTATTGACGAACCGGGCCCAATATTGGTAGGCGGATAATGAGGTCTCTTCCACTCACCTTATTGCACGCGATGGGGCGACAATCTGGTTTGGAGTGTAATAGACCCCGGTGATTTTTCAGAGAGGAACCATACTGATATGTAGACTTATCGAGTAGGAGTTAAATGCCCATTCATTCATCACTATCCACTCGGGCTGGTAGTGCGCAACTAATTGTTGTGTACCTTCATTATAGCAAGGATTTTGATTGGGCGCGTGACCAACCTGAGATCAGGAGTTTACCACGTTGAGTCTGACTATCCAAATTTAGGTATGGGACTAGTTTGGATAGAAGTCCATTGTGGCAGACTCCGTAGCCTGCGATATTACGTAGTATCATCCCGACTTCACACTCCAGCATGGTTATTTTATTCGCATCGCATATTGCATTACATCTGCAGGCATATGGCATCTTGGGTTGTTATTTCTGCACTAATATGGCCTAGACAGATTTAGCAGGATTTGTATATTGCATTGCATTCTCGACATCCAATATTTGGCTCTTTATGACTCCTTATCGCATAGTTGTTCTATATTGCGTATTCTGATATTGATTGACTTATAGACTTGTTCATACTTCCGCTTACTCTCTTATCGTATGATTTATATCTTTCCAGTGTTTCTGCTTATTCAGACATTGTATGGTTTTTGGATTACCAGATTTTCGGTATTATATGATAATGGCATTGTATTGAATATTTGGCACTTACCTTGTGCACACACTTACACCACCCTCTAAGCTTTCTATAAGCTTATGCACGATAGATGCGTGAAGGTGATGTTAGGTTGTAGCAGTATTGAGCTTGGAGCGTGCAGTGATCTTCTGGAGCTTGAATTTCTATTTATGTATTTCCCTTTCAGTGTTGTAATCAAATGATTATATTAGCAGATATATGATGATGATGATGCCTTTGTGAATTGGGTAATCTTGTGGTTATGCTTATTACTAGTTAAATGTATATTGACAAAAAAATCCTCCTTGTAGGATCCTAGGATCGGAATCTGACATATGAATGCTAGGAGCCGAGAATGGGGTACTACGGAGGCTGTCGGCACTGAATTCGGCGATCGAAATTCCTATGAATTCGATTTTTGGGTTTGGGGCGTAACACACAGCAGCCGGGTCCGCCGAAATCTGCCTTAGATGGGGTTGCTCATCTCTCGAGTTTGGAGGAGGTGCTTCCCATCCTCTATTTGTAGGATTAGGGTTTGTTCGGGAAGAAGGGTTTGAGCATGGGGGGATATGTGGGAAATCGGTGGGTTTAGGAGGGGGGTTAGAAGGGTTTTTTAGGATATGGGTTTTTGGATGTGTGTATTGGACGGATACCACTTTGCCATCGATCCTCTTCCCATCGAGCACTCCTATAGCAGCTCTTGCATTATCTTCTTACATGAACCAGACGAACGCAAATCCTCGAGATTTTCTTGTGCCGGGGAAATGTGGAAAGTGGACCTCGGTCACCCTGCCATGTCTCTGGAAGATCTGAAAGAGGTCCGCAATCGAGCAGGTGAAAGCTAGGTTACTAATGAAGAGCGTAAATGCAGAAGTATTGTTCATTTTCCTCGTCATTGATGAAACAAGAGCTCCTCTAAACTTGGGAGTGCGGCCTCGAGTGCGGCCCCACAACCGGCCTCTCGATCTTCTTCTCATACCCTACAACCTCTTCTCATACCCTACCAACTATCCTCTGCAATGCTTGAACTCCATGTGCCACAGTATCAATCGAAGTCCTATCCTATCCAATTGGATGATAGAGGAGTTAAAACATAATCAAATTCTAAACTTTCATTACATTGGTTCCCTCATAAAGCATTAATGTAATGATTGCATGAAATTAAAGTATCTACCATGCTTGAAGACAATGGTAGATAACGAATTTTACACATCACACAATTGCAAAATAAGTAAAAACATATCAAAAGATTCTTAAGCATCTACTATAATTGGAGTCGACAATAGATTACAATCAACTAAAAATATTCATTCATTCAAATTAAAAATCAATGGAAGTTTAACATAAACTTGAATCAAAGTAAACTAAACATTAAGAATAACTACAAGCTTCATCCCTTAGCCTTAGCTAAGAGATTAGTTAATCATAGCTAATGTCTTAGAATAAAAATAAAAGAAACACTAGAAAGATTAGAATTGCGAAGAAGAAGAAGAATATTGATGACTCTGTAGAAGCTCCGCCACCCCTAGGTCTCTCTCCCAAGCTCCAATTCATATTTAATATAACTAAGAAAACTCCTTTAAATAGTAAAAGTCTGCACTAACTTTCAACCGACTTCAATATATGCACTTTCGTTATGCTTCGGTTGCACCAAAGTTGCCTTCGGTCACACCGAAGTTGTATCTAAAAAATACGTGCAAACTAAACTGTCTTGCGTGGGACCGAAGTTGGCTTTGGTTGGACCGAGATGAGTTAAGGATCAAGCCAAATTAAGTTCTAAAGTCATAATTTTCCACTACACTGTTTTGTGCACTTTCAGTTGGACCGAAGATCCAAATAGTTTGTTTTTTTATGTTGGACTTGTGATTCAACTAGTCTGTTCTTCATCCTTTACATTTGGTTTTCTTTGATCTTTGACACGTGAATTCTTCATTAAACACCTCAAAATATCTAATTCTTCATTTTCTTCTTTCGAGCTCTAAATCCATCCTTTTAGGTGCATAATCATCTTTAGGTCCAAAATCACCCGCATGATGAAAATATACATAATTATATCAGATTAACAACTAAATACTAGGAAAGATAATGTAATTAAAGGGATAAATATGCAATATTTAGGTCTCAACACACACCCCAACAAGCATTTTTCTAGTCCCGAGTAAAACATATGAAAGATATTTTGAAACTAAATGAACAAATTTCCATAAATTTAAGCAATCCAAATTTTAGAAATCCAAGGTATATCAATGTAAAGCATAATGTATGCCTAAAATCTAGCACTTGGTAAATGTCATAATCAAATTCAAAGCACTAATCTATACTTAGATAGTTTCTAAACATTAAGTTCCATGTGCATAGCAAAATCTAAACTTGACACAACCAAAGGTTTTAACTTTCTACTTTCATGATAACGTTGATAATTCAAAGAACATTCAGGATAACCAAACCCTAAACTAAAATTTACCTTGTAGTTTAACCTTCTACTCATCCAGCTTTTAATTTTTCCATCGACAGCTTTCATGTTATTCTCACTTTTTTTTCTTCTTCCTTACAATCCTTTCAAAGAACTTCCACATGTAGCCCTTTTCGATGACAACTATTTTTTAGTTGGGTTTTACTTCTCACTCCTTTTTTTTTCAATTCTTCTTATTGAATATGATAGAAAAATTCCCTAGATTTGGTTCCTATCATTCTTTATAATCATCAAGTTGAAAATTTTATATCAAACGTAAACTTTAATGTATAAGGTAGATGTGAAATGTGAAATCTTGACTCGATCAATGTTTGAAACTCCAAATATTAAACATTAAGAACTTCATACTTTACTTTAAAATCTATCAAATAACTAGAATTCAAGTTTCAAAACTTGGAATTTAATATTAAATTTACAACGTTCTCTCCCGGCTCAAGCAAGTTAAAAAAGATCTCAAAACTTGGAATAAGGAGGAATTTGGGAACATCTTGAGCAGATCCTGTCTACAGAACGCCGCGTGGATGAGCTGGAGGCTAAGATACAGGATTTTTCAGGCCCGGTAGATCAGCTTCTCAGCCTGCAGTAGGAGCTTAACTTTAACTCAGCCAGGTTGGAATCTTTGGAGCTTAGGCAGGAAATTTTTTGGAAACAAACATCCAGAGTGGATTGGCTGAAGGAGGGAGATAATAACAAAAATCTTTTTCATGCTTTAGCCATGGATAAACAGAGGTGCGCATACATTAGACATGTGGAGCTGGATTCAGGTCAGATTGCCAGTAACCAGGATGATATTAAAGCAGCAGCGGTAGCTCATTTTCAACAGATTTTTTCTGTTGAGACGGCTCAAGTGGATCAGAATCTTCTTCAATGCATTCCACATAAGGTCACGAAGGCCCATAATGAAATGTTAATGGTGATTCCTTTGATTTCAGAGGTTCACTCTGCAGTTTAATCCATTCCGGCTGACAGTGTGGCGGGGCCAGACGGTTTTTCAGCTGCTTTTTTTCAGTCTTCATGGGAGGTGGTTGGTCAAGACATTCATAGGGTTGTTTCTTTCTTCTTCCAAGGAGGAAAATTACCTAGAGATGTGACTTCCTCAATCATCTGCCTTATTCCAAAATCAGGTTCTCCAAAAAAATTCACTGATTTCTAACCAATTAGCTTGTGTAACTGTTTGTATAAAATTTTTGTTAAGGTAGTTGCTTCTAGGCTAAGTCAGATTCTCCCTTTGATTATTTCTCCAGAACAAGGGACTTTTGTACAAGGCCGTTCGATAGCTGAGAATATTGCATTAGCGCAAGAGTTGTTTCGAGAATTAAACAGGCTAGTCCACGGGGGAAATATTGTGTTAAAACTAGATATGGAAAAAGCTTATGACAGGGTGAACTGAGAATTTCTTATCCAGGTTTTACATCGCTTTGGGTTCTGTCAAACTTGGATTGAGTTGGTCAAGAAGTGTTGGGCGAATAGCTGATTTTCAATTCTAATTGATGGAGATATGGCCGGTTTTTTTAAATCTTCAAGGGGATTGAGGCAGGGGGACCCTCTCTCACCTAGCTTGTTCATTATTGCTGCCGAGGTGCTTAGCAGGGGTGTTAAAAACTTGTTATCTCTTCATATTACTTAGCCGTTTGATCTTAGTAGGGAGTTCCCTATGATATTTCATTTACTCTATGCCGATGATACATTGATATTCACAAACGGGAGAGTCCTCTCTTCAAGAGTTCAAAAGGTTCCTGGATTCCTATCAAGCTACCTCGGGACAAAGAATTAATCAGAGGAAATGCTCATTCTATTGTCCCAAAAAGATGTCGCCCACTCGTCTCAGAAGCATTGAAGGAATTCTCGGCTTTGGAAAATCAACTTCAACTCTACACTATCTGGGGGTTCCTATAGCGGAAGGGCGCCTTACACCCCAGATTTTTACCAACCTAGGGTTAGACATCCTTAGGCAATGGGTCAACCATAACACCTTGGTAACCTCTCAGAACCCAATTCCAAAGTCAAAGAAATCACTTGTGATTAATTCCTTTAGAAAATAAGCGTAAGTTAACTAGCGCTACGTTAGATTACCTGTGAAATTGTCCCTAATCGCTTTAAATACGTTCTGCAAGACCCAAAACTTGTAGAACCAATGACGCTATCTTACCCTGAAATCCAGGATCAAACTCTAAACCGGTTTGTTCTCATGAACCCTTTGAAACTTCATATTTGATTTAGACCGCGCGTCGAAAGTCCGATGTCTACAATCTTAGACGGTTATGACCGCTTAGCTGGACTTGACAATCATTTTGAAAATCAAGCCCAACCGATGCTCTGAGGTTATTTCATTGAGCCTGGAGTGAAGAGAGTGAGAAATGGGTAAAGATTTGAAATTTTAATTCAAATCTGGCACGAGTCTTTGCGCATTATTATTAAGCATTCTGACTGTTAGAATTCAGCCAAATTTCATCCTCGGATCAGGAAAAATTTCTCTTTCATATCATGAGACTTGTAGACCTGATTTAGGTATGATGACCGCTGAACTAAAACTGGACCGCCACGTGCGATCTGGGAACTCTACCGGTCTAAAAACTTCGGATGAGCAGGATCTGATACGCATGAGCTTAAGTCCGACCGCGTTCGGCCAGGGGACCTCCCGAAATACTCTTTTGGATCGAAAAAGATCCGATTTTGCTATAACTCAAGTATACCTTGACTTGGAGTCTAGTTTGGTCATGTTTGGGCTTATAAAAGGGGTTTAAACCCTTAGCCTTCTAACCCATAAGAATTTGGGGAAAACCCTAGCAGAGAGGAGAGAAAAGAGAGAGAAAGTGAGGGAGAAGCTGTTGATTTCTCCAGGGATTCTTCCATGCTGCTCCACGTGCTAAAGCCACCCACCTGCATCGCTATTCTAGCGATTCCAACTTCGTTCTAGGTAAGAAAAACCCTAACCACTTGCTGTTTTAGGGATTTCTTCGATTCAAATGGCAAAGTAGCTTATATATCTTGTGTATTAGGTCGCCTTTACGCCGTTGACGAAGCGTATACGTTCAAATCGAATCGATACACGTCTAGGGCAAAAGGTGAGGATTTTAGACGCTTTGATTGACTAATTTCAAAGCTTTCAATGTCATTTAATAGTAGATTATCGATGGAAACGCCGTTTGACATGTACAACATGCTGTCTGTTTTCCGTTTCGTAAACGTATAGTAAATATGAGATTTAGGGTATTTTAGGCATTTATAGAAAATACTATATACGTCCGTATTTTGCTGAAATGCTTGACATGTAAATTCATCATGTTATGATATTATGTATGCGTGTATAATCTGTTTGGCGAAGAGATTCGCCCTAATGCTAACTTTGAGTCGACATACGCTATGTAGACTAAAGTGTGTAGGCTAAGTGTTTGTATAAATGTTTGTATTAGTATGTATTGAGTAGATGGTGTTGTGAATGAGTTTTGAGATTGAATTCTCAAGTAATATGCTGATATAAATGATTTCCATCATGTTGGCTATATGTATTGATTTCATTATATATATGAAATGCGTGTGTTGGATGATTTGCTTAAGTTGTATGTCATAACATGTTTCTAACATGCTTGGATTATTTGTATTTCATTTCTATTACTCTCATATGTTTGCTGATGTAAACTGTAAGTGCTTGGGACTATAACCTAGTCCAAGCAGTTGGTAATGGATTGAATTCGTGGTTGGCTTCTATTTGCCACGAAGGACGCGTCGATGAACGCGAGTCGTGTTTTGGGTTGGCGGCAGTGGTTAGGCCACACGAGGTGTTTTATTTACTTCATGTCGCTCAGCTTGAGGTGCGCTCGTACTAGTCGAGCCCGTCAAGTTACCCGACTGGCCATTGTATGTTCACCTTGTATGAGTCATAACTGCTTGAACCTATGGTACTGAACTTACCATTGAAAATCCTGTCAACCATGGTACCTTGATCCATAAAGACTCATGAGCCGAGCATGGTGGTATGGGACACCGTGGTCGAGCTGTCGGCCTACGCTGGGGCCACAAACCTCCCCGTAGTGACCAGTGAGCACCTATGACTCGTGAGCAGATTATGGTGGTATGCGACACTATATTCTTGCTGTCGGCCTACACTGATCAGGTGATGAGCCCTTTGTAGTGACCGCAAGCGTATTCTGAGTCTACGGGAGGCGACGACCCTTCCGTAGCGACGAGAGTACATTAGGCCTGTATTGATAAGGTGATGGGGGAGCGGTGCAACGAGTGCGAGCAACAACCCTGGCAGCCCTTGCAGCGACCTACAAATATAACATCGTATGAGACTACTAGGAGTGACGACCCTAGACAGGATCTGTGTTGGGATTGATATAAGAAAGGTACCCTAGTTTTCCAATACTGCTGTATGAAAAGGACTAATAACCACTTAGTAATCATTATCCATATTGCATTGCATGTGCCTGGAAGATGTGGAGCACTGCAGGAAGAAAGCATGCCGCGGGCGTAAGATGGTGCCGTATGAGGGAGTATGTCGGTGAGGGCATCCATCATGTCATCTCATGCTTGCATTAATAACAGTATCTAAGAATGTTTGATTGTTTTCTTTACTATTATCGCGTGACTGATTTGATAACATGCTAATCTTTTCTCTATGATTCCACTGAGTTAATTACTCACTCCCACGTTACAGGATGGTGTTCCGGACACCCACCAGTCCCTATTTTAATTTCAGATGATGGCGTTGCTTGTGGAGTGGAGCCGGAGTTGATGATGATGAGGAGGATCCCTCCTTTATGCGTGTTCTGATCGACGGAATTACAGGGAGGTTCATTAGACACCTTGATACTTGTCATTTTATATTTTCGGAGCACTCATATATATTCTTTTCTTTCCATTTTTGGAGTATACATGTAGTTAATTAACCTGGTAACATGTTCACACTCTGGAGACTTACAATTACTTATGTATTTTATGTATTTATCACAGTCTTCCGCTTGCTAATTTAACTATCTCTGGAGTATGATATGTTATTTTGGCTTAGTCTCAATCTTGTTTAATGTCATTCTACAGACAACATGCATTTATCATTATTTATGTTGCATAAGTGACGTTCTGGAACTCGAGAGTTGGGAGAAACCCCTGATTTTCGGGGTGTTACACGGTCGAACTACAGGGTGTCTAAGTTTGTCAGGTGATGGGAGCTTTTGGGCCTCTTCTCCCTTCAACCGCCCTTATCTTTCTACCTCAGCATGTCATTCACCATGTGTTTCAGGCAGGTTTTTGTACCTCAGAGGATTTAAATGTTCCCGTTTAGTCGTTAACGCCGTCAGGGGATTTTTCTGTAAAATCAGCATGGTCGTTGTCTAGGGCCCCTAACCCAACTCGGAGCTGGTCAAGATGGGTTTGGCACAAGAAGCTTCCTCCCAAAATTTCTCTCTTCATTTGGAAAGTGATCCAAGATGCAGTCCCCGTGGATTGTGCAGTGCAATCTCGAGGTGTCCATCTCGCATCCAGGTGTGCTTGCTGCTATAGTCGAGTCTCCCCGAATTTCGCCATCGAAACTCCTCTTCATTTGTTTGTTGACAGTTATTTGGCGCAATCAGTTTGGTTAGCTATTGCTAGTTGGTTGGGGATTATCGTCATGCCAGCAATATCGATTGAGGCAAGGTTTTTTCAATGGTGGGTGGTTGTCGAGTCTATGCAACCCAAGCCAGTAATTATGATGTTGATTCCCTGTATTATTATTTGGGAGCTATGGAAAGCTCGAAATGCTACAATTTTTTATGGTAGAAGCGTCTCTTCGGATCACATGGTTGCAAAGATAAAATGGTGGGCGAATTTGCTTACTGCTTCTATGAGTGATAATTGTTGGAATAGCCTTTTATGTCCAAATAGGACCTCACTGAGCCATACAAGAAGTGTTGGACACCCAGTTCTGATCAAGTGGGAGAGACCATTGTCCGGATGGGTTAAAATAAATGTTGATGGTTTTGCTGGAGGAAATCTGGGAAGTTCTGGTGGTGGTGGAATTTGTAGAGGGCCAAGAGGAGAATTCATTTTTGCTTTTTCAGCTGGCTATGGTTTTGGAACTAACACAGCGGCCGAACTTCGTGCGGTGCATGATGGGATGTATATTGATTTTCAGAGGGGCCTTAGCAATATCATTTTTGAGTCGGATTCGCGTCTTGTAGTAGATCTCATCAATGGTGTGGCTCAGCCAGGTTGGAAATGGCAGGCGTGGCTGCATAGGATCAACCATCTTAGGAGGAGGGGTAATATCAGCGTTGTGCACGTCCTCAGGGAAGGAAACGCGACGGCGTATTTGATGGCTCGATTAGGTAGTGCTACTCAGTCTCAGGCTTCTTTCATGAATCAATCGGAGCTTCCACGTTAAGTTCGAGGTATGATTTTTCTTGATAAAGTTGGTTTAGGATCGATTAGAAAGGTTCCATATCAGGTGAGGCCTTTGTAAGTTTCTTGTGTGATCTCCTATATGATAGGTCGAGCACGTTTCTTTTTGTTGGGGCTGGCCCGAAAGGATGTACAGTCAGTCTTTTCTTAATAAATTTGGTGGGTTGGTCCACCTTCTTTTAAAAATAAAAATAAAAAAGTTTCAAAAATCCTTAACATTGACATCTTATCATTCTAATCCCTAGAGTATTTCAAAATACTTCCCATAAAATTTTTAAAATTCTTTATTGCTCAAAATTTCAACAATTCAGCACAAATTTAAAAAAAAAAAAAAAAAAATCAAAGGAAACCCTACCCCAACCTAAATTTTACATTGTCCTCAATGTATAAACATGTGCAATAAGAGAAAAATTGAGAGCAATGAAAATAAAGGGTAGATGAGAAGTACCTGGAAGTCAATAAACAAATGGGTTGGTGCGATCTTTCTATTAAAAGATGTTTCAGCAATTAAACTAAAGTAAATTAAATCAAACTAATCCTAGGAAAGTGATAAATTAATAATCCTAAACTACGAAAGAAAGAGAAAACTACTCATTCTTAACAGATAGGTTCCTCCTCTAGCTAGTGTCTAAAAAAATTTCTTAGTAGGTTTTTCAACAAGATCATTCAAAAACCCTTTTGCAATAGGCTTGGATGCCCTAAAGCATAGTCATCCAGAGAAATTTATGATCCTCAGCATAAAGCTTTCTTTTAATCCCCTAAGGTATCTAAAGTAGATAATGTTTGTGTGTGGAAGAAGAATTTTCAATATTACTACACCGCGGTGAATTGGAGACTACAAGTAATTGTGAGTCTGAGGAATTTTCTGTAACCAAGGTTTTCTCAACACATGCCAAAGTTTCATACTTCGGTCCAAGTTCTAGCTCCACCACTTCTAATGGTAAACATTTAGGATTTGTGGAAGAGAGCTCTTCAGAAAAATGATTCCCTCTGTAAGTATCAACTATTGAGGTATTTTCAAGCAAGGCATCCATTAAGTCTTTAATCATGTAATCATTAAAAATTTCAAAGTGTGACAATGTAACGACCGAAATTCATAAGCTAGGGAAACAAGCAATTAGTGGGACCCGTTTAAGGCCCATATACACCCCAAAACTTAAGACTGGGCATATTAACAACTGGCGAGGAAAATAGATGGAATGGATTTCCCAAACACTACAGCAGACCCCACGTTAAGGTCGATCATACATCAGTTATGTGTAGATGTGACTCACTGATAGCTAAGGCCAGTCAAACTAGATTGACCCGACCACGCTCGAGAGAAACCAAAACTCTCCCATCTTCCCACCACCGTAAGATTTCAAACCATCAGCCATTCATACCGAACGGGACCCACCAATGATTCACAAGAGATGAATCAGAACCATCCATCAAGATTAATGTCTAACTCTAACCGTAATCTTCGGCCAAACCATCGATCGTAATCTTCGACCAAATCGCGAGGTCACGCACTACCCCTCATTCATCCACATCCAAAGGATCTCACGTATAGACCATGCAGAAATAAGAGTTTCCTTGTACGATGAGGTTTCCAGAGTTTTCGGATTCTCTCGACCAAGAAAGGAAGGGAGAAT
Organism: Magnolia kwangsiensis; assembly: GCA_037074715.1. Taxonomy (NCBI): domain Eukaryota; kingdom Viridiplantae; phylum Streptophyta; class Magnoliopsida; order Magnoliales; family Magnoliaceae; genus Magnolia; species Magnolia kwangsiensis. Next base: position 93,635,524 of record CM073583.1, read on the forward strand.
ACAAGAAAGCCTTGCGAACGGATTTCACGTAGCAAAACTCACCACAATAAGGAGAGTCCGCGAAAAATCGTTGGCAGATTTCATTCGGACCATTAATACAATGGCCGAAAAGCATAAAATGATAAACCCACACCATTCAAAGGCTCTGATAAAGCAGAAAGTTGCAAAAATAAGATCTGCCATTAAAATAGAGCTTATCTTCGTGACCGAGCAGGGAATGGTGGTCACTATCCCAAGGATGTCTCAACAACCAGCCATCAATCTGATGTCCCCAAAATAGACTTCCAACCTAAAAAAAAACCTTTATAAATTAAAAAAAACAAAAAAAAAAAACATACATCTAGCAAGGTTAAACGAATCTGATAACAAACCACAAACCCACCTTGCACAAGATGCGATCATATCAGTCAACCAAGCGAAACAGCTTTCTTTTCGCAAGATGCTAACACACAAGGTCGGCCACCAAACTAGTCACACAAGGTTACATACGAAAATTCTAAAAGATCATAAGACACATCTATAAATCCCTGACTGAGAACAAATCTTGTTAGAAAGGGAGAGAAAGAAGAATGAAAGTAAAAACGGGAGGGCAGCCACACCATCAAAGAGTAAAAGAGTCACTCATGACTCACTCAGTCGCTGAATCATGATCAGTTAGAGGTATACTGTAATAAACCTCTCCTATATCCCTCTTTCTTCATAGGCTCCTCCTTCCTTTTCCTTTCTTCCACCAGCTCAAGCCAAAGGACCTAAGACCGAGTCAAGGCGAGTCAACTAAATCAAGAAAAATTAGGATAAGGATTTTAAGCTAAAACTCCAACCCTCGACACCAACTTATGCTCAAGAAGGAACAAGTATCAAGGGTGAGGGTTTTTCCTTTAAGCTTACCTTAAACAGATATGAGGATTATTTCCCTTTAAGTCTTGATTGAATTACTAATGCCTATCTCATGCTGCAAATTTCCAAGCTCATTGTTAAGAATGTTACAAAATTTAGATCACCATGTCATACCTTGTACGCTAGTATTATTGTGAGAATTCCTCTCTTAGCGATCCAATAAATATCGTGGACGTAATGCATTTTTGGTAGCGGCCCCTAGAGTGACTCGTAAGTCTATGTTCCATGGGTAGTGGTGCATAAATCGATATAAGTAATTCGCAATACATGTTACATCACTTCTGAGATTAGATGTCGCAAATAATCTCACTCCATAAATAAATCGCGTCACATAATTCATCCAATCATGTGTTGTGTTCGTCTTGGGATAACCGCATAAAACCATAATAAACATGGGACACACCGTCGAATATCTATAGTATGGGATGCGGGGCGAGTCGGATAGCTTTAATTATATTCCACATTCTGGCAATCGCTAAGTGAGAAAAACTGCATATACTTTGCTAGGCATGTATCTCTTCTGGGTTGCTTACGCATATTAATACCTCTCGTAGTTGTGGAGTATGGGACGTATCAAAACTTTTATATTACTTTTATAAATCTCTTAATTATTGTTAATCTTGAAGGATGACCATCACTACGATTTAGGCGTTGACCCTCTCCAACCGTATAGATGATGCAGATGATGTACGGGTTGAGGACCCAGAAGATTCATTCCCCACGGAAGACTTCATGGAATAGAATAGGAATATAGTTTGTGAATTATTTTTTATTTATTTTCGCTATGTAAAATTTATCATTGTAAAAAGCTCCCATTAAGAGAGCATTAACAACTTAATTATTTATGGAATAATACATGCAGTTAATTTTATTCTTGTGAATGACTACTATTACGAATATAGTCGGATGTGATCTAAATGAGAGAAGATTCAAGGTAAAATTCCGAGACATTCAAATTCTTATATTATTAACACCCAAATTTCTCAAGCATGAGTATAAACTCTAGCCGTGAAATTTCGGGATGTTACAGACAAGCATTCTTCTAAAGAGTCAGGGGATGTGGTTGAGAGGGAATCATGCTCCATATTGGAATCAGGCGTGTCATGTAAGTAGAGTGGAAAGAGCAAACCTCTTTTCTACATTCTTTCTAGGGTATCGGGTGGGTTATAATAACAGAGCAGAATTGCAAGTGGTGTACGATGGCCTCTCTCATTGCTAAACCAAGGGCTCTCCAAGGTAGTGGTTGAATATGACTCCAAGTTTGTGTTGGAATCTCTGAATCGCCTATCCCAGATGGCTTGGAATTAGCAGTATTGGACAACCAGAATTGAAGGCCTGAAGAATAGGGGAAAGTTCTTTTTGTTCACTTCCTAAGGGAAGTTAATGCCCCGACAGATGGGCTAGCCCATTTGGGGAGTGAGCTTTAGGGTTGGCTCTTCTTCCAAGAGGTTTCGAATCTCCCTCTCCCCATTCAAGGGTTATTCCTTTTAGATAGAGTGGGACTAGGTTCTATTAGAGAATCCAGGACAAGGGAGTACTTGAGTCGGCCCTGGTCGCCTTAGAGAGGGTTTATAATAGGTTGTCTCGGATGTTTTTTTATCCCTGGGGCATCCCAAAAGTCTATTGTAATGTAAAGTTCCCCTTGTGAAATGAAATTTAGTCTTTTAGAAAAAAAAAAAAAAAAAAAAAAAAAAAGGTCATGGATTATGTCCAAAAAAAAAGGTCACACAAACCTAAATGAAGAGAAAACACAAACATCAGCTTGATCCAAAAATTTTGTGACTCACAAAGTTTTTAATGGTGTGGGCATTCAATCACCATTATTTTTTATGCCATGGTCCACATGAGATTTAGATATGCTTCATTTTTTGTCACATGCCCTAAAATGAGTGTTCGTAACCCCAAGTGTAGGGTCGCGATGTAGTAATAGCTCGATGAGAACGAGGTCGAATCCACAGAGAATGGAGAACTCAATTTAAAACTAATCTAAATCCAACTTGGTTGGTCTAGTTTTTAATCTAGCAAATTAAGAAAAGAGTTTTAATTAATAAAGATAAAAGACTAAGGATCTAGGAATCCACTTATAGCAATTTCAACATTAATCTACTTGATTCAAGGATAACTTGATGAGAATCAAAGTCCTATCCTATCCAATCGGATGATAGAGCGGTTAAAATAAAATCTAAACTTTTCATTAGTTTACTTCACAAATATCCGTCTAGTTGCAATGATGATAGGGAATTCAATCATCCACCATGCTCAGGAGATGATGATGAACAACGACTTATACCCATCACATAATTTAAAATAAGTAAGAAGATATTCAAAGCTCTCACAACATCTATTATAATTAGAGTCACAATAAACCATAGAAAAATGAAAATATTCTTTTAATTAAACTAAAAATCAATGAAATTTAACATAAACTTGAATCAAAATAAGATAAACATCAAAATAAACTATATGCTTCATCCCTTAACCTTAGCTAAGAGATTAGCCTAACAAAACTAACATTATAGAAAAAATAAAAATATCAACTAGAACCAGTGAAGAAATCGAAGTGGAAGAACGTTTTCGGTGCTCCACCTTAGCCTTCTCTCCCTTTCCAAACCCTATAAGATACTTTAGAACGTCCCAAGGACTCCTATTTATAGTTGTGGAACTCTAAGTTTCACACTCACTTTGAAACCACCTCAAATTTACGTAAAAATTTATGCTTCAATCGGACCAAAGTTGGGTTCGGTCGAACCAAATTAAGGCTGAAAATCTCACTTTGTTGCTGGACAATTCTATGAGATTTCGGTCGAACCGAATTAAGGTTGAAAATTTTTCTTCTCGCTGGACTGTTTTGCCCCATTTCAGTCAAACCGAAGTCTATTTCAGGACTTTTTAGTTTTAGACTCAGAATTCTAGAATATGTTTTTCCAGGCCAATTTTCAAGATTCCATTTCTTTACTTCAAACATTCGATTCTCTTCATTCATCACTTGATTTTCTTAAATCTTTGGCATATGAATTCTACATTAATGACTTCTAAATCTCCAATTCTTCATTATCTTCTTTTGAGCTCTAAATCCCACTACAAGAAATCTCACCTTAAGTGACGAAAATTTTCGTCACTAAAAGCCAAATTTTTGTAGCTAAAAAGTTTTAGCGACGAAAATTTTCGTCGCTACATTCATTGTTAAAAGACCAACACAAGTGGTTTTTATCAACGAAAAGCTTGAATCGTTGACAAAGGCAAGCTTTTTAGCGACGATTTTTTACGTCACTAAAAAAACTTTTAATGACGAATTGTTTCATCGCTAAAAAACTTCTACCGACGAAAATTTATTCGTAGGTAAAAATACTTACACAACTTTTAGTGACAATAGTTTTCATCGCTAAAATTTATTACAAAACTTTTAGCGATGAATATTTTCGTTGCAAAAAATACATAAAAACCTTTTAGCGACGATAGTTTTCATTGCTAAAAATAATTGCAAAACTTTTAGCGATGAATATTTTTGTCGCTAAAAAATACATAAAAAACTGTTAGCAATGAATATTTTCTTCGATAAAAAATACACAAAACCTTTTAGTGACGATAGTTTTCGTCGCTAAAAAATAATTACAAAACTTTTAGCGACAAATATTTTCGTCGGTAAAAAGTAAATGTTAAATTTTAGCGACGATAGTTTTCTTCGCTAAAAATAATTTACAAAACTTTTTAGTGACGAACATTTTCATTGCTAAAAAATATTTACAAAACTTTTACCTACGAAAATGTTTATAAGTAAAAGTCTCTTTTAAAAAAATATATATATATTCCAGCACAAAATTCCTGATATATACCTATTACAATATGTTTCACTATATTCATCCTGATATACACCTGTTATATAATATGTTTCATCATATTCACATTCACATCCATCTAAACCCAAACTAGTAAATCCATCCAAACATAAACTACATTCATTCAAACACAAACAATCTTATCCACATCATGTTCATTCACGCATAAATACATATAAACTTAACATTATAAACAAAAATATAAAAAATCATAACGATGAAGGCGGAGGTGGTGGGGCATCGATGGGTAAACGTGCAGCGAGAGCCTGAAACATCTCCATGATCCGTCACTCATGCTTCACCCGTAGCTCCTCCATCCTCCTCTCCTGCTCCTCCCTCTACCTCGCCAACTCCTCCATCATCTTCCGCTCTTGCTCTTCCCTCTACCTATCCAGCTCCTCTATCATCTTCTTCTCCTGGTCCTCCTTATGCCTGTTCAGCTCCTCTCTGATGTCATGGATGACGACCCGTAGCTGCTGAACCTCCCTCTCTGCGATATCAGATCGGCTTATGGCGTTGTCGCCAACGATGATGGATCGGCTGGAAGCAGCTCTAGCGGGTGTCATGAGCTTGACACCATGACCAAGCCCATGCACATATCCAGAACGGGTGCCAAGCACCTGACTCAAGATCTCTAGCTCACTCCGCTGAGTACCATTGGGGGTGGGTTGACTAAGTGAGGTGTTCATCTCCTCCTGTAATAAAAACATATGAATTTTCATAATAAATGACATTATTATAATTTAATAGAATTAAATTTTACAATGTAAGAATTTCTATCCAAATCTCACTGGATTTAGGATGTACCCAAGATCCTGTCGCCTGTCGACAGTGAGTCCCTCTATACAAGTCTACTGGTCCGGGCTCCTGGCTAGTGACGGAATCTCACTACGCAATCAAAAGAACAATAAAGTTAATATAAATGCATAGAAAGAATATATAAATGTAATAATTACAAGTAATTTCTTACCATATCATGACGAAGTCATACAAATGACTTTGAACCAACTACGCGGTTCACTACCAAAATTTTCCTGTTGTCAGAATTTATTTTGCTCATCTTTTGAACACACTATTCATATACATTGTTATTAATTGTGAATTTAATTATTACGTTAAGATATCGTAAATATATAAATATTGCCTGAAAAGAATCAAACGAAATCCTATCGTAGAGTATCCATCAGTCCTCATAGTTCACATGCGGCAATGTGGACTGTGCGACCTCCTCGTGGCTCACGCACCGCCTGTACCGCTGGTGTAACTTACCGCGCTAATCCTTGAACCGCTCCTTAATCATGTCATCAACAGCATGGGAGATGTGTAGAACACTCAAATCTAAGTCAAATTTATCTTGTAATTTCATAAATAATAAATTAAGGCAATAAACTTATTGAGAAAATAACTTAACCGTAAATAAACTTTTAAAAAATAAATTTTAATTTACTAAAATTTACCTGAAGGCACTGACGGATGAGCTGCCACACATCATCTGTCACGTCTACCCAATGGGAGGTGGTGGGGGATCAGAGATTGGCATAAGACACCGACCTCCAACGTAAAAAACATGACATTGTTCCCAACAGGTCTAATGTAGTCCTGTGGGAACTCTACCATCACCCTACCCTCACACGTAAGTCGCTCTAAAAGCAACCCACGCGTGGGTCCACGTCCTCATCGGCTGGTCAACGACGCAGTTGCAAAATAAATATGTAAGTCTAAACATAAACAGGAGTCATTAAAAAAAATATGTAAGTCTAAACATAAACAGGAATCATTAAAAGAAATGTATGTATAAACTTACATGCAGTGCCTGGTGTATGCGTGACTGAGGGATCATACGCCTGCGATGCAATATGTGATGGCGATGCTGGCTCCCTCGCATCATGAGTAGAAGGGGTAGATCTAATGCGTGAACGACATGCTCTCTCACCTGGTGCCATCACTGAATATATGCGAGTTACGAATTTATAAATTTAAACAATGTCAATATAAGTGGAATATACTAAAACATTATACAAGTAGTGTTAACAGTACAATACATTTGTGTTTATGCTTAAAGAGATGATTAAAATATGATTAGACCATTACACTATAATACAAGTAGAATATAATAAAATTATAAACTTTAATCTATAACACTTAAAAATTCCATTACACATTGTCATTCTATACTAAATATACATATTCAAATTGAAAAATGACATGTAAATAATGTGTATATTTAATAATCAACGTCTGTATCACTATCACTTAGGACTATTTCTTCTTCACCATCATTATTGTTGATTAGTATTTCCTCTTTATCGTCTGCAATGGATCCCTTAATTAAATTGTTATCATCTCTAACAATGTCATGTACTATTGAAGCATCAACATGATCAAGTGGCACATCATCTCTGTCTAATTGTACCACATCAATATCAACACTTGAATCAGTCCCTGTATCCTCAGATGGCATGTCTTCTTAATATGCTTGTTTAACTCTAGACGTATCATTTCTTCCCTCCTCGCTAACTTTAACTTTTCATACGGGAACGTCAAATACATTCTTGGGCTTTATTTTCTGCACCATGTGCCAAGAGCCGCCTAACTTGGTGTCAACAATGTAAAATACTGTTCGTCTTGGCTGGCGAGGACAAATGGGTCGTCCTTAAACCACTTTCGAGATAAATTTACACTCGTAAAGTAGTTGTCAGTCTGTATTACCAACTTCTTATTTTCAATGTCCCACCAATCACATCTAAATAAATACACCCACTTTCTCATACAATAATTCATCTCAATAATATCCGTTAAAATGTAATAAAAGTCAATTTCATCCTCCTCATTCATTCCCTTCACAACCACTCCACTATTTTTTGTGGTCCTATACTTCTCACGTTCTTCGGTGTGGAACCGAATTTCATTTATATTACAACCTGTATATCCAGATACACGTCTATCAGGGCCACATGTTAGCGAGTATAGTGCATCAGACGCATCCGTAGAGTTGCTCATGTACAACGTCTTCATCTATTATCATGTACAGAATGTAATTGTTTAGGAATTTTTTTAGGTTCAAATAATGTGCATTACAATGAAAATTCTAAGTGTGGTGAGATATAATGTGAAATCTTACACATTTTGCGAACCATTCTGGAAATTGATCCTTATGCATTCGATCATAACTTGTGGAGAATTTGGACTTCATCCCGTCTATGTGTCTGCTACACATAAATGGCACGTCGTTACCAAGAAATATTAATGTCATCGTATGTAGAGAAAATAATAATCGAGAAAAGACTTACTCCAAGTACAACTCTATTTCTTCACAATTATGCAGCACATACCACCTCGCTTTTGCTAGATCTCCAAGGTCCATATCCTGAAACATTGGGGATCCTAAAGGACGGACGTTATATACAAACACAGATATGAGTCCCTATTCATGCTCCTGCCCTTCATCAGCATTCCGATCTTCTCAATTGAATCTAGTCTCTATACCACGAAGATACATGGAGAAAAATGTAAAGCACTCATTATCAGTGTATGCTTCGGCTATGAATCCCTCCGAGCGTGTCATATTCCTCACAAATTGTTTGAGTGTGTGAAGATATCTCTACACAAAACTACTATGTTAAGAGTATGAAAGCATGGATATATGTAGTTTATGAAATGAATAAAAATTTTAATCGGCTCTACCACCTTTCGATCGGATACATCCAACGATATTGTATTATGCCTGCAAACTTCGCTTCGTGCGGTAAGTGAATCATTAAGTGTACCATGACATCGAAAAACATAGGTGGAAATATTCTTTCAAGTTTATAAAAGATTACGACAATGTCTCTCTCCATTCATTTAATAACATCTACATTCAACAATTTCAAACAGAAATCCTTCAAGAATATCCCCAACTCAATCAGTGTCACATTGATATCCTTGCATAGGAATCCATGAATAGAAACCGACAGTAGACGTTACAGAAAGACGTAATAATCATGACTTTTCATTTTTGTTACCTTACAGTCCGTAACGTTTATGCGTCAAAATATATTTGAAGCATACCCATCGGGAAACTTCAACTATCTAACCATTCATATAAACGCTTTCTGTCTAGTTTTATCAGCATGTAGCAGGCTGCTAGTACAGTATACATATTTTCATGTGGTTGTAAGTGCACCTCTTTCCTTAAACTCATTTCTTGTAGATCTAATCGAGCCTTGAAACTGTCTTTTATTTTCTTCTCTATGTTCATCAATGTTCCGAAGACATTGTCACATATATTTTTCTCAATATGCATGACATCCAAGTTGTATCGCAATTTCAGATCATTCCAATAGGGCAACTCAAAAAAGATGCTCTTCTTCCTCCGGTTATAGTCCAATATTGTACGTTTTCTCTTCTTCAAATGTGATGCATTACCAAATTTAACTTTTTCAATGTTACTCATTTGTTGTATCACATCTTCTCCAGATAGCTCTTTCGGGGGTGGCTTATGATCTTGTTTTCCATCAAAGATCATCGTCTTCCTGCGTCAACTATGATCACTTGGAAGGAAGCGATGATGGCCCATATAACACGTTTTTCTATCATGCTTCAATGACAATGAATATGTCTCAATACGACATGTATGACAAGCCAACTTTCCCTTCATGCTCCACCCAGACAAATTTCCATACGCGGGAAAGTCATTTATTATCCACAAGACCGTTGAATGCAATTGAAATGTCTGTCCTGCAAATGTGTCATACGTTTGTATACCTTGACTCTACAACTCATTTAACTCATATAGTAACGATCATAAATACACATCAATGTCATTTCCAGGTGACCTGAGTCCAGGAATAAGCAATGACATCATGAAAAATGACTCCTTCATACACAACCAAGGAGGTAAATTGTAAGACATAAGTATCACTGGCCACATACTGTACGAGCTACTCATATTACCAAATGGATTAAAACTATCATTTGCAAGACCTAGTCGAACATTGCGAAAAATCCTCTGCAAACCAGTCATGTTCCTTGCTAAAATTTTACCAGGCTTCAGAGTCCGTAGGGTGCCTCAGTGTACTATCATCATGAACGCATTTCTCCTTATGTCACCTCATATCTTCAGCCATCTTATGAAACATAAACAATCTTTGTAATCTAGGTTTCAATGGGAAGTACCTTAACACCTTTTGCAGGATTTTCTTACGTGCAGCTTTATCATACTTCCACCTAGATTCTCCACATTCTTAACATTCTTCAACCTTATCATACTCTTTTCAATACAATAAACAATCATTTATACATGTATGTATGAGGATGTAACCAAGGCTCAAGTCTCTCATCAAGGATTTTTCCTCATAATGAGACTTAAGCAATGTCTCACCGTCTGATAATGATTCTTTCAACAACTCAAGCAACATGTCGAATGATTTGTTACTCTAACAATTTATTATCTTTAAATGAAGTAACTTTGTAAGAAAATTTAACTTGGAGAAGTTCTCACACCCCAGATAAAGTGGACGTTACGAATCCCTCAACAACCTACTAAACTTTTCTGATTTGACATCACCCATAGGAGGAATATCTTGGTTACTGCTTGTCGCTGCAAAATCAGTATCCGTAATTGTTCCCCGGAACACATCCCCTATGATATCTTGTATTTCGTCAACATCTTCATCCTCGTCATCCGGCATAATTGGATCGACAAAGACTTCAGTGGCCTCAACTCTATGGGTCATATCTTTACCATGATATATCCACCAAGTGTAATCTTAGTCAATCCCAACTATGAACAAATCATCCTCTACTTTGTCTAAAGTCTTATATATCATGTTCTTACATTTTTAACATGGAAACCTAATCCTATTCCCTGAATCGACCTGATTTCGCTCAAATTCCATGAACTCTTGAACCCCTTATTTATACTCTGGGCCAAACCTGTTCTTAGCTCGCATCCAACTCTTATCCATCTCTACACTGAAAAGACTAGAGTCAGTTTACAGAAATAGCTTCAAGATTAGGCTAGGTTATAGGTTTAGGTTATATGTTTAGGTTTGGGGAATTGAGAATAGGTATAAGTTTAGGTTTAGATTTAGGTTAGGGAGTTGAGATTAGGATTAGGTGTAGGTTTAGGTTTAAGGATTTAAGAATAAGTTAAGGTTTAGGTTTAGGAAATCGGGTTCGGGTTCGCGATCAGGTTTACATTTGGGCTTTAAGTTTGAATTATAGCTAGGTTATAAGTGTAGGATATAGGTTTAGGTTTAGGGATAAGGTTTAGGGAATTGAGTTTAGGTTATAGGTTATAGGTTATAAGTTATAGGTTAAGGTTTAGGAAATTGAGTTAAGGTTATAGTTTAGGTTATAGGTTATAGGTTATAGGTTAAGGTTTAGGTTAGGTTTTAAGTTTAGGTTAAGGTTAAAGGTTTAAGTTATAAATGTAGGTTATAGGTTTAGGTTTAGGTTAGGTTATAGGTTAAGGTTTAGGGAATTGAGAATAGGTTTAAGGTTTACGTTTAGGAAATCGGGTTCGAGTTTAGGTTTAGGTTATAGGTTATAAGCTCAGGTTTAGGTTACAGGTTTAGGTTATAAGTGTAGGTTATAAGTTTAAGCTTAGGTTTAAGTTTAGGTTATAGGTTAAGGTTTAAGTTTAGGTTATAGGTTTTGGGATTTGAGAATAGGTTTAGGTTAAGGTTATAAGTTTAGGTTAAAGTTATAAGTATAGGTTTAGGTTCTAGGTTTAGGTTTAAGTTTAGGTTATAAGTATAGGTTTTGGGATTTGAGAATAGGTTTAGGTTAAGGTTATAATTTTAGGTTAAGGTTATAAGTTTAGGTTTAGGTTATAGGTTAATGTTTAGGTTTAGGTTACAAGTATAGGTTTGGGGATTTGAGAATAGGTTTAGGTTAAGGTTATAAGTTTAGGTTTAGGGTTTAGGTTAAGGTTATAAGTTTAGGTTTAGGGTTTAGGTTATAGGTTAAGGTTTAGGTTTAGGTTATAAGTATAGGTTTTAGGTTTAAGTTATAAGTTATAGGTTATAAGTATAGGTTATAAGTGTAGGTTGTAAGTGTAGGCTATAAGTGGTTTAAGTTATATGTTATAAGTTTAGGTTTAGGTTTAAGTTTAGGTTATAGGTTTAAGTTATAGGTTATAAGTTTAGGTTTAAGTTATAGGTGTAGGTTTAGGTATAGGTTTTAAGTTTAGGTATAGGCTTAAGTTATAGGTTATATATTTAGGTTAAGGTTTAGGGATTCAGGTTCGGGTTTAAGTTATAGGTTTTGGGATTTGAGAATAGGTTAAGGTTTGGTTTAGGTTATAGGTTTTGGGATTTGAGAATAGGTTATTGGTTTAGGTTTAGGTTTAGGTTTAGGTTATATAGGTTATATAGGTTTAGGTTCAGCTTTGGGTTTAGGTTTAGGTTTAGGTTATAGGTTAAGGTTTATAAGTTATAGGTTTAGGTTTAAGTTTAGGAATTCAGGTTTGGGTTTAGGTTCGTGCTTAGGTTATATGTTTAGGTTTAGGTTATAGGTTTAAGTTTAGGTTATTGGCTTAGGTTTGCGTTTAGGTTTAGGTTATAGGTTAGGTTATATAGGTAATATAGGTTTAGGTTCAGCTTTAGGTTTAGGTTTAAGTTTAGGTTATAGGTTTAAGTTATAGGTTATAGGTTAAGGTTTATAAGTTATAGATTTAGGTTTAAGTTTAGGAATTCAAGTTCAAGTTTGGGTTCGTGCTTAGGTTATATGTTTAGGTTTAGGTTTAGGTTATTGGCTTAGGTTTGCGTTTAGGTTTAGGTTATAGGTTATAGCTTTAGGGAATTGAGAATAGGTTATAAGTTATAGGTTTAGGTTTAGGGTTATAGGTTATAGGTTAAGGTTCAGGTTCAGGATCGAGTTTAGGTTATAGGTTAAGGTTTAGGTTTAGATTATAGGTTATAGGTTAAGGTTTAGGTTTAGGTTTAGGTTTAGGTTATAGGCTTAGGTTTAGGTTTAGGTTATAAGTATAGGTTTTGGGATTTGAGAATAGATTTTGGTTAAGGTTATAAGTGTAGGTTAAGGTTATAAGTATAGGTTTAGGTTATAGGTTAAGGTTTAGGTTTAGGTTATAAGTATAAGTTTTAGGATTTGAGAATAGGTTTAGGTTAAGGTTATAAGTTTAGGTTAAAGTTATAAGTATAGGTTTAGGTTATAGGTTATAGGTTAAGGTTTAGGTTTAGGTTATAAGTATAGGTTTTTGAATTTGAGAATAGGTTTAGGTTAAGGTTATAAGTTTAGGTTAAAGTTATAAGTATAGATTTAGGTTATATATTAAGGTTTAGGTTTAGGTTATGAGTATAGGTTTTGGAATTTGAGAATAGGTTTAGGTTAAGGTTATAAGTTTAGGTTTAGGTTATAGGTTAAAATTTAGGTTTATATTATAAGTATAAGTTTTGGGATTTGAGAATAGGTTTAGGTTAAGGTTATAAGTTTGGGTTAGGGTTATAAGTTTAGGTTTAGGTTTAGGTTATAAGTATATATTTTGGGATTTGAGAATAGGTTTAGGTTAAGGTTATAAGTTTAAGTTAAGGTTATAAGTTTTGGTTTTTCTTATAGGTTAAGGTTTAGGTTTAGGTTATAAGTTTTAGGATTTGAGAATAGGTTTAGGTTTAGGTTAATGTTAAGGTTATAAGTTTTGGTTTAGGTTATAGGTTAAGGTTTAGGTATAGGTTATAAGTATAGGTTTTGGGATTTAAGAATAGGTTTAGGCTAAGGTTATAAGTTTAGGTTAAGGTTATAAGTTTTCGTTTAAGTTATAGGTTAAGGTTTAGGTTTAGGTTATAAGTATAGGTTTTGGGATTTGAGAATAGGTTTAGGTTAAGGTTAAGGTTATAAGTTTAGGTTAAGGTTTGGTTTCGGGTTCAAATCGTGTTTAGGTATTCTCTAATATTATCTACTATTAAACCTAGTATTATCTACTACATACTAGTAACATACAACCAATATTGGGGCACCATACCATAAGCTACAAGAATTTCATGTCCCCTTAAACAAGGTATCCTCCATTGATAACATATATATATATATATATATATATATATATATATATATATATATATATATATATATATATATATATATATATATTATAAGTTCTTTATTTTCATTTACATTCACAAATACATTCATCATCCATCCAAGAAAATTGAAACAAATACTATCAGTCTATGACTAACAGTTGAAAAGGAAAATCATGCATCTTATCTTACTCGAACATAAACAGCGGTTCCCAACTTCCAGGGACCCCCACTTAACATCCAGATAGCTCTGATGCACATTCGGGTCTGCTCCATCAATTTCGAGCATATACATAAACACGGTCTGTCCAAATGACCAGGCCACTCAAATGTTGTCCATAGGAAATAGACAGCTTCATCATGGTCATAACAGCGGTTCCCACCTTCCAGAGACCCCCGCTCAACATCCGAATAGCTCTGATGCACATCTACGTCTGCTTCATCAATTCTAAGCTAATACAATTAAATCCTAAATTAGTTACTCATACAAGGTTGGATAGATTGTATAATACTTTCATATTCCCATTTAAACGTCCACGCCAAAAATTCTTCAGTATCTCCTCATGCCTCTCCAAATAAGTTGATCTTATGTTACATTCTGATGCCAAATACCTAAAGTAATGTAAAGATATTTGGCATTAGATATGGAACAGAAGAAACATATCTAAAGAGAAACGAGGAGATGGACCACGGATTAGGCATGAACATTTAAATAGATTATATGAAAGCATACTATCCATCTAACCTTGAATTGTCTAAAATGGGATAATTTGAGCGATTTTTATGCCACCAAAAATACACCATATGTATGTGTGGCCCCATAGAAATCCTCAAACGAGTAACTAGTTATTTAACTTACAAATCTATAAATTACAAGTCACAACTATAAACTAACTAATCACAACAATAATTTAAGACAAAAAAATGTAATATACAAGCTCATTAGGTTTAGGTGTAGACAAAAAGCTAACTAATCCATGTCATCCACCCTAATACCATTCAATCCCTTCCATTAGGTTATAGGTTTAGGTTTAGGTTATAAGTATAGGTTTTGAGATTTGAGAATAGGTTTAGGTTAAGGTTATAAGTTTAGGTTTAGGTTATACGTTAAGGTTTAGGTTTAGGTTATAAGTATAGGTTTTGGGATTTGAGAATAGGTTTAGGTTAAGGTTATAAGTTTAGGTTTAGGTTATAGGTTAAGGTTTAGGTTTAGGTTATAAGTATAGGTGAATTTGAGAATAGGTTTAGGTTAAGGTTATAAGCTTTGGTTTAGGGTTTAGGTTATAGGTTAAGGTTTAGGTTATAAGTATTGGTTTTAGGTTTAAGTTCTAGGTTATAGGTTATAAGTATAGGTTATAGGTTTAGGTTATAGGTTAAGGGTTGGGTTATAGGTTAAGGTTTAGATTTAGGTTTAGGTTATAGGTTATAGGTTATAAGTATAGGTTTAGGTTTAGGTTATAACCATAGGTTTTGGGATTTGAGAATAGGTTTAGGTTAAGGTTATAAGTATAAGTTTAGGTTATAGGTGAAGGTTAAGGTTAAGGTTTAGGTTATAAAGGTTTAGGTTTAGGTTATATTTTATAGTTTAAGGTTTAGGTTATGTTTTATGTTTAGGTTAAGGTTATAGGTTATAAGTATAGGTTTAGGTTTAAGTTAAGGTTTAGGTTTAGGTTATAAGTATAGGTTTTGGAATTTGAGAATAGGTTTAGGTTAAGGTTATAAATTTAGGTTAAGGTTATAAGTATAAGTTTAGGTTATAGGTGAAGGTTAAGGTTAATGTTTAGGTTATAGAGGTTTAGGTTTAGGTTAAAGTTTAGGTTAGGTTTTATGTTTAGGTTAAGGTTATAGGTTTAGGTTTAGGGTTTGGATCGGGTTTAGGTATTCTTTAGTATTATCTACTATTGAACCTAGTATTATCTACTACATACTAGTAACATACAACCAATATTCGGGTGTCATACCATAAGCTACATGAATTTCATGTCCCCCTAAACAAGGTATCCTCCGATGATAACATATATATATATATATATATATATATATATATATATATATATATATATATATATATATATATATATATATATTATAAGTTTATTTTCATTTCCATTCACAAATACATTCATCATCCATCAAAGAAAATTGAAACAAGTACTCATCGCAAATACATTCATTATCCATGCATCTTATCCGAAAGGCATAAACTGACCACATTACAGGGTACAGAATCATGAAACAAGCAAAAGCTAAAGGAACACATGCATAAAAAATGGGATCATTGCAAGAAAGATCAGCAAACAAGATATCTAACTAGCCTACAATAGAAGTTGTAATTTCAACCTAATGGCCATAGTAGTAACCAGTATGAAGAATAGTTGAAGTTCATTTTCAAGGGGAGCATAGTTAACTAATTGATTGACATCACCAATCAGAGAAGTGAATTAAGCTAGTTTAATTAGGAGGAAATGACAAAAAAAAAAAATCAATTACACAATTTTCATGACCAACTTGGAAGAAACGCAATCGCAATTTGGAGTCTTGACTATCCATATGATTTATGAATGCTAAGAATTGATTGCCTATGAACTATTTCCACATGAATTCTAACTGAAACCATTCGCTTCATTAGACTTACAAAGGAAATTCAATTCAACTGTCTGTCCAAACACAACTTTTTGCTAGATAAAACTCAAGCAGACAGATTCAAATGACACTCAATAATCATTTTTCTATGAACAAGTTTTCACACAAAGAACCAAATTTAGATGTTGAAGAAGATGAAGCCCAATTAAGAGTTGTAGACAAATAGGAAGAAACCCCATTTAACAAACAATGAAAACTCATGTATACCATCCCCAAGAAAAATCTAATAAAAGAAAAGTTACAGAAGAAATCTTGGTATTGCAGCATATACAACAAGCAAAACTCAAATCACATTATGATATATGAAACTAGTGATTAAACCCAACAACACATACAACTAGAAAAAAGAAAATCCTATATGAAACAATGCTGATTGAATGCCCACTAGTAAAAACTTCTCAAGGCTACAGGAGTTTTAGATCAAGTTGATATTTGGGTTTTCCCTTCATCCAGGTCTGTGTGACTAATCAATAGGCTAGATGGCAAACGAACATTATAGTGGGCCTTAGGAAGGTTTTAATGGTCAGCGTTCAATCGCTACTGTCTCCTGTGGTGTGGTCTACCTCGACATGATGGAGGGAGATAGAGAGAGAGGAAGAGAGAGACGGAGAGAGAGGGAGAGGGTGTGAGAGAGGGACAGATAGAGAGAGAGAGAGACAAAGAGAGGAGAGGATGCGAATCGCATACCTTCTGATGTGAAATCTGATAAACTAAAACCTCTGAAATGAGCACCTGGTAGAAACGAAATCTTGCCCGCAATGGAGATCAAGTTTTGGGATTTCTTGAATTCGAAAATGAGAGCAAGAGGGGGAAAAATGAGAGCTAGAATCGGGTTTTAGGGTTTCTGTAATCCAAAAAATGAGAGCGAGAGGGGGAAAATGGGTTCGGTGATCCGAAAATGAGAGCGAGAGATCGAGGGGGAAGAAATGAGAGAGAGGGGGGGAAATGAGATTTTTGGTGTAGGTTTACGCACAATGTGCATTTTACACCGTTTGGCCAGTGATGCTAGTCGGTGCTTTGTGGGCCCCACTATGATGTATGTGTTATATCCACACCATCCATCCATTTCGAGATATCTTTTAAAGTCATGAGCCAAATAATGAGGGAGATGAAACTCTGTAGTGGACCCCACCACAGAAAACAGTGGGGAGAGTGATTCTCACCATTAAAACTATCCTAATGCCCATCCATTATCTTTTGGGGCCACCGAGATGTGGTTCACAAATCCATCCCATACATTATGTGTGTGCCACTTGGACGAGGGGTCATCCCAAGTTTCAGATGCATCCAAATTTCAGGTGGGGCCCACCAAGTTCTTTTATATGTTTTAGGCATGTCTTCACATGATTTTAGATGGTATGGTCCACCGGAGTTCCGTATATGGCTGATTTTGGGGATATCATAGTGGGGCCGTATATGGCTGATTTTGGCTGATCAGACAACTCTTACGTCAAGCATACATATGATGCGTATGATCATAAGTCATGGAACTGTACTAACATGTTATAATAAAATGAACTACCGTACAATGCAGATGGACCTGGACGGTCTATACACAGCAAGTACGGCCTGGTGATGGGCCCTAAGGAGGGTCGTAATGTGGACACCCAACCAGCATTACGCTCGCAATGTGGACGTCAAACCAACATTGCTCCCAAGGCACGATCGTTGTAAACATCGTACTTAGCCTGAAATGGATTTACACATTGCAATGGACCGTAGGTTATCCCCATTGGACCTTACATATATATATCAAATGGGCCATATCCTATGGGCTTTTATTCATCAGATGGGCCACATAAGTGGGCCACCAATGGGTCTTAGGTGCATTGCAATGGGTCAAACCCGTGGGCCTTAGATTGCATCAATTGGAACTAGTCACACGAGTCTAGTATGTATCAAATGGGCCACACCAATTGGACCCCCAAATGTGTATCCAATGGGCCTCAACCCAGAGGCCTTATATGAGTCGAATGGGCCTAAATTTCTAGGCCTTAAACAATACAAATGGACCTAATCCATGAGCTTGCATGTATATCAGAGTGGGCCTAATCCCATAGATCTTTACAAATCAAATGGTTTTAATCCGATGGGCGTCACAATATATCAAATGTCCTACTTCCATGGGCTTTAAAATTTTAACAAAAAGGGTCCAATTACATGGGCCTAGAAGTACATCAAATGGGCCTAGTCCCATGGGCTTGCAACACATCAAATGGGCCTAAGCTCTTAGGCCTAGAATGGAACCAATGGGCCTAGCCCATAAGCATTACATAACCCAAATGGGCCTAGCCCACAGTCTTTTTGGAATTCGAATGGGCCTAGCCCATAGGCGTTCTATGAACCAGATGGGCCTAAACCATAGGCCTTAAAATCATCTGTACAAGTAGATGGACGGTCTAGGCACATCACATGCACCATGGCGGGCCCCACTGTCCCTTAGACAGTGCGGATTGAATGCATATATCACAATGGGGGGGGGGGGGGGGGGGGGGGGGGGACGGTGGAGTTTAACACATGAATCATGGTGGGAGTCCACCGTCCATGCATTAAAACACCAACATTAATGGTGGGATCCACGTGTGTGGCCCACCATCAGATTTTCCAACCATCCAGACGGTTGATAAGGTCACGTAGACCTGGATGGAGAGAAAACACAAATTCCAGGTTGATTCCAAAACTTATGTGGGCCCAAAGAAACTTCAAGGGCAGCCACCCGATCACCACTATTTTTGATTTTGTGGGCCACCTGAGCTTTGGATCGGGCTGAATTTTGGAAGACAGACTGCAGCCCTCAGGGTCCACGCAATGGACGGTGCCGATCTAAGGACGGTACATCAAGGTGGGGCCCACAGCTGAGCCGTGGGGCTGGCGTCCGTCCGCCCACGGCGCTGCAGCGCCTGCTGCAGCACTCCCTCTCTTTCATCTCTTTTCTTTTTTTTGAAAAATCTAGTTTTCTGTGGTTTCTCACAGGTGGGACCCAAGTTTGGAAGATCCATCCCGTCCACGGGACTCTACAACTCGAGACAAACAAAATGAGTCCAAAGTTCAGGAATTTTGGACGCATAGAATCATCAGGAAGTGTTTTTAAGGATAATCACCCAAATTTCTAATATTATGGCCCACTGGATGATCATGTCAGCCTCATTCTTTGGCTCAATGGTTAAACTGTTCCAGGGAAAGTGGTGGATGGCGTGGATTAAACATAAACATCAGGGTGGGGCCTATACGAGGGACCACCCCAAAAATTCTTTTCTTCTTTCCCCTTTTTTTTTTTTTTTTGTTTACAGGGGCGTCCAGCGTCCCAGACGCTGGACGATGGATCTCCTTAGAAAATAGTGTGGTGGGCCCTGATGAAGTGGGCCACCACTAATATTTGTCATGGATACAACATATCAGGTGGGCCCCACTTGAATAAAAATTTGAGTGAGAGAAACCCCAAGGTGGGGTCCATTCAAGTGGACCATACAACCCCATCACATAAATTAAGATAAAATAAAATAAAAATAATAAAAATAAGAGAGAGAGAGAGAGAGAGAGAGAGAGATGGAGAGTGGGACACGGCTTATGATGGAGGGACCCCGTCATTATGGGCCCTCCCTTGCAACAAATCATACAACAAGTGGGCCTTAAAACATGTGGGACCACCGAAATTTAAAATCAACGGTGGGGATCCTTTCCCCACCAACATGGACGGCCTAGATGACCTTTGAAGAGAAAATAAACATCATGATGGGGTCCATGGAGAATGGCCCCATCATGGAATGATCATGATGATCCATGTGGTCCATCGGCCACAAATAAGGGTCTCAAGTGAGATCCACACCATGGATCGGTGGGCCTCACTTGGTCCACCATAAAAATAATAAAAACTACCCTATAGAGGCACCCACCGTCCGATCTTCTCGCTCCTAGGGGTTCCTTGGCACCTTAGCTTCAATTTCAATGGTTAAGATGAAGAATGGAGGGTTGAGATGAGAGATTTTGGGGTAGGGAGGTGGGCCACTTGGAGCTTAGAAGGGTTGGAAAATTCCATACGTATGGAACTTGAAATTCTTGCTTGGAGATTGAAATGAGAAAGAGAGAAAGAAAGAGAGTTGTAGAGGGAGAGAGAGAGAGTGATGGATGGATGGGTGAGTGATGTTTGTGTAAGAAATCTTGGACTTTTGTGGCTTTTGTGTAAGAGAGGTATGGGATATGAAGACTTTTGTGGTTTTTTGTGTAAGAAAGGTATGGGTTAGGAAGACTTTTGTGGTTGCTTGGGAAAAGGGATGGAAGTGATGTGTACTTGACATGTGATGGCTTGATGGGTGATTGATTGATGGGATTGATGTGATTGATGTGACACATCGTTGAGATTCCCTTGGTTTTCGCAACGCGCGGCGTTTTCTCGCACCGAACGTTGGCCCATAACTCTTGACCAGGGTATCGCCTTGGCGCGCGAGTCGCGGTATCGGAACCGCGGCGACGGTGCGGTCGCTATGGCATTAGTCTCGGGTTGAGTCGACTCGGGTTGTCGGCACATGAATCAGGGTCGCGCGTCGATACTGGTTAAGGGTCGAAAGTTGCCGGAATTCGACCGGTAAGACCGCGGAAGTGTACGGAAAGGTACGGACCAAGATACGGGTCTTACAGCTCTCCCCTCCTTATAAAAATTTCATCCTCGAAATTTACACAAGCGTCGCAACTAAACATAACTCGTAAGGAATAAGAAACATAACGTCATCATATAGAATCAGGGACAGCATACAAAATACAATACATGATCATCAACCATCAAAGAGGTGAGGATATCGCTCTCGAATCTCAGGCTCACGCTCCCAAGAAGCCTCCTTTACAGAATGGTGACCCCACTGCACCTTCACCAACGGAATGACCTTGGTTCTAAGGACCTGCTCCTTCCGATCAAGGATACGGACTGTCTGCTCAATGTAAGAAGCATCCTCACGAACCTCAAGCGGCTGCCAATCAATAACGGGAACTATATCTGACCCACACTTCCTCAACATGGAGACGTGGAAAACGTCGTGGATGCCAGACAACTGAGATGGCAAGGCAAGCCGATAGACCACGGCGCCAACGCGCCCAGTGATCTCAAAAGGTCCTATGAATCTCGGGGCAAGCTTGCCCTTCGCTCCAAATCGAACTACGCCCTTCATGGGCGAGACCTTGAGATACACATGGTCCCCTACATCAAACTCCAAGGGACGACGCCGACGATCAGCAGAACTCTTCTGTCGGCTCTGAGCTGTGCGCATCCTCTGCCTGATGATGTCGATAGCCTCTGAAGTCTCCTGCACAAGCTCGGGACCTAGGAGACGGCGCTCTCCAACCTCGGTCCAACAACTCGGTGATATACATGGTCTACCATATAGTGCCTCAAAAGGAGCCATGCCGATGGTCGCCTGATAGCTGTTATTGTACGCAAACTCAGCCAATCGTAGATGCTCATCCCAGCTACCCCCGAAGTCAATCGCGCAGGCCCGAAGCATGTCCTCAAGTATCTGATTGACCCTCTCGGTCTGGCCATCGGTCTGCGGATGGTACGTGGTGCTGAGCTGCAAATCAGTCCCCATCGCACGCTGGAAGCTCCCCCAAAACTGAGACGTGAACCTCGAGTCTCGGTCAGAAACGATCGAGACTGGAACCCCATGCAGTCTCACAATCTCCTCAATGAATAGTCTTGCAAGCCGGTCCATAGACCAAGTCGCACGCATCGCAAGGAAATGTGCCGACTTCGTCAGACGATCCACAACAACCCAAATGGCGTCATGACCGCGCTGAGTCCTCGGCAAACCCATAATGAAATCAGTCGACACGTGCTCCCACTTCCATATCGGGACACTCAACGGCTGCAAAAGACCAGGAGGTCTCTGATGATCGGCCTTGACACGCTGGCACGTGTCACACTCAGCCACAAAACTGGCGATCTGGCGCTTCGTCCCAGCCCAAAAATATTGTCGCCTCATGTCACGGTACATCTTCGTCGAGCCCGGGTGGATAGAAAACCGCGATCGATGTGTCTCGGTCATAAGATCTCTGCATAACTCTGGAATATCCGGGACACATAATCGGCCTCTGAAACGAAGTCCACCATCTGTACCGATCTGCCAATCAACCTGACCCTCAGATGCCGCCTCAGCCATATAACCCTGCAACGACTCATCAGCCTGCTGAGCCTCGATCACCCTAGCGAGAAGAGAGGGTTGAATCGATAAGCTCGATAACTGTACAATGGAAGACTGCAGGCCGAACTCAAAGTCATACGCAGCAATATCCTCAAGCATCCGCCACTCCTGAATCATCATGTGCGCCACTAGGCCTCGTGGCTGACGGCTGAGGGCATCTGCCACCACGTTCGCCTTGCCCGGGTGGTACTGAAGGTCGAAATCATAGTCCTTCAGGAGCTCCATCCAGCGCCTCTGTCTCATATTCAACTCAGACTGCGAGAAGAGGTACTTCAAGCTCTTGTGATCAGAGAAGAGCTCGAACCTAATCCCGTAAAGGTAGTGCCTCCACACCTTCAGTGCGAAGACAACTGCAGCCAGCTCCAGATCATGTGTAGGGTAGTTCAGCTCATGGACCTTGAGCTGACGAGACGCGAAGGCCACTGGTCTCCCGTGCTGCATCAGGACAGCACCCAAACCAATGTGCGAGGCATCAGTGAATACAATGAAGCCGTCACTCCCAGATGGAAGAGTGAGGACAGGAGCGGACGTCAGACGGTCCTTCAACTCCGTAAATGCTCGCTCGCAGGCGTCACTCCAAATAAACTCTACGCCCTTCCGAGTCAACCTGGTCAGCGGGGCTGCAATACGAGAAAAATCCTCAATGAAACATTGGTAATAGCCCGCCAAGCCAAGGAAACTACGGATCTCTGTCGCAGTCGTGGGCTGGCCCCACTGACGCACTGCCTCGACCTTCGAGGGGTCCACTGCGACACCCTCCCTCGTCACCACGTGACCGAGGAACTTCACATCCTCCTGCCAGAACTCGCACTTCTCCAGCTTCGCATACAGCTGGTGTGCACGGAGGGTCTGTAAAGTAATCTTCAAGTGCTGCTCATGCTCCTCACGGGTCCTCGAGTAGATCAGAATGTCGTTGATGAAGACTACAACAAACTGATCTATATATGGACGAAAAACCTCGTTCATCAGCTGCATGAAGATCGCGGGTGCATTGGTCAGTCCGAAGGACATGACCTGAAACTCAAAATGACCGTAACGCGTCCTGAATGCCATCTTCGGAATGTCCTCATCTCGGATCCGAATCTGATGATAACTGGAACGCAGGTCAATCTTCGAAAAGAACTGTGCACCCTGCAGCTGGTCGAACAAATCATCAATCCTAGGGAGCGGGTACTTGTTCTTGATCGTGACTTTGTTGAGCTCGCGATAGTTAACGCAGAGCCTCAACGAGCCATCCTTCTTCTTCACGAAGAGTACCGGTGCTCCCCACGGTGAACTGCTTGGACGAATAAAACCCAACTCACGTAACTCGTCCAACTGCTTCTGCAGTTCCTGTAACTCCAACGGTGCCATACTATACGGGGCCTTCGAAATAGGCGCGATACCAGGCACGAGATCGATCTGGAACTCGGTGAGTCGACGAGGCGGTAATCCCGAAATCTCCTGGAACACATCGGGAAAATAGCAAACTATCGGTAAATGGTCGATGCAAACGGCGACAGGCTCCTCTATGGCGCAAGGCATCAAACAAGACAACCGCTCTCCTCTGGCCTCTGCAACGAACTGGAACTGTGGTACGCCGGGTATACAGAACATGACGGTCCTCGCGGCGCAGTCCAAAATGGCATAGTACTCGGCGAGCCAATCCATGCCCAGGATGACGTCGAACTCGGACATCGGCAAAACAAACAAATCAGCAGGCAGGAAGGTATCCCCAACTAGAACGGGGCATGACGAGCAAAATCGTCCCAACGCTGAAGTCCTCCCCAAGGGAGTCGATACTGATAGTCTCTCATCAGCAGACTCCAACTGTAAACCAGCCGATCGACAGAAGCTCTCGGCCACAAATGAGTACGATGCACCGGAATCAAACAGCACACGTGCAATGCATGCGAAAACTGGAAGTATACCCTCAACAACTCCTTCAGAGGACTGAGGGTCCTGCTGAGCTGCATAAAACCTAGCCTGAGCTGGCTGGGGAGGTGCCTGTCCCCTCTGAGCGTGCTGCTGCTGTTGATAGGGTCGCTGAGGCGGTCGAAACTACTACCTCTGCTGCTGTGGCCTCTGAGGCTGGTGATGATGCTGATGCTGCTGCTGAGGTGGCCTCGGTGGTGGAGGCTGCTGTCGCTGCTGCTGTGGGGGTCTCTGCTGCTGCGGTGGAGGTCTCTGCTGCTGTGGACTTCTCTACTGCTGCTGGGGGCTGGGACACTCTCATGAACGGTGTCCCGTTGCACCGCACCTGAAGCAAGTACCGGTGAACTGCCTCTGAGGTGGTGGTGGAGGTGCTGATGGTGCACGGAAAGCTGGGCGACCAGTGCGCTTTTGCTGCTGTGGTCGACGCTGCTGGGAAGGACTGGAAGAAGCCTGCCTCTTCCGGTCGCTCCTCTGACCACGCTCAGACTGAGAACCGGCCCACTCAGTCTCGTAAATCTGAGCTCTCCGCACTACAGCCTGAAAGGTAGGGAGCTCATGCCCGACAACACGACCTCGAAGGCCGTAACGTAAGCCATGCTCGAAACGGCGGGCCTTCCGCCTCTCGTCATCAACCATGTATGGTGCAAATCTCAAGAGAGCCACAAAACGGGCCGCGTACTGTGCCACGGTCATGTCTCCCTGCACCAGAGTCTCGAACTCTAAAGCTCGCTGACGGCGGATATGGTCGAGAAAGTACTGCTCCTCGAATCGGTCAACAAAATCCTCCCATGTCCAGACATAATCAGATCCGGCAACACGAGTAACAGAGGTCCACCAATGCTCGGCCTCACCCTGGAAGAGAAATACTACAAGCCGGACGCGCTGCTCTGTCGTACATGACATGGTGTCGAAGATCTTCTCCACATCGGAGCGCCATCTCTCTGCTGCGGTCGGATCTGGCTCGCCCTGGAAACGTGGGGGATCAAGCCGTCTGAACTCACGTAGTAAGGCGCTCGCGCGCTCCTGCTCTACCTGAGCTGATGAAACAGCCGGACGTCTGCCCTGTCCCTGTAGTGCGGCTGTCACAGCCTGTAACATCTGCTGTAACTGTGAGGCACTAACGGTCACAGTCGGCTCCTCATCGGCCTCAGGTGGAGGTATGTCATCCTCATGGGAGGAATCAGGGATCTCTGAGGGTGGAACGGGAGACGCAGGAGGTAAAGCTGGAGCCTCCGATGGTGAAGCAGAATCCTCAGGTGGTGGTGCGGGAGTCGATCGAGTAACTCTCCCACGCGCCATGTCCTACAGGAAAGAGCGAAGGTGTCGATCAACTTCAAAATTTTCGAAGGTACCCACGTTAACGGTCTGTATTAGAAGGTCGCGAAGCTATACGAACTTCGAGACTTAGCCATTCTTCACTCATAGCAAACATGTAATGTTGTTCTTGGTTATTCCCAAGTTATGCTCTGATACCAACTTCTGTCACTCCCCAAACTCAGAAACCGGGCTCACAAAATTTTCGATCGCCGAATCCGACGCCGACAGCCTCCGTAGAACCCCATTCTCGGCTCCTAGCTCCCATTCGCCAGGTTCCGATCCTGGGATGCTACGAGAAGGATTTTCAACATCAGTTTGATTCGTAATAAGCATAACCAAAGGCATAACCCACAAACAACAACCAAGAAATCCATTACATTTCCACTATGAACAAAAACTTTACAAGTACAATGGGCATAAAGGGAAATACAATGGTAAATAACAGAAAAACTCCAAAATGATCAGCAACGTGCTCCTGCCTCAACGCTGCTGCGATCCAACGTCACCTGCACGCAACGGTCGTACATAAGCTTACAGAAAGCTTAGAGGGCGGTGAAAGTGTGTGCGCAAGGTAGTAATATGAACATGCAATGTCAGAGTAATGCGGAATATGCGGATGGAACCATACTATCATGAGCCGTACCAAGGCTTATGCGATGCAAGACATGAATGGTATCGGCCATCCCAAGGCCATGCAATGTATAATACAACTCAAGCATACAGATCCTCATCAATGTCCACACATCAATACAGCTCAAAGTATGAAATATCACCGGGGTCTAGTACACTCTAAACCAGATTGCTGCCACATCGCGCGTAATAAGGTAAGTGGAAGAGACCACACTATCCGTCTGCCAATATCAGGCGCGACTCGTCGATAGCCGACCCATTCCTCGAGGTGGTCAAACTCAGCCTAGCAATTTCCCCCTACACTCGGGCGGGTAAGGCCGCACCCCCTTCCAACCGACCACGACACAGTGGAGAGCACAGCCAACTGGTATTCGGCACTCAGCGCTCATCTACCCACTCGGTCTAGACGTTGGAGCAACCTCTTGGTACCATAAGGGTTTAGGGACTTTCACCCAGGGATATCTATAGTACCCCATGTAGATCAAGATTTCCGATATCCAATCCTGCCAACCACGATGCGTCTGTGGAGGCTACGGCCCTGATGTCGCTAGGGCGTAAAATAACCATGTCATACAAATACGAAATGCATGATTCACGCTATCCAAACATGCAACAAGTCCTGCGCATGTCGTGCGCTCATGTAGGGAAACACCGCCTAACCAGGAGCCCATAAACAACCTGCCCGAAGGCAAATACTATGATCAGACAACTCTCACGTCAAGCATACATATGATGCGTATGATCATGAGTCATGGAACTGTATTAACATGTTATAATAAAATGAACTACCGTACAATGCAGATGGACCTGGACGGTCTATACACAGCAAGTACGGCCTGGTGATGGGCCCTAAGGAGGGTCGTAATGTGGACACCCAACCAGCATTACGCTCGCAATGTGGACATCAAACCAACATTGCTCCCAAGGCACGATCGTTGTAAACATCGTACTTAGCCTGAAATGGATTTACACATTGCAATGGACCGTAGGTTGTCCCCATTGGACCTTACATATATATATCAAATGGGCCATATCCTATGGGCTTTTATTCATCAGATGGGCCACATAAGTGGGCCACCAATGGGTCTTAGGTGCATTGCAATGGGTCAAACCCGTGGGCCTTAGATTGCATCAATTGGAACTAGTCACACGAGTCTAGTATGTATCAAATGGGCCACACCAATTGGACCCACAAATGTGTATCCAATGGGCCTCAACCCAGAGGCCTTATATGAGTCGAATGGGCCTAAATTTTTAGGCCTTAAACAATACAAATGGACCTAATCCATGAGCTTGCATGTATATCAGAGTGGGCCTAATCCCATAGATCTTTACAAATCAAATGGTTTTAATCCCATGGGCCTCACAATATATCAAATGTCCTACTTCCATGGGCTTTAAAATTTCAACAAAAAGGGTCTAATTACATGGGCCTAGAAGTACATCAAATGGGCCTAGTCCCATGGGCTTGCAACACATCAAATGGGCCTAAGCTCTTAGGCCTAGAATGGAACCAATGGGCCTAGCCCATAAGCATTACATAACCCAAATGGGCCTAGCCCACAGTCTTTTTGGAATTCGAATGGGCCTAGCCCATAGGCGTTCTATGAACCAGATGGGCCTAAACCATAGGCCTTAAAATCATCTGTACAAGTAGATGAACGGTCTGGGCACATCACATGCACCATGGCGGGCCCCACTGTCCCTTAGACAGTGCGGATTGAATGCATATATCACAATGGGGGGGGGGGGGGGGACGGTGGAGTTTAACACATGAATCATGGTGGGAGTCCACCGTCCATGCATTAAAACACCAACATTAATGGTGGGATCCACGTGTGTGGCCCACCATCAGATTTTCCAACCATCCAGACGGTTGATAAGGTCACGTAGACCTGGATGGAGAGAAAACACAAATTCCAGGTTGATTCCAAAACTTATGTGGGCCCAAAGAAACTTCAAGGGCAGCCACCCGATCACCACTATTTTCGATTTTGTGGGCCACCTGAGCTTTGGATCGGGCTGAATTTTGGAAGACAGACTGCAGCCCTCAGGGTCCACGCAATGGACGGTGCCGATGTAAGGACGGTACATCAATGTGGGGCCCATAGCTGAGCCGTGGGGCTGGCGTCCGTCCGCCCACGGCGCTGCAGCGCTGGCAGCGCTGACAGCTGCAACGCCTGCTGCAACACTCCCTCTCTTTCATCTCTTCTTTTTTTTTGAAAAATCTAGTTTTCTGTGGTTTCTCACAGGTGGGACCCAAGTTTGGAAGATCCATCCCGTCCACGGGACTCTACAACTCGAGACAAACAAAATGAGTCCAAAGTTCGGGAATTTTGGACGCATAGAATCATCAGGAAGTGTTTTTAAGGATAATCACCCAAATTTCTAATATTATGGCCCACTGGATGATCATGTCAGCCTCATTCTTTGGCTCAATGGTTAAACTGTTCCAGGGAAAGTGGTGGATGGCGTGGATTAAACATAAACATCAGGGTGGGGCCTATACGAGGGACCACCCCAAAACTTCTTTTCTTCTTTCCCCCTTTTTTTTTTTTTTGTTTACAGGGGCGTCCAGCGTCCCAGATGCTGGACGATGGATCTCCTTAGAAAATAGTGTGGTGGGCCCTGATGAAGTGGGCCACCACTAATATTTGTCATGGATACAACATATCAGGTGGGCCCCACTTGAATAAAAATTTGAGTGAGAGAAACCCCAAGGTGGGGTCCATTCAAGTGGACCATACAACCCCATCACATAAATTAAGATAAAATAAAATAAAAATAATAAAAATAAAAGAGAGAGAGAGAGATATGGAGAGTGGGACACGGCTTATGATGGAGGGACCCCGTCATTATGGGTCCTCCCTTGCAACAAATCATACAACAAGTGGGCCTTAAAACATGTGGGACCACCGAAATTTAAAATCAACGGTGGGGATCCTTTCCCCACCAACATGGACGGCCTAGATGACCTTTGAAGAGAAAATAAACATCATGATGGGGTCCATGGAGAATGGCCCCATCATGGAATGATCATGATGATCCATGTGGTCCATCGGCCACAAATAAGGGTCTCAAGTGAGATCCACACCATGGATCGGTGGGCCTCACTTGGTCCACCATAAAAATAATAAAAACTACCCTATTGAGGCACCCACCGTCCGATCTTCTCGCTCCTAGGGGTTCCTTGGCACCTTAGCTTCAATTTCAATGGTTAAGATGAAGAATGGAGGGTTGAGATGAGAGATTTTGGGGTAGGGAGGTGGGCCACTTGGAGCTTAGAAGGGTTGGAAAATTCCATACGTATGGAACTTGAAATTCTTGCTTCGAGATTGAAATGAGAAAGAGAGAAAGAAAGAGAGTTGTAAAGGGAGAGAGAGAGAGTGATGGATGGATGGGTGAGTGATGTTTGTGTAAGAAATCTTGGACTTTTGTGGCTTTTGTGTAAGAAAGGTATGGGATGTGAAGACTTTTGTGGTCTTTTGTGTAAGAAAGGTATGGGTTAGGAAGACTTTTGTGGTTGCTTGGGAAAAGGGATGGAAGTGATGTGTACTTGACATGTGATGGCTTGATGGGTGATTGATTGATGGGATTGATGTGATTGATGTGACACATCGTTGAGATTCCCTTGGTTTTCGCAACGCGCGGCGTTTTCTCGCACCGAACGTTGGCCCATAACTCTTGACCAGGGTATCGCCTTGGCGCGCGAGTCGCGGTATCGGAACCGCGGCGACGGTGCGGTCGCTATGGCATTGGTCTCGGGTTGAGTCGACTCGGGTTGTCGGCACATGAATCAGGGTCGCGCGTCGATACTGGTTAAGGGTCGAAAGTTGCCGGAATTCGACCGGTAAGACCGCGGAAGTGTACGGAAAGGTACGGACCAAGATACGGGTCTTACAACCCATCAAATGCACGGTGTTGATGTTTTACACACATCATGGTGCGCCCCACACAGCTTGACTTCATGGGGAGTTCCACCATGAGCCAAAGAATGAGGTAGATAAAAATCTATAGTGGACCCCACCATAGAAAACAATGGGGAGAGTGATTCCAAAAATTGAAACTATCCTAAGGCCCACTATAATGTTTATTTGAAATCCAACCTGTTCAAAAGTTAAAAAAGACATGAAAGAAGGGAAAACACAAATATTAGCTTGATCTAAAACTTTTGTGGCATTTAAAAGTTTTTAATGGTGGGCATCAATCCCACTATTTTTTTGTGCTAGGGTCCACTAGAGCTTTGGATTTAACTTGTTCTTTGGATATTGCCCTAAAATGAATCCTATGTCCAAGTGGATGGAATGAGTGGATACAAAACACAAATTATAATGGGGCCCACGGAACATGGTGACGTCACTTCAGTAGTGAGTCTCGCTACTCAGCGTGTCATTACCTAATCCACGCTCTTGTTCGACGAAAGCAGATTGCCGAGTAACTCACTACCCTTAGCGTACTGAGTAGACATTGTGAGGACCACCATGATTTATGTATCTAATCCACTCCGTCCATCCATTTTACCTCATTCTGTATATATGGGCTTAATGGTTTGTTGATCCAGATCATTGGACTTATTCCCCATCATGGATGGATCATACCCAATAAATGGCCTTTATTAGATTAAAGTAATCCTTATATTGTTAACAGGTAATTACATGATTAAAGAAGGTGTTTGGATTGAAATTCAGCGATTAATATGTTTGTTTGCAGTGTCAGGGTGCTGGTGCTTGATGTGGCTAGATCCAATCCATACATCAGGTTTTTTTTTATTACATATTTTTCCAAAAATAAACCCGATCTTGATCTACACATCTAAAGTAATCATAAACTCGAAAGATATTAGAGTCCATAAATACTTTCACAGGAATAGAATATCTGAAGTAAAAAAAGAAGCTTTGAGAAATATAAAAATGAGAAAGTCCCTTGGATATTTGGCATCGTGCTCCACTATTTATATGAATAAAGGAGACATATTGTGCTCCACTAATTACTATTGTGAGATTAAACTTACAAATCATATTTAAAAAAACTTTAGGAAAGAGTGATCGAGTAAAGACTAAGACTAACATATGAGAAAAATCTATTAGAAAATTATTTTAGTTTCATGTTAAGAATATATACCACTAGAGCTTAAGTGGACCACATTCCAGGAAACAGTGTTGAATGAGCTTCAACCATTAAAAAACATTTTGGGGCCATAAAAGTTTTGGATCAAACTGATTTTTGTTTTTCCTCTTCATCTCATGGGTGTCAAACATCTACCCCATCGGTCAGATGTACCATTCCATGGTGGGCCTGGGGCTTAAAAATCAAGTCAATCCGTGACTTTTTTAGGCCACACCACATACAAAAGTTGAGAGGGGTTACCCACCATTAAAATATTCATAATCATTTGTTGGGCCCACCGAGATGTGGTTCACAAATCCAGTCCATCCATTATGTGTGTCCCACTTGGATGAGGAGTCATACCAAGATTCATATGCATCAAAATTTCAGGTGGGCTCCACCAAGTGCTTTTCTTCATATGATTTTAGATGGTATGGCCCATCTAAGTTCCGTATACGGCTAATTTTTGGGATATCCCATAATTTAAAGGAGGCCCATCAAATGCACGGTGTTGATGGTCGACACACATCATAGTGGAGCCCATTTAACTTTGATATCCTTTAAACCGATCATACAACTCGGAGCTTGAGGAACGTCAGTGCTCTCTCGACCCTCTCTCTCTCTCTAATCCTCTTCATCCCCCCTCTCTCTCTTGTGGCCTATTTTCCTCTCCATCCTCTCTCTCTCTCTCTCTCTCTCTCTCTCTCTCTCTCTCTCTCTCTCTCTCTCTCTCTCTGTTTGATCCAAACAAGGGAGGGAGCCAAACAGATCTACACATCAGCAGCCATTTCAGCAGTGAGGGGCCATTGCAGCAGGTATTTATCTCCTCTCTTCTCCTCTCCTCTCTCTTCAACGTCGAATATCCAAACCCTAATTAGGATTTTCCAATGGTGTATGTATTTGGGGATTTCTATTTTTTAATCCCTAATTAGGATTTTCCAATGTTGCATGTTATCGAAATCCCTAATTAGGGGTATTCAAGTTCAATCCCTTGTTAAGGTTTTGCAAATCTCATTGGACCATACTATATGAAATAATAGTGATAAAAAGTCCCATTGTTAAAATCTTCCTAAGGCTATTCTACAATGTTTATTTGCCAGAAGGTAAATATACTTGGATGAATGAAAAAAATAAATATCAACTGATAAATTTAGGGTTGTCAACAGGCCGGGCTAGGTATGTCTTAGTCTGGATTTTGAACTATTTTTGGTCGGGCCATTGGGCCTGCCCTATTCAAAATTCTGATTTCAGGACCAAGTTTGGCATGCCTGTAAGTGTTTTAAAATTTCATTTGCTTGAGATTTTTTGACAAAGTCATTCCAGTTGACATTTAACATAATCCAAAATGATTGTGAATGTTTAATCAGTTATGGAAAAATTGTTAGTTCCAGGCTTCCAACAATGCTTTCCTTTTGCTTTAAGCAGTTTGCTTTTTCTCTTAAGGATAGTTTCTGATCAGGGAGCACCCACAAGATGATCAATAACCCAGTTGTTGTCAATTATCACCAAAAGATATTGAGTTGGTAATATGGATTGTTTGAGGACTGATAACCTATAACTGGTTGTAGGCTAACTTAGACTACATCATGTTTTCACAAGCATTGTGCCCTTAGACAGGGTTCTATGTAATGGCTACTAGATCAATGTCTTCCCTCGTTTTCAAGTCAAGCATCTCTCGCGTGTCAACTCCGATCATTGTCCCCTACTCCTTCTTGTCCCCCCTGCCATGCAAAATTCTCCTAAACCTTTCCGTTTTCAGCATATGTGGACCATTCATCAAGACTATCCCAAAGTCATCCTGCAGGCGTGGAGAGAAGATCTTTCTGACCAACCGCTAACAAATCTAATGCTCAAAATGCGGAAAGTTAGACACCATCTGAAAGAGTGGAACAAATCAGTTTTTGGCAACATTTTCCAGCAGATCAAAATGGTGGAAGAATCCATTGCTCGATTGGAAGCTCAAGCGCAGGAGTCGCAAAACATCAACCAAGAGGAGCTTCTTGAGAAAAAAAAATACCTTAATCATCTGGAGTTGGCTGAAGAAATATATTGAAAACAGAAATCTCGTAATAATTGGGTAAATGAGGGGGACCGTAACACAAAATATTTCCATTTATCAGCAACAGACAAGATCAGGAGGGCCTCTATTGATGAAATTCAGGTAGAAGATGGCACCACCACATCTGATCCCAAGAAGATCCAAGAAGAGGTTGTACGCTACTTTTCCAAGCTATTGTCATCGGAACCGAACAACATTCAAGACAATCTCCTAAACTCAATACCGCGAACTATATCGGCAGCTGAAAATGATTTCCTCATGAGCTTTTCCTCATTGGATGAAGTTAAAAGAGCGGTCATGTCTATGCCAAGGGACAGCGCCCCAGGGCCTGATGGAATGCCAGGAGCTTTCTTTGCTAGCACTTGGGAAATAGTCTGCCCCGATATCCATAAAGCTGTGACCCAGTTTTTCATCGGTGGAAATTCTCCCCGTGCTTTCTCAACCACTCTCATATTCTTGATTTCGAAGAAACCAGCCCCCAAAGCTTTTGCTAATTTCCGCCCTATCAGTCTCCGTAACTGCATGTATAAAATATTTGCCAAAGTTACTGCTGACAGATTGGCACTGATTCTTCCAAACATCATCTCTAAGGAGCAAGGAGCTTTTGTTCGGGGTCCATCAATAGCGGAGAGCGTGGCGTTGGCTCAGGAAAT
This sequence comes from Magnolia kwangsiensis, assembly GCA_037074715.1. Classification (NCBI taxonomy): domain Eukaryota; kingdom Viridiplantae; phylum Streptophyta; class Magnoliopsida; order Magnoliales; family Magnoliaceae; genus Magnolia; species Magnolia kwangsiensis. The sequence goes on from CM073583.1 coordinate 93,669,790, forward strand.
GATTAGAGAAATTGACCGAAAGGTTAGAGGTGGGAATATAATTCTTAAGTTAGATTTGGAGAAGGCGTATGATCGCCTCGAATGGAATTTCCTTCTCAATGTTCTTCAGCGTTTTGGCTTCTCTCATAGCTAGATTCAAATGGTTCAAAAGTGCCTGAATAACAACTGGTTCTCTTTCCTCATCAATGGATCCCCTTGTGGCTTCTTCAAGTCGTCAAGAGGACTCCACCAGGGGGACCCTTTGTCCCCGAGCCTTTTCATCCTAGCCGCTAAAGTTCTAAGCTGAGGATTTTCCAACCTCTTTCTTACTCACAAGTGCATCCCATTCAGGCTCAAAAGAGGCTGCCATCAGATCACTCACCTACTTTATGCCGATGACACCGTCCTTTTCTTCAATGGAGGTATCTCTTTTATCAACACAGTATCAGAATTTCTATTTTCCTACCAAGAGGCGTTAGGCCAACGAATTAATTTTCACAAAAGCTATACGCACCTATCTTCCTCGATGTCGGCCCATAGAATCAAAAGTATTTAGCGTCGAATTGGAACTCCCTACTCAGCAGCGTCTTTCAATTATCTGGGGATCCCCATTTCCAAAGGCAGGAATCGAGTTGCGTTGTTCCATCCCCTGTTGGAAAAAATTGAAAACAAAATCCATGGGTGGTAGGCAAGAATTCTTTCTCATGCTGGTAGATGTACGCTTATCAACCATGTCCTCTGCGGTATACCCATCCATGCAATGTTGTCCACATCGATTCCGTCATAGATCCTTTGGCAGATGGAGGCTTCTTTTTCCAATTTTCTTTGGGGCTAGTACGAAGGTAACAAAAAATGCCACTAGATTAAATGGGATAAAATATCTATGTCAAAAGAGGAAGGTGGTTTGTGAATTAGAAAACTCTGAGATGTAATGACGGTGCTCAGACTGAAGATGGCCTGGACTGCAAAGGTGGGTTCAAGACTTATTTTGTGGGCTGATTTTACTTCTTCAAGATATGGTGCTCTTTCAGATAATGCTTCTGGAGCATCGAGTTCCACCCTCTCCCCCTTGTGGAAGCACATTTTATTGCTCTCCCCTCTTCTTGATAGCCATTTAATATGGAAGGTGGGCCATGGTTCCATGAACATTTGGCGTGAGAACTGGACAGGACTAGGACATTTAGCAAATTTGATTAATTAGCTAATCCCCAATGAATTACTCCATCTGTCCGTCAACGATCTGCTCTCCCCTGATGGCATCAATTCGAGGTCTCCAGTTTATTATCTACTCCCAGCGGGTGTTAAGGACCACATATCCAATGTTGGTCTCTGTACATCGGACCAAAATGACTGTTGCATCTAGCCTCATGATCAGTCAGGTTGTTTTACAGTTAAATCAGCCTGGTCGATGTGTAGACTAACGGGTCAGGTAAACGAATGGGCCAAACGCATCTAGCATATATCAAAAAATCCCAACCAAGATTTCGGTCTTCCTTTGGAGGCTCTTCCATCGGGCAGTCCCCACGGACGACAGACTTCAGTCCAGAGGTATCTCCATCGCTTCCAAGTGCATTTGTTGCGACAGCGAGCAGAATTTTTCCCCTCAACCTGAGACATTGGAGCACCTATTCTATCAAGGGGCGATAGCGACCATAGTTTGGAAAGAGTTCAGCAATAACTTTGTTGTTCCGCCCTTTTCTCCAACTTCAATTGCTTCTATTTTCTCTCGTTGGTGGAATCTCGTTCAACCAGGTAGAGAACCATCTCTCCTTCACCGCATTACCCCATGTCTCATGGCCTGGGAAATCTGGAAAGTGCGCAATTCGGCCAGGTATGAAGGGACTAACCCAGCTAGCTATAAAGTCATCAGAAATGTCAAATGGCTGTTGGGGAAGCTTTTCCATGGTTCTCAGATTCTGAATTCGGTCACCCTCCACCTCGGATTCTCTCCCAAACCTCCTGCTCCTAGATCATGTCATATTGTCAAATGGCTCAGGCCACAAGTGGGCAAGGTGAAAGTAAATGTTGACGGGGCTGCAGCTGGAAATCCCGACCCAGCTAGAGGTGGTGGCATCTGCAGAAATGCCAATGGCGACTTGATTTTTGCATTCTATTCAGGTTATGGTCACACTTCCAATAACGATGGGGAACTTCGGGCCCTCCACGATGCTCTTCAGTTCTGCATATCGCGAGGTTTGCGTGACGTGCTCATTGATTCAGATTCTTCCTTTGTGGTGGGTGCCCTCAATGGGTCGTCGCATCTCCATTGGAAGTGGGATTACTGGTTAAAGAGAATCAAAATTCTTCAAATGAAAGGAAATTTTTTTATCTCTTTGATTCCTTGTGAAGTTAATGGGCCAGCGGATGGCCTTGCTTACTTGGGAGTAGCTAATCAGGAGACCATTTGGACAGAATCGAGGGCAGCTCTTCCCAGATTGATTCAGGGCCTGGTTTTTTTGGACAAAGCGGGCATTGGTGTGGTAAGGGAGACTTAACAGCTCTTCCCAGATTGATTCAAGTTTTTTTCTTTCTTCTTCTGTTCGCTGTATAGTCATACGATAGGTGTCACGGGGCTCCTTTTGTTTGTCTATGTGCGCCCGAAATCTGTATCCTTTTGTTTCTTCCTCAGGTGATATGAATGAGATCTCCTTCTCTTTTTCTTTTCTTTTTTTAAAAAAAGCATTGTGCCCTTGAAAATAGTGGCATAAAAATTCTAAAGCATAAAAAAAATGGATTTAGTACAACCAGTTGTATGTTATCAGTTATCAGATTATTTTTGTGTTCAGATGTTTTCTTACATCAGTTTAAGTTTGTAAATTTGATTTTCACCTTCAGAATTTTCTCTTTCTTCCCATCTACAACATTTTCAAGATTGGGACTGTGCTTCTGGATAACAATGAAGAAACACAGATTGGCATCTTTCAAACTATCCATTGTCAGATCAAACCATCTCCATAATCCAGATTATGGCATTAAAAACTATATCCATATTTATTATTTGTGCAAGAGAACTGGAATTTTGTGCCCTTTGCCATTTGTTGGGAAATCTAGAAAGAGAGTAGTCGAATCTTCAAGGATGCCCAATTGTTACATAAGAGCTGATGGAGAAAATCATGTAGATGTAGCATTGGTGATACATATATATCAGAGACAAAGAATAACTCCTGACATGTAGAGGTAGCATAGAATGGTGATACTCCTGACATCAAGTTGGATACTTCTGCATCTTCAAGCTAGAAAGTATTCATTTTCCAATGAAATTCAGTATGACGGCATTTCACTTCTTTAGTTACCTAGCAAAAGGGAGGCTATAGCTCAATTCTTCTAATTATAATTGACAATTACCAATTTTACTTTCAGAACTTTGAATTATTTTACAACAGCTACAACTGATATGTGGCGTCTGTGCCAACTGTATTTTGTAATGAAGTTGTAACCTATTCTCAATTCCCTAAAGTTATAACCCATAACCTATATACTAAACCTCTAACTAACCTAAACCTATAACCTAAACCTATAACCTTAACCTAAAATTAAAACCTAAACCTAAACCTAAACCAAAACCTATAACCTTAACCTAAACCAAAACCTATAACCTACACCAAAACCTATAACCTATAACCTATAACCTAAACTTATAACCTATAACCTAACCTTAATCGTAAACCTAAAACCTAAACCTAAACCTATAAACTAAAACCTAAACCTAAACCTAAAACCTAAATGTATTTCACTCGCAATCTCGCAATCTCTCTAGGTTTGTTGTCACCTAAAATTGATCTGTCTTCGCCAAGTCCCTGGATTACAGTCGTTCCTCTCGAAGAACAGGGGCCTGAAGAGGGGCATGGCTAGGGGTTGCCTTTTCCAGTGAGGGCAGGGGTAGGGGCAGGGGTGGGAGGGTATGGGTAGAAGGATGAGGGGTTATTTGCTCTGACGGACCGGTACATGGGATCCGAGGGGCTACAATCCCTCTACGTTGTAATTTTGCATAGGCAATGGTAGCAATCCGACCATCAATCCTTCTACTGCTAAGACATTGGATTGCATTTAGGGCATCTTTCTCATAAAGAAATCTGACGAAACCAAAACCCTGGATCGATTTGTAATTTTATCCCTAGGAAGGAAAACCTCAGAAATCTTCCCGTATCGCCCAAAAATACGATGGAGATCCTCAACAGTAGTGTCGAAAGTAAGATTACCAGCGAAGATGGAGAGATTTCGGGGGGCTGGAGTCCGAGATCTGACGACCTGCCACGGGCGCTCATTTTCTTCCATCCGCTGGCTTTATTATTCAAGCTCTAACTCAGTCAACCTATAACCTAAACCTTAACCTATAACCTATAACTTATAACATATAACCTAACCTTAACCTAAACCTAAACTTGAAAACCCAAACCTAAACCCGATGCCGAACCCGAACCTGAACCCAAACCCGATTTCCTAAACCTAAACCTTAACCTATTCTCAATTCCCTAAAGCCATAACCTATAACCTATATAACTTAAACCTAAACCTAAACATTAACCAAAACCCATAACCCCGATGCGTGGATGAATGTGACATGGATAAGATTGTTTTTGTTTGTATGGATGTAGTTTATGTTTGGATGGATTTACTAGTTTGGGTTTAGATGGATGTGAATGTGAATATGATGAAATCTATTATATAACAGGTGTATATCAGGATGAATAGGATGAAATATATTGTAACAAGTGTATAAGAGGAATTTTGTGTGGAATTTTGTGCTAGAATTTAAAAAAAAAAAAAATAGAGACTTTTACCAACGAAATTTTTGTAGGTAAAACTTTTGTAAATATTTTTACCTATGAAAATTTTCGTCGGTAAAAGTTTTTTAGGTATTTTTTAATGACGAAAATATTCGTTGCTAACATTTTTGTAATTATTTTTAGCGATGAATTGTATCGTCGGTAAAAGCAAACGTTTCGAGTTTTTTTAGTTTTTAAAAATTCAAAACACCCTTTAACGACGAGCATTTTCTTCGCTAAAGGTGGCTTTTAGCTATGAAATTAATTTCGTTGCTAAAAGGAAACTTCCCAACTTTTTTGTCTGTTCAAAAATTTAAAACACCCTTTAACGATGAAAATTTTCATTGCTAAAGGTGGCTTTTAGCTATGAAATTAATTTTAGCTAAAAGGAAACTTTTCACCTTTTTTGTTTCTTTCAAAAATTCAAAACACCCTTTAGCGATGAAAATTTTTTTCGCTAAAAGCCACTTTTAGCTACGAAATTAATTTCGTCGCTAAAAGGAAATTTTTTGACTTTTTATTTTTTTCAAAAATTCAAAACACCCTTTAGCGATGACAATTTTCGTTGCTAAAAGCCACCTTTAGCTACGAAATTAATTTTTTCGCTAAAAGGAAACTTCTCGACTTTTATATTTTTTTCAAAAATTCAAAACACCCTTTAGTGACGAAAATTTTCGTTGCTAAAAGCCTCCTTTAGCTACGAAATTAATTTCGTTGCTAAAAGGAAACTTCTCGACTTTTTTATTTCAAAAATTAAAAACACCTTTTAGTGATAAAAATTTTCGTCGCTAAAAGGAAACTTCTTGACTTTTTATTTTTTTCAAAAATTCAAAACACCCTTTAGCGATGAAAATTTTAATCGTTGAAACTTCTCGACTTTTTGTTTTTTTCAAAAATTCAAAACACCCATTAGCGACGAAAATTTTAGTCGCTAATAGCCATCTTTAGCTACGAAATTAATTTCGTCGCTAAAAGGAAACTTCTCGACTTTTTGTTTTTTTCAAAAATTCAAAACACCCTTTAGCGACGAAAATTTTCGTCGCTAAAATCCACCTTTAGCTACGAAATTGATTTCGTCGCTAAAAGGAAACTTCTCGACTTTTTATTTTTTTCAAAAATTCAAAACACTCTTTAGCGATGAAAATTTTCATCACTAAAATCCACCTTTAGCTACGAAATTAATTTCGTCGCTAAAAAGAAACTTCTCGACTTTTTGTTTTTTTCAAAAATTCAAAACATCCTTTAGCGACGAAAAGTTTCATCGCCAAAAGTAAACTTTTACTAACAAAAAAACATTTTATCGCTAAAAGTGACTTTTAGTGACGAAAAGAAATTTTGTCACTAAAAGTTTCGTCGGTAAAAATCCTCTTTTTTATAGTGTCCATCCTTTTAAGTGCGTATTTATCATAAGTTTTCAAATTACCTCGCATGATAAAAATATATATAATAAAATCAAATTATCAATTAAATACCATGAAAATTAATGTAATTAAAGGGTTAAATACGTAAGATTTGAGTCTCAATAATGAGATGGAAAAATGAATTGACAATATGGATATAAAACACATACACTAAGTTGTGCCCCACTGTCATGGCCTCAACGGGCTTAGTGTTACCCCAACCTTCCCAATTCCACTCCTATTATAGCTAACATCAGGGGTGCACATGGAACCGGTAGAACCGGTAAATTGGACCGGACCGGACCAAACTGCATAGTTTGGTCCAATTCTGAAGTGCACCAGTTCCGATTCCAATTTTGGTTCCGAAAATCAAAGAATCGGTTAATTTGGTTCAATTCTTAGTTTGGGGTTATGTAGAACCGAACTTAGAGCCGAACCTAGAACTGAACCGTGATCATTATGCTATTATCATGCTTAAGTGGACTATCTTAAAGATATTTTATGAGTTTACAATGTATTTTAATTGTCGATTTGACTCATAATTTATGGTTTACAATGCGACATTTGATTGTTTCTGTAAATGTCTTTTTGCACACCTTATACAATATCTATACCATTCATCAAATGGATCACAATATAAATGAACATGGGCTGGATTTTTATTTTATTTAAAAAAAAACATACAATTGAGCTGGATTATAAAAAGCTCAGAATCATAGAATCAAACCGGTCTTTACTGTCCGGTTCCGATTCGGTTTTAGGGTACAAACGGTCCCGTTCCATTTCTGATTTTCCTGTAACAATTAGGAATGGTTGGGTTCCAATTTCACCCCTGAACCCGACCGAACCGGACTGTGTGCACCTCTAGCTGACACAGAAAGAGAGAAATATCATGGAGGCTTTTACAGTTATGGTGTTTTAAAAGCATACGAGGGTGCAGTTTTAATCTCCGCTGCATCCACGCTTCCACGATCGGACTGTTGAGGGTGGAGTTCGCACGCGACCTGTTGCGAACGAGTTCACAAGAGAGCAAAAATAAATAAATAAATAAATAATAAATAATAAATCCATATAACACTCATGTGTGAGTGTGCGGCCACGCACACAGGTAGACACACATGTAGAGTTTTTTCTCCTGCAAACCCATTTACAAGTAAATTGTCCTAACATGTAAACCGTTGGATTGCGACAAGGGCTCCCATTGAAGCCATTCCGAAAAACCACATTCTCTCCAAAATCAGCATAGAAGGCATTTTGGTGTTTTTATTAGCCATTGGGCGTTGAGTGTTTTGATATAGCCAGAGCATCATGGACTTCCTAAGATAGCCAATGTCCAAAGGAGCTGAGGTTGTGTGTTACTGTACTCTGTTTTCAATTATTAAGGTTCCAGTACTGTACGGTGATGCCAAGACCCTGGACAAGCCAAAACGATCATTTTGCTGCCCTGGGGTTTTAAAAGGGTATTTAAAACTAGCTTTTAAGCCCTTGTTCACCTCTCTCCCTCTCTGCCCCAGAAACCCTCGTTCCATTTCCAGCAGAGAGAGAGGATGAAGGTCGTAGTTGCTATCTGCTCGTCGTTCTGTGAAAGATCTCAAAACCATCCACGGATTAGGTCAATCTTCTGCCCCCTTCCAGAGATCCGCAGCCAAGATCCTCTAAGACAGCATGTACAGTTTATAAACTCCTGTTTTCATAGTCTAGGGTTAGGGTTTCCATTTGCATTTGGGATTGGGGTCTTCTAAATTGATTTGGATCTGCGGTGGGAGGTTAAGCAGAAGATGACAGGATTGAGCTGCTTCTGACGGAAGTCCTAGAGAAGGACATTACAGAGCTCATTGCTGCCAGAAGGGAGAAATTCGCTTCCGTTCCTTCTAGCGGCGGCGCTGTAATCTCAGTCGCCGCAGTGCTTGCTGCAGCCAAGTCGAAGAAACAAGAGAAAGTCGAGGAGAAAGAGGAGTCTGACGAGGTATCTTTTCTGAGGATCTGCATTTTCGTAATTCTTCATAGGGCGCGTTTGGATGTATCTCGAATCAAAACCCGGGTTAATGCCTCTCTAACCTGATTTACGTTTGAGGCTACATGGAGTTAATGTTATCCCACCTCCTGGTTGCAGTTTCCTTCTTTCCCTGCCCCTAATTAGATCTAACGTGAAACGTATGGGTAGGACTTCTGGGCAGAAAAGCATCCTACTTCCCTAAATGAATGTTGATAGCCATTCTTCTTCTTTTTTTAATCACAGGGTAATTTCGGGTAGACTCACCGACAAATGGTTGCAGGCCCACCTATCGTAAAAGCTCGTGAAAAACAAATTAGATTTCTCTAAGGTTGTCTAACTCAACTATGTCTAAGAACAAAAGCCCACGAATGAAAGAGGGAAGGTCTTCGCTGGGAGATCGGTAATGCGGATTCACCTGGCCATCACTCCCCAGCCGGCCCGACCATCCGCAACAAAGTTGGCCTCCCTAGGGGTGTGTGCGATGTGGACCTCCATTATGCTCGTGAAAGATTCAACTCTAGCCACCCAATACCACATGGATCACGAGCATATAGATTGTTTAGAGATTACAGATACCACTGAATATGAGTCGCTCTCCACCACCACCTTGGTGAATCCCGGCCCCGCACACTAAGATATATACGCCATCAAGGATCGCCCTGATCGCCCTTGTGTTGGAGCTGAAGCCGTACCAAGCGGAGAAAGCGAAAAGGAAATCCCATCATTGACCCATCTACATTCGTCTTTACCCATCCGTGAATAGCTCTAGCCCACTTGACGACTTTAAGTTTCAGCTTATTGGGCGCTTGTCTTTCGATCCCCAAAGCTCTAAGAGTTATTGCCATGGATAGCTTTAGAGCCTTGGGTGGAGGCAAGAGGGGACCGATTAGGCTGGTCTAGCTATGGATGTTTGAGATTAGCTGATAGCGTGAATCTCGGTTCCTCGAAGCAAGCGATGTTTCTTGCCTTCCACGGCTCCCAGTAGATGAAAATGGGCATGAGGCCCTTCAGGTGGAAGAACCTACCCGAGGTATTAGATATAGCCCACCATGAGTTGGCCCTTCCAACCACCGTTCCAGGGATAGGCCCTCCTATGTTGAAAAGCTGCCCATAGCACCCTGATATAGAGCAGGTTGCAAACACTTTCATGTCCAAGATGGACCAAAGAAGACCCAATCAGAGGTAGAAGTCATCGAGACCGTCAGAACCTTAAAACAGGCATATCTAACAAACCAGAATGAGTTACTCAACGTACCATATAAGATTTTGGGGTAGGACGAGCTACTTCAAGCAAACATGTTGGGTTTCCCATGTCAAATTTTTAAGATTCCATCAGATCAACGGTTGAATTCCCTGTTTATTTTCATTTTTACTATTTTTAGTAAGTTTTGGTTTGATTATAGACTCGTTTATTTCAATTCATCAATCAATTTACAAATTTTCATGAAATTTATTTCTATTTTCTTGTTTTTTCCTCGTGGATTCAAGAAATCTTTGTGAGGAATCCAAAGAAGCTTCGTGGATTCAAAGTAGTTATCCTTAAGGAAGACGGTGATTGACCTCATCATGTTCATCCCTGCATTACACCCCCACACGTGTGTTACCGTGTCACCCGAGGAAAATAGGTGGTCAATCGTCTCAATGTGGGGCAAAGAATCAAGAGAGCAGCATGCACATATAGATATGATATAGACCCTTTGCTTTAAATTCTAGCATCCACTGGGACTACCTTAGGGATTATCTTTCATGTAAGGAGGGAGAGTTTCAGTCGTAGCTTTATTATCACCACGAGATCTAATACTCTGCCAAGCTAACCCAAAGGTTAGTTTGCCTAAGACAGAGTCTGTCCAGATGCACTTATCGTCTATGGTGGAGGTACAGATCCCCTCGTCTGATATGTGATCGATGACTTCCTGAGGGAGGATCTGATTCGTTGAGATCTACAAGCACCATCCATTAGGCCCAATCACATCAGCAACCTTTTTTGATTCTAAGGCAGTGGGAGAAGAGGGTAATCTCCAATCATTAAGGGCCCTAGACCCGTCCAGTCCATTGCCTAGTGACTGCACTCTCCTCGCCCGATCAACTAGTGAGTGCGGCCAACCACTACCAAGCTTAACCTGCAAATCGGTTTCCAGAATGGCAATGTGAGCAAGGTTAGAGTTGCTCCTACTACTATCTGGAGGTCTCTAGCATACTTACACCTCATGAAATTTCTCCAACAACTAGTGTCTCCCCTATACCGAATAGTCCAAGTCATTTTCATATGGAAAGCCTTCATCACCATCTTGAGGTTTCTCAGCCCCAGACCACCCTTAGATTTCAGGAGAGCAATCTTCTTCTAACTCAACCAGTGACAACGCTTCTTGTTTCCTGCCCATCCCAAGAAAAAATCTAAGAAGTCCCTTTCGAGTTCTCCCAGGAGGCTGGCGGGAACTTCCATGGCAGTTAGAATGTGGATAGGGATGCTAGCTAGCAAGTGGTTGATCAACGCAAGTCTACCTACCTGGGTTAAGATTCTTCATTTCCAACCCAATATTCTATGGTGGATTTTCTTAATCATGTCTTGAAAATAAGCCCCTCAATCTCCCTTGGAAGATAGGGACCCCCAGGTAAGTGAATGGAGCGGCTCCTCTATTGAACCCCAGAATCCTTTTGGCCGACCAAGCGCGTGCTTAAGATTGTCCAGCTAAGAGAACAAAGAAGCCCTTTTGGTTGCTGATTTTATGGCCTGACGCCTTTTCGTACATGTTGAGAAACTTGACAATCTTCCTTAGGGAATTGTAGCTTTCATTCGCAAAAAGAATCGAATCGTCAACGAAGAGGAGATGAGAGACCAACGAGCAGTTCTTACATGTATTGAAGAGTAGACAAAAGCCTCTACCCACCAATTGATTAAAGCCTTTGCTCAGTGCTTCAGCCACTAAAATGAAGAGGCCCAGGGAGATTGGGTCACCTTGGCAAAGCCCTCTTGATGACTTGAAGAACCACACACCTCTCCATTAATCAGGACCAAGAACTAGGAGTTACCCGAATACTTCTATACCCTTAATTCAAACTTGAGCATGAATTAAAACCAAAATCATTTGGCCCAAGTCCCCCCTCAAACTCTACCTGTTTATGCGGAAATGAACCTGACATTAAAGGCTCACTTATAAACAGGCTACCATTGATGTAACTTTTTTGCCTGAATCAGAAACATTATCAGTCTGACTGATCAATTCATATTCTGGCCTCATGGATGGGCCAATATAATATGCTGGCAATTGTGGCATTTGCATTACATGCATGTATGCTTAGCAAAGCTACTATACAAGTGTAATTGTTAGGTAGAATTTACATCCAAAACTCAAAAATTTGAGCAAAAAATAAAAACAGGGAATCAAATTGGATATCTAATGGGGCAAAGTAAATAAATTGAAAAAAAAAGATGAATAAATTGAAAAAAGGAATCTCAACTAAGCATGGAAAACCTACGGGGTCTGCCTGACTATTGCAGGCCCTTTATTTTTTTTTCTTTTCTTTTTGGCATATGAACCTGTGAGGAGGTAGCAAGAGTAAATGTGAAATCTCTTAGTTCATTCAAAAGCATTGATGGCATTTCATTCACTTCCATGCTTAAGGATAAACTAATGCTTCACTTAACTTGATAATCTACCATCATTAAGAGAGAATTACCTAGGCAACCTTGATTTCTGATTCTTGCTTCTGAATGTTGGAGGAGAGGGGGCATAAACTTCCAAAGAATGACCTGTAGCTTTGCTTGTAATTTAACTCAGCAAATAGGTTGTAAACTTAAGATCCTGGTCAGGTAAGATGCATGTTTCCCTACTCATAATTTCACATGGTGAAGGGTGTAGTTGAATGCACTGTTGAATTAGATTACAATAATTACTCCAAAGAATAGAAGTACAATCCAAACATGGTCCACTTGGAAAATTCGAACCTTTTGAGATTCAAATAAACAAAAAATGTAATTGAATCTCCAACCATATACAAGAAGAAGCACTTACAAATTCAAACCTTTTTGAGATTTAACTTAATTCCCAACCATATTTTGAAAAGTAATAGAATTAAAAAGGCCCAGAAAGAGAAATACTTTCTAGAATTTGAAGCTTAAAACCAGAAACCCAACCAAACATACCATCGCAACCAACCATCCAATTGGTGGCAATCAAGTTAGATCAATTTCGAACGTACTAATCATCGGAGCATGGAGGAACGCAAAAGAGAGCACTCGCGGGAAAGAGAGCACTCGCGGGAAAGAGTAAGACAGGGGTTTCGAGAAGGGGATAGTAGTCGGGAGGATCCGTGGGTTTGGGTTTTTTCCAGGAGGCCTCGGCCCTATAAACCATTCTCCTTCTTTGCTGCAAACCTTACTTTTGATACTACAAAACATGACCTGATCCGCATCTTCGGACGCTTTGGGAAGATCCGGGATGTTTACATTCCGTGGAACCGAGAACTCAACAGATCTCGGGGTTTCGCCGTCATCCGATTCAACTACGAACAGGATGCCCTCAATGCAATCAACTGTCTCCATGGGAGGAGGATAGATGGGAGGGTAGCTCATGTTACTTGGGCGAAAGGCCAGTCGAAAACTAAGCCAGCAAAGTTAGGATCTACTGCCCTCCTTTCGCAGCAGTTTAAACCGAACCCTAAATCTACTTTCGCTAAGGTAGTGTCAAATTCCAGAAAGGTGCTTAAACCGTTGCAAGATAATTTGGGGATAACTTCCATTGCTGACCCAAGAGCCATTAAGAACAGACTTCAGAGGTTGAGTCTGGTGTTAGTGGGGACAGTGTCGGACCAAAACGTCAACATCGACCATTTATCAGCCGCCCTGAATATTTCGAATATTAGCTCTTCTCAGGTGGAGATTGTGCAGATTTCAGATCTCAAATTTTTTCTAACATTCCATTCGACAACAATGATGGACGCTTTCTACAAAAATGCTGCACTACACTCACATATGGGGTTATTGGCAGAGGTGGAGTGTGGATCACAATGTTCGGTATTCCGGCCCACGCATGGATGGAATTAGCCATCCTTAATTTGGCTAGATACTTCGGGAAGATCACTCAAATCGACCCAATCTCCCGTTTTGGCTATTTTCAGGTATTTGCTCAGGTTAAAGTTATTCCCAAGGCTGGAGTGAGTTTCAAGGATGTGTTGCGGTTGCAGGTGTTGGGTAAGGTGTATCCCATCATGGTAGAAAGGGAACCACTGTTCTGTGTCGGCTACTCGACGGCTCACCCTCAAACTCCAAAAGAGGGCACGAAAGAATGGGTGTTGCGAAGATTTCATGGTAAATCAAGACCCACGACAGATGTTTGTGAAAATGCGGCAGTCACAGAGGTAGCTACTGCTCAAGAAAAAGGGGGGAAACCATACAGATAACTCATCTTATGACAAGATAGCTGATGGGGCGAAAACTACTTTGATTGCTTATGGTAATCTGCTAACTGATGGACGAGAAGGTGGTGCTGGTGACCACCCTGGCGAAGCGGTTTCCTACCCAAATAGTGTTTGTCAAAATGAGATAACGGGTGTCTGTCTACACCCTCATGCCATAGCAAATGTGGGGGGATCTAGGCTCTGTTGATTGTCCTCAACCTATCAGTATTACACCTCTTAGTGTAGAGTACGTTGCTAGAGAAAGTGAAATGGAAACAAGGGTACCAGAAGTTCAAGGCAACTTGGGAACAAGGGAAAATAGAGTTGATGATGGTCGGCACAGTAGACTTCACAGCTCACCTCCTACGCCGCTACTTCCTTATTTTGTAGAACAGACAACCCAGGTAGTGAATGACCCTGGGGCTCGGACTGTAGTAAACCAATTAACTAACATGCAGGGCACTCTACAATTCACCCAGGTTAGTCAAAATCCAGAGAAAGTTATCCCAAACCAGAGTGAGATGGATATGATGTGTGGGTTACAGCCTTATGCCCAAATTCTTCAGAGTAGAGTGCTTGTGGCCAGCCATATGGACATGCTACAAGCTGATGAACTTGGCAATGTTCGACATCCGAACAATTCGGCTGGGTGCTTCACTAACGCGTAGGAAACTCAAACTAAATTGTTAGCTCTGATTCAAGAAATGGGTAAAGAGAATGTCCCTACGGATATCAGGACTGAAGGAATCTGCTCAAAGCCAGTGGTGGGAGTGTCGGATGATAACAGCTATGAGGGGAGTAGGTCTCAGATTCACAGAGTGGTAACCAAACTGGGTAGTCAGTCAGTCCCAATTACGAAATCTGATAGGAACAAAATTCTTACAGATAGAGGGCCTCTTGAAGTGGACCTTTCTTCATATTTCTCATCAGCCATCAATTCTACTATATCGGATGGGAGTCAGAATGAAGGTTTCGAAAGTCCGGCGACCAACCAGTGCGTGGGCCGAGAGGTGGGCCAAAATTCAGAATTGGGATCCGAATTTTTTTGGGAAAGCAGGCATCAGGATTCAGTAGAAAAAGAAACCAAAGAAGACAGGTCATAGCAGAAATTGGACAAATCAAGGAAACAAGACTCAAGGCACCGGATTCTCTATACTAAAGGCGACTGGGGCTCAAGGCTGAGAAGGTTGAAGAGACGGGAAGTGAATTCTGGATGTGTTATTGATGGATAACGTAATTGTTTGGAATGCGCGAGGTGTCGGCAATGCGCTTACATTTAAATACCTCAAAAAGATGGTTAAGAATTATAACCCATATCTCTTGGTGATTTTAGAACCTATGACTGTGGACGGTAAAAGGGTAGTGTTGGGCCTCAAGTTAGGCTACCATTGTTCCATTTCAAACACTGATCAAGGGGGTAAAATCTGAATTTTCTTTTGGAATCAGCTTAATATCATAGCGAACTTGGCTTCCAACCAGATGGTGACTCTTACCTTCACCCCTCCTAACAGATGCGATGCAATCTCTCTATTAATTGTCTATGCCAAATGTTGTAAACTCCAGAGAAGAGCACTTTGGCACGAGATCGAGAATCATGGTAGAATGTTTCAAGGAGCCTGGGCCATTGCGAGCGATTTCAATGCGGTGCTTAAACAATATGAAAGAAGAGGGAGCCGTGCGGGTGATAGATCAAGCATGGAAAATTTTGCAGGGATGATCCACAATACCGGCCTCATCGACACGGGGTTCATCGGCAATCAGTTTCCTTGGTGTAACAATAGGGAAGGTAATGCGCGTGTCTGGGCTAGATTGGACAGAACACTCCTCAACTATACCTGGGTGACTACTTTTCCGTTGTTTCGCGTTGAACATTTGACTCGCGTGAACTCGGATCATGCTCCATTGCGTCTCATCTTCCCAGCCCAGGACCCCCCAAAGGTTAGGCCTTTTAAATTCCTTCGCATGTGGACTTTACATAACTCTTTCTTATAGATTATTAAAAAGGCTTGGGTGGGAGAATGCTCTTCTGATTCGATGATAAATGTGAAACTTAAGCTGAAGAAAACAAAACAACTACTAAAGATGTAGAACAAAGAAACTTTTGGGAATATCTTCCACTAGATTCGGTGCGCTGAGGAAGAGTTAGAAGGAATTGATTTCAGCATGCAATCAGCCATCTCTGAAGATCTTTCTCGTAGCTACATGGAAGTTAAACAAAAGCTAAACCAGCTACAGGTCATGGAGGAGGTATTTTGGAAATAAAAATCCAGGAACTCATGGTTGTAGGAGGGAGACAAAAATACAAAAAATTTTCATTCCTCGGCTAACGAAAGAGTTGGAAGATCCATAATTTCTTCCATTAAAAATGAGGCTAGTGATTTGGTCTCCTCGAGCAGTGAAATAAAAAGTGAAACGATCAAATACTTCGAAAATCTTTTCCAAAATGAACCAATCAATTTCAATGTAGAGTTTCTTCAGGCCATCCCCCAGGTCATCAACCAGTTGGACAATGATTCGTTGTTGGCTCCTCCCACGATGCAAGAGGTCAAGGCGGCTGCCCTATCCATGCCCCAAGATGGGGCCGCGGGTCTGGATGGCTTCTCGACGGCATTTTATGCTACATGCTAGGACATTGTAGGTGAAGATATTCTTAAAGCAGCTAAGGACCTCTTTGTGGGTTTCGTCTTCCCCAAAGCTTTCACTTCTAACCTCATTTTCCTAATCCCAAAATCCTCGTCACCCACAAGCTTCGCTGATTATCAGCCCATAAGTTTGTATAATGCTATTTACAAATTTTTTGCAAAAGTATTAGCTAACAGAATAAGCTCTTTATTACCCAAGATGATTTCGCAGGAGCAAAGAGCTTTTTTGCAGGGGAGATCTATAGCGGATAATATAGCTCTCGCCCAAGAAATGATTCGTGACATCAACAGAAAAGTTAGAGGAGGCAACCTCATCCTTAAGCTAAACCTCGAAAAAGCTTATGACAGGGTCAGTTGGGTGTATCTTAAGCAAGTTCTCTTCAAGTTCGGGTTCAACCAGAGATGGGTAAACATCATGGAAAGCTGTTGGGGGAACAAATGGTTCTCCATCCTCATCAATGGGGAACCAACGGGCTACTTCAGATCTTTCAGAGGCTTATGACAAGGGGATCCCCTCTCGCCGACTCTTTTCATCATTGTCATGGAGACTTTCTCAAGTAATCGCAATCTTATGATTTCGAGTGGGGGTTGCCAGCAGTTTGCTACCCGTCAGGGCTGTCCTAGTCCGTCCCATCTTCTCTTCGCCGACGACATTCTTATCTTCATTATTGGTAAACGGGAATCTCTTCTTTAGCTTAATCAGTTTCTAAGCAGTTTTCAGGATGTCACAGGCCAAAAAATCAGCCACCGAAAGAGTCGTTTCATATGCGCAAAAGTTCTAACGTCAGTCAGAATCGGGGCTATTGCGCGCACGCTCGGTTTTCAGAAAGCCAATGACAATCTCATTTATCTGGTTGCCCCCCTATGCAATGGCAGACTCAAAGAAGCGGCTTTTCAGTTTTTAGTGGATAAGGTGGACAAAAAAATTTCTGGTTGGGCGGGTCGTCTGATCTCTCAAGCAGGCAGAGTAACACTGATTAGGTATATTTTGAGCAGTCTTCCAATCCATATCATGGAAGCAATGCATATCCCTCGATAGGTGATAGACAAGTTGGAAAAAAGTTTTTCTAATTTTTTCTGGGGTTGGAGTGAGGGAAACTGAAAATTTCATTGGCTGACTTGGAAGAAGATTGCCAGGCCCATTGAGGAAGGAGGACTGGGTATTAGAAGAATGAAAGAGGTCATGATAGCTCATCGGCTCAAGCTTGCATGGGCTGTCAAATGTGGGGAAACTGCCAGTCCCTGGGCAAAGCTTATGCATAGCAAACATGACAGGGATCTCCAAGAAAATGCTTAGGGGCCATCTCCGCCCAATGCATCCCCTCTTTGGAAGAAAGTCAGATCTCTGTTTCCTCTTCTTTTTGACCTTATTCAGTGGTCGGTTGGCAATGGTGATCTCAGCTTGTGGTCAGAAAACTGGATGGGAAAGGGCCCTCTTCAACGCTTAATCGACTGTCCTATCCCGACTAAACTCCAGACGCTGAAAGTGAGAGATGTCTTGGGTCGTGCTAGACCCTTCCCCCCATCCCGGGTTTATTGCTTCCTTCCTCAACATCTAATAGACGATATTATCAATGGAGGCTTCTCTATTGGTGATGACCCTCCAACGTGCATTTGGCCTCATGAACGTTCGGAAAATTTCTCTGTTCGTTCTGTCTGAAAGCTGTTGAGAGCTTCCTCCCCGCTGAAGATCTGGTCTAAATGGATCTGGCTTCACAATCTACCACCGAAATTCACCATTTTCATGTGAAGGACACTTCACATTGCTTTGCCAGTGGACACCAAAGTCCAAGCGAAAGGCGTTGCCATGGTATCGAGGTGCAGATGTTGTCTACAAGGTATGAATTCATCTCCTCATCAGAAATCAATCCCCCACCTGTTTCTTTTTGGGCGTCACGCGCAAGCTCTCTGGACGACTTTCAGCTCGATATGTGGTATTCCTCCACTAATCCATAGTTCGATTGTTGGAAAATTGTGTTATTGGAGGAACACTTCAGCTCCTGGCGCAGCATCCACATCGGTCAGATGTTTGTTACCCATTCTAATTTTGTGGGAGACATCGCGTGCCAGGAACATAGCAGTTTATGAAAATTTCCCAATGTTATTGACTACTTCAGTGGCTCGAGTCAGATGGTGGGCTAAGCTGATCTTGGGCACAGATTTCATGGCAGATTGCAGCTACAATTTTGGGCCGAGCATCATGAAATTGTCTACTGGACTGAATTGCTGCATTTTTACTCTGGTAAAGTGGAGACTTCCATCCTCGGGATGGGTCAAATTAAATGTAGACGGATCGGTGAGGGGTAATTTAGGTCAGTCGGGTGAGGGTGGCATCTACAGGAATGAAAATGAATCCTTTCTGTTCGGTTTCTCCATGGGCCACGGGGTGGGTTCTAATAATTTGGCCAAACTCCGCGCTATTCATGACAGGATGGTGCTCTGTTTGGAAAAATGTTTCGATAAGGTTATGATTGAATCTGACTCAAAATTGACTATTCTAAGTCTCTCAAATCTCGTAAAACCCCCTTGGATATGGAATCTTTGGCTGGCTCGTATTAACCAGTTACGTCAGCTAGGTACTTTTGTATTCACCCATATTCTCAGAGAAGGCAATGGGCCGACTGATAGTTTAGCTCGGGAAGGGAGTCTCCTCCAACGGTCGACGATATATCACCATTCCAGATATGAGGTTATTTTTTTCCTTCCTGCTTGCTTTGTGGGCCTGTTAAAGCATGTGTAGATCACTGTATGGCTGTTTCTTCTGAGAAATGAAAGTATCAGTTTTTGGAAAAAAAAAAAAAAGCTTAAAACCAGAAAAAAGCCTAAGAAATGTACATGTGCATTGCACTTAATGAATGGGTAAAAAGGAGAAGCCTACTGAGTTGACCCTATGAGTTTCCAACCTGGCATATGACCATGACATGAACTGCATGACGAGAATCAGCATCAATGAGAGTGACAGGAATTAGCTTCTTGGCATTCCATTAGGAAAACTTCACAATCTCTATTGCTAGAATAAGCTTTTTCTTTTCCCTTATTTTTTTTAATTCAATTTTTATTAGAGTCTGGTCATGTTATTCTTTTTTCTTTTTTTTTTGAATAAACACTTCATTTCTTTTCCCAAAAAAAGGCTAATCGCGACCTACACAAAGTTCTAGCCCCCCTAATCAAAAAAAAGAAAAAAAGGGTCTATTGTAAGGAGTCACAGGCGACTCCCTGTACAAGCAACGGGAAAAGATGAAACAAAGCACAGGGACAAAAGCCCCTAACCAATAGTTCTAAGCGATCATAGCCTGACCCTATCTAAAAAGATCAGCCCGTGGATATGAAGTGGAAGCGTCATCGGATGGTTATGAATCATGGTTTGCTGAAGAAGGCTCCCTTCCCGAGGCAAACCGTCCACGGGACTGTTGCCTTCTCTGAACGTGTAAGTGAAGGATAACTCACCCAATTGACACAGATGGTTTATACGGGAAACCCAGGGTCTCCACTTCCACGGAGTGTTAGACTGATCAAAGAGAGAGGCGATCACCAAATTTGAATCAAACTCTACCAAAACTTTTTGCAAACCATACTCCAAGCAAAGGAGCATCCCATCATGGATCGTGTAGAGTTCTACCAAGTTGTTAGAGCCAACCCCATAATTTACTGAGAAACTGAAAATAAAGGTTCCATTGTCTTTTCTACAGATTCCTCCCCCACCTGAGGGGCCAGGATTACATATCGCCGAGCCGTCAACATTTAAATTGACCCAACCAAGCGATGGTTTTCTCCATTACACCACAATTGCTACAAAACGTCTTGGAATTGAGGACTACTTGAAGATATTGGGGCCATTGGGTCTGACAAGGCTATCCATTTTATACTCTCCGATCACCACATTAACCCACCATCTAACGCAGGCCGTAGATCTATTGATGTTCATGGGGGAGTTATCGTAAATTGCGGCGTTCCTGGAGCGCCAAATCTCCCACAGAATGAGTATAGGAAGCAGGAACCGGACTGCTTTTGGATCTGAACCTGAGGCCTCTGCATTCTACCGATGGTTCAAGCGGTTAACAACGGAGCCATGGGGAAGGGGGAGGAATCCCACAGAGGAAGCTGAATGCCGCCCAGAGAGCTATAGCATGATTGCCGGATAGAAAGAGATGCACGATGGACTCCACGTGAGAGCCGTCAATCCCAATATCAAAGCAACAGTGACACAAAGACACAAGAGCCACCCCTTTAGCTTGAACTCTAGTCTCCACAGGAGTCGCATTTTGTAGCAGTCTCCACATGAAGATAGAGATTTTACGAGGGAGAGAGTCGTGCTAGATCCAGCTGGCCCATTGTAAGGGAGGGTACGAGCTTCGCAGCAACCTCCAGGCTGAGTGAAGGGAGAAGGAACCCGAAGATTCTAGAGGCCAAACGTACTCTGTCTAATCTTCCGTCGTTACAAATCCGCCATTGAAAATATCATCAATGATCTGTTGAGGCAGGAACGAAAAAACCTGAGATAGAGGGAGAGGGCCTGAAGGACCAAGGATGTCTTTAACTTGCAGATTACTGAGATGAGTAGGGATCGGACTCTCAACCAGACGCTGGAGGGGGCCCCTACCCATCCAGTTTTTTGTCCAAATGTTCAGTTCTCCACTTCCAACCTGCCATAGAACTGTGTCTGAAATAATAGGAAAAAGAGCTCTTACACGTTTCCACAGCGGCGACTGACTAACTGAGGCCTGAGATGGCACATTGGCGAGAAGATCCCTATTGTGCTTGCTGCGCATAAGCTTCACCCAAGGACATACCTGATCCCCGTACTTCACTGCCCAAGCTAGCTTTAGCTTGTGGGCATTCATGACATCGTACAGACACCTAACCCCCAATCCTCCTTCGATGAGAGGTCTGGCAATTTTATACAACACTAGCCAATGAAACTTTCTTTTTCCTTCAAACCATCCACAAAAGAAATCGGAAAAGCACTTCTCTATATTCTCTATCACCTGACAGGGGATATGCATCGCTGCCATGATATGAACTGGGAAGCTTCCCAAAACATGACGAATTAGAGTGATTCTACCTTCTTGGGAGATCTATCTTCTGGCCCAACCCAAAGCCTTCTTTTCAATCTTCTCAACCAGATACTGAAGCTCCACCGATTTGATTTTCCGAGGCAAAGCGGAGCACCCAAATACTGAATCGTTCCACCAGCTTAATGGAAACCCAGAATGGCGGCAATAGATCTTCTTCTATGCAGCGTAAGATCTTTAGAGCATATGAGAAAGCTCTTATTGGAGTTAATTTTTTGGCCTAAAGCTTCTTGAAAAAGGTTAAGAAACTTTTGGACCTGCAGAAGAGATTTTTGACCACCGTTGGTGAATAGAAGAATGTCATCTGCGTATAATAAATGCGAGATGATGGGGCAGCCACGACACATTACGAACGGCTGACTCCCTCCATAGGCCAACATGAGGTTTAGATTTACAGAGAAAGCTTCCATGGCGATGATAAACAGAGCAGGGGAAAGAGGGTCCCCCTGCCTCAGTCCCCAGGATGATTTGAAGAAGCCTGAGGGTTCGCCATTAATTAGAATGGAGAACTAGTTGTTCCCCCAGCAAACTTGCATAATTGCACCCATCTCTGACTAAATCCAAACTTGATAAGAATTTCCTTTAGATAACTCTAGTTGACCCTATCATAGGCTTTCTTCCCCACCCCCCCCCCCCCCCCTCCGGACCTTTCTGTTGATGTCTCTAATCACCTCCTGAGCTAGTGCAATGTTTTCAGACATGGATCTCCCCTAAACGAAAGTACCTTGTTCCTATGAGATCATTTTAGGCAATAAAGAACCTAACCTGTTAGCTAAAAGTTTAGCAAAAATTTTATTAATAACATTACAGAAACTAATAGGCTGATAATCCATGAAATTGATGGCGGAGTGAGATTTGGGGATGAGGCAGATGAGGTTGGACGTAAATGCTCTTGAAATCCCCAGATGGGAACCTTGGCGCATCCCCAGGAGAGAGGACGACCGGAACGGCGGACATCAGCGAAAGAAGGTAGCATATCAGAGCGCTCCCCCTCTTCCTGCTGAAGCAGAAGCGTCTTACTAAATCCCCAAATCCAAAATCCCCTTTACCCCAGGTCTCTAGGGTTTAGCCTATTTATTGGAAATATTCCTTATGACTACTCGGCAGAGGAGCTTCAGTCAATTTTCCAGCAATATGGCCGGGTGTTAGATGTTTACATCCCAACTCTTCCTAGTCTGCAAAAACCCAGAGGCTACGCCTTCGTCAGATTTCGCTATGAACAAGATGTTAAAGCGGCCATGGATATTCTGAATGATAGAAGAATAGACAGCAGAATAGTTTCCGTCAGATGGGCAAAATTCAGGAATTTGAATCCAGCTAAAAATCGTAAACAGGTTCAATCCAAGCAAACCTCCCCACCAGCGCAGATCCAAAAGGAATCTATGGGTCCAACCCTATCCTATGCGGTAGCCCTGTCGAAGAAAATACATATGCCCTCATTGGTAACGGATCATCGAGCCAAATTTGTTACTATCGCCGATCCTCTAGCAATGAAAACCAAGCTGCGCGAGTTACAGCTGGGGCTAGTTGGTACAGCTGAGAGACCGCATATCTCTATTCTGAAACTGATTGAAGCAATCAAGAAATCCAGATTTGCAGCATCCGGATTGGATATTATCAGGATCTCGCGAATCAAATTTCTAATGACGCCCAGATCTAAAGCTGAAATTAGAGATTTTCTACAAGACTCAGAGCTGCACGGAGAAATGGGCTTAATTTCGGTGGTGAAGTGATCTACAGGGGAGGTAATGGGGGGCGAAGGCAGATGGATTAGACTCTATGGCATCCCGGCCCACGCCTGGATGGAATCGGTGATATTGGATCTGGAAAACTTCTTTGGTAGCATCATTCATATTGATTCCATCAGCAACTATGGTCTTTTCCAAGTATTTACTCGTGTTAAAATTCTACCCCACCCAGGAACTGATCTGCAGAGGATTTTGTAGCTGCAAGTGCTTGACAAGGTATTTCCAATTCACGTAGTCATGGAAGATGCTGCGCTACAGAGAGTGCAGATAGGTAGCACCCATAACTTCATCTCAGGGATGGCTCCAAAGAGCACTAAAGACTGGGTAGTTAGGAGATTTAGCCAGGAAATTCAAAGAAACACGGCTGCACAATAATGCCAGACAGATGTTTTGCATAAATGCTGAATCAAGACAAAAGCAAGATTCCCAGACCCAATGCGGTCTAGAGCTAGAGGATATCTAACCAAGACCACCAAATAAGCCACTGGAAGAAAAATCTCTAGAGGACCAAGAGATTTCTAAGGAACAGGCAGCTAGTAATTTCTACCCAAGGCAAAGCCCCTCTCTTTGTTAGTTGGGTCAGTTGGGTCAGAGGCAGCTCCTAGAGGACCAGAATGCATGGATTCCTATTCTGACAGCCGATGCAGAAAATCTCCTTCGAATTGAAGCTGATCACTACTCCAAGGAGGTTCCAATCACTCCCCAAGTCAGGATCAACAGACGGTCAAAATCTGTCAAAGTTCGACTGTCCAACATGATAGGGTGTAATGCTAATCAGAAGGTCAACATCACGGACATCAATGCCAACTGAGTGGTGTTATAAGATCTTTCCTCCCAGTTCACTAATATGCAGGATTCACACCTGGGTGGTCATGAAATGCAACACAATGCTATCAAAGAGTTGTTTAACCCTCCACCAAGAACTAGATTGGAAGTTGATCTTAGTCCTTATTTTGCAACTTCTGCCAGTATAGTAGCAGACCTGCCCAGTCCACATATTGTTCATATCCCACCTCCAAGCATCCACTTGGAATTGCTAACTATCAGGTGCAGTACAGACCTAATAACTCAGACCTTGAGACAGGAAGTTTCAAGGGCAATAACAAAGACCCACCCAGGACAGCAGCTAACAAGGGAAATAAACAACACAGACAAAGCTCTGTCAGCTACCATGCTGCAGGAGAAGTCAGTAACTTCTAAACTCAGAAGACCAAGAATACTCTACTCCAAAGGAGATTGGGAATTGAGACTACGTAGACTCAAGAGAAGGGCTGTCAACTTAGGTTGTGTTACAGATGGATAAGACCTTAGTATGGAATGTCTGTGGAATTGGGAACAAACCTTCTATTAGGACTTACAAAAGATTGATTCGGGAGCATAATCCTTGGATTGTGGCCATTCTTGAGCCGATGCTTCGAGATGAGAGGCGAGTGGGTGTAGGCCTAGCTCTAGGCTTCCACAATTCTTGTTCGAATGCTGAGGCAGGAGGCAAGATCTGGGTCTTTTTTTCGAGACCAGATCGCCTCCTCTGTTGTAAAGATGACCAAGCAGTTTATTACCATTACGATTTCAGGGCAGAATAACCAACCCTCCATTCACCTGTCCATTGTGTACGCGAGCTGTGCAAGGATCGTCAGAAGAGAGTTATGGGAAGATCTTGCTCAAACTTCCCATACTATGCAGGGCCCGTGGGCAATTTGTGGCGATTTTAATGCGGTTATAAAAGCCTCTGGATGTAGGAGTTGCACAAATTTTGATAGAGCGAGTGCTTCTGACTTTGTGGCAGCAATAAATTCAGCTGGCCTGTTAGATGCGGGATTTTCGGGTAGCCGATTTACTTGGAGTAATAATCAGGTTGGAGTAAATCGTGTTTGGGCGTGCTTGGACAGGGTGCTTCTCAACACCAACTGGACCACTGCGTTCCCCCTTTTCCAGGTGCACCATCTCCCATGGATTTCTTCAAACCATGCACCTCTTCTTCTTTATAGCCCTCACCAGCTGTTCTGCAGTCCAAAGCCTTTCAAGTTTCAGTGAATGTGGACCAGGATGACTCCTTCTTGCCTCTAATCACATCGGCATGGAATCAAGTCGACTCTAACCATCCTATTATGAATGTTCTAGTCAAATTAAAATCTGTGAAACAGGTATTAAAAATTTGGAACAAAGAATGCTTTGGTGATATTTTTAACCAGGTTAAGCTGGCCGAGGAGGCGCTGGGGGCTGTCGAGTTACAAATTCAGCAATCTACTGCTGGGAATTTCGCTTCAGATGAGGAGTTGCAGAAATTGCTCATGGACGCGACCGAGAACCTACGAAAAAAAGAATTATTCCAGGAGATTTTCTGGAAGCAGAAGTCTAGGATTTTCTGGCTTGAAGAGGGTGATAGAAATACCAGTTTCTTCCATGTTGCGGCATCGGCAAGACATAGAAAAATAGGTATTCATAGTATTACGCTAGAGTCTGGGCAGGTTCTCACAGATCAAGCACTGATTAGAGAAGAAGCGGTTCGCTATTTCTCCAATCTTTTCACATCAGGCAGGTGTGCAGATCAGTCTAGCATCCTCAATGTCATCCCTTCCCTTCTCTCCCAGGAGGATAACGAGAAGTTGCTTTCCCTTCCTTCCCTTGCTGAGGTCCATGCGGCGGTCAAGGCCATCCCAGTTGATGGGGCTCCGGGTCCAGATGGTTTTTCTGATGGTTTTTTCTCGACCTGCTGGGAAGCGGTTGGTAGAGACCTGCTTAAGGCTACCACCTTCCTCTTCCAAGGTGGTAATCTCCCTAGGGCTGTGTCAGCCTCCCTCATTTGCCTTATTCCGAAATCAGCCTCCCCAGCTAAATTTGTTGATTTTCGCCCAATCAGTCTTTGTAACTGCCTATATAAAATCATGGCGAATGTTATTGTTGTCAGTCTGAGCCGTGTGCTCCCATCCATCATCTCGCTAGAGCAGGGGGCTTTTATTTGAGGAAGGCCTATTTCGAAAAGCATAGCCCTAGCTCAAGAGCTATTTAGAGACATTAATAGAAAGGTTTGTTAAGGAAATATGGTGATCAAGCTTGATATGGAGAAGGCTTACGACAAGGTGGAGTGGCCTTTCCTCAAGCAGGTTTTGCTCTATTTTGGATTCAGCTCTAGGTGGATCCAAATGATTGAGAATTGTTGGGCAAATGTTTGGTTCTTGGTCGTAGTAAACGGTACTCCGGCGGGCTTCTTCAAGTCCTCTAAAGGTCTTCGGCAGGGAGACTCTCTCTCTCCCAGCCTTTTCATTATCGCTTCTGAAGTCCTGAGTAGGGGTTTATCTAGCCTGTTGGTCCGTGGCTTATGCCAGCCCTTTAAGGTCACCAGAGACTGTTTTCGAGTCTCCCATTTCTTGTATGCTGACGACACCCTGTTGTTCGTCAATGGAGGCAAGGCCTTCCTTTGGAACTTGAAGGCTTTCCTTGACGACTATTAAGAATCCTCGGGTCAAGCCATAAATTTTAGAAAGAGCTATTTTTTCGCTTCTTCCAAGCTCACGCCATCCAGGGTCAGAGCAACCGAGAATCTGTTGGGGATCTCTAAGGCGCCTTCTCACCTCGTCTATCTTGGAGTACCGTTGGCAATCGGTAGGGTAATTACCAGCCACTTTCAGCCCCTTTTCGATAAAATTGAAGGCCGTATAAACGGTTGGCAGGCTAGATGTTTGTCTCAAGCAGGCAGACTTGTCTTACTTAACCATGTTCTCGATAGCATCCCGATCCACACGCTCGCAGCCACTCACATCCCTGCCCAACTTCTGGCTGCCCTCGAAAGGCGTTTTGCTGAATTTCTTTGGGGATGGGCTGAAGGTAAAAAGAAACTGCATTGGCGTAGTTGGAAGGGTATTTCCTGCATCAAGATGGAAGGGGGTCTGGGAATTCGGAAGTTATCAGAATCCATGAAAGCTTTTCGCATCAAGATGGCTTGGACTATCCATTTCAAAGCTGACTCATCCATGTGGGCTACATTCATGGCTGCAAAATATAGTGCGGATTTGGTGGAGCACTCCAATGTTAGACCCCATAGTGTTCAGTCCCCGATGTGGAAAAAAAATAAAGAATCTCTTTCCCCTAGTCAACTCTGTGGTGTAGTGGAAGCTCGGCGCGGGTAATTATAACCTTTGGAGTGATAATTGGATGGGTTTGGGCCCACTTCAGAGCCTGGTTTTGGCCCCTATTCCTACTCATCTTTTAAATTTACAGGTCAACAGCCTTCTGGGAACAAACGGCCCGCTTCCCCCTCTATGGCCTTTTGTTATCTGCCCCAAAATGCAATTGATCATTTTTTTCAGTAGGGGTTCTGTATTTCAGATGGCCCTAAAGTTCTGATTTGGCCTCTCACCCTATCAAGAAGATTCTCGGTAAGCTCGTCTTGGTCTATTAGTCGAGTCAGCAACGTTAGGAAGGTTTGGGCTGGCTAGGTGTGGCATGCCACGATGCCTCCTAAGATTTCTATTTTCCTCTGGAGATTGCTAAATGGGGCTATTCCGGTGGATGAGTTAATTCAGTCTCGAGGAATTCAACTTGCATCAAGATGCGATTGTTGCTCCCATCATAGTGATGGTGGTGTGTCGGTGGAGTCCATCCATCATATTTTTCTGGACAGCAAGTTGGCCAAGATTTCCTGGAACATCTTGGGTTCTCGGTTTCAGATCAGCGTCCAGTCTGCGGTGACGGTGGAAGCTAGATTGGGTCAATGGTGGGCTGCCATGGCAGGTTCGAGAAGCCCTCCGCTAATCAGCAACCTCATCCCTAGTTATATGTTATGGGAGATCTAGAAAGCGAGAAATGTTGCGCGTTTTGAGGGGAAGACAATTTCTCTAAGAGTGCTGATGGTGAGAGTAGTTTGGTGGGAGTCTACAATTCTTAACTCTCTGGACAGCGACCTCAAGAAGTGTTCTCGGTCCAGTGGTGTGCAGCTGAGACTGGTCCACGGCTCGACCTCTTTACGTGCGGATATTTCGTCGAGGTAGTCAGGTGGATCCGGCCATATTTTAACTGGGTGAAAATGAACGTCAACAGGTCCTCTGGAGGTAACCCGAGGTTTGCTGGGGGTGGCGAAATTTGCAGGGACACGAAGGGCCAGTTCATTTGTGCTTTTTCTTCGAGCTATGGCATTGGTTCTAACTCTTATGCCGAGTTGCGAGCTGTGTTCAAGGGCTTAAGCCTTGTTTTGTCAAAAGGGTTCAACTCCCTACAAGTGGTGAAGCTGCTGAATGGGATCAGCCAAATGAGCTGAAAGTGGAATTATTGGCTAGGGTGGATTATGCTTTTGAAAAGCAGGGGTCACATTGAATTCACACATATTTTTAGGGAAGGAAATGCCGCAGCTGACGCTTTGGCGCGCCAGGGCAGCGAGAGTCAATCCACTTACTCATATGATAGGTGTTCTGATATTTTGCCTAGTATTCGCGGTCTCCTTTTCCTCAACAAGGTGGGTTTGGATTCGATTAGAGAAGGGTAACTCAGTTTTGAATTTTCCTTTTAGTGTTTTGGTTTGGTGCCTCCGAGTTGATTTTTCCTTTCTTTATTTGGTCTCCCTAGGTCCTTTTTTCGGGGGAGCCCCAAATTGTTTGGTTGTTAAGCGGTCGGGTTTTAGGAAAAAAGGTCGATTCAATTAAGGGTAGCGCTAGTCTCTTTGTTACACGATAGGTGGGGTCATTTTGTCGGGCCTCACCCGAATTTCTTGTATTTTCCTGTGATTAATGGATTGGTGGCAAGAGTCCACGTTTAAAAAAAAAAAAAGTAAATGCTCTTGGAAGGGGAGAGCCGGCCATCAGATCAACTGTCGCTTTAAGGATATCCCCACCCACAATATCCGAACAGCTCGTGTAGAAGGTTACTGAGAAACCATCGAGGTCTGCGGCACCATCTTTAGGCATAGAAAACACTGCCGCCTTGATTTCATCCATCGAAGGAGGAGCTAGCAATGCGTCATTATCCTAATGGATTATGACTTGGGGAATAGCCTGGATGAACTCTGAGGCAGGACTGCATGATTCCACCTGAAAAAGCTGTTCAAAAAACCTGACCACTTCGGACTAAATCTCTTGGGTAGAGGAGAGTGTTTCTCCATTCGAAGTCTTGATTTCAAAAATAGAATCCCGCCAAATTCTTTTGGTCGCCGACGTATGAAAGAATTTTGTGTTCCTATCACCCTCCTCCAGCTAAGAGTTTCTGGATTTTTACTTCTAAAAAACTTCCTCCATAATCTCAAGCTGAGTGAGATTGTTCTTTACTTCATTATAATGGTGGAGGAGATCATCCAAGGGCACATCTTGCATGTTGAGGTCGATCCCTTCTAACTCTTCCTTAGCTCTATGAATCTGATGAAAAATGTTACCAAAGATTTCTTTGTTCCAGACTTTCAGTAATTGTTTTGTTTTTTTTCATCTTGAGCTGCACATTTAACAGAGGTTACAAGGAACAATCTCCCTCCCATGCCTTCCTAATTGTCTAGGAGAAAGAAGCATGAAGAGTCCACATGCGAAGGAATTTAAAAGGCCTAACCTTAGGGGGCGATTGAGCAGGGAAGGCAAGGTGCAGCGGGGTGTGATCTGAATTACTTTTGGTAAGGTGTTCGACTCTAAAATGGGAAAAAATTATCACCCAACTTGAATTGAGAAAAACTCTATCCAGCCTAGCCACACCTGGGCATTTCCTTCACGATTGTTACACCAGGTAAAGCGATTACCAACGTAACCTGCATCTAGCAAACCAGCGACATGAATCATGTCGACAAAATTTGCCATGCTAACTCTGTCAAGAGGCAGCCTGCGTCTCTGCTCTTCTAGATTAGTCATCGCATTGAAGTCCCCGGCAATGGCCCATGGCCCGAGCACCGCTCTACTAAGAGTTTCAATCTCATTCCAAAGGCTCCGCCTATGGATTTTACAACACCTCGCATACACAATGGCTAGTACGAATGGAACTCTAAGTTTCAGAGAGGAGATGTGGAAGGTCATCATCTAATTCGAAGCTAAGACCAAGGACACGGTAAGCCGATTTTGATGAAACATCCAAATTTTCGGCTGGACAAGGAGCAATGAAAACTCAATTTGAGTCCCAGACCTACCCTTTTTACTTTCACTTTGCATAGGTTCAAGAATCGCCAGAAGGACAGGATTAGAATTTTTTACTAGTTTTTTGAGAGCTCTGATCGTAGGCGCATTCCCGACACCACGCGCATTCCAAACAATCGCATTATCCATCTGTCACACATCCTAAATTCACTGCCCGACGCTTCAGTTTGCGAAGCCTGCTGTATCATTCGCCTGTAGGATGATTCCCTATCTTGGTTCTGATCCCCTGCTTACTGATAATCCTGTTCACTTCGGGTGGAGACGTCATCTTCGACTGATGCCCAGAAGCTTTCTGCTCTAGGTTCCTGAGGTTCCATGAACTCCTGGCTGGTGCTGAGAGAGGGGAGATTTGTTTCCTGGTTGATGAACGGTGAGAGATCGACCATTATAGCATTCAGATTGGCATCGACCGTGCCAAACTCGGATCTGCTACTCTTAGTATTTTGATTGGGAAACCCATGCTTACTGGGGTGAATTGGTCTAGTAGAAACCGGACTGAGGAATTTCTTCTGCTGTTGTAGGGGAGAGCAACCCACTGATCTAGCTTTGTTACGTCTCAGGAAGCAACCGGGAGAAGACGGCAGGCCTCCCAAAGACCCTCGATCTACTAAGGGAGAACCCAGAGTGGGTGGATCTGTAGATGTAGACTGAACACCTTGGGGTAGTGAAAGGTTAGACTGAACACCTAGGAGCAGCGAAAGGTTAGGAACTGAAATGCTTATATCAGAGAAGGCCATACTAATAGGCTTGGGTGAAAGGCTGTAAACAAAGCCAAGGGGTACCAAATCAAGGGTAGGTTCGAAAAGGTCCTTGGGCTGCAGGGGATGATGAGGCTGAGGTAGGGGCGGAGAGATTAAGGGGGAACTAAGCAATAGGCTAGGCTAATCATATGAGAGGGGACTGAGAGGAGAAGGAATCGAGGGGACTGGGCTAGCGGTACAGGGATACTCAATTTACAGGGAAAGTTGCTTGGTATGAGGGGAATGCGATTGGGTTTGAGAACCGTTAGGAAAGGGAAAATAGTCGGGAGTGCCCCTGGATCTGGCATTTAGACATACACTGAGAGTGCAATTTTGAGGAGGATGGCCATTAGGGTGGGGAGGGGCAGGACTGCGAATGTTTTTTGGAGGGCCTCTGGGGCAGGCATAAGGTCGAACACCTTCTGGGTGAATATGGGGAGGACAGCTGAGGACAAGAAAGGATTACAAAACCCAATCCTTAGTGGAGACCGACTCTTTGGAGGGGTTCAACTGACCAGAAGCCTGATGACCATCGAAGAGACTATTCTCGAAGGCACCAAAAATCGTAAAAATGTCCCCGAGCACCACCATGATTCTAGGTTTGTGGATTTGTATCATCGGGGATAGCAGGATTCGGACCCTCGCAAAACCTTAGAAAAATCCTAGCGAGGTCAGGCTATCAACCTCCAAGACTTGCCCGAAGTTATTCGCCACACTCTCAATGGCCTCTTGGAACCAGGCATGGGGAGGGATTCCGAACAGTCGAATCCACACCCCATTATGGCGGGCAACTGCTTCCAGATTCAAATCAGTGATGGAGGAGATCTTCATAGCCCTTCTAAGACTTTGGTCGGCAGCAAACAGTTCTCTATCTTCTCTGGATTGGAACTTCAACAAGAACTAACGAGGGGCCACTCTGGTAAAATCCACCTGAAGTCTAACTAGGGACGATGCTCAGAAGACATCAATGAGGTGGAGGATAGACACCCCTTCATCCTCCATCGATGCAATAAGGGCAGAGGAAAGCGAGCGAGCCATTTCGAGCACCCGATTTCGATCGGTATGAATCATGAAGGGGTCTAAGGGTCCTTTCTCCGGTTGCGGAAGACTGACATTCGGAGCTGTAGTCCCGGTACCAGTCCGGCGTTTCGGGTCTGTCCAGGACTCATGAGAAACAGTGTCCTTGTATGAAGAGACTCTGAGTGGATCAGCCCTGTTAGCTGAGGGTCTATCTGGCGTTGTTCCTTGGCAAGGGGCCTCCCTATTAGGGTCTACTTGATCTCGAATAGAGGAGCTATTGGAGAAGGTCGTGTAGTTTCTATGAGATATGTGGTTGCGCGGGGGGCCTCCCGCTTGGGATTTAGCCCAAGCAATACGCACAATCCTGCCATGAATCCTCCTTTCATTGAGGCATTGAATGGCATTGAAAGCTTCTTGCTCATATCGAAATCGTATGAACGTGAATTCTCTGGATCGGTTTAGAAATCTGTTCCAGGGGATGAATATATCTGTCAGTTTGCCAAATCTGCCGAATATGCGCTGAAGGTCATCTATGCGTTGGTCATGTTATTCTATCGAGTAGTCTGTTCTTTAATTCTTTGGTGGTTTTTTGCCAAAGTAAATTGGATTTACTAAGAAGAATCAACCTTCTCAGTCATCTCAAAACTAACAAAAATATCTGACACATTCTCCAAATTGCTTGTATGATGGCATCATGTGATATCTGATTTAAAGGTTTACATTCATCATTTATTTATTTTTTGAATGGTGGTATATGTCCATCTTGGTCAATGGCCTAAGAAATACTAATTTTGAAAATAAATAAAAAGCCATTTCAATGATACTTTGTAGCCAAAAAAGAAATTCAAATGCTTAAAAGCAAGAAGAATCATAGGAATCCAATCCAAGGCTTTTTGTGGTGGGGTATACATTGGTTCTCAATTCTAACAAGTGGGGCCCAAGGTTCGGTAATCCAGACCATTAGTCTGTTGTAACCCACCATGGATAATTGACCCTTAATGTCTCTCTTGAAGCCATCTTTTTTTTTCTTTTTTCTTTTTTTGAAGCCATCTATTAGCCGCAAATCAAAAGGTTATGATCACCCTACTGAGGAGATTTTTCAAGCACTGTCCATCCGTGATGGGATGCAGTGGATCAGTGGTCTAGATTACTAAACCATGGCTTGGGGTGCAAACAGGTCGGGTTGAGGGGGCCTGGACTAAACCATTCTGATGCCAACATCCATCAAAATCCTACAAAACCAACCTCCACAAATTCCAACGGAAATATCAAATTTTCAAAAACACAAATCACAAAACCACCAAAACTCTTTACAGATTTTGAAACTCTCCTAGTAAAATGCCATAGATAACCAGACTAATTATTATAATTCACTTCGGTAATGACATCAAAACATACCCAGAGAAGTGTAAACGACCCAATTGCATTTATCAAAATCACATAGGTGAGCAACAAAAGCAAGGTAAAAACAAAATGTTAAGCAGGCTTTTCATTGAAAATGGACTTGAAGAATCCTAAAACAAAGGACTCGAGCCACACTTTTCGAAATAAAAGACATAAATGAAGGAGATTTGCATCAGCCAAGAACTACAAGAGTATCACTCACAGATGAGACTCGGATATAATGTTTAATAATAAAAAATAAAAAAAAACACAAGCGAGACTATTGAAAGAAGGGTCTAAGCATTTGTTGAAAAAGAAGAAAAATACGAGAAGAGAATATAGAGAGGAGAAAAGAGAAAAAGAGTTAAAAAATAAAAACTATTTTATTCAAAAAGTATGAGAGGAGGATGAGAGTTGATCCGTATTTATATGTGTTGTGTGCGAATTAGTCAACCCTTATATAGAAGAGGGCTCCTAATTTTCTATCCTACTAATACTACAATTGTAAGAAAGAAAATTCCTAATTAAACACTTTCCTAATTTGATTTAACCAAAGCTTGCTTAATAAGTGAGTATTCTATTAAATTAAGACTTGACAATGATTCTAAACAGTAATCTCTTTTTATAGTGAATTTATTTATTTGTTATTTTACTATGGATGTAGCTATTATACTGAATCATATAAATCTTGTCTCTTCTAGATTCTAGTTGTGTTGGTGCATTTTTCTTCATTTTATTGCACATAATTTTTGATGGAGTTAGTAGTTGACGGTTGCATACACAAGGTGCTTATGAGTTTTCTTAAAGCAGTGACTAATTTAAAAGAATTGGTGTTTGGCCATTACGCCCCCCCTATGGCCTTATTGTTGTTGCGGTTGTCTAAAAATAGAAAATAACGTCAGTTATAATAGTTTGATGGATGTTCATTAGAACAGTGATAGGATCATGATACTCACTTTAATGATGAAATCCAACCTGCAAGGGCTAGATTTCTCCATAAGATACCACACTTCTGCCACAAGCTTTGTCCATTTATGTCTTTATGGTATCAATCAACTCGAATCCTCACACGGAATTATTGTTAGTTGGCAAAGTCTTTTTGCCAATGAATGATACAATATTGTCGAGAAGAAAGCCTCCACCACAACCCTATGATTATAAAATTATTATCACATACCTATGGCCATATCATCTCCATGTTTTTTAAACTATCCCATTTTCTCCCGTAATGTAAGTGGAATTAATCGTGCATGAGCGAGCATTTGGATAGGGAACAGTTTCTCCCGAAATGCATGAAGAAGTCCAAATATGGATAGTAAAATGAATGGCTATGTAAGAAAGCCATTAAAAAAGAGAAAATATAATAAGAAAGAGGTGAAAAATCAAATAACCATTTGTGGAGATAATCGATGAATCTAGTGATCTAGTGCCTAGCGGCAATCTTCTCTATTCCACCAGCCTCCATACCACACTCCACATTGTTAGTTGAGAGTCTTCTATGATATCAGAGCCACAGGTCGATAATGATGCTCCTCTATGATTTTTCTTCTGATTGCTGGGACCAATGGCCCATGCCAACAATCGACACAAGTCAGTCGCTTGTAGCCAATTGCAAGTTAGAAAGAACCCTCTCCTAACAACGCCCATTAGACATCAACAGAGAAGTAAACTTCCCGTTCTTTCAATTCGAACATATATATATATATATATATATATATATATATATATATATATATATATATATATATATATATATATATATATATATATATATATATATATATATGAGCTCCATTTAATAAGAAAAGAGTCACATTCTATAGAAGGGAGTGGGGTAGGAAGGCTTAGAACCCTCACCCAAAATATAAATATTTTAGAACAACAATCCCTCTATCATCGATGACTCGAGCCATCCCCACCGCCTAACGTACTGCAGTGCCGCCTTACAAAACAACCACCACTGTGGTCTTTAGGCCACCGCAGTGAACAAATAATTAAAAAAAAAAGCCATTGTTTGTTCCTACCTCAGCCATCTCAATGCAATCCCTCACCATCTCCACTCTATCCTCTCGCGAGTACCCATTTTTGTTTTTGTCACTGGGAGAAACTTTCATTGCACATCTTTCCCCATTTGTATTTTTTATTAAAGAAGAAGGTTGAAAAAACCTTTTAACTTGCAGTCCTTTGAGGATGCTTCCATATCAAGGTATTATATTATTTAAATGAATTAGATGATGGGTTGTGTCACATATAATGTAATGATGTAAATTGTAAAATATAGCTAATAACTTATGTATGCATCATATCTATCTGAGAATTAAATAATGATGGGCTGAGTCAAAATAGGTAATTGTGCTTATAAACCACGGATAATGGAAAAAGATCCACATACCATAGGAAAAATGAAATACCTTATGGAAAAAAAAAATACCTTATGATAGCTATAGATTATTAAAAAATATCTCCATATCATAAGATAAATGAAGTACCTCATCTTTTTAATATTAAAATGATAATATATTGTGACTATGTGAGTATATTATTTTACAAATTAAACCCCATATTATTAAATGAGAAAAGTAATGGCCATAGTGGCCAAGTGGGAGATGTCGACACAAGAATGTGTGTGCATGTGTTATGTACATAAGCGTGGCCACCTGATCCTTTTTTCTCTACTAAAAAATAGTTAAATGAATCTTTCACAACAATTCGTAAAGACCTTTTTTTTTTTTTTTTTTTTCAAAACTTGGGCTCTAGCCACATTGCATTCATCAAAGCTGAACAAATATACAGCCATTGGGCGGGGCCTGACAAAAATCACAGGCCACACCTATCATGTAGAAAAGGAAAAAACACCCAAGAAACCGCCAGCACCTGCCCAAAACAAGACAGGATCCCCACTCAACCCACATAACACCGCAAGCAATCCCTGTGGAAGCAGAACAATTGGTAAAGACCTAGTCATGTGAGATAATAGTCTAATTGAGACCGACTTCTCTGGCTAATGACCAATGATGAAAAACTGCAAAATAAAAAGAAAGGTGCTACTAAATCAGGGTGAGTTGCCATTGCCATTGCTTTTTGATACATCATTAATAGGTGTGTCTTGATCCCATAACTTAAGAAGCAAAAAATATCTCTTATAATCTGAAAATCAACTATACCATCTAGATAAATTAACCAATATGTTGGATAATTTATGTGAGTGAACCTTAATTTATCTATTAGTAAAAACTGTGATTGGTCTACTAATAAAAGAGATTGAGAATAAAACTAATAAAAGTGATTGAGTATAAAATTATTTTCAAAGCATATGTTTGATGGGCTTAAGAAATTCCTTAGCACTTTATGGACGCCTAAGTCGAGAAATTTTAAAGCACTCGATTGTTTGGTCCTAATTGACATATCCACAAAAGTGAGATAAACCTCATCATAGTAATAAAGATCAATTCCACAGTTTAGTGGAAGCAAACATTATGATATATTAGTTATGTCAACCATATAACCAAGTAGGAGATGTTGGCACATGTATGCAATTGTAGTCACATGGCCTCCGCACTTTTTGAAACTATCCCATTTGTTCGAGTAATATACGGAAGTGGAATTGGTCGGGCATGAATGAGCGTTTGAATAGGAGATAGTTTCTCCCGAAATGCATTAAAAAACTCAAAAACAAATAGTAAAAGGAACGGTTGTGTACAGAAGGCATAAAAAATAAAAATAAAAAAAGAGAATATAATAAGGAGGTGAGGAATTAAACAACCATTTTGTGGAAATAATTGATGCATTGGGTGATCCAGTGCCTAGAGGCAATCTTCCCTATTCCACCTACCTCCATGCCACACTCCTCACTACCGATTGGGGATCTTTAAAAATCTTTTTGGCAGGATGGATGGATGGATATATTACGAATACTTCTTAGTGATACCCATCGGCATACACCAAACACAACATGGTCACAATTGTAAAATTGGCACGATGCGGGCTTTCCATTCCACTCATCAGGTGGACTACACATGTAGATTGGATGGGGAAAATGATAATTGATGGCTCACAGTCAACATATTTGTATAGCCCTTCTCAAAAAGTGGCATGACACACACTAGAAGGCCACCTAGTGGATGACTAGCCCATGTATGGCACTTGTACTACTTTTTTTTTTTTTAAGCCAAAAGAATCATATCTTTCATTAATAAACAGAGTATACAAAACCTTCAGGTGGGGCCCAACAAAAAGGGCAAGCCCCACCTATCATACACTACAACAGATTGAAACAACCGGCTAATGACGAGCTACCAAGAAAACCGATTCCTGATCGCCCCAAGCCCCACTCTATCGAGGAACAGGCAGCCCCTAACCTCTGGGGGAGGTCAGGAAGGGAGAGGAACAGGGATGACCCTTGCATGTTGCTGCCCAAGTTAGCCAAGTTGTCTGCCGGCCCATTGCCTTCTCTAAAGACATGACAAAACTTTACCTAGTAGTGGGTAGAGAGAGTCCGGATTCTGTTTGGGGTCTTGCAAAAAACCTTAGGATCTAGCCTCCCGAACAAACCAGAATTATGGGATAATAATAGCAATGAAATAATAATCACACACCACATATGAGATTTTTATGTGGAAAACCCTCAAAGAGGTAAATCCCACGGGACCTCGTCCAGATCAACAATCCACTATGAAGTAGAATGTTACAACCTTCGTCACTCACACAGGAGTGGATGAACAATAAGAGAATAAAGAAAAAACAGAGGGATTTCACCAATCACGAGGATGTAGAAGTGCTGAGATGACGGCTCCCTTTCACAAGTTTTCTCTCTCTCTTTTCTCTCACTCTCTCACCTTTGATATTCCTAAACCCTTTAGGAAACCCTCTTGTACTTTTCTTCACACAACATACCCTAGAAAAATCCTAGAGACCCCTTTTTATAGTTTTAGGAAACTCCCTTCCACATTCCAGTTGTGAAAGGACTTGCGAAACGAAATCCGCGCAAAATCACGGAACGAATCTACGTAACTACGATCAGTCGTACCGAGTCCATGACCAGTCATGAGCCACCTACGACCGGTCGTGGACCACCTACGACTGGTCGAACACCCCGAAAAAAATAGTCCAAACTCGCTAGACTTTGAGTCGTGTCACGACTCGAACCTACGACTGGTCGAGCACCAGCCTATGACCGATCGTACAAGGCTCACGACCGGTCGACAACAGGTCAAAAAACTTCATCAAATCTCTCCCTTTTTTACCCAGGAGGGATTCACCTTCTTCTAGTCAGCCTGGTTTCTGCAAACCTCAAACTTGCCCTTGAGCAAAGCCTTGGTCATTAAGTCTGACCCATTATCGTCCGTGTGGTCCTTCTCAAGCTGTAACACCTTCTGTTCCAAAGTATCCCTGATCCAGTGATACTGAATCTCTATGTGCTTCGACTTGGAATGCTGACTTGGATTCTTACTCAAGTGTATAGCATTCTGACTATCGCAATAGACCACGTGCTGCTCCTGCTTCAGGCTAAGTTCCTGTAGGAACTTCTTCATCCAAAGCATCTCTTTACATGCTTTTGTGACTGCAATATACTCGGCCTCTGTCGTTGACAATGCTACGACCCTCTGTAGCTTGCTCTACTAAGAAATAGTTCCCTCTGTAAACGTGAACATGAACCCCGATGTAGACTTTCTGGAGTCTATGTCGTCTGCCATATCTGCATCTGTGTAGCCCTCTAACACGGGTTTACAGTCACTGTAACATAGGCTCAACCTGGATGAGCCTCTTAGATACCGCAGTATCCATTTCACCGCTGCTCAATGCTCTTTGTCAAGATTGGACCGGCTGACAACACCAACCCATATGCTATGTCTGGTCATGTACACACCATAGCATACATCAAACTTCCTACAGCAGACGCGTAGGGTATCTTCTGCATCTCTTCCACCTCTGCCTTCGTCTTGGGACACTACCTGTCGCTCAATCTGAAGTGACCATCCAGTGGAGTACTGACCGGCTTCTCTACATTCATATTGAACCACTCTAGGACTTTCTCAATATACCGCTCTTATGACAGCTAAAGCTTCCTGCTGCTTCTGTCACGGGTTATTTCTATTCATAGGATCTGTTTAGTCGGGCCCAAGTCTTTCATCACAAAAGACTTGCCCAACTCCTGTTTTAGCCTATCGATCTTCTTGATGTCTTTTCCCATGATAAGCATATCATCAACGTATAACAGCCGAACTAAGAAATCACCATCTGAGAACTTACGCGTAAACACACAGTGGTCCGACTCTGTTCTGTCATACCTATGCTGTAATATGAATAAATCGAACTTTTTGTACCATTACCTTGGAGCTTGTTTCAGCCCATATAAGCTCTTCCTCAACCTACACACCATATGCTCTTTGCCCTTAACTTCGAACCCTTCTGGTTGATGCATGTAGATCTCTTCTTCCAGGTCACCATGGAGAAAAGCTATTTTAACTTCTGATTGGTCTATCTCCAGATCTATGTTAGCTGTCAACCCAAGCAACACCCGTATGGATGTCATCTTCACCAATGGTGAGAATATTTCCTCGAAGTCTTTGTCTTTCCTCTAACCGAACCCTTTTACCACAAGTCTGGCTTTAAACCTCGTCTGTGAATTCTTCTACTCAACCCTCTTTCTGAATACCCACTTGTTGCTCAAAGCTTTCTTGTCCTTTTGCAGTTTCACCATGTCATAGGTGTGGTTCTTATGCAAGGATTTCAACTCCTCTTGTATAGTTTTCAACCACTCATCCTTATGCTTGTTGGCTAGGGCCTTAGAATAATCTTCTGGCTCTCCCCCATCAGTCAGCATAATGTACTCATGCGGCGAGTACCTCTTAGATGGTTGTCGGTCCCTAAATGACCTCATCACCTGTGGCTCACCAGGTGGATCAAATGGGGGCTACTCCCCTGGTCCATCTTCTGAAAAAACTCCCTCATCCTCTTAACGTTGTTGTACTCCCCCGTCATCAGGAACCATGGGAGGAATAACCGGATCCATGTCCTCTAGCTCACCTAAACTAGGCTGGTTCTTCTCTAGCTTATCAATGTCTTCTATACACTGATCTTCAAAGAAAACCACATCTCTGCTCCTGACAAGTTTCTTCTCGGTCGGATCCCACAATCTGTACCCAAACTTTTCATCACCGTACCCTAAGAACACACACTATTTGATCTTCATATCGAGCTTAGACCTCTCGTCCTTTGGTACGTGAACGGATGCCCTACATCCAAACACCCTAAGATGACTGTACGATGGATCCTGTCCAGTCCACACCTTCTCAGGTACTTCTCCATTCAACGGGGATGATAGAGACATGTTTATCAGATACACCGCCGTGTGCATTGTTTCTCCCCATAATGTCTTAGCCAACTTCGCATGGAATAACATGCATTTGATTCTTTCAACAATTGTGCGATTCAATCGTTCAGCTACACCATTATGTTGGGGGGTCCTGGAAATCATCTGTTCATGTCGTATACCCAGGGACTTACAGTACTCATGAAAGTCACCAATGTATTCACCACCATTATCAGTGTGGATGCACTTCAATGATCTACCTGTCACTCTCTCGACCATAGCATGAAACAACTTAAACACACCAAAGACCTCGTCCTTGGATTTCAAAGCATAAACCCAAACCCTCGTAGATGCATCATTTATATAAGTAATAAAGTACAATGCCCCACCTAAGGTTTTTATCCTTATAGGACCACAAACATCAGAATAAATTAAATCTAATACACGCACTTTATTAACATGAGAAATAGTTTTAACAAATGAAACTCTATGTTGTTTCCCTAATAAACAATAAAGACAGGTTTTGAGAGGCGTACCTATCATGTCTGGAAGGAGCCGCTTCCTTCCTAGTATCTGAAGCCCTTTTTCACTCATGTGGCTTAGACGCCTGTGCCACATGTCTATAGCTGAATCTTCTGCTGCGTTCAACCCACACTTGCATACACTGAGACTTGCCTTGTACAGGGTGCAACACTTCTTTCCTTTAGCTGCCATCAACGAACCCTTGATGAGCTTCCAGCGCCCACCAGCAAACTGTCTTTCATAGTCATCATCATCCAGTCTTCCCGCCGACATCAAGTTGAGGCGAAAGTCTGGAATATGCCTCACATCCCTGAGAACCAATGTGCAGCCCACATCGGTCTTTACACAAATATCACCAACCCCTACAATCTTGGATACACTAGAATTTCCCATCTTCACGGTTCCATAGTCGCCTGACTTGTAGCTTGTGAAGAAGTCTTTGCGTGGAGTAGCGTGAAAAGAAGCCCCCGAATCTATCACCCAGTCGATGTTCTGACTCGTAGCTGTGAGACATACATC
Source organism: Magnolia kwangsiensis (assembly GCA_037074715.1). Lineage (NCBI taxonomy): Eukaryota > Viridiplantae > Streptophyta > Magnoliopsida > Magnoliales > Magnoliaceae > Magnolia > Magnolia kwangsiensis. Next base: position 93,711,383 of record CM073583.1, read on the forward strand.
ATGATCTGCGAAAAGAATAACTACAACGCCGCCATCTGAAGTGACTACAGTGGAATCTGATTCATCTTTCTTTTCCTTTCCTTTTCCTTTCTTGTCGTTTTTAGCCTTACAACATTCATGCTTATAGTGGCCCTTCTTGCTACAATTCCAGCATTCAACATCTTTTCTGTTACTCGACTTGCCTCTTGATTTATCTCGGGCCTTCCCTCCCTTCCTGTTCTTTTCTCTCCTCCGTTCCTGTGTCACAAGTGCCTCTTGCTGAGTAGACCCCTGAGACTTCCTCCTTGTCTCTTCATTGAAGAGACAGCTAGTAACCTGTTACATGGATACCTTTCTGTCTGGCACGGAGTTACTTAGAGACACCACCAATGTCTCCCAACTGTCAGGCAACGAATTAAGCAAAAATAAAGCCTGCAGTTCATCATCCAGAACCATCTTCATAGAGGAGAGTTGATTCACTATATTGCTGACCTCATTCATGTGCTCGGTCATAGAACCACCATCCTTGAACTTGAGATTCACAAGTCACCTTATCAGAAAAATCGTATTACTAGCTGTCTTCCTCTCATATAGCCCTTCTAATTTCAGTCATAGGCTAGCGGCTGAGGTTTTCGTAGACACATGGTGGAAAGCATGTATCATCCAGCCATTGTCTAATAAATCCCACCGCCTTCTGGTCCAACTTCATCCAATTTTCATTAGACACATCCTTAGATTTTGCTGATATGCCTAAAATTTGAAAGTATAGGTCCTTGAAATAAAGCAAGTCCTCCATCTTAGCCTTCCATATGGTCCAGTTGAAACCATTGAGGCTGATCATCCTTGATGAGCCACCTTCCATAATTCCAAACCGATCCTACCCGCTCAATGAACTTAGCACTCTGATACCACTTTGTTGGGGGCCTTGCACAAAACCTTAGGATCTAGCCTCACAAACAAACCAGAATTATGGGATAATAATAGCAATGAAATAACAATCACACACCACACAAGAGATTTTTACGTGAAAAACCCTCAAAGAGGTAAAAACCACGGGACCTCGTCCAGATCAGCAATCCACTATGAAGTAGAATGTTACAACCTTCGTCACTCATGTAGGAGTGGATGAACAATAAGAGAATAAAGGAAAAACGGAGGGATCTCACCGATCATGAGGATGTAGAAGCGCTGAGATGACGGCTCCCTTCCACAAGTTTCTCTCTCTCTTTTCTCTCACTCTCTCACCTTTGATATCTCTAAACCTTTTAGGAAACCCTCTTGTGCTTTTCTTCACACAACATACCCTCGAAAAACCCTAAGGACCCCTTTTTATAGTTTTAGGAAACTCCCTTCCGCATCTCAGTTGCGAAAGGGCTTGCAAAATGAAATCCGTCCAAAATTGCGGAATGAATCTACGTAGCTACGACCAGTTGTACCGAGTCCACGACCGGTCGTGAGCCACCTATGACCGGTCGTGGACCACCTACGACCGATCGAACACCCTGAAAAAAAAATAGTCCGAACTCGCTGGACTTTAAGTCGTGACTCAAACCTACGACTGGTCGAGCACCAGCCTACGACCGGTCGTACAGGGCTCACGACCGGTCGACGATGGGTCAAAAAATCCCATCAAATTCTGTCAATCCAAAACCTCCATTTCCACCCCGCTTGAGAAGAGCCCGAAGGGATGTGCACCACTAAGAGGGAGTTGGATTCGATCATGATGTTCTTCAGCCCTTGGTGGAGACAGAGGACCAAGCCGTCATGGATGGCTCGTAACTCAGCCCTGGTATTAGAGGCAATTCCGTAACTGGTGTAAAAAGCAAATCGAAAGTTACCCTTGTCTCCTCTACACACACCACCTCCCCCAGCCATCCCTGGATTGCCATGAGACGAGCCATCAACGTTGATCTTCACCCAACCAGTCGGCGATTTTTTCCAATACGCCATTTGGGTGTGATCATGGAGGCTAGGAACACCGCGAAGCCCCAAAGGAAAGAAAATCCTGTTACCACTTTCAGCTTGGGAGGGAACAGCAGGAGCGTTTTCAATCCACTTCACCCACCCAGTAATACGAGCGATGATGGTTCCCAAACTTACTTTGTAATTGTCAAACCTGGAAGCGTTCCTCGCCTTCCATAACTCCCACAGAATCAAACAGGGCATCAGCTTACGTAAACAGCTCTAAGTCTTTCAAGCGGGGTGAGGATCTCACCAATGGTTGAGGTATTCTAGAACAGGGTTGCAGCTGGACAAGCTGATGCCAAAATTCGAAGCCAAAAAATTCCACACTTCAGTTGCCCAGGCATTCTGTAAGAACGTGTGCTCAATCGTCTCAATGGCAGGCGCACTGTTCATCTCATCTGTACAGTAGCTGTAGCGCGATGCCATCTGGATTCCATGAGCCATAACAGCCCCATCCACCAGCACCGCATTCCTGATAAGACGCCACACCAACATAGAAATCTTTGGCGGAATTCTTTTATTCCATATCTTTCCACCCCAGCTTGTGCGTGGGCAGCGCACTCGAAAGATCTCCCAGGCCGAGGAAATAGAGAAAACACCACTCGGGGTAGGAGGCCAAATCAGAAAATCATGGCCCTGGGTGAGGAAGAAACCCCCATAGAAGATGGCATTAATGTCTTGCTGGGATAGGAAGTTGAACACCGCGGAAGGAGCCAGCAGGCCCGTACTCCCTAGAAAGTCCTGCACCCTCAACGCCAATAAAGACAAAGGAATAGCTAAAGTGACCCTGTCCAGCAGAGGGCTGAGACCTGTCCAATTTTCTAACCACAAGTTTAAGCTGCCCTCGCCGATGTGCCACTAAGTTATTGCCTGAATGGAAGGAAGGAAGGTTCTAATCCGCTTCCACAACGGAGAGACAACCAACGAGAGGGAGGGCTGATCAGCTTGAAGGATGTCATGGTTGTACCTCGTTTTCATAAACAATCCCCACAGCCCTATTTCAGCACGATGCAAGACGGTCCAAGCCAACTTTAAGCGGAAGGCATTCATAACATCCTTAAGCCGTCTAATCCCCAGGCCGCCTTCCACCTTTGGCACTTGTACTACTTTGGCACGTGTGAATTGTTTACAAATATGGGGCACATATTACTGGGTGGTGCAAATCCTCGCATTAACAAAGAAATCATGCAAGAAAAGACACATGATGTATGCCCCCATATAGGCCTCTTGATTGATGGTGGACTGCACAATGGTCCAGACAGAGTCGAACACAGATGGACATGTATTGGCATATAAGGAGACTAAGATATGATGAGATTGGGGATGATTATATGGTGATGGTGATGATGAGAAAGGCCAAATAGTAGGCCATGATCAAAATAAAAATGAAAAAAGCTTACAAGATCAGGCAAAGAAATTAAAGCAATGAAAGAGATGAACAAAAATATATAAATTTGGCACGTCTTTAATTTATTCACATTCTCAAGTTGGATAGATTTTATAAAGTCAAAGATCTTTTAATTGAATTGTATTCACCATTGCACTCTCACATGAGAGGATGCCAAATTTATGAACTTGACATACAATTTTCTAAAAATAAAATCCTAAATTAATATATATAGTGAATGTGTTGCTTAAATAAAATTGCTAATAGCCGAAAGGGATATGACCGAATCTATAGCCATATTAAGAAATGATTCTATTAAGATTTCTTTATAGGTCCAAGTGTACTTTGTTTACACTTATTCTAGTACATTCACCTGGACCGATGGGATGTCACCACAAAGTTGGCACTTTGTATGAATGACGGATGAAATCTTACTCGTGCCTTAAGAAAATATTTCATCCTATATCCCTTGACAACACGTCACCTGCCAAAAGTAGAACGGGTCAGAGTCATATGCACATCTATACATGAAACGGTGCGACAATAGACATGTAGCTCTTACATAAGTGACACATGTGGTCAAAAAGCATGCTCAACACACTTATAAAGGACCTGCCAAGATAGAAAATCCATCACAATTTGGCTACACTCAACAAAGTCATCTCACATAATCATGTCTAAATGAGAAACTTTTCAAAAATGATCAACACTTTAACAGAGATTATGAAGGTTCAAGAAGTTTATTCATCCTAAGACAAAAAGAAATCAAGGGATGTAATGAGGAATTTGAGTCCAATGGGGATACGATCTGATCTCATAACCTTCAAAGATCCCACAATAACAAGAAAATCTAATATATTTATTTCCTCCCAATCTAAGAAACACATGACGAGGAGTTCAAGACATGAATTGAGCCATCACACACAACCTTTTATAGCACAACACTATCTTATCTTAGTTTTAGTCTTCATTAATTCTTCCACTTCTATCGAGCCCCATTGTAGAATATCTAAAGTTTAGCGTAGCTTAGCTTGAAGTTGTCTAGTGCTATTGATGGAATACGCTTAGAGATAGTGTAAATATCCACAACTTACCATCGTTGAATTCTCAAGCAACTGAATCCATACTTAGAAGATCACACCAGTCACATCTTACTGAGCATTCGCCTCGATTGTTTATCTACACAAACGATTGCACATATTTATTTTTTAATTTATTCTCTGTTTATTTTATGCTCTCGCTAATTATACTGAACTTCATCATAAATCAATGATCAAGCTTTAATATTTATTGTTTTTAATCCATTACTACATTACTAAGAAACTTGAGGCTCGCGATCATCGTTGAAAGAAAAGTTATTAGCTCAAGGCAAAAAGATCCATTAAGAATGATTAATCATCCCCTTGTAAATCACCCAATTGTTGCATATTGGTGCTTGGACAATTAAGTCAACTATAGGTCAAATTCTACAGCTGATTTAGTGCCTACAGTTGCAAGCATTCAATCGAACCCAAGTCGAGTATGAATTTGGCAAGCCTAACACTACTCTAATCATACATGTTTGACCGAATATAAGTCGTTCATTAATGCATGTGGCCTCATGTTTGATTGAACTACAACACACTTATGTACTACTGCACCACACCAAACATGGTTATATATGGCCACTGTCGGGTGCATTTTTCATCAAACCGTTCATCAGGCGTGACTCATAAGGGCAAAGGTAAGATACACAAATCAACTTGATTCAAAACTCAGTCGAGCCATATCGCTAGAATTTAGAAGTTTTATGGGGACCTAAAATCCCCCTACAGCCTTGCTTTTAGACAACCAAGCCACGAGCAATGATTTGGACTCTTTAATTTGGCTACATGCGTAAGCCGTGTGTGGTATGTGGAGATGCAGGGATTATCACACTACATATTACATGTGTATGTGGAAAAAATGTTCAATGAGGTCAACCTCTCTATGGGCCCATTGTAATGTGTCAGATATGCACACCATCAATTAGATGCACACTTCCATGTGATCCATGGGCCTAAAAATCAGGCTAATCCAGGACTTAGGTGGGTCACACACAATATATATATATATATATATATATATATATATATATATATATATATATATATATATATATATATATAAGAGGTTAACAGTGGATGCACACCCATTGAAACCTTTCCCGAACCTTTATGAGGCCTGCGAGATATGGTTCGAATGTCTAACCCATCCATTGTGTGTGTCCCACTTGGATGAGTCACACTAACTTTTATGCCATTCCAAAACTCAAGTGGGCTCTACCAAGTGTTTTTAGGACGTGTTTAAATTTATGAAAAGCATGAGAAAGGAAATAATATTGTTTCTTATGAAATTTTATTTTCAAGAAATTGTGGGAAAGGAAATATTATTTTCTTAAAATTTATTTGTAAATTTTTTATTTAGCAAAACAAAAAATAATAATAATAACAATAACTAGTCACTAGCATGTATTAGATTAGCACATGTGGCACATATGGGATGTTAAGAGATGAACAATAGCACATGTAGCATACACAATATATGTGGGCACTTTAAGCTAAATTGTAGCACGCATGCTATATGTGAGGTGCTTAAAGTTGTATAATGGCACATGTGGCACAAGATGTATTGGCACATTTGACACCTGGACATTAAAACTAGATGAAGGCGCTCGTACTCATTGTGTCCATTGGCACCATTGACACGTGTCATATTTGAAGAATTGAAGATGGACAATGGCATATGCCATATTTAGAGGATTGAATATGGACAATTGCACATGTGGCACATTGGCATATGTAGGATATTTTGCACATGTGGAGCAGGTAAGATGAATGGTGGTTCATGTGGCACAATAGCACATGTGAGGCGCGAGAGAAGATAGATAGTGACACATGTAGCGTATTAGCATATTATTGGCTTTTTACACAAGTAGGATACAAAATAAGATGGATGGTGGCACATGCAGCATAGTAGCACATGTGGAGCATGACCGAAGATGGATGATGTCTTATTTGGCACATGTGGCATATGTGAGAAGATTGGACATGGATAGTAGTGCATTTCAGCTTTAACCCTTGATAAAACATATTTTCCTTCCATTGTAGGAAAATGTATTTTTTAGAGGTGGAGTGGAAATAAAGATAGATAGTGGAAAATGGGTTTCCTACAATTTCCAACAAAAAGAAGACTTAACAAACAGCTAAAAATGAGTTTAATGAGAAACACTATTTGTTTTACTATACCTTTCATGAATCCAAACAAGACCTTAAATGTCTTAGGCATGATTCCAGATTGTGTGGCTCGCTTGAGTTTCGGATATAGCTGATTTTTTTTTTTAGACAATCCACAGCCTAGAGGGGACCCACCAAATGTACGGTATCTCCAACACACATCAGGTGTCCACGTACATACCCACTCTGAGACCTGACTGTTGGGCCACCGATCAAAGTATTGTGCGCCAGATTATATCACACACGTGGCATCGGCACGTGCTCTCTATTCTACCAATGCAACTCTGATTCATAGGTTTAAAAAGTCCCCAACAGGCGAGCGTGTGTTTTCTGCCCTAAAAATCAGGCGGCTCAAATTCAACAGGTGGGTTAACCACCCTTCCGAGAAAAGCATCAATGGGCCGTAAAAACCTGCCACCCGTTCGCTGATTTAGCCTGCTGATCTGATGGGTTCCACACTAGATGAACTGCAATCCCAACTCTTTCATTGCTGACCTGAAAATAGACGGTTAAGAAAAGAAACATCAATGGTCTATATTCAACTGAAAAGGGGCCAAAGGTTGGATGCTCAGGATTCGGCCATCTAAGTAATTTGGGGCAAGGTTGTATACATTGGGCCCCATTAAATCATGGCTGAGGAAAAACGATGCATGGGCCCCCACTCGTCAAAACAAAAAACATGAGGAAACCACGCAGAGTTGCAATATAGGACTTGCCCTTACCCATTTAATAACCGGCCTTTGATTTCAGACCCAAGTCTGGCCATTAACCATATATGCCTTTCATTAAGCTCGGTCCAAGTCTCCCCGCCGGCGAGCCCAACCTGTTGCCGCCTCTGCATTAGACCATACAAACCACGCTTAAAAAGGAGAGGCGGTGCGGATGCGTCCATGCAATAGTTCAGCTGGGTGTTAATACTGGTGGGACCACATTGGCATCAGTTAGTGGCTCTGCCAAGGACATGACTTGTAACCTAGACGTGACTCAATGAAAAAGTAATTTATTAGATACATGCAGCACACCTGACCAACGCGTTATCCTTTAACAGGTCAGAGATTCCTGTAACCTGACGTGTCCCCGATGAAAAAGTACCTTGTTATATTAAATATGAGTAGAGCATCTTACAAGCACATTATCCTTTGTAGGGCCAGAGATTTCTATAACCCCTACTTGGGCACCGCATCTGACAAGCGTGTTATCCTTCATCGGGCTGCAGATTTCTGTAACCCTTAACATGGCCAATGAAAAAGCACCTTATAAGATATAGGCACCAAAAGCATTATCCTTCATCGGCCTAGAGATTCTTGTAACCCTTCAAATGACCCAATAAAAAATTAAAAAATTAAAAACCTTGTTAGACATGGGCACCACATCTGACAAGCCCGTTATCCTTCATCGGGCGAGATCAGAAGTTTTAGGAATCTCCTGTAACAGTTACGGTCATTGGTAGCTGATTACGGTGATGTCTGTTGCGCCACCAATTGTAGAACTCTTGCAAATCTACTGTTTAAAAGCTAAGCTGGAATTGCTCAGAATAAGATGACAACAAACAATGAAGATTGTTAAGAATTCATGGCCACTGCCGAAGCTGCCCTACCCACCACAAGATGACCTAGACCGTTCATCCATGATGGCTCGCCGGCTCGCATGGGAAAATCTTACCCATCAGCAATCTCAGGACACAAGCAAAGGTGAGTTAGAAAACAACTCTCCATATGGGCCACATGGTTTGGACCTTATAATGAATAGTTTAGCTAATCACATTGTGGGGAAGAAGGGGGGAGCAAAACCACCTTAGTTTTATTTCCTCTTTGAACTCCCATCGCTCAGTGGTAGACACTCATGGTGGATCCTACCATTTGAATGCTAGGAAATGCTACACGGGAGGGGATTAGGTGCGGCCCTTTCCTCACTCAAGACAGGGCAGCCCTTACCGTGGGGCCCACCTTGATGTATTTATTCTATATCCACGCCATACATCCATTCTCCTAAATCATTTTAGGGCATGATCCCAAAAATGAAGAAGATCCAAATCTCAGGACCATACCATAGGAAAATTTGGTGATTGACCATTAATGGGCTGCAAAAAAGTTTTGGATCAAACTGTTATTTGTTTTTCCCCTTCATCCAGGTTTCAGTGACCTTACCAATAGATTGGATGGCAAATAAAAAGTACTTAAACATCACAGTGGGCCCCAAGAATTGTTTTAATGGAATGGCATTCAATCACCACTGTTTACTATAGTATGGTCCACCTGATATTTGGATCTTCTTCATTTTTCAGCCCATGCCCTAAAATGATCTAGCAAAACAGCCCCACTGTAAGGGCCGCACCTAATCCGCTCCTATTCTACACAAGTGGCATGTCAGTTAGAGGTGTAATATAGAAAATCAATTTAAGTTCACCATACGAGTCCACCTTGAGAATACCCATGGCTTAAAAATAACACTTTTTAAGGACGAGCCTACATTTCAAGCCCAGGCCCAACCAATACGAAACTGGGTCAACCGAACTTGACTAGAAGAGATTTCGGGCTGAGGCTCACTGGCCATTGCGATTCAACATGACTCGTCTCAGAAACTCAACTCTGCCGAATGCAACCTCACCATCAAGACACAAATGCACTCCTAGTGCTCTATACAACACTGTTGCATTATATTTTCGGTATTTCAATTACTTTATACATTTCCAAAAATTCTTTTACCGCACTAAATACTATAAATTAATCATTAAAACATCCAGTTGAGTCGATTAAAGAATTGATCGACTCTTCGAGTTCACCCAACCAAGTTAGTCACCGAGTCCAGAGGTATTTTCGAGCTATGGTTATTTTCCTAATAGACACGGCCAATAGACAGAGTCGAGAGGAGCTTTCAAGCTATGGTTATTTCCCTCCCTCCCTCCCTCCCTCCCTCACTCTCTTTTCTTTTGTTTCTTTCTTTTCTTTTTGAACATTGCACAGTATTCTTGGAACTTCAATTCTCATTAATGGGGCCATGGTTGGGTAACTTGGACCATTTGTATGTTGCTCCTCAATGTGGATGGACCATTCCCCAAAAATCTCTGCCTAACCTGCCAATATCTTGCCAACAAACAAATAGGTGAGAAGAGAAATACAGTGATTGTCCACATCCAACTGAGAAGAGTCCCAAGTTAGGTGTAAGATCCCAAATCCGAGAGGATGTCTCGCAACATACCAATGGTCTGGATCACCAAACATGGGCTCCACTTGGTTAAAATCAGAAAAACCAAGCAAACTTTGAAGCCTCTGGTCAAAGGTCGTATAAGGGCCGATCTGGACACACCCTCAAAAAGGGGCATTTGACACCTAAACGCCGTTTTGAGCCAACCCAGTTCTCCTGTTGTGCCTTTGGATGTGCTTTCAGAAACCCATTTGATCCCCTACTCATTGAAAATAGGAGCTGGAAAGCCCACTAAGAAAACCAATAGGATTGATTGTCCTTTGGAAAACTGACTGACAAAGTCGATATGCACTTGCTTTTAGCTGGAAAACCCTTTTTTGCAGAAGCAGAATCCAAACAGGCACGAAATCCTCTTCATCCAAAGCCTAAGGTAGTTTGGATCCTTGAACTCTCTTTCTAATCATCATCAGCATCTCTCGACTTTGGAAGGGTTTCTTTGAACTCCCCTTCTTAGGTCCCAATCCCCCAAAGCAATTCCTTAATGTCATAGAAACTATAAAGGAAGTTGAAGACTCATTCCCTTCTCCTCCCTGGTCAGGGTGTGGGTTCTCTCCGCATTCCAGGGTGTAGGTATCTCCTCTCTTTTCTTTTCTCCTCTCTTTTCTTTTTTGCTCCCTAGCTCGGGGTTATGAGCTTTCATCCTCGACCTATGGTGTGGGTTTTTCTTCTTTCTTTCTTTTTTTCTTTTTTCTTGGGGTTCTGTTCCCTTGTTTTGCTTGTATTATTCAGTCTTTTTCTACCATGGGTGAGCAATAAAAGAGTTGGTCCTTTCTTTATTTCCAATATAAAAAAAAAAAGTTGAAGATTCTGACCCACGACCTTAGATCAGGACAAGCTAAATTAAGGATGGTAATGGGAGGAAAATAGGAGCACAATGGATTGGAGTGGTGTGCATCCAGCCCAACTCATCTACACCTTAAAGGTACTCTTAACTATCCTGTTTTAGCTCGGCGGCATCAAAAGTTGGAGCTGGCTTGCAGAAGCCGAGTTGACTCAACCAAGATATAAATTGAGCATTGTGAAAAAGCTTGTGTTAATGAAATCTTGTACTGAACTGCAATGAAGGTGCATGAATTCATCATTGGAAAATAGAAGGATTTTCAATCCTAGGCCAGCAAGTAGGAAGATTGCAAGTGCAAGAAAGTTCTCCTAGATAACAGAAGCTAAATGGAAGTTCTCAATAACATAGAACGCTCACACACCAGGCAAAAAAAGATGACAAGGTTGAAAACTTGAAATAGCTTTCATGAGAAAATAGAAAGGAAGATAGGCCGTATGATAGTCCTAAAACTCGGTGACTCGACAGGATTTCAAGCCAAGTAGCCAGAAAACTCGATCTTATGCTTGACTCGGACACTATCAACAGGACTTGTCGAGTCGACTCACTGACTTGGTCAACAAGATGCGACTCAAAATGCTCAAAAAGAGTCATAAAATGAGGTGTTTTGAACATGTGACTTGTAGGTGAGAGAAGACAGCGTATTTAACCAGCGCCCTGTGAAATGCAATTGCATCTACTTCAACAATTTTATATATTTACATAATTAATATTTTAGACACTCACAACTCCCTCAAATGTTATTAATTTAATTACTTAACATCGAGTCAAGTCAAGTAAAGACTCATCTGAGTCCTTGAGCTGATCTGACCCGACTAAAAATCAGAGTCAAGTTTTAAAGTTTTTGAACTATGGGCTCTATTACTAATGAATAGAGTTTGAAGTTTATACATGTGGGGCATAGAGTTCGGTGATCCAGATCATTGATCCGACCCCCCATCATGGGTGGACGATGCATCAATAATTTTCCTAATGTGACCATGCTTTTCTCTTCTTTTTTTTCTTTTTTTTTTTTTTTAAAAAAAGAAGTTACGAGATTTATTTATAAAAACAAGGCCAAAGAGACCAGCAAACACAAAAGGAACTGTACAACAACTATACACAAAACAGAAAAGTAAGAAACGTAAAAATAGACAACCTACGCCCAAGGCCTCAGGCCTTTACAAGAGTAGAAAAATAAAAAACCAGAAGTTACAGGTCATTCCAAGATTGACTGTCAAAGGAACAGTCCTTCAACACTGGCATTGAGGCTGCCCACGTTATAAGATGATGTTTTGCCTTGGAAAATACCCCCATTGCTGTTCCCAACAGATTATTGAAGTATCTCTTATTTCCTCCCTGCCACACTGACCACAAGACCACCAGCAAAAGTAATCACCAAAATCGCTTTTCTTTCTTGCCAAAACCACCACCTTCCCATGCCCACAGTACGTCAGGCAGGGATATTGGCATTACCCATTAAACTCCAAACACCTTCAAGAAGTTGTCCCAAATCTCCCAGACAAACTGACAATGCAGAAAGATGTGATTTACCAATTCACTATCATTCCAACATAGGGCAAACATTGACTAGGAAAGGAATAGACCTCGCTTGTAGAGGTTATCCAAAGTGAGGATCTTATTCCAACTAGCCAACCATACGAACACCGAAACCTACTTAGGGGCACCGTATAACCAAACAAAAGAAGAAAGCACTGGATCGGATCCCAGATAGGAACACATTAATAGCAAGTAAAACAGTTTGACTGAGAAAGAATTGGACTTATCTAGAGTCCAGCACGTGGAATCCTTTTCCAAACTGAGCTTGATTCCTGAGAGTCGCTCTAGCAACATAAGCAGCTCAGCTTCCTCCTTTAGATTTCTTCTGCAACAGGGAGTCCATACACCCACAGGACCTGAACAAGCGAAACGGCTTGCCACCGAGATACTCTGATGCGAAGAGACTAGCTAGGGCAGGAAATAAGTCCTTTAGAAGCCAGCTCCCTAACCATGTATCTTCCCAGAATTTGACAAGCTGCCCATCTCCCACAGAGAAAGACACACATTCCCTGAATCTTCCTACCAACTCAACTATTGCCTTCCACAACCCCATGGCCTTATACAAGGTTGGCCACCAACCCATCTCCTTGGACCCATACTTTCTCACAATAACGTCTTTCCACAAGCTGTCGTTCTCCTTCCCAAACCTCCAGAGCCACTTACCCAGTAATGCTTTATTAACAACAGTCAGCTTCCTAACACCCACCCCACCACTTACCTTCAGACAACACACATTGTTCCAATTCATCAAGTGAAATTTCCTCTTTACCTCCGGCACCTTTCCACAAAAAAAAATAATAATAAATAATAATAATAATAATAATAAATCACACTGTTTAAAAAAACATGAATATTTGCACTACATAATCGCTAGGGAGATTAGAGGCTAAGATATTCAATAATGGTAACAATTGTTGTGATGGCCACCACCATTACCGTAACTGCCATTATAGCCTTTTTTTTTTCTAAAAAAAAAATAATAATAATAAATAAAAATAAAAACCTAAATCAGTTATGGACCATTTTTTTCCAAAGTGGCCATTACAACCCTGTAACGTTTAAGGGGCCATTTGGATGGGAATAAATGGAGGTAAATGGGGGGAATTGGAAGTAAATTGAGGTAAATGGCATTTATGTGTGTTTGAGTGGAAGTAAATGCATGGAAATGAAATGAAATGGAAGTAAATGGGCTTGCAAATGAAATCTTCTATTTAAGATAGGATTTGGAAGTAAATGAGGTGAAATGTGTTTTTAAGCCCCCTTGTAGAGTCGCACGAGTGAACAAAGGTGCCGCTATGCACATGTCTGCCATACACATGGCATGCTAATAATACTCCAAAACAATCCAATTATTGGCCACATCACTAAAATCACACCAATAAAATGATCAAAACTATCCAAAGGTTGTCCACCTAAATGGAAGGTTAAAAAACGTTAGCAAGTTGCTTGTTTGTGATCCTTACATTTGCAGCCCACCTGAGACTCAAAATTTCCTTATTTTTGGTTAAAGTATATATTTCAATGGGCTTATTACAATCATTTTATTAAATATCACATATGTAAACTAATTTGGGATATTAAAGCTGATTTGGAATATCACATATGTTCCTGTGAATATATTGAAAAATTCCAATGCATTTCAATTCCTCCCATTTACTCACATCCAAACAGAATATTTGGATTTCAAATGAATTGCACTTACTCCCCATCCAAACACAATTAGGTAAGCCATTTACTTCCAATCCATTTACCTCCATTTCCATTTCCCATTTACCTCCATTTACAAGCTCCCAAATGACCCCTAACGGTTCCCACCCTTACGGTTACGTAAGGGCCGGTACATATGGTTTTTGAAAACCTTGTTAGAGGGTGGGGATTGGCCATTATCTTCCACAAATAGTGTCTTCCACAAATAGTGTTGAGATTGGGTGGAATATGCGGAGATTTAGTGGGGTAAAGAATGAATAAAGCGATTATTTGGAAAGAAAGAATTTAGCACACTATTTTATAACCTGCATGCATTATTACTTCTTTGATGGCAATTTAACCTGTTTTAGTTGACATTTTATATTTTTTATGTATAAAGCACACACAAACACATATATAGACATATTTTTACTTTATTTATTAAATAAAAATTGTATTAAATCCAAACTTTTCATTCCAAGATTTGTAGCATTTTTTTTAATTTTTTTTTAATTATTATACTGAACTTTGCCCATAACATAATAAAATCCAAACCTTGTCTGTTGCCACTAGCTTGCCATTCAGCATTTGCTTCCCTATGAAAGTGTACCCAATGCATTAAAATATCTAAGCATGTAATCTGCCAATCATCTTGATTAGGGGTGTACACAAAACGACCTAGCTCGGTTAGCTCACTCGACACGACTTGGTTTGAAGCTGAGTTCAAGCCGAGTCGAGCTGATTTTTTGAGCTCGAAAATGAGTTCAAGCCAAGTTCGAGCTCGCCCCAGCTCGACTCGACTCATATCGAACCCAACTCGAATCAAACTCGGATTGAACCAGTTCGGTGACTCGGTTACTTTGATATTGATGTTGCTCACCAAGTGTTTGATGAAATGACTCAATGAAGTGTGGCTGCTAGCAAGGAAGGTATGTATATGAAACGAATACCTTTTTTTTCTTATATTTTATGTTGCTTAGAAGGTGTTTGATAAAATACCTGTAAAATCACTGCTGTTGTTTTACATACAGTGAGATATTGAAGATGTAGTCCACGTGCTTGTGAAAATGCTGCACAGGCAAACTCGGCTCGAACTTGGCTCGAACTCGGCTTGAACTGGCCCGAGCTGCTGATCGAACCGAACTGAGCTAGCTAGTCAAGCTCATGGACCGAGCCAAGCCGAGTTCAAGCTAGGGGTCAGCTAGTGGCCGAGCTGAGGCCAGCTCGACTCGGTTCGACTCAATGTACACCCCTAATCTTGATACAGACACCATACATGCGAGGAGGCAACTTTTAAACCAACCTTGTGATGCAATGTCGGCATTTAGGCTGAACGAGGAAGCAACAAGCCCATAATGAAATTAGTGTTATGCACTAAACTGATAATACAAAGATACTCCATTTCATTAAAACTGCCATGCCCAGCACCTGACTCAAATACACCTGGTGGGAACATGTCAATACTCCCACAACCTTTATTTTCTTCTCTTATATTTTAGTAGCATGCATGTATGTTTCATATAGCTTTTACTATATTTTATTTTTTTTGATACACTTTTATGTATTTTATACAAAGTACACCTTTCAATTTCATTGTATATCCATATGTATGTCTTTCATATAAGGAAACTTGGTGGTGGAATGAAACTGTACAAAAAGCTATTAACAAGAAATGTGCATGTTTCAAAGCCTAGGAAGGGACTAGAAACAATGAAAATCTTGAATAATACAGAAATGCCAAAAAGATTGCTAGGAAAGTAGTAAATGTGGCTAAACTTAAAGCTTATGATGATCTTTACAACAGATTGGGGACGTGAAGGTGAGAAAATTGTCTTCAAACTTGCAAAATTGAGAGAGAGGAAGAGTAGGTACCTAGATCATCTTAGATACATTAAGAGCGATGACTAGAGGGAACTAGTCAAGGACAATGAGACTAGTGAAACATGGAGAGCTATCTTCAGAACTTGTTAAATAATAATAACTCAAAGAGCATAGAGTTAGAAACAACCATAAACTCAAATAGCATCCAAGTCCATACACACTTTTGTAGGATTAGGATATCTAAAGTGAAACAAACAAGCTTTGAGAAAGGTGAAAATAAGAAAGGCCCTTGGACCAGATGGTATACAAAGAGAGGTTTGGAAGTGTATAGGAAATGCTAGGTTATTTTGGTTGACAAAGTTGTTCAACAAGATTGAAAGATTGAAGAAAATGTCGAATGGAGGAAAAATATACCCATTCATAAGAATAAAGTAGACATATAGAGCTAGACTAACTAGCGTGAGATTAGAACTTCAAAACCATATTATGAAACTCTGGGAGAGAGTGATTGAGCAAAGACTAAGGCATGAGACAAATGTATTAGAAGATCAGTTTGGTATCATGCTAGGGAGTTTTACCACTGAAGCTATTTTCCTACTTGGACAATTATGGATAAATATAGAGAGGGGGAAGGATCTACACATAGTTTTACTGACTTAGAGAAAGCTTATGATAGGGTTCCTAGAGAGTTAATTTGGTGGGTGTTGGGAGAGGATTTTCAAGAGAATGTATTGACTTGATTAAAGACATGAATGAGGGAGTAACAACAAATGTGAGGACCACTGGTAGAGAGCAAGTGAATTTCCAATTACTGTATGCTTGCACTAGGAGTCGGCATTGAGCCTGTACCTTTTTGCTACGACTATCAACCGACAAGGCCCGAGGTCGGCTTCAGTCCAGATTTTGAACTGTTTGGGCAGGGCCTAATGGGTTGGGCTTATTCAAAATTTTGATTTTGCCTAGCGCAGGCCCAACTCATTATACTTTTCACATTGGTCATGGATGAGTTAACGAGGCATTTGCAAGAAGACTTCCCATGGTGTTTGTTATTCGTAGATGACATAATTTTGAGCATGTCGAGGGAAGGCGTGAACACAAAGCTAGATTTATGATAGATGTTTTAGAATCTAAAGGATTTAAAATTAAATCAGACTAAAACAAAGTATATGGAGTACAATTTTAGTAATAATAGGAGTGGGAACAAGGAATTAGTAAAGATTGTTAACCAAGAAGTTTCCCAGAATGACCATTTTCGATATCTTGGATCCATCATTCATGAGAGTGGAGAGCTTAAGAAGGATTTTGGCCATAGAATTCAAGTGGGTGGAAGAAACGGGCACGTGCCTTTGGAGTTTTGTGATCATCGTGCCCCACTCAACTGGAAAGGGAACTTTTAGAGGATGTTATAAGACTAGCCATGCTTTACAGGACAGAATGTTGGGCAATTAACGAATAACATGTCCATAGGATGAGTGTAGTTAAAATGAGGATGCTGAGATGGATGAGTGGCAAAACACGGACAAAATAAGAAATGAACACATTCATGGGAAGTTATGAGTAGAGTTTTCAGTAGCGCTCGTAGCGTAGTGTAGCTAAAACGCTAAGTAGCGTATGCAAGACTGCAAGTAGCGTAGCTCCCTGGTAGCGTAAGCTACGGGGCATGTAGCGTTAGCTATAGAGCATGTAGCATGTCACGCAAGCAACGTATGTTACCTGAAATCTCCTCTCTCTTTTTTAGTTTTTCTTCTATGCTCGTTCAACGGCTATTTTAAAATGGTGGTGAATCATCCCCATCACACGTGGCACTACATTAGATCAATCCAGACCATCCAAATTATGGTCTATATCATGGATAGAGCACTTAGAACAATCTGGACCATTCAAATTGGGGTCCACATTGTGAATTTGTGATGTTTCAATAAATAAATAAATAAGAGGTCACACTTCGAAATGTTTGAAGGCAAAAGAGACAGATTTTGCATGGAAATATGTGATTGACAATCCAGATTTACAGCAAAAACTCATAGAAATTATGCATGTTGTAAATTTTATCATATGTTTTTATTATTTTAATTTACAAAATATTACATATCGTGTAGCTTATGCTACATGCTATTGAAGGCCAAATGCTACGCTACACACTACATGCTATTTAAAACACTAGTTAGGAGTAGCACCAATAGACAACAAGATGAGGGAAAGTAGACTTAGATGGTTAGGTCATGTGTAATGGAGACCAAGAATTATGCCAGTTAGGAGTGAGTTGGTACAAATTGAAGGCCCTAAAAGGGCAAGGAAGACCCAAAAGGACATGGGTGTAGGTAGTAAGAAAAGACTTGATGACCTGTGACCAACTGAAGTTATAGCCCTTCATAGAGTGGAATGGCAGAAAAGGATTCATGTAGCTGACTCCAATTAGTTGAGATAAAGTTTAGATGATGGTGATGATGATGATCCATATGGACATATTGGCATGCTGGGTTTTTCAGGGTGACACCTTGTTTCCATGTCCAACCGAAGCACAAGTTACATAGAGAAGGAGGAAGCTCATTGACATAGACTAGAACTTCATCAGGTCATTGAGGAAGATAGGATAATGCATCACAACAACAGTCACCTTCCTAGAAGGACTTGCAAAACCCAGCACAAATGTTAGTATTCTTGAAACCATCCCCTCCCAGACAAAATTGCTCCCATGATAACTACTCTGCTAGATATTGATATAAGTCTCCTTTACACAATAAAGCTCAGAGCATCTACGGTGAACTTCAGGTATAAAACCACCAAAGTAACAACGATACGTATAAAAGACATCAACAACCATAAAATATGCATAAATGAGTATTAAATTAATAAATGTACTTCCAATAATTTAACGACAGACATCTCATTAAAGGTGTGTTTGTGTTTGGGTGTTCAATGGAACTGAATTGCAATAATCCAATTCGAGTATAGAAGAAATAACCGAAGTGAGGGTGCCACCATTTTAATTCATGATGACAACCAAGCCCCCAAGTTGCAGTTCAATGCATTTCAAGCTGGAGATGGAATGATTCTATTTCAGTTTGAAGGTTCAGTTATGGTCAGAGCAGGGCTAGCCCCAATATGGTCATTTCCACTTTATTGGATTATATATTGCAATTCAGTTCAATTGAGCATCCAAACGCACCATCAAAAAACTAAGCAAAAAGTGAAATTGCCCAGAAGCATAGAAAGATATCCAACTCCACATAGAAAACTACACCCATATGGATTTGATTGGATCTTCATGTGATGAATTAATTACACCCTATTGTGAAAAAACTATGACAAGAAAATAAGAAGAAAGAAACGAAAGAAAAGTTCAGATTCATAGTGTATGATCCACATTGCGTCCGCTGGTTCAGAATTACCCCATGAACACAAGATTTGAGGTTCCAAGAATCATGGCTTGAAAGTGGAAGGCTGTGGAAGGGACATCGGACCTCTCCTCGATTCATCACTGTTATCCAAAAGCCTTTGAACTCTCTTCTTTGCACAAAACTGACGATCAAAATGCTTGACCTAGTCCACACAAATATGCCCATTTATTCAATTACCAAAGCAAGGAAACAAAAAGGACCTGGCTTTTATGTCCAGGACTCTCCATGCAAATATGAAAGTGTGTCCAACATCCATAACCGTACACGCAGTGCAAACGGATGAGATTTGAACCATCAAACCAGGTGGGACTAACCTAAAGTCACACTGACTGGATGATCCTAACAGTCTGATCAACAGCCAGCAAATGCAATTAAAAACGAAGTAAGGCCTGTTTGGGAACAATGAAAACTTCGGAGAAGAAACATATTTCCTTGGATATCTAAATTTCCCCTGTTTAGGAAAAAAAAAATAGCTACAGAATTGTTTTCCATTTCCAGCTTTTCCTTGTCAACATTGATTCCTTTCAAAAGACATGTTAGAATTTAGATGTAAATTTCAGAGACAGCTTGTCGTTTGAGTTTTGACCCTTAAACATTTCCATGGAGAATACACTCCAAACCAAACAACAGATTTACTTTGGAATCTCCAGTTTTCCATTTCCCGAGGATTCCATGTTGGTTTTCCATGCCCATGTTTTTGGTTTCTCTCTATCCGAACATCCTCAAGGGGTCATTTGGCTCCTGGGAATCCAGCCCATGTGAAATGGATTCCACTAGTGACGTTGTTTTATATATATATATATATATATATATATATATATAAGAGAGAGAGAGAGAGAGAGAGAGAGAGAGAACAAAAGATTTCATTGAAAAGGCGCTGACAGAGACAAAAAACAATGGACTGAAAGCAAAAAACTACAACACCCTCACTAGCAGGGAGGGGCTGGATTTGTGTATGGGTCCTAAGAAAAGGTGGGAAATGAATTCCTATTGATCCAATTCACAAAATTTGCCCTTTTTATGATTCCCATCTTTAAGATGGGTTGCAAGATTTTGGGAAATGAATTCTCATCCAATAGTCATATTTTTTTAAATGATAACTGATTCCAAACATTCTTTCCCAGTGTCCAAACACAAATTGGATTCCTGAAAATAGCTTTCCCAAACTCGCAGTGCCCAAACATCATAGACAGATCTCTTTCACTGGGAATCTGTTTCCAATTCACAACCCCTTCAAGGTTCCATGGAGTGAAATCACCCCAAAAGTAAGAAACAGTCAGACTCAATGGGTAAAGTTCTTCTCTGAGGACTTAGAATGGACCATCCACAGTATGGCCCACCTAATTAGCAGTCCAGGTCATGACATGTGTCTGCAGATTTGGATATAGGACATAGTTCTGTGCTCATGACAGATTCCCCTTATAAGGAGGAAATATGCATCACTTCATTGATCATTTCTTCATCCCAACAAACTCTAATTGTAGGGACCCACCTTCTAGTTATAGTGTGCCGTAAAGGCCGTTACGCATTACGGGGTCATAACGGCCGTAACAACCATTATGAAAAAAAATGACCCATAATTGTCATTAACAACACGTTACGTCCCTATGAAGGCTATAACAGCCCCGTAATGATCTATTACAGGCAAATATAAGTTTTACATACTTTTTAATCAACATTACGGGGCAAATACTGGTTTTTTGAAGTTGTTTTCAATTTTAAAATAAAAAATTTAAAAAAAAAATTAAATTAAATTAAAAGACTGTAACGGCCATTATGGGGCCGTAAAAGCCATTATGCCCCGTATCGTAAAGGTAATGGTGGTGGCCGTTACGGCCACCATTACAGTTACGGAACACCTTGCTTCTAGTGATCCAAATCGTGGATGGATGATATGCTTGAAAGCTCCCCTATAATATGATCCTAACCATTCGATTTTGCTCCCGTTATATGTTGCACCTTGGTTGTCATTTCCACTTTGGTTGGATGGGAAGGATCATCTAATAGGGAAGATGGTAATGAGAGTATGGTCGATCTGATGATGGGTTCCACTGATAAATAATTCACATCACCAATGGGTGGATCCCACCCGTACAAATGTCATGCATAATCTTTATCTTTTCTTGATGACAAATGATCCAATGCTCCCAGAGCATTATAAGTAATGAATGCTCCTACACTCCTAGTTGCATCGGGACACTTCGAGAGTCCAAACGATTGATCTCGATTTTCTACTAGGTTGAGCACAGATTTCATGGGCTATTGTGAAAAGTCACAACGATCTTAAATCAATCCGTTAGATGATCTTCTTTTTTTAGGCATCCATTTTTCAAGCTATGATTGGACCTTTTATATTAATGATCTTGACCGTCCATTTTATAGACAATACATCCGACAGTTAGAATCATCCTATCAGCATGAATTTTGCATTGTGGGCCATAACATGTGTGTTGGACCTAGTGAACAGCCCGGATCAGTGATTTGTCCAAGTTTCCCAATTCAACCAAGGGAACTATAACTTAAGTGATCAAGAGCATCAGATCATTTCTGTTTATTTATTTGTTCAAGATAAATACCAAAGGAGAGGAAATTACGAAATTACCCATGTCGGCCGACACATCTTCACAAAATCCTCCCTGGAGTTCTTGCATTCAACAGGGTAGAGAAGTCCAACGGAAGCAATTTCTGTGGGTTTCTTCGTCGATTCCTTCTCGACACAAGCGTAGAAAGAATCGCGTGCCTATTTTCCATGAATATCGATTATCACACCAGGAAATGATACCTAGGCCCTTGTTTTTTAATGCTTACACCCCTTTCTTTTCTAATTTGAAAAGAACCATAAAAATTGTATTGTTGCATTACCAAAAGTACAAAAAAGGGTGCATCCATCAAATAGAGTGGGTGTAAATAGAGGCTCCATTTTCCTCTTTTTCTTACTTCCTTGGGAAGAAATTCCTGATTTTATGGGAAATTGATAACTACACCCGCCATTTTTTATAGATCCGCCCTTTTTTTAAACTTCTGGTGATACAATAGTACGATTTTGGTTTTGAGAAATGGAGAGGGAGGGTACCTTGTAGCAGGAATTTCTGGCTTCGGTGAGCACGTCGGTGTAGATTTTTTCGGTGTCTCGCGATCCATGCGTTTCCAAGGGCATCGTAGCTGGAGTAGATTCTGTCAGCCTCCTCTTCTGTTCTTCATGTTCTCTTTTTCTGCTCGAACTCCAGGGCCTATATGAGTGCGTGTTGTACTGATATGTGTGGGCCTCAGGTGGACCCGAATCGTCTCCAACCCGCTTCCATGGATCCCCGACTTTGGGGTCCAACTTGATTTGTGTTCCTTAAATCCAATCCGTCCATCCGTCTTGAAAGATCATTTTAGGACATTTTCACAAAAAATAATTATTATTATTATTATTATTGAAGCAGATCCTATCTCAGGTGGCCCATACCATGGAATGGTGGTGCTTCACCGTTAAAAACTTTTCCTGGGCCACGAAAGTTTTTCATGAAGTTGATATTTCTGCGTTCCCTTAGTCGAGGTATTTGTGACCTTATCAACAGCTTGGATGGCAAATAAACATTCCTGTGGCCCGTAGAAGTTTTTAGTGTTGGGTATTCAATCTTTGTTGTTTCATGTAGTGTGGTCCACCTAAGATTTTTATCTTCTTCATTTTTTGAATCATATTCTAAAATGATATTTTAAAACGGATGGATGATGTGGATGTAAGGAAGATACATCAAATCCCATTTAGAGGTGTATATCGAGTGGAACCAAGCCAAGTGGAACCAAGCCAAGTTGGCCTCACTCGACTCCGCTTGGCCATTTGCTGATCTCAACTCAAACTCAGCTCGGCAAAGTCCTCGAGCCTGACTGGCCAGCTCAGCTCGGCTCGATCAGTAGCTTAGGCTAGTGCGAGTTAAGATCAACACAAGTTCTTGCCATTGCAACATTTTAAAAAATGTCTAGACTATACCTTCAAAATCTCATTGTATTTGAAACACCCATAATGGTTTTACATGTATGTTATCAAGCACCTTCTAAACAACAAAAAATTAAGAAAAAAATGTGAGTATTAGTTTCATATACCTACCTTCCTCGCCACCAGCCATACTTGGTTGAGTCATTTCATCAAACGCTTGGTCAGCAACATTAATATCAAGGATCCCTGCTCCTGCTCACGTGGTAGACTCTCAGAAGTTTCGACACTAAGTCAAGGGTTCAAGTATCCACATGTGGTGAAAGCCCACTATGGTGTGAGTGTGTGTGGGGGTGTGTGTGTGCGTGAAAAAAAAAAAAAAAATCAATATCAAAGTAACTGAGTCACCAAAGTGGCTCAATTTGAGTTCGATTCGAACTGGGTTCGGTCCGAGTCAAGTCGAGCTGGGGCCAACTCGACTTTGAACTGAGTCGAGCAAGCTAACTGAGCTAGCTCGGTTCGTGTACACCTCTACTCCCATTGCCCTCCAACACCTGTTATACGCTCAGTGGAAATCATCAGGTTGTATATGTGAATCCACTCCATCCATCAGTTGGGAAATCGTAATTTAACCGCGCGTTTGTGTGTGTGTTAACCTGATAAAATACTCCGATGGGCTATACTAATAGGAAAATGTGAAATTGCTACAAAACCTGTAAGTTCAGGTGGTGTTGCCTGGATAGGTTTTGGATCATGATAATTTTTATTTATTCATTTTTCCTGGACGCTTTACAACTGATTAATGATTTTGAAGAAAGATACATACCATGGTGCCCCAATATAGAAACCTATGGTCGAAATTACATCCCCATTGTTCACTATCTATGGCCCACGTGAACTAATGACCTGACATTCCCCACGGTCTATAATCGAGAATAGAACCTGATGGACGGAGTAGAATATATATATATATATATATATATATATATATATATATATATATATATATATATATATATATATATATATATATATATATATATATAATGTGGGGGATGTACGGAGCTTGGGTGTTATGTGCTACATAAAACACAGGTATTTGTATGGGATTGTGTCCAACAGGTCTGGTTAGACCCCGGCCAAAGTCTATACTAGCCCTGCCCACATTTAAACATAAGCCCAAATCTAACTTGAGCCCATGACAAGCCAAACTAGCCCATCTTGAGCCCAGCCCAAATAGTTTACAAGTTCCCGCTCAAGACTAACCTAAATTTATCAAGAATGCAAAAATTGCATAAAAATATGACCAAAAAAAAAAAAAAGGTAGTGTTCCAGATCCTTGAAGAAGAGAGAAACTTTTGGCTTTCTTGCTGGTTTTAGAGAGGAGTCTTGGGCTTTTGCTCCTGTACATTTGACAATTTGTTCCAGATCTTTGAGGTGGTTTTTAACTTTATGATAGAACATCGCAGGCTAGAAAGTTGAGTTTGGCCTGTTTCTATCAGGCAAAGAGGTAGTGTAATCCTCTACTCTTTACCTCCAATTTTGAATTTGTACCATACTTTCCATTTCTGAATCTTGCTTCCTGTTTGAAGAATTGAAGTTGGTGTGTCATTCTTTTAATCGATAGATGGTGTTTTCCTTTTGTGGGGTTAGTAAGTTAAAAGCCTTTTCAATTAATGTAACTCATTTTGATAGGGGTAATGCCAGGTTGGGCAAATGGGCTTTCCAACTGCTGAGTCCAAGATCAGCCAGTTTGAAAAGGGGACTCGAATTCTAAGGTTGATGATCATGATCCTCAGGCTTGATACTCCAGCCCATGCCCACTTTGAGGAAGGCATTAACAATCCTATGCTAGCCACCCTATAGTATGGTATGAAGACTGCGGGAAACACTATATATATATATATATATATATATATATATATATATATATATATATATATATATGTTTTTTTTTACACCATACATTCCTTTTTCTTATTCTAAATTAGGTGGATCTAAAATTCAAGTGGGCACACTGTAGGAAACAATGGAGATTGAACTAGCACCGCTCAAGCATTTGAAGCCCACCATAATGTTTTTGAGAAATCCACCCTATGTATCTGCTTTTCCGCCTCATGTTGGGACACGACTTCAAAACTGAGGCAATTCTAAAACTCAAGTGGGCTATTGTGGACGCTAGAAGGTTGATTCCCCGAGGGTATAGGAGATATACTCTCTTATTTCATAAAATGGGGTAAAGGGTGTGATATTTGACTAGATTCGTCATTAATCAATTATTATGATTTTACAATCGATTAGAACTCGTAGAAATGTTTAAGATTGAGAACCTGAAGATCCCTTAACCCTAATATGAGTCGTGAGTTTACGTTTCAGAGATTCTAAGTAAGGGATCGTAGTTACAGAGAGAGAAAATGTTAAGCATATACTCTGCCCATACGAATGTACAGTCTTTACTTCATAAGATCTGACTAATTTCTGAAGAATAAGGGTAGTTTTTGTGTGCAAAAAATATAATACGATGCAGTGATATTAGTGATTGATCGATCCAAATTTATAATGAGTAAGATCAAACTATATCGGCAAGCTACAGAAAAGATCCAACTATATCGGCAAGCTACAGAATATACATTTGAAACGATCGAGTGTGAGGTACAAAGTATATATATATGAGATGTTTAATACTATATGAATGCTTATGATAAAACGACAGCCAACCGGCTAAGGTTTCTGGCAGACCTGCTGCGATTATCTTGGTAGGTCTTAGAGCATACACCCGCCAGTCAGATACGAGAAAGTGATGAAATACAGTGTATACTAAAACGACGGCTAACTAGCTAAGGTTTCTGATAGGAAAGATCTGATTATATCGGCAAGCCACAGATTATACACCCGTCAATCAGGTATGAGAAAACAGTGAAAATGCACAATGATGCTAATGTATATGAGGAGAAAGGCGGTTGAGACGGAAATGAATGTTGCATGATGTTGATGCACTGATTTGATAAAACTGATAGAGGCTTGAATGGTTAGATGAACGGTAGTATCGCAAAGCTAGATTGAGTGGCTCATATTTAAACTTAGGTGGCTTAAGAGGCTTGGACTCTGGCTAGGCTACTGGGCTCTCTCTCTCTCTCTCTCTCTCTCTCTCTCTCTCTCTCTCTCTCTCTCCTTGGTGGAAGGACAACTCTCTGGTGGGTGTGCTTTTTAAAATGAGAAGGGATGCTCCTTGATGGTTGGTGTGTGTGAAATGAGAATGAGATGACACTATTTATAGTCTTCGATCCCAATTTTCTTGTAATTCCTGGTGATCCTAGGGGAAAAAAATGGTTAAATTTATGGGATTGAAAATTACCACATGGCATCATCTCATAGGTTGGATGAGGTGGTAAAAGGATAATTTTGGAAAAGGAGATGGGCATCAAAATAAATGCAACTTAACTGGACACTTCAGGTTCGAAAAAGAGAATTTAACATGCTTGAGGGACGCTGCCCCAAAGACGGTGAGTGTCACGTGGCCGGTGGCAACCTAGACACCAATCCTCACTTGAACTCCCTACTTTGGCAAGCAGCATTGTAACACCCCATAACTCTGGTACACAAGTGTTACCTTATCTCAAAACCTATATCAACCAAGGTCTAATTACTAGGCAACTTGAACTTCGACATGTGCAGGTGAGACTTCCAGACAACATCAAAGTCATCCCTCGGGGTAGGTAGGAGCCAAGTATAACCTAACACTAGTCAGAAAGATAAGACTCAGCACGCACATATAGTTAATAAAGCTTGTAGATAGATTAATCAAGTCATAATACACCAACTAACGACTCTCAAAGATGAATGAAAGTCCAACCAAATAAGCAGTATACTCTAGAACCTCAGTTAACCGTTGAAGTTTAATATCAACTCAATCCAACTATCGGATCAGCGGTCTTGGGGCTAAATAGAGCCCGGGACGTGTGAAATGGCCCACCTAGGCCTCGAGTCCACTAAAGATCAGGCCAATACACCCTCATAACCAATTAAAAGGCATTTAAACGGATCAGATTCATCAGGACCATCCCGGTGGAACTCATACAGTGTGCATGTGCATCCCATGCACATACACGTGAAATACACTAAAATGGTCAGCCCGGTCAAACAAGCATTAACAGAGTACCTTTCAAAAACCTAGGTTTTTGCGTTCTCCCGCCCTCCTCTCTATTTGAAACCGACTCACTTCAAGCCCCTAAGTGACCCACCACGATCACTTTTCGGGCCCTCAGGACCGTTCAAACTCCTTGTGGGGCCCATACGATCAAAACCGTATAAGCTTTTGGACCCTTGTAAACAAATAAAAGAGATGAGTGCAACCGTCCATCTCTCATCTAAGGCGGTGCCCCTTTTTTTTCAAAATTGGCTAAGCAGTGGCCGGTACGTTGGAAATAGAGGAGAAGTTTTCCTCTTTGGGAAAGATGGGGGTAGGTGAGATCTCAATCGTCCACGGTAAGAGGAATCATAGTCGTTCCTCTCTCTCCCTCCACGTCTATAAATAGAGCTCTGTAGCTCTCAAGGAAGGGAGAAGAAAGAAAGTGTAAAAGAAAAAAGAAAGCAGGGAGACCGACCCCCTGTTTCAGCTAGGTGAGCCTTCTCTCCCTTCCATCCCCTGTAATCCCAAGAAACAGTGGTGTTGGACGCTGGAGTCGAGCCAAGAACCATTACGGGTGCCCATTTGAGTGATGTTTTGAGCTCTCAGTAGAGCTTCGAAACAAGCTCAAGGATGGAGCCAAACAATGGCCGGAACTAGGTCGGGACCAAGCCAATAAATGGCTGTCGGTCCGACTGAAAAACTAGCCGTAGTTGGGTCCCTGTTCTAGACTGAAACAGAGCCAATCCATGGCCCTGTTTCGGGCTGAAAACTGACCCTAGTGAAGCTCTGTTTTAAAGCTGAATATGGACCAAACAATGGCCATTGTTCTGAGCTAAAACCGGGCCTAAAAACACCTGCACTAGTTTCTTTTAATAAGCGGTGATTAGAGCCGAGAATCAGGCCTTCGTCAGGCTCTATTCTAAGCTAAAACGATGGCCAGACACGGCCCTGCATGAAGGCTACCTGACTTAAGATCAATGGCAGGAATGTGGGTCGACACCACACCAATCCATAGCTAGGAAGATAACCCTGAACCAGGCCGCAAACAAACCTTCATACAGCTGGGAACATGCCTCAAACGGCCTTGCTGAAGACGGTGCATGGTGTCGATGTAGGCCTCTTTTCCGTGAACTGCATGCTACAAAAATATTTTTAAGAAAAAACATTCCTACAAAAGCTCGACCTATATAAATGAATCAAAAAATACTAAAATATTATAAAACTGAAATTCAAAGACTTTTAGATAACGAATTAATTAGAAAAAGTAAGTCTCCTTCTAGTTGCTCAGTTTTTTATATGAATAAAATTGTAAAATTAGAAAGAGAAACATATATATTATTTATTAATTATAAACCACTAAATAAAGTTTTATAATGGACTCAGTATTATATTCTCCAAAAAAAAAACTTTCTAACATGTCTATATAATACATTTATATTCTTTAAGTTTGATATGAAGTTAAATTTTTAGCAAATATAAATAACAGAATAATATAGATATAATACGGCATTTAATGTTCTTTTAAGTAATATGAATGAAATGTTATGCCATTTGGATTAAAAAATGTCCCTTTTAAAATTTTAAAATATAATGAATGATATTTTCAATACATATTTAAATTTTTCTATAGTTTATATTAACGGTGTCTTAATTTATTTTACAAGTATAAATCAATACTAGAAACATTTTATAACATTTTTACAGATAATAATAAAAAATGGATTAGTAGTTTCAGTCCCAAAAATCATATTATTTCAAACAACAGTAAGATTTTTAGGACATTAAATATACAAGGGAACAATTATCTCAATAGAGAAAAGTTTAGAGTTTGCAAATAAATTTCCTAATAAGATACAAGATAATACACAGTTACAAAGACTTTTAGGAAACTTAAATTACATAAGAGATTTTATATATATATATATATATATATATATATATATATATATATATATATATATATATATATATATATATATATATATAATATAAGCCATTATATGATAGATTAAGAAAGAATTCAAAATTATGGACACAAGAACACACTAAGATAGTAAAACAAGTAAAAATAAGAACTAAATAACTACCATTATTACATATATTGGATCCCTTAGCCTACAAAATTGTTGAAATGGATGCTTTAGATTTAGGGTATGGTGGCATTTTAAAGTAAAGAATAAATGACAAAACACATGAACAATTGGTTAAATTTACTTCAGAAATGTAAAATGATGTTAAAAAAAAATTATAGTACACTTATTAAAAAAAATAATTTATCGATTGTTTTATGTATTTCAAAATTTTAAAGTGATCTTTTAAACTAAAATTTTTTGCTTAGAATATATTGTAAATGTGTAAAATATGTTTTATAAAAATGATGTGAAAAAACTCACAAACAAACAAATTTTTGTAAGATGGCAAGTTATTTTATTAATTTTTTTACTTCAAATTTAATTTATCAAAAGAGAATCTAACAATTTATCCAATTTTCTTCTCAGAGAATTTATGAAAGGCAAACATGACTTAAAAGTCGAAACCCACAAACAAAAATGATTATGCATCACCCAAAACTCCTCCTATACCAAGAATATTTCAAACCCAGTTCAGATCACCAATAGGGACTATAATAGGAATAAGATAAAGACCTAAAATTATTTTTTTTCCTAACCCCTCTAGTCCATTATAATATCCAAAGTTTAGCCCTTCTTCAAGAACAGTCGAAAGCTTTGCAAAAGTTATTAACAGACAAGAGTAAGTAGTTAAATACGATCAAGTAAAATCATCGTTGTCACAAGAAAATCTTTTTAATCTATAATCTCAATATATTTATAAGAAATAAAATTTTACAATTTTCTCAATAAAAAAAGAATTGCAACACAAAAGTGTTTTTAACTCTTTCAAACAATGTTTCTACCAGGATGGTATTGACTTGCAACCATTAGTTCAAAAATACAAGAATTTTATGAATTTATCCTAATTGACGTAAAATCTTGTATTTTACTCATTTTCGAGATAAGAACAACCCTAATTGACGTAAAATCTTATTATGATTTATATATTTTTTAAATAAAATAATAACTTAAATCATTCATGATTTTTTTTCATTTCACTAATAAGAATATTTTAGAATATCTGTTATATTTTACCAAATTTTAAAATTATTTTGAACCAGATATTAAAAATATTTTTTTTCTCTAGTATAAGATGGTTATTCATATTTCCTAAACAAATTTATATTTATAAACCAACAAATTCAAAATTCTCATTTGATCACATTTTTAACTTATTTCTCACTATTATATATTTTGATGTGGGAGTACCACATTAATTTTATTGAGTCACTTTTAAAACTAAAATATCTAATTTGCAAATTCAAAATAAAATGGTAGAAATAATTTAATTTTGATAAAGCAATCAAAACAAAAATAGAAGAATTTTTTTATAAGAATTCACATATTTGCAAAAGATCGGCAATCCTATAATAAGAATTCCTGATTTTCAAAGCATAATTCAAGTAAAGTTAGCAGCAGAAAGGATCAAAAAAGAGTACAAGCAAAATTTAATTGAAGCAAGTTTATAATTAGGATCAGATGATGTACAAGAAGTATCTAATACTCACTATTTACAACAAAATGAAAAAATAACTTATTATCTATTTGAATCTCTACAGTAACAAGACATGAACTGACTCGAATCACCGTATAAGTAAATATCATGAATACTATAGCAAGGACAATGTAACAACAATTATAAAAAATATTGTAGTAAGGACACTGTAATAACAATTATCAAGAATACTATAGTAACAATTATTAAGAACACCATATCAATAATTATTAAAAATACTGTAAAGACATTATACAAGAACGCTGCATTCGATAAAAATTATTACAACAATTATTGTAGCAGTAAAAAAGACAACACATCTACTGTAGCGAATAAAATACTAAATTCAGCGCAACGTTTCGAAGCCTTGCGGATTAAAAAATGAATGAAGTTCGCAAACTCGTAAGTTCAACGAATCCGCTCAAACACCTCTATAAAACGAGATTAAAGTCACTATATCGACAAGCTTTTCTTTCTTCCTTTTTCTTTATCAATGTTGTTTTCAAATTCATCATTTACTAATTTTAGTATCCTGTACTAGGAAAACTAAATTTCAAGATTATTAGAAAGTTATAATTTAATTTTTAAAGTAAATTTTTATAAATGTTTCTTTTATTCTTATAATTTTCTTTATAAATATTTAGTTCAAATCTAGTTTAAGGTTATTTTTGTGCGTAACTATTCTATTACCTTTTCTTAAATTTATTTTCTTATTTATATTATTTCTAATGATTATTATAACAATTTTAGATATTGTTCTTGGTATTTTCATAATAATACTGGGATTATTTTATATTTGCATACAATGTTTTCGAAAATAAATTAAAATAGATTTCATAATAATAAATTTATTGGTAATATTATTAATAGATTTGTTTACAAGAATAATTTCAAAAGTAAATATGATTTTCAAATAAATAAAGTTATGTGGAATATAAAATTATTACAAATCCTTAAATAAAGTTAGGTTTAATATAAAGCTGTCATCTTTTAAAGTTATTCAAAGTTATTTGGATATTAAATCATCATTTAAAGTTATTTATTAATCTTTATTCAAGATCCTCCCCGAAATGGCATTTAGGGTGGATATTTAAAACTTAAACAATCAACCAATGTTAAACATGAACGATCGGTAGTAATGAGAACTACATAAAATGCCTTACACTCAATGTCAATTCACCTGGGGTCCTTCATATTTGATCGCATCAGTCTAATACAGGGCTCGATCATTCTTATGCTTGGTAATTATATAATATTCGATAGAATTTGAGATATCACTATTAACATTTATTTAAGTTTACTCATAACCATTACTGTGTTATGACCCTACATAGACTCATAAGCTGAGTATGGTGGTATGAGACACCATGTTCGAGCTGTCAGTCAATGCTAGGGCGACGAACCTCCTCATAATGACCAATGGACATTAATAAATGTGACAAAGGCCTCTATCAAAACCCAACCAATAGTTACATTCTAGCGTATTGTTCGAACGATTCGGGTATGAATGGATTTGGGTGACAAGCTGTTTTCTTTATATCGATTTAGTTTTAAGTGACAATCCTCCACCTTTGAAAAGATTATTCATACCTAGTATTTGAGTGATGATCCTTAATGTTCTGATTTACATATTATGAGGTATCATGTCATATTTTTGAAATGATTAATTTATGAAATATAATAGATAATACCTTAATTTAGATTAATGAACATTGATGAAGAGCCATTATATGCCATAACGAGTCACATGATCTGGTTAATGACTCATGATATAATGGCGGTATCTTAGCTTCACTAACATGTTGTATGAACATGGATTAATAATCACTTTATTAATCATCTATATCCTGAGTTGGGATAAGTAGTTGGGAAGTGTTGAAATTACTTGTTGAGAGAAGGTTGAAATTCTGCGAAGGTGTTAAAGTTGGTTGTTAAAAATGTCAGATTGTGAGGATCATGTATCAATTCATCATAACATTAATACACTTAACAACTAGATAAAAAAAAAAAATCTATTTATTTTGTTATGCTATCATTACCTAAGCTTGGTTATGTTGATAATATGTGTAACTTGCTTACTACCCGTGTGTTAAAGATAATATGATTAAGAGTATTACATGTATAAACATGTATTTATTATTAAACTGTTTATCACTAAAATATTTTGAGTAAAATTTTAAAAATATTTCTTCACTATATTGATATTTGACGCCTTCTATTTGACATACGCATATTACTCAGGAACGATACTAGTTGGTGGTGTGCTCGGGGTGCCCTAATAGATCTCTATCTTCTTCCCGACTAGTAGTTGTATTTTTTTCATACTAGCCATATATTTTGAGTTTTATTATCTCTACTGGATGAATGTAAACGTAAATGAGAACATACATGCATTTAGAATATAATTCTTGAACAAATAGTTGTCTTCATTCCATTTTTTTGAACCATCAATAGATCTGTTTTGAAAATATCTTGCAAATTTTCATGGGCACAATTTTTTCAAAATTGTTGAAACTTAAACAATGGAAACGAAAAAATATACATATAATAAAACACAATTAATGAAACTCTACGCTTATACGGGAGATCTGGGAGGTGACAATTATACAACCAATGAAAATTTTGATTTGCTACCATGTCAAAATGTGTAGGTGATTATTATTTTTGAGATAGTTTAAACCCATCGGTGTGCCGACCGATGCACAAATTATCGACGCGCTATCTCCCAAGATACAACGCCCTAACAAATGAATGTATACAATGTATATATACTCTTTAAATCTCTACATTAATACAATAGCAATACCACATTTATATTCAAAAGAGTGGGGGGAGGGGGGAGGACGGAAACAAAGGAGATTGTATACCTGAGAGGGTATTTTGATTTTCTCTAATTCAAAATCCTAATATTGTGCCCCTTTTATGAAATAAGAGATTAGGTCTATACACTCATTAAGAGAAAACCATCATATATATTGAGAAATGCCCATGAGCTAAGAAGCATGTTTTGTACTGTGAAAACAACATTATTAAGTGAGCTATATCCAACTATCACGATAAATACAAATAATAAATAAAAATGAAAATTATAAATTTAGATAAAGTTAAACTCATCAATACAACTCAAATCCAAACCAATTTCAGCACAGAGACAATGAACTAATAATTTTCATAATCAATTTTTTCCACAAGGCTAAGTTCATGCACAAATGTGTATAATCAGAGAATAACACACTTTATAAAAGTTTATAAAAAAAAAATGCTCATAAACCAATTTGCAGCACTTTATTCCATCCAACATAGAATAAAATTTTCATAAAGTTTTTTCTTTTCTTTTCATTTCTGCGTATTTTTGAAATACATTTAACAGTTACTGCACCATATCTCATTTACGAAACCAACCGGAAGGTAGACAATTCCGGTCAAAGGACAATCTCTGCGAGAGGCAAAAACAGGTAAACGGACACATGAATGAGCTTACATGGAAGGAATGCGTAGGAACACACGTACAGACCCGGTGGATTAAAAGAAAATTATATGAGCTAATGCACAAAATAAAAAACAACCAGTTGTCCTTCGAATGCTAATCTATAAAATCATAGCATCATTCAAATGTTGTTTTGCAACTCCACTACTTGCACCGGATTAAATAGCCACATGATCATGAATCCATCTTATTCTAATTTTCTTCTCGAGTATATGCATAATGGGAATGGGCCACTGCAGCAGCGAGCGGGCCCCACCATCAGGTGAGGGGTTGAGGGACGGAGAGGTGGCCCTTATCCTGCAGGCTTTTGACGGTATCATAGAGGCATTGCTTGACGGGAGTGAATTGAAGGCCCAGATCTTTGAGCCGTTGGTTCGAAAATTTGTAGGGCTTCTTCCTAGGGTTCACCTCATCGGAGCACCTGCACCACGTAAATGCATTCATTAAATGAATAACCAAGGAATATTTCACTGATGTGGTTTGTGATACTTGTGTGGCCCATCAGACGCTGCGTCTGGTGAAATTTGGGCCGTTTATCAGGTGGGCCATGCGGTGAGCATGGCCTGGCGCAATGGCAATAGGCCAGACCTGGGCCTGGAAAAACAAAGCAATTTTTTGAATAAGCCCAGCTCGAGTAGTTCAAAATAGGGGCACGTCAGCTTATCTGATGGGCATGCATATGATTGGAATCAATCATTGAAATTACCATGAACGTCAGACATACATCTGATCTATTCAAATTGGACGGTTGATACAATTAACGGTGATCCATGCCCCTCATGTGGTTGACCCCACTTGGTTAGGGCTATAGTGTCAAATTGCAAGCATTTGATGATCCCATCAATCCAATTTGTGGGTCTTAACAATTTCAAATCACCCAGTTGTTGGTAGTGAATCTAACGGTTACGATCATCCGATCAGTAACAATTTGCTACTGTTAACGATCATGGACCCCACTGCCATGCGCATAGTACTCTTTGGAGCTCACAAAAATGAGCACCAGTGCAGAAATAGATAAAGCAGGTGGGCCCACTCACTCCCATCATAACCTTGTGAAGATTCGACCCAGTCAAAAAAAAAAAAAAAACCCATTCCGACACTGTTATTTTCCCTGGTTTGTCAGACAACTATGCAAAACTAGTGTGTGGAGTGCATACGTGGCAGAAATAAAACGGGGCTAGCTTCGGTGGATCCCTGACTGTGGGGCCCACCTTGATGTATGTTCCTTACATCAAGGCCGTCCATCTGTTTTGATGGCTCATTTGAGCAAACGATTCCAAAATTGAAGCAGTTACAAGTCTCAGGTGGACCACACCAGGAAACAGTGGTTATTGATCATTAAAAACTTATTGTGGGACACAAAAGTGTTGGATCAAGATCATATTTGAACCTCAAGGTAAACCAGTCAAATCGCAGGACCTGCTGCAGACATGTCAAAAGCACATACTTAAAAACTAGGATTCTAGCCCCGGCTTAAAGAACATCTCTTTGTAGAGCATGGAGTGTTTTCATTTCAACGGTTCATTAGATGTC
The DNA here is from genome assembly GCA_037074715.1 of Magnolia kwangsiensis. NCBI lineage: Eukaryota > Viridiplantae > Streptophyta > Magnoliopsida > Magnoliales > Magnoliaceae > Magnolia > Magnolia kwangsiensis. The sequence goes on from CM073583.1 coordinate 93,747,131, forward strand.
TGTCGATCTTCTAATTGGGACATCAGTGTAGTCTAATTTTTTGTTATGGTCCAAGATTTGAATGGATTGATTTCAATTAAATCGAACCCACGTGGACAACTTCCAAATGCATGCATGTGAACTTTCCTACTCTGCCAGAGTATCAAAGGTTTTCTTGACAAGTAAACAAGTTGCGGGCGTTATAACGAGTCAAAGCCCGCCTCTCACTAATCTATACGACCGACTTCGTTTTCTACCATTTCTTAAACGGTGGTGAATCATCCTCTACACACGTCGCATACAATTACCTCAATCCGGACCGTCTAATCATCACCACCATGGACTGAACCTACATAAGTTAAAGACCACTCTTATCGGATGATCTTGACCCTATCTATCACAAAGAAGGTTAACTCAGTGGTGAACGTCTGACTTCCCACACTGGACGGTCAAGATCGTCCTATGTGATTTTCTGGACACGGCCCATCTAGTGGGGCCAGAACTAGGACACCCAAGTCAAGCCATTTACTTAGCAATTGTACAAAAGCCAAATGATAGCACGCTTTGAAAAGAAGAAAAGAAAATAAAAAACAATGAAAACCGGGGTTGGTGGGGCCCACTGGGGTTGGTAATCTAAAGCCAATGGTTTCAAGGGTTTTCAGCGTGGGAGGGAAGGAGATTGCGAAAGCGATGTATTGGTTGGTGAGGGGCTAATAGGGGAAGTGTCGTGTTTGGTACACCTGCTCTGCCACTTTGAATATCTTGTACAACGCAATCAGACATGACTCCACTCAAAACTGGTGGGCCCCAACCTTCGATGCGCACTTTGAAAAGCTCAATGGGCCCCACCAGTTTTTAACTCAGGACACGTTTTCAAGATCTAAATCGTTCATCGGGATTCTGATTCTGATATCAGAAAATCAGGTGGTCTGTCTCTACACCCTGATCCATAGCTCAAGTGGTAAACTTAGTGAAAGATACCTCGTTTCAATCCATCTCACCGGTTGGGCAGAGCACGTGGCTCAAATGTGAACTGTTGAACGATATCCTGTCTCTGATAGCCGTCCATTTTTCTTCTTCAAGCGCCGCCCATCCTACGACCAGGCCGCCTCTTTTTTTTTTTTTTTTTTTTTAACACGCACCCGATACACACCAACCCACGTGTCGAACCCAAGACCTCGTGTTGAAACTCCTCAGTCTACCCACTGTTTCTTGGGCAGAGCAACATACATTGCAAGAACTACCTGCCCAGTCGATCAGAGAGCGTACACGTGCTGTTTTAGCACGTGTGATCAGCGAATGGAAGTACGTAGGTCGGTCTTGGCTTTTTGGATAAAATATAAAACACCCACTTTTGAAGCACGCGCAAATCAATGGTTTCACATTCTCCATATTTCAAGGAATTAAAAAAAAGAATCACTTATGCCATGCGCGAAACAAAGCACTCAGCCTCCTTCCTATTGGTTCCGTACAGTAGGGCTGTCCTGAGTTACAAGACATAAGATTTCCATTGCTCAGTGGTGTATCTAATGCGCTATGCGTCATCGTAATCGTCATTCTCTAAGCCATATCTCAGCCAATTGAGGTCGGCCCGCTGTATCAATCGTCATGCTTCATTTGAACGCGGATTAGCTACTTGACTTGTTCAGTAGCAAATCTTGCTACCGAAGTGACTTAACCAACTTCTGTGGAGCTTTGTGGGGCCCACATGATTTATGTGATGTATCCACACCTTACATCCAGATGGAGAGACCATTTTAAGGCATGAGCCAAAGAATGAGACAGATTCAAAGATAAAGTCGATCCTATCATAGAAAACAGTGGGGAAACTATCACCTAAACTTTATTTGTGAACGCTGTGATGTTTATTTGAGATCTAACTTGTTTATAAATGAATAAAGACATGCATGGGGGAGAAAACAGAAAATATTAGATCAAAGACTTTTGTAGTCTCTAAGAAGTTTTTAATGGGAAGTGTTCAATCCCCACTATTTCTGTATGGTAAAGTTCACTTGAGCTTTGGATATGTCTCATTCTTTGGCTAATGCCGTTCGTGGATACAACACAGAGAATATGGTGACCTGATGATGAACCGGTCAGTGGCAAGATTGAGATTGCTATTGAACCGTATTCCTAAATTTATTGTTTTCTATCTACTCCTCATTACTTTAATAAGTAGAAATCAAAATACGCTACTTAAGGCATAAGTTAAGTACACTTCAATAGCGAGATTGCCACTGGTCAGTAACAAATCCCGACAAAGACTTTTCCTACTACTATGTTTGCCCAGACACTTTTTACAGACTCCAACTTCCTTGCGCAGTTATTGGTTTCTATCTACTCCCCCTCAATTTAATAAGTAAAAATTAAGATAAGCTACTCAATGCATTAATAGCTTATCTTAAGTAACTTACTAGCAATACTCTCCCTTAATTTGCTCAAATGTATTAATTTCTAATTTTATTTTTCTTCGTCTGGTCGCTTACTCATTTCAACTTTAAAGCCTTTACAGAAAAGCTACATGATTTCCTTTAGAGAAAAGCTACATGATTTCAACTTTCAAGCCTTCACAGAAGAGTTACATGATTTCAACTTCGAAGCCTTTGACACCCTGATCCATAGATATATCAACTTCCAAGCCTTTAACACCCTGATCCATAGCTTAACTAGTAGAGTGAGTGGATATGCCTCGTTCAACACTTGAGGTCTTGGTATCGATCCCTAGTGGGGGTGGCTAACAGTGCATGTACTGACAGTTGGTGTGTACTAACAAGCTAACAAAAAATAAAAATAAAAAAATTCCAAGCCTTTACAGAAAGGCTACATGCTTTTGTTATGATTTTTATTTTTCCTCGTCTCGTGGCTAACTCATCTCAACTTTCAAAGCCTTTACAAAATACCTACATGTTGATCCCTCGTGTTAAGGACTATTGGACTGAATCACAACTCATTTTGTAATTTATTGATTGGATGGCTAGGATCATTCTATAACGAAAAGTAATCCATGGTACACATGCCTGGTACATGCTACCACAAGACACGAAGCGGTTATGAATAAGCATGTAGGGCCCTTCGGGATGTAATTTTCCAACCTCAGAATGGATGTTTCATCACCGCAAATATAATACGCGAACTCCGCTGTTGGAGCGGCTTGAGTAGTATCCCTGACACTACCACCACCGGTAGTGGCGGGATTTGATTGGGCCACGTGCCCCGCTAGCCTCCCATAGTGGTTCCAGTGCGGTACTGACCGTGGGCTCACCTTGATGTATGTATTGTATATCTCAGCCGCCCATCTGTTTTTCCAGCTCATTTTAAGGCATGAGCCCAAAAAAGAAGCAGATCGAAATCTACCGTGGACCACATCATAGAAAGCAGTGGTAATTGAATGCCCACCATTAAAAACTCTATGGGCCACCTTAAACCCACCGTAATCGCCACTGTTTCATGTGGTGTGGCCCACCTGAGATTTGGATCTGCTTCGTTTATTAGCTCGTCCCTAAAATGAGCCGGCAAAACGGATGGAGGCGTGGATCCATCAAGGTGGGCACATTGTCACACCCTAATCTTCGAAAGTGGACGGAAATCGGATTTCCTACTGAGTTACTCAGTAGGCTCATATCGTACTGAGTAAACTCTGTTGGGCCCACTGTGAAATCATGTGATCTATCCAGGCCGTTCATCCGTTTTTCCATATCATTTTAGGGGTTGATCCAAATTTTAAAATACATCAAAATTTCGAGTTGACCATACCAAAGGAAACAGTTTTCCACCGTTGAAACCTTTCTAAGGCCCCACTGATGTTTATTTATCATTCAAAGATCACACAGATATGGATGAAGGAAAAACACAAATATCATCTTGATTTAAAACTTTTGTGGCCTGAGAACTTTTCAACAGTAGACTTCAATTCACACTGTTTCAGGTGATGTGGTCCACTTGAGCTTTGTATTATTAACTTTTGTCTCAAACACATAAAATTATATGATAAAACGGATGGACGGAGTTGATACGATGAATGAATGACGGTGGGCTTCACATAGTTTACTCAGTACGCTTAGCGTACTGAGTTACTCAGTACGCAGTCCGCTTACAAGTGGACGGGAGTAGGTGGTGACGTAACGATTTGGAATGCGATGAAGTCGCGATTTGACTAGTAGGCTGTACGCTGTCACCGATGGGGCCATGTACATATTCCCCCGAGAAAGTAATACCCGGGACCATCTCTAACAGCTATGTCCCTACCAATCAAACCTCACCACGTCACAACACCACGAAAAAGGATGGAGAGCTCACAGCATTAAGGAGGAGAAAGCTTACTTGGTAGGGATAGGATATTCAGGAAAGAGCTTCGCAAGTATCTCAACGACGTCGCCCCGGTGCAGCACGCTCTCAGCACAGAGGAACCGGCCCGATGCAGACGGGCTCTCGAAGACGAGAATGTGAGCCTCAGCAACATCCCGAACATGAACATAGGCCTGGACGGAGTTTGCGTAGGTCTTGGCAGAGCCCGTCAGGTATTTGAGAATATGCACGATGCTGGCGTTGATGGTGGGCTGAAGAACTGGACCCAAAACCAGCACAGGGTTCACAACAACCAGGTCCACGCCTCTCTCACGTGCCACTTCCCATGCAGCCTGCTCCGCCACTGCTTTCCCGTAGCAATACCAGTTCTGTCCATGTAATTAATTCAGAATAAAAAGGGTGATTATGTCATTCACGAAGAATTCCTAAATCCGACTGGTTGGACCATATCCAACCAGCGGATGATTTTCAACCTACCATGTGAATCTAAAATCCAAACCGTCTAATATGTTGACCAAGATACCTTGTGCAAAAATCAACGTAGTTCACTGGTTAGGTCTACCAAACTTATATTTCATTGTTTTTCAGCGGCTATTCGTTGTTTTGTATAGTGTGAGCCACCAGATGGGTGGATGTGACTGGTTGTTCCATACGACAATCGTCATAAGATGCCAAACCTATTGGAGTGGTTGGGTGTTTTATAAACATGATAGGTTTTAAATTATCCATTACGTGAACGGTAGTCCAACCTGGTAGACTAATACTTTCTCATGTAATTTATTTAACTTCACGTAGAACTTCCCAAGCATGCGCATAATTCGTACAGGTGGGGCCCATCATTTGGTGATCCAAACCATTGATCTTGTGGTTCGAATCATGGATGGACCATGTCCAAGAATCTCGGTAACCCAATAACCGTAACCTTTAGATTCTTGCACGCAATTGGATGGTCCACATTCGATGAAAAGAAGTTCCCTATTGACACGTATGAACAAAAGACCAGGAAGGAAATAGCATATGGCTCGAAATGATTTTCAACTCCAACGGCTTGGATTACCTAAAAAGGTCTGTACTCGGTTGGGAACAGGGTCATTTTCGTAATTTTAGAGCCTTCTCTGCCGACTAGCCCCGTGGCTGATGGTCGGTGCTCGGTGGGCCCTATCATGATGCATATGTTTCATCCCATTTTTAATATCAATTTAGGTCTTCATCCCAAAAATTAGAGGTATATAAATCACAGGTGGTCAACATCACATGAAAAAAATAGTGATTGGATATCTACCATTAAAATTCTCCTAAGGCCCACTGTACTGTTTATTTATATCCAATCCGTTGATTAGGTCATACAGTCCCAGATGAAAGGAAAAAACAAAAATCAGCTTGATCCAAAGCTTTTATGTCCCCTTAAAAGTTTTTAATGATCAACACTTATTCAACAATGTTTCCTGTAATGTGGTCCACTTAAGATTAGGATATACTTCATTTTTGGTCTCATGTTTTAAAATAATGTGCAGCATGGATGAAACACATACATCATGGTAGGGCCACGAAGCACCGATCATCAACTATTGGCTGGTGTCGGGGGGAGTAGCAATCCGTTCCCCTGTTAAAAACCACGCGATTTTCTGGATTCGGACGCGGATTTACTGCGAAAACCTTTCGCTGGAAGTTACTGCGCATGGATGCTGGGTGGGGCCCACCTATGTGTTGGTGAGAAATCAAACTCATCCATCCGTTTTGAGAGCTCATTTTAGTACATTCAGCCGACAACGAGGTCGACATTCGACCAAGTGGGTTGAAACCTTCTCGGGCTCCACGCTGATGTTTATATGCCATCCAAACCGTTTATAAGTGTTTCCTATTGTGTGATCCAATTAAGTTTTGGATACACATAAGTTTTGATCTCAGATCATCAAATGATCTCTCAAAACGTATAAACGAAGTGGATTTATCACAAACATCTGTGGGCCCCACCCAGCATCCTTGCGCAGGAAGTTCCTGCGAAAGGGTTTGGCAGGAAATCCGCGTCCTCTGGATTCCAAATGATGTCTCACCAGTGGCAGAAACGTAAATATGGCACGAAACAACTACCTAATTCGGGTGATTCATCGCATGGACAGCGCATTCACCGTATGCAATCTCAAAGGGCAAAAATGCCATGAGTTGGAATTTTTTTTTAAATCAAAGCTTAAAAATACAAATCTACCCTATGGAAATTCAAAAATTGCAAACCTTAGTGTTTTTGCAGAACTCGAGATCGCTCCAGCAGCTCTCATCCACAACCACGTCGGGGCTCCGATTCGGGTCCATATAGACGGCCCCGATAGAAGACGTGAAAACGACACGGCGGACGCCAGCCTCCGCAGCAGCGATAATCACGTTCTTGGTCCCGTTCACGGCGGGCTCAACCATTTGCTCCTGCACAACCCCAATACATTTAGAAGAAATAACTGAAGAGAAATACGAGCCGTTGGATTTAGTATCCGTTTGTCACAGCCTCATGTGTGGGGCCCACCAATTGGATGGTAGATGGCAGAAAGGGGTCTCCCACCCCATTATCGTCCTATCCAATGGTCGAAAATCTCACCTACGGCCCACCATCTCAACGGCTTACGTTTATCTAATGGTGGGCCCCGCATGTCACTTTAGTGTCATCAAACTCACCGGATCATCAGTCACCGGGGACGCTGTGTGAAAGACTCCATCGCAGCCGTTGATCGCCTCACGGAGGCTCTCCAAGTCGAGAAGGTCGGCCTTACACAAGATCAGCCTCTGATCTGCTCCTTCAAGCGCTTTCAAGTGAGAATTCTTCGGATCCTCTGCCAAAAGATTTTAAAAAAATACACAGATAAGAGATAAATAGAAAGATTTCACAGAAGATCCGAAACGTTCATCAGGTGGGGCCCACCGTGACATGCCCGATCCCAAATAAAAACCCCATTTTTCTTTATATCGAGCCGTTCAATTTACAACCCACATCTGGGCCCCACACTACAAGCGGCACGGATCTCGCAAGTGATCGCGACCGAGGAAAACCGACCTGGATTCCTGACCGTTCCTTTTACAGTATACCCTCTCTCTAACAGAAGCTTCACCAGCCACGACGCGATGAAACCTCCGGAGCCGGTAACGCATACGGTCTGGCCGGAAGCCGATGAGCTGTCCGCTGGCATTCTGACTGCTCCGGTAAGTATCTAACACACAAACGCGGCAGCTCTTTCCCGGCGAGAAGAAGAGAAAAAAGCACGAGAAGGATCTGCGGAAGCAATAGGATGGGAAAACAAGGGTCTACGTGGGAATTTATTAACAGAACCAGGGATTAACCATGGTTAAATGAGGTAGCTCTGGTTTTAACCATGGTTAGTTTGAAGGGTTGGGGTTGGTGGATAGTGGACAAAAAAGCGCGGGGACCCGCATCAGGGAGGACGCGGATTGCGTCCTACCCCCGCCCAGCCAGTAATCCGTCCGGGCAGGGATCTGTGGGGCCTACTGTGATGTAAGTATTTTATCCACGCCGTTCATCGTTTTTATCAGATAATTATAAGATGTGAGACAAAAAATAAGATCTATAAAGTACTTAATTGGACCACAAAGTGGGGATTGAACTGATACCATTAAAATATTTTTGATAGCTAGAGAAGTTTCTGATCAGGCTTATATTTGTGTTTTCACTTCATCCATGTCTATATGACCTTATGAATAGTTTGGATAGTTAAAAACACATCAGGGTTGCCCTTAGAATGGTTTCAACGGTGAGTGTCATTATCACTGCAGCTTTTGGTCCATTGGACTGTGGACCTGCCAGATTTTTAGTGTCATATCTTAAAATGATCGGAGAAAATCGATGAACGGCGTGGATAAAATACTTACATCACGGTGAGACCCACAGAACCCTGCCCGGACGGATTACTATACGGCCGGGGTAGTTCGCAATCCGCGTCCTTCAGGGAATCGGTACCGATTACGTGCGCACCCCGCTTCACCCAAGATGGTGTGTCCCTTACAGTAGGGCCCACCTTGATGTATGTATTCTGTATCCAAGCCGTCCATCCACATTTTTCAGATTATTTTAGGTCATTATATATATATATATATATATATATATATATATATATATATATATATATAAAAAGGAGATGCAGTTCTCAGGTTGGAAACAGGGAGTGAGGCCGGCCCCCACAGCAAGGGCCTCACCTAATCGGACGGTCCTGTCAGGGGTTATGTGGGGCCCACCATGATGTATATATTTCATCCACGACGTCCATCCATTTTGAAAGATCATTTTAGTAAATGATTCCAAAAAGGAAGAAGATTGAAATGTCAAGTGGACCACACCACTTAAGGAGTGGGGATTGAAATCCTACGGTTGAAAACTTCTTGGGGGCTACAAAATTTTTTGGATAAAGCTGATATTTTATGTTTTCCTTAATCCTGGTCTATTTGACCTTATCAACAGGTTGGATGCAAATAAACATAGCGGTGAGCCCTAGGAAGTTTTCAACGGTAGGAATTCAATCTCAACTTCTTAAGCAGTGGTGTGGTCCATTTTAGCCTTTTACCTATCTCATTTTTGAGCGCATAAGATAAAATGATATGTCAAAATAGATGGACGGCATGGATAAAACATATATAGAACGGCGGTCCTCACAGAGCCCCTGACATTACCATCTCTCTAGCTACGTCCCGGTGGGGTAGTACCCAGTTGGCGTCCCACCTAATCCGGAATTGCCATTATTCTCCTCGCGTTGATTCTTTGACCGCGGAAATAGATATACGTGACTCACCGTACATGTGCGAACGCTCCAGGTATTTGGGAGATCCCGACCGTTCATTGGATTTGAATCGATGCATGACTCTTCAGAAATCAGCTTGTCTGACTTTTCCTATGGAACACGTTTTCATACTGACGGTCATCAGCACAACTGACGGTATATATTTAACGTGGGTGTGGACCACGTCGTGCTAGCTTGAATTTCTTGTCAGTGCATGCTTACGGTAATCCCTACCTGATGATCGGGCTGGATTCTTCACATGCGTGCCACGTTGGCAGGTTTAGCGCCAAGCTCATCTTTGGTACCACGAGAAAATAGAAAGGTTTTGGTTGTAAAGTCAAACGATCTGAACCTTTCGTCTGGTGGACCTGCCTTGGGATGTATAGGAGGTCACGGAAAATTTCACGGCCAAGATGGATAAAAAAGGCCCAACCGGAGATGAGGTGATCCAAACCGTAAAAGCTTAAATCGGACGTATCTCGCGTATCAGAATGAGTTATCCCACTTTCCATATATGATTATGCGTACCAGCTACTTTAGCCATCCAATATTAAGTTTTTGTTTGAATATAACTCTTCATCCGTTTCACCCAAGAGTATTTAGAATAGTTGTATGTTTTCTACTTATAGTTTAATCCGAAAACTTCAAATGATATAATATCGTTTTCATTAATCATCGTCGATGAAATTAGGAAGATGGTGCCCGACGGAAACGGATTGGCTAGTGTACCGGTGGCTAGCTATATAGCTGCTATATTAAAGTCAACATATTCTGTGGTCCAGTGGTCATGAGATATGCATTATACTTAGACTGTTTATCCATTTGGCGAGCTTATATTAATACTTAAAACAAATATTAAGATAACCTTATGAACAAATTAAATGTAAAATAAACTATTAAGTAAATCACACTGCAAAAACTAATAGTATTGAAATCTTTTTTAAGGTTATAAGAGTTTCATATCAATGTAAAATTTACTTTTCTTCTTCATTTAGTTATTTTTAACCTTATGAACAAATTAAATGTAAAATAAAAGTTATAATGGCCCTACAAATTGTTTAATAGTGAAAATCATTATCTGTGCTGTTATTTATGGTGTGGTCTGTATAATCTTCGGATATGATTTATTTTTTAAATGATATCCTAAAAGGAACTCTAAAAATATATAACCAATATAGATATAATAAATACGTCATTATGGATCTCATATAACCTTAATCTCCTTTGAACCGCTCTTATAACTAGAGCACGGGGAGCGTCAGAGCTCGTCTTTGCACGACACGTAACTACAGCAGCTATATTGCCGGTCCGAGGTAGCCAATCCGCTTCCGTACTGGACCTTTACACGTCCCTACTAACGTCACGTTGACGTGCAGCTTTAGAATATTTACGTAGCGCTCGGTTTTCAGTTTGTACGAACCATAGTTCTGTGATCCAAGCCATTGATTAAATGTCATGTATTGGAAGATCTTGATTATCCTATGTTAATGTGAAAGATATTTTTAATCCTGACCATCCATTGTAGGGCCCATAGAATCCACGGCTTGGATAAATTAAACATAGGCCATATTTGTTCAAACACAATACTCGAGTACATTGATGCCCAGATTTAGCATTATATGGTACGTCTTTGAACAATCTTAGAAGCTCCACTTTCTGCCTGATTTAACGGTTGACTATTTACATTTTGTAGGCGCTACTGGTCCTTGCTCCATCATGATGCATATGTTTCATCCACGCCGTTCATCCATTTTTCCAGCTCACTGTAGAGTAGGAGCCTCAAAACGAGGTAGATCCAAATCTCAGGTTGCCTGCACCACCAGAAAACGGCGGTGATTGAATGCCATCCAACGTGTTGACTAGGCAGTGCAAACATGGATAGTTTCGTGGCGGGAAGAAGATTTTAACGGAGGATATAAGATTTGAATGGTACTTATTCGTAAAGAAGATTTTAATAGTGGATATAAGATTTGAATGGTCCTTATTCAATCACAACGGTTTCTTATGATGCAGTTAACATACGATTAAAATAAGCTGGCAAAATGGATGGACGGCGTTGATGATACAAATACATCAGCCCACGGAGCTTTTCAGCACCGACAAATGGCTCTGCCTGATGATGCAATCCGCGTCCTCCTATTTTAGGGACGGATTTTGTGGATTGCGTCCTATCCCCGCCGGACGGATTAGCAGGGCTCGGTGGGGCCCACCGTGATGTAAGTATTTTATGCTTTATCGTTTTCCTGGGTAAAAGGATAAAGTGAACCACAAAGTGGAGATTGAACGTCCACCATTAAAAACTTCTTAGGAGCAGGAGATGTTTTGGATCAAGCTGGTATTTGTGTTTTCATATCATCCACGTCTACGTGACCTTATGTGTAGGTGGCCCTTAGAAAGGTTTCAATGGTGGATATCATTATCACCGTAGCTTCCTTTGGTGCGGTCTAGTGAGACGTGGACGATTAGATACTGACAAGGTAAGTAGCTAAATTGCTACTGAAGTGACGTCACCATGCTCTGTGGACCCCACCATGATGCATGTGTTGTATCCACACCGTCCAACCATTTGTAGAAATCGTTTTATGGCAGGAGAAAAAGATTTAGATAGATCTAAAGTTCAAGTGGACCCACCGCAGAAAACCGTGGGATTAGTCACACCCACCATTGAAACATTTATTGGGCCTACCATGATGTATTTTTTTGATCTAACCTATTCACAAGTTAATGAAGAGATAGATGAAGTGAAAACAAAAATATAAGCTTGATCAAAAACTTCTGTGGCTCTTAAGAAGTTTTGAACGGTGGATGCCGCTGTCCCCACTATTTTTTAGGTGGTGTCCACTTGAATTTTAGATCTATCTCATTGTTTTTATCATGCCATAAAATGATCTCTTCAAATGGATGGACGGTATAGATACAACACATGCATCATGGTGAGGTCCACAGAGCTTGGTGACGTCACTTCAGTAGCGATTTGGCTACTGACCTTGTCAGTATCTAATTCGCACCCGTCCAGGTAGGGGATGCGGATGGCTTCGGTAATCCGTCTAGGTAGGGCTTTATGGGGACTGCTGTGATGTGAGTGTTTTATCCACGCCGTTCACCGCTCTTCTCCGATTATTTATAGGTATGATCCAAAAACTGAGGTAGGTCCACAACTCGAGTGGATCACACCAAAGTAAGTTGCACTAATAATGACGCCTACAGTTAGGGTAGTACACAAACTATGCTAGCCCGGTTAACTCACTCGACTCGGCTCGAAAAAGCTCAACTTGGCCTGACTCGAAACTGAGTTTGATCCAAGACAGGCCATTTTCTTCAGCTCGAAACTGAATTCGGGCTGAGTTCGAACAAGTCCCAATTCGGCCCGACTCAACTTAGCCCGACTCGGCCTGACCTATATATATATATATATATATATATATATATATATATATATATATATATATATATATATATATATATATATATATATATATATATTCCTAAATCCTTACCCTAACCATTTGAGACAGAGAAGTGAGAACGCCGCTCGACCCATGAACTTGTTTTAAGGTCTGAAATTGGCCCGAACTCACTCGATTGCTGACCGGGCCGAGTTCGAGTTGGACATGTTGGCCCAGTGACCGGGTCGAACCGGGTTCGGGCTAGACATGTTGGCCCAGTAATCGGGTTGGGCCGGGCCAGGTTGAGCCCAGTTCGACTCGGTTCGGCCCGATGTACACTCCTACCTACAGTTGCAACCTTTCTAAGAGCCAACAAGATGTTTTTTTACCATCCAACATATTCATAAGGTCATGTGACGTGGATAAAGTGAAAACACAAATATTGGCTTGATCCGAAACTTAGGAAATTTTTAACGGTGGCCCATTTTGGGGTCCACTTAAGCATTGAATCTGCCTCCTTTTTGGTTCACATGTTAAAATAATATGAGAAAAGCTTTGAATGGCGTGAATAAAACACTTACATCATGGTGGGCCCCATAGAGCCCTACCCAGACGGTAATGTAGGACGCAATCTCCATCCCCAGGTAGGGTTCTGCGGACCCACCGTGATAAAGGGTTTTAGGTTGTCTTTATAAAAAAAAAAAATCATTTTAGGAGATGAAACATCCTGTGAGCGGTAGAAATTTTAGAAATTTGGTATTTGTGTTTTCACTTCATACAGGTTGTTATGGGGAAATTTGTACAAGGATAATCAGGGTCAGCTTGAGCTACACGAATTGGATAACAAGGCCTCGGAAAGAGAATACTACATCAAGTAGGGGCCAACCCCTAAGTCGCAACTCAGAATTACAATCCTGATTGGCAGACCCAAACTTTAGTCCTCATCCAAAGAAGGATCACTGAGCCAAGCCTTGATCCTCGTCCTCAGCTCCATTCAGCGAACCCCAACCTTAGTGATCTATCGACAGACTGACTGCTGGTGCTCGACCTCATGTCTACAGGTTCTGAGGCCGAGTCAGAGTACGAATATTTTGTATGCCGAGGCCAAGCCTGGGTATGGATACGTCGTATGACGAGGCTGAGGCCAAGCCCGGGTGAGGGTACTTCGTATGCTGAGCCTGGAGATCAACTTAGACACGGACGTGACTAAAGATTTTGCCTAAGGATATGCGTCTTTAAGACATGATACGCCGCATGATCTAAAGATTACGGATAATATCTTCACGATCACGATATCTCGCTTATTGATTAGATCATGCCGAGATTAACGGTTGTGGATCGTCTGACCCACAGCAGGGGACCCCATTGCTACAGGTACGCAAGATCTCGCACCTTCTCTCTATATTCAACTTACACCGGAATTCCCTAGCCTGACTTAGGCATCGGAGGGTCCCCCGACATCACCAGGGTCTCATATGCTTACCCTTTTGTACAGGATCAGGGCCCGTCAAATGTTCGTTGCATCGAGTGGAGGATGGTCAAGATTTTAGCCTCAACATTTTTTGGCGCTGTTTGTGGGAAGAGCAAATAAAAAGCTAGAAGGTTTTATCAAAAATGACAAGAGGAAAGAAAAAGGCAATAGCGGTGGAGCCCGAACCTAATGGGCAACACCAATCTTCTTTGTTGAGGCACACTAAGTCGCCTCCGACAGGGTTGTCCCAACGGACTTGGAGCTGAGGAGGAAAATACAAGGCACTGCAAAACGAAGTCCAAATGTTGAAAGAGGAAATCAGCCGAATGAAAGCACAGCAGAATCAGCAGCCACCACTCAACTTACTGGAGGCCACCCCAGCACCCGAAGGATGATCGCAACAAGTCAGTTCCTAGGTCAGAGGTTCCCAAGAGCAATCTGCACGAGCTTCCGACCCCGTGCACAATGCAGTACCCCAAGAATGATCCGTCCGAATCCCGAAACCCACTCGGGAGGCCAAACAATCCTACGTGTCTACCACTTTGGGTCTTGTAACGTCCCGTCCAAACTAGCATAGTGTCATGGGGCTTCCACATAAGATTTACCACAGGACCATTAGTTTAAACCGCTTGTGGTGGGATACCTCAAGTTAATTAACCTGTGACTAGCCCACTAGAATAGATCAATCAGGCCATGATAAGGCCTAGTGCAGGCCACCAAGTCAAATGACCATTTATACTTAGCATCAGCCCGTACAGGCTATTCCGCTGTGTAAGAAGGTCGAAAAATTATAAAAATTTAGAGAACCTTAGATCTCACTGGGCTTGTGGTCCATCGCGGATCACAGACTCATTGGGCACCCAGAAATAATTATTTGAGCCGTTCCAACAGCACTGGTCAACCCATCCAAGGCCAAAGTGAAAATCTGGCATTGAATAATGAAACTGAGGCTCTGGGCTTTCCAGCTATCGGATTTCTTCAAAATTTATGGTGAAGGTCTAATGTGGTGTCCTGCTCCCATCCATAAAATCTGAGACCCGATCGTGGCTCGACGACCGTTGATCGTAAATCAAACCCGTGCGACCAAACCCCATATCCGATCATTCTCAAATTTTGCATGGCCCTTCATCGGGTCATAAACCACCTACCCTATAAGTTTCGTGGCCATAGGACCACAAGAACTGCCCCAACGACCAGAATGGCCCCCACAGGGCCATTTGGGGATCAGGACCATATGATCAAGCTTCATATTCATTTACCCGTTTGATCCCAAACTTTGTATGGTTCCTTGATGGGCCATGAGAGATCTACACATGAAATTTGGTGGCCTAGGGAGTGTGGGGTCCGCCCCAAAGCCAAAAAGGGAATCCTAGAGGGCCATGGTGAGAATTTATGGAAACTTAAGGCCACTTGGCCCAACTCTAGGAAATAAAGCCCTAGCCCTTATTTCATAACTCCCACCACAACTACCATTGCTAGGGGAGTAAAGAGAGAGCTATAGGGCAAGGAGGAAAGATTGAGAGAGTGAAGAAGATCCAAGGTGGACCCTAGTCCGTGGTGAGGCCCAAAGAAATCAACCCTTCCAACTTCCTACCCCCTTTCTCCAAAGAAAACTCCCAACCTCAACCACAACGATCGTCCATGTGTCATCTAGGTAAGATCATTCACCCTACTTCTTGAGAATCCATGTATTAAGAAGGTCTGGCTTGGATTTATCACATGCAAGCGCTTGTTGTAGGGATTTCGGCCGGCCAACCCCCAAAACCCTCATTTCTAGGTCATTTTCAAGCCTCCAATGAACCCGAAGGTGCGGACTATTATCCTTAAGTGGCCTAACACCAATTATAATAGGGGTTTAATGATTTTGTTTGTTGAGTTGATGTGTTGAAGGAATTAGAGAAAACCTAGGAAGGGTGTGTTGTTGGAATTGCATGGCTTTACATGATTAGTTTGTATTTAATGTTGATCTTGTCTCTCACATGATTTAGCGTAGGAATGACTACATGCTCGTGTTTGCTTGATTGATTTTGGCTCATATGCATGACTTCATGGTGTTTATAAATCTTGACTCTTGTGTGTTTGATTCCTTAAGGTGTTGGAAGTGCTCAACTTCCTCACTAACCCACACACTCACATGCACCTTATTATGATAATGTAGTATGCTTGCTAGGGATATTTGAACCGTAGGTTGTAATGTATGTGAACATGATACTGTTATGCTTGTTGATAACCTTGATGCTGACATATTATGAATCATACTCAAACCCTCAAGTTGGTTAGGAAATGAGAGGAGGGACGGTAGCCCCATTGGTAAGACTACCCTAAGGCTAAACTCATGGATTTGGACGGGTGTGTATGTTTGGTAGTAGTTTGACTACATGGGTCCCTTGTACCCGATGTCGCTCGTAGCCTACTATCTAACCAACCCTGTTTGTTAACCATATTTGCTTACCTATGTATGGAACCTGAACCACCCTACAATCATTGTAGCCCATCAATAACCCACTTGAAAACTGGTCCATAACCTCGTGAGCCAGGCATGGTGGAATGAGACACTGTGTCTGAGCTTTAGGCATATGGTGGGGTGCCGCATCTCCCCGTAGTGACTGCGAGTGATCCTTTTCTCTCGGCACTCCTCATGTGCTTAAAGTCGAGGATAAGGAACCCGATGGGATCACGGACCGCGAGGTCTCTGCTCACACATTGGGGGGTCCTAGCCTCGCAACCAGCTTTGGACATTGATACGTAGGGTGCATCAGATTCCCAAACCTACTGGATGACTGGACTTAACTAATAACCCGGCTAACACGATCGCATTGTATCGCACTAGTTAGGGTGGCGACTCGGAAGTCGAAGTCGCTCTGAGGGAGTGTTGTCATATGCGATCGTAGGATGGAGTCGCTCGAGGGAGCGTTGTGGCGAGAGCATGCATCATATCATCCCATATGCATGCATTTTAAATAAGAGCTATTAGGTGTTGATAGCACCCACTGAGTTGATCACTCACTCCCACTCTGGGATGGTATTTTAAAACACCAACCTGACCCGATATTAAATGCAGGTGACGCAGGGTAGGAGGAGCCTGGAGGGGCGAGCTTTGAAGAGGAGGATGAGCTGTCTTACTTTCAGCTGATGGGCGGTTCGCCGCCAGCTTGAGAGGCAGGATTGGATCGTCGAGCAGAGGGCTTAACCCTATTCTTTTTGGACATATATCTTTATGATTTTATTGGGGGTCGCCATGTGCGATCCCTTTATTCTTTTGGACATGTATATAGTCGTGCGTTGATCTCTTTCATTTCAGTAAACTTGTGTTATTATGCTTCATGTTCCAGGAAACTCTAGGCTGCGCAACTAAACCGGATTAGATGCATATTAATGAAATCGGTTATAAGTGACTCTCGGGAACTTGGGAGTTGTGCGTATGCGTGACTCCCTGATTTTCAGGGCATTACAGGTCTGGCTCCCACCGACCTCCGTCATCGGCTGGAGAGGGGCAGACAAGGCAGAGCATCCGAGGTGGTGGCTAACTCCCAAGAGCCATAGCTAACAATCAGAATCTTTTGGAAGCACAGTTTAAGGAACTCTGTGACCAGTTTAAGGCATTTCAGATGAACCAGCAATCTGCATTCATCCTGACTGCAGTCCAAACAATGATGGAAGAAATTGAGCCTCCCTTCACTTCAGAAATCATGGATGAGGTGATGCCGTCGAGGTTCAGGATGTCCCCCGTCATCCAATTCTCTGGATCCGGAGACCCCTTAGAACATGTGGATGCAGATCCAATTAGCCACGATGCCATGATGTGCCGAGCCTTCTCGATAACACTCTCCGGATTTGCTCGGAGTTGTTATCGATAACTTAAAACTAAAATCGATCGGCTCCTTCACAGAGCCTAGCAGATTGTTCCTTACCCAGTTCATCTCTGGTAAGAAGAGTCGAAAACTGACTACCTCATTTGTTTACCCTCAAGCATGGGAACAAGGAGCCACTGAAAGATTACATTGCCTGCTTCAACGAGGAAGTGTTGTTAGTGGAGGATTATGATAACAAAATGGTGCTCTTAGCCATGTTCAGCGGACTCAAAGAGGGGAAGTTTACTTTCTTGATCTGTAAGAATCCTCCGACCACTTTGGCCAAACTCATCAGCAGGGCTCAGAAATATACCAACGTCGAATAATTCTCCAATTCTCGTAGGAATATACAAGTTGCTGAGCAGTCGTCCAAAGAGAAGCGACCGAGGGACGAAGAACCTCAATCATCCAGCAAGAGGCCCAATGATCGCACCGCTTGACATCGCTGACCCAGCAGGAAGCCTGAGAGAAAATTTCATTCCTACACTCCCCTCAACACATTTCATGAGCAGATCCTGCTAGACATCAAGAGCTAGAAACTCCTGAGCTGGCTGGTTTACTTGAAGACTGACTCAGAGAACCGAGACAAACGCAAGTACTGCCGTTTTCATCATGACCACAGTCACAATACGAGCGACTGTGTGGATCTTAAGGATGAGATCGAGAACTTATTCGTAAGGGTCATCTGCAGCGGTACTCCAAGGAAGAGAAGTCATCTTGGAAAGAAGAACAATCGAGCAAGGCTGCGAAAGAACCCACTGAGATCCACACTATCAATGGCGGCTCGTTCCATGAAGGTCACTCGAACAGGGCCTGCAAGGCCCACACTCAAAGTTCAGACCCTAAGTACTACATCCATCTGGCCAAGAGGCCGAGGAAAGAACTTCGAGTCAACCCCTGCAGCTTGACTTTCATAAAGGATGACACGCGTGGAATCCAACATCTGCACGACGATGACCTCATGGTGACTATGACTATAGTCAACCATAAAGTTTATCATATCCTAGTCGACACTAGAAGCTCCATCGATGTCATTTATTCTTAAGTATTCAAAAAAATGAGGATCGAAAGGTCACGCCTTAAACCTGTAAAAACCCCTCTGCATGTCTTTGTCGGAGATAAAGTGATCTCCGAGGGAGACATCGCTCTTCCCGTAATGGTAGGAGAAGGACAACATCAAGTCACACTTCTCGTAGACTTTCTTGTTGTCAATGTCCCATCAGTGCACAATGTCATTCTAGGCCGACCTTCCCTTAACGCAATGAGGGCGGTTGTGTCCACGTACCATCTGATGATGAAGTTCTCTATCGAAGGTGAGTTTGGATACCTCCGAGGGGACCAGCAAGAAGCTCGAAGATGTTATACGATAACAGGGAGAAAAGGGTCAGTGAAGCAAGCCCTCTGTTCACTCCCCAAGTACAGAGTTGTGATGTAGTAATAACTCGATGAGACCGAGGTCGAATCCCAAGGGACTGATACTTGTACATTATCTAAAATTAAGTAGGATTTGAACTAGAATAAGATGAATTCTAAATCAAGTAGCAATTGTGAAATAATTGAAGGTTAATTAATCTAAAACTGAGGAGATATCAGAGAAGGGTAACTAGGGATTCAGAGGATCCACTTGTAGAATCAAGGAGATCTTATGCCTGCTTCAAGAATTATGAAATTTACTGAACTGCCGTTGATCTAGTTTTCAAAGAGATGAAAGGTATATGAATTAGAATGGATTCCATCACCAAACTATGCCCAAGAGACTATGACAAACAATAGAATTAAATTGATTACCAACCAATCACATGTATGAAGGTTAGGAAGGGTACCGTCATCCGACCATGCCCAGGAGACTATGGTGAACAACAGGGCTTCCTGACGTCATAAACATAAAAGAGAAGCGACATGCTCAAAGCCATTGCAGACCCATTGTAATTTCATTCACAACAGACCATTAAGAACTAAAAACATTCCCATAATAATCAACTAAAATCAACGTCAATTCATGAATTAAAATTAAATTAAAGGTATAAAATAAACTCTCCCATCTCACTACAAGCTTCACCTCTTAGCCCTAGCTAAGAGGTTTAGCCAGACATGATGTGGCTAGATCCCATAGGAAAATAAAATAAAATAAACTTTAAACCAAAAAAAACTCTCTGTACTCCCTATCTCTCTCTCTCTGCTTCACATTCCAGCCCACGTCCCAAGATCTCCAGCCGTGAATGGATTTTCTTTTTTCTCTCCCTTTTTATAGCTCTCAAGGACGGTGGGGAGGAGCTTTTCGCACCCAGAGGCGGTGAGAATTTCAAATCCGCACAGCAGCAGGACTCCCTGTTTACACAGGAAAAGGAAAAGAACACGGCATCTGTGATGATTGGTGGGCCTAAGATTGATGTCAGACGAAAAATCTGACCCGTCTAATGAATTACTCTCGAGATTTCAGTCGGGAAAGAGTATTTTTGTTTGAGTTTAGTGTGGTACATTGAATCAAATCTTCCCACCATCAGTCCGCCGTTTGGACGATCGAAAACCGATCTTTGCTGCCAACTGAAAACTACCACCTAGGCAGTGGTAAAAGAACCTTTACAATTCCTATGGATGGTTTGGATTGTCCATTTAGACAATGGATGGGTCCCACAACTGCAAACGGTAGGTCTCTGTTGCGAGCGCTGGAGAAAGAAACGGTTCTTTCTATTTTTGTGAAGAAAAGTCGGTGGGGTCCACGTTGCTCTGGTATTAAGAAATCCACCCCATTCATTGTCTTCTTCTCGAAATTTCATCTGGAGATGGATGGTTTTGGTGGCCCTTTGAGTATGAAATATTTGATTTCAGACCTACCGTCCATTGTACATTTTGAACTGTTGGAAGTCCACATCCGCTGTCCCTTGCAATTCTTCCACCTAGGCAGTGATAAGAGAGGCCACGTGGAGCTAATGAACGGTCTAGATCGGACCTTTGATCAGTGATGGTGGCCCACAAGCAACTACCGACGGCCACTGTTGCGTAATCTGTTTAAAAACAGATATTTCTATTTTTGAGTTTCGACAGAGACGGTTTGACTGTCTCTGGTTTCAGCTGTGCACGGCAAGTGCACACATGCACTACGCACATGCACCTTAGATGGAGTCCACTATGATGCTTGTGAGAAACCCGTACCGTCCATCTTTTTTGCCACCTCATTTAAGGTGTTGACTCCAAATTTGAGAGAGTTCCAAATATCAAGTGGGCCCCACTTAATGAATTAAGGGGCTGATCTGACTGTTGGGACACTTCCTCAGTGATCCAATGGTTGAAATTTAATATGTAAGGTTAATTTGTATCCTGCAAGCCATGTATGAAGTTTCGAGCCAATCGGATGGCGGGAACCATGTGATCTTGCATTTTGCACCAATTTCGGTTTCATTTAATGCGAACGGATTGATTTTCTCAGATCCCTGGCATGTAAATCCACTGATCTTGGTCCCCCGGGATCAGTCCCTTGCCTTAGTGAATCTTGAGCACTAAAACCATGCTTTTAATACTCAATTTCAGTCCAAGCTTGTAATTACATCTTGCAGCACAAACACGGTTAACATAGGCCATTAAACAATATCTTGTTCATAAATCTAGGCAATAAATGGGGTCTGATATGCAATATTTGACCCTCAACACAACTCCCAACCAGCATTTTGCTAGTCCCGAACAAAATATGCGAAAAATAAGTTGAGACTTATATGAAAATTTCTGTAAAGCCGAATGGTTTTTGAAAAATAATCCAGGTACTAGAATTTTGAGATTCATGACTGTTGGGTTTTACTTTCTCATGGACTCAAGTGCACGATAAATTTCTTAGTCAAGCTCAAAATATTAATCCACCAATCAGAAAAATCATAAACATTGAGGTCCATGGTTGTATAATCTAATCTCAACTTACCATCATTAACATTCACTTCTCTATTTCAGGATGTCATTGGTAACCAGCAAGAGAATTTATGAAAATAAAAATTTGTCTCACAGATCTTCTTGTCATTCTTTCAACTTTTTATTTTTCCATTAATAGTAATGCTAATGAGATGAATCAAATCCTCACCTATAGGGAGCAAACCTATGGGTGAAGACTAGTCATTCAATATTTTTCGCGTGTCATTCTTGGGGAATCAACCTTCACCTGTAGGGAGCAAACCTATGGTGAAGACCATTCACCCAACCTTTTCAATTCATCTTTATAATCATGATGGTAAAATTTCTCAGGCTGGTCCGTCCCTTTCATGCTTAGTGATTACTAGGTTAATCCTTCAATATTGAACTAAAGCCTTAATGCGAAAGCGAGATGTGACATGTGAACTCATGACTCAATCAATGTTTATACTTCTAATTCTGGATTAACAATTCAAACTTAAACTGTTAAATCAAATAGATACTGAATCCAAGAGTCATACATTACCAACATCACATGTTGTGAAATTCTAAATTAGGGATATCTGTCAAAATCACTTTAAATTCACAGGAATTTTAAAAATTTTCACCATTTTTGCTCAAGACCAAGAAAACACTGATTAGGAAACCTAATCCCCCCACCGCCAACCTAAAATCTACATTGTCCTCAATGTAAAAGATATGAGCATGCAATGCACATAGACAACGAAAGTAAATGAGAAGTGATGGGAGGATAATACCTGAATGACTAATCGAGAGAGATTTTTCAAGCAATCACTAGGAGAGAGTAGGTTAGTACGAGAGAGAAAACAGAACAAAAATAATGAAAATAAAATCCTACCTATACCACTTTCACAGGTGCTTTCGATTGCATTTAGCATATGCAACAAGCCTTTAAACCCCTAGGTTACCCCTAGTGGACAAGTTGTAGTCTCATGAGGGTTTGCAGTAATGTTACCCACAAATATTGAATTATCTAACTAGAAAAATGAAATGAAAAGCTGGGTTGCCTCCCAGGAGCGCTAAATTTACCGTCTTCAGCTAGACAAATAAAGCAACTATCCTAGTCCTATGGAAGCGATAAACCTACCTATATCTCTGTCAAACTAGGAGATCAGTCTTGGTAAACAGGAGCAATCAGAGGCATGGACATGTCCTCTGAATCAAATTTTTCGACAAATGGTTTTAATCAATGTCCATTTACTTTAAACTCCTTGCCACTGTCGGGATCTCTTATCTCAACGGCCCCATGAGGATAAGCAGTGACCACAATGTAAGGGTCGGTCCAACGAGATCGAACTTACCCGGAAAGAGATGTAGTCGAGAATCGTACAGAAGGACTTTTTGACCTGGCGTGAATGATTTCTGTAGGATATGCTGATCATGAAACGCCTTCATCCTGTCCTTATAAATTCTCAAGCTCTCATACGCATCGTTCCGGATTTCTTCAAGTTCATTTAATTGAAGTTTGCGTAGCGAGCCAGCGTTGTCCAGATTGAAATTCAGATTTTTGATCGACCAATATGCTTTATGTTCCAATTCCACAGGCAAGTGACAAGCTTTTTCATAGACAAGTCTAAAGGAAGATGTTCCAATAGGAGTTTTAAAAGTAGTACGGTACGCCCATAAGGCATCGGTCAATCGGATTGACCAATCCTTACGGTTAAGGTTAACCGTTTTCTCTAAGATATGTTTGATCTTCCTATTGGAAATCTCATCTTGTGCACTTGTCTGTGGGTGGTATGGGGTGCTCACCTTATGAGAGATATCGTATTTCTTCATTAAGCTCTCAAATAGTCTATTGCAGAAGTGTGAGCCCCCGTCACTAATGATGGCTCGAGGCGTTCTGAACCATGACAGGATATTTTCTTTCAAAAATTTAATGACCGTGCGATGGTCATTTTTGCGGCACGGAATTGCTTCGACCCATTTAGTGATATAGTCTACGACGAGCAAAATATACAGATTTCCAAATGATTGGGGGAATGGTCCCATGAAATCAATGCCCCAGCAATCAAATGCTTCAATGATAAGGATGGGATTCAAGGGCATCATATTTCGATGAGACAATGCTCCTAATTTCTGACAACTCTCACAAGCCTTGCAAAACTCATGAGTGTCCCTAAACATAGTGGGCTAGTAAAAGCCACAATGTAGAAGCTTGGCCGTGATCTTTTTAGCAGAAAAGTGACCACCACAGGCCTGTGAGTGACAGAAGGAGATGACACTCTGATGCTCATCGTCTGGCACACATCTCCTTAAGATTTGGTCTGGACAATATTTAAACAAATATAGATCATCCCAGAAAAAGTTACGCACCTTGGTGAAAAATTTTTTCTTATCTTGTGATGTCCAATGTGTCGATATGGAACCTGTAGCAAGATAATTAGCAATATCAGTGAACCAAGGTGAATGAGAGACTCTAAACAGTTGTTCATCAGGGAACATATCATTAATATGAGTCGCCTCAAGGGAATCAGAGGTATTAAGGCGAGAAAGGTGATCAACCACTACATTCTCTACTCCCTTTTTGTCTTTAATTTTCAAATCGAATTATTGGAGTAGAAGGATCCATCGTATCGGGCGGGGCTTAGAATCATTCTTAGAAAGAAGATACTTAAGTGCCGCGTGATCTGTGTAGATGATGATCTTAGATCCGATCAGGTAGGATCTAAATTTGTCCAAAGCGAACACTACGACTAAGAGTTCATTTTCTGTAGTTGAGTAGTTCACTTAGGCAGGATTTAGAGTCCTACTTGCATAGTGAATAACATAAGGCCGCTTATCTTTTCTCTGGCCTAGAACCGCTCCAAGAGCATAATCAGAGGCGTCGCACATAAGTTCAAAAGGAAGACTCCAGTCAGGTGGCTACATGATAGGTGCAGTGGTTAACATGCCCTTAAGCTTAGTGAAAGCTTCTTGGCACTGCTCAGTCCACTCGTGTAGTGTATCCTTTTGAAGAAGATTACATAAAGGACGAGAGAGGAGACTAAAGTCCTTTATGAATCGTCTGTAAAATCCTGCATGTCCTAAGAAGGATCGCACATCTCTGATGTTCTTGGGTGGAGGTAGGTTAGAGATAAGATCAATTTTTACCTTATCTATCTCGATTCCTTTGGACGAGATGATGTGTCCAAGGACAATTCCCTTCTAAACCATAAAATAGCACTTCTCCCAATTAAGTACCAAATACTGTTCTTCACATCTTTTCAGCACACATTTAAGACTTGCTAAGCACTCGCTGAAAGATGAACCGAAAACAGAGAAATCATCCATAAAGACCTTTAAATATTTCCCCACCATGTCAGAAAAGATACTCATCATACATCGCTGAAAGGTGGCAGGGGCATTACATAGCCCGAATGGCATCCTTCTGTAAGCAAAGGTGCCATAGGGACATGTAAATGTGGTCTTTTCCTGGTCCTCAGGAGCGATTTCAATCTGATTATAACCTGAATACCCGTCAAGAAAATAGTAATAGGAATGACCAGCTAGCCTTTCTAAGATTTGATCAATGAAGGGCGAAGAAAAGTGGTCTTTTCTTGTGACGGTATTCAGCTTTCTGTAGTCAATGCACATTCTCCAACCAGTAGTAACTCTGGTTGGCACAAGTTCATTATTGGCATTGGCTACAATGGTGATCCCGGACTTCTTAGGAACTACCTGAGTTGGACTCACCCATTGACTATCGGATATGGGGTATATGATGCCCACTTCCAATAGTTTGAGAAGTTCGGCCTTAACTATTTCCTTCATGTTTGGATTTAATCTACGTTGTGATTGCCGAACAGCCTTTGCATTATCCTCAATATATATGCGGTGAGTACAAATCGATGGGTTAATTCCCTTGAGGTCCGCTATCGTCCATCCAAGAGCTCCCTTATGCTCAATGAGAGTAGATATCAGCATACTCTCCTATTCTTTCTCCAGGTGGGCAGAGATCACCACCGGATATGTCTCATCTTGACCTAAATAGACATATTTTAAATCAGAGGACAAAGGTTTTAGGTCAAGCTTTAGTGGCTTGAGGTTAGACGGTAGAGGCACTACATCAGTTCGGGGCAACTCTTCAATTTGTGGCCTCCACCGGTTAACTTCAAGTACCGGTGCAGTATCAAGCATGGCATACGTCTCCCTTATTATATCATCATCAAGATCATGGGAGTGGGCCAGGAATGTCTCTAGAGGATCAAAGGATAAGGTGAGAGGCGTTCTATCTTCCACAAAAGAATCAATCATGTTGACATCGTGAAAATCATCATCATCTTCTGAGTTGCTGCCGTTATTGAAAAAGATATTCGATTCCAATGTTAAATTTCTAAAAGACATAGTCATGACACCATTCCTGCAATTGATAATTTCATTTGAAGTGGACAGGAATGGGCGGCCAAGAATGACGGGAATCTGAGTGCTCGTGTCATTGATGGGTTCGGTGTCCAAGATGATAAAATCAACAGGGTAGTAGAATCTATCAACCTGGACCAACATGTCCTTGATGATCCCTCTTAGTACACGAACAGAACGATCAGCATGTTGTAGTGTGGTTCGGGTGAGTTTTAATTCACCCAAACCTAACTATTGGTATACCGAATAGGGAATCAGATTGACGCTTGCTCCTAAGTCAAGAAGTACGTGATCAATTCGATAATTTCCGATTACACATGATATGGTTGGGCAACCTGGATCTTTGAATTTGTGCGGCACATCTTGTTTCAGGATGGCACTCACTTTCTCAGTTAAGAAAATTTTCTTTTGAACACTTTTTCGTCGTTGGGTCATGCATAAGTCTTTTAGAAATTTAGCATATAAGGTATCTATTTTACAACATCAAGCAGAGAAATGTTGACTTTCACTTGTTTCAACACCTCTAGGATATCCTGAGAGTTAGAGAGACGTTTTGGTTCAACCAACCGTTGGGGAAACCGAGCAACTGGCTTTTCTAGAGGTTCCGGTTCAAATTTTTGTGGGGCATCACTAGATCCATCATTGTTGTCCTCTTCTGGTTCTTGAGGCTTTTCGGGCCTAACCGGAAGGGTTTTATCAATAACTTTCCCACTCCTAAGAGTGGTGATGGATTTAGCGTGCCCCATTTGAGTTGAAGAGCTTGGGTCACTAACTTCATATTGCGGTTTAGGATTGGGAAGAGGTTGAGCTGGGAAGCTCCCCTTGTTTCCAATCGTATTTTCAGAATTAAGTTCACGTATTGCTTTTGTAAGGTCTTGAAAGGCTTGCATCATACCCTGATTGAAAAGCTCTTGCTTT
The DNA here is from genome assembly GCA_037074715.1 of Magnolia kwangsiensis. Classification (NCBI taxonomy): domain Eukaryota; kingdom Viridiplantae; phylum Streptophyta; class Magnoliopsida; order Magnoliales; family Magnoliaceae; genus Magnolia; species Magnolia kwangsiensis. The sequence continues at coordinate 93,774,069 of CM073583.1, forward strand.
TGAAAATGTTTCAGAACCAAATCCTCTTGAGGTTTCTCTTGAGTTGGATTTTGGTTTAGGAAACCTTGAGGTGTAGCCGTTGGTCCATTCCTCCAACTGAAATTTGGATGATTTTTCCAACCAGGATTATACGTGTTGGAGGTAGGTCCATTGAAAGGCCGTTGATAGTTATTTACGGCATTAGATTGTTCATTCAACACTTCTCGAAAGGTAGGTATTGTAGGACAATTTTCAGTTGTGTGAATGTTGCAATCACAGATGCCGCAAACGATTTCATTAACCTTATCCTTCTTTAATTCTATGGCCTCAAATTTTCTGGTGAGATTAGCCACCTTAGTGTTAAGATCATCTTCCTCTTTCAAGAGATATATTCCGCCCTTTTCCTTTGAATGAATCGGCCTAGACGTAGTGTTCGGATTTGGGTACTAGTCCCATGATTGTATTTTTTCAGCCAGACTATCGAGATAATCCCATACCTCGTCAACATTTTTATTAATAAATTCTACATTACACATTGTCTCGACCATTGGCGCATGGAAGATGTCAGTCCATCATAGAAAAAATTTGTAATGCGCCACGTTTCAAAGCCGTGTTGTGGGCATGAACTGACCAAATCCGTGAACCTTTCCCAACATTGGAAGAATGTTTCATCTTCCTTTTGGGCAAAGTTCATGATTGCTTTTCTGAAGGTAATTGTTTTATTATATGAAAAAAATTTCTTCATAAATTCCCTCTGCATATCATTCCATGTGCTAATGGATCTAGGACGCAGTGAGTGAAACCACGTCTTGGCCTTCTCTTTCAAGGAAAATGAAAAGAGTTTCAGCCTAATAGTATCCTCAGATACATTAGGAAAGTATAAGATGGTTATAATCTCATCAAACTCTTTCAGATGTAGATACGGCTCTTCAGACTTGAGCCCATGGAACTTAGGTAGGAGTTGGATAACCCCTGGCTTGATGTCCATATGTCCTGTATTCTCAGGAAAAATCATGCATGAGGGCGTACTCACCCCCGCCGGTTGTAAATAATCTCATAAAGTACGAGGCGGGGGTGCCTGATGCACCTCATTCTCATCATGTACTTCCTCAATCCTTGGTTGGGGTAGTGCTTGAGGTTGATTTTCATTCATAACCTCCTCTAACTCAGGAGAATTCAAGTGGTGTCTAGTCCTGCGATGGACAGTCAACCCCTCAACTAATCCTCCTTCAGTCACGAGACGTCGAGTGTTGTCGCGTGCCCACTGGGGCATAAAACACACTCAGTCCTCAATTTAAATTCTAACCTAGACCTAAGAGAAAAGAAGTAGAAATCTAGAAAGTAAAAGGGAAAGATGGAAAGAAGTTACCAAATTTGAAGTCCTAGGTTAAGAACCTGCAGAATAAACAAAACAAGTTAGTTTCTAAGAATAGAAAGTTCTAATTAAAAGTAAATTAATTTCTAAAGAAAAGAAGAAATTCCAAAGAAAGAGAAATTAGAAAGAGCTTACTAAATTAGAGGTTTCCTACAAAACAGAAAAATTGGATTAGTTCTAAAAATCAGATAGAATGAAGAATAGTAAGTTTCTAAAGTTAGGAAAAATTTCTAACAAGGAAAAAAACTAAGCCTCTAAAACTAGAATTAGAAAATTCTAAAAAGAAAATCTAATCTTAAACTAATCCTAAAACTAATTAATTTCAGAAAAACGTAGCCGACAGTCCCCGGCAACGGCGCCAAAAACTTGTTCACTCCCCAAGTGCAGGGTTATGATGTAGTAATAACTCGGTGAGACCGAGGTCGAATCGCAAGAGACTGATACTTGTACGTTATCTAAAATTAAGTAGGATTTGAACTAGAATAAAATGAATTCTAAATCAAGTAGCAATTGTGAAATAATTGTAGGTTAATTAATCTAAAACTAAGGAGATATCAGAGAAGGGTAACTAGGGATTCAGAGGATCCACTTGTAGAGATCAGGGAGATCTCATGCCTGCTTCAAGAATTATGGAATTTACTGAACTGCCATTGATCTAGTTTTCAAAGAGGTGAAAGGTATATGAATTAGAATGGATTCCATCACCAAACCATGCCCAAGAAACTATGGCAAATAATAGAATTAAATTGATTACCAACCAATCACATGTATGAAGGTTAGGAAGGGTACCGTCATCCGACCATGCCCAGGAGACTGTGGTGAACAACAGGGCTTCCTGACGTCATAAACATAAAAGAGAAGAGACATGCTCAAAGCCATTGCAGACCCTTTGTAATTTCAGTCACAACAGACCATTAAGAACTAAAAACATTCCCATAATAATCAACTAAAATCAACGTCAATTCATAAATTAAAATTAAATTAAAGGCATAAAATAAACTCTCCCATCTCACTACAAGCTTCACCTCTTAGCCCTAGCTACGAGGTTTAGCTAGACATGATGCGGCTAGATCCCATAGGAAAATAAAATAAAATAAACTTTAAACCAAAAAAAACTCTCTGTACTCCCTATCTCTCTCTCTCTCTGCTTCACATTCCAGCCCACGTCTCAAGATCTCCAGCCGTGAATGGATTTTCTTTTTTCTCTCCCTTTTATAGCTCTCAAGGACGGTGGGGAGGAGCTTTTCGCACCCAGAGGCGGTGAGAATTTCGAATCCGCACAGCAGCAGGACTCCCTGTTTACGCAGGAAAAGGAAAAGAACACGGCATCTGTGATGATTGGTGGGCCTAAGATTGATGTCAGACGAAAAATTCGACCCGTCCAATGAATTACTCTCGAGATTTCAGTCGGGAAAGAGTATTTTTGTTTGAGTTTAGTGTGGTACATTGAATCAAATCTTCCCACCGTCAGTCCACCGTTTGGACGATCGAAAACCGATCTTTGCTGCCAACTGAAAACTACCACCTAGGCAGTGGTAAAAGAACCTTTACAATTCCTATGGATGGTTTGGATTGTCCATTTGGACAATGGATGGGTCCCACAACTGCAAACGGTAGGTCTCTGTTGCGAGCGCTAGAGAAAGAAACAGTTCTTTCCGTTTTTGTGAAGAAAAGTCGGTGGGGTCCACGTTGCTCTGGTATTAAGAAATCCACCCCATTCATTGTCTTCTTCTCGAAATTTCGTCTGGAGATGGATGGTTTTGGTGGCCCTTTGAGTATGAAATATTTGATTTCAGACCTACCGTCCATTGTACATTTTAAATTGTTGGAAGTCCACATCCGCTGTCCCTTGCAATTCTTCCACCTAGGCAGTGATAAGAGAGGCCACGTGGAGCTAATGAACGGTCTAGATCGGACCTTTGATCAGTGATGGTGGCCCATAAGCAACCACCGACGGCCACTGTTGCGTAATCTGTTTAAAAACAAATATTTCTATTTTTAAGTTTCGACAGAGACGGTTTGACTGTCTCTTGTTTCAGCCGTGCACGGCTAGTGCACACATGCACTACGCACATGCACCTTAGATGGAGTCCACTATGATGCTTGTGAGAAACCCGTACCATCCATCTGTTTTTCCACCTCATTTAAGGTGTTGACTCCAAATTTGAGAGAGTTCCAAATATCAAGTGGGCCCCACTTAATGAATTAAGGGGCTGATCTGACTGTTGGGACACTTTCTCAGTGATCCAATGGTTGAAATTTAATATGTACGGTTAATTTGTATCCTACAAGCCGTGTATGAAGTTTCGAGCCAATCGGATGGCGGAAACCATGTGATCTTGCATTTTGCACCAATTTCGGTCTCATTTAATGCGAACGACTTGATTTTCTCAGATCCCTGGCATGTAAATCCACTGATCTTGGTCCCCTGGGATCAGTCTCTTGCCTTAGTGAATCTTGAGCGCTAAAACCATGCTTTTAATACCCAATTTCAGTCCAAGCTTGTAATTACACGTTGCAGCACAAACACGGTTAACATGGGCCATTAAACAATATCTTGTTCATAAATCTAGGAAATAAATGGGGTCTGATATGCAATATTTGACCCTAAACACCCTCACCATCAACGTCCTCGATATCGTGGAAGATCCTGCTGAGGACTTGGAGTCCGTCCTACTTGAGGAAGCTGACCCTAGCAAAACTGTTCGGCTCGGGTCTTCGCTAAATTCCATGTTCAGATCTCAGATACTGACGTTCCTACAACAGCATAAGGACATTTTCACATGGTCGCACTAGGATATGCCGGGAATCTCTCCCGATGTCATAGTCTACAGACTAAATGTGGATCCAGATCACAAACCAGTAAAGAAAAAGAGAAGAGCGTTCAATGCCGAGAGGTACACAGCTATAGCTGATGAAGTCTCTAAGCTCCTGAGTGTTGGCTTCATCGAAGAGATACATTATCCAGACTGGATTGCCAACGTGGTCCTGGTGAAGAAATCAAGTGGGAAGTGGCGGGTCTGTGTAGATTACTCGGACCTAAACAAGGTCTGTCCTAAGGATAGCTTCCCTCTACCTCGGATCGATTAGCTGGTGGATAGCATGGCCGAGAATGAATGACTCTCCTTCCTGGATGCCTATTCTAGGTACAATCAGATCCCGATGCATCCCCCGAACAGGTAGAAGACTACCTTTGTCACCGACGAAGGGCTCTACTGTTACCGGGCCATGCCTTTTGGCCTGAAAAATGCTAGAGCGACATATCAAACCTGATGAATCAAATGTTTGCCAAGCAGATAGGTCAAATGATGAAAGTTTATGTTGACGACATGCTCGTCAAGAGCGTCAGAGCATTCGATCACCTTACAGACCTCGGGTTGACATTTTCGATCCTCCGAGAGTGCCACATGAAATTGAACCGGCCAAGTGTGTCTTTGGGGTTGGTTCGGGCAAGTTCCTTGGGTTTTAAGTCAGCCAGAGAGGCATCGAGGCAAATCCCAATAAGATAAAGGCGTTGTTCGATATGAGCTTGCCTCAGATAACAAAGGAGATCCAGTGTCTGACTGGCTAAGGAGCAGGGCTCGGTCAGTTTATATCTAAAGCAATAGACAAATGTCTCCCCTTTTTCCAGCAACTGAAGGGTCACAAGAAAGCCGAGTTGACCTCAAAATGTGAGCAAGCATTCCAACAGCTGAAACAATACCTAGGTTCACCTCCCTTGCTATCGAAACCAGAAGAGGGTGAGCCCCTACTCTTGTACCTGGTGGTCTTTGCCTCGGGCATCCATTCTGCACTCATCAGGGAAGTAGGAGGTAAGCAGTATCTCGTTTACTATGTAAGCAAAGCAATGGTACCCGCCAAGACCAAGTACCCAAGCATGGAGAAATTGACGCTCGGTTTGGTCTTCTCAGCACGGATGTTGCGCCCGTACTTCCAAGCGCATAGCATTATCGTCATAAACGACTCCCCCCTCAGGCAAGTCCTTTAGAAACCAAATTTCTTGGACGGCTAACGAAATGGGCAATAGAATTCAGGGAGTTCGATATCCAATATCGTCAGAAGACTTCAATCAAGGGTCAGGCTATGGTTGACTTCATAGACAAGTTTACCATCCCAAGTGTCTATACTGAAGCAGAAGCAGCTCTCGCGACTCCACCCATTCCTTCACCTACCAAAGATATGGAGCCAGAGAAGAAGTGGGTCCTTTATGTCGATGGATCATCCAATGTCAAGTGATCTGAGGCAGGAGTCATCTTGATCACACCCGACTCCACGACTATTCAGTATGCCATCAGGCTCGACTTCAGAGCCTCCAATAAGGAAGCAGAGTACGAGGCCTGTTAACAGGACTCAGACTGGCGGCCAGTCTAAGTGTTCATTCCCTTAAAGTACAATGCGATTCCTAGCTTGTGGTGAACCATATCTCCACCGAGTATGAAGCCAAGGAACCAAGGATGGTGGCCTATCTGGCCGATGCTAGGAAATTGATAGAAAAATTCTAGAGTTACGTCATCCACCAAATTTCAAGGACAGAGAATTCTTGGACCGACTCCCTCGCACGGTTAGCCTCGGGCATGGAAGGAAAGCTTCCTCGGATCATTCTCGTAAAATTCATGGAAAGCCCAAGCATCGATAGATCAGATCACAAGGTAGTCAACCCAGTGGAGACTACTACAAGTTGGATGGATTCGGTCTACAATTACCTTGTGTCTGGTGAGGTCCCCCAGGATAAATTAGAGGCCCGACACCTAAAGATCAGAGCTGCCGAATATATTATCTTGGATAAGACTTTATACAAAAAGGGGTACTCATAGACCTACCTCAGATGTCACAGACCCGAGGAAGCAGACTATGTGATACGCAAGATTCACGAGGGCATTTGCAGAAATCGCTCGGGTGGACAAGCCTTAACACTGAAGATACTCCGTCAAGGGTACTTCTGGCCGACCATTTGAGAAGACTTGAAAGATTATGTCCGAAGGTATGATAAGTGTCAAAGGTTTGCGGCGATACCGAGGTAGCCCGCAGAAGAAAGAACCCCTATGAGCAGGCCGTGGCCATTCACTCAGTGGGGGATTGACATCATTGGACCTTTGCCCACAGGAAAAGGATAAATGAAGTTTGCTATTGTCGCAGTCGATTACTTCATTAAATGGGCCGAGGCTAAGCCTGTAGTCAAGATCACCGAACAGAAAGTGATTGACTTCGTCTATAAGAATATCATCTGTCGGTTTGAAATCCCATACACCATCGTTTCTAACAACGGCAAGCAGTTTGACAATGATAAGTTCAGATGCATATGCAGGGGGCTCGACATCTCGAACACTTATTTCTCGCCTCAGCATCTGCAGTCCAACCGACAAGCGAAGGCCGTGAACAAAGTCATCAAGTACCATCTTAAAATAAACTTGAAAAAAGTGAAATGTAACTGGCCAGAAAAGCTCTTATTCGTCCTTTGGGCTTATAAGACTACAGCTTAGTCATCTACTGGGGAGACCCCCTTTTCATTGTCTTATGGCTCGGTGGTAATCATCCCAGTTAAGATCGGCCTCCCAACGGCTAGGGTCAGAAACTATTAGGAAGATCAAAATGCAGAGCAGATTGCAGCAAGCCTGGACTTGCTCGAAGAAGCTAGGGATATCGCCCGACTCCAAGTGGCTACAAGGCATCATCAAGTGGCATGATTCTACAACTCAAGGTTCAAGACAAGGCGATTCCGACCAAGGGACTTGGTCCTCCATCGCGTCTTCCAAAATATGGTAGAGCTGGGGACTGGGATACTCGGGCCCAATTGGGAGGGGCCTTACCATGTGGTCAGATCAACCCAGCCAGGCTCCTATCACTTGGAAGACCTCGAGGGATGTTAGCTCCCCTATCCCTGGAATGCCAAACACTTGAAGATCTACTATCTGTAAAAATCTACTGGTCGCTGAAAGCCCTTAATAAATGTATTGCTCGAAGCTACTAGCCTCTTAAGGCCTCTAATAAAAGTTCACATTCCACATCTTGTGCAATTCATCTATGATTATCTATAAATGGAAGAAGTTACCTCTCACTAGCAGAGGCTAACTTAACAGACCGATCCCTTCAACAAGGGATCGGGACATTAAACCCACGAAAATCTACATAAAGATCCCCTCATGTGCAGGAGAAAAGCCCGGAGAGGACCCGATTCCCTGAAAAAAAGGACGGTTCGTCATGTAACGACAAATCAACGAAAATGACTAAGCGCGCCATTCGTGGGGGGGTTGGCCCCTTAGAGGGTCGTTCCTCAAATATTAACATCTAAAAATGTAACACCCGTACTTTTCTATACTCAGGTGTTACCATGAAAACCCGACTTAGTATAAATATAATTCCGATTTATGTGAACATTCATACTCTGGACTAAATCCAACCGTCGAGATGGTGAAGCAACTATGAGATTTAAGATCTACCATCCAACTGATATGTAGGGGAATCTAGTTGTACGAGTGATCGTCAAATCTAGAGCTATAGATCTACCTCAAAGTCAGATGAGTGGCCTATCTTAAGTTGATACCCTAATAATTCATTTTAATGTGATGTAATTGTACATATGTACTATAATACAGAGTAATTTTATAATTATTCGTAATAATACATATGTTACATGAATTATTCAAATATGTATATTATTTAAACTATATATAAAATAAATTGTACCCCAACACATCATCATATAATTGATGTATATTTACATCTTTAATTATATACTATTGTAGTATATATGTAAAATAAATATCCCTTAATATTAATTTTACCATACTATATGTGCATGTATAATTACAAAAATGCATTATAAATGTTATTGACCGTAAATAAATACTTATCTATAACTATTAATGTATTATGCTAAATAAATATGTAAATATATTTTAATCTAAGATATTATTTATTAATATTTATTATAATAAATATATCAGAATAGTAAATTAACTACCTATAGTACACCCAGAATGTTGTTAATGATATTTATCTATAATATTTTATTAATTGATAATTGCTTATTAGTATAAAATATGTAATATGTTAGTAATTATGCTTAAATACAAAATAATACAATGAATATATATACTTACGTGTAAGACGATTCCAATATAATTAGTTAATCGACCTGATTGGCCCACTAGTTAGGTGAACAATTTTGATAGCGGGAGTGGACCTCAGATCACCGTAAATCGACGGTGGTTGGCACTTAAGGGCCACAATTTAGATGATATGGCCCACCTAAGCCATAGATCTACCTCATTCTTTGGGTCGGGCCCTATTTTGGGCTGAAAAAACAGATGAACGGAGTGGATGGGTCGAAATCCTCATGGTGGATCCCACTTCACCCGATGCATGTGCATAACAAATGCACACCTGCCGTGCACTGGACCAAGGAGTCCAGTCAAAACAGGTCTGACCGCAAACGCCAAAGAGGAATGGATTTCAAATTCCTCTTCCGCCGAAACAGACGGACGGACAGGGTCCGTTCTCAGCGAATCGTGGCCCACCATCATGGGTCCTTTGGATGATCCAAACCATCCATCTTGTAGGGGACACGAAGGAGGTAATTCTCTGACAAATTTAATCCATTATATTGCACACATGTACACACAATTTCATCCGTAAATCAGGATACAAACACACTTGTTTTCAAAATTGGAGAATCTCTGTGTTTCTTGCCTTTCCATGCTGGCAATCCGAGTGAGGCTTGCTCCTGGGATCCCAAACATCCATTTCAATCAATCCCGACCCTCCAAACTAGGGCGTTCCCTAGCTAGAACCTCACTTCTGCCGCTACCACAACTCAAACCCAAGCCCACTAAGCAAGGCTTTAATAACCGTTCGTTTAGTGGCCCCAACGATGATCATGGGACATATCCACACCGTCCATTCGCCTTTGATCATCAGATAAGCCATCCAACCAAAAACCGCCATGAACGAACCCATCATCCTCTCCATTGGCTGGGAAAACCCACCACCATTAAGTGGGGTCCATTCACTGATCTAAGCTGATCAATCGATGGTTCAGAACATAAGAAGAACATCTGTAGTGACAAAATTCACCCATACAAGCCGGATCGAGTGTGTGATCAAAGATCTCTACCAACATGAAAATGTTAAGCCGCAACTAATCCAGGGAGTCTTTGCAGCTGAAAGTGATTAGATAGGGCTACAAATAGCCTATCATTAGGGCAAACTATTTCAAAAGAAAAGAGAAAATAAATGGAAAGAGGGAGCGAAAGAGAGAGAGAGAGTTGCCGTGTCCGGCTGCTGCTGCTGCGCTCGCCGTTGCCGCACCAGCTCGGGTCGGGCGGACTCAGTCTAGGCGCCTTTGTAAGCAGAAGAGGGAGAAGTAATAAAGGAAGGAGAGAAACGAGGGAAGAAGGAAAAGACAAGAAAGGAAAAATGAGAGAGAGAGAGAGAGAGAGAGAGAGAGACTGTCGTCCTCTCTACTCGCTGCTCACTGCCGAGTTGGAGCTCGGGTCAAGCCTGTAGAGGCTGGGTCAAGACAGCTCCTGGTCTTAAAAAACAAAGGAGAGTAGAAAAAGAAAGAAGGAAAAGACGAGGAAGAGAGAGAGAGAGAGAGAGAGAGAGAGAAACGGGGGAAGAAAGGGCAGAGAGGGAGAGTGTGGGTGCGAGTAGCACCCTGACTCACTGCCGAGTTCGAGCTGAGTCCAGTGAGTCAAGTTGGGTTTGGGCCTTGGTCCAGACATTGTTGGACATTCCAACATTTTTATTTTTTTATTTTTTTTTAAAAGGAAGAGCAGAAAAGGAGAGAAAGGAAGAAGAGAGGGGGGCTAGGCTGTCACGCCTCAAACTCGAAAATCGGATTCATAGGAATCTCGATTGCCGAATTCAGTGCCGACAGCCTCCGTAGTACCCTATTCTCGGTTCCTAGTGTCCATACACTAGATTCCGATCCTGGGATCCTACAAGGAGAATTCTTTTTTTATGTACACTTAACTCATAATAAGCATAACCACAAGATTACTCAATTCGCAAAGTCAACATCATCATCACATATCCACTAATATAATCATTTGAATACAGTGCTGAAAGGGAAATACATATATCAAAAATCAAAGCTCCAGAAGACGGATGCATGCTCCAAGCTCGACGCTGCTGCAACCTAACATTACCTGCACGCATCTATCGTGCATAGGCTTATAGAAAGCTTAGAGGGTGGTGTAAGTGTGTGCACAGGGTAAGTATCAAGTATTCAATATAATGCCTTAATCATACAATACCGGAAACACTCGTAATCCATAAATCATACAATGTCGGAATAAGTCGAAATACTGACAAAATCATAAATTATCAGAGTAAGCAGAAATACTGATAAGATCATGAATCATATGATAACAGAGTAAGTGGAAATACGGACAAGTCCATGAGTCAATCAATATCAGAATATGCGATATAGGATAACTATGCAAATGAGGAGTCATAAATAATCAAATATCGGATGCCAAGGATACAATGTAATATATAATTTGGAAGGACTAACGAACACCATCAGTCTCATCTAAGTCTCAGGAATACAGAAACATAGCAACCCAAAATGCCATATGCCGAGGATGTAATGTAATATGCAATATGTGGTGCTAATGGAATGACCATGCTGGAGTGTAAAGTCGGGATGATAGTACATAGTATCGCAGGCTACGGGATCCATCACAAGGGACTTCTATCCAAACCAGTCTCATACCTAAATTTGGATAGTCAGACTCAATGTGGTAAACTCCTAATCTCAGGTTAGTCGCGCGCCCCAACCGAAATCATGGCCATTGTGAAGGCATACGTGACAAATAGTTGTGCACCACCAGCCCGAGTGGATAGTGAATGAATGATTAAATTTGCAACTCCTGCTCACTAAATCCATATATCAGTACAGTTCATCTCTGGGATCTTCACCGGAGTTTAGTATACTCAAAATGGCACTGCCGCTCTCCTAGCCGCATAGTCCAAGTAAGTGTAAAAAACCTCACTATCCGCCTAACCGATAGTTTGTCAATACCTATCCGGCACGTCAATAGCAGACCCATTCACGAGCTGGTCAAACTCAGCCTAGTATTGTCCCCTTCTCTCGGGCCAGTAAGGCCACACCCCTTTCCAATAGACCACGACACAGTGACAGAAGTGGCTTCCTGGTATTTGGCCCTCGTGCGCTTATATATCCACTCGGTCTCGACGTTGGAGTCATCTCTTGGCTACGGAGGTTTAGAAATTTTCACTCAGGGACATCTATGGCGCCTGTATACTAAAATCAAACATTTTTGGTGTCCCGTCTGGCCATCCACGATATGCCTGTGGAGAGTACTACCCTGATGTCGCTAGGACATAGAACACACAATGCAAGATGCATGAGTCATACAATCCAGTCATGCATCAATCCTATGCATGTTGTGCGCTCATGGGAGATAACCTCTACCTATCAGGGAGTCTCATATCAACATGCTCAATAACATATGCAATGATCAACCACATCTCATAACAAACATGCAGATGATGCGTATGGGCATGTATCATGATGCTATATTTTCTCCTACTCATAATCGGTATCAATAACCGGCAACGACAATCAACCTCGACAATGTGGACATTTAACCAACATTGCCCAAGGAATGGCCCATATAGAGCCTAACGTACAGTGGACTCGTGGCCTCACACAAGGGCCAAATATATAACACCATGGGCCTCACTCAAGAGATTAATACACATCACGATGGGCCTTTCACATTGGCCTAATATACATCACAGGTGGATTCCATCGCTTGGCCCTCAAATGCATCACAATGGGCCTCATCATATAGACCTCATATTCATCACATTAGGCCTTACACACGGGCTAAATACACATCACAATGGGCCTCAAATACAGGACGCATATATATCACATTGGGCCTTAACTACGGGTCGCAACAATCAGAATCGATCAATAATCATAATCGGCAAATCGGTCACGTCAATCGAAATCAATCGATAATCGATCTTGACGCAAAGCGAGGTCGATCGATGGACGATCAATGATGGACTAAGTAATATCAATGAGGCCCAGTCGTTTGCTATAACTCGCTAGAGAATGATAAGGATGGGCCTAACCAGGACTATCAAAATGTCATAGCATGAATGTTTAACCATCCCTTCCCATCAATGTGGCCATTTAACCAACATTACTCCTAAGGAGTGGCCCACATAAACATCATTACATACATCATAATGGGCCGCAATATATGGATCTTATATATATCAAATGGGCCGCACTATATGGGCCTCAGATACATCAAAATGGGCCACATCACATGGTCCGCACTAATAGGCCAAATACATTAGGTGGGCCACATTAATGGGCCTCATATACAACAAGTGGGCTGCGCCAATGGGCCCCATATATATCAAATGGGCTGCATCAACGGGCCACACCAATGGCCTCATATACAACAAGTGGGCTTCTCGAATGTGTCACAAAACACATCAAAGTGGGCCTCCTAAATAGGCCATAAAATACATCAAAGTGGGCCTCCCAAATGGGCCACAAAATACATCAAAGTGGGCCACACAAGTGGGAGCTTCGATCACATCTAAAGGCATTTCAATAGTTCCAGGTGCAACATGTGTATCACCATCCGAACATTATCTATGTAAATCAACACCATCTAAACATTATTCAGCACCGTCCAGTACAGTCCGGACGGTGTGGGTGAAATAAATACATCGGAATGGGTCCCACCTGCCGACAGGGAAAGACGGATGGACGTATGTATATACAACACGTCGTTAAAGTGGGCCCTGCCCGTCCAGAACATAGATGGACGGCATGAATATCAGATACATCACGGTGTGCCCCACATAGCCTGTCAGATGGACGGCTGATATAAAATACATATAATCAAGGCGGGACCCACGGAACTCACTGACGTCTTCACAGCAGCAAAATGGCTGCCCAGCAGCCCAACAGATGGATGGTGAGATATAACACATCTGATGAGGGCCCCACCATCCAGGGTATGGACGGTGTGGCAAAACACATATCTCACGGTGGGTCCCACCTTCTAATGGATGGCGTGAATGAAACACATATCATGGTGGCCCCTCCTGCCAAATAGATGGACGATGTGAATACACATGTACCACATGATCAGATCCACATACTATGACGTCAATGCAGTAGTTATATAACTAGAATGCATACACCCGCCGTCTGATCCCCACTGTCCAAGGTCTGGACGGTGTGGACGAAATTCATACATCATGCGGTGGCCCTTGCACAGTAGATGAACGGTGTGGATGTTGCACACGTGCAGCAAATGGGGCCACAAATGGACGGAAGTTGTGGATGAATCACATATGTCGAGGTGGGTCCACATACGTGGCCCACCGTATAATTAAATCTGCTTCATTTTAATCTCAGGCCTTGAGATGAACTCGTCAAATGTAGAGATGGTTTGGATGTATCGCCTACATGTAGGGAGGTGGGTCCCACAGAACCCGCTGACGTCACCTCACAGCAAGGATTGCTGTGAGAGGTGCGCCATCCAATCCCGTCATCAGGTGGGTCCCACGCTGGCAAACGGACAGACGTAGGGGATAAAACACATGCGTCATAGTGTGGGCCTCAGCACCGTCCAGCACCTTGGACGGTGCAGATGAAACAATACATTAATGTGGGTCTCACCTCTGCACATGTGACACGTGCAGGATGGGCTGCACATCAAGACGGTTACATATAACACGTACTCACTAGTGGGACCCTCAGAGCTTGGTGACGTCTACTCAGCAGCTGTATGCTGCAGATGGACGGTTTAGATAAAATATATAAATCATGGTGGATCCACGGTGCTTGTTGGCGTCCAGGGCAGCAGCGGCTGCCTGCTGCATGGAACCCAACAAATGAACAGTTTGGGTGGACAGATATAGCATGCTGGGGTCCATGTCCTGATGATGGATGGACAGGATGGAATAGATATATCATGATGGGGTCCACACAAATGGACGGTCTGGTGATCAGACCCAAATGCTGACGTCAAGACACCAGCTAACATAGCTGGTGCGCTGTAGACCAGCCAATCCACTTCATGCAAGTGGGTCCCACGTGGGGCCCACATAACGCTTATCTGCCATCCAAGCCGTTGATAAGGTCACAGAGACCCTGAATGAAAAGGAAACACAAATTTCCTAATGATCCAAAACTTCTGTAACTGCAAAAAGAGTTTCAATGGCAGACGCCCAATCCTCACTGTTTCCTACCGTGTGGGCCACCTGAGTCCCACACGTGGCTGATTTTTGGATGGAGCCCACTGTCCTAAGGGGCCTACCACATGCACGGTTTGGATGTTTCAAAACACCACACGTTGAGGCCCACGGCTGGGACGTGGGTCCCTGCCCGTTCATGCCACAGCACAGGATGCCCTGTGCGTCCTCTCAGCAGTAGCAGTGCTGCTTCTTGTTTATATATTTTTATTTTTTTTACAAAAAAAGGGTTTTCCTATGGTTTTTCACAGGTGGGGCCCGCATCAGAAGAATTCATCTCACCCATTGGATTCTACAGTTCATAATAGATCCGTCAAGCTCAATATTAATCATGTTTCGGTGTATAAAAACATCGAAGTGGGCTCCAACGATGAAAAATACTATCTTCTAAGAAATGGCCCGCCAGATAATCGTATGGGCTCCATTTTTCGGCCCAACGCCTAAAATGAACTGAGGAATGGAATGGATGGCGTGGATAAGGTTCATACATCAAGATGGGGCCTGTATGAGTGGCCCACCCAAAAAGCTTAAATCAAGTTGTTATATATATATACACACACACACACACACACACAAATCACGTCTAGAGACGCTGCCCATTGTCTGTTCACACTTCACTCCCTAGACGGATGGCATGAACACTTAATCAAGGTGGGTCCCACATGAACGTGGCCTACTTGATTTGGATTAACCTGGTATGTGTGTTTTCCCATCATCCGGACCCTCCAAGAGGGGTAGCAAAGTGGATTAGTCCCCATGTTTAGACAGTTATGGGGTCCATTTGATGGACGATTTGGACACCACATACACTTATCGAATGAGTCACAAAATAAAGGAAGGAGAGAGGGAGAGAGAAGCACCCACCTTTGATTTCTTGGACTTCTTCCACCAACACGATCTAGAGCTCCAAGAAAATGATTCCGACGGTTGAGATGGACTTTGGATGGTAGAGATGGAAAGTAGGAAAGTGGGCCACACATGGCTTCTCATATGGAGGCTTGGACGTTGGAGTCTCATGGTTGCTTGACAAAAATGAAGAAAATGAGAGAGAGAGAGAGAGAAGAGAGAGAGAGGATGGGATGGGTGAGTAAGGTGATAGGTGTACTTGTGTAAGGGAGAGAGTTGACTTTAAGGGGGGTGGTTGTACTTGGGGATGGGTGAGTGATGTGTACTTTGATTGATAGGATTGATGTGATGGATTCTCTCAAGATCGCAATGCGCGGCATTTTTCTCGAACTAAACGCGGACCCACATCTCTTGGCTTGGGTATCATCTCGGTGCGTAATACGCGTCATCAGAACCGCGGCGACGGCGTGGTCGCTAGGGTACAAGTCTTGGGTTGAGCCGACTCTGGAATACAGGATACGATTCAAGGTTATGTGCAACTACCGATAACAGATCGAGGGTCACTGAAATTTGACCGGAATAACCACGGAAGCCTACAGAACAGTACGGGCTAGGATACGGGTCTTACATAGGCTTTCGATGGCTGCTAATTTGACTCAGTTGAAACCGTGTCCATCCGAGTCAAGTGGGCTTGGGACTGGTCTAGGCCTTGCTGGACACTCCAGCATGGGGTGAGAGTGAAGAAGGATGGGTGGTTATTGCACCTATCGAGTCGACTCGGGTTGAGTTGGTTCAAGTCAAGACGAGCAATCCGGACTAGATTGGATCAGTCAAATCAGGTAAGTTTAAGATAACTACTTAGATTAGAAATTATCATTAAATAGATTTGTTAGTATTTTTATTGTATATTGGGAAATTTTCTAACATAGGGTAAAATTGATTTAACTAATTCACACCTTCAAACCCTATGAAGAAGTGGACTTACATCCTAAAGTGAGGACTCATCCTTAGAACTTCTCACTTAAATGCATTAATCTAATCATAGACGATGCCTTAATCCCTTCCATTTAGTTACTTGATTGAGCTACTTAACTTATTAGATGAACATGTGAATATGATAATATGTTGCACGTTTGATTCCCATGTTAGATAATAAACATATCTCTTTAATTTTAGGTGAGCATAAATGATTGATGATAATATGCTTTCTTAGTTGTACACATGTTAATTAATTGTATGAGTGTCATCTGCGATCATTTGATGGATTGAATGGGATTTGTCGTGATCTCACCGTCTTACAGTCCATATTTGACCTACGCGACTTGGATCACACATATGCCTTACATGGCTTGGACCACATATTTTTCCTTCATGGCTTTAATGAAACATTGATGTCATTTGGTGGCTTGTTGGTTATATTTGCATACCTCATTGATTTTCGGGTCATTATACGAAGTTCGTTATGATTTTTAGGTGGAGCTAAAGTTCCCTTGTCGATTTTCTAACCATCTTGCGGAGTTCATACGATTTTTGAATGACGTCGAAGTCTCTGTGTTGGTATTCTCTTCATCTTGTAGTATTCAGTCGTATGATGATTTTCTGATGGAGATGAAGTTCGTTTATCAAATTTTTAGTCATCTTGCTCTGTTCACATACGATATGATTTTCGGGTGAAGTAGAGGATTGTATGTTGATTGTCTCTTCATTTGCAGAGTACAGTCGTACCCTAGTTTCCGGGTGGAGCTGAAGTTCACTTATTAATTTTTTAGCCATCTTGCGGAGTTCACGTACGATATAATTCCCGGGTGAAGTAGAAGTTTAAAGGTTAATTTTCTATTCATCTTATAGATTTCGCTTATACCATAATTTTCAGGTGGAGTTGAAGTTTGTTTATCGATTTTCTAGCCATCTTGTGGAGTTCACATACAATGTGATTTCGGGTGTAATAGAAAGTTATATGATTAATTGTTTGACTATCTGGGTATATTCACCTATATTACGATTGCTATTATATTTTGCTTATGATGAGATTTTATTAATTGACTTAATTTTTGTATGTATACTCATGATTATGAATCGCCCTGTCTAATATATCTATTCTCATGATTGATGATTTATACTGGATTATGAATGATGAGTATGCAATCTTAGAGGGTGCTCCTCATTGGCCATTGACACTATCAAAGCGTAACAGTTGATGTTGGTATAGGGCGAGCCGATGCTATTTACTAGGTTGCTGGAGCAAATCGGGAAGCTGGAGAGCTAGGCGAGGTCTTTGCGGCCCATATTGAGCTCCACTACTAGTTGATAGACTCCTATTTTTGCTTACATGAACTTTGCTATTTGAGATTATACAAGTCCTGTATGGGCGCTACATTTGGATTTTCATTATGGTTGGAATGTTTTTTTACAATGCATGGTTTACTCTAGCTTCGTTGCTATTAACACTGATTAATGTTATATGGTTTAAATTTACACTAATTTTTTTAGATTAATACTTGAGTTTTTAGGAAACGGGTCATATACTCGGGTCCTGAAAACACGGGGTGTTATAAAAAATCAACACGACAATCAACACGTGTGAATAAGCTATCTGCCAAGTAATCATCATTGATAAAAAAAATTATTTGTCCACATTGTGAAAAGTAAAAAAAAAATAGTACAAGTTTCATTCCCTCTGAGTAGAGGAACCAGCTACCGAGCTAGGGGGCTGAGCGTCAGGAGCGGCTTCGACAATAGGGGGTCGTTCTCAGGCTCGTTTGCCGCAATTGGGTTAGCATTACAGGCTCATTAGCTGAGCCAGTTCAGCATTCTCGACATTGTCTGTCGCAAGTGCATCGAGGTCAAGGGTCAGATGAAGCTTTCAGACCTCAACCAGGCAAGCATCGAAGCAGGTGTCATAGCCGAAGTAATATAATTTTTCTAGCTCCTTAGCCCTCTTAGCCGAATCCTTGTATTCATCCACCGCAGCGGCAGCTTGTGAGGCCACTTGTGCCTCGAGCTCATCCCATATTGCCTCCCGGTTTGCAGATATCGTAGCCTCAAGGACAATTTGCTGTTGGGCTAACTGGTTCGTAACCATCCGCTGCTTCATCTCGAGTCCGCCCTTCACATCCTCGAGCCACGACTCAGCTTCTGCAATCCTAAATTTCAAGTCCTTTTTAGCCTGGCGCAGACACCTGATTTTCGAGTCGGCAATGTTCATGCGAGCCTAGAGTTGGTTGGCCTCACCCTGGAGCGCGAGCTCCCTTACTTTACCCTCCACAGCCGCATTTTTTAGTTCCTCTCGCTCCGCAGCTGAAGCCTCCATCTTTTTCTCAAGCTCGGTCCTCTATACCTCTTACTATGCCTTCTCCACCATAAACCTGGCCCTCTCTACTTCTTGTTCTGCCTTCTCGACCACAAGCTTGGCCTGCTCTCCCTCAAGCCGTTACAGCTCCTTTAACCTCTCCTTCACCTCCACAATCATCAGCAGTAACTGAGAACAGACTGTTGCGTAATCATTTAGGAAGTTGACGTGGCCTCGGGAGAGCGTTTCAGCTATCTTCGACTCTGGGACGTGCTTGGCCACCCATGGATTTAGTAAAGCTATGTGATAACTGGGAGGCAGAGTTTCTAGAACAAGCTCGAAAGTTCCTTCGACCCCACTGGCCGCGGAAGCTTGAACAACAGCCTCGGGTGTGGTGGCATATCCGGCAAGAGCGAGGGCGTCGGGTCGGTCGACTAAGAACTCGACCTCAGTACCAGGTTGAGGGACTACGGTTCATGCAGAGGCATGGGGACATCATTTCGTTTCCCCAGGCATATACTCTCTAAGTCCGGGCTCATACCAAGAGAGTAGAAGGTTTCTATTGTGGGGAAATCTATACAAGGATAATCAGCATCTGTAAGACCCGTATCCTAATCCGTACTGTTCCATCGCTTCTCGCGATCCTTCTCATCAAATTCTGGCAACCCGCGGCCTGTAGTCGACGTTGCGCACGACTGTGAGATGTATCCTATACATTTAAGTCGGTTCAATCTGAGACTTGTATCGTTGCGACCGCACCGTCGCCGCGGTTCCAACGCAGCGACTCACGTACCAATCCGATACCCTGACTAAGAGATGTGGGTTGGCGTTTATTTTGAGAAAACTCTGCTCGTTTACATTCCCAAGAGAATCTCTACAAAGTGTCCCATCAATCACATCAATCAATTCCATTAATCACCCCTCATGTCAAGTACAAAGCAACCATGCTTTCTTTCTCCACAAGCCAAGCAACCCCAAAGTCAACCAATCACTCACCTCACCTATCACTCACCTCATCCATCACTCACTTCACATCACACCATCACTCTCACATCTCCCTACAACCCTCTCTCTCTCCCTCATTTTCCAACACCACTTCCAAGCAAGGGAGAGCATCCAACGTCCAAGCCTTCCCATGGAGAGAAAATGACCTTGTATGGCCCACCTTTCCCATCCCAAATCTCTCATTCTAGCCATTCATTCTTCATCTTCTACCATCAAAGTGAAGCGTAAGGAGACCGGCATCTCAACGGACCAAGAAGATCAAGTGGTGGGTGTTTCTTTAGACTACTTTTTATATTTTTAAGATGGGCCAAGTGAGGCCAACCGATCAATGGTTTGGATCTCACTTGGGACCCTAAGATGTGGCCAATGACCCATCTTGATCATCAAATCATTCCATGATGGGGCCATTCTCCATGGACCCCATCATGATGTTTACTTTCTTGCACTAAGAGGTCATGTAGACTGTCCATTTTTAGTGGAGTGGGATCTCCACCGTTGATCTTTTATTTGGATGGCCCATGTGCAATGGGACACCTTGATGTATGTTTGGATGGTTGAAACGGAGGGCCTATAGTGCCGGGGTCCCTCCATCATGCGTGTCCCACTCCATCTCTCTCTCTCTCTCCCTCTCTTTTCATTTATTTTATTTCCTTGTGTGTGATGAAACGGCCATGTGGCCCACTTGGATGGACCCCGCCATTTACCATTAAAAGTGGGGCCCATCTCATATGCATTGCAGTTACACCACCCATCTTGTGGTGGCCCACATAAACAAAAAAAAAAAAAAGAGAAACATCCAGCGTCTGGACGCTGGACGTCAAGTGGAAAAACACAAATATTGGCTTGTTTAAAGCCTTGGAAGGGGACCACTTGTACAGGACCCACCTTGTTGCATGTATCCAATCCAAGCCGTCCATTCCCTTCCCCAACTCATTTTAGGCGTTGAGCCGAAAAATGAGGAATTTCTGAGTATCTGGTGGGCCATAGTTTTAAAAATGGTATTATTACCATTGAACTCTATCGAAATTCTTCCTACGCTCTGAATCAGGCCCAATATTGGTCTTGATGGAATCATTGTGGGCCGTAGAATCTAATGGATGGAGTGGATCCATCAAATGCAGGCCCCACACCTGTAAATCTTTAAAAAATCAGGTTTTTTTTTTTAAAAAAAAAAAAGGGCAACACAGCAGCAGTTGCTGCTATGTCCGGACGAGCTGGCCGCGCCAGCGGATGCGGGCGAGCCCTGGGCAGGGTCCCACGGCTCTACACGTGGACCCCACCTTGATGTTGATTTGTCATCCGATCCGTTCATGAGGAGGGCCACCCCTTGAGGTGGGCCCCCACCAAGTTTCAACGGAATCCAAGACTCAGGCGGCCCACACCACAAGAAACAGTGGTGATTGAACCTTACCATTGAGACCCTTTTTGGGCCCACTGCAGTTCAGGATCAATCTGAAATTTGTGTCTCCCATTCATCCAGGTCTTTGTGATCTTAGCAACAGATTGGATGGAAACTATAGGTTATGGTGGGTCCCACGTGAAGCCCACAGTGATATATGTGTTATATTGCCACCGTCCGTATGGACGGTGGACTTCACTGTGATGTATGTGACTATCCACATTGTCCACTTGTGTGTGGATGTGTATATATGTATATATATATATATATATATATATATATATATATATATATATATTATATTATATATAATGTTATATATACTATATATGTATATATGTGCATTGGTGGGCCTTCATGTGGGCCTCCACTATGATGGATGAGCAGCATCCAAACTGTCCTCCTATTTTGAGAGCTCATTTCATGACATGAGCCAAAAGAAAATGAGCCAGATCTATGGTTCAAATGGGCCCGCTTTGGTATATATATAGGGCCCATGTCGATCCATTTATGGTCATTCATTTAGGCCCACCTTGGTGCACATATAAAGCCCATGGGACTAAGCCCATTTGATACATATAAAGCCCATGGGATCAAGCCCATTTGATGTGCTTGGGGCGCAAATGGAATGACCCATTGGATATATTTAAAGCTCATGTGTGTAGTCTCACTTTGATGTATTTCATGGCCCATGAGTCATGGACCATTGCAATGTACATAAGGCTCCTTGGCGAGGCCCATTAATGTAGTCATTTGAGGAATGTAAGGCTCACGCAATTCGGCCCATTTGATGTATCTATGGCCCATGGATTGAGGCCCAACGGATGTCCTTAGGGTCCATTGCAATGAGTGATTTCCCATGGTTCATGTAATGATATTTATGGCGGGTCGCGCCTAGGAAACAATGTTGGTTTGACGTCCACATTGTATGTACAATGTTGGTTAAATGTCCTCATTGTAACTCTCCTTGGGGCCCATTGATAGGCCCACACTCGTTACTATTCATTGCTTTATAACGTGCTTAGTATAATCCCATGACTCATACCCATACGCATCATATGTATGCTTGATTCGAGCAGTGACTGATCATAGCATATGCCATTGGGCAAACCACCTATGGGACCCGTTATGAGACGGAGTGCCCCACATGATCGCGCAGTACGCGCTGGATTTTTGCATGATTTGATGGTGTGATTCATGCATCTCGCATACGTGTGACTTAATCACTGCACGCTCTAGCGGCATCAGGGCCGTGGCTCCACAGGTATATCGTGGATGGTCGTATTGGATACCGAAAATACTTATTCTAGCACTGTGGGTACTTAGGATGTCCTTACGTGAAAGTTTCAGAACCTTTTTGGTACCAGGAGATGCTCCAACGTCTAGACCAAGTGGATACATGAGCGCCCGAGTGCCGAATACCAGTAGGCCGCGTTTTCCACTGTGTCGTGGTCGGTTAGAAGGGGGTGTGGCCTTATCCGCCTGAGTGAGGGGACTATAAGCTAGGCTGAGTTTGACTAGCTCGCAAATGAGTCCGCTATCGACGAGCCGGGTAGGTATTGGCATACTACTGGTCAGGCGGATAGCGAGGTCTTTTCTGCTTGCTTGACTGTGCAGCTAGGGAGGTGGCAGTCACTGTGAAGTGTATTAGACCTCGTGATATCTAGAGAGGAACTGTACTGATATATGTACTTGATGAGTACCGACTTGCTTGGATTGCATTTCGCATATGACATTCCGCTATGTAGGCCTTGCATTGCATCGGTGTGGCTGATGACATTCATATCTCGCATCGCATGACCTTGGTATGGCCGATAGCATTCATGCCTTGCATTACATAGCCTTGGTATGGTTGATTTTATTCATGGACTTACCGCATACTTCCGCATTACCTGATATTGTACACTCGGCGTTTGCCTTGCGCACACACTTACACCACCCTCTAAGCTTTTGTAAGCTTATGCACGATAGTTGCGTGCAGGTAGCGTTGGACAGCAGCAGCGCTGAGACAGGAGCGCGTATCAGGACCTTTTGGAGCTTTTTTATCACCTTGTATTTCTCTTTCCGCATTGTACTTAAAATTTTTGATATAGTGAATATGTGGTGATGTTGTTTTATGACTTGGTTATGCTTGTGGTTATGCTCCATTACAAAAAAAATTCATTCTGAAAATCCTCCTTATAGGATCCCAGGATCGGAATCTGACATTTGATTGTCAGGAGCCGAGAATGGGGCATTATGGAGGCTGTCAGTATCGGATTCGGCAATCGGGATTCATGTGAATCCAATTTTTGGGTTTGGGGCGTGACAGCGTCAGCCTAAGCTACACGAATCGGATAACAAGGCCTTAGAAAGAGAATACTATGTCAGGTAGGGGCCGACCTCTAAGTCACAACTCGAAATTACAATCCTGATTGGTTGACCTAAACTTTAGTCCTCATCTAAAGAAGGATAACTGAGCCGAGCCCTGATCCTCGTCCTCAGCTCCATTCAGCGAACCCCGACCTTAGTGATCTATCGACGAAATGACTGTTGGTGCTCGACCTCATGTCTGTAGGTTCTGAGGCCGAGTTAGAGTACGAATATTCTGTACGCCGTATGTCGAAGCCGAGGTCGAGCCCAAGTATGGATACGCCATATGACGAGGCTGAGGTCGAGCCCGGGTGAGGGTACTTCGTATGCCGAGCCTAGACATCAACTTAGAAACATATGTGACTGAAGATCTCGCCCAAGGCTACATGCCTTTAAGACACAATATGCCGCACAATCCAAAGATTGCAGATAATATCTTCACGAACACGATATCTCGCTGATTGAGTAGATCTTGCCGAGATTAACGGGCGTGGATCGTCTGACTCACATGTATAAATACCAAGAGACCCTATTATTACAGGTATGCAAGATCTCGCACCCTCTCTCTACATTCAACTTAGACCTGGATTCCCTAGCTTGACTTAGGCATCGAAGGGTCACCCAGCATAGCCAAGGTCTCCTTTGCTTACCCTTTTATGCAGGATCAGGGCCCATTGAAGGGTTGCCGCATTGAGTGGAGGGTGGTCCAGATTTTAGCCTCAACATAGGTTATATATATGACATTTTGAACGTTGGACCCTTGAGCAACGGTGAGTGTTATTATTGTTGTTGCTTCCTGTGGTGCGGTCCACTTGAGCATTGGACCTGCCTAATTTTTAGACTCATACTTTAAATGATCTAAAAAAATGGATGGACAACATGGATAAAACCCATACATCATGGTGGAACCCACAAAGCGCCTGGATGCGTTACGCAGTGCACTTTCCTATGCGTTTGTATACTTGGGTCACGTTAATGTATCCCTAGTGGATGCGGATTTCCTACGAATGCCTTTAGCATGAATCCAAAACTAAACGGGATCCAATACTCAACTTGGCTGAAAATGTGAGGATTGAACGTACATAATTGAAATATTTGTGGGGCCACGGAAGTTTCGAATCAGGAAAATATTTATGTTTTCAGTTCATCCCAGTAGGAATGACATTGTGAACGGTATCGATGGCATGTAAACATCATTGTTGATCCCAGGGAGGTTTTAATGGGAGGAATTTCCCTACTCAGCTTTTCCTTTAGTGTGGCCCACTTGGAGTCATT
The DNA here is from genome assembly GCA_037074715.1 of Magnolia kwangsiensis. NCBI lineage: Eukaryota > Viridiplantae > Streptophyta > Magnoliopsida > Magnoliales > Magnoliaceae > Magnolia > Magnolia kwangsiensis. The sequence goes on from CM073583.1 coordinate 93,798,849, forward strand.
AATCCTGCTCACTTTTGGTCTTATGTTCTAAAATGATCTCACAAAACAAATGGAAAGGATGGATTTCTTACAAACATCACAGTGGTCCCCACCGAGGTTTCAAGCTTAGGAATTTCCTACAAAAGGCTTTCGCAGGAAATCTGCGTCTAAGATTTTGGAACTCATGTGGCCATGCCACACGAAACCGTGGGGATCGAACACCCGGCGGTGATAGGAGTTTTGTATCAGGATGATATTTGCTATTACAGTTTATCTGAGTGGTAATAATTCTATGAATGATTTGGATGGCATATAAGCATTATAGTAAAATTTAGAAAGGTTTCAACCGTTGTTATTTTCACTATTTTGTTGATGTGGACCACCTAAGTTTTGGATCTTCCTGATTTTTAAAATCCTATCCTATAGTGGTCTTTCAAAACAGATGGACAAAGGAGATTTATCTAGGAGATCTCTGTGAACCCAACACAACCCAGGCACATAAATATCTCTATGCCCAGTGTCACAGTCAATCCGCTGCCTATGTTATCGATGGGTTTTTAAAGTGACGTGGTTGTGGCAAGAGCTCTGTATGAATGAGAATAAGGAACTATAGCTTGCAATTCACTCTTTCAATTTTCTGATTGTAAAAATACCATTACACCTAGAGGTGTACACAAGTCCAAAATACTCATTTACTCGCTTGACTCGACTCGGAAATACTCGACTTGACGTTGCTCAAAGTGAGATAGAGCTGAGTACGAGTAGAATTTAGGTACTCGAAATGAGTACGAGCCGAGCATGAGCATGAACGTACTCGACTCAATACTCGACTAGGTACTCGATAAGGGGTATAAATACCCTTCTATTACATTTCACACCCATTTGTCCAGTCGTCCCTACCCTGCCCTGCTCACCCGGTATCGTAGATCCTCCTTGTTGCTTGTCCATGCCCATCTAGTGTGGTAGATCGTCCCTACCGTCGGTCGTCCTTGCTACTCAACCTTTCCCTCTCCAATGCCGCTCCTCCGGTCCCTATCGCAGCTCGCTCGGTAAGCACTTATCCAGTGGGCCTTTTTTGGATAGTTACATTCACAATTTTTTTTAAAAAAAATGCAATATTTTGGGACTGATTTAGATGTAATCTAAGCTCTAACAGTGGATTTCAAACCACTCTGTGAGGGAATTTGAAACCCCCATTTACTTTGAGATGCCAAACAACCAAGGGATTTGAAATCTCCTCAAATTCCCTGAATCCATGGTGCCAAACGACCCCTAAGTGTCTAATTTTTCTCCCATTTCTCTTCTCTGATTATGGATGAGAGAAGATGAGTTAAGTTCAAGTCAGGTTTAGAGGCTAGAAAATCATATGGCAATTGGCACTCGAAAACTCTACTCGAACTCGGCTCAGAATCTGCTCGGACTCTTCTCGTACTCGACTCGGCTCGGGCTTGCCTAAGCCAAGCCAAGTATGAGCTGGGGCTGAGCATACGGAGCACGAGCAGGGTAATACTCGACTTGACTCGACTCATGTACACCTCTAATTACACCGTAGCTTCCCCCAGTGCAGAAGTGAGGTACTTTTTCAAAATGGATGTGGCCCTCACATAAACCTGATATTTGGCCCACCCCATGACTGATCTGATCCGTTCATTTGAATTGGAGTTTTGTGAACCCACAAAAGGGTCCTCTCAGTTTTTTATAAAGATGCTTGCAGCCCACAAGTACACTAATTTTGTGCGTTATTACTGAAGTCTTCCCTTCAGTGTGGTCCATTTGTGATGATATTTGACCTCAATCTTAAGAAGATGACGTGATATTAAAACCTCTTACTTTTGAGCAGGTTGGATTTGTCTCAAGACAACCTAGTCAGCCCCACATTAGATGTGGATGGGTTGAAAATGTGGGGCCCTTCTGCACAAGGGCCATTTAGTTGTCTCCTTCTCCCTTAGTTTTTTCAATGTGGATTCATTGTGAATTATTGATATTTAATGTAGATCATTGATATTCTTTGTGAACTGTTTATATTTACTGTGGACTACAAATATTAAGAGCGAACCATTAATTTTCTCACAATAAATATTTGTGATCACGGTGGAAATATCAGCAGTCTACAGTGAAAATATCGGCGATCCACAATAAATATCGATGATCAACCATAAAACATTCATCCATTATAACATACTTCTATCTCAGCATTCTCCCATTACAAAAATTCATTTATTATAAAAGTCATCCATTACTGCAATCATCTATTCCAATATTCATTACATTTATCCATTACAACATTCTCCACTTACAAAATTCATCAATTACAACATCATTTCATTATAAAAATTCATCCATTAGAGCACTCTTCCACACCATTCTCCCTTTCACAAACTCCCACCATTCATATCCAATAAAAAAACTTAAAAACTAACCACAAAGGAAACCAAGAAATAAAGAAAAGAAAGAAGGAAACTAAAAAATCCCACTAAGTAAAATACGCTGGCCCACCATGAATGTATGTGGTTTATCCATGTCATCCATCTGTTTTTACAGCTCACTTTTGGGGTTGAGCCCAAAATTAAAGTATATCCAAAGCTCAAGTGGACCACACCACAAGAAACAATGGGAATAATGATTTTCATAGTTGAAACCTTCCTATTAACTATAGTGATGTTTATTTGTCATCCAATATGTCCATAAGATCACACAAACATGAATGAAGGGAAAACACAAATATCATTTTGATCTAAAATTTCTGTAGCCCCCAAAAATTTTCAACGGTAGACGTTTAATTCATATTATTTCCTGTGGTGTGGTTCACTTGAGATTTGGATATGCTTTAGTTTTAGGCTCAAGCCCTAAAGTTATCTTATAAAATGGATGGACAGAGTGGATTAAATACATAAATCATAGTGTGCCCCATTAAGTTTACTCAGTATGCAATCTACTTCCATTTATTTCGACCATCAATTTTCTAGCTCAGTTTAGAGCATGGTCCCAAAAATACAGCATACCCAAATCTAAAGTGAACCACACCACAGGGAATATTTGGTCATTGAATGCCCACTATTACAAAATTCTTGAGGCTCACGGTAATTTTAATTTTCCATTGAAGCTGCTGATAAGGTCACATAAACCTAGATGAATGGAAAAGACAAATATCAGCTTCATCCAAAACTTAGCAATGACTATTGTTTCAACTAGTGCGGTCACCTTGAGATTTGGATCTCCTTCACTTTTAGGACCATGCTCTAAATGATACACAAAGGTGGGTTGCACAGTCATGAAAACACCCGCTATGGTAAGGACACAGATTTGCTGGAAAACCTTTCACAAGAAGTTCCTACAAAGGGAAGCTAGGTGGGGCCAATAGGGATGTTTGTGAGGAATCTACTTGTTAATACATTTTCCCCAATCATTTTAGGACATGGGACAAAAAGTAAGCAGATCAAAAAATCAAGTGGGTGCATGATAGGAAATAGTGAGGATTGAACGTTCACCATTGAAACATTCATATGGCTATAAAAGTTTTGGATAAGGCTAATTCTTTTGAGTTTTCAGTTCATCCCAGCAGGAATGACCTTTATGAATGGTATGGATGGCATATAAACATCATAGTAGACCCTAGGGAGGTTTCAATGGTAGGCATTTTCCTACCTACTATTTACTATGGCCCACTTAAGTTTTGGATATGCCTCATTTTTGTCTCATGTCTTAAAATGATTCGGCAAAACAAATGGATGGGGTCAACTTCTCATAAACATCACGATGGGCCCCACCTATCTTCCATTTGTAGGAACTTCGGAAAGGCTTTTGAGGAAATCCACATCTCCTGCAGTAACACCTAATTTGCTACATTCTATTTTGGAGATATGAATACTTTTTTAGAAAGCTTTCTGGAGGTATAGATTGGGTACAACCATTCACAGGACCTAGCTAGAGATGAGGGTGTCCTTTTAGGGCTTTGTGGAGCCCACCATGATGTATATGTTTTACCCATGTTGTCCATTCTAAGGGGCCACCATTCCTACTGATACATATAGTCCAGGATCACAAGTACACTAACGCACCACCATCTGATAGCCCGAGTGAAATTTCGAGGGGCCGCCCCTCTCGGGAGTGTCCTGAAACTCCGCAAGGAACCTAGACCGCACGTCGGGGGTCCGCTAGCCTTGAAATTATAGAGAAATGTCCACCTTACCAGGCTCGACGTCCATCGGGGGAGTTGAACCTGGGTAGTGTCCAGAACCACTCAACTTGAGCCAATGGACAAGTGTATGAGAAATGCAAATATCTTAAAGGAAGAAGCTGAAACTAAAGTGAATTGGGTCATCCACTCTTATGCAAAATTGAGAATTTCAGACCGTCGGTTTATGACAAAACTTCACACGTAGAGTAAAAAAAATTTTTCACATGCATCCGTATAACCATGGCCCCGATTGAACATTACTAACCGTTGATCTGACACAGGCTTCTCATGGCGGATCTATTTATCCGATCGCACCGAAACTCTGTCTTAACGTTGATCCATTGATAGGGAACCTACCACATGGTATAGATGAGCCTCCGAACCCTCCTGGGGGCCTCATTAGTTAGAAAGGACCACCCATAGGGTATAAATACTAAATAAAGTGGCCCTAGAGCCATTTACGCACCATCTAGAGCTTTAAATAGCTCTCAATTCACCCCATTTCCTCCAAATACGAATTTGGGAACCCTAAGGTGAGAAAGAGAAGAGAAAAGAGAAAGATAAGGAAGAGAGAGATTGAAGTGGTGCTTGCCAGGAAGGGTGATTCTCTTCTGTTGACTCACAAACCTAACTACCACCATTTCCTTTACCGAAACTTCTCTGGCTACGACCTAGGGTAAAGACTACAAACTTTTTTTTATTATAAATGGAGGTCTTTAAATGGGTTTTCTCCAACCCTATCTAACCCATGTGCTCGTTTTGACGGCCGATGATTTTTCCTTGGAAACATATTCCTAAGAGCAAGTCTGAGTCAGGCGTGCTACCGAAAGATACGGACTATATATGCTTAGGTTGTAATTTATCAATGCTTTCATTCCAGTTAATGATTTATGATTGCTAACGTAGAGTTTCTTGTTATCTTAGGTATACTTATGTTTCTATTTAATGAATTGATGAATTGCAAGTTGTAGTGTAATGTTGTCTATGTGTTCGATGAAATGTCTAAATGAGTAGTTTATCAAAATTTGATTATCAAATGTTAACCCATGTTTTATGAATGTTTGTTAACATGATTTGAATAGAAATAGGACTACGAGAGTAGTCCAAGTAAATGACAAATTTTCACATTTGGGTGGCCGAAGTAGGTTGGCCACCCTGGGTAAATTCGAACGATACGTGTCGGACATTGACTATTGACAGTGGCTAGGCCATGCGAGGCGCTCATGCACTTCATGCCGGTTACGTTAGTGTGTGCCCATACTAATCGAAAACACCCAAAGAACTGGTTGATCTATTGTATGTTCAATATGTATGTATGAGCGCAATTGCTTGAATTTAAGGTACCCCATCACTATTGTAAAGATCCTTCATTAACCATTATACCATGATTCTCAAGACTCGTGAGCTGGGCATGGTGATATGGGATACCGTGTCCGTGGTGTCGGCCTACGCTAACGTAACGAGCCTCCCCATAGTGACCGCGAGCATCACCTTTTTACAACTTGCTTATCGTATATATTTATCTAGGAGTGACAAACCTATACGGATCAAGAACACAGGCATAGGACCATTGCGTTCGTCTCATGCCTAGTAATTCGGTTGGGATTGATGTTTAAAAAGGAGGTAGCCTAACTTCCCCAAATTACTGGATGAGTAGGAATAATTAATTACTCGGCTAACATGATCATGCACCACATTGCACTGGTTTAGAATGTGACAAAACAGGCATTGGAGTCACATGTTGAGGAAGTGTTGGCATGTGTGAAACACGGGGTTGGAGTCGTGTGTTGAGGGAGTGTCAATTGGTGAGAGCATGCATCATTTCATAAATCTCATTCTCACATTAAGAAGAGTAGTTAGGAAGTGATATTTTACATTGCCTTATTATTATTGTATTGATTGACTTGATAACATGTGTAACCTTTGCTTTATGGAACCACTGAGTTGATCACTCTCACTCTGGGACAATGTTTTAAAACACCAACGAGACGCTAGTGTAGATGTAGGTACTATTGACGTCGGTACACTGGAACAGGCATTCATGGATAAGGAGTTTTTCTATTTCCAGCTCTTTGATGGGCCGATGTAGGCCATGTACCTCTGGACAAGGAGTGTTGGGAATATGGGCTTAGCTGGATGTTACATTACCACATTTTATTTATTTTTAAAATTGTATATATATACATTAAACCTAACCGTGGACCCATACTCTGGAAGAAACTTCACAAATATATATGTTTTGATTTACACATTTGCCTTAATCACATTAAAACTGAAGTATGATACGTTCTTTAGTATAATTCTATGCATGCCCGAATGCCCAATGTGAAAGAAATCAGGATATTGGCTTCTTCAAGCATAAGAGATATCCAGAATCTCGAGAGTTGAGCTTTGCTTGACCGTCGAAATTCGGGCCGTTACAAGGAATGACCTTACAAACAATATGGATGAGATATAAAGATCATGGTGGACGCAAGGAGGTTTCAGCAGTAAGCATTTCCCTACCCACCTTTCCTATTGCATAGCCCACTTGAGTTTTAGATCTTTTTATTTTGGAACTACATCAATGGAAATGATAAATATACGAATCTGATGTAATAGAATAAAGAAACCCCACACTTGCAGTGTAGATCTATGATGGAGGAAATAACACAATCGATAATGATCTGAAATAGTCACTGGGTCAAGGCACGTATGTGGTTGTTATCTTTAATATAGTTCATGCTCCTCAATATGTTGAACCAGTGCAGAAGGTCATCAATGCGCTCTCCTAGGATATAATGCCCCAATAACTAGTTTTCTATAACGTGCACTCACTGCAAGAATCACAACACTAATACCACACTCCCAAAGAGATCTTCGGTCGAATTTTTTACGCATTCTTTATTAATGCGATGGCACAAACCCTGACGCATGCTTTTAAAAGGGTGAATTGTCGCATGCCACGAGACTATGCTCGGTGTGTCATTTATGAGGAGACGTACAAGACATGCCTATAAAAGACCTGCCAAAGAATGAATCTATCACAAATCTGGGGATGATATTCTCTGTGAGGTTGTCTCTTTCAGTCCTTCCAAAATGAGAGATCTCCCCAGAGCGGTTCGGAGAAGCAGTAGCGATCGAGAAGGTTTTGAACATCTTAAAACCAGCCTGATTTGGGTTCGAACAGAAGTTTAAAGATAGATTCTCATCTATTAAACCCAAACAATCTATTAGTAGGAACAAAAGCGATGTGAGAACTAGATGATAAGACAGCATTAAGTGTTAAACATTGCATATATTATCTCCTAATTTGCATCCTTTCCCCTTGCATTTGAATATTAAAATGGCTTGATTAGATAAATTTTGAATGTCTAGAAGAATTTAAAGTCTAAAACTGAATTCAAGCTAAGATAGAAGTTTTAAAGCTCGAAAAGAGATCAAGAAGAGCAATTGAAGAAGTGAAGTATTGAAGATCAAGGAAACAAGTACCTTCGATGGAAGATAGAGAAGGTCCGAGACATTTATGAAGATTAGAGCTTAATGAAGAACAAAATCTAGCACTTAAGGCTTTGAAGAATTAAAATACAATTTTTTAAGAATTTTTGATAGGACTTCGATTCCATCAACAGTCCCTCGATGGGGCTTGATACAAGATTTGATTGAGAAACTTCGCATTTTCAAGTTTGGTTGTTTGATTGTTTTATATATCTTTGATTTAATCGAAGATGACTTCAATCCTATCAACAAGTTGTCAATTGAACTCGATTTGATTGAAGAGTTCTATTGAAGGTTGCGTAAGTTGTGCAGAATTGTAGAATTGCAAAACTTGTTTCCAATGTCGGTAGAAAAATTTATTTAAGGGGTTCTAAAATTGAATTAGGGTATCATCTAGGGTTTAGAGAGAGAAAAAAATTAGGGCGAAGCTTTTTTTACGCCTTCCTTCTTCCTCAACCTTTAGTTCTAGTTTGTTTTTCTCTCTCTCTCTTTTTTAGTTAGATATGTCTGGCTAATCTCTTAGGTACGGCTAAGGGGTGAACATTTTAAGAGACTCTTAATGAATTAATTCATTTTTATTTAGTGATTATGGATTTGAATGTTGAATTTTGATTGGTCTGATTAAATTCCTAGTTTTTGTGAAAGTTTTTATCTATAAAACCCATTAATTTATTGTTAAATCTCTATGATTAATTACTTAGATCTTTATGAGAGATCAACAAATTAAGATTCATATATCTTTGTTAAATATTTTAAATTGTATTAATTGCTCTATATTCTGATTAAAATGAATCCTTATTCAATTCTAATTAAGTGATCAAGTTAATTAATGAATTGACATTAATGATTTATTAATTGGAGATCCCTAGATCCTTATTTTCGTTCATTATTGTTATTCACCTCTTAAATTCAGTGGAAACCCTAATTTTATATTTAAATTACTTCGCAACCCTACACTTGGGGTTGTCACAACAACAAGTTTGTTCGATGATAACATATCGAACAGATCCGGTCCACCCAACAATGTAAAGATAGGAAGAGACATATAAAGTATCTAGATACCCCTAGAGTTTCACCTCAATCAGGAATCTAGGGGGGAAGGATTTGATGGATCCGGTTCGTCCATCTTTTTCAACATTCTAAACCATCCCACAATGAATGGTGAAAATGTCAGAGGAGGCCTGATCTAAACTATGTGACATCTCTTAGTGACTTGTGCCCTAATCTGCCTAGCGAACCATTACCAAGAGACGTTAAATGGTCGGGATTGGTCTGGATCTAGCCCTAGACCTAGCTATCTTCATCAAAGGAATCTTGACATATTTAGACATGGTCTCTGGTGAATGACGGACAACCCACGATGGATCGATTATGAGAAAAAAAATCCGAGAAGTTAGAGAGTCTGAATCTGATTAAAGTCCTTTTTTAAAATCTAAATCACCATTTCCAGAGTAATTAAAGGGATTCTCATATCCAGAATAATGACGTGAGCATGAAGAACTCACAAGCAACAAGGAAAGCCTGGCGTGTATTTCACCGCCTTGACAATATATAAAAGGAGCAATTGAAGAAGAGCTCGCAACCTTGTGCTAAACACATCGACTTATCTTTTATTTATCTTTCATTTAGTTTCAGCATAACTTAACTTAGTTTTACATAGCTACTGCCTAACAAATTTTACTATAGCAACTCAATAGTAGAAATAATCATCTACAACCTTAAGTTATATACCGTAATTATCTAAGTTTAGATTTAGTTGATCACACCCGCATCGATTGTCTATTCCTATATGTGCATCAGGTATTTATCCTTTCTTTTTTGTTTATTTATTTGGTTATCTCGTAACTTGTCGATTGTAATAAACATTGTTAATGCAAAAATCCGGTCGATCCTTCCTCACCTCCTGCTAGCCGAAGTACCTGTGATTTAATAGAAAACAAGGGAAGACATTGGGGGCGCCGGTTAAGGCCAGAGACCCTCTGATGCCTAAGTCAGAGTAGGTCTGCAGAAAGTTTAGAAGAATCAAGATATTTTTTGTGTGTACCTTTACTCATTGCAGCATATGTATTTATAGGTTTTTGGAGGCGGTGACGTATATGGCAATGCATCTTGGATGGTGATTACGTACTATGGAAGAGATATTCATCTGGACATGTCATGATTGATTTCCCGAGGTCCTCGATGAATATCTCGAAGGATAATCTTATATTAATATATTATAAGTGTATTTGTATTCTGAGGTGGTGGTCGATATCCGAGGTCGAGGTTGGTACCCGAATCGAGGTCGGTATCTTAAAATGACCTCCGAGGTTGAGATCTTTGATCAAGGCTGACCTATGAGACCGAGGTTGAGGTGATTTTTCTGCCCTTAAGCAATACATAGTCTTCGAATATGTACATCTGGTCAATACATTTTAACCCATAACAAACATCATTTCCAAATATTAATGAAATCAATAACATTTTTCCTTATTTAATTTGAATGCATATCTTTATTCATTTGAGAATTATTTTAAACTTAAAATGTTAGTGAAAGAACAAGTCTTTGAGTCTATAAACTCACGCCTATTGTCATAAGTCAAAAAGAACTCATTTCTAAGGATTAGCCTCATTTCCTTTCACAAATCACCTGAATGGAGCGCAATATTGGTGGCCGAGAGGACTCTAGATCCTATATCTAATATCCAATGTTTTTATCTTGGTGAAACGGGACACCAACAATTCAATCAACCCTTGAGTCAGGTAGACTCTGACACGCCAACACATCTTACTCACACACACGTGTATTAAATCTTGGCTCTCGCTCACATGTGTGGCTTAATATGATTGAATTGAGTGCAATACCTACACTGAGAAAAATCAATAACAACACATGTTTTTTAATCTTCCCAATGGCATGGAGATCTCTCGAACTTTTGACGTGGAAAACTTATATAAGTATCATAAGGCGAGTATATTAAATAACTCGATGACGAGTTTTTTTTTTTTTTTTTTCCGAGTAGAGAGGACTAATATAAGACATGTCACAAATGCATTCTTAACACAGCTGAACCAAATGAATCCTAAATGAAAGTAGAAGTAGTCCGCCAAAATAAAACTCAATCCTATGTAGGGCATGACATAATTGGGTCGTAGGTGTGTTCGGTTTGAAGAGACTCATTCCAGATATGAAGAAATTGTCGTTTAAAATGTTGACCATAAAACAACCCTAACTTTTGATCCGTGTATCGTTATGTAATGCAGGACCTATCGATCTTTATATAACGATGGTTCTGAGATCAACGAATAAAGTAGGTCGCAGATGTCAGTTTTGCAAGAAACACTCATCTCGATGGTCAAAACCAAAATTTTAGAAAAAATTTACTACTTTTAGTAATTTCTTTTTTCATCGTATTTCCCAATTCTTGCAGCTTTAAGATTTACGTCATGTTTAAAAGTTGCTTGTAATATTATTGAGGATGCTCTAACAAAGTTTATTTGATGTTTCTATTTTAAGCAAATTTTGTTTTAGAGAGATTTTTTTTTCTATTTTGAATAATTTTGAATTAGGATTTTAGGTCTTCTGTATAAGTGATGTAACTGGACAATCTTAGATCATTATTTAATAAAATTCATCCGAATTCTCTCTTATTTATCACGGACTTGAGAACTAACCTTATGAATTTAGGGTTTTTAACAGTTGAGGAAGACCGTGATCGTCCTCTTCATTTTTTCAAGCCCTTCCCTGCGTCCCCCTACCACATGAGAGGGGCACAGTTTTGCTAGTGACTCAAACACCAGCTATCTAGCTGGTGTCAACGTTGTATGCCCTCACCATCTCTTACGTATTTTATCCACGCAGTCCATCTATTTTGCTAGCTCATCTTAGGCATGAGCATAAAAATGAGACAGATGCAAATCCTCAAGTGGACCATACCGCAAGAAAACAATGTTGACTGAATATACACCTATAAAATCTTCCGAGGGCCCACTCCATTGTTTGCCATCCAACTACTCAATAAAGCCACGCAAACCTAAATAAAGGAAAAACATAAACATCAGCTGGGAGTATCAGTTTTTCTATTGAATACCACACCACAAAACACAAAACTTGATCCAAAACTTCCGTCGCCCCCCAAGAAGTAATCAAAGTAAGCATTCAATCTATCCACTCTCTATTTTCAGTGCAGTCCACTATTGATTTAGATCTGCTCATGCTCTAAAATAAGCTATCAAAATAGTTGACCGGGATGGATGAAGCAAATTCATTATACCAGATGGCTGGATGTTGTTGGAGTTACCAGCTAAATTACGACCGAGAAATCTAAGTTGACCCTAAGTGATAGGAAGGATGGTAGTTGTAACCCCTTGTGGTGTGTTTGTCACATGATATTAAACGCGATTAGATGGGATGGAATCGCATTTGGTCCCATACAAATTTCTCCCTGTGTTTGAGAATGATGGGAAAAGTTAGGATTAAATAGGATGTAATTGTATTTGATCCTAACCTAAATTTTACTGGGCGTTGATGGAAAAGGTTGGAATTAGGTGGGATGGAACTGTTTTTGGTCCATGAAAGATACCCATGGATTTTGAAACTCATTAAACATATGGGCCCCACATTAATACATATGTTTATCTATGTTATCTATCCATATATACCATTTATGTGTGACATTTTATTTATATATGTGTACAAGTGACAGACATCCGTTGTGAATTTGGTTCATTGGTTACAATTCCATGATCCACCTAACAGAATTTTGATTAGTCTGAATTTTTTTAATCTTATAGTAAGACTTTCATTTGAAATGTGACATGGATGGCCAAAATACCATGATATTTCCAAACATGCTATTATTACATAATAATAGTATCAATCCCATCCAAAACAATTTAATATCGTTTAATCCCATCAACCAAACATGCCCTTACCAAAACAATTCAATACCATTTAATTCTACTGACAAAACACGCCCTTAGCTTGACTTATGGTTAAAAACTAAGAATATAAAATAAAAAACCAATTATAAGGATTCATAGAATTAATTATAAATCCAATAATATTGGACCACCTACCGTCGACAAAATATTGTTGTAGTACAGTTGGCATTAAACGTAAAGATTTTAAAATAGGTCCCATTTCTGATAGCCACCAGCCATATCTAATCATTATGTGCGCATAATTAATCTCATCTTTGAGATGTCCGTGGTGGCACTCCAGGTCACCATGCAATCGCCATCCTTACTTTCAATTATGCATTAGCGGACGAGGTGTTACCCTCACCATGGGCCCACCCTGATGGTGTATTATATATTCATGCCGTTCATTTATTTTCCCGTCCCATTCAGTACATGATTCAAAAATAAGTATATCTAAATCTCAAGTAGATCACACATGAGGAAACAGTGATGATGGAACACCCACCATCAAAAACTTACCAGGGTAATCTGTAATGTTTATTTGCTATCCAATCCATTGATAATGTCAAAAATGCCCAGGTGAAGAGAAAATAAAAAGATCAGCTTGATCTAAAATTTTTGTAGTCTACAAAAAGTTTTTAGTTGTTATTAACTACTTCTTCCAGTGGTATGATTCCCTGGGGATTTGGATTTGCTTAAGTTTTTAGAAAACATTCGAAAATGAGCAAAAAAAGATAATAATAAATAAATAAAATACAGATGGGCAACATGGATTTACATCACATTCATCAAGGTGGGCCCCACAAAGTAAGAGTAACACCTACTAAAGTGTGACACGGTAACACCTAATCCACTCACCAATAATGCTTTGTGTGGCTATCTTTGCAGGAGATGTCCATGGTCGTAGAGGCGCCACGCGAAGGCTGGATTACCATTCAATCTCGATTCCTACGTATAATTATGCTTTAGGTACCAGTTTTCGATAGCAGGACTTGGTCCAATCAAACACTAATATATTGGGTCACCATAGACAGAAACGGATGGGCTACTCCCCCAGCAACCAGCCCGGTGGCCGGTGGTTGGTGCTCTGTGGACCCCACCATGATGTACGCGTTTCATCCATTCCGTTCATCCATTTTTACAGATTATTTTAGGATGAGAGGTATAAAAATTTCATGTGGACCACACCACAGGAAAACAATAATGATTGGATATCTACCATTAAAATCTTCCTAAGGCCCATTGTACTGTTTATTTGACCTAACATGAAGGGAAAAAAAATAAATATCAGCTTGATCTAAAAATTTTATGCCCTAAAAAGTTTTAATGGTTGACATTCACTCATGTGGTCCACTTTAGACTGGGATATACCTCATTTTTTGTCCCGTGCCATAAAATGATTTAGAAAAATATATGGACAGCATGGATGAAACATATACATCATGGTGGGACCCATAGAGCACCGGCCATCAACCATTGGCCGGTGGCAGGGGGTAGCCAATCCGTTTCCACCACCGGCATATGCGGTGGCAATGTCCAAGACGCCACCAAGAAAGCTCTGGACGTTGATTCGATACTATTCTCACCCGTCCGTAACTAGTTGGGAGTGGTTTTCTAATTGTGTGGGACTACCTTGATATATTTAATTTAAATCCAAACCGTCCATCTATTTTTCCTGCTCATTTTACGCAATAAAAAATGTTTACTTAAAGAGATCAAAATCTTAATTGGACCACACCATTGGAAACAGTGACAAATGACCATTAAAACTTTTTGTGGGCCACATGAGTTTTGGATCAAGCCAATCTTTAAAAATTTCCCTTCATCCAGGTCTTATTGACATTATCAAGAGATTGGATGGAAAATTAACATTACAAAATCCTTACAATGGTCCCTTTGAAAATTTTAATGGCGAGTCACTCAAACTCAACTATTTCCTGTGGTGTGGTCCACATGATATTTGGATCTGCTTAATTTTTTTACACCACATTCTAAAATGGGCTTTAGAAATGGATGGACAGTATGGATATACAACACATCATAAACATCGACCCCACGGTAAGGGTAACACCCACTAAGGTGTTACCCGGGTAACACCTTAATCAGCTCCCTGACTAGTTAGGTACAGAGGCTTTGAGCAGCCTCCGTGGTGTATGGGTTTTATCACTCTCTATCTGTTATTTCCATACCGTTTGAGGGTGAAATCTAAAAAATGAGTCAGTTGTAAGGTTCAAGTGGGCCACACCACATGAAGCAACATTGATAATAACACCCACCGATAAAACCTTCCCGAGACCCACGTGATCGTTAATTTCCGTCCAACCTATTCATACGGTCACGTGTACCTGGATGAAGGGAAACAGAAATATCAGCTTTAAATAAAACTTGTGTGGCCCCAAAAAGTTTTCAACGGTAGGTATTTAATCCCCAATGTGGTCCATTTGAGCCTTGGAACTGCCTCATTTTTTATTATTACACCTTAAAATGATACGGAAAATTGGGAGGATAGAACCCATACATTATGGCAGCCCCTATTTATCCTAGCTAGGAAGCCGCCCAGCATGAGGTGTGCGAGAAATGCACTCCATTTATGCCTTTTGCTAGCTTACATAGATATAAGCCCGAAAATAAGATAGATCTAAAACGTAAGTGGCCACTAATAAAAAAAAAAAAAAATTTTTTAAAGAGTGGGGGAGAAAAGTTACTGTTGAAACCCTTTTGGAGTATACCTTGATGTTTAGGCGCCATCCAAACTGTTCTTAAGGCCATTCTCACTGGGATGGAATGAAAAATATATAAATATTATCTTGGTACGAAACTTTTACTGCCTTATAGATATTTCAATGGGACATTCAATCTCCATTGTTTATTGTAGTGCATCCCACTTGAGTTTTGGACCAGCCACATTTTATGCCTCATGCCTTGACATGAGCTGGCAAAATGGATGGACAGGGTGGATTTTTACTTAGTTTCCGACTACACTAAGTTTTGTAGTAGAACGCTAGTTCAATGGATCCAAGGAACTCCCAAGCATGGAGTTTCCAATGTGGCAATATTTAAGTGGGTGTGTACATGCTGTTGTGCTCCCAATTGAGTATGTAGTCCAACTAAATAACTTTCAAACATGCTTTCTTACATCATCTCTGGCCGCAATAGGTGGCCCAATCAAATCCTGTGAGCTACTGGTATTATGAGGTGCCCCATCCAGTGAAACGTGTTCCTTGTTTTCGGAATAAAATCCAATAGAACACCTTTTTCAAGCTGGGTGTAAATCACCCAAACAATGTGGGCCTATCATATTGTTTGTGCCACATGGATTCTGTCAATCAGGAGTGCTTCACAATCCTGGGCCTTGGGACCAAAAATCAGTGAGGCAACTAATTTAAGTTGGCCACACCACAAGAAACAATAGGAATGAGACACCAACCATAAGGTTTTTTTAGGGCCCAAAAAATTAGCTTAATCCAAAACTTGTGCAAGGTACACTACCATTGGAGTTCTAGGTGCAATTTTACATTGTTCACATTGGTCTGGCCCATTCTAACTCTTTATCCAGCTTGTCTTCAATGCATGGAGTGGATTTCACATATACAAAATTGTCTCTAGACAATTATAAAGTGTCTCGATTGCTCAAAGTGTTAGCTCAATTGATCGACAATATTTGAAAATTAATTATAAACTCTCTGGATATTTTTGAGCATGTTCAATCAATCCAACATGGGACCTCGATCGATCATCAAGGGTATGTTCAATCAATCCTTAGATAGATGGCACACATAATTTTGCAGAATCGTGCGGTTTGTTTCCTATTTTAGGTACAACACTATATATGGGTGTAATTGTGAGATTAGTGTATGTTAATCAAGGGCTTATCATTTCTAAGGTTTAGAGAGGTGAAAACAAGAGTTTTTGAGCATGGTAAGTAATTCCATCTTTTGTACTTTTGATTTCATAGTGATTTGTTGTTGCTGTGCTATGGTTTTTTTTTTTTTCGAAAATGATTTTTTCATGTAAAACTCCTGTGTGCTTGTGATTACTTTGTTTACATTTGCTTAATCTCGTGTGATTTGAATTCAAAGTTTGCTTCCATATATTCCCAATAGAACTAGGTCATTTGCTGAGTTGTTCGACATGTCGCATAAATTTGTGTTGATTACATAGCTTTTCAATGGCTTGAGTGTTGAACTGATGAATGAGACCAAACTAAATTTGTTGTTGGTTGTGGGAGATATTTCTAAGTTTCATTGCCAAGGTGTTTTGGGAGAGAATTCAGATAAGTCTGCTTCATATTAACATCATCTATGCCGTTGAGGATATAAAATCATCATGACATGGTATCATAGTACTTTTCGATGTCTTTTCGGTTGAAGGAACATAATTTTCTTGATAAGTTTGGATAGATCTGATGAATTCATTATAGATGAGTCCCATGAATGCCTCAAAAGTTGGGCACGGAGAGTTGGAGTTATCTATATTCTCCAAGGCTATTCACATAGGTTGCCTGCAAGGCCATATAGAAACATTTGAATTTTGCAAGCAATGATGGCATTAGGTGTATGCATTTCAGAGGCGCACCATGAGTACATTTTTAAAACATGAGTTTTCCATTGTGAGGGAGGAGTATCATCAACGGTACACAAATGTTTTTTTTATCAGTTGTTTCAACATAATTAACTCTGATGAGTATCCTCTTACCACGTGGAGGATCGTCTATTTCAAATTCATTATCAAGCTAGTCTTGCTCAATTTCAGTTCCATGCAACATGAACAACTCTGGGTATGTGGGGGGAACTGCGAAAGCACACAGAGATGAATCTAGGATAATAAATCAATAACAAAAAAATAAAAATAATAATGATTGAATGTGAAAAAACCCTTTCGGGGAAAAACCATGACATAAAGCGACAGACGATCACTATGAAAGCAGAAATTACAAAGAGAAAAAGCTTACCCGATTCGAACAACCTCGAATCTCACCCTTGCTATACCCTTTAAAACCCTGGGACTATTTAGAAACCCTTATAATACCTCTCAATCCCGTTTACACCCATATATATAACCTTGGAAAGAATCATAAACGAAATCAGAGACAAATCCGAAAAATTCGCAGCTTTGCAAAAAATCTGCGTAGAATCTATCGATGTCATCGAAGCTCTGTCGATGGCATCGAAAAAGTGCCTAGTTAGTCCAACAACTAACTGAAGAAAATCTAGAAAATATTGATGAGATCGAGAACTATTCGATGCCAACGAAGGTGACATCAAACAAACTGTCGATGACATCAACAGACCCTGTATCCGACTCAATTTAAGACATCAAATACAACAATCTCCACCATATCTTCAATCATCAAACATGTAGCTTCTTGTCCTCTTCTCTTATCTCTGCCTTGCATCATAGATCCATCAACGCTTCTCTTGTACACTCCATCTTTTTTTAACGTCATCGTTAAGCCCAAAGAAGTCGCACAGAACTTGACCTTCTCTGTGGGAACCACCTTGGTGAGTATGTCCACCGAATTAACGCTCGTATGAATCTTCTCCAGAGTTATGTCTCCTTCCTCAAGCACGTATCAGATAAAATTGTGACGAACATTAATGTCTTTAGTACGTGAGTAATAAAAAGAATTTTTAGCCAAATTAATAGTGCTCTCAGTATCACAGTTAACCGACACGGGTCCTACTGAAGTCCCAACTGATTTATCATGCCTCTTAACCAAATACCTTCCTTAAACGCTTCTACCACTGTCATATACTCTACATTGTAAAGACTCAGAAAAATCCGTACAAAGACCCGAGTACCAACTCAGTCAGAAATCCCTCAGGAATAAATCCTTTAGAAATTAGACGAGAATTACTAAGTACTAACCTAGATTACCTGTGAAATTAACACCAATTACTTTAAATATAATCTGTAAGATCCAAAACCTATAGAATTAGTAACGCTATGTTACTCTAAAATCTAAGATCCAACTCTAAACCCAATTGCTCATGGGAGCACTTTGAAACTTCGTATCGGACCTGGACCGCACGTCGAAAGTCCAATTGCGATGAACTCAGAATATATTGACCTCCTAGTTAGACTTGACAATCACCTCAAAAATCGAGTCCAAATGATATCCTGAAACTGTTTTCTTGAGTCCAGAGTGAAGAGTGTGAAAAAGTGAAGATTTTTAAGAAATTAAATATGAATTTAAGTAATCTGAGTCGTGTCTCTTGCGCGACATTTATAAGCTTCTGACCATTGGATTTTGACCCAAATTCACTCTCGGATCAGGGATGATGGCCCACTCATGTCAAATTATTTGTGGCCTTGATCGAGTTTCGGTGACCGCTAAACTGAAACTGGATTGCCACGGTTGATCCAGAAATCCGATCGAATCGAAAACTTAACTTGATCAAGATTCAGCATCTATGAGCTTAAGTCCAACCACACTCAGTAACAGGACCTCCAGAAATGCTCCGTTGGATCGGAATAAGACCGATTTGGATATAACCTAAGTATACCTTGGCCATGAGACTTTTTAGTGAGTTTTGGGCCTATATAAGGGCTTGAAACCCTCACCCTCTCTCACCATATGAATTTCTTACAGCCCTAAGAGAAAAGAGAGAGAAAGTGAGAGAGAAGTGGGAGCTACTCCTGAGATTTTATTCCCGTTACTCCTTGTGCTTACACATCATTACCGAATCACTATTCTGGTGATTTCAAATACACTATTGGGTAAGAAAACCTAACCCTAATCAATCATAGGATTTCAACTAGTTAAAGTGATGTAATAGCTAACTTATTTCATGTAATAGGTTGCCGTTGGGCCGTAGACGAAGCGCGAGTGAACAAACTGAATTCGTTAAGCGTTTATCGGCGTAAGGTGCGGATTATAGACATATAGGTTATGGTTTTCAAAGCTTTCAATGTCAGATAATGATTTATTATTGACTTAGATGCTATTTTACATGCAAAACGTGTTATTTGTTTCGCGTTACGAATACGTATGAAATATGTATACCGTAGTGTATTCTATGTATTTGTTGAAATACCTATATACGTTATAAATTTTGGATCTGTGATTGCCATGATAAATCATTGTTAATACATGCTTGTTATGTATGCGACAACTCCTTAGCAAAAGGATTTGACTAAATATACAATATGCCAACATACGTAATGTATGTTGAATAGTGTAGTCTAAGTGTTTGTGTAAATGTCTAAATGAGTTAGAAATAAGTAAAGTATGATTTTTTTTAAGGGAATTGAGATATGAATCTCAATCACCTTACTTGTGTGTATGATTTCCTCTATGTTATATTTAGTCTATTTCGTTCATGCTAATTGTGTGTATGATTTTTCTCATGTCATGTGTGTATGATTTCCTCCATGTATAGTATTCATGTTTAAGTTATATTTCATGTCATGCTTATATGAATGAGGAAGTTGAATCATATGTCTATTCTTGAGGTTGTACGTGATTGGGGCCATATTATGGTCCAGGCAGTCAGTAATAGGCCTAAGTTCGTGGCTGAGCTTTATTCACCACGTAGGACATGTTTGACGAACCCGAGCCGTACTAGAGTTGTCGGCAGTGGTTTGGCCACGCGAAGTGTTTACGCACTTCATGTCGTTCAACTCAACGTGCACTCGTGCTAGTCGAGCTCGTCAAGTAACCCGATTGACCCGATATATGTTCACCATGTATGGACGCTTCTGTTTGAATCTAGGGTACCAAACTTACCAATGCAATCCCTTTAACCTTGGTACCTCGATCCGCTAAGACTCATGAGCTGGGCATGGCGGTATGGGATACCGTGGTCGAGCTGTCGGCCTACGCTGGGGCAACGAGCCTCCCCGTAGTGACCAGTGAGCAACCTAGACTCGTGAGCCAATTATGGTGGTATGAGACACTATATTCGAGCTGTCGGCCACTCTGATTGGTGACGAGCCCTTTGTAGTGGCCTCGAGTATATTCTGAAACTGCATTGGGGCGACGAGCCTTGTTGTAGTCTATAGGATATAACTAGACCTGTATTGATTGGTGACGAGCCCTTTACAGCGATTTAGAACTATACTATCGTATGAGATTTTCTTGGACTGACGACCCAAGAATGGATCATCGTTTGGGTAATGATACAAGGGAGGTATCTTAGCTTTCCAATCCTGCTATATGAAAAAGACTAATAATAACTCAGTAATCATGTTCATATCATCGCACTGCATGTGCCGACAATGAAGTACACAAAGGCCTGGAAGCATGCCGTGAAAGTAAGATAGTGTCGCACGAGGGAGTGTAGGTAAGGGCATGCATTCATGAAACATCTCATCCCTGCATTAATAAGAGTATTTAGGAGTGGTTGATATGTTTGCTTTATCATTACTGCTTGACTGAATTGATAACATGTTAATCTTTACTCTATGATTTCACTGAGTTGATCACTCACTCCCACGTTCTGGGACGGTATTCTAAACACCCACTAGACTCTGTCTTAATTGCAGATGACGATGCGACTCAGGAGGCAGAGCCTGATTACTACGACGATCAGGATGAGTTCTCATATATGCAGTTCTCTGATGGTTTCGCTTAGGCCGTTCTGATTGATGAGGGTTTATCATTGTAGTTGGACTATTCTTTTGACATTTTATTTTTGAGTTATTACATGTATATGATGACTCAGTGATGTATTCATACTCTAGCGATCGACAGTGATCTTTTGAATTTATATTTGTTTATATACATCTTTCAGTCTTTCACTTGTATTATATAAACTGATCTGGAGTATGAATTACTGTTTTAGTATAATCTCACTCATGTTTAATGCACTATCATGAACAACATTCAATCATTTTTATCTATGTTGCATAAGTGATGCATTGAAACTCGGGAGCTGAGCTTCTGCTAGACCTCTGATTTTCAGGGCATTACACTTCTATTGTGGAAAGAGCCACCATACACTAAAGTTTTGACATCCAACTTATTGCTCTACCCACTAGTACAAATGAGTATTCTAAAGTTAACTTTCTGGAATCACACTGCCTACCCTACCAACTTTGTCCCTTGTCTTCTTAAAAGTTAAGACGTAATCTTGTATACCTCAAATGTATCGAAGTAGCCATTTCACTGATTCTCAATGTTATTCGCTAGGGTTTGACATGTATTTGCTCATAACACCAACTGCTTGTAAAATATCCGGTCTCTTACAGACCATGGCATACATTAAACTGTCAATCACATTCGAATAAGGCACATGAGACATATCATGTTTTTCTTCATTAGATTTAGGAGATTGCTTTAAGGAAAGCTTGAAGTGAGCCGTGTGTGGAATAATCACCGGCTTTGCCTTGTTCATCCCATACTTAATCAACACATTCTCAAGGTATTCTGCCTGAGATAACTAAAGCCTACTTTTATTCCTGTCTTTATGAATATCTATGCCAAGAACTTTCTTTGCAGCCCCCAAATCTTTCAACTCGAATATCCCTGATAACAGTCTTCAGTACATTAATTTCAGACATGTCATGATTAGTGATCAACATATCATCAACATGTAGTATGAGGATGATGAACTTGCCATTACTTAGTGTCTTGTAATAAATACAGTGATCATATTCACTCCTGATAAATTTCTGACTCAACATGAAATAATCAAATTTTTTATACCACTGCCTAAACAACTGTTTCAGGCAGTATAACGATCTCATTAACCTGCAACTTTGTTCTCCACCACTTTAACTTCATAGCCCTCTGTTTGCTTCATATAGATCTATTTTTTGAAATCCCCGTGCAAGAATGCAGTCTTAACATCTATCTGTTCCAGCTCGAGATCCTATTGGGCAACCAGCGTTAACACGAACCTGATAAATACATGTTTAACCATCAACATGAATATCTCTATGAAGTCTATTCTTTTTCTTTGATCATAACCATTTACTATCAACCTTACTTTATATCTATCATATTTCCTTTTGAATAACCATTTGCATCCAATCACTTTTTGGCCTATCGGAAGCTACACCAGTTCTCGTGTGTTATTTTTGTACAACGAGTCCATCTTATCATCTATAACTGTCTTTCACTTTTCTACATTAGGCTCACTAAGAATCTCTTGAATAGTAGATGGACTCCCCTCATATGTAATGAGGGCATATGCGGTATTAGAGTCATCCTTGTATCTTATTGGTAGCCTGCGATCACACGGCAGATTTCTTTTTATAGGTGGCTACTCCACCTGCTCATGTACCTCTATCTGCACATCTGTATTTATCTAAGTATCATTAGTGTCAATCTAGACGTGTACGATCAACCTTTCTAGTTCCTCTTGATCATTCTTGCGGAATAGGAAACTTTCATTGAATCTTACATTATGGATAGTGATGACCTTGTGTGTGACCTTGTCGAATAATTTGTAACCTTTCACACCAACACCATAGCCAACAAAGATGTACTTTTTAGACCTATGTTCTAGCTTATCTTTCTCAACTGACGTTACATGAGAGTAAGCCTCACAACCAAATAAACTCAAATCTAAGTAGTTTTTCATATGATCACTCCATACTTCTTCTGGGATCTTACGATCAATTGTTGTAAAAGGGGATCAGTTCACCAAATAGCAAGCCGTGTTAACGGCCTCATTCCATAAGTCCTTGCCTAACCCATCATTACTTAACATGCATTGGGCCCTCTCCAAGAATCGGCCGCATCGTTTTGTTCGGGCGTGTGGTGCATTATGTTATGCCTGATGATTTCTTCATCTTTACAATATTCATTAAATTTACTGAAAATAAAACTCACCTCCATTGTCAATCCTTAAATCTTTATTTTTCGTTGTGACTATTTTTCCACTATTGCCTCTCATTGTTTGAATGTAATGGAAACTTCAAATTTACGTTTCATGAAGTAAACTCAAACTTTTCGGAAGTAGTCATTAATGAATGTGACAAACAATGATAACCCTCCAACGGAAACATCTGGCGATGGCTCCCATATGTCAGAGTGCACACAATCAAGTACTCTCTTACATACATCTTTTCTAGATTTCAAAGATAATTAAGATTATTTACCATATATACAATGTTCGTATATATCTAAATCAGAATTCTTAAAGGCTGAAATCAAACATCAATTAAAAAGTACCTTCATGCCCCGCTTGCTCATGTGGCTTAGATGAGCATGCCACATACATGCAGACGTGAAATTCATAACAGTCACTGCTGCTCCACCAACTGAAGTGCTTCTAATCAACATGTAAAGGTTTTCATTCATCTGCACTCTCATAACCATGAGTGCCCGCCCCTTTTGAAACTTTAAGGAGACTATTAAGATTGGTGAACTTACACCCAATATCCTTGAGTGCATCGAGAGAAATCAAACTCTTCTTCATATTAGGAACGTGTCTAACATCAATCAAGGTATGCTTCATCCCATTATTAAACATCTTGATGCGCACCGTACCAATAACAACAATATTACAGGCATTGTCATTGCCCATAAAGACCTGTCTACCATCGCACTTTATATAATTAGCAAACTAACTTCAATGAGGAATCATGTGATATGACATTCCTGTGTCAAGAATACACTCGTCTCTACGATCATCGTACAAGTGTCCGATTATAAACACAAATAAAACATCGCATGTGTTTATCTTTTCATCAAATATGATAATATTGACCTCCATTTAAGAAGCTTCTGAGTTTTCTTTCTTCGACTTAGGATTTGTGCAGTCCTTATTCATGTGCCAAGTCATCACACAGTTATAACACTTTAATTTTTATTTGTCATTGCCCTTGGATTTGTGATTTAGGCCTTGAAGATCTTGTACCTCGCTCAGTATTCCTATCTCTCGTAAGTAGTGCATCAGAAGAGGTCTCTATGCTACCATTTATCTTTCTCATGGTTTTACCCTAAAGGGATGAGATAACGATGGCCACACTTAGGGACGAGTTTGCAGTGCATAATGAGTTCTTTAATGACTCATATGAAGCCGGAAGAGAGTTTAACAAAATACATGCCTGATCTTCATCTTTGACCACTTTCTCCATGTCTAGCAACTTACAAATCAACTTATTAAAATTATCGATGTGGCTTTCCACATCTCTACCCTCTACCATCCTAAAATTGAACAACTACAGCTTCAAGTGTAGGCGATTCTCAAGGAACTTTTAAGCATAAAAATCCTATAACTTCGTCCACAAATTCGTTACAATTTTCTCCCTCAAAACATTATATAAAACCTCATCCGTGAGGCACAATCTGATATAAGATAAGGCCTTCTTATCCAGGGTATTCCAGTCTTCGTCACTCATAGACGGTCATTGCTCCTCAAGAGTCACATCTTTGCCTTGCTTAGTTAATAGGCTAATCATCTTAACCCTACATAACTCAAAATTATTTTTTTCCTAAGTACTTCTCAATATCATAATTAGAGTTTCTCATTAATATTAATCCTTCAGATTCAAGACTGCGCCCCAACGTTATATCTAATACTACTTGTTGGGGGAACCGCAAAAGTACACAAAGATGAATCTAGGATAGCAATCCAAAAACACCAAGCAAACATAAAGAGAACACAACCATATAACGTGGTAAAACCCTTTTGGGAAAAAATCATGGCATAAAGCAACAAATGATTACTATAAAAGCAAAAATTATAAAGAGAAAGAGTTTACCCGATTCCAACAACCTCGAATCTCACCCTTACTACACCCTTTGAAACCCTAGGACTATTTAAAACCCTTAGAATACCTCTCAATCCCGTTTACACCTACACATATAGCCTTGGAAATAATCCCAAACGAAATCGAAAACAAATCCACCAAATTCGCAGCTTTGTGAAAAATTTGCGTAGAATTTGTCGATGGCATAGAAAAAGTGCTCAATTAGTCCATTAATCAACTAAAGAAAATTTATAAAATATCGATGGGATCTATAACTGTTCGATGTCATCGAAGTGACATCGAACAAAATGTCGATGGCATCAATAACCCTTCTGACTCAATTTAAGACATCAAATACAATAGGGTATTCGATGACATCGAACAAAATGTCGATGGCATCAATAACCCTTCTGACTCAATTTAAGACATCAAATACAATAGGGTATTCTTCAGTGGAGTCAGAAGAGGAAAGTGCACATACTAAGTGCCCTGGTTTGTCAATTACGTTGAAGTTGAGTCAGTTGGACAACAGCGCCTGACAGGAAGATCAAGTCAAGTATCTACCTCAGCTGAATGTGTGGAAGCTCGTCATAGGTAAATCATAGCCTCACATCTCATGTCTCAAAACACCAGGTGATTAAAACCCTTAAAAAGAACTAGAACATCTTAGGATTTTTGTGTAAGAAAACTTTTTATCAAATAGAAAATCTTTAAGTTTTTCTTACACTGTCGATTATATCGATTCCCCTTTCGATATGATCAACCAGCTCTGTCGATGTCCTCGGCATCTCAATCGATACATCAAATGAGGACAAAAAGCGTACAGCAATCAAACAATCATCTGGACGATTTATCGATATATCGACTTGTGAGTCGATATCATCGATATTCGAATATCGATCATATCTGAAACGGATCGATAATATCGACAGACTGTTTTTTGGCGCCTCTGTTTTTCTAAAGAAAACTAACATAAGCTTTGTAAGACCCGTATCTTGGTCCGTACCTTTCCGTACACTTCCGCGGTCGTACCGGTCGAATTTTGGTAACTTTCGACCCTTAAACAATATCGACGCACGACCCTGATTTATGTACCGACAACCCGAGTCAACTCAACCCGAGACTAATACCATAGCGACTGCGCCGTCGTTGCGGTTCCGACGCCGCGACTCGCGCGCCGAGGTGATACCCTAATCAAGAGTTATGGGCCAACGTTCGGTGCGAGAAAACACCGCGCGTTGCGAAAACCAAGTGAATCTCAACGATGTGTCACATCAATCACATCAATCCCATCAAGCCATCACATGTTAAGTATACATCACTCTCACCCATTTTCCCAAGCAACCACAAAAGTCTTCCTAACCCATACCTTTCTTACACAAAAGACTACAAAAGTCTTCACATCCCATACCTCTCTTACACAAAAGCCTCAAAAGTCAAGCTTTTCTTACACAACCATCACTCACCCATCCATCCATCACTCTCTCTCTCCCTTTACATCACTCTCTCTCTTTCTCTCTTTCTCATTTGTAAAATTCCAAGCAAAGGGAGCTCCATACGTATGGAATTTTCCAACTCTCCTAAGCTTCAAGTGGCCCACCTTCCTACCCCAAAATCTCTCATCTCAACCCTCCATTCTTCATCTTAACCATTAAATTTGAAGCTAAGGTGCCAAGGAACCTCTAGGAGCGAGAAGATCGGACGGTGGGTGCCTCTATAGGGTAGTTTTTATTATTTTTATGGTGGACCAAGTGAGACCCACCGATCCATGGTGTGGATCTCACTTGGGACCCTTATTTGTGGCCGATGGACCACTTGGATCATCATGATCATTCCATGATGGGTCCATTCTCCATGGACCCCATCATGATGTTTATTTTCATTTGGAAAGGTCATCTAGACCATCCATATTGGTGGGGAAAGGATCCCCACCATTGATCTTTAATTTTGAGGGTCACATGTACAAAATGACCCAATTGATGTATGATTTCATGTATGGGAGGGCCCATAATGACGGGGTCCCTCCATCACAAGCCGTGTCCCACTCTCCATCTCTCTCTCTCTCTCTCTCTCTCTCTCTCTCTCTCTCTCTCTCTCTCTCTCTCTCTCTCTCTCTCTCTCTCTCTTTTATTTTATTTTATTTTATTTTATTTTATTTTATTTTATTTTATTGCAATAGGAGGGTGTGGCCCACTTGAATGGATCCCACTTGAGATATTTTATTTTATTCAAGTGGGGCCCACCTTGGCTGTTACTCCCATGCCACCCATCAGTGGGGCCCACTTCATCAGGGCCCTCCATTTTAAAAAAAAAAAAAATTTAAAACCGTCCAGACGCTGGACGTTTTCAAGGAAATAAGAAAAAGGAAGAAAGAAGGAAAAAGGGGGGGGGAACCTTTTTGGTGGCCCACTTGCACAGTGTCACGCCCCAAACTCGGAAACCGGGCTCACAGAATTCCCGATCGCCGAATCCGGCGCCGACAGCCTCCGTAGAACCCCATTCTCGGCTCCTAGCTCCCATTCGCCAGGTTCCGATCCTGGGATGCTACGAGGAGGATTTTAAATATCAGTTTGATTCGTAATAAGCATAACCAAAGGCATAACCCACAAACAACAACCAAGCACTCCATTACATTTCCACTATGATCAAAAATTTTTACAAGTACAATGAGCATAAAGGGAAATACAATGGTAAATAACAGAAAACTCCAAAATGATCAGCGACGCGCTCCTGCCTCAACGCTGCTGCAGTCCAACGTCACCTGCACGCAACGGTCGTGCATAAGCTTACAGAAAGCTTAGAGGGTGGTGAAAGTGTGTGCGCAAGGTAGTAATATAAATGCAATGTCAGAGTAATGAGGAATATGCAGATGGAACCAAAACGTCATGAGCCGTACCAAGGCTATGCAATGCAAGACGTGAATGGTATCGGCCATCCCAAGGCCATGCAATATACAATGCAACTCAAGCATACAGATACTCATCAATGTCCACATATCAATACAGCTCAGAGTATGGAATATCACCGGGGTCTAGTACACTCTAAACCAGATTGCCGCCACATCGCGCGCAATAAGGTAAGTGGAAGAGACCTCACTATCCGTCTGCCAATATCGGGCGCGACTCGTCGATAGCGGACCCATTCCTCGAGCTGGTCAAACTCAGCCAAGCATTGCCCCCTACACTCGGGCGGGTAAGGCCGTACCCCCTTCCAACCGACCACGACACAGTGGAGAGCGTGACCGTCTGGTAATCGGCACTCAACGCTCATCTACCCACTCGGTCTAGACGTTGGAGCAACCTCTTGGTACCATAAGGGTTTAGGGACTTTCACCTAGGGATATCTATAGTACCCCATGTAGAACAAGTATTTCCGGTATCCAATCCTGCCAACCACGATGCGTCTGTGGAGGCTACGGCCCTGATGTCGCTAGGGCGTGCAATAACCATGTCACACAATGCGGAATGCATGAATCACGCTATCCAGTCATGCAACCAATCCTGCACATACCGTGCGCTCATGTAGGGCAACACCGCCTAACCGGGAGCCCATAATCAACCTGCCCGAAGGCAAATGCTATGATCAGTCAATCCTCATACCGAGCATACATATGATGCGCATGATCATGGTTATACTAAACATGTTATAATAAAATGAATTATCTTACGATGCAGATGGGCCTGGACACAGCAAGTACGGCCTGGTGATGGGCCCTAAGGAGAGTCGTAATGTGGACATCCAACCAGCATTACGCTCGCAATGTGGACGTCAAACCAACATTGCTCCCAAGGCACGATCGGTGTGAACATCGTACTTAGTCTATGATGGATTTACACATTGCAATGGACCGTAGGTTGTCCCCATTGGATCTTATATATATATATATATCAAATGAGCCATATCCTATGGGCTTTTATTCAACAGATGGGCCACATAAATGGGCCATACCAATGGGTCTTATGTGCATTGCAATGGGTCGAAACCCGTGGGCCTTGGATTGTATCAATTGGACCTAGTCATATGAGTCTAATATGTATCAAATGGGCCACACCAATTAGGCCCTCAAACGTATATCAAATGGGCCTCAACCAAGAGGCCTTATATGAGCCGAATGGTCCCAAATCCCTAGGCCTTAAACAATTCAAATGGGCCTAATCCATGAGCTTGTACGTATGTCAAGTGGGCCTAAACCCCTAGGCCTTACATATAACAATTGGCCTACCTCCATGGGCTTGCATGCATATCAAGTGGGTCTAATCCCATGGGCCCTTTTTATAAACAAAAAGGGGTTTAGTACCATAGGTCCTACCATATATCAAATATCCTACTTCCATGGGCTCTAAAATTTCAACAGAAGGGTCCAAGAGCATGGGCCTTGAAGTACATCCAATGGGCCTAGTCCCAAGGACTTGCAACACATCAAATGGGCCTAGATCTAGGCCTAAAATGCATCAAATGGGCCTAGCCCATAGCCCTTTTTGAAATTCAATGGGTCCCGACTCATGGGCCTTACAAAACATTTATTTCCATCCAAGCTAATCATAGGGACACATGGTCTAGGGCCCACTACAATTTCCATAATATAAAATATACATTTAAACTACATAATATACATAAAGATATATGGTGGGTCCCACAGAAAATAATATGGGTAGCTGGTAGTGGGCCCCATCATCAAGACAGGTGGACGGCGTGTGTAAAACACCTGCAACAGGGTGAGTCTCACCGTCCACGGGCCGTGGACGGTGCAAATGAATCACATACATCACCGTGGGTCCCACAAATGTGGCCCACCTTAATGTTTATTTGAAATCCAACCCGTTCATAAGGTCACTCAGACCTGTATGAAGGGTCAGTAAAAATTGCAGCTTGATCCAACCCTTCTGTGGACCCCAGGAAGAGTTTCAATGGTGGGTGCCCATTCACACTGTTTCTTGTGATGTGGCCCACCTAGAGTTTGGATTGACCTGAAATTTGGAGGGGGCCCACCTGAGAAGGGGACCCACCTAATGGACGGTGTAGAATAAACATATACATCATGTGGGGCCTATGCAAGGGAACACCCAAAAACCCTCTTTTCTTCCATTTTCTTCTTTCCAAATAAATAACGTCCAGCGTCCAGACGCTGGACGTTGCATAAAAATTTATTATTTTTTTTTTGTATGTGGGCCCCGATGAAGTGGACTCGCCACTGATGGGTGGCATGGGAATAACGGCCAAGGTGGGCCCCACTTGAATAAAAATAAATATGTCAAAGTGGGATCCATTCAAGTGGGCCACACCACCTTATCACATGCCATAAAAATAATACAAAATAAAAAAAAAATAAAAAGAGAGAGAGAGAGATGGAGAGTGGGACACGGCTTGTGATGGAGGGACCCCGTCATTATGGGCCCTCCCTTGCAATGAAACATACAAGAAATGGGTCCCTTGCACATGGGACCGTTAAAAATGTAAATCAACGGTGGAGATCCATTCTCCACCGATATGGACGGTCTAGATGACCTTTCTAAATGCAAATAAACATCATGATGGGGTCCATGGAGAATGGCCCCATCATGGACCGATCATGATGATCCAAGTGGTCCATCGGCCACATATTAGGATCCCAAGTGAGATCCACACCATTGATCGGTGGGCCTCACTTGGTCCACCATAAAATCAAGAAAATCTACCCTATAGAAGCACCCACCGTCCGATCTTCTCGCTCCTAGGGGTTCCTTGGCACCTTGGCTTCAACTTCAATGGCTAAGATGAAGGATGGAGGGTTGAGATGGGGGATTTTGGGGTAGGAAGGTGGGCCACTTGAAGCTTAGAGGGAGGTTGGAAATTCTCATACGTGGGAGCTCCTTGCAATTTTTGTTGCTTGGATTTTTTTTTGGAATGAGGGAGAGTAAGAGAGAGAGTGATGTAAAGGGAGAGAGAGAGAGTGATGGATGGATGGGTGAGTGATGGTTGTGTAAGAAAGGTATGGGTTAGGAAGACTTTTGTGGCTTTTTTGTGTAAGAAAGGTATGGGTTGAGAAGACTTTGGTGGTTGCTTGGGAAAAGGGATGGAAGTGATGTGTACTTGACCTTTGATGGGTTGATGGGTGATTGATTGATGGGATTGATGTGATTGATGTGACACATCGTTGAGATTCCCTTGGTTTTCGCAACGCGCGGCGTTTTCTCGCACCGAACGTTGGCTCATATCTCTTGATCAGGGTATCGCCTCGGCGCGTGAGTCGCGGTATCGGAACCGCGGCGACGGTGCGGTCGCTAAGGTATTGGTCTCGGGTTGAGTCGACTCGGGTTGTCGGTACAAGAATTCAGGTCGCGCGTCGATATTGTTTAAGGGTCGAAAGTTGCCGGAATTCGACCGGTACGACCGCGGAAGTGTACGGAAAGGTACGGACCAAGATACGGGTCTTACACACAGGCCCCACCTTGATGTTTATGATCGATCCAAGCCGTCCATCCTCTTACCCACGGCATTTTAGCCGTTGGGTAGAAGTTTGGAGCTGATCCAATCACCTGGTGGGCCATAGCGTCAAAGATCGCACCCTCACCATTCAAACATCATTTTCTTAATTTATTTCATTTCCTTTCATCAAAAAAATCCAAACTCTAGACTCATTTGGATGGCCTCGAGCCGCTGATCGCAATGGCTGGAGTAGATTTCATTTTTACGGGCCCCACGTGCGAAAAACCTTGAAAAAATCGGGTTTTCTGTTTTTTTTTAAAAGTGCATTGGCAGAGGCTTTGTCTCTGCCCTGAAAACGGCCAGCGCCTGCACGCAGGCACGTGCAGGCTCGTCTTGACGGACGGACGGACGTGAGGTGGGTGCCCACGGCTCCTGTGTGTGGGCCCCACTATAATGTGTATTTGTCATCCAACTTAGTCATGAGGTGGGCCACCCCAGTGGCGGGCCCCCCTCCAAAAATGAAACAGATCCAAAACTCAGGTGGCCCACACCAAGTGGAACAGTGTAAATTGAATTCTACCGTTGAGAAGTTTCTGGGGCCCACTGAGGTGTTGGATCAAACTGAAATTTGTGTTTTCCCTTCAACCAGGTCTGTTTGACCTTTTCAATGGGTTGGATGCCAAATAAACATTTCAGAATGGGCCCCACAAGGGACCCACAGGGATGTTTGTGATTAAATCCACCGTCCGTACGGACGGTGGAGTCCACCCCCATGTACATGTGTCTACGCCGTCCAGCCAGGCGACTCCCACCAGAACTTGTGTGTTTGATCCGCACCTTCCACTCTTTGGACGGTGGGACACACCATGATGTATGTGTCCTATCCATTCCATCCAGTCGTTGATAGGGTGGCCATCCAGCAGGAAAACAGTATTGGTTAAAGCCCACTGTTGGAACCCTTTGGTTTGGTAGAAGTTTTGGTTCAATATTTAATTTTATCCATTTATTTCTTTATTTCCCTGGTCAGGTAACCTTATGAGCCGATTGGACGGCAGGTAACATTATGGTGGGCCCCACATGGGACCCACCACGATGTATTGTTACGTCCAATCCGTCCTTCCACTTTGAGAGCTCATTTGTATTGTTTGGGCTAGACCCACTTGAATTGCAAAGGGGTCTATGGGTTAGGCTCATTTGGTTTATGAAATGCTTATGGGCTAGGCCCATTGGATCCACTTAAGGCCTAAGAACTTAGGTCCATTTGATGTACTTCAAGGCCCATGTAATTGGACCCTTTTGTTGAAATTCAAAGGCCATGGAAGTAGGCCATTTGACATATTGTAAGGCCCATGGGACTAAAACCATTTGATTATAAAAGGGTCCATGGGATTAGGCCCACTTTGAATTGCATGCAAGCTCATGGATTAGGCCTATTTGAATTGTTTAAGGCCTAGGGTTTTAGGCTCACTCAACTCATATAAGGCCTCTGGGTTGAGGCCCATTTGATATACATTTGGGGCCCAATTGGTGTGGCCCATTGGTCACAAATTAGACTCATGAGACTAAGCTCATATGATGCAATCCTAGACCCACGGGTTAACCCATTGCAATGCACATAAGACCCATTGTTGTGGCCCATTTATGTGGCCCATCTGATGATTAAAAGGCCCATAGAACATGGCCCATTTGACATATATATGAAAAGTCCAATGGGATGAACCTAAGGTCCATTGCAATGTGTAATCCCAATACCGATCGTGTAGCGATATTTAAGAAGATCGTGCCTGAGAAGCAATGTTGGTTTGACGTACACATTGCAAGTGTGATGCTGGTTGGATGTCCACATTACGACTCTCCTTAGGGCCCATTACCAGGCCGTACTTGCTGTGTATAGACCGTCCAGGCCCATCTGCGTTGGAGAATGGTTCATAACTCATTTACATGTTAGTATAGTTTCATGACTCATGATCATACGCATCATATGTATGCTTGGCGTGAGAATTGACTGATCATAGCATTTGCCTTCGGGCAGGTTGTTTATAGGCTCCCGGTTAGGCGGTGATGCCCTACATGAGCGCACGATATGCGCAAGAGTTTATGCATGACTGGATAGCGTGGTTCATGCATATCGCATTTGAATGACATGGATATTGTACGCCCTAGCGACATCGGGGCCGTAACCTCCACAGACAGATCGTGGTTGGCAGGATTGGACACCGGAAATCTTGTTCTACATGGGGTACTATAGATATCCCTGGGTGAAAGTCCCTAAACCCTTATGGTACCAAGAGGTTGCTCCAACGTCTAGACCGAGTGGGTAGATGAGCACTGAATGCCGAATACCAGTTGGCTGTGCTCTCCACTGTGTCGTGGTCAGTTGGAAGGGGGTGCGGCCTTACCCGCCCGAGTGTAGGGGGCAATTGCTAGGCTGAGTTTGACCAGCTCGAGGAATGGGTCCGCTATCGATGAGTCGTGCCCGCTATTGGCAGACGGATAGTGAGGTCTCTTTCACTTACCTTATTACGCGCGAAGTGGCGGCAATCTGGTTTAGAGTGTACTAGACCCCGGTGATATTCTATATTTGAGCTGTACTGATATGTGGACATAGATGAGGATCTGTATGCTTGAGTTGCATTGCACATCGCATGGCCTTGGGATGGCCGATACCATTCATGTCTTGCACCACATAAGCCTTGGTACGGCTCATGATATCATAGTTCCATCTGCATATTCCGCATTACTCTGATATTGCATGTTCATATTACTACCTTGCGCACACACTTTCACCACCCTCTAAGCTTTCTGTAAGCTTATGCACGACCGTTGCGCGCAGGTGACGTTGGTTCGCAGCAGCGTTGAAACAGGAGCACGTTGCAGAGCATTTTGGAATTTTTATTCTTTACCATTGTATTTCCCTTTATGCTCATTGTACTTGTAAAGTTTTTGATCATAGTGGAAATGTAATAGAGTGTTTGGTTGTTGTTTGTGGGTTATGCATTTGGTTATGCTTATTACGAATCAAACTGACATTAAAAATCCTCCTCGTAACATCCCAGGATCGGAACCTGGTGAATGGGAGCTAGGAGCCGAGAATAGGGTTCTACGGAGGCTGTCGGCGCCGGATTTGGCAATCGAAAATTTTGTGAGCCCGGTTTTCGAGTTTGGGGCGTGACAAGCTTCGATATATCGATGACTATCCGATTGAATCTGAACTCAAAAATCGATCATATCGAAAGTCAGTCGATCATATCGAATATGGGCGCATGTTTTCTCCAGTATAAATTTCAGGTTGTTTTTAATGTTGATTAGGGTGTCAGTCGATAAATCGATATTCATATATCGATCATATCGAGAACTTGTCAATTGAATCAAAATCGGACACAAACTGTCCAACAAGTTTATAGGTAAATCTATACGATTTATCGATCCTATCGACATGGTCTTCGATATCATCGATATACAAATT
This sequence comes from Magnolia kwangsiensis, assembly GCA_037074715.1. Taxonomy (NCBI): domain Eukaryota; kingdom Viridiplantae; phylum Streptophyta; class Magnoliopsida; order Magnoliales; family Magnoliaceae; genus Magnolia; species Magnolia kwangsiensis. The sequence continues at coordinate 93,833,900 of CM073583.1, forward strand.
CCGATGACATCGACTGTTCTCCGATCATATCTGTAGAACCTGAAATTTTTCAAGGCTTCTCTCTTATTTTCACCTGTCGATAGATCGATCCATCTTTCGATAGAATCGGATTCGAAATCTAATAATATCGATGTGTGTATCGATCTCATCGACCAGTTGGTGAAAAGTTTTCAAAAGTGAAATGACATTTGAGTTTGATCATCGAGTGGTATGTCGATACAATCGAGAGTATACGCTCGATCATATCGACGATTGCTCGATGATATCGAACTCTGTCATAAATATGACCGTTTATATCCGTTGGAACCTTTTGCCTATAAATAGAAAGATTAATTTTTATTATTGTGAGAGAAAGTAGAGAGTGTTTTTGAGTGTTTTAAACTTCATATCCTTTATCCTAAGCCCTTTCTCTCAGGAAGTTCATCCTCCAATCCACCCTCATCATTGATATTTCATAGAGTGGATTGGGGAATGAACTTCCGCATTCAGGGATCCTCCAACTACTACTTTAATGGTAAATCAATAAGCTGGGATGCCTTGAATGTATAGATGATTAGAACCACTCTATCTTCCTTATAGGAAAATCTTCAGAGAGTGGAACTCCATCATAACCTTGACCCAACCTAAACCTAGCATAGGTACATCTTTGTGTTGTGGATCAAGGAAGCTGAAGACTCTTCATCAACAAGAAGGAGATCTTCATCACTGAGCTAAAAGGGACTCATCAACTTATCTATAAGTACTTAGAGTCCAGAGGACATTTATGATCATTCCTTTTTAGGATTGGGTCGTAGGTGTTGCTCACCATTTGAAGTCCTCAAATGAGGCCTCCGACGGGAGTGTACGTGCGTGGATGCGTTGTGTGGACCCTTACTCTGTGAAGAGCATAAATATCTGGGTGCATTGTGTGGACCCTTGCTCTGTGTGGGCATAAACATCTGGGTGCGTTGTGTGGACCCTTGCTCTGTGTGGGCATAAACATCCAGGTGCGTTGTGTGTACCCTTGCTCTGTGTGGGCATAAACATCTGGTTAGGAGTGCACCAGCAAAACTTCAGGGTTTGAGGTGAACCGAGTAGAAACCTCTGTAAAGGTTGAAGGTGAACCTGATTTAAAACCTTAGGTTTGAGGTGAACCATGGAAAACCTCCTTAGTGAAATTCGGTCACTCAAGGGTTGAGTGTGGAAGCCGGTAGTGGAGTAGACAAGTAGTCGAATCACTATAAAACGACTGTGTTTGAGATTGATATTGTCTTTCATTTATGTGATTGTTTTATATGCCTTTATATATGATTATCTGAAATCACATCTTTTGCACACACAGTCATATCCATCACAATCTGATTCATAAAATTTTTTTTTTATTATTACAAGTAATTTGTGATTGGATCCTCTATCAGGCTTGGAAGCCAATAGAGTTAATTTTTGAGTAATCCTAATCTGTACTCTGTGATAGGATTAGTGTGATAGGATTGAAATATAACTTATAAAACTTTAAAAATTCCTATTCACCCCCCTCTAGGACATATTGGCATATTCCTACTTCAACTCAAGCGGTCTTCACAGCCATTTCAGAAGAAAAATTTAAGGACTAATAGTCATAGCAAGGAGAGGTGATTGAAGGGATATAGCATGAAAGAAAGAGATAATTAGGTTAAGATTGGCTGTGGAGATTGGGAGGGTGGTGAGGTTTGGGACAGAGGAAGCTATAATATTTCAACCAAGTAAGAATGAGGAGGTGTGTTTGGCATGACTTTGTGAGGATTGAGATGAGAAGAACGATGAAGTTGTTCACAAAAGTGGATGGAAGTCAAGACGAAATTTGTGTTTGTTAACGCTGAATTTTTGCACTTAACGCAGAATGGAGAAAATTTTTCGTGTTTAATGGTGTTTGTTAATGCATTATTAACGCGGAAGACGAAAAGCGCTAAGTGGTTTTTCACTGAATTCTTTCCGTGATAAGAGTTTGGCTTAATGGTGAGCGCAAAATGCGCTCCGTGATTTTTCATTAAACAAAAATTTTTTTCTTCCAAAAGTACCCCTTTTCAAGTTATGATAGAAATTTTTTCTTTTAAATTTCTTGCGCAATACAAAATCAACCTTTAACCTGTGAAACTTCTTTATGCCCCACCATGATGTGTGTGTTTCATCCATTCCATTTATCCATTTTTACAAATCATTTTAGTGCTTCACCCCAAAAATTAAAGGGATATAAATCTCAGGTGGACCACATCATAAGAAAACAATAATGATTGGATATGCACCATTAAAATCCTCCTAAGGCCCACTGTACTGTTTATTTGACATCCAATCTTTTTATTAGGTCATACAAGCTCAGATGAAGGGAAAAAATAAAGATCAGCTTGATCCAAAACTTTTATGGCCCCCAAAAGGTTTTTAATGGTCAACGCTCATTCAACATTGTTTCCTGTAATGTGGCCCACTTGAGATTTTAATATACCTAATTTTTGGTCCCATACCATGAAATGATATGAAAAAATAGATGGATGGCATGGATGAAACAAATACATCATGGTAAGGCCCACAGAGCACTGACCACCAGCCATTGGCCGGTGGCAGTGGGAGTAGCTAATCTGTTCCCATCTTACGGGACGCGGATCTCCTATGAAAGCCTTTCGCGGGAAATTCCTACGCTGGGAACGCTGGTGACCACTGGGATGTTTGTGAGAAATCCTCACCGTCTATCCGTTCCGTTCACCGTCTTCAGCTTGTTGTGTGAGCCCATGGCCTCAAGTTTGAAGTAGATCTAAGCTATGGCCGGCCCACACCTCGCCAGAACGTGTGAGAGAAATCTAATGAAAAACCTCCAGTTTCACATTGCTGTTGCACGTTGCTCTTGCTGTGTATGTGTTATGAGTTTCGGATTGTATTATTACAATTATACGCTTATCCTTTATTACAACTTTCGCTGTAAGTATCTCTTGGTTGGACCATGTAAATAAGATGAAATTTTGCTAATGTTCGTTATTTTTCACACTCTTCCTAAGGTCTAAATTTGAGCCTTGATCACTTATAGACTATCGAGATACCACTTCAATGGGTTATATTACTCCGAATTTTAATACGATGTTTACATATGTCTAGTTGCAATATTATCTGGTAGTTTAGACTTGTGTCCTAAGATCTTCAAATTGAGTGGTTTATCCCAATGTTTGGATGGCCCATGTGACAGATCCCGATATGATGGGCGGTTAGATGACCTGCTAAAAATATGAAGACTTGATGGTTGGTACTTTAACAGTGTACACAGATATATGTGCGATCATTTTTGTAAATTGATGGTCATAAAGCGAGTTTCTTGAGTTATTAAGGGCAAGACATATAACCGTTAGATTTGAGTAACTTGTTCACATATGTAAATTCCTCAGATTTCAGTTTTAATTTTGGATTAAGCATATTCATAAGTGATGAACAAAATGAACGGATCAGAATCTTGATCTGACAAGTGTACGGATGGATGTAAAGATCAAGTAGTTAATTTATGTAAATAAATATTATTTGGTTGATGCTGCTTACACTCACACAAGAGGATTTATAGCACCATACCATAATGTTCAGTAATGTTCGGTATTGCTTACATGTAAATCATTAATTTTTTATCTATTTTTATGAATAATGATATTTTAATTTTCTATTAAGTACTTTATAGTTTATTTGAATTAAATAGAATAATTTTATTTTCATTTAATAAAAAATAATTTCTTTATAGTGTAAAGCATTTCCAAACATACGATAGATAGAGGCAAATGTGTCAAATTAACATATTTCAGACATTTTAGATGTTTGTTAACAAACAAATTATTTCAAATTCAGTACTTAATTTTCAGACTTCAGCCATAGTTACCAAACAAGTTTTTTGACTTCAAATTTTAGATTCAGGCTTTAGACTTCAGATTTAACAAACGGGGCCAAAGATGATGCTATAAAAGAGGCTTGGTTACGAAGGTATTTTTGGAGGGATTAAGGGAAAGAGTCTTTGAATGGATTTAATTATTCTTGTGGGATTTAGAGGCTGATACTTGATATTCAGTACGTAAGGTAGAGTAATGGGTGTAAAGAAGGATAGGCTTGAAGGAAAGATGGTTGAGGAGATGGTGAGGACAAAACGGAGTATAGCTTATTTTTCATAGACTTCTTTTTCTGCTTCCTTTTGTGCAATAAGTAGGCTCGCAATTGCCCAATTGGTGCCTGTCGTGGCAATTTGATGTAATTCTTGTTTAAGAATAGAACTTTTTATTTGCATTATTTCTACCAAGGAGTTATTCTAAGAAAGCATTTGTTCGTGGTTTGCAAAGATTTGTTGTTGAGCCCAATTTTGATGAATTTTATTTTCTGCCTGCCAATTTAAGGATGCTCCAGCAACATAAATCTGTTTTGGAGTTCCATCTCAGTTTGTACCAGTATAAGTCTTGATTTTTACTCGTACGTGGAGGAAATCAAAATCCTCAGGAGGAAAAGATAGATGAGATGTTTGCTGCTATTGGGCAAGTTGGGATTCAAGGAGATAAACTTTAAGAGGTGACCCCAAGTGTTGCACTAGTGATGATTGATGAGTGGAACAATGGGCATGAGCTTTTAGGATGAGCATGGACAAAGCTTTTTGGTAATAGGATGCAAGAGTTAGCTTTAGAGGGGGTTTGTGATACTCAAGTTCTGAAAATAGTTCTGGTGGAATGGATGGTTTGGATTCTCTGTTCTTAGGGTAAAGAACATAGTAGTCGAATTTTCAAAATGCAATGAAGATCACCCGTTCATCACCTCGAATTAGGAGGGATTATTAAGCAAATGTGGCACATGTGCACATTAAAATTTTAGCACATGCGGTGCATGCTAAAAATGTATCGTGACACATGTAGCATAAGGCAATTGATGATGTGTGGGGCCCACAGAACACATGCCTTGTATATGATAACTAGCACCTTTTAGGTACAATACATAAAAGGAAATTAAATGTCCAATGTGTAACGTTTGTTGTGCTTAAAGATAGACAATATCACTTACATTTTTATGAGAACATGTAACACATGTCTAGCATAAGAAAATAGTCTGACATGTATCAAAACATAGATGAGCATAGCTCTTGCATTAATTTAAAGACTTGATAAATTGTCCTTTTATATTAGACTAACCATAGATAGGAATATGGTGGTAAATTATGCTACCAATGGATGATAAGACAAGAGAAAGTAGACTTAAATGATTTGTCCATCTATAATCAAGAATAAAAATGTCAATGATGAAAGTGAGTTGGTATAAGTTGGAGACTCTAAGGGCCAGTAAATGGGTAATTACTACTTCGAAACGATGCAGTTGTGACTGCTTAACTTTTAGGCACTAGAACTGAGGATGGTTGCCAAATGAATGTAGGACTCACTGTGATGCATGTGGCTTATCGACACCGTTCATCCTATATGTCAGCATCATTTAGGGTATGAACCTAAAAATGAGATAGATTCAAAGCTCAAGTGGACCACACCACAGGAAGCTATGATAAATTATTCACCCACCGTTAAATACTTCTTGAGGTTCCTAGATACTTTGGATGAAGTCGATATTTGTGTTTTCCTCTTATCGATGCTTGTGTGACCTTATAAAGGGTTTAGATGACAAATAAACTCCAATGTGGGCCTAGTGAAAGAAATATTTCAATGGTGGACGTTTCACATGATGGGGTTTCCCTCCTCAGTTCAGAGGAGAGACGGTGCAGTGGTTGAAATTTCGGAGGGTTTCATCGCGTTGCTCGACCAGTCGTAGGTGGTCTTCGACCGGTTGTGGGAGGCGCTCAACCGGTCATAGGTTCGAGCCCTGGCACGACTCAAAGTCCAGCGAGTTGTTGCTAATTTTCTCCGGGGTCTACGACCAGTCGTAGACGGCTAGACCAGTCCTGAAATTTCTAGGATCAATCCTAGGTTACGCAGTTTTTGTGCGAAATTACGGATTTGAGTCCTTTCGCAACAGGGATGCGGAAAGGAGTTTCTTAAAACTATAAAAAGGGGTTCCTAGGATTTTCTAGGGGATTATGTTGTATGAGAAAAATCACAAGAAGGTTTCCTAAAGGCTTTGCAAGGGTTTGTTAAAGGGATTAGGGTGTGAGAGAGAGAAGAAAGAGAGAGAGGAAGCTTATGGAAGGGAGCAATCGTCTCAGCGTTTCTACGTCCTCGTAATCGGTGAGATCTCTCCGTTTTCTTTATTTCTCTTACTGTTTATCCACTCCTGCGTGAGTGATAAATGTTTGATCAATGCAAGGTGTGCTTGTGATCGGTTGTAACGTTCTGCTTTTATAGTGAATTATTGATCTGGATGAGGTCCCGTGGTTTTTACCTCTTTGAGGGTTTTCCACATAAAAATCTCTTGTGTGGTTTGTGATTGTTGCTTTGATTTATTTCATTACTATTATTATCCCATAATTCTGGTTTGTTCGGGAGGCTAGATCCTAAGGTTTTGTGCAAGGCCCCCAACAAAGTGGTATCAGAGCGCTAAGTTCATTAAATGGGTAGGATCGGTTTGGAATTATGGAAGGTGGCTCATCAAGGATGATCAGCCTCATTGGTTCTAACTGGACCATATGGAAGGTTAAGATGGAGGACTTGCTTTATTGCAAGGATTTATATTCTCCAATTTTAGGCATATCAGTAAAATTCAAGGATATGTCTGATGATGATTGGAAGAAGTTGGACCGGAAAGCGGTGGGGTTTATTAGACAATGGCTGGATGATTCTGTATTCCACCATGTGTTTACGGAAACCTCAGCCACTAGCCTATAGCTGAAACTACAAGGGCTGTACGAGAGGAAGACAGCCGGTAATAAAATTTTTCTGATAAGGCGACTTGTGAATCTCAAGTTCAAGGATGGTGGTTCTGTGGCCGAGCACATGAATGAGGTCAGCAATATAGTGAACCAACTCTTTTTTATGAAGATGGTCCTGAATGATGAATTGCAGGCTTTGCTATTGCTTAGTTCATTGCCTGACAGTTAGGAGACATTGGTGGTGTCTCTAAGTAACTCCGTGCCAGACGGGAAAGATATCCATGGAACAGGTTACTAGCTGTCTCTTCAATGAAGAGACAAGGAGGAAGTTTCAGGGGTTTAATCAGCAAGAGGCACTTGTGACACAGGAACGGGGGAGAGGAAAGAACAGGAAGGGCGGGAAGGCCCGATATAAATCAAGAGGCAAGTCAAGTAACAAATAGGATATTGAATGTTGAAACTATGGCAAGAAGGGCCACTACAAGCATGTATGTCGTAAGAATAAGAACGACAAGAAAGGAAAAGGAAAGGAGAAGGAAGATGAATCAGATCCTACTGCGGTCGCTTCAGATGGCGACGTTGTTATTATTCTCTCCACAGATCATGATGTTTGTCTCACAGTTACGGGTCAGGACACTGACTGGGTGATTGACTCAGGAGCTTCTTTTCATGCGACTCCACGCAGGGACTTCTTCACAAGCTACAAGTCAGGTGACTATGGGACCGTGAAGATGGGAAATTCTAGCATATTGAAGATTGTGGGAGTTGGTGATATTTATGTGAAGACCGATGTGGGCTGCACGTTGATTCTCAGGGATGTGAGGCATATCCCAGACCTTCCCCTCAACTTGATGTCGACAGGAAGGCTGGATGATGATGGCTATGAAAGCTGGTTTGTTGGTAGGCATTGGAAGCTCATTAAGGGTTCGTTGATCGCAGCCAGAGGAAAGAGGTGTTGTACCCTTTACAAGGTAAGTGTCAGTGTGTGTAAGGGTGGGTTGAACGCAGTGGAAGATTCAGCTATTGACATGTGGCATAGGCATCTAGGCCACATGAGTGAAAAAGGGCTTCAGCTACTAGGGAGGAAGCGGCTCCTTCCAGACATGACAGGTATACCTCTCAAAACCTGTCTTTATTGTTTATCAGGGAAACAGCACAGAGTTTCATTCGTTAAAACTGCTTCTCATGTTAATAAAGTGCATGCATTAGATTTGGTTTATTCTGATGTGTGTGGTCCTATGAGGATAAAAATCTTGAGTGGGGCATTGTATTTTATTACTTTTATAGATGATGCATCTAGGAGGGTTTGGGTTTATGCATTGAAATCCAAGGACGAGGTCTTTGGTGTGTTTAAATTGTTTCATGCTATGGTCGAGAGAGAAACAGGTAGATCATTGAAGTGCATCCGCACTGATAATGGTGGTGAATACATTGGCGACTTTCATGAGTATTGTAAGTCCCAGGGTATACGGCATGAACAGACGGTTCCCAAGACCCCCCACCATAATAGTGTAACTGAGCGAATGAATCGCACCATTGTTGAGAGAATCAGATGTATGTTATCCCATGCGAAATTGTCCAAGACGTTCTGGGGAGAAGCAATGCACACAGCTGTGTATCTGATAAACAGGTCTTCATCAGCCCCATTGAATGGAGAAGTACCTAAGAAGGTGTGGACTGGACAGGATCCATCGTACAGTCATCTCAGGGTGTTTAAATGCAGGGCATTCGTTCACGTACCAAGGGACGAGAGGTCCAAGCTCGACACGAAGATCAGGCAGTGTGTGTTCCTAGGGTACGGTGATGAAAAGTTCGGTTACAGATTGTGGGATCCGACCAAGAGGAAGCTCGTCAGGAGCAGACATGTGGTTTTCTTTGAAGATCAGTGTATAGAAGACATTGGTAAGCCAGAGAAGAACCAGCCTAGTTCAGGTGAGCTAGAGGACATGCATCCAGTTATTCCTCCCTTGGTGCCTGATGACGGGGGAGTACAGCAAGGTGCAGAGAACGAGAGAGTTCCTACAAAAGATGTACAGGGGGAGTAGCCCCCACTTGATCCACCTGTTGAGCCACAGGTGAGGAGGTCATTTAGGGACAGACAGCTGTCCAAGAGATACTCACCGCATGAGTACATTATGCTAACTGATGAGGGAGAGCCAGAAGATTATTATGAGCCCGAGCCGATAAGCATGAGGAGTGGTTGAAAGCTATGCAAGAGGAGATGGAATCCTTGTATAAGAACCACACCTATGACATGGTGAAACTTCCTAAGGGCAAGAAAGCTCCGAGCAACAAGTGGGTGTTCAGAAAGAAGGTTAAGTAGAAGAATTCACAAACGAGGTTCAAGGCTAGACTTGTGGTAAAAGGGTTCGGTCAGAAGAAAGGCATAGACTTCGAGGAGATATTCTCACCAGTGGTGAAGATGATATTCATACGGGTGTTGCTTGAGTTGGCAGCTAACATGGATCTAGAGATAGAGCAGTTGGACGTTAAAACTGCTTTTCTCCATGGTGACCTGGAAGAAGAGATCTACATGCACCAATCAGAGGGGTTCGAAGTCAAGGGCAAGGAACATATGGTGTGTAGGCTAAGGAAGAGCTTGTATGGGCTGAAACAAGCTCCACGACAATGGTACAAGAAGTTCAATTTGTTCATGTTACAGCATGGGTATGACAGAACGGAGTCGGACCACTGTATGTTCACGCGCAAGTTCTCAGATGGTGATTTCATAGTTCTGCTGTTATACGTTGATGACATGCTCATCATGGGAAAAGACATCAAGAAGATCAACAGGCTGAAACAGGAGTTGGGCAAGTCATTTGCGATGAAAGACTTGGGCTCGGCTAAACAGATCCTAGGAATGGAGATAACCCGTGACAGAAGCAGTAGGAAACTTTGGCTGTCACAAGAGCGGTATATTGAGAAAGTCCTAGAGCGGTTCAATATGAATGCAGCGAAGCCGGTCAGTACTTCACTGGATGGTCACTTCAGATTGAGCGACAGGAAGTGTCCCAAGATGAAGGCAGAGGTGGAAAAGATGCAAAAGATACCCTACACATCAGCCGTAGAAAGTTTGATGTATGTATGGTGTGTACACGCCCAGACATATCATATGCGGTTGGTGTGGTCAGTCAGTATCTTGCCAATCCTAGCAAAGAGCATTGGGCAGCGGTGAAATGGATACTGCGGTATCTAAGAGGCTCATCCAGGTTGAGTCTATGCTATGATGACGGTAAACCTGTGATAGAGGGCTACACAGATGCAGATATGTCAGGCAACATAGACTCCAAGAAGTCTACATCGGGGTTCATGTTTACGTTTGCAGGGGGAACGGTTTCTTGGCAGAGTAAGCTACAGAAGGTCGTAGCATTGTCGACTACAGAAGCCGAGTACATTGCAGTCACAGAGGCATGTAAAGAGATGCTTTGGATGAAGAGGTTCCTACAGGAACTTAGCCTGAAGTAGGAGGAGCACGTGGTCTATTGCGATAGTCAAAGTGCTAGACACTTGAGCAAGAATCCAAGTCAGCACTCCAAGTCGAGGCACATAGAGGTTCGGTATCACTGGATCAGAGATACTTTGGAACAGAAGGTGTTACAGCTTGAGAAAGTCCACACGGACGATAATAGGTCAAACATGATGACCAAGGCTTTGCTCAAGGGCAAATTTGAGGTTTGTAGAAACCTGGCTGGCTTAAAGAAGGTGAATTCCTCCTAAGTCGAAAAGGGAGAGATTTGATGGGGTTTTCTTCCTTAGTTCAGAGGAGAGATGGTGCAGTAGTTGAAATTTCGAAGGGTTTCATCGCGCTGCTCGACCGGTCATAAGTGGTCTTTGACCGGTCGTGGGAGGCGCTAGACCGGTCGTAGGTTCGAGCCCTGGCACGACTCAAAGTCCAGCGAGTTGTTGCTAATTTTCTCCGCGGTCTACAACCAGTCGTGGGTGAACTACGACCAGTCGTAGGTGAGCTATGACCAGTCGTAGGCAACTAGGACCAGTCCTGAAATTTCTAGGACCAGTCCTAGATTATGCAATTTTTGTACGAAATTACGGATTTGAGTCCTTTCGCAACAGGGATGCGGAAAGGAGTTTCCTAAAACTATAAAAAGGGGTTCCTAGGGTTTTCTAGGGGATTATGTTGTATGAGAAAAATCACAAGAAGGTTTTCTAAAGGCTTTGCAAGGGTTTGCTAAAGGGTTTAGGGTGTGAGAGAGAGAAGAAAGAGAGAGAGGAAGCTTGTGAAAGGGAGCAGTCGTCTCAGCGCTTCTACGTCCTCGTAATCGGTGAGATCTCTCCGTTTTCTTTGTTTCTCTTACTGTTTATCCACTCCTGCGTGAGTGATGAATGTTTGATTACAGCAAGGTGTGCTTGTGATCGGTTGTAACGTTCTGCTTTTATAGTGGATTGTTGATCTGGACGAGGTCCTGTGGTTTTTACCTCTTTGAGGGTTTTTCACGTAAAAATCTCGTGTGGTGTGTGATTGTTGCTTTGATTTATTTCATTGCTATTATTATCTCATAATTCTGGTTTGTTCGGGAAGCTAGATCCTAAGGTTTTGTGCAAGGCCCCCAACATCATAGACACTATTTCCTTTGGTGTGGGCCAATTGAGCATTGGATCTACGTCTGTTTTCATATGATGCCCCAAAATGTTCATCTAAAATAGATGGATGGCATGGGTATGTCAAATATATCACAATGCAGCCCACAAATTAAGTCAATTTTTTGGGTTATCAAACATGTTCAATAGTAATAATTAGTCATTTACCGTGTGTTTACTGTTACAATGGAAAATCAAACAGGCAATAAACGGCAGTAAGAAGACCTGAGAGGACATGGATGAGGTAGTAAGAAGAGAATCAATGATCTATTGTCAAATTGAAGGTGCTGACTTTGATGGATTGAAATAGCGGAAAAAAAAATCACGTAGGGCCCGTTTGTTAAATCTGAAGTCTAAAGCCTGAATCTGAAATCTGAAGCTGAATTTAGAATCTGAAGCCTAAATTTGAAATCTGAAGTCAAAAAACTTGTTTGGTAATTATAGCTTAAGTTTGAAAATTAAGTACTGAATTTGAAACAATCTGTTTGTTAACAAACATCTGAAATGTCTGAAATATGTTAATTTCACCCGTTTACCCCTATCTATCTCCCTTATTTGGAAATGTTTTACATTATAAAGAAATTATTTTTTATTAAATGAAAATAAAATTAACCAACTCCAAGGCCTAAGTGAACGACAAAGTGGAGATTGAATGTCTACCATTAAAAACTTCTTGTGAGCTAGAGAAGTTTCCGATCAAGCTGATATTTGTGTTTTAACTTCATCCATGTTCTATGTGACCTTATGAGTAAGTTGTATGTTAAAAAACATCACGGTGGCCCTGAGAAAGGTTTCTGTAATGGGTGTCATTATCACTGTAGCTTTCTTTGGTGTGGTCCACTGGAGCCGTGGATGTACATGATTTTTAAGATAAAAAATTAAAATGATATGAGAAAAGTAATGACGGTGTGAATATAGGTAGCGTAGATATGTGTCATGCGAAGACACAGCGCCGACACTACTCCGAGCCGTACGAAAGGTTCAAAGGAGATCAAAGTTACATGGCCCTACAATGATGTATTTATTATATCTACACCGTTCATCAAATTTTTGAGATTATTTTAAAATAGTAGCTGAAAAATGAATCATATCTACTTGATCCAAAACTTCTATGACCCCAAAAGGGTTTCAATGGTAAACATTCAATCCCCCACTGCTTTTAAATAGTGTGGTCCACTTTATCTTGGGATCTGTCTCATTTTTCGGCTCAAGACTTGTGACAAGCTCAAAACATTTATGGACGGTTTGGATATAACAAATACCTCCTCATGATGGGACCCACAGAACTTGCTGACGTCGATACAACAGCTATAATACAACAGCCAATCCACTTCCCAATCCCGTCCAGATCCGGACGTGGATTTCCTGCTAAAGGCTTCCTGCGCTGGAAATCCACCCCGTCCATCCCCTTTGTGAACTCATTTTAGGACATTAGACCAAAAATGAACTGTATCCAATATTCAAGTTGGCCTAAAAGGTGATGATTGAACATCCACAGTTGAAATATTCGTGGGACTACAGAAGTTTTGAATCAGATTAATATTTTAATATTTGTGTTTTCAGCTCATCCCAACAAGAATGACATTATTAACGGCATGGATGGCATGTGAACATCACTGCTAACCCCGGGAGGTTTCAACGGTAGAAATTTCCATATCCACCTTTTCCTTTAGTGGGGCCCACTTGAGTCCTGGATCCTACTCACTTTTGGTATAAAATTCTAAAATGGGCTGATAAAACGTATGGACGGGGTGGATTTCTCACAGACATCACGTTGAGCCCCAGCTAGGTTTCGCAAGAACCTCATGCGAAATGCCTTCAAATACTATCCGCATCCATCCAGGAAGGAGATTGGCTGGTGCACGACGGAAGCAGATTGCTTAGTAATTAAAATTTGTAAGGTCCACCATGATTTATGTATTTGATCCGCTCCTTCCATTAATTTTACCATATAATATTAGAACTGAGTACGAAAATGAAGTATATAGAATGTTCAAATGGACCACACCCATAAGAAATAGTTGAATTGAAGGTCTACAGTTGAAAATTTCTCGGGGGCCATGGAAGTTTTGGAGCAAACTTATATTTGTGTTTTTCCTTCATCTATGACAAATAAACATCAATGTGGGGCCTAGAAAGGTTTCAACGGTGGAAATTATTATCTCCACTATTTCCGGTGGAAATTATTATCTCCACTATTTCCTGTGGTATGATGCACTTGATCTTTGGATATGCTTCAATTTTGATCTCAATCCTTTAAATTATCTGAAAAAGTTGATGGACGGTGTGGATCAAACACATAAATCATGGTGGGTATAAAGAAGTTTCACAGGTTAAAGGTTGATTTTGTATTGCACAAACAATTTAAAAGAAAAATTTTCCGTGGTAACTTAAAAAAGGGTACTTGTGGAAGCAAAAACATTTTGTTTAATGAAAAATCACATAGTGCATTCCGAGTCACCATTAACCCATACTCCTATCACAAAAAAAATTCAATGAAAAACCACTTAGCACTTTCCGTCTTCCGCATTAACAACGCATTAACAAACACCACTCAACACGAAAAATTTTCCTCATTCCACGTTAAGTGTAAAAATTCAACATTAACAAACACGGCCCTAGTCTACCGATTTAGTTGAGATAATGACTTAAATGATAAATGATGATGACCACGATAATGAAATCTTTCATGGAGGATGCAGTAGGTAAGAGCACGAGTTAGGTGCGTCTCCAAACCAGCAATGCGAGTGGGACCCTTACCATAGGGCCCACCTTGATGTATGGACGCTGTCCATTTATTTGGTCCTATTATTTCAGGGCAGTCCCAAAACGAAGTAGATATAAATTTCATTTAGACTACCACACAAGATACAGCGGTTATTCAACACCCACCATTAAAAACTTCCTAGGGTCCACCGTAATGTTTATTGACCATCCAACCTGTTGATAAGGACATACAGACCTGAATTAAATGAAAAAACAAATATCAGCTTAATCCAAAACTTTTGTGGCCCACAAAAGGATTTTAACGGTTAATAACCATAGTTTCCGGTGGTGTGATCCACCTAAAATTTGGATCTGCATCATTTTTTGGATCATGACCCGAAATAAGCTGACAAAACAGATGGACGGCATGGATATACAATGCATACATCGAGGTGGGCCCTACAGTCAGGGTCCCACCTACATCGCTGGTTGCGGGGTCAGAGCCAAGTCGGGATCGTTAGGTAATAGGTAATCCACGAAAGCAGCAATTTAAGCCTGAGGTCATACCATTTACGGAATGCCCCATCCAAGATAGCATTTAGCATTTATTTATGGGCCAGAAACCAAAGATAGGCCCCTCCTCGCGATACAGAATGTTCAACTAGCGGGTCCCATCACTTAACGATCATGCCCAGAATGTATGTTTTTGACCAAACCATTCTTTGCAAGCCAGCAAGCAATCTGGGGAAATCTTTTCGAGGCACATCCATCCATGAGTGGGCCCATCAGTACTAAGTGAAGTTACAAAGAAATGCGTGTGTCGTTGGACAGCCCGGTTATCATACAAGGCACACCAGCGGCCGTGCCATGGCCCAAAACTAGTCGAATTTGATCCTCATCATAGACCATACATGTTGAATATGAACCATTGTGTAAATTATTAAATCTTGCATTTATTTCACAGGTGGACCACCGGATGAAATGACAACGTATGCTGGCATGTGCAAACAACTGGATTCTAATCCTACCCACTTAAGTGTAGCCTAGCACGCTCACTGTAAATGGGCCTCAATAAATTTAAAAAAACAAAAACTGTCCGTGAATGAAAGTTCAACCGTTCATCAAGCACGAACACAATGTTGTAGCTCAAAATCATCTGACAGGCTTTCCCATCTGCTGAAGGCTTATAAAGGGACACCGAAAGGCAAACAAATAATAGCCCAAATCCTATGGGTTCAGACAAAGGGACCCTGATCCAAAACAGCAATGCAGCCCACATGGATGACCCAAGGTTTGTTCATCAGATTCAAATTACAATGTAGCCCTTCGGATGATCCAAACCACCTATTCAATGGGCCAAAGGGTGCTACTAATAGTAATTAACGATCCACATTCTAGGAAGGTGTCAGTAGTGCCACTTAGAGAGACCGCAGACCATTCTAGTATGGTTACAGAAGACATCCACGAACACATGTTGATCACGTGCAGCCCAATTAAGAGCAATTTTTTATTTTTAAAATCGAAGTACGCCATTCAGAACAGTCACTACGTTCATAGGCTGCTTAGTAACAAGTCTAGAAAAACTGATTTGGTCAATATGAGCCAATACTGTTCAGCCTAAGGGCTTGCTCACTATCATCCCAAAGCCGTGATCTTATTCCAGTGGGTAGAAACCAACCAAACCAACCAACACACCCCCCCCCCCCCCCCCCCCCTGTCACCATCACAACCACAGGCCCTGAGGAACGAGATGAGCTATAGCCCCACTGACCCAATACCATTCATACCCTCCAAAGTACCAAGCCTCAAAACTCTGATTTCCTGGACTACATACAATCCGTACCATCCCTAGTTCCTAAAAGGGAAGGGATGCAGGTAGCACACTTCTTGGCCTCCACCAGTTTGCTTTACGAACACGGACCTTACAACATGGCACAAGTGCGCAAGTCAACATGAGGAACTTCTTAAGGACGGCCCAACATAAATAAATAAATAAAATACAGGACAGGCCTAGAGTCAACATAGCCGTGGCCTACCTGTAATCTTGCAAGGAACCCAGACAACCCCACCAAGGTCAAGAAAGTAGAAGAGACCAATTTCATCAACCAAGAGCACTGGCCCACCCAGCCATTGCAGAGCTAGGACTCGTGAGGCAGCCCATCGAGAACGAATCAGTTGGACTATGACATTTGACATCAGCCGAATACCAACCATCCCAGAAATTACCCTCAACGATGAACACACCTATTTAGGGGTTTGATATTCCGTGACAAGGAGTCCATCCAAAGTAATCACTGAATCATGGGGGGTCCAATTGCACGACAAATGCATAAAATTCAAATAAACATTGGAAATCAATCTATCTTTCACTAAAATAATAAAACAGGTACAGAGTCCAGGAAGTCTAAGTTTCATGCCTGCCTGAACCCATCACATCTTACCTACCAAAGACAGCAATTGCCACAGCAAGCGTGGAAAAGAAAAACAAGCAATAAAAGAGAAAAAACAAAAAACAAAAAAACAAAACAATGTACCAACAGAAACACAGCTTCCTGCAGTGAGAATACTTCAATGAGCTGAGGGTGATAGGAAACCTGGCCCATTAACTAAGAGGAATCAGTAGACTGATGCATCCAGATCAGTACATTCATGCTTCATTAGCCAGCTAGAGAAGGTAAGACAGAAGGGAATCAACTGGAGAATAACCGTGTTGCTGGAACAACTCACTCAGAACACCTTTTAAAGGATTACGTGCTACACGATTGGATTGGATCAAACTTTCTACTTGTGCCAAAAAAAAAACAAAAAAGGAAAGATTTTTGAGTCCAGCACCCTTTCCTAAACCTGCAAGTCCTAAAGCACCAACCATGAAAGTGGGACCCACGGTGGACCCTCAAAAAATCATCAAGGTTGGAGTATCTGAGTCATCCAATCATTATCCATGTTTCCAAGTCATCGTCTGCATATTTTTTCCCATTTTTTCCCATAACAATTTGCGGCTCAAAAGATTAGGATCCTTCCAATCTAGGATGCTTGGGGAATCATCCATCCACGGTGCAATCAGTAAACCATGGGGCCCACTCCTACAGAAACTGGAAACATCAGACGCCATATGTCCTGATGCATCAGAACCTATAATTCCTCAGGGCATCAAACAAACTCAGGAGGCTATAATGAGGAAAAAACATCAAAGACAATCTACTCCCAAGCTCTGTACTACATATGATTCGCATCTCAAAACACATGACCTAACATAGAATGCCCAACCTTACAAGACCCCCAATTCATCATTTTAAACCCATCAAATGAATCCCATGTCACTAGCCATGGTTCTTGGAATGTCAGCATTGACAGTGCGAAACGCTTGGGCCAGTGAAGGCAGAGTGCAGCTGTTACAACAGATACACGCTGCCGAGCCAAAAACATGTAGGAAAAAGGAAAGGAGAGGATTAAATAGAGACATATTTACCTGAGAGGATCATAGGAGACAGATGGCATCTCTTCCACTTGATCAGTTAGGCCTCTTGAGTAAATTAACCTTGGAGCCCTCTCCTTCGCTTCTTCCCACTCTTCGACTCGCTTTCTTGTGCTTTTGCCGACGAACCAGATTTCCCTTTGGTGGTGTCCTCACTTTCCTTTGCCTTTGACTGAACCGATTTCCCCTTTGTAGATGCACCATTTGCGTTGGATTTGCTGCTTGTTTTAGTAGAACCTTTTGGTTTCCCGCCAGCTTTAGGAGTGTCTTCATTGGATTTAGGACCTGCTTTAGGAGTTTCGTCCTTGGATTTAGGGCCTGCTTTAGGAGTTTCATCCTTGGATTTAGGGCCTGCTTTAGGAGTTTCGTCCTTGGATTTGCCGCCAGCTTTAGGAGTTTCATCCTTGGATTTGCTGCCTGATTTAGGAGCTTCGTCCTTGGATTTGATGCCCCCTTTAGGAGCTTCGTCTTTGGATTTGCTGCCCCCTTTAGGAGCTTCGTCTTTGGATTTGCTGCCTGCTTTAGGAGCTTCGTCCTTGGATTTGCTGCCCGCCTTAGGAGCTTCGTCCTTGGATTTGCTGCCCGCCTTAGGAGCTTCGTCCTTGGATTTGCTGCCTGCTTTAGGAGCTTCATCCTTGGGCTTGCTCCCCACTTTGGGAGTGTCATCCTTCGATTTGCGGCTAGTCTTGGGCGAATCGTCCTTGGTTTTTCTGTCTGCTTTAGGCATGTCATCCTTAGATTTACTGCTAGTTTCGTCCTTGGATCGAACACCAGCTTTAGGAGTGTCGCCCTTGGATTTACTGCCAGTTTTGGGGGCACCATCTTCAGATTTGCTGGCAAGCTTACCTTCATCACCCTTCTGTTTACCACCAGATTTAGTAACATCGCCCTTGGATTTATTGCTTGCTTTTGGACCAACATCCTTCGATTTGCTTGCTGAAGCTCCTCCCCTGGAAGACAGTTATGGACATGGAACCTTCAGCACCAATGAGACACAAACAAGAATACCAGGTGGGACTACAATACATCTACTCACCTTTTTAATGGTGTATCTGTCTTTCCTAGCTTGGATGAAGAATCTGAACTTGTTTTTGCTTTCTTCTGCCGCCGCCTGGTAAAATGACAGTCAGAAGAAAATGATATGAAAAAAAGGAAATTAAAAAGGAATGATTACGCTATGAATAATGACACTCAGGTAGTGACGATTGATTACAGATTAATCAACATTCAATTGATTAGTCTCAAGTTATTGGCAAAGTCTTCTTCTTCTTCTTTTTGGTGTTCTGTCCAAGTCATTTCCTCTATATTTTCTTTGTGAATATCCAGATTATCCACATTCATAGGTCTGAGGTCCACATTATGAATTAAATGAACCAAATAATCATTCATTTCAATAATTTGAACCCAATTAGTTGGTATAAGGCTTAGATGATGATGATGATGATGATGAATAGTTCATTTGAAAAAATCAAACCCTTATCAGATATAATCACTATTTCTCGAATATTGAAATTGATCGGTGAAGGAACCATATCAGCATGCAAGAAATAATTGCAGAAATTCCTCTGATAACACCTATATCTCAATCATATCGAGATTATTGGTTAACACAGATCGATTAGAAATTACATCTGTTATGACGATGGTATATCCAATGTCGAAATCGCCAACGGGATATTAAACAAGGGAAGCAGTCACATGGTACCGGTCCCACCACAACTAGCGGTGGTGCCTTGATATTGTGGGGCCTATGTAGTGTGTGCATGACATCCAACTGTCCGACATATTCAAACATGCATGATGTTCACCCACATAAAAATCAGGTCAATCAACAGATTAGGAGGTCACACCCTGTCAATAGGTATGACCCATCACAATGATGGGACACTCCAAGAATCCCAGGCCAATCCAATCAGTAGGTTGGCCCCAAACATTTTGAATTTATTAGCCTTTTCGGCAATTTTACATTATTTTCTATGGGATGGCCCACATAATGGTTGGACCAGCCTGATATTTAGGATATACATCAATAATGATCGACGCGCCTCTTGGACAGAAGGTTTGCCATGCAGACACAACATGGATGCCACAGTAGCTAGGTGGTTGATGCCACAGTAGCTAGGTGGTTACCCCATTCAATAAATAGAATTTAGATATGGATGGATTATAATGAAATAGAGTCGCTAAGGAGTATCCTATGAAATGAAGAACAAAACAGCACCAATTCAAGATTTGAACCAATGTTTTAAAAGTCGAATTGGATCGTAAAATAGCAGGAGTGAAATTGTAAAATCGCAACTCACAAAAATCTTAGGATTGTTATAATCTTCTGTACAAAATATAGGAAAAGAAAATATTAAGAAAATCTTAAAAAATAGTAAATGGTCAAATAGGCATAATCAGGGATAATCATTCCATATTATAATTTTTAGATAATTATAGAGTATTACTACCACTCATAGTTTGACATATTTTTAATAAAAATCAAGTTATATGTGAACATTCCATTACTTCAATGGTTTTGATAAAGTCATGATCTGAACTTTAAGTTGAAGCAAACTGCAAATTAATGAGTACATTATCAATAGAATGAGATTATTAGAAATCTGAAATGTTTTTTGAAGTCTCGCTAGGAAGAAAAAAATTTCTCGCATAGATATATTGTATGATTAACATATCAACTAAACACAAGTATCACCACCAGCTCCATGGACTTCAAAATAATGTTTCCCTCAAAGCATAAACCACTATGTTGTTTTAAAGTTGAAGTCATAAAAGTGCAAGTTTCTCATTATGCCTTGTACGAAAAATCTGTTAAAAAGTTTGTACTTATCTTATAAAAAAATCAAATATACCTTTTGAGTTTAAAGTTGCATAACAAAACCCAAGAAAAAGCAACTTGAATTCATGATATCTGACAAGAAAAAATATAGGCTTTTAAGTTGAACCAAATTGTAACCATCATTATGACAATGCATAAAGGTCAACATTATTGCAACCATTCAATACAGCACTCCGGATTTAAGGTTGAAGAGAAGATCTGTCTTCTAATCACTTATAAAAAAAAACAAATCTAAAAGATTCTTAAAGTCCCGGCCAATTTAAAAGCATAAAAAAGCCATGTAAAATTAAAAACCAAAGATGATATTTGAATCTTGCATTGCATTGAAATCGTAGATTTGTAGGACTCGTTCAAAGTGGTATTTGAATCATTTTGCCAAACATTAGATTTAATTCATAAAATTGTACATCGTCGGATTTTGACAACTCTGCTAGGAACCTGGACCAAACTACAACATATTTTCTTTGGTGTTTCTGCCACTAGGTCAACCTGCAGTGAGTCAGAAAATCAGCTTAAAGTACAACAAATAGAGCTACATGACAAAAATAAAAACGAGCAACCAACTGCAGCACATATGGCTTCATGATAAAACCTTTGCTATTTGATGAAGGATTCCATTTGTTAAGAAAATAGCTGACCATTGCTTGATGTGGGTTTTAAATAACAGCCTGTTTTCATGTCCAACTTCATTCTAAACCTTTCTCATTGATCTCTCCATTCCAATCCAGGTTTAAAACATAGGCTACTGGTAAAGGAAACTTTGGAAAACATTTGTCCCTCAAGTTATGAAGGAAGCTTTGGGCTCATTTTGATCATGGATTGAGAATGGGAATTGACCTCATGATGTTTACTCTCCCATCATTCCTCAATAGGTTTATTGGTAAAGCAGTATCACATGTGGAGATGAAACGGAAAACTGAATCAATCATTTTGACCACGCAAAATGGACGGTAGGCTAGACCACTCGCAATTAGAGTGGAAACCCATCAGCAAAACATGTCAAGTTTTTCATCTTATCTTGAATCAAACACCAACCTATTGCATCATTCATCATCTAAGCCTCACTCCAACTAACTGGGGCCAACTACACGTATCATGTTTCACCATGCCACTTGTGTCATGGACCATATGTTCAGTTAAACCATTGGTTCTCAAGTATTTGCTTATTACCTCCATGTCCTTCTAAGCCTTCAAATTGAACCTACTCACTCCTAACCGGTACAGTACTTAGTCTCCGTTGAACATGGTCAAATCATTTGTCTACTTTGCCATATCTTATTACCTATTGGTGCTACTCCTAAGTTCCTTAAATACATTCATTTGTAATCCTATCCTTCCTCATTTTGCCACCCATCCATCTCAACATCCTCATTACCACTACACTCATCCTATCTCATGTTGTTCCATAACGGCCCAACATTCTGTTCCATAAAGCATGGCTGGTCTTGTGGCTATCCTACAAAATATACCCTGAAGCTTGATTAATACACGGCAATCACATAAAACTCCAGAGGTACATCACTACTACTTCCACCTAGCTTGAATGCTATTAGCAACATCATCCTCAATCTTTCCACTCTGATGAATCATCAACACAAGATAAACAATAGTTATTTGGTGTACTTCTGGGTCAGCAATCTTTAACTAAGTCCTCGTCTCCAATCCTATTGTTGCTAAATTGAATTCTATATGCCAACGTAGTCAAAGGCGCTAGGCGCACCGCCGAGCTACCTGCCCCTAGAGTTCCCCAAATGCCTAGGCGTGCGCCTAGAAATTCCAGGTGCAATTATTTATTTATTTTAATTTTATAACATAAGTATTAATATTTGATTTTTTGTAGATTTAAGTTGTTTTTTTAATAATTAAAATCAATAGCATTCAATTCATCTTTAGCCCAATGCCACATTTCCCCAATTCTAAACTCACAATTTACCATAAATCTGAACCCTAAATTTTCCATTTTCCCCAAATCCTCCTAACTCACAAATTCAAGAACAATGTTGTCAAAATCGTTATCGCATTGCAAATTGTAATGGGGATGGGGATTGAATCATATCGTAAATCGCACAATTTTTTCTGATTTTCTTAAAAATACAAAAATCAATCAATCAGACAATTTAAAACTCAGCAATCATCCTTTTGCCATTAATATGCACCAAGTAATACCATGCCATGATAGTGTAAAAAGGATTCTATTCTTATCTTATCTTTTTCTTTCGAGAAATTTTTCTTAAAAAAGATACAAGAATCCTTAAATAATTTATGTTCTTGTTAACTTTCTTGAATGTAGAACCACGTTGGAGAAGCAGCATTTGATTTTGTAGACCGACAAAAAAAAAAAAAAAAAAGTCATTTCGAACCATCATCCCACAATACATATAAGTCAACATTATCGTAACCATCCATAAAATCATTCCAAATAAGTTGTAAATCAATTTGGTTTGTCAACCAGTTAAGCAGTAAGAAATCATTTTAAAAAGTTCTACTATTTAACTTTGAAAAGAATATATATTATTTAATCTCTTATAAAGAACAAAATAAAATAATTTACCTTTTCTAGATGATTCTTTTTTTTTCTTTTTCATTTTTGGAATCTTTTTTTTTTCTAAATGATTCTTAAAGCCCCCACCAATTTAAAAAACATAAAATAAAAGCCAAGTGAAGCTTAAAATAGAACAGAACAAGTATAATTTGAATTGTAAAATCATAGGATTCATATAAAAAGGGATTCAAATCGTTTTACTTAAGATTCGACTCAAAATAGTAAATCGTATGATTTTGACAACACTGTCCAAGACCACTTATTTTGCCAAAAGCCCTAAATTTTCAAAAAACTTGTAATCCAATTTTTTGAAATCCCCTTAACCTAAATTTTCCAATTTCTCATATGTAAAAGCTCAAATTGCTTTCAAGATGTCCAATGTGATGACCTTGACACACTATTAGAACAAAGAAATCAAGAAGAAAAAGTAATGAGAAAACTTGTTAAAATGCAGGGAAAGTATATCGCAAGCTTTAATCTCAAAAGAAATGAGAGATTGCGCTTAAAAGCTCTTTCTTGTCTATGTGCACCCTTATTGGTTGGTAAAATACCCCCCCAGCCCACACATATGAGGTACCCATAATGTGACAAGCTGTAGGTGCTTGAGGCGTGCCTAGCCACACCAGGCACTAGGCACTAGGCACACGCCGAGATAAACACCTCGCCCAGGATCCAAGCAAGGCACAACAGGGCCAAAACACCTAGGCGTGCACCTAGAACGCACTTGACAACACTGCTATATACACGACTTGGTCCACGTCCAACTAATTTTAAAATCTTTAGATTATAATGCCTCTCCCCATAGTTCTAGCATTATGTTTACCCCTTCCCTCGTCTTGTCAATCAAAACTATGTCATCTACAAACAACAAACACCATGGAACCCCTTCTTGTACATGCCTCATTGACTTGTTCATAACCATTGCAAAAAGATATGGGCTCAATGCAACACCTACCTATTTCCACTTAACATAAATCCCAATTCTACAAAAACGAAAAGCCAGAGCGTGTTGTACAAAAGGGAGAAACACTTATTATAAGGTCAATTGTATCTAAATGACAAATCACCCATCATCATCAGCATCAGAGCCTTATCCCAATATTTGGGGTCAGCCCTCTGAGAACTGTTAGCTGATCACTCCCTACCAAATGCCTCTCCAATGGTATTTACCATGTGCAATCAATCGTTTGTATTGACCAATTACCGGTCAATATTATTCAGTATCACAGGTGATTGATACAAGGGGTTACCACAAAATTTATAATGTACCAGCAATATTATCATCGATACATGCAAAAATATCAAGGTATCAATATTATCATGATATATTGGCAGGAGGTGTTTAATAAATGCATAAAACTGACCAATACCAGCAACAGAAATATTACACAAGTATATATCGATGAAACATCTATATTTCTGATATTCAACAGAAAAAAAAAAATCCAAAAGATTATAGAAGGCTTTATGCCTAAAAAATTTTGGATTTGTGTTTCTTAAGAGTGTTTTAACAACTCCGCTGGAGAACATATTTGGGTCGAAATCTTAACGGTCTTTTTTATTACACTAGGGAATTCATTCCCTACTTTTTATGTTTCCAGGGGAATGTCAGAGAAATGGCCGAGTATTTCTTGAAGATGATTAAATTTGTTTGGTTTTAACACCAGGTTTCACGGGAAAACCAGGAATAAGTCTAAAATTGTGTCTTAATTCGACAAGTTCTCCGTTATGTGGCTAAAAGATGGAACAATTTATTCAAGTTAAGCTGCGGAATGCAAAAACTAACCATAGAAGTGCAAAACAAACTACAAAAATAAAGAACAAAAACAAAGAATAATGAAGCCAAGAGATTAAAAAACAGCAACCCCTTTAGGTTAGAAAAGCTTATTCAAATTCTTTTTTTTCAACAGTTAGCAAAGAAAATAAGTAGAAATCTATGCATGAGTTTCACACATTGGCACTGATTTCAGGCAAGAAATTTCAATTTGGAAGATGAAAACAGAAGAAATTGATGAACTATGAATTTCTTGTCTTTCACAATTTGTGGAAAAAATAAATGGGCTGTGCATTATTCTTTATTGGTAATCGGGAAAAAAAAAATTATGATGCCAGGGTGTCCCCACCCCATTTTAAGGAGACTAGCCCCTGCGGATGCACAAGATCACCAGCAAACAACGAGCATCAGGTAATCCCAGGGAGGGGAATCAAACCCGTGTCTGTGGGGAGCAAACCCGTGATGCTAACCATTCGCCCAAACCCCATGCGGGTTTCGTAATTGGAATTTTATTAAGAAGGAAAGAGAACGATACAAATACAACCCAGCGCAATTACAAGAGCCTACACCACACCAAAAAATCACTATCCCAAGACAAAAACAATGATAACCAAAAAGATAGAAGAAAAGGGAACTTGAGATAAATATTCTTATGTGGAATAGTATTTTGAACCCCAAACCAATAACCAAGGAACTTATTCCAATGGACCATAGTATCGTATCCTCTTATGTTTGACCATTGCCTATTCCTTGCGTTGAGTCCACTCTTCCTATGGCTCTTAGGAAACAAAGGAGCATTTGTACTTCTCATTGTACCAATCATCTTGTTCCCTTTTATAGCTAGTTTGGATTGGTGGGGGAAAAAAAAAAAGGATGAGGAAAGTAAAACGTTGCATCTCAGAAAAACAATGGAAGAAAGGAATTCGGTGGTAAAGAATCTGGAAATAACCTGTTTGTTTTGGCATATATGATTTCAATGGAATTGTTCTAATGGTCAATGATCAAAAAGCAAGAATAGTCTCTCAAAAAGGGTGGAAATCTCCATTTCTTAGGTATTAAAGAGGAAAAGGAAATGGCCCCTCTGAGGAAATTTGAGGAAAAGGAAATCAATGTCCACAGTCATCTTTCTCAAACAAGAGAAACCATCACATCTGAGGAAATCAAGTTCCTTTCCTTAGTTACTTTTTTAATCAACAATCCAAACAGCACCTTGAGGCATTTCTACTTGTTGGTATTTTATACTTGTAATGTCTATTGTCTGTGCCTTGCGGCAAAAAAAAAGGCTCTTCCAAATCCTGACAGGAAAAGGGCAATGGTAAAGTAAATGGAGGCTCTCGAAAAAAGAAACATGAAAGATGGTGCAGCAGAGGGAAAGTGTACAGTTGGTGTTGCTAGGATATACCATTAAGTTGAAATGTCAAAGTTCAATCAAATGATATAAAGCATGCTGACTTGCAAAGGTTTACTCAAACACAAGGTGTTGACCACTTTGAAGCTTTATCTAATTGTCAACTCAATGCAAGTAATCTCCTTTTTTATGTAAACTATTTCCATAGGTGGTGAAATCCCACTACGGCGTGTGTGTGGGGTGTGTGTGCGCGTGTGAAAAGGAAAAAAAAAAAAAAAAAAACGTAAACTATCTCTATTATTGATAACATGAAATGGCACCTTCCAATTACATGTGAAGAATGCCTTCTTAATGGAGATCTCATCAAGGTTTACTCAAACACAGGGTGTTGACCCCTTCAAAGCTCTATCTAATTGTCAACTCAATGCAAGTTATCTCCTTTTTTATATGTAAGCTATCTCCATTATTGTCAACTTGAAATGTCACTATTCCGATTACAATTGAAGAATGCCTTCTTAACAGAGATCTCATCAAGGTATTCCATATAGGTAACAGTGGTTGTAACGGTCACCATCATTACTGATATGGATATCGGCCATAACGATTGGGGGAAAAAAAGCCCGAAAAATTCTGGAAAAAAAAATTATTTAGAAAAACAAAAATAATGTAAATATTCCAAATATGTATTCATTTTTTGTTTTGAACATGTTTATGGTAGCATAACAGTCCGCTCTTTGGTGAGAGCGTTGTACCTGACATTGTGCATATTTTTTATGGTTGTAACCTATACAGGAACCTTCCTAGCAAGTAATGTAATGAAAAATGACCCTACTTCAATGGGGTTGTTTGTATGAGTTGAAAACATGGAAATTTAATCAATTTCCAAAGAAGTGACTTTTTCCCTATCTAAGAAGACACGACAGTGTCATTTCTCACAATTTTCCTCAGAAAACAAGTAAAACTTCCCCACTCTGTTAAATCTAGATTCCAAAAGCTACAACAGTTCCCACGTTTTTACCATTGACCTTTTAATATGGAAATCACAAGTGATAAAAGGAACAGGTTAATGTGGATTCATTTCCACACATTTTCCTTCCCTCAGATGTGAGGTTTTGGTTTTCCATATTCCTCTTTCAGTTTCCACCAATCAAACAGGAATCTAGTTTGCCGCATTACATAAGCTTCTAAAAAAATTACTTCTGTAAGCATTCATGCCATCAAGGAGCAGCAGCATTACAGAACAACGATTGTCAACATAGTAATATTTTAGAAATAATCATTTCCAGGAAACGAGATGCAGAACTAAATATGTTTCCCCACTTTTCTCCTACAAGTAAAACTAAAATTACGAAGGGCTAAAAAATATGAAACATTATAGGAACACTCTTCCAAACAGAAATTCAATAAAAGAAAGCATCACTTACATTTCAGAAGCATCAGGACTTTGAACATCAGTTGCTTGTTCCTGATATAAAATATGTATTAGTACTGAGTATACAGACATCCCAAAACCATGTCGAACGGGATCAAGTATTGGTAACCCACCCCATCCAGTGCACTGTCACCTTCAATTAACTCCCATTTCTCTTTTGTGAGCAGCAAGTTCTCCTTATCACCATCATCATATAAAACCTATACAACACTAACAGCTATCATCAGGGACCAGCATGAATTTTAATAAACATTAGAGGTCCATGTGACCGAATTCACCTCATGCTTATGGTCAACTGGGTTAAATGAAGCAACAACACCTTGATAATACCTGCGTCAAAACAATTTAAATATAAGGGAACACATAGCAATCATTAATACCTTTCAGATATATATAGCAATCATTAACTCGGTATCTAAGATTTTTGTATGGAGGTATCATACAATGCACAGCCAAGAATATACATAGCACGTTAGGGTTTCAATTTGTACAAGAGGGGCCCATGGTTCAATGATGCCAACTATGATGAGTATAGACATGGATAGCACATGCACCCAACATCCCTCCAATTATGTACAAGATTCAACCTCTTTTCATTGAATATAAACTGTTTCTTTAATTTCTTTCCCAACCATTTATTGATTGGACCACACATCTAGGAGATTTATGGATTTATGGAGCATGGACCATTGTGGGACCCATCATATCAGCAGTTCCAATTGCTGAACTGTGGACCCCATCTATGCAAATTGAGAGCCCCAATGATGTGTCCAAACATTCAGCCCAAGCATAGTATAACCTCATTTCTTTAAACTGCCTAGTTATTATAAATGATATAGAAAGCAATCACGCATGCAAACCAAATGCCCAAAAAAAAAATAATAATAATAAATAAATAAAAATCAGGGCAATCCCCCACATAAACAAGCTCCTTTCAAGCACAGTTTGCTAGTCCTTCCACCATTTAGTTGCGCTACAAGTGCATAAAGGAGACTAAAGTATCGATACCCTCAAGAAGATAAAAATTAGAATTTTTAAAAAAATAAATCTTGTGAAGACATGGTTCAGAAGCCAATAAGAGATTTCAAACCTAGCCCCATCTAATAATTATTTGACAATAACCTTACATCTATAGTAGTGGATAGGAAACCAAACAGAAATGCAAGATCCATCCCTGCACATTTAAATTGCCCACAACGGAAGGAAAATTACTACATGCTCCACATCCAGTGCTGAAAATTGAAATGTCCATTAGGATTGTTTACGGTACAAAGGGCAACAACATCCGAGTGCAACCTAGATACAGTCAATATTAATCTCAATATTATGTAAATATCTTTTTTTTCAAACAACAGAAAAACATTCTTTCTTCACTTCTCCATATAGGCAACGGAATTTTCATGAAGCCATGCATCCTATCAGCTCAGAATTGATTGTCCACTAAGAAAAATTGCATTCATCAGACTAGCTAAACCATCTAACCATGGCATTTAAAAAATGGTAATCGTGGTACAGACTGACATGTAAAGGAAACAGTCAGCCCCATTACGCATACGTGGTGAGTCGGTCCATAATGAAAAGGAGAACATGTCAGCCTATATCGGCCAATACACCCTTGTCGGCAGCACTAGAGTCATAAAGGGCCATTTGAAAATTATTATTTATAAAATTTCTCACGTTTTCCCACTTCTTTCTTCATTTCAACCACAAAGGAAGCTTAGAAACTAATTTTAAACTAGATCCAGGCCAATTTTCAGGATCAAAATAGAAAACATTAGTAGGATACGAAGTATCAAAGAGGAGTGGATCATTTTGGGAAATATTAAAGAAGGGGTAAGCCATTACTTTTTGTGCATCTTCCTTTTGTGCATTCATATGTAACAGGCCCTGACCCACCAAATCATGCTCCAATTATGTTCGGTTAGAGTCTATTCACTCAACATTCAGCAGGTCAAGCTGATATTGCATGCCAGACAGCATTCTTACCAAAGAATGGCCCATTACCCCATCAAATGCATGTCTGAAAACGAAAGTGGCAATCCAGTCTATTGTTATTCAAAAATCACTAAAGTCCAAATGGTGAGCCATAATGACCGTCATGGGGTAAAGGCCATTACGTAAAGGTAATGGTGGCAACCATTACACGTTACAGGGTCATAACGAAACGGAAAAAATGACCAGTAATGGTCATTACAGCCCTCGTAACCCCTCGTAAAGGCTGTAATGGCCCCGTAACGGTCCATTATGGAGCCAATACAGGTTTTTTAGGATTTTTTTCCAATTTAGAGAGAGAGAGAGAGAGCATAACAGCCATTACAGCCCGTATCATAAAAGTAACAGTGGTGACCATTACAGCCACCATTACCGTCACGGAATACCTTGGATTCCAAATGCGCATCTAGGCCACCCTTTGATGGAAAGGGTAAATCTGTGGAATCCATTACATGTGCTATTTTTTTTCCTGTGTGGAATGGATGTCAAACCAGGACTTTGCAGGACCATCTTATCTGTCTATTTTGTAGGCGGCTGAGATTGTCAGTTTTTTTGTGGAATCCCTTGTCTTTTTGTTTGTTGTAGCCAGAAGGCTCCTGCTCTTTATAAGGCTTTGTTGTTTCCTTTTGGTGCTTTCTGTTTTGTTTCATCCCCGGCGGTGATGAGAGGGTCACCTGTCTTCAGGGGTGTTTGGAGCTGTACACATTCTTGGTGCTTAATAAATTTGTTTTTTTTTTTAGGAAAAAAAAATATATGTATGCCCCCAATGAAAGGGTAAAGATCTTCCAAAAGTTTTTTTTTTTTTTTTTTTTTTTTTTTGGTATATAGCACATTGACTGTTGGACCTATTGAATGGATGGTATACCAATCTTGTCTGTGTATGACATGTATGGTAATGACATGGAAGCAGTGTGCCCTCCATGCCTGCAAAGGCACTTCAGCTCCATATAGACACGTCATCAACATCATCATCATCATCATAAATTATATCCTTGTATTAGCTATTTGGGTCAGCTTATGGCAAAGTCTGGGTGGGCTCAATTTGCACGAGATCCAACGAACATAGGTATCCCAGCATCCAGCAATTGTGGGTGCAATAACAAGCATTTAAAATGAAATTCCAAAAAATTAAATATGACACATGTATGCATGCCTTTGAAGTTTTTGTTTGAACTTGTGTCCATTTTCTTCTCATGTATACAAATGTAGATCATTTATATAAAAAAATATAAATAAAGCAAACGCGTGTCGAGGGGTAAAGCAAACATACTGGGAATTAAACACCAAACAGGACAGACCCAACATCAAGGTGTACATCATGTATTTAGGGGCTGTTTGGATACCTGTAACTTCTGTAACATGTAACTTTGTATGGGATAATATTGCAAGAAATACAACACGGGAAGATGGTGTTTTTCAACTCACAAGTTACTTTGTTACTGGCAACGGCTATCTATTTCGAATTTGGGAGAGGGAGGTGGCACTCTTGTATAGGTAAGCCCTAACCCTTCTTTGCTTTTCTTTTTATTTTTTCCATCTTTTTCTTTTCTTTCACATCGAGATGGAAGGGATGCGGTTTCAGTGGATCCCCGGCACCAATGTGGATGGGATCCCTGACTGTGGGGCCCACCATGATGTACTTGCCTTACATCCACACCGTCCATCCGTATTGAAAGATCATTTTACGGCATAATCCAAAAAATGAAGCAGATCCAAATCTCAGGTGGACCACAGCAGAGGAAACAATCTTGACTGAATCCCCACCATTAAAAGCTTCATGGGGTCCACTGGAATGTTTATCTTCCATCCAACCTATTGCTAAGGTCACAAAGACCTAGATGAAGAGACCACACAAATATCATCTTGATCCAAAACTTTTTTGGCCCACAAGAAGTTTGTAATGGTCAATTACTATTATTTCCTATACTATGGTCCACCTGAGATTTGAATCTTCTTCATTTTCTTGATCATGCCCTAAGAGATCTTTCAATAAGGATGGACGGCATGGATGCCACCCACCTCATGCCGGTTGGCGCCAATAGTCAGGTGGCTACTGGTTGGTGCTCTCTATGTTGTATGTGTTTTATCGATGCCATCCATCCATTTTTCCAGATCATTTTAGTGCTTGACCCCAAAAAATGAGGCAGAACATAGTATCAGGTGGACCACACCACAGAAAAACAGTAGTGATTGACTGTCCACCATTAAAAACCTCATGGGGCCATTGTAATGTTTATTTGACATCAAACCTGATGATTAGGTCCTAAAGATCTAGATGAAGGGAAAAAACAAATATCAGTTTGATCCGAAACTTTTATGGCCCCCAAGAATTTTTAATGGTGAGAAGTTTTAAATAAACATATCTTTTTAAAAAATGAAATTTTTATGGTGGAAATTTTTTTTATGTTTCTTTCCCTTGCAGCATTATAAACATATCTAAAAATAATAATAATAAATAAAATAAAATAAAATAGTTCCCTTTTGCTTTAAGTTTTTTTCACATTATATGTATTTCGAATACATGGGCCCACTTTTATGGCCCACTTGATGATTAGTTTAGCTTAAGTATCGGACTAACTATTCATCTAGATGGGCTCAATAAAATGACATACTTTTATCTAAGTTTTCTTATGTGTAAATCTAATTTTTAAACGATTCCGTACTCGAAGTTCTGGTTGGTGTGAATATACAACTTCTTACCTGTAACTAACTTATAGGTTACACAAACAAAAAAACTAAGTTACCTGTAAGTAAGTTACAGATTACATCCAAATAGGATTACCTGTAACTTTCTTTCACCTTTAAGTAAGTTACAGGTAACTTACTAACAACTTAAAAAACTTACAGCATCCAAATGCGGCCTTAATGTGGAAGTTATATTGCACAAGTTTGTTCTTCCTATAAAGACCAACTAACAAAGAATGATTCACAGGTTGTACAAACATCACAAAGACCAACTAACATAGAATGATTCACAGGTTGTACAAACATCACAAAGACCAACTAACATAGAATTATTCACAGGTTGTACAAACATCACTCACTTTCTTTTCAACAATTTCCTTCCTATAATGTATAATATAAATTCCAACACCCAAAACCAATTATGAACGAGATTCCAATGAAACAGTGAGATATTAATATAACAGGAAGAACAAGATTTCCATGAAACAGTAAGATATAAATATACCATGATGACTACCGAATCCGTAAGGAAAGAATGAAAACATATTGTAGCAGCAAAAATGTCAGATACAGTAAGCACTTACGTCTTATCCTCTGGCCACCAGACCTTAATCTTAGAGCCAACAAGGTTTTCACCAGGACCTTCAGCTGTCTGACATGGAAACAAGCAATAAATAAACAAGCTGCAAAAGAGATTAATGCTAAAATACAATATGATTAAAGGAAAATGAGACGTACAACAAACTATGAAGCAAAACAAATACCAGAAATGACACCAATTCTAACTAAAGCTACAAGAACAATAACGAATGAAAGAACGTGCCTAAGCTGCATTCCTCCATCAAGACCACACAAGACAACAGCCTAAGCATCAACATGCAGAAAGAAACAGAAACTTCATGAAATATTACAGAGAAAATAATATGATATGATAGAGACTAATGTATCTATCTAGCTAACATTTAGAGAAATGCTCCAAAGGAACAAGTAAACAAAAATAAATAAACTGCAAATCATGAATATATGATAGGGTTTGCACCACCAACAAAAGAGGGGGGGGGGGGGGTAAGAAGTACTGTCCAAAATTCAAGTTCGTCAACCCTAGACTCCCCCCAAATCGATTAGAACTGACCAATTCTTAGGTCACAAACCAATTAAAAAGACTTTTTATTGAAAATTAATAATTTATTAAAAGCAGCCAAAAAGCAAAGACAACAAGACAAACAGAAACATAACAAAAAGAAAAATGCTAAAGGCTATAGCCTCCCAACTCCATAGGGCAAGGAGTCCAATCCCCTATCAGCAAATGAACCTTCATAACAATGGAGGGGAGGGGTTCACTGTTGTTCCTAAAACATCTACCATTTCTTTCCAGCCATATAAACCAAAAGACCAGAAGCAGGCCATGTAGCATTTAAGCCTATATTTAGATATGGGACCCCATTCATGCCAAGATAAGAAAAGCTCCCCCAATGACCTCGGCATCAACCATGGCACGCTGAACCCAAGAAGAACTCCCATCCCACACACCCTTCACAAAGGGGGAATGCATGAAGTTGTGATCCACCGATGACTCATTCTTCAAGCAAAGGAGGCAGAAGTTTCGAAGCATCATCGCCCCTTTTCGCAAATTGTCGTAGTCAAGATCTTATTCCTGCCAACATACGACAGTGGCAACTGGGGGTGCAACCACCTCAAGAAAAGATTGGAACTGAGAACCTTCAAAAACTCTGGCACAGGTAGGGACATGATGAGATCGATCACAGTCTTCCTCGAGGGATAACTACTCCGAATCCACATAGCTCTCTAGACTCCTCACAGAGCTTCCTCGAATCCACGAGGGATAAAAGCAGGAATAATTCCCAATAAATTCGAAATAATTTGATTGATGATGATAATAATAATAATAATAATAATAATTTAAAAATAATAATAATAAACAAATAAGAAATTACAACTCTTTAAATAAAGAAATCAAACCTAGGATGGAGTTTTAGACTTAGACTCCAACTCAAACACCCTAAAAATGTGACTTACTATATATAGACGACCTCTATTCCTACTAGACTTCATGGTTTTCGGCCAAAAATAGTAAGTGTCCAATTTGGCCCAACCACATTATTCTGCTAACTTTTCTAAGCCCTTTTCTAAGCCCAACTAAAACTTACTATTTATAGTAAACACGAAAATAAATGGGATATTTGATCGTCGATTTGATGGAATCTCGAAAATCCAGCATAGGTAACCTGGCGTAGCTAGGTTAGTCGGCTTAAGTATAATGTGTTGAAAAACTCATCCCGGTTTGCGAGATACGAGTGATTTAAGCTTCTGATGGTCCAGATCGTTTCCGCCTCCGATCGGGCCTTCTTTGGTTCATCCTTGCCATGAAAGTGTTTGCGACCCACTCTACATCAGTCCCCTCCACTTCAAAAGAACCTGACCCCGAGTTCTCGTCCAGCTTTGGTTCATGACACTCGTTCAGGTCTACAACATTGAAAGTACATGAGATATCCATGTCATCCAGAAGATCAACGACATAAGCATTGTCATTGATCTTTCGGAAGATCGGTACCGGTCTAATCTTTTTGTTCATCAACTTGTTATAGGCCCTGATCGGAAATCTCTCCATGCATAGATGAACTATAACATTGTCGCCCACCACGAACACATTTTGTTGCCGATGCTTTTCGGCTTGGTCTTTGTACTTGTCATTCGAAGCTTACAACTTAGCTTGCACATCCGAAAAATGCCCACAATTCGGTCTGCCATATGCTCTGCTGCAATGCTCGTGCCTAGGAGCTTGAGCAAAGGGACCAAGTCAAGTGTGTGGCAAGACACTCAACCATAAACAATTTGGAACGGGGACTTCTCTGTTGAACATATTGTTAAATGCAAACTCCGCTTTGAGACAAGGCCAAATCTCACTGCTTCGGCTTGACACCTGAAATACACTGGAGGAGGTTTCCCAACATGCGATTCACAACTTTAGTCTGCCCATCGGTCTACGGGTGGTAGGCACTACTGAACTGAAGTCACGTACCAAACCGACTCCAGAAAGTTCGCTAGAAGTGACTAATGAACTTCGTGTCACAGTCAGAAATAATGGTCTTGGGAACCCCGTGTAGTCGCATGACCTCTCTAAAGAATAGATTCGTTACATTGAGTTATATCGAAAGTCTTCTTACATAGGATAAAGTGCGACATCTTTGAGAAACAATCTACCGCCACAAACACCAAATCCACACCGCGCTGTGTTCGTGAGAGATCAAGCACAAAATCTATTAACAAGTCCTCCCAGGGGTCGTCAGGCACAGGTAACAGGGTGTAGAGGCCTGTATTGTGAGACCATATAACAGCGTTGTATCGATTTACCCACGTCATGTACCAATTGCGGCCAGTAATACTGTTCATCGACAAGAGTCAGCGTCTTGTCTCACCCAAGGTGTCCACCAAGGCCACCTCCATATAGCTCTTGGATAATCTGTTCCCTCAGAGAACTTAAGGTGATGCACAGTTGAGTCCCTTTGAAGAGAAACTGTCTTGCATATGTAGGTCACTAGGATGATCCTCTTAGCACCTCATCCATGCACCCAGTCATCATCATCAACATACAGCTCCTTGGGGCAGTCAAAGTCGACCGCCTCATTGCTCATCGTAACCGGTAGTTATGGAAGGCGGCTAAGTGCATCAACCACCTTGTTTTACTACCCTAACTTGTGCTTCAAAACGAACATAAATTCCCGCAAAAAAATACCACCCATTTAGCACGCACACGATTCACGTTAGTCTGACTATTAATAAACTATAAGGCTTAATGGTCAGTGTAGAGAACAAACTCTCTTTGAATCAGATAATGATGCCAATGTCGCAACACTAGAACCATTGCGTACAGCTTAAACTCATATGTCAACCATTTCTTTCGGGCTTCGTTAATCTTCTCGCTATAAAAGGCTACCAGTCTACCTTCCTGTGATAAAACTCCTCCAATTCCGACATATGAGTTGTCACACACAACCCCAAACAGCTTGTCGAAACTGGGAAGAACCAAGATCAATGTTGTGGACAATCAATGATTGATTTCAGCAAAGCTCTGGTAACCTCATTGATCCACTGAAACAGACCTTTTTCATGCAATTTGTAATGGGTGCGACTATAGTGCTGAAATTTCACACGAATCGACGATAGAATATCGCCAACCCATGGAAACTCCTCACTTCATGAATGCCCGTCGGAATCAGCCATTCCATGATGGCTCGTACCGTTTCATCATCCACACGGATGCCCGTGGGCATCACAACAAATCCTAAGAACAACAAGTTGTCCGTTAAAAAACAGCACTTCCTCAAGTTGAGGTACAACTTGTTAATTGTCAGGACACGTAGTACCTGCCTAAGATGTTCCATGTGCTCCATCTCACCTTGGCTATATATTAGGATATCATTAAAATATACTACTACAAACCGACTAATGAATGGCTTCAACACTTGATTCATCAGACACATGAAAGTGCTCGATGCGTTCGATAGACCGAAGGGCATTATCAGCCACTCATACAACAATTGGTCTTAAATGTCGTTTTCCACACATCACCGAGCCGGATACGAATTTGATGGTACCCACTCCTCAGATCTAGTTTAGAGAACACAGACATATTTTAACATATCAAACATGTCGTTCAACCGCACTATCAAGAACCTGTATTTAATGGTTATCTTGTTAATTGTCCAGCTGTCGACACACATGCGCCAGCTCTCACCTTTCTTCGGCGTTAATAAAGGTGGCATGGTGCATGGGCTCATACTCTCTCTCAGAAGACCCTTACGGACGATTCCTCCACCTACCCGTGAAGTATCTCATACTCTTTCAAGCTCATCCGATAATGAGGACAGTTGGGCAAGCTAGCCCCAGGGGGAAATCCATTGAGCAACTATTCAGACCAGATTTCCTTGAATTCGTTTAGCAACAGCCTTATACTTTAAGGAATGTTTAAGGGCTCCAATTCCTCGTCATTTACCACGACAACGTACAACTCCCCGATTTCATTAGGTTCCTCCATGAAATCCCAAATGGTAAGGAGGGAGCTCCCCTCCGCTTTAAAAGCTTCGAGGCG
Organism: Magnolia kwangsiensis; assembly: GCA_037074715.1. Taxonomy (NCBI): domain Eukaryota; kingdom Viridiplantae; phylum Streptophyta; class Magnoliopsida; order Magnoliales; family Magnoliaceae; genus Magnolia; species Magnolia kwangsiensis. The sequence goes on from CM073583.1 coordinate 93,871,168, forward strand.
GTTCTCTGGTGTCATAGGGGCAAGGATCGTCTTGCGACCATCCTTAACGAAGATGTAGACACCGTCTCGTCCTCGATGGGTCGTATCATGGTCTGATTACCAAGGTCGACCGAGCAACATACTTACATGTCAATCATGTCACAAAGTACTTCATCTTTGTAACTCCTACCAATTGAAAATGAGATAGTACATTATTCAGTTACATTGGTCTTGTTCATCTTTTTATCCAGTAAGGGAAAGGATGTTTTGTCGTAGGTAGCTGCAACTTGTCCACCATCACCTTCGAGACGATATTCTCGTTACTGCTATTGTCTATGATTACATCACAGACCTTGCCACTGACAATAAACCGTGTGTGGAATATATTGTGCCGTTGCAAGTGCACCTCCTTAGAGTGTACAATAATTGTTACATTACCAAGGATTCACAATGATCCTCGGCCAATCATTCTTCATCACCAACTCCTTCAGCGGCTTGTTCATCCTCATCAAATCCATGGCCTTCTTCCACTGCCTCACTTTCAGTGCCCCCTTCATTAATGGCCAAGTGGGCCACGGGGCGTTAAGGGTAGGTGTTTGATAGGTGACCCAGTGTTGGCCCAGCCTTGGTTGAACATAAGGATTTGGAATCATGCTCGGACCCGCTACTATGGGCGTTACACGTTGAGACCTAGATGGACCGTTCCTCGTGTCATGGTTTGCAATTGTATGAGGCTGAGAATGCCCTCCTATTGGACCCTTTCCTTTGGCCAGCATTGAATCCTACGTAGGACCCATCATGGGGGCTCGAGTCGAAGGATAAGGCCAAGTAGGGACTCTTGTAAGATGTGTTTCTGCCATACCCGCCAACTAAACCGCTTCATCCACGATCCTGACCAAGTCCATCTGAACTCGATCCTGAATTGTCAGTTGTAAACCGCCTATAAACCATGCTTCCTTTTGTGATTCGGTCTCCAACAAAACATTCTGTGTTGCCAATTGTTGGAATTCTTTGATGTAATCTGTTACAGTCTGATTCCCCTATTGGCAATTTTGGTATTGTTGGAATAACACTCGTAATAATTGGGGAGGAATCGTGATCAAAGAAGGCATCTTCTCCGCGGGCATGATCGGATGGGCACCTTATTCTGTTGGGCATGTGAGAGCTATAATTGTTCTCACCATGAGGAAGCATCGGATTTCAATTTGAATGCAACCAACTTCACTTTCTTTTCTTCTAGCACGTTCATGTAATCAAAATATCGCTCTACTTCGACTAACCAATCGAGGAAGTCTTCAATATGCAATAAGTCATTAAAACTAAAAAGTTCGACCTTACCTCGATAGTCTCTTTCAACATGATCTAGTCGATCGTCTCCATGGACCGACCATCGGGCAATGACACCACCGACATCCTCGTTGTTGGAGCTCAACTCATCTGGGATAACACTGCGAATTTCCTGTGAAAGAGCTCTACGAAAAACAGGGTTGTGCAATACATCAATCACGAGCGGTTGAGCGTCGCCTTGGGCTCTACGAAAAAAAGTAGCGCATTCGCAATACGATCAAGTGTTGCCTGCAGCCTTTGCATAGTCAATTCACTCTCCCAGTGGAAAGCTTTCATTCTTTCCGATAACGAATCCCTAGATCACCGTCTATAGGATTTTGGCTCATTCCATCGTTAATTGACATCTGCCCAAGAGGAGTTCTCGCTCTGATACCACTTGGTGTGGGTAGGAACATGATGAGGTCGATCACCGTCTTCCTCGAGGGATAACCACTCCGAATCCACAGAGCTCTTTGGACTCCTCATAGAGCTTCCTCGAATCCACGAGAGACAAAAGCACGAATAATTCCTAATAAATTCGAAACAATTTGATTGATGATAAAAATAAAATTTTAAATTTTAAAAAAAAACAAAAAAAAAAAGAAGAAATTATAACTCTTTAAATAAGAAACTCAAACCTAGGACAGAGTTTTAGACTAAGACTCTAACTCAAATACCCTAAAAACGTGACTTACTATTTATACATGACCTCTATTCCTACTAGATTTCATGGTTTTCGGCCAAAAATAGTTTCCAATTTGGCCCAACCATGTTATTCTCCAAACTTTTCTAAGTTGTTTTTGAGTTGGGCACGACTTCTACAACGCAAAGGATCAAAAGTTATACTCGAACTAAAACTTATTATTTATAGTAAAAACAAAATTAAATGGAACTTTTGACTGTCAATCTAATAGAATCTCACAAATCAGGCATGGGTAACCTGGCGTAGCAGGGTTGGTTGGCTTAAGTAGGTTCCCCTACCCCAAAATCATATATAATATGTCGAAAAACTCATCCAAGTTTGCAAGATACGAGTGATTTAAGGTTCTGACGGTCCATATTGTTTTCACCTCCGATCGGGCCTTCTCTAGTCCATCTTTGCCATGAAAGAGTCTAGGACCTGCTCTACATCAAACTCTCTCCTCCAATTAAACAACTTTGCCTAGATTTAGGTAAAAACAATGTGGGTTTCACAAGACAACTTGCTTCACATAAAAATACAAATTAAAAAAAAAAAAAAAATCATACTTAATTAATTTTGGTTATTTCTTTTTCCTTAAAGCAATGCCTATGAGCATATACACAATTTTTATTTTCTTCATCTTCCCCTGCAAGCTTGTCTAGAAGTAGGAAAAGAAATGGTGGGAAACACACCTCCATAGAGATCATCATTTCCAAAATTTGGCGAGAGTTTATTTTCCATAGAGAAGTCACTTTACTTTTCGATGGAGTTATGATCCTCCGCATACAAGTCACTATATATTTTCTAGGTTAGAATCCACTATTCGAGTTTGCTAAGGTTAGCCTGTAAAAGTTGTTCCCAACACCTCATCGTCCTCCTCCTTATTAAGATGGTTGTGTGCCATATTGGCATCATGTAGGTATCACAATTGGTCAATGCTTAAGATCCTTCAATCACAATGACTCTTCAGATGCTGGGCAAACAAAAGGGCACAACAACATTATGGACGGTCCAAATCAATGATTGGAAATTCTCCAATACAATCAATGGGGACCCTTCAATTTTTTGCCACTAATCGAATTGTTAGTCATTCAATCAAAGTGATTGTTGATTCCTAGGCAAAAGGAGAGCAGCATGATGGATGGTACAAATTAATGCTCAGTCTCGGACCTTTCCAATACACTTGATTGAACCATCCATCTTCCAAACCCCTCAACAGATTGTTAAAATCACCCAATAGGAGTGATTCTTGAGAGGCACCGATGTGGGGGCATCTTGGTGTGATTCCAAGGATGCACCACGTCTCCACACTGGGGTGGGGTGGCCCACAAGGTCGGGTCCACTCTGGAATCGTGCAATTCAAGAACCCGTGCAAAGCGGGGGTTGCCCACGGAGAGGTCTCGCCTGGATTTGCTTGGAAGGGCCTGCATGTAGGAATAAACCGGCCCTTCCCCATCGGCTCTGGAGCTTTTGAAGCGTTGGTCACTTGTGCACAATCAAAATGGTATCAAAGCGGGAGCTCGATGTTCGAGTCTCCTAATTGGCGTGGGTGGATGATGCAAAGGCATCTTAGTGTGATTCCAAGGATGCACCGTATCTCCATGCTAGGGTGTGGTGGCCCACGAGGTAAAGTCTGTGAGATGCAGAATGGCCACGAGGTGGGGCCCACTATGGGACCGTGCAATTCAGGGGTTGGCCACGGAGAGGTCTCGCTCTGAGTTTTCTTGGGAGGGCCGGCATATAGGGATAAATCAATCCTTCCTCATTTGCTCCAGAGCTTTTGGTGCACTAGTCAATTGTCCGCTATCAAGCATGGGCAATCAAAGGTGGGCCCCACCAACTAAAATAGCATAGGGTGACATTCTCCATAAAATTGACCCCTTCCACCAAAAGTACTCATGACCAACAAATTAAAAGAAACACTACCTTTTCCTAGGAGAACCCAATTTATATTGAATAGAATAAGACAGAGGCACCACACTTCCCTTGCATTAAGACACCTAATAAGTCAGCAAACCTACTCTACTCCACGCACGAAGCACATGTTAGCAAGATGAAATTCTCTACCCCTAAGAAGCATTTAAGATTTAGTCCACCACCACTATGAGAAAGGGTATTGGGAGTTACAAATCATCAAGTGGTCAGATTTTTGTGAAGTTGACTCAAAGTTGGCTTGATCCCATTTCTTCAATCTTGAAGTACTGCCCTCCTAAACTCTTGATGACCCCAAATAGCTTCTCTTCAAACACCATGCCGCATTTTATCAGTTTGGAAAACAACTGCTACCCTCACAAGCTTTAAGAAGACATGCCCATGGAACTCCCTATGCTCTTTCAGAATGGATGAAAAGATGACATATAGAGTACTTTGCTCTTTTTGCACATAAAACAAATGTTGGGCAATCAATTTCTCAATGTTGAAAATGATCCAACTTAGAATCTTATCCAATGTCTTCCTGCCCAACAAAACACCCTGATGTAGGCCCACCACCAACCGTAGGACCCAGCATGTGCTGATTTTGGACTGTTTGTTGATAAACTTAGGGCCTAAATATCAAGAACTGCAACTTACCATTTGTGAAAGATACGAGGGCTCATTTACAGATGTGTTTGATTTTGAAGATTATTTCCTAAATTTGTTTTTACTATTATTAAGCTTATTGCCATGCTAGGCATATTAGACTATCTGAAATCAATCTGATAGTTGGAGGATATTCATGAAAGATTCATAGGAATTGTATTTAGGGTCTATGAAATGGGTGGGTGGTGTAGAAGGTAGGGCCCAGCATGTGCTGATTTTGGACTGTTTGTTGATAAACTTAGGGCCTAAATATCAAGAACTGCAACTTACTATTTGTGAAAGATTAGATGGCTGATTTAAAGATGTGGTTGGCGATTTTGAATATTTTTTCTTTCTTTTTTTAATGTTATCAATCTTATTGCCATGTTAAGTATATTAGACTATCTGAGATCAATCTGATAGTTGGAGGATTTTCATGAAAGATTCATAGGAATTGTCTTTAGAGTCTATGAAATGGGTGGGTGGTGTAGAAGGTAGGCATTCCAAAATTTCTTTAGTGTAATTGACATCAATAAGGGTATTTCTCCCTCTCTACTCATATTTTCTTGTGGGTGTGCTCTTGTCCACTTCTTTGCGAAGTGTCAACATCTCATTGACTTGATAACCAGGTTGCACCACACCGCCTCCTTGGATTGAATTTAATAAAAAAATGAGCATAAGGACACTTCTCCATATGGCAGTAATGTCATACAGCCATGAAATTATTATTTTTTCTCACCGACTGCTCTCAGGTTGTCTTATCCCTATCCTTCTCATTCCTAGATGCATAGACCTCAAAGAACACCTTCATTAATTCTCCAAGGACATCAACAGTCAAGCAGAAAATAATGACTAACAAAATGAAAGGTTAATTATATCTGGTAAATAAAACAGCCTAGAAGTAAGAAACAGAAACATGGATCCCAAATGTGCATGTATTTCAGCTTGGTAACATGGTCCACTAGAATCCAAATATAAAGAAACTTCAGACAAACAAGCAAAGGCAAAATAGCCTATCTAATGTCAGTTTTGTGAACATATATCAAATCAAAGTGTCATACGACATAAAAATAAACCATTACAAGAGGGGAAAAAAATTGAAGGGGATCTGGAATGCAGAAAGCCCTCACTGTTGCAAACTGGTCACACATAACTAAGTTGTACCTTTTCTGTCACTGGAACACGACTTCGCTTGGATTTTGTCTTCAGAATTTCCTGATCATCTATTGATGCCTTTCTAGAACCCTTGGGTGAAGAAACCAATTTCTGTAAAATATATGACAAGCACTTGCCAAAAATCATCATTCTGAAATGACATGTAAAATAAACAGGCCATTGGTTGAGAACCCATAGACACTACCTTCTGACTGGATTCTCCAGTTATACTTTTGTCAGTAGTGGGAGTTCCCTTTCGCCGTTTTGTCTTATCTCCCGGCTGCTTTACAGATGACTCACCCCCTGTAGCATTCCCTGCACGCACCTTGCTAAAGCGCTTCAATGGTTTCTCTTCTGAATCACTCATTCCCTCAGGATCTTTTTTTGAGTCAGTATCTTCAGATGGTTGCTTTTCATCCTCATTGACATTCCCGGCATCTGCCTTTTTACCTGAATGCTTAGGTAATTTAGCTTCCACATCACTGTTACCATCCGGTTCCTTCTTTGACATAATATCCGTAGATTGTGGTGCATCATCTGCAGTCTGATCATTTAATAAGGCTCCCTTTGGTTCTGAAGGCAAACCAGGCACATCAGCTTCTGCATTTGCACCACCTTTCTTCTTTGACATAGGGCGGCCCCTTCTGGGACGAGTACCTTCAGGTACGCTCTGATTTGGATTTGAGGATGGTGAAGCAACACTTGCAATTTCATCAACTGATCTTGCAGACGATAAAACTTCAGGCTTCTTTTCATTTTCTAATGGCAAAGTTGCCTCCTTGATAGATGGACCTTCAGAAATTGAATTATCAGCTTCCTTGCTGCGACCCTTTTTTCTCTTTGGAAGTTCTGGAGCTACCTTTTCAGACTCCATTAGAGAATCATCAGATGTCTCTGTTGAATGTGTTAATGAACTAGTTTTCCGAGCTCTTGTTTTCTTAATAGATTGATCCGGAACTGGTTCTGGTTTTGAGGATTCCAGATGGTCAGTCTCATCTTTTGTTGTAGCAACAGTAATTTTGGATTGGCTACTATCATGAGAATGTTCCAGCTTCTTTCCAGGAGATTCTGCATCGATTAAGGAACCATCATCTGCTGTCTGAACAGTACCATTGCTCATCACTGCTGTTGATGATTTATCCAACGGAGGATCAATTTCTCCAGGGCAAGCCTCTGCCTCCAGCTTCTCAGGCCCCTGATCAACAGACAACTGAACATTTTTATTTCACCTCTTCCCAAATTTTTATTATTCAATAGACTCTGATTGAGAAAGTCAAAATAAATAAATAAATAAGGTTAAATAAAAATTCCAAACAAGAATTGCAAAATTATAATGCAATAAAATATGTTGCATGCCTGGGGTAGCACATCAGACTCGTTCTTCATGGATAGTTTGTTCTCATCTGCCTGCAGCATATCAAGCCCGTTCCATCAGCAAAAGATGTTACACAAATACACCCATGTCAACAAAACTTTTTACAACACTAATTCTTCAGGTACTGAAGTTTTTTTAGAAGGTTAAGGTACTAAAACTAGAAAATACAAAAAAAAAAAGAAGAAGAAGAAGAAGAAGAAGAAGAAGAAGGAAAGAAAAGAAAGGGAAAAAAAAAAAAAAATTTGGTTATCCATTTCCTCCTTCCGTTCTATAATAGTTGCAAGACCTAATTAGTCAGGTGTTAAAAAACAGGAACGAAAGAGAAAAGCAAGGAACAACTGAATGTTTTCTTACTATTTTCTCAAGTTAGCTTGTTTACCATTCAATTTATTGTTTGGGAATCATGTTTTGGATGCATGCATACATGTGAGCATGTCTTTTCAAAAAAGTCCATAAGCCCTGTAACATAAATTATAACATATGTCCATAGTATTACATTCGGTGTCGTAGCACTGACATTCCATGTGCCTTTTCACACTAGTATACCAAGTTACTAACAGTTATGCCTTTTCACACTAGTGTACTACGTTACTAGTTGTGTTTTAGGTAAACCATTGATTTATTATTTCAAGCCAGCTATTGGCCCATTTCAGACAGCTCTAAGATATAAATATGAACTATATACATGGCCTATTAAATACTATCACACTATAGCCTATATGGCATGCATGCTAAAACATGTAAAGAGCAAATTCAGTTATTGCAATCTCATATTTTTTTCAATGGTGATCTTATACTTTATTCTTACTGTACCGGTTTTCTAGAATAATCATGGGTTCTTCTAAAACTTGATTACTTTATTATTTACACAAAGCACGAGGTGAAGCTTGAGCAGGTTTTGGGAGCAGGAGTATGGAGGCATCTGTTTCAGATTGTTAGCAAGTATGAAAGATAGGAAGAGGATGCTGAACAGCAGTCCAAAGAGTGCGAGCAGCATTTTGGTGGAAGCTTCACACAACTAAGGTTTCTTCAGCTAAAATTCCAAAAAAAAAAAAAAATTTAAAATAAATAAATAAATCTAGTTGACACTGGCTAATCACAAGCCAACTACAGAAAATTTCTAGGCCAACCATTCTTCAAATAATAATAATAAGGCCAACTGAAACCACTCTCTGGTAAACCAAGTGGCAATGAAACTTTAAATCTTAGTTATCACCAAACAAATTTAACTTGGGAACTCACAAGTTACAACATTGGCAAGTAACGCAAATGGAATTGAAGAAAAAGAATCATGACAAATGGTCCAGACGCTTTCAAGTTAGAGCCTTAATGTACCATCAGTTTTTTTTTTAATGGTATTTACCAACACAACAATCAAAACAAAACTAGCAAGAAACATTAAAAGAGGAAGAATATCAAAAAGAAAATCTGGATAATAGGAACAACGCACCAGATGTTGACCAGAAGCGTTTAAATCATTACGATCCGGAGCATCAAGTGTCTCTTCACAAATAGAGGCAACAATTTTACAGTAGTCACTCAATGATATACTTCCAGATTGAACTTCTTGCATCATGTACGGCTTCAGCTTTGCAGCACAGTTACCAATTACTTTCTCTCCTAATCTGTGAGCAATGGGTGAAACATCCTGAAGCAAATAATGCATCTACTCAGTAAAGCTATTGTGAAAAAAAAAAAAAAAAAAAGAAGCAAAAGTATTTCAAGTGTGGAATTCACCTTATTTTCATTTTTCACGCTACTTAAGAGGGACGAGAGCAGCTCTGATGAAATATCTTCGCTCTCCTCAAGTACAAGGGTCATAATGGTCTCCATGGAGGAAAAAACATTGTCTGGATGGCTTTCCCTGAAAGTCAAATGAAGGTTTCCCCTCTCCCATCAGCATATGACACAGAAGGGGGGAGTAAAGAAGATATGGGCTGCTTGGAAACATCGGTAAACGGTTATGCTAAAATTTTACTCGGCCATCAAAAATTAACCAAGTTTGAAGAACATGTAGGGAGTAGAAAAGTTTTTAACTAGGTTAAATGTTTAACCATAAAGACCAAATTGTTTGTTACAAAATTAACCAGTTATTCTATTAATCCTTCTCTGTCCCTTCCCTCAACCCTATGTTGACACCATCCTTCAACCACAGGAAACCACACCTTTTTATGGTTAATGCAATTTTAATCAAGAAAAAGATAATAATACAAGAAAGGTGCTGACAAAAATCAGCCACTGCAAACACAACCACCACTCAGCCTGGCCCATTCATCATACTATGCATGACTCCCCCTAAGCACAGATCAATCATAGACATTTCTACCCAATTAACATCCTGCTTTGCAATGGAGTCAGCCTCTCTTGGAATGGAGACAAATGAGATAGCTTGATCACCAGTTCACCACAAATGTCTCAAGCTTCTTCATAATATCTGCCAGCATCCATGTGCACTTACAAAGAGCCCCAGGAGATAGCATTAAAAGAGTCCCCTTGATGACAAGGAGGAGATTAAGTTGCGACACCAGCCTAATCCTGTGGACAAGTACAACAGCTTCAGCTTTATTAGAACCGAGTATCCAAATAGGTGAAGAACTCGCCACACAGAGACCCTTCCCGTATTAATCTCCTTCCACAGACCTGGGATTCCTCATCAAGCAGCCACTGAAGTTAGCTTCAAATGACCCTGGTTGGGGGGGACACCCAAAAGGCAACACTTTGGGAGGAGCTGGCCCACAACTGAGAAACTCCATCCAGTTCCTATCCAACATGCAGAAAAGCTCCCCCCCCCCCCCCCCCCCCCCCCCCCCCGAAAAAAGAAAAAAAAAAAATCTTTGGATTTTTGTCAAGCCTGTTAGATCACACAGATTTATTCATCTAACATTTTGCTTCTTTGACCAAGTCGATTTGAATATATGAGCAGTGCATTCTAACCAGATAAACCATAACCTTGCGAACATAACTGTATTCCACAACTCCCCCGCTCGAACCCGAGCTGATGAAGCCAGCTAATGAATGGAATATTCCAACCGGAGTCTCCTAAAAAGCCTTATGGGTCAAAAATCAAAATCCAACTGGCGGCTATATTCCAGTCAATATGGACCATTCATTTCTCATTGATCGTGTGGTTAGGACCATTCGATCACGTTTAAGATGGGCAAGTAATCAAAGAGGACCCCTGCCTCATGGAGTTCTAGGTAAATGAGTGGTTCTTCCCTATTATAAATCAATATCAACTATCCATTATCGTAGCAATCAAATGTTTAGGATCTTCAAATCAAAGTTATTTTTATGTGGATGAGTAGTCAAAGGTGGGCCTCCCATGATCAATAGTCCACATCAATGATTTGACCTTCTCTATTATAATCGAATTATGGACCCTCTACTTTCCAAGCCAATGATTGGATGGCAAGGATCATCCAACCGATGTGACATTTTGGGAGGGATTGACCAGTGCAATTAAGGCATCAGGCACAACCACCCTGGGGAGCCCAAAACTCCTAGGCACATGCTCGGAGATACCAAGCACAATAAAAAGAGAAAAAGAAAAGAAAAGAAAAACACTTTTGATACAAACTGATTTCTTAGTGCTTTTAGTTCCAGGAATAAATTTAACACAATATATATTACTACTAAAGTTATTACATATTTTGAATAGAGTGATAGTAAGAAACCACTTTCAAAAACTTCAATGAATCCACAAAACATTTCAAATTTCCCCAATTTCCCAAACCTGGAAACCAAATTTCTTAATATTACCACTTTGGGAGGAGCTGGCCCACAACTGAGAAACTCCATCCAGTTCCTATCCAACATGCAGAAAAGCTCCCCCCCCCCCCCCCCCCCCCCCCCCCGAAAAAAGAAAAAAAAAAAATCTTTGGATTTTTGTCAAGCCTGTTAGATCACACAGATTTATTCATCTAACATTTTGCTTCTTTGACCAAGTCGATTTGAATATATGAGCAGTGCATTCTAACCAGATAAACCATAACCTTGCGAACATAACTGTATTCCACAACTCCCCCGCTCGAACCCGAGCTGATGAAGCCAGCTAATGAATGGAATATTCCAACCGGAGTCTCCTAAAAAGCCTTATGGGTCAAAAATCAAAATCCAACTGGCGGCTATATTCCAGTCAATATGGACCATTCATTTCTCATTGATCGTGTGGTTAGGACCATTCGATCACGTTTAAGATGGGCAAGTAATCAAAGAGGACCCCTGCCTCATGGAGTTCTAGGTAAATGAGTGGTTCTTCCCTATTATAAATCAATATCAACTATCCATTATCGTAGCAATCAAATGTTTAGGATCTTCAAATCAAAGTTATTTTTATGTGGATGAGTAGTCAAAGGTGGGCCTCCCATGATCAATAGTCCACATCAATGATTTGACCTTCTCTATTATAATCGAATTATGGACCCTCTACTTTCCAAGCCAATGATTGGATGGCAAGGATCATCCAACCGATGTGACATTTTGGGAGGGATTGACCAGCGCAATTAAGGCATCAGGCACAACCACCCTGGGGAGCCCAAAACTCCTAGGCACATGCTCGGAGATACCAAGCACAATAAAAAGAGAGAAAGAAAAGAAAAGAAAAACACTTTTGATACAAACTGATTTCTTAGTGCTTTTAGTTCCAGGAATAAATTTAACACAATATATATTACTACTAAAGTTATTACATATTTTGAATAGAGTGATAGTAAGAAACCACTTTCAAAAACTTCAATGAATCCACAAAACATTTCAAATTTCCCCAATTTCCCAAACCTGGAAACCAAATTTCTTAATATTACCAATTCCCCATGGATCAAGAAACCACATATCGCCATTTTTTCCTAAATTTCCCAATTCCAAACCATAATGTTCCAGTTTCCATAAATCCTAACCCTTATGTTTCGAAGGTTCCCACTTCATCGAAAAGAATTTCCTAATTTCCCCACCACCCTGAAATTCCCCAACCCAAAATCATACTTTTGCTAAAATCCCCTAAATTCTCCATACCCTAAATATCCAAATTTTCAATATCCCCAAAATCTTGCAACCTACATTTTCCAATTCCTATAAAATCCTCAATTCATCTTCTATCACTTTTATGGCAGTTGGCACAAATGGAAACTCAAATTGTTTTTAAGAAGTCCAACATAGTTCTTAAAACACCAACAGAAGAAAGAAATCAAGATCTCATGTATTTGTTAAAAATAAAAATAAAAACTGAGAAACCAGGTATTTGTCATAAATCAAAACTTTGATCTAAAAAAATGGGATGAATGTGATGTGCCCAAAGGGAGTTTATAGGACATCTATCCACATGATAGGATCAACAATCAAAGGTGGGACTGACATGATAGAAGGTTCAGATCAATTATAGGACGTCTATTATAATCAACATAGGCTGTCCAATTTCCAAGCCACTGATTAGAGAATCTAACAGGTACACATTCAAAGTTGGCCACATGATGGATCTTTCAAAGGACTTGTCGAACATTCTTTAATATAATCAATTGTCGAACATTCTTTACTATAATCAATATGGGTCATCCAATTTCCTACCCACTAGTCATATGGTTAGGATCATCAAAACAATGAATCTTAAGAGAGAGAAACAATCAAAGGTGGACCCCAAATGATGGTTGGCCCAAATCAGACTAAGCCTTCTCTATCATAATCTCCAAGTATCCCAACTAATTAGAATCAGCTACATGAATCATGTTCCCCCATTCCACTCTATCAAAAGCCATACCTCCAGTTAGACCTAGGTCAAGGTCATCAAGTTTGTTCATACTACCTCCAATGATGTCCTTTTGGGCCATCCTCTTGCCCTTTTAAAGCCTTCAGCTTGTACGAACTCACTCCTAATTGGTGTGGTTCTTCGTCATTGTTGAGCATGACCAAAACATCTCAAGTCTACTTCCCCTAATCTTATTGCCTATTGGTGCTACTCTTAAGTTCCCTTGAATGCATTCATTTCTAATTCTATCCTTCCCTGTCTTGCCACCAACCCGTCTCAACATCCTCATTTCAAGTACATGCATCCTACGAACATGCTATTCCTTAATTGCCCAACATTCTGCCCCATAAAGCATGGCTGGTCTTAACTCGTATAGCTATCCTATAAATTTCCCATACAATTTGAGTCGCACACAGTGGTCACATAAAACTCCATAGGCACATGTCCATTTCCTCCACCCAACTCAAATCCTATGGATAACATTTTCAATCTTTCCACTCTCATGAATTACTAACCCAAAGTATCGATTGTGGTCGTTTTGGGAAACTTCTTGGTAAACTATCTTAACTAATTCCTCATCCCCACTCCTATTGTTACTAAAATTGCACTACATATACTCTATTTTAGTCCGATTAATTTTATATCCTTGAAATTCTAAAGCACCCCTCCATAAATCTAGCTTTGTGTTTGCACCCTCCCTTGTCCTGTCAATCAAAACTATGTACGTCATCTACAAATGATGTATATAGTGCTTCCATTGTCGACGAAAAATCAATAATATCGCCAATATTATCGGTGTCGCTGGACCGGCGACACTGAAACACCAAAAATTCGTTTCTCTTCCTAATGTCGACGAAATATCGACGATATTTTCGATTTTATCAGGGAAAAAATAATTATCAGCGACAACTCTCCCTATTATTTTTAAAAAAAAAAAAAATAGATATAGAAAAAAAAAATCTCTTACCATTTTTTTCTCAAAATCTGCCCGCGGGAGTGGCTTTCGGATGGATTTGGTGGGCCAATCACAGTCAATAGCACCGGATTTTCAGAGGTAAGAAATCTCTTCTTTTTTTTTCTTTGAAAAGTATAGGTTTGAAAGAAACCCAATTTCAGCGAGGTTGAAGGGGATTTGGGTTGGGATTTGAAAAGGAGAGAAATTTGGGGAAAGATATTCGAGATTTTTTTTTAGGCGGAAAAAACGACTGAAGGTTTTTCGTTGAAGATGAGACGAAAGGGTAGCAAGCGGACTGGTGTATACACCAGCATGGGTACGTGTCATGCGATGACGAGCGCTGAAGCTCCTCGAGCTTCGAGTTGTACGAACGGTTCAAAGGAGATCAAAGTTAAATGGGCCTCAAAATGATGTATTTATTACATCCATACCGTTCATACATTTTTCAAAATCATTTTAGAGCATGAGTCAAAAAATAAATCATAGCCAAAGCTCAAATGGACCACATCAGAAATAGCAGTGGGTAATGATTTTCACCGTTAAAACATTCGTAGGGCCCACCATAAAGTTTATTTTCAATCCAATCTGTTCATAAGGTCAAAAATACCTAGATTAAGAGGAAAAACACATATAATATTGATCTAAAACTCATGTGACCCCCAAAAGGGTTTCAATGGCATACGTTCAATCCCCCACTGCTTTTTGCGGTGTGGTCCACTTGATCTTTATATGTCTTATTTTTCAGCTCAAGCCTTAATACGAGCGCATAAAATGAATGGACGGTTTGGATATAACACATACCTCATGATGGGACCCACAGAACTTGCTAACGTCAATACACCCGGCTACTTGGTACACCAACCAAGATGAAAGCTCCCTTTTTGAGAATGAACTCGGTGCAATTACGGGGCTTTACAAACAGTGGTGCGTCTATCACAGAAGGGCCCACATTGATGTATTTATTTTTTATCCACGCCGCCCATAGGTTTTTCCAAATCATTATAAGACACTGGCCCAAAAAATGAAGCAGATCAATATCTAAGCTGGGCCATATTTTAAGAAAGAGTGGTGGTTGAACCTCCACCATTAAAAACTTCTTTAAGCCTACATTAATGTTTTTATGTTTTTGTAACGTTTATTTGTCATCCAACCCTTTGATAAGGTCACATAGACCTTTATATGGAAAAGAATAAATATCAAGTTTCTTATGTAACCATGAGAAGGTTTTAATGGTCAATCACCACTGTTTCTTATGTAAAGGTTGAAAACTTTTGTAACCATGAGAAGGTTTTAATGGTCAATCACCATTGTTTCTTATGTAAAGGTCCACCAAAGATTTGAATCTGCTTCATTTTTTAGATTATACCCTAAATTGATTTTTAAATATAGATGAACAAGATGGATATACAATAAATATATCAAGGTGGGCCCCACCATAAGTGTTGTACTGTCTTACTGAAGGCTAAGGTTGCACATAATCCACTCTACTCCCCTGCACCACTAAGTGGGTGGGAGTCAGTAGGCCGGGGCTATTATTTATTTATTTTTTATTATTATTATTTTCAATTCATCCTAGCAGGAATGGGACCATGAACTATTTGAATGTATATAAATATCATGGTGGACCAAGGAGGTTTATTTGTCATCCAAGTTGAAACCTTCCTAAGAGCTATGGCCCACAGTGGTATTTATTTGTCATCCAAGTTGTTCATAAGATCACACAGAGATAGATGAAGTTAAAATGCAAAAATGACATGGATCCAAAACTTTTATGGCCCTTAATGAATTTTCAACGGAAGGCTTGTTCAATTCAAATTGTTTCCTGTAGTGTGGTCCATTTGAGCATTGGATATGCTTCATCTTTAGGATCAAGTCTTAAAATTATCTTGTAAAATGGATGGATGGGGTGGATAAAATACATAAATCACAATGGGCCCCACATAGTTGACTCAGTACGATAAGCATACTGATTTATACGGTGCGCATGTGTCACTTGTTTGTATCTTTGGATTGATGGGTCGATGCTCTGTGGGGCCATTATAATGATAAATATTTTATCAATGTCGTCCATTTATTTTGATAGATAATTTTAATGCACGAGTCCAAAATGAGACAGATTTGCATCTCAGGTGGACCACACTAAGGGAAACAGTGGTGATTAAATGCCTACCATTAAAAATAGTGGTATGGCCCACCACCAGATTTTTGGATCTACCTAACTTTTAGAACATTGTCCTATTGTGGCCTTTCAAAACAGATGGTAGGAGTGGATTTGTGACGTTCATCTCTATCATGCAAAAACCACACTGATTGGATAATCCAATCCATCCTTGATTTGGCATCTTTGAGTTCATTCACTTTTACATGTCTTAATTACTGCATGCCAGCTGCATTTGTAATATATAAACTCATTTTGGTTGTTATTAAAGTGATTTTTTATGGCATCGCATGCTTTTTTTTGTCCCATTAAATAAAAACTTATTATGTAATGTATTTTTTTTGCAATTTTTTTATTCTTGAATATGTAAATATGTGTATTCATGTATGTCTTGAAGTTTCACTGAAAAATTCCACCATTTTCTCCATGTTTTCCCCTTTTTTTCTACATTTTCGATTATCGGCGATATTATTGGCGATAACAATATTATATCTTTATCTCTGGCCAGCGAAACTTGTAGCGATACCAACAACTCGAACACTGGATGTATATACCATGGATCTCTTCCTGCAAATGCCTCGTTAACTTGTCCATAACCAATGAGAAAAGGTAGAAGCTTAGTGTCAACCCCTAGTGCAAGTCTACAGTAATTGGGAGGTCTTTACATTTGTTACCACTCCCTGATGCATATCCTTAATCATGTCGAAATATATCCTCTTGAAATTCCTTTCTTTCCCAACACTCACCAAATTAACTATGTAGACCTTATCGTATGCTTTCTTTAAGTAAAGACCATGTGGAGATCCTTCATCCTCTCCCTATATCTATTCATCAATTATATTAAGTAGGAAAATAGATTTAATGGTAGACTTCCCAAGCATGGAACTAAGTTGATTTTCTGATACATTCGTCCCATGCCTTTGTCTTCACTCAATCACTCTCTCCCAAAGTTTGTTAGTATGGCTCATAAGTTTAATCCCACAATAGTTGGTGCAGCATTGTATGTCTCCTTTATTCTTATAAATATATACCACAATACTTACCCTCCATCGTCTAGCATTTTCTTCAACCTAACAATTTTATTAAACTTTGTCAACCAAAAATAACCCATTAACTCCCATCCACACTTCTAAACCTCTATTGATATACCATCTGGTCTGAAGACCTTTCCTTCTTCTTCTTCTTCTTCTTTTTTTGTCATTCTCGAAGCTTCTTTCACTTCAAATATCCTAATCTCATATAAGCATATGGCTGCTTCTATCCTTATGCTCGTAGAGTGGTTCTCATATAACAAGTTCTTAAATTAGTTTCTCCACCTTCCATTGATCTCATTCTACTTTACTAATTACTAGTATCATGTGGTTATCGCTCTTAGCACATCTACCATGATCTAGGTCCCTACCCTTCCTCTCCTTCATTTTTAAGACATCTTTCTCACCTTCTCAAAGCTTCAATCTATTATAAACCATCATAAGCATAGTTCGAAATATCTTAATCGTATCGACCGATATAGGTGTATCGTATCCATTTTGGCTCAATACGATACATGATATGGCCCTATATCGGTAAATGTTGTACTGTATCACACCGTATCGAGTTCGATATTTTGTACATGTATCAATAAGGCCAATACGGGTATAAAAGGGTAAAAAAGGCCCCTTTCTTTCCCCATTTCTATCTCTCTCTCTCCCTTGTTTCTCTTCCAATCTTTGAAATACCTCGAATGCATCAATCCTAAGTGATTTTCGGCACTATTAACATCAACTTGGAGGATCAAAACATTGGATTTCAGCCGATTTGAAGGATCAAAACCATTTGGGGCTGATTTTGAAAAAAATGGGAAAATAGGTTTTAAAAAGCCATTTTTTGTTGTTGATCCTTCTTCTAATCCATATGTATGTTTATTATACCCATAGATCTACCAAAAACTACAAGTTTTATTTGAGCTTTCTTATTTTTGGCGCATTTACACCCGATTTTGTATATTTTTCTAAAATCTTTTTTTTAATTTGATCTCATATTTGTACTCTCCAGCCATTTCCGACCAGATCTACATCTTGATTGGAAAAAAATATATATTTATTTTTTAAATTAAATCTGTTGAAAAATATGTAAATTCCATTTAAAAAATAATCTGATAATTCTGATCATAGATGCCATCCATTTCCGATCATATCTATGTAGATCTGATTTTTATTTTTATTTTTAAAAAAAGTTTATTTATTTATTTATTAAATCTATCGAAAAATATGTAAATTCCATAATTCTTTTTTTAATATGATGATTTCAATCAGAGAGTTGGAGAGGCCACGCATTTTCGATCAAATCTACATCATATCTGATATAAATAAATTATATATATATATATTGTTAATTTTTTAAAATATTATGTCTAGTTTTAAATTTGTTTTTGTTAAATTTTTAATTTGTTCTTGGACACATTAGACTATTAGTAACATATGATATCAATTTATAACATATAACAACATTTTATATAAAGAAAAAAATCAATACCGTAACTTACAGTAGGTTAACCTATCACGACAACATTCTTACCAAAGAATGGTCTGATACACCATTGAATACAGGATCAAAAATACAAAACACACATATATATATAGGGAAAAGGTACTATACGCTCGACCATATTATACCTTCCATAAGGTCGAGTGCTAGCGGCACATTATTGGTCAGACGGTAAAAGTTTTAAACAATGGGAAGATTTTATAGGAAACCGAAGAAACACGGCGTGGATTAGATACTAAAATAGCTAGAAATGTTATTGAAGTGTATCACGAAGTTTCGTGGCCCCATCATGATGTATGTTTTATATCCACACCTTCCATCCACCTGGCGAGATCATTTTAGGGCAATATGCAAAGAATGAGTTAAATCCAAAGCTCCAGTGGACCTAACATAGAAAACAGTGGGGATTGTGAGGCCTACCATTGAAAACTTCTAAAGGCCACGAAAGTTTTAGATCAAGCTGATATTTGTGTTTTCTCTTATTTCATGTCTTTTTTAACTTTTGAACAAGTTGGATTTCAAATAAACATTATGGTGGGCCTTGGGATAGTTTCAATGGTGGGAATCACTCCCCCCACTGTTTTCTGTGGTGGATCCACTACAGATTTTTATCTTCCTCATTCTTTGACTCATGCCCTAAAATGATATTTCAAAATAGATGGACCGTGTGGATACAACACATACATCATAGTGGGGCTCACAGAACTTGGTGTCGTAGCTTCAGTAGCCAACTCGCTACTCAACTGTGCGTACATCTACTTCCATATTAAAAGGGGAAGCGGATGGGCGAGTTAACAAGCTTTTTTGGTGTAATCCTGAGGTATGTGTTATATATATCCAAATTTTTCATCCATTTGGTGAGCTCGTTTTAAGGATTTGGACGAAAAATAAGACGGATCTAACTATCAATTGGACCACACTGCAAAAAGCAGTGTGAGATTGAACATCTACCATTGAAACTCTTTTTGGGTCACAGAAGTTTTGGATCAGTATGAAATTTTATTTTTTTTCCTCTTCATTCAGGTCCTTTTGAACTTATGAATAGATTGGACAGAAAATAAACGTTATGGTAGGCCTTATAAAATTTTCAATGGTGAAAATCATTATCTCTGCTGCTACTTGTGGTGTGGTCCAGATGATCTTTGGATATGATTCATTTTTTGAATAATGCTCTAAAATGATCTCTAAAAATAGATGAACCGTGTAGATATAATAAATACATCAATGTGGGCCATGTAACTTTGATCTCCTTTAAACCGTTCGTACACCTCGGAGCTGGAGGAGCGTCAGTGCTCGTCTCACACGACACGTACCTACGGACGCGGATTTACTGTGAAAGCCTTTCGCGGGAAGTTCCTGCGCAAGGATTCCAAGTGGGGCCCACTACGCTGTTTGTGAGAAATCCAACCCCGTCCATCCGTTTTTCAGTCACATTTTAGGATACTTTACCGAAAATAAAGTGGATCCAAAATTAAAATGATCCACACAAGAGGAAACATTGGGGATTTTGTGACCACCATTGAAATATTTATATCGCCACGAAAGGTTTGTATCGGTCTAAGTTTCTGGTTTTTTCAATTCATCCCACTAAAAATGACCTAATAAACGGTTTGTATGGCATATAAACATTAAGGTGGAGCCTAAGAATGTTTCGACAGTAGGAATTCCTTTTCCCACTGTTTCATCTTGTATGGCCCAGTTGAGTTTTTTCCTAATTTTTTGTTGCATATCCTAAAATGTGATTGAAAAACGGATGGACGGGTTGGATTTCTCACAAACAGCATAGTGGGCCCCACCCAGAATCCTTGCGCAGGAACTTCCTGCGAAAGCCTTTCTCAGGAAATCCGCTTCCGCGTCCTACCACCTCTGTGGGGTCCAACGTGATGCAAGTGTTTTATATCCACATCGTTCAACGATTTTGCCAGATCATTTTAATATATGAACCAAAAAATGAGGTAGGTCCAAGGCTTAAGTGGACCACAAGGTGGGGATTGAACGTCCACCGTTAAAAACTTCTTACGAGCTAGAGAAGATTGGTATCAAGCTAATATTTGTGTTTTCACTTCATCCACATCTACATGACCTTATGAATAAGTTGGATGGTAAAATTCAATAACAACTTATTTTTCATAACCATTATAGTTCACCCTAGGAGTTTGTAACGGTAGAAATTCAATAACAACTTATTTTTCATAACCATTATAGTGCACCCTAGGAGTTTGTAACGGTAGAAATTCAATAACAACTGTTTTCCCATTGTGTGGTCCATCTGAGATTCAGATATAACTTATATTTTGTGTAAATCCCTTGAATTATATTTCAAAATGGATAGACAGCATGGATAGAAAATATACATCATGGTGGGGTCCACATAGCACCAGTTTTGTTTCTCCAGATTTCCTATGAAATCCACCCCATGTTTCTTCAATTTCCTATAAAATCTCCCCGTTGTTTAAAACTTTTACCATCTAACCAATAATGTGCCGCCAGCACTCAACCTTATGGAAGGTATAATACGGTCAAGCGTATAGTACCTTTTCCATATATATATATATATATATATATATATATATATATATATATATATATATATATATATATATATATATATATATATAGAGAGAGAGAGAGAGAGAGAGAGAGAGAGAGATTTGTGAATACCTCATTTTAGCCTATTTTTCTGATTTTTTTTGCTTCAAAAAAAAAAAAAACTGGGCCGATATGCGCCCAATTCCAATACGTGACGCCATATCATATCATTTTTTCTCGGGGGGGGGGGGCGCGATACAACGGCCAATACAATCATTCCAAACCATGATCATAAGCCTCAAATCTAGCATCACTACCTTCTTAGCAATCTTTGGGGCATTTCTATATTGTTCAAAATTTTCATCGTTCGTAGACTCGTAGTCCCTTGTTAGGCTTTGAAACGATGGACCTTTCTTGTGAATAGCTTTTTTGTACATTGTCATTCCACCACCAAGTTTCCTTACATGATTGGCTTTTTCCCTTGAGATACTCCCAAAACATCTTTTACCACTTCCCCAATGCACTCAACCATCTCATTCCACAAAACACTTGCTTCTTCCTCGACATTCCACTTTCCTTCTTCCATCAATTTATTTCTTGAAACCTCGTTTTATCTTCCTTTTAAATTTCACCACTTAAGTCTTGGGACACCTATCAGTTTCAATGTCATTCTCTTAACGTTTTCAAAGACCTATCAATTCCAATCCCGTTCTTCCATCTCTTAACATAAACATCCTAAGCATTAGCCTTGTGTAGTCAGATCCTCCTGGTATAATTGATCGTTTTGTTTCCCTACAAAGAAAGAAATCTATATGGCTTGTATGATCCACTTTTAAAAGTAATTAAATATTCATCTCTCTTTTCAAAGTATGTGTTTGCTATAGTTAGGTTGTATGCCATGTTGAAATCAAGAATAGCATCCCCCACCTCATTTATTCTCCCAAAACCATAGCCTCTATGAACCATCCAATTTCCCAGCCACTAATGATGGTTAGGAATTAGGATCATCATAGCGAAGTTTCTATATTACTGATTGAACCTTCCTATCACAATAGAATATATTATTTCCAATCGATATACAATGCAGAAAGCCTCCAAGCTGCATGAATCTAATGCTTTCTCTTTTTTTTTTTCTTCTTAAGCTATATCAAAGACAGTCCAAGGTGCATGCATCTTATGTTTTCTTCTTCTTCAGTTAGATACCCAATTAGGAGTGCTCAAGGACCTAAATTTCAACAGCAAGCAGCATGACAAGCTATATCAAAGAGACGGCCATTGGATACAATTCTCTTCTTCTACTACTTCTTCTTCTTCAGATAGACACATTTCGGGGTGTCCAGCAACATAAATTTCAACAGCGGGTGCATGAATCAAATGTTTTCTCTTCTACTTCTTCTTCATTTGGAGTGTCCCGGGACATAAATTTCAACAGCAGGTACATGCATCGAATGCTTCTTCTTCTTTTATGTATGCTGTATCTTAACTTCCTAAGCAACTAACCCGTCTAGTCAACCTATCGGTGAACAGGAAATAGCCATCCTACTACAACAATGACCTTTGTGTTAAAATTTAAATTTGCAGGTACATAATGTTATATAATTCAATATTGTGAGAGATCTTTCCAAATAAAAAAGACAGAAGATGGCACTGAGTTGAACTTATTACCTTATTGCTTTGAGAAAATGATGGAACATCTCAAGAATCAAAGCATCACATTCGAGGTCCAGCATCACAACACATGACCTAACCTTTGCCACAGTTTCGAGAATAGAAACCCTCTTAGAATATGAAGCACCAGACATATCATGCAACTTCTCAAATGCTGTGACTATGATCTGAAAAATCTCCTGCATAAAGATAAGATGACATAAGGAATTCAGATCGAATATCTACAGAAAAGAGAAATACTCCAGTACACTTGGGAGCACTTCAAGTTATAGTGCAGCTAGTTGGAATGGGACAATTAGACAGTCCAATCCATTTATCTAAACTGTTCATTAGGTCCAACACACATTTCATGGGCTACCACGCAAACATCACACTCATCGGACAAATATTAAGCATTTGATCAGTGACCTTGAACATGGATGGTGAAGATCATTCACGCAAAAAAGATGGTCCAATCAACAATTTGATCCATCTATTTACTAGGGACCTTTATGGACTGCTTATGATTCTAAAGAATCACTTTCTGTATCATAACCATCCCATCCATGTCTTGAAACAAGAATGGCTACAGAAAATAAGGCCAAATCAAGGATGACTGGATAATCTTATCAGTGCAATTTTTTCATGGAAGCACATTATGTGTTCTGGACTTGGTGGACAGTTCAGAACGATCAATTGGAACATCCAAGTGAACTTAATCAACTAGGAGCAACATAACTTATAGTGCTCTGAGAGCACAGAAGCATTTCTCACAAAAGACACTTTATTTGTTGCTAATACAGAAAATCATCAGCAGGAATGAGAAACATGGAAGCTTTTTTCTTCATACCTTCATTAAATCATCATCATATGGAGCATCTGGTGCAGTTATTCTCGTGATCTCACTGATACAAGATGCTACTGCAACTTTCACATCCATATCTGAATGTCTCAAAATCTCTTTTGCAACCAATGCCTTCATTGATGGGTGAAGGGCAGTCAACATTGACTTAGATGGTGATTGTTCCACCCTCAATAAGCAACTCTCGACTTGCTGAAAATAAAAGAATGCAAAACAAAAGGAGAATCACAAATGTGTCAACTTGCAAATCGACGTAAGAGTAATCCAGAGCCATACATATGACAGAAGACTTAAGTTCATCATTGTATAGTACATCAATTGCTTCAAAGACAATCACATGTTCAAATTTTGAGAATTCATGAAATGGATGCAATTTCAGAAGTATCTTTCAAAAAATAAAAAATAAAAAGCAATTTCAGAAGTATGGGATATGGGAAATAAGTGTAGCTCACAAAGAAATTAGAAATTAATGATGATAAAACCACAACGAAACCAACAGATCTGCAAATGCGATTCACACAATGAAAAAATTGACAAGGCAAGTCATGGCAATTATACGCAAGACTCGTGCTTTCATCAGGTGGGGCCTGCCATGAACTTGCCCTGGCCCAGGATTCAGGCTGGTCTGCTCATCAGGTGGGCACATGTGTTTGTTAAATAGACCATTAATCATTTTGTTCCAGCTCTGTGTTTTTCAATACATGTATAGCCCACAACCCACTTAACGTGTGGAAAAGCCTGATTTTTGGATCAAGGCATGGTAATGGCGGGCTTCACCTAACGAGCATCAGTTGGGCCACGCGCTTGTTAAATAGACTGATGGTCATTTTGTCCAGCTCTCCTTTTCCACACTACATGTATAGCCCGCTGCACACTTGATGCCCTGAACAACCTGATTTCTGGACCATGGCATGGGCATGGTGGGCTTCACCTAATGAGTAAGGTTGGCTGACTTGGCTAGTCAACTCAGGACTTGCCCAAGTCAAACAGTTTGAATGCCCTACTGGGTCAAAAGCAGTGTCAACTTGGTATGTGTCAAAAAAAAATTTATTTTATTTTTTTTGGTAATAGGTGTCAAAATTGGACAAAACTTGGACAAGTCGTCTTGAGTTCATGAGTGATTCTGTGTCATCTAAGTGGCAAAACTTGGGTGACTCGTGACACCAAACATGTCATATTTAAAAAACAAGAACAAGCTAAGTCTTAATGGGTCAGTGAGTCAATTCATGCAAATTAAAACATAATGATGTGGTGAACTCACAAATTTTCAGGGTTTTTTATTGATAGGCTGAAAATTTAGCCGGTTTACATTGAGTTACTATATCCCACACATACCATTTCCATGTGTGTGCATATGAAGCATCATATGTAGCCGAAGTATCATACTCATGAACATCTAAACAATGATCGTGGGAGCTCTCCTGCTGACAGTTATAACTACGATATCAGAAAGTTAGAGCATTAGCTGAACAAGACTTGATAGTGGTTGCTAAGAAACAAGCCCGGGTGGGAGCATAGCTCATTAAGACAAGAAGGAAGTTCTCTTCATCTTTGCTCCTCTTTAATAGGGAGTTTTGATAGAGTACGGTGCTCAAACACAATCTGTACATTGGCCAATTTGCACCCCTGGATTGCATCCTTAGATTGATCTAAGTTGTTCGTGTTCTCATTGCTACCAAATGGAAGCTATTGTCTTATAATCATGCTTCATTGATGATCCTGACCTTTGATTCTTGTATTTGAATATGAGCTGTTTCCACGTTCATCATAATACATGGGTCACCCATTCAACAAATTTTTCTTCCTACGGTCCATGTAACACAGAATCTGACTGCTCTGCATGAGGAATGATGAATCAATTGACCACTTATTCATTGCATCTTTGCTTTGGGAATCTGGTCAGCAGTGTTGAACAACTTGCAGATCTCCTAGGTCATGCAGTCCTCCATCGTCAATCTCCCATTTGCTTGGCACAGTGGCAGTAGGGGTGCCTCTTCGTCTCTTCATCATGGGCTTCTTATTCTTACAATCTTTTGGTGCATTTGGAGGGAACGCAACTCGAGCACCTTCCAAGACTCTTGGTCCACCCCAGATCAAGTGATCTCCCCAATTTTGCGAGACGTTGATGAGTGGGAGGCCAGTGTCAGGCCCTCAAATCTGCAGCCCCTCTCTCCTTAGTTTGGTCTGGTGTGGCTTGCCCCAGTCTTGAGTTGTATAGTTTCTCCGTCTACGTTTCTTTTTCTTCTCTCTGTACATGTTTCTGTTTTTGTTCCCTTTTTTTATGTTTTTCTGCTGCATTGTCTGTTGTTGTTTTTTCAGCCTTTTGGCTTTAAATTTGTATCCTTCAAAAAAAAAAAAAAATTGTAACATAGAATCCAGTACATGCACTGTTCAAATCATCATCTAGGATGCAATACCAGGTGGAAATGGCACCGTATCACAACAGTAGTAACAGGCACCGTACCTATCAAATCCCCTTCTCCCTCTCTGTCAGTTAGACTTTAGAGAAAACTTGGAATCTTGCACCATTAATTAATTATGTATTTTTTAAATATTTATATATAATTTCTATAATATAAAATTACTTAACTAGGAAAAGTGGCCTGCCGGAGGTCTCCACATTGACCCGTCCAGGTCACGTTTTGCAGGCTGACCTAGTCAAGTCCCAGTCCCAAGATTACAAACACTGCAAATGAGTGGCCTGGTCACAAGATCATCATGTCACATTTGGTACGTTGATGCAGATTCCAGGGGTGGAATCAACAATGTAGATTATCAATAAGGTCCCATCAGCTGTCTATTCATGATTAGAGCCTTCCACCAATCATCCACTAAAGTGGGACCATGATCATATTGTTATATGTTCATGGCTCACAAGCCGACAGTCATTTAATGGGGTCCATAAGGCCCACAGGCTTTGTATTCATTGGTTAGCAATTTAATAGTTCGTAGCCCTAGTAGTCCGCCAACCCCAATCACTTGGGATCATGGCCGTAAGGCTTTAGGTGATGGCGAGCCTTAGTAGTCTACTTCTACCAAGCTATGAACAATAATATGCCTCTCTACCATTCAATAGTGTTACTTTTATTAGTTGTGTTCTTTCCAGCATCACATCTGTGCTGCATATCACTTCAACAAGAATTCACTGCCAACTTCTTTTATTTTATCTTTAAAATACAAATCACCTAAGCATTTCCCACAAAAAGATTATTAGCAGATCTCTTCAACGTTTGATCTTTAGAGATCTAGAAGCTATAACCTATATCATGCAAATTCTGCAAAAAGCTAGGAAGGCCTTTAGCATCATTGCAATCTTAATTATTGATATCGATCAATTACAAATTCGTACATTGTAAATGTCTGTAGTATATCATAGGGGTGTGCATGTATGTCCAGGCCGGAGATTAGTAACATGTGGGACCATGTTGGCATGTGCGCACTGTTAATGAGAACCTCTGTCATGGATGGTGTCAGAGCCCAGCTAAAAGATGAAGGCTGATGTCCAATAGGTAGTCATAAACTTTTTTCCAACAAGCACTTAAAAGCCAAGCCCAGTTTGCTTGGAGGGTGGGTACGACAATGATGCTTATATATAGCAAGATGAAGTGACAAAAAAATTTATGGGGGGAGTGAACGAGATTCATTAAAAACAAATGGGAAGGGAATTCCCAATACAAAAATAAGGGTGTGACGTGCCTGAAGTCACAAGCTCGACGTCCAAATGAACAGAACCAAGGGATGAAACGATATGCATAAATCCCCCAAATAGGAATCTGATGATCACTTTAAGAATACAATCGAGATCCCATGGATACAGCACATCTCCACTGACCCAAGCGCAAATCTCACCATGAGGCACCTCCATCACCATGGAAGGGCATTTAAACTGGTTGCGAATGATGCTTCCCAGCCATCCCAAAGGGGAAGTACCCATGTTTCATTCAGCAACAACTTGAAACAAACACAAGGTCGATAAAGATGAGGGTAATTTAGGAACTTCACAAGTAGGGTTGCACAAAGTTCATAGTGAAGAGAGAAGAAATGGGATGGGATTCACGATAATAACAAGGGCAATTTGGTGCCTGAAAGCCTGCCGCAATCTGAAAGACAGTGAATAGCGCTAGCTTCAAGCATCTTCTTGCCCTGCTTCAGAATGTGCACATCACCCATTAGGGCTCCAATAGAAGAATATAGGAGCTGGAACCAAACAGTAAATTCTCAGTTAGATTCTTTGCTCATTAGCTTCATGGCCAAACTAGTGTCACCTCAGTTGCATTCTCCAAAATTTGGATGGCCACG
Source organism: Magnolia kwangsiensis (assembly GCA_037074715.1). Classification (NCBI taxonomy): domain Eukaryota; kingdom Viridiplantae; phylum Streptophyta; class Magnoliopsida; order Magnoliales; family Magnoliaceae; genus Magnolia; species Magnolia kwangsiensis. Next base: position 93,898,957 of record CM073583.1, read on the forward strand.
GTCCCTTTGAAGATTTGAGCATTTTCTTGACTATCATCTCTTGAAAATTTTCTCACTGTTGACCATATGAAAAGTAGAATTTTTGCAATGGCAAATAGGCCTATGTTGCTGTGAAGAAGAATCAGTCAACCACTTGCTGTTGCATTGGTCTGTTCTAGACTACGGAATGCAGTTCTAGGTTCAATACACAGTGGAGCTTCCCAAATTCGGTGAGAGAGAGGATTAGGAGATTGTTGTCTCCTGTTTGGGGCCCCCGTGGTATGATCTCATGGAATATGACCTTTATACTGTGCTATGGAGTCTGGCTGCGTGAAACAATCATGTATTCAACAGTAGGTCTCTGTCAGTGCAGTTGATAGTTAAAAAAAAAATTCAATATGTTGTTATATTAGGTGAAGGTAAATCTTACCCTCAAGCACGTCCCCTACCGGCCCTATGCTGCTCAAAAATGGATGGGATGAAGTCCTTCATAGTGGCGTGAAGTCTAACAATTTTGTGAAATTCAATTTCAAAGGGTTCTTGTGGGGGGATTCTGGACATTCCGGTGTCAGAAGTATCCACTCTGATAGCAACAGCTGCACTACAGTGGAATTCTCAGGTCCGATCCATTTCAAAGAATCTAGATATGCTGAAGCAGCAGCATTACTCCAAGCTTGCAAAATTACTGAAGTTGCTATCCCAGGTCCTATTAGCTTTGAAAGCGACTCCAGGAACTCATTCCCATGGATTCGAGGAGGCTTCATATTCCTCTAGGTTGGCTGACTGCGTCGAGGAAGCACGCGACCTCTCTTTCAGCAGGGAGGTTTGCTTTTCTCATGTGCCTATAGAGGCCAATTCTGAAGCCAAATATCTTACCAAATCAAGTGCCAGTAGGCAAGAGTTGGTTATTTTTTATGGGAGATGATGGTTTATCTGATGTATTCCGGTCTGTGTATGTAGCAGTGACTTGATGCCGGTTGCTCTCTGTTTTCCTTTAGTTGGTGTTGCCATTGTAGCTTTGGGATTCTGTTAGCTGACCCCTTCCTTGTTGTTATCTTTTCCCTTCAATAATTTCTCCACCAAAACGACAAGTACAGTTTGGTCAAAGGAAATAATGGCACCACTAAAGGTGCCAAAACCTAAGAGGTCCCATCTCCCGTGCTCAAGAACAGGCCAAGGAATGAAAGGGGGATGAAGAGCAAGGTATTCCGTAACAGTAACAGTGGCCGAAACAGCCACCACCATTACCTTTACGATACGGGGTGTGACAACCATTAAGGAGGCTGTAATGGGTGTTAGTCTCTTTTTTTATTGAAAAAAAAAGAAAAAACCTACGTCAGCCCCTTAATGGACCGCTATGGGGCTGTAACGGCCTCTACGGGGGGTTGTAACGGCCTCTACAAGCCAATTTTTTGTACAGCCATTAAGGCCTCTACGACCCCATAGCATGTAACGGTTGCCACCATTAACTTTACGTAACAGCCTTTACGGCACACCGTGATGAAGAGAGTTTCCAATAATTCACAATAAGAAAAAAATCGACCTAGACAACAATGTGCATCAATCACGAAGATCACAAATCGAGTCAGAGAAGAACCAATGGAGACAACCTAGAAATGCCAAGCAATGTAGTTAAAGACTTCATGGCCATGTACTTAGGCATTTTGGGCCACCTACAACCATTGTTTGAATTATCTCTGATATTTTTGAAATATCTCCAATATTATCGTTATCTCCAACTTGGCAATACCACTAACATCGGTAGCGATATCGATAACACCGGTAGTATTAGAAATTCCAAGCATCAACAATGTATTGCTAAGTACCGCCAACAAATCGATATCGCCAATATTTTCAATTGTGTAAATTCCAGGCGTCACTTGTATTATTAATGTATCAACATCGCCAATGTATCGCCATTATTTCCAACTATGTAAATTCTAGGTGACGCTTGTATCATGTGCATCAGTGATATTTCAAAAATATCGCCAACGTAGAGATATCACAGAAAGTTTGTTTATTAAAAAAAAAAAAAAAAAATCTATTTCAAATTTTTTTATGAGCACATTGTTCTATGCAGTTTTCAATTTGTCATTGCTAATATAGATAATATCTCAATATTATCGTTATCGCAACTTGCACGATATCAAGACCACGATCTTTTGTTTCTTTGCAAAATATCATGAGTTGTCAATATTCTACAATATCAAAGCCTACAAATGCTTCTTACAATGACACACATGCTTTTAAGCTCCCATTAAATGGAAACTTATTGTGTATACATTCTTTTTGCAAAATTTTTATTCCTAAATATGCATATGTATTTTAACATCTCTTAAAGTTTCACTGAAATCTCGCATTTCTGGTTATCAGAAATATTTATATTGTTTATATATCCCCGACCAACGAAACTTGTAGCGATACCAATACTTTGAACACTACCTACCCCCCCCCAAAAGTGCGCCTAGGTGTGCCTGTGTGCCGCCTAGCACCCAGTTCTTAAGTGGCCAGATATCACCCACATAATGTTTCTAGGTACCCTATTATGGGCATTGATTGCAATATCAATAGTCTCAGCCTACACTATTGGTATCGCACGTCTCCAATACATTACACTCCCTGGCATCACGCGATGTATCATCGATAACATGTAATATATAGCAATATCAATGATATATTACAATGTAGCATCCATCCCCCTTTATGTTCCATTGTATTGTTGACACATGCGACATGCGTCGATGATATCGACGTAACGGCAACATCCCCTCCAGAAATTTGAAGAACAAAAACCAAAAACTAAATATATATAGGATTTTGTCAACATTTAAGCGACTTCTTATGAATTGTTTTGGAAGAAATATTGTTTCTAACAATGTTGTCAAAATCGTAAGCGTATCACAAATCATAATAGCAGTTGAATCATATCGAATCACAAATCATATCATTAATCATAAGATTTTTTATTTTCTTTATAAATGAATATATATATATATATGAAAATTATAAATAACTTTTAAAAAAAATAAAAACTCACTAATCGCCTCTTTGCCATCAATATGCACCCAACCAATACCAAGTCATGGTAGTGTTATAGGATTCTTATCTTGTTTTTTCTTTTTCTTTTATTTTTGTTGTCTTTCAAGAAATTTCACTTAAAAAACATACAAGGATCCTTGATAATTATGTTCTTGTTGACTACTTGCCTTTCTTGAATGTAGAATCATGTTGGAAAAGCAACATTTGACTATATAGACCAATGAAAAAAGATATTTTGATTTCTAACCATCCTTCCACAATACATAAAAGTCAACATGAACCTAACCATCCATAAAAACATTTCATATATGTCATGCATTAATTTGGTGTTTCGACTAGTTAAGTAAGAAACAATAATAAAAGACACTCTACGATTTAACGTTGAAGAGAATATATGTCATTTATCTCTTATAAAAAACAAAATAAAATAATATACCTTCTCTAAATCTTTTTTTCTTTTTTTTCCCTTTTTAAAAGGTTTTTTCTAAACAATTTTTAAAGCCCCTACCAATTTTAAAACATAAAATGAAAGCCAAGTGAAGCGTAAAATAGAAGAGAACAAATATAATAATTTGAATCGTAAATCAGGATTTGAATCATACATCGTAGGATTCAAATCATAGAATTGTAGGATTCATATAAAATGGGATTCAAAGGTGGGATTCAAATCATTTTGCTGAAGATTCAACTCAAATCGTAAATCATAAATCATAGGATTTTGATAACACTGCTTTTTTGCATGGAAATTGAGATCAAAGAACAAAGATGGGTCAGAACCCGTTAGTAAAGATTTTTGTTATTTTCTGTTTTTACTTCAATATTTTGCTCATGATCGGTATTAAAAAAATTAGCCATGAATGATTGTGCATGATTTGCATGCAAAATCTTAGATTTGACTATCTGAATTTTTTTTAGCTTGGAGAAAATCCTAAATTCTTCCATGTTCACCAATTTAAATTGCAACTAGTATCAAAAAATCATTGGATATTACTTGTAAGTTGATTTACTGATTTACTTGTAAGTTTCTTGAATTTTCAAAAAAATAATAATAATAAAATAAAATAGTGAAAAAATAATTTTACATTCACGTATTTTTTAAAATATATATATTGAACAAGCTAAATTGGCTTATATGTTTGTTTATTTTTGTACTTGTATTGTATGATTTATGAATTTTTTTAAGGTTGGTCAAAGTTTTATTAAAGGCCTGCTAGCCGCAAGAAAAGAGGGAAAACAATACAAAGAAAGGGAAGGAAAAAAAAAAAAAAGAGCTGCTACTAGTGATTAACACAAAAGACTGCCCATTCCAAAACTAAAATAGTGAAAAAAATAATTTAACATTCACGTCTCTAAAAATAATTGTTGAACAAGCTAAATTGGTTTACATGTGTGTTTATTTTTGTAATGGTGTTGTATGATTTATGAAATTTTATTAAGGTTGGTGTAAGTTTTATTAAAGGCATGCCAGCCGCAAGCAAAGCAGGAAAAGAATACAAAGAAAGGGAAAAAAGAGCCTATCCAACAAGCACCTAGCTACTAGTGATTAACACAAAAGACTGCGCATTTCAAAACTAACAAAGAAATGGAGTTGATAATCGCCTCCAAAGATTTAAAGTTGTTCTGTAAAAGCCTTTGAATCCTTTCGCCCCATAAAGACCACCCCACAACTGGCAACAACCTCTCCCTCCCGTGATCTCAATATAACGTCCATGCATGGTGTGCCATAAAGCCGTTACGTAAAGGTAATAGTGGCAACTGTTATACGTTACAGGGTTGTAACGGCCGTAACAACTGTTATGGAAAAAATGACCCATAAATGCCGTTAACGACACGTTACGTCCCCTATAAAGGCCATAGTAGCCCGATAATGGTCTATTACGGGGACAGATAAAAGTATTTCATACTTTTTGATCAACATTACAAGGCATATACAAGGGGTTTTTTTTTTTTTTTTTTTTTTTTTTTTTTTTTTTTTGGGGGGGGGGGAGAGGGGTGGGGTGGGGTCAATAAATAAATAAATAAGAAAGACTATAACGGCTATTACGGGGTCCTAACAGTCGTTATGCCCCGTATCATAAAGGTAACAATGGTGGCCGTTACAGCCTCTATTACCATTACGGAACACCATGCCTCCATGCCATGCCCACAGGAGATCTCTAATTGAGGCTAGCATGACCCAATACACTTCCAAATCAGATAACACATGGTACCAAACCTTTCGAGCGAAAGGACAAAGGATGAAGAGATGGTCAATAGATTCCGCATCTTGACAACACATGCAACACTATCGAGATGACCATGGCTCTTTTTTTAAGGTTGTTTATTGTTAACACTTTACGCCCGCCCACCAGCCATATGAAGACCGCCACTTTCGATGGCACTCCATTAGACCAAAAGCAGTACGCAAAACCTTCTTGAGTCAAGGTTTTAAGGGGCTGAAGGAAACTTTAGAAGGATTTAATAGAGAAGGTACCTGAAGAGTGCTCTCTCCAAACCCACGAGTCTCCATCATTTGTAGGGAAAATCTGCCTAAGAGGGCAATAAGTTCATCCGCATCAACATCCAAAAGGTTTCTCCTACAACTCGGAGTCCAGCACACATGAGATCCCTCCCAAGACTGAGTAACACTCCACTCGCAAACTAGCCACCGATGCCGCCCACGCTAAGTTTGGATAGAAAAGACAGGAGAATCCCCACACCATAAATCTTCTCAAAATCTGATTCTATGTCCATCTCCCGGTGCGAAGGTGATACCTTCATGAAATTCCTCGTTGATTCTCATAATCATCTTCTAGGTTATGGGAGGCTTTGTATCTTGAGGACATCTTGGTTTCCCATCCACACTCCTGCATACCATACCTTGAGGCTATAATCCCCCGTCAAAAGCCATCTTGTTTCATTCTGAATCGCCAAAGCCATTTGCCTAAATGGGCAAGATTCGTAGTGTAAAGATCCCAAAGACTAGCACCACCTTGGGAGATGGGTTTACAAACCTCATCCCAGCTAAGAAGATGAAACTTCCCTTAACACTCCCTTTCCAAACGAAGTCCGTCAATTTGTCTAATCTCGCGCAAACTGCTTGAGGACATTTGAGGAGCAACATAAAGTAAAGTGGCATGTTGGAAAAGGCTGCTTTGATGAGAGTTAATCTCCCCGCTAAAGAAAGGTATCTACTCTTCCACTTAGATAATTTACCTTCAATCCTCTCTATTACTATGTCCCCAAGATGCTTTGTACGCTTCCCTACACATAAAGCAAGGCTCAAATATGTGGAAGGAAAGGAGTTAGCCTTGCACCCAAAGATTCCCGCAAGATAATCCAGCGCTTCCTTGGACAAATGGATACCAACCACATTAATCTTCAACCCCGAGACCGCTTCAAAGCAGATAACAACCTTCAAAAGATCTTCAACCATACTCGAGTTCACATTGCAGAAGATGATGATATCATAGACAAACTGAAGGTGCGAGTGACACCTAATCCCCCGAGACGGCCACCTTGAAGCCGGAAATCAAACTCAAGTCTTGACTTTTAACAAGGATGTGACTAAAGGCTTCTACAACCACCATTTAAAATTAAATATATATATATATAGGGACAAAGGATCACCCTAACGGAGACCTCTAGACGGCTTGAAAAAAACCTTTCAGGGATCTATTCACAAGATCCGAGAAGGAGAGTTAATGCACAATTGAATCCACCTCCATTTGGGTACGCAAATCACTTTGCCCAACATGTAATCTAGAAAATCCCAATCGGCATGGTTTTAGGCCTTCTCCACATCAAGTTTACACCAAAAAAAACCTCGAATTTCCATCCTTAAATCGAGAATCAATACATTCATACACGATGAGAGCATTGTCCATTATATGCCTGACTCCAACAAAAGCCCCTTGGTTCAAATAAATGATGTTGCCCAACTCATTTATAAACCTCAAGGCAAGCACCTTCACCACTATCTCATACAAGCTACCTATGAGGCTAATCGATCGAAAATCTTCTAAAACCTTTACACCATCAATCTTGGGGATGATGGCAATAGAAGAAGCACCTAGCTAATGAGAATGAGCTTTTAAGTTAGAAAATTCCTTCACGAATGCAACAATGTCTTCCTTCACCACTTTACAAAAAACCTGAAAGAAAACGAGAGGAAATCCATCGGGTCCTAGGGCTTTATCCCAACTTAGCACGAAGTTTAGGACCCAATGAGAGGAATTATATGAACTCATTTTGGATATAATTGCATCACTTCTCTCAAAGAGCGCAACGTTTAGGACCCTATGCAAAAGAAACTTATTGTACATGCTTTTTTGTGATCTTTGTGAATTCTAAGTGTATGATCAAGTAACATCTCATTTTCCCAATTTTCCCCAATGTTTCCCTCAGACAATGATACATTCCCCGACACATGATATACCATTGTGTTTTTCGTATCCAAGGGTGATATTAGCATCACCAATATTGCGAACAATGCTTATGGGTACTTTAAAGCAGACCATTTTGGGTATTTTTACACCCATTACAAGTGAAAAATGTCTTATAAGCCACCTTTAAGCACATTTTTCCCATTTCTTTTAGATCAAACTTTGGTATATGAAAATAACTCCTAATTTTTTAAGATTTTTTATAAATTCTTCATTGAGTATTTTCTTCTATTAGTGAATGTGATTCCATGGACTCCTTAAAAACATTATTTCCATTTGTGCCATACAAGCGATAGAAGTCAAATGCAAGATTCTAGAGGATTTGGAAATTTTAGGTTAGAGGATTTGGAGATATCAAATTTTGTGATTTTTGTGTTTGGAAAATTTAGGTATTTTAGCAATTTTTTGTGGTTGGGGAACTAAAGAGATTTGGGGAAATTTGGGGTTAGGATTTGGGATATTGGAATATTGGAATTTAGAATTGTGCATATTTAGGGAAATTTGGGGAAGTTGGGGAAACTAGAAATTTTAGGGATAAGATTTGGAGCAATTAAATATAGGGTTTAGAATTGAGGGAATTTAAGGAATATAGGGGATACGGCATTTTAAACTAAAAGGAATTAAGAATTTATGAAATTAGGGTTTGTTGGTCAGGGAGATTGGGAGAATTTGAAATTATAGGGTTTTGTGGATTCATTGAAATGTTTGAGTAAATGTAAAATTTTGGAAGTGATGTACGACTATCACTTTATTTAAAATAACATACTAACTTTACAATTAGTTCCAATTCATTGTTTTAAAACTAGTTGGATAAAACTATTAAAAAATAAACATGTATCCATAGATATGGATACATTCATTACATATATGATTATAATCAACCTATGTAATAGTCTATTACATTGCGCCTGTGGGTTTTTTGCTCTCTTGCTAGTCCCAAACCCAGATAAAGGGGGGTTGCATCAGTTTGGCAACTGGTGTCAAAGTTATGCCATAACTTCTAGGGGCAATTACACCTAACGCCTTTAACTACACTATCACGAAAGCAATCACTCAATCAGTCTTGATACACACATACCACCAACAGAGCTTATTTAGATTGTGATGTCGGGGAATACGTATATCAGCAAGGTGATGATCACCGTGGTGAGGGCTCTTAAAAGAAGCACAAGGCAGACAAGATGAAAGAGCAAGAAAGCAATCATGATTGAAGCAAGGAATTGGGAAGGGAAACGTTACTCGCAAAACTCAAAAGGTGAGGACCAAAATGAGCAGGACGGCCTAACAAAACTAAACAATAATATTAGTTTGGACTAGAATGAGGAATGAAAACAGGTTCATCACTAGAAACCTAGGTCAATTAAGGTGGCTAACAATTCTCTTTTAAAAAATTGCAATATCATATGCAAAACTCACATCCAAAACCTCAGTTTGGATTTTTTTAAAAAAAAAAAAAAATCACCGATTGCTACGCCAGAGCATATAGTCTGTTCCTTCTTTTTATTTTTATTAATTTACATTGACTGGATCCTCAGGTCCAAACAGGTATGACTAGTTGGTGCAATGGTTAGCTAAACCACCCACAAAAATGGGTCAGCATTCAGTCCGGTTTTAAAACATTGGACAAGAGTACTGCTCGCAATCGAATTGAAACTACCATCAAGAGAGTAGGAAAGGCAGTCTGCATGCATGACTTTGAGTTGCGATGAAGAGGACAGCAAAAGAATGTTCGAATTCTTAGAAGAAACGGAGAAAACAAGATGATCAGGAAAATACTACTTTCAACTAAGAGGAAAGATATTGCCTCAACATCTTAAATGATGGGTAAATTACAAAAAGGGGTGAAAGCGCCAAGTGAAATTTTGGAGAATGAGGCAGCAAAGTCAAGAAAAGGATGCAATCTTTTCCTGGAACATGAGGGGGTAGTGGTGCCCTTTGAACAGAATGCAACGAGTGCAAGCAGCAAAAAGCTTGGGTAGGAAACATGCAGGAAACAGAAGTTCAGAATTTGGAACAAGGGAAAATCAGATCAATATAGGAATTGATAAGTATCAATAGACCACATCATACGTAATGTTATGGAATGGAAATGATATTTACGAGTCATTTGGATGCGCGAATAGATATATTGTGGATGCGGCAAAAGGAAATTATGATTTGGTTGTTTCCATTTTTATATTTTATCAGATTAGTAATTGAAGTGCACTCCCTCAGCACATCCAAACACACGCAGAGGCCAGAAGGTTGGAGACCATGACTGATATATACATATAGAACTTTAGTCGAAAATATTTAAACCAGTAAAAATAATACAAAGTGTTGTATGATACTTTACTGAGATAAGAACTAGTGTTGGAGTAGGGCATTTGCAGGAAAAAACACATTGACACGCTGATATCATAATTGACATAGAGCACACAATGAAAACAACTGTATCTGAAATTTGCGAGCCACACTTGTGGAAAATTCCTCTCTTTCATACCACACAATATATAGAAAAGTCCCCCAGCATTGCAACTAGAACTAACAGAAGAAAAACAATGCCAGAAACAACAATTAATGGAAAACTTAAGGAAACTTTAATTAAATCAAAACATTCATGACTCACAGTAACACGTATGGTCTAGAATTTATAAACCTATACAGACAAATTGTTCTAATTTAATCAAAATGCCAACTATTGCATTAGCCTTTGCATACACACTTCCCTAATTTAATTAAAATTCCTACTACTTGTGAAACAAACTCAGGCCTAAAAAGGAAGCTAAAAAAAGAAGAAAAAAAAGAAAAGAAAATACGCTAACCATGTGGCCAACACGACCAGTCACTAATGAGGCCCACAGTAGGTGTGGTGGATTGTCGGATTGGATATGCAGGTCTAACAGTTCAATCAGGCCATTAAAAGGCTGCCAGATTGGATCTCAGTGCCCTACAGTCCAATCAGACAGCCTCCATGACCCTAATCGTGAATCCACCAGCATGTGGGGTCCACCTATAACCACCTCTTATGTGTGATGAAAGGGTGTCCTGGATGCATCAAGGCCAATAGGTGTTCCTATACCAACAATTTTAACGTTTAACCTTTATTAGGAGCCCTATCAAATTTCACGAGTTGAAGATACACAAAGGACACTCTTTGTCGTTATACAAGCTCGGGGTTAAACCATGTCCATATTCACTAAGAATAAGTCAGGGTTGTCAGTATGATCAAGAAAAATAGAACTATCTCAACGTATCTAATATCAGCAAACATATCTGAAATATATTTGTACTGCTGGTTGATGTTTTGTGCATTAGAATTTAGATACGGTTTTGATTTTTTTCCTAATGATGACTCTCTCCTTTTTTCATACAGAAATGCTGGGCTATCCATGGTGGGGCCCCTCCAATGAGGATGATAGAGTCAGCTGGACATTACATGCTCCAGCACAATACTCAAAAACCATGGTATAAACAGGGATTTTTACCTGTTATATAGGATGGTTCGTTTAAACATGACACCCAAATCAGGCTGGAAGCCACCATACAAACAAGGCTTTAGTCCCTCTAAAACAAGTCCAAAAGAAACAAGGCATGGAATCATTCTAGCTACTCAGCCAAATACAAGGTTATTCTAACATTCTGACCAGGTTCAAAACAACATCTGCAATCATTACGGAACCAACTCTGACTGACAGATAAATACACCCATCCTTTCTGCTTTGCAGTGATACAAAAACACAAATTTGTACTGCCATGCAGCCCAAAAAGTAGAGATGATGAGTATATTTATCATTCAGAGTGGTGTAAATGACGGAGGGATGGGTGAAATTATCACTAGGAGAGGGCGTAAATCATGGAAGGATGCATGAAATTATCACTAGGAGTAGACGTAAATAGGGAAAATCATCTGCTCTAACTAGCAAATACGCCCATCCTTTCAACTTTTCCAGCATAGACATGCAACTTTCTACCATTTCGCAGCTAAAAAGGTAGAAATATTGCATATATTTATCAGTAAACAGTGTCTCCCATGAACTAACGACGATGACAAGGATTCCAGTTCTGATTCCACAGAAAAATGACTCCAACAGGGAAATACACCGACTGATTTTCTTCCTCGAAACAGCATGAAAACATAGAAAACCTAAAAAAGGAAAAGTTCCAAGAGGGGGGCAAGGAGGCTTACGTTGAGGAGATTAAGAAGCTCGTCCACAGCAGATGGCGGGCTCTCGAAGAGCTTAGTCCCGGCTTCAACGAGCTGGTCTTCCAGCTCTTTCTCCTCCATTGTATCAGATCCTCCCTCTTTCAATTGAAACCCTAGAAAAACCCTAGATGCCAATATTCCATGCAGTCGCAGCTGTTAGGGTTAGGGAAAACAGAAGAAAAATCTAGGGTTTTTCTTTCGAAGGCGAAGATGCTTATGTACCTGTCTTTCGGTGACGAAATCTCTCTCTCTCTCTCTCTCTCTCTCAATGTGTTTGTGTTGTGGAGAGAGCGGGGTAAATGAAGAGAGGAATTGTTGTGAAGCGTTTTTAAGGGAATCCAGGGATCCGCACGGATTCCGCCCGATTTATGGATTTTGATTTTGGGTTCGCTTTGGAATCCGCCTCTGTTTTTCGCTCTCTCACCCTTTTCTTTTCTTTTCTTTTTTTTCTTTTTTTTTTTTTCTTTTTTCTTTTTTCTTTTTCTCTGTTGGTTTAAGCTGGCGAAGGCGTAGTACGCACTGAAATTAGAGGACTGACCCAGATGCGTGAGATCGGCGGGATTGGGGCCCGGGAATCGTCGGATCCTCGACCCGAGTACGTGTGGAGTGTGCTCGGCTTTATGGTTTTTAAAGTGTGGGGCCAGAGAGCGAGTGACGTGAGACCAGCGAGTTTGGACCCGATAAGAGGTGATGTAATGGTCCACGTTCGACCCGGAAAAAGAGGCCCAATTGGTGGTCAGTAGATTTATTGGGTTTTATTGATTTGATTCATTGTGGGGCCAGCATCCAGTTGGGTCCACAAACGCTGATGTGTAATGAGATGATTTGATGGAGCATGAGTTGTACCGGAAAGCTATCCAGGGGTGGTTTGTGGTGGATGGCCTGTCCTGGTACTCCCGTGTTTTTGTTTGTCACACGCCTTGGGTAGAGAAGGAACGTGTGACACGTGTGGAAAATTCGTGCGCAGGCGAATTGGCTCAAGAGGCACATGTGGGCTGACAATTTGGATGGGTTAATGCATGCCGATGTATGATTTTTTATTTGTTTACTTCATGGTATTGAGACGTGGACGAGTCGATACCACTCGTCCGAGTCAAAATGGAACTTAGTAGCTTCTGACCGGGTTTGAAACCACCAGTCACCCCTGGCTCAGGTAAAGACGGCTGGGCTGATTTAGGCCAGAGTCTAACAAATCCTGTCTTGAGTGGGGACCTAACGAGTTGATCTGATGGAACCTTGGCTTATGTGATACATGTGAGCTGACCATTTTAAGTTCATATACACGCCTAACTCAAGCAAGTCGGACCAATTCAACATTGACTCGAGCAAGTCACAAACTGATTCAGGACTGAACGACTCGATTCAATGGCAGATTGGTTCACGTGCCATGTATGGGCTTACAATTTGTATGGTTTTTACTTGAGTTAATGTACCAATTTTGCATCTGTGTATCGACCATCCCACTGCTATTGGAGTATCAAACAACTCCCCTTAGAAAAAAGCCATTTTGAAAACCTTCAATCAAAATGATTCCGAATACATTCATGCCATGGCTCAAAATTGGTCTCTTCTAGTAATTGAATTGATGCCTCGGCAGTGGAAACGAAAATGGGCAAAGAACATAGTTCAATATGTAAACAACCACTCAGAAAATTGGAGGCTGAAGCATTGCATCCTCACTCACCTATGGTAGGGCCCAGGAGGTGGAGAAACCAACCCAGTGTACACATGGCTGCATGTATGCTCAAGATGGTGCATCAGGTATGCATAGTTATAAAACTCGCTGACTCATCTCAAAAATTGGCTGAGTCAACTTGAATCGATGAGTTTCCGAGCCAAGTCAGTAAAGGAGCATTTGGATTGTAAGTTACTTAAGCTACTTATGCCTCGGGTAGCTTATTCTGGTTTCTACTTATTAAGATGAAGTGATTAAATAGCTATAAGTAAAAGAGTTACTTATAATTAATCTTAAACCAAACTTACTCATCTCAAGTAAGTTACCTATCTATTGTAGTAAGTACAAAAAGTAACTTATTTGGATTCAAATGAGCCCTAAGAAACTCACACGATCTCGACTCAATAAGACTTGTCAAGCCCACTCCAAAGTTGGTTGGCTTGATGCAACTCAAAAAAACTCAGGCCAAGTTACTTGCCTTGGCCATGTTAGTTTTCTGCAAAGGTCATGTTAGTTTTCTGCAAAACTGGTAGAGATTTGGAGCCGAGTCACTGAGCTGACTTGTTCCTAACTTGATATAGCTTGTCAAGCCCATTTGGAAACTCGGTCAACTCAATGCAAGCCAAGCCACTCGCCTGAGTCACATTGTATCTTTCAGAGAGGGGGAGAGAGAGAGATGAAACCCCTTCTCTACAATTTAAAGCAAAACCTACAGCAAACAAGGCATGAACTTCTACTTGTACAATTTATACTATTCATACAAAAGTCAACTACTTTTAAAACGGGTCTTTTCTAAACATGTCTAAGCTTTTAAATGGCGTATGGGGTGACCTATTGTCAATTTAAACCATTCAATCATTGATATAGCTATGAACAAGACATTATGTAAAAATCACGTTAATCAGATAATCATAAGCATCCGATCAATAATAGCATAGAAAATGGATGGTCAAGATTGAGCACATAAACAAAATAGGTCCATCATCATCTTCGGACACCTACTAAATAGATCCCCCTTCCATTGCTTGAGATTACACAGTAACACTTTAGTTTGAAGGTTCTAATCATGTGATCTGCTGCTCATAGAGAACAGACTGTTGTAATAAATGGGCCCCATTCAAAAGGTTAGGATTATCAAATCAACATGATTTTTGCACCATGGCTTGCTCCTAGTTGTACTTTTGAACTAACCATCCCAATTGATGATTGAGCATCCAAATGTCATTCAAAAGTCTTGAGGACATTAGCAAAACCCGTAAATATTACATAGTCAAGTCGAGTTAATGCTCTAGTCGCTGCGCTAACAACTTTCATATTACTGTCTTCTTTGTCACTCTAGGGTAAGTAGATTTTTGGGTCGAAATAGGCTCTCGTTGGTTTGACTAGTTGGACCAGTAGTTGGGACCGAACAATCCCGAAGAGAGAGAGAGAGAGAGAGAGAGAGAGAGAGAGAGAGAGAGTCAAGCATGATTCAAGTTTCAAGCATGATCCAAGTTTTAAAACATTGATCTCTATATAATAATTAGTTGGGCCTTGCTAATACAAGCTTTCAACTGGCATTAAAACAGAACGAGTAAGCTTGAAGGTATCCAATGGTGGATTCACAGCATTGTAGTTTGTTGAATCGTGTTCTCCTTGAATGATAAAATTTTCATAGGCCCTACTTGGCAAACCCCTCAAAATGAATTTATCTTGTTTTAGTCAACAATAGTATTGTATTAGAGGTCTTTAATAGAGGTTAATAATACTTCGTTAAAAGCTTCTAGGATTATGTAGATATATGCAGCTTATATAAGGATAATTAGAAAAGTGAGTACATCTTATAAGATATAAGTTAATCTTGCGGGATAAGGATAATCCAATAACATAATTACTGTTAACTGTAATGGGATGAATTCACTTTTGGGGTTGGGTTGGAAAATTAGCCTTTAAAGGCAGTTTGGTTGCTGGTTTTTATATTTGTAGTATTAATGATGCTTTGATTTTAAAAAAATCATGTTTGATTTACACTTTTTCGTTAGCTTTTATAATTATTGGAAATTCCATTCCCCAACTTTAAAAAAATAAAAATAAAAAACTTGCTTTTAGATGAAAATGGAAATTTTGAACGGATTTTCCTAAAGAAATCCGATGATCAACCAAACAAATTTAATCATTTGCTAAGAATATAGTAGGCCAACTTCAACATTTCTTAGGAAAAAAATAAAAATAAAACAGAGAATAAATTCCCCAACAAATAGCAGCCTGTTATTAGTTCACCAATTTCGTGATTCCCTTTTCAGAGTATTGTTTGGGCAACCCACCTTGAATTGTGATTTATATAGTTTTCATTAACGATTTTTACCACAAATTTCCTTTATGAATTGGATTTTACCAAATAGTTCATGGAAAAACCAACATTCCTATGCTCTGCTTTTGCATAAAAGAAATTACATTACTATTCTCCTTTATCTTTTCTCTACAACAAAGTGGATAATTAAGAATTATGAGGCCCATGTGGCATTTGTCACACATCGAACCCATGCAACATATGCACACCAATATTATTATTAAACGAACAAAAAATATGGATGATCGAATCATAAGGTGGGCCGATCCATAAAAATTAATATACATTATTCAAAATATCCCAATTCAAGTGTAGCGCATCTGATGATCTGACTGGCCTGATATTTTCTTCATGTTATCACCATGGTAGGGTGCATACATTAGATAGGTTGGATGTTATATACATAGTACATGGGCCCCACAAGTCTAGACTTTCATTAATTTTTAAAGAAACATTAATGCATGTTTGCAATTTCATTCGTGAAAAGCCACTACATAATTTCAAATCTTCCAGCCACTATTTGGTAAAATATAGATTCCTCTATAAAAATAAAAATAAATAAATAAATTGGTAAAAATTCATTCTCATTATTGTGTGAGTTTAAGTACAAACTGTAGTTTGGGAGTGATAAGACATGCTAACTGCACGACTCAAAAGAAGTATTGTATTAGAAGAAAATGGAAAAACTGAAAGATTCAAACAAAAATTTAGACTTTTATCTTAGATTTTCCTACAGAAATCCAACAAAATCTGATGCATCAACCAAACAAATTTAATCATTTGCCAAGAAATAGTAAGCCAACTTCAACATTTCTTAGGAAACATGAAAATCATAAAATAAAATCCCCAACAAACAACAGCCTGTTATTAGTTCACCAATTTTGTGATTCCCTTTTTGGAGTATTGTTTGGGCGACCCAACTTGAATTGTGATTTATATAGTTTTCATTAGGGATTTTTACCACAAAATTCCTTTAGGATTTCGAATTTACCAAATAGTTTGCAGAGAAATCGATATTCCCAAGCCCTGCTTCTACATAAAGGAAATTACATTACCATTTTCCTTTATCCTTTCTTTACAACAAAGTGCATAATTAGGAATTATGGGGCCCACATGGCATTTGTCTCACATCCAACCCATGCAGCATATGCACACTAATATTATTATTAAACGAACAAAAAATATGGATGATCGTATCATAAAGTGGGCTGATCCATAAAAATATAACAAACATCATTCAAAATATCCCAATTCAAGTGTAACACATCTGAGCCTGATGTTTTCTCCGTGTTATCACCATGGTGGGGTGCATACATTAGATAGGTTGGATGTTATGCACATACTGCATGGGCCCCACAAGTTAAGACTTTTATTAATTTTTAAAGAAAATAAAGCGAAATCATTTTTGCATTTTCATTCCTCAAAAAGCACTACATAATTTCAAATCTTCCAGCCACTATTTGGTAAATATATAAATTCCTCTATAATTTTTTGGTAAAAATTCATTCTCATTATTGTGTGAGTTTAAGTACAAAGTATAGTCTGGGAGTGATAAGATATGCTAATTGCACGACTCAAAAGAAGTGATATAAGTTCTCATTTGAGACTGTCATTGGGCCAGGCTCGGCCCAGCAAAAGCAGTTTTTTTTATAGCCTGTTTGGCAGGCAAATTAAGAGGGATTAGGAGGGATGAATGGAGGTATGCCAAACGAGCCAAACAGACTTGATGAACTTGTTCTGGGATATAGCAAACTCATGGATCTTAAACCAATCCACCGACATCACCATCATTACTTTAAAATTGATCTCATCCCTCCTCATCCCGTTCAATCATGCCTGGGGCGTGTTTGGTTGAACGGATTGGAAGGGATTAGAAGGTAAAATCTCGGGATATGCCGGGCGTGCCAAACAGACTCGGTGAACTTGTCCCGTGATATAGCAATCCCATGGATCTTAAACCAATCCACTGACACCACCGTCATTACCTTTAAAATCCATCCCATCCCTCCTAATCCCATGGGATCCATCCGGCCAAACGGGCCCTTAGATTGTCAGGTTCAAACTGAACAATTCAAATTCCCGTGATGAGTAGGACTTGTCGCCAACTGACTTGAAACTTATATATACAGATTTGCCATCCTCCCATCTTTAACATGTGAGACAAATGAGGAATAATTTGTGGTCATTCTCTCATTCTCCTGGTCAGGTTTGAATCTAAAACAATGGCCGACTCACACATAAATCTTCCTCTCATTCTCTCTCTTGACGCGCGTGCTGGATTACATCTAGTATTAGAGCATAGAATCCTTTATTTTCTTGTGCATTTCAATCTTTCATTGCGCCCATGGCCAGGTTGAAGCCAATGTCAAGCGTCGCAGGTAAACAACCCTATTACCATTAGATACCTGCCGTGTATGTACATGTATTGTACGTGGGGCTTTCATCCATGAAATCTTACGATGGGGTGTCAAGCTGAAAATGTTAGATTGATTAGGCAACTTGGACCATTCAATTAGTATGCCATAAGATGGATAGACTGTATCTATAATTAAATGCATTATTTGTTGATTCTTGCAGTGAAACATGCAACTATAATATCTTCACAAATCATAATGTCATTGGTGTTAATTTACCCATGAATAAAGTAGGCTGTGTAGTTCAGATATGTTGTATTTGATGTGTTAAATCGAATAAGATATGGGGCTTGTCGATGACATTGATAGATTGGTGTTCGATCCCATCGAGATTTTCTGGATTTTCTTATCTTGGTCGTTGTACTAATTGAGACCTTTCTTGATGTCATTGATGAGTGTATGATGACATCAAAAATCAGTTCAATGCAATCAGAGAAAATCAAATTTTTCATGTTTTATCTCTAGACAATTTAAGTGTTTGATCGATGCCATTGATATACCTTCAATGTCAATGATTGAATTGCACAAATTTATGTAGAGCTGTGATTTTATAGGATTTATTTTCGATTTTGCTTGGAATCACTTTATAAGTTTTTTTTTATATATATATATATAGGTGTAAGTAGAATTGGGAGAAAGGGTTAGAGGTTTCTAATTTGTCTAATGATTTCAAATGGTATAACAAGGGCGAGATTCAAGGCTGTTCAAATCAGATAAAATCTCTCTATTTGTAATTTTTGTTTTCATAATGATCATCCGTCGCTTTGTGCTGTGGTTTTTTTCCCACGAGGGTTTTCCACATTAAATCGTGGTGTTATTGTTGTGCTTGGTTTGTGCGATTGGATTTCTCCTCTTGATTGTACTATATATGCTATGTGGTCTCCCAACAAATTCATCTAAATTTATTACTAGTTTTGACTGGCAATCATATTTTATTATTGATTGATCGCTAGATGAAGCTGTTAATCCATCATTGTCCATACATTATAAGGCCCCGTTGTTGATCATCCATGACCACTAGATCCGACCATTGATCATTCACATTACCAAAAATGACCATTAATATTCTATCATCAATATATCGAACCATTGATCTGCCATCAATGTGAGAACCAACCATCAATCATCCATCAACGGCAGATTTGACCATAATGTCGTCATGGGTCCACCATGATGTAGGTCCCACATTAATTACGTCCATAAAATGCACCCCTTAAAGTTCACTTGGCATCACAAAAATAGGTCTATCCCAACAAACAGGTGGTCACGTGACAGGGAACAGTTGGAACGCGGGGGGGGGGGGGGGGTAACACAACACCTGATTGTGTGTGGGGCCTACTGTTCTTTATATGACATTCATGATTTTATCAGATGGTGTGCTGCTGGGATGAACGGACACGCCAAAAATCAGGCCATTCTAGAACTCAAATAGGCCACCCACGTGATTTTAGGGCTCTCAGTCAAGATCTTACATGGTTTGGTCTTCCTTGAGTTTTGAATAGTCCTAATTTTCGGGCTCCACTGAGAAAATTAGAGGGCGCACGTGATGTACCAGTAGGTGTCATGCACACATCACGGTGGGCCCCACACCGTAGAATTAGCTTATTCCAAGTGTCGCAGAAGATGATATTGAAACCATTGATATATCATCTCAATGCTGGGTGGGCCATGGTCTAAAAATCAGTGCTTGGACGACTATAGCCCTTTTGGCAGCATATAAATGAAAGACAAAAATCAGCAACGGCTCCCATTATACAAGGAAAGGCTCATTTCTTAGATGGTTTAGATATTTACAATCATAAGCAAATTTTAGTCAGGGGCCAATCAAAGGTCAAGCCCACAGGATCCATGGTTAGGATCATCACACACGTGTGCCGCATGTGTGGCACACGATCTTCCCTCACGAGAATGCCGTTACCTATGAAATGGAAAATAAAAGCCACGGTGGGGCCCAGTTAACTAATTTCCTCTGCCCAACTATCCTGCGGATAGGGTACTTTCATCGCCTGTCCCAAGCTGGGGACTGGCTGGGTCTCTGAGGGGCCACCGTGATGTATGGATTTTATCCAAACCGTTCATCCATTTTTCCATGTAATTTTAATTACCAAATCCAAAAATAACCTAGATCCAAGGCTCAAGTGGGCCACACCACAAGAAGCAGCGTTGCAAATAACGTCGACCGTTAAAACCTTTCTGGCTCCACTGTGATGTTTATTTACCATCCAACCTGCTCATAAGGTCATATAGAACTGGATGAAGGGAGAATAAAATATCATCTTGATGCAAAACCTCTGTGGCCATCCAGAAGTTTTCAACGGTAAGAATTTAATCCCCATTTTGTGGTCCACTTGAGCTTCGATCCTCATGCCTTTTGGTTCATGATTTAAAATGACATGGAAAAACGGATGGATGGTGTGGATGAAATCTGTACATCACGTGGCCTCTCAGAACTTTAGCCTGTCCCAAGCTCGGAACAGGCGGGGAAGTACCCAGCCCGCGTCCATCCTCGAGAATACGTGGATGGGACCACTTTGTAGAAAGGCATCTCATGCGTTCGCCAGTCAAAGAATAGAGAACTTAGGAACTATCAAGGATGTGGAGCCCGTTGAGGTGTCTGTAAAGCATCCAATCGGTCCATCATGATTACCCCACCATGAAAAGGAGATGCTTCAAAAATCACGAATATCCAACGGTTAGGTGTGCCTGATGTGAATTTGGGAGTTTTAGGATGGCTGTTCATTGTTTTCTATTTTGTGGCCCACTTAATGGTTGGATCAATTTAAAATTATAGGTATTATGTTTTCATGATTAGGTTACTCTTTTAGACGGTCTAGATTTCATGTAAATGCCACGGTGGGCTCCATGTGCAACTAGTAGGTGCGAGGCATTCTTCCCCATCACCTCTAGCAGAAAATACAACACCCTTTTATGCTAGGCTTTTCCCGCTTTAGAGGCTTTTGGTGTCTTGTTATTATATTTCACGACTTCGTAATTCTCTTATTTCAAAAAAGAAAAGCTTTTACCGAGTATCATTTATTATTATTATTATTTATCTCTTTGAACTTTTACTTTTGCCAGGAATTTCGTTTCCAGCTTCTTCTCAAAAATCTTACCTGAGTTATAGTTAGAGAATGAAAACACATCACCATATAGTCGACAACTAAAAATGAATTCATTTTATTGTAGTTGATCTGTAACATATAATAATTGTTAATGAAAGATAATAATCATCTTATCTTATAATTAATGTCGTGCATCTCTTGTGTGTGATCTTATCCTTATGTATAGCAATGCACAAGCCACCTTGGGAGTATGGAATTTATTGCATTATCCAATTTGCATGTCTTTGGAGCTTTTGTTTAATCATTTACCTTAGTAAATGGTGGTAAATGGGTTACTATTACCTTGAATAGGTGTTTGGAATGAGATGGAATTCACCCATTAAATCTGCCTTGAAAATATTGCAACGCACTTAAAATTTATGGGTCCTACCATAATGTATGTTTCTGATCCATCCATCAGTTTTATTAGCTCATTTTACGGCATCAGCCCAAAATGATTTAGATTGTAAGCTTACGTGCATCACACCGTGGGAAACAAGGTGATAATGACATCCACCTTGAAAGTGAAAATTTATGCAGGGCCGGCAGTAGTGTGTATCTATCATCCAACTAGTTCAAAAAGTTAGAAAGACATAAATGAACCAATAAAAAAATCAATTTGATCTAAAGTTTTTATGGCCCTTTAAAGTTTTCATCAGCATGTGTTCCATTCTCATACACCATTATGGGTGGTCCACATCTGGATTTGCCTCCTTAAATTGAGCTGATAAAACAGATAAAGGGAATGGATAAGACACATATCATGGTGGCACTACAAATTTTATCTACTTCATTCCTATACTCAGCTTTAGCAAAACTGGCACAACAAAATTGGCCAATGTTGGAAATTCACATGGCAAATAATCATTGCTAATATTAGTGTATTTACAATTTTACCCTTTGAAGCAAGCATGCCCTTAATTAATTGAAATGAACTTATTTTTAAGAGTTTGCAAAAAATTAAAAATAAAATTTAGCCTTTTCTAAGTTTTTTTTTTTTTATAGAAAACTTGGTGTATCAAGCAAACAAAATACAATAATTTCTTAAAAAATACTAGGCAACCTAACATTCCCATGAATATATAAAAACTAAGAAATGAATTGCCAACAACCAAACAAGCCCTTCAAATAATGAAAACAATTGTATACCTTATGTATATTACTATTGGGGGAAACTTTCTCTAATATAGTGCATGAGATCCACCCCGTCCATTAGGGATACCACCTCTTTGTTTGGCCTTGATTTCAAATATCAGACTAATTGAACACTAAGTGGGCTATCTTTTTTCAAATTATACATCAAACTCTAAATTCTCAAAGTGTGGCCACCTAAGTGGGCCCTATATAAAACTAATATTGGGATTTTTGGATAATCCATTCATCTTAATGAGTCACATAATATGAATGGATTTGATGAAATATAAACACCTAAGTGAGCCCTGCATAAAACTAATGGTGGGAAGTCCTTTCCAACTATTTTCTATCATGAGGCTTACCTGAGGTTTGAATGGTCATGATTTTTGGGTTCCAAGGATACCAAGAGGCAGAATATGTGATGGATAGGGTGCATCACATAAAAGTTCCATCCATGTAATGCTTAATTAGTTGTTGGTTGTTGGTTCTTGAAATAGGTTTCAGACCCTTTATATGTAGGCCGCCCAAAAATACGTGATGCCCAAAGAGTTTATGATATTGAATATTTGAACCCTTTTAGCCAACATAATTTTTCAAAGCAAATACTTAAAATTTCAAATGGTTGAAATAATTCAAGTTAAGAAATTTTATTTGTTGTATATCTAATTATCTACTATACGAGTGTGGATGTTGGATCCCAGGTGAGGGAATTGCCTTGCTTTTTCATGGGTTGCCTCTCTCGAGGGCTTTTGGGGTTAAAAGAATTTTATGTTTAATTAGAGTTGTCACTAACTAATTATTTCAAATTTACAGTTGGTTAGAACTTATAGAGAACGCTTATGATTGAGAATCCAAAGATCCTTTGCCTTTAGATGACATTTGAGTTTGCATTTTAGAGATTCTGAATAAGGGACTACGGTTGCAGAGAGGGAATGTGTGAGACCATACAAATCTATGATATCTAATTCATAATATCTGATTAGCTTATGAGGAATATCACTGGTTCTCACATACAAAAGATGTAATGAATGCAATGATGACAATGACTAATCAGTTCAAATTTTCGATGGGTATGGTTTGATTATATCGGTAAGCCGCAGAGTATATGCTTGAACTGAACAAGTGGTGAGTGCGATGTATTTGGAAATGTGATGTGTGGGATGCTCAATGCTGTGTTGATGCTTATGACAAAACGTTGACTAACTAGCTAAGTTTTTGGTGGGCAGGCTCCAATTATATCGGTAAGACATAGAGCATACGTCCATCAATTAGAGATGAGAAAACGATAAAATGCAACACAATGATGGTGTATTTGAGGAGCAGGATGGCTAAGAAGAGAATGAGTATTGCACAGTGCCAATGCTCATAATAAGATGAAACTAAGTGAGGTTTGAATGGTTGGATGGATTGTAATATCGCAAAGACAAGATTGAGTGGCTTAGATCAAAACTTAGGTGTTACAGGAAACTTAGTTTTTGGCTAGGCTAGGCTAGATCAGGGCTAGACTCTCTCTCTCTCTCTCTCTCTCTCTCTCTCTCCCCCCTTGGTGGAGGGATGACTAGATGGCCGAGGTCCTAAGGGATGAAGAGGAGTGCTTGGATGTAGTGGATGATTTTTCACACTACTTGATTATGAAAATAGGAAGGAAAGTAGCCACAAAACCTGATTTTCTATGGGCAAAAGGTGGTTAAAGGGTTATGATTAGAGATTGCCACATGACATCATCTCATGGGTTGGATGAGGTGGTAAAATGGTAAATTGAAAAGACGAGATAGACATCAAAGTAAATACACAACAGCCACACACTTAGGGGTTGCAAGAGAGAGATTTCACATGCTTGAGGGACGCCATCCTAAAGAGGGAGAGTACCATGTGGCTGACAGTAAGCTGGTTGTCATCAGTTCACACTTGCTCCTTGCTCTAGTAGGTAGTTTCCCACACTTGTGTAGATGCTTTGCTATGAAGGGCGCAATACTGCTATTGTGCACTATACTTCGATTAGGCTTTGGTTCGGGCTTGGTTTTGGGCTTAACTAGGTGGGTTAACTAAGTTGTTTGGACTAAGTAGGTTAATTGGATGAGTTAACTTAATAAATTGATTGGGTGAGTTGACTCATCGAGCTGACTCAAGGCTTTAAAATGTTAGGGTCCTAGGGTTTAGAATTAATGTTCTTAGGGTTTAGGCCTCTAGTATTAGGGTTTAAGATTATGGTTTCAGTTGACCATCCATTGATTCAAACTCAATCAACTTATCGGCCTATGATGGGGTGTCTACAATGAGTTGTGACTCATTGTATAAACTATTTGGATCATTGGAATACAATTGAGATTCAAAAGGTCAGGAGATGTCACATTGCAATGCATCAGATGTATTCACATCACATTGGAATACAAAACATACGAATATACACATCTTCAAATCACATCTAGGAACCATTGTGATAAATCTTGTTCTTGGTAATTTCTTGGGAACTTCTCAAGAGCTTTTCAAAATTTGAGGGTTTTCTCATAATATTATCAGAAAATCTTACTAAAAATAGAAAATTTATTTAAAATAATTACAGTAAAATAATAAACAATTGTAGTTTTTAAATAATTATACTTATATAATCAATTATTTAAAATCTAAATAATTTGTGTGTTAATGTTGAGGTAATTTTGCAACAGTAATCATTATTTTCTCATGAAAATGAAATTGCCATGAGGGTGACCAGTTTGAGGTCCACTTGCGCCTTTCCTATTTACTAAATGGGCCAAGAATTCTGGCATGAACCGACCCGCAATCCATTATCCTATGGTCTGACCCAACCCACCTACAATTCATCACACTCAAGCCCGGCCAGACCTGACCTGTCGTGACCCATTTAATTAAAATAATAGGGTCCTGAACCGAACTAACCCAACCTTGCATGACTACACATGGGTTCAAGAATGGAATATGGGGCTAAAGGTATGCCGGCCCAGTCTAATTATCCGATACAAACATACATCCATTATGTGAATGTGTCTACTTATTGTCTATTGATTTGTTTCGGGTTTCCAGTCTCACGACATCAGGTCAACTAGCACAGCCCATTAATGAGCTATATGGGCAGGTTGGGTTGGGTGCAGTTCAAACTGAGCCTAAATGGGCTACATTTTCTAACCTTAACCCATTACCCATTTAGCTTAGCCCAAACCTGCCTCAAAAGAGGGTCAGGCTGGTTGACTTGCAGGCCGACCTGACCCATTGCCGCCCCTGGTAATGCAATCCCCTCCACATGCAGCTGCACACCCATATGAGATCGAAGAAGTTCAATCAAGTGGGTCCCATTGATTAGACTTTCTGGCCCTTAAATCAGGTTGGTCCACTCATCAGCTGGTCTGATATTTGAAACATCTAGGTGGCTCAAAATGCCAGCCAAGTTCTTTTAACTGTCTGTCTCACTTGTGATCAACCAGAGTTTCAGACCATGGCATCTACATGGTAGTGTCCACCCGACATACAGCTCAGACATTTGAAATGCAGGTCAGATCATCACGAGTGGCATTAGTGGAGTTGAATCATATACAGATGGGACTAGCAGACCTGCGAAATGAAGCCATAGACAAACACAAACAAAACAATGAATTTCGGACAGATGACAGGAAATGCAATATTCCAGAGATAGGAGAGTAGGAATAACATTACAAGGTCCATCCATATCAAAACAAGTTTTTCTGTGTTTGCAAATTCAGAATCTCATATTGTTTTAACCTTCCAACTTGGAGTAGGAAGCATAGGTTCTTCTCTACAACTGTTTTCCTATCTATCATTGGATTCCTCTCCGTTGGCATGTTCAAGGTGACCCAAATGCTAAACAGAAGTACTCAAGCTTGCAATGGTATCATACAAGACCTGGTTAGATTTCTCCAGGATCGCTACCTCCTGATGAGCACATTCCAGTTCATGATCTTGCCCTGAACAACTGAATTACCTGTTTCCTGTGGGGACGTTGTGCCATCCTGCTGTGCTAAGGCTGCTAGATGCCGGGCCGAGTAATGCAAGCAGTGCCCGAGATGAATGCCATTTTTGGAAGTACCCCAAATTGACTTTTGGTTGAATCAGTCGGTGGGATGATTTTATTTTGAACCAGCTCAGTGTCCAGGACAGCATAAAAAATGAAGCTGAATAGGCTTTTTTAAATAGTTTGTTTGTCTCAAGCATAGTTTGAAAACCTAAAACTCAAGTACTCAACTTGACTCGATGTTCAGTTAGGTCGGCTAGACTCAATATTTAATAGTAATAAATTTAAAAATTAGGGACAGTAGTAGACGTTTAAAAGAATTAAGTAACATAAAACATAAATTCCGTCAATTAAACACTGAATGGTGCATTTCTCTTGTGATAGAGGTTGTGGGTTTGATTCCCTCCCTCCCTGCTTATATTTTATTAATGTTCACATTACAACTCACTGAGGGACTCGGTTCGAGTCACCATGAGTTGCGTCGAGTCAATGAGTCATCCCTAAGTCAGGATCAAGTCAGACTAAGTAGCAAATTTCCTAGCAACTTACGCTGTAATCGTGCTGAATTGAGTTGACTTGGATGAGTTTTGAGTCAACCCAGTGAGTTTTAGAACTATTTCAAATACTGCTTGAACAAAGATTATTTTGGTAGGGGAACATTCCAACTAACCCATTTTCTGAGGTACTTCCAGACGTGTAGTAAATCAAAAGCAAATCAAGAACCTACTAGCTGGTCTCTCTCTGCCTTGACTTTTCAGAACAGCTATCTCAGCATTGGATGTCATCGGCAAATCATCGTGCCCTGTGATGAAAGTCTTCTTATCTCTCTCCCTATCTCGCCAGGGAATATAACATTCTCAGCTACAACATCTTGCACGACATTTTCAAGTTGCAAGACAAAGCATACAACATGTTAGGCCATGAAAACTTACATTGACATAGCTGTGATGATTAAGGGGGATAAGAGTCTGTTTCAATGTATCCAAAACGAGAATTGAGGGGAATAAAGCCCGGTCCATGTGCATTTTACAGAAGTGGAGACATTTGGCTCATCTCGCATAAATGATCCATCTGTGAAATCATCATCCAAGCCTCTATCCTAACTAATTAGTCTCCGGCTCAGTAGGTGAGCTAGTAGAGGAATTGTCCCCACAAGGGACTGACATGGGCTTCGCATCCTGCGGAATTTACATTGTCATACCACATTGGAGGTTCCTACTTCCACGTGAAAAATATCCAATGATAAATAGTCATATATCAACAAACAAGTGTCCACAAATCAAGGTGGTTTATTAGATGGCGAAGATATTTACTATTACATAGTGCCTATGGGATTTCTATGCTCTCATTGCTAGTCCCAAGCCCAGATAAAGGAGGGTTGCATCACGTTGGCAGCAGGCATGAAACTTTTGCCATGACTTTCATCATGAATCCTGACAATATATGAGAAATCTAGCCTGAAAATAGTGGGTTGGACCCATTATCATCTCATTCTCATTCCAGGTGGACTCAGGGGCTGTCTCGCATTTTTAGGTATTCCCAAACCAACCTTAAAGAAATAAAGCGGAACAAAGTAAAGAATACTCATAGCATGATCTTTCTCTGCTCTGAAGATCTTGATAGTCTCAAGAGCATCAACTTCTTTGTCTTGGACCCTTGTCCCCAGGTGCTTCACTTTCTTCCCGCAAGTAATTACGAATCTTTTCAAACCTATCCAAGTCAAATCTTGCTATATGATAATATATTGATAAAAGAAAATGAAATTATAAGAAAGCCCACAAGAACCGATCTGCATCTTTTAATGAGTTTCGATAGATAGGTTATCGTTATGGGGTTAAGTTTCTAGTTGGAAGCTCGAGGGACACATAAGCTGATTCCAAATTGAATGCTTCTTGAACATTTCATAAAGTACAGTTCTTAAAGTATAGATAGCACAATTGACTTTTAAATTTCACAATGGATTAAGTGTTTTAATATAGGGATGGAATAGTGTAAATGGTGAGCGTGCGTGTGCATATCATTTCATATTATTTTAAGAAAAGAAACATTAACTCTGCAGGATTACCAAAGGATATGCACATGCACACACACAATTTACAATATTCCATCCCCATACTCCCCCTCAAGTTGGAACATAAATATTGATTATGCCCAACTTGTCAGTCATACGATGAAGAACATCTTGGTGAGAATATCGGCCAATTGCTCCCTCGAGCCAACAAAAGGGATCCCAGTCTTCTTATTAGCAACTTCTTCCCATATAAATGACAATCAATCTCAATGTGCTAAGTACACTAATGAAACAATAAATTGCCATCAACGTGATTTGCAGCTTGATTATCAAAATGTAATGGAATGGAACTCAAAAAAGGATAGCCAAGTTCCTATAATAAGATCCGTAGCCAAATAAGCTCACACGTAACATGAGCCAACACTCTACGCTTAGCTTTTGTAGTGGATCGAGCAACAACTAGCTATTTCTTATTATTCCATGTAACAAGATCTTCACCAAAGGTGTAGTACCTTGATGTAGACCGTCAATCATGAAAACTTCCAATACAATTAGCATTAGAGTAACCAAATATATGAAGATGACCATACCGTTGAAAATATAAACATTTGCCAGAAGCTGATTTTAGATAACGAAGAATTCAATACATGAAAATACAACAAGCTATATGGAGAGCATGCATAAACTGACTAATCACACTGACAACATATGAAAGATCAGGTTGTGTAATGATCGAGTAGATGAGTTGGCCAACTAACTGGCGATACATGCTAGGATCAGAAAGAAGTTCTCCATCATCAAGGCCAATTTTCTAAGTAACATCCATTGGTGTAGCAACAGATTTACACTTAAGTATCCCAGTCTCTGACAGGAGATCAACAACATATTTCCTCCAAGATGTACTATTTTCGATTTGGACCGAGCAACCTTTATTCCAAGAAAATAATGAAGAGGCCCACAATCTTTGATCTCAAATCTTGTCTTGAGGAAGAAATTAAGAGCAACAATACCCACAACATCATATTCAAACAACACAATGTCATCCACATAAAAAATCAAAACCATAACTCCAATAGACCGACGATAGATAAAAAGAGAATGATTGGCATGGTTGTAAACAAACCCAAAGTCCAGAAGAGTGCGGCTAAATATGTCGAACCAGGCCTCAGGGAATTATTTGAGACCATAAATAGACTTCTTCAAACAACACACAAGATGTGAGTCACTTGGCACAGAAAACCCCAGTCATTGATCCATATAAACTTTCTCTGCAAGATCGTCATGTAAGAAAGCATTCTTCACATTCAGTTGGAATAAGCGCCAAGACAAATTGACCACTTTAGAAATGATCACATGAACGAAGTCAAGGTTAGGCATTGGAGAAAATGTTTCAAAATAATCAACCCATATGTTTGTGTCTAACCCTTGGCGACAAACCGAGCCTTGTATTTGTCAATGGAATCATCAGGAAGATATTTGCTAGTATAAATCCGTCAACATCCAACAATCTTCTTTTCCTCAGGTTATGGAACTAACTTCCAGATTTTGTTTTTCTTAAGGGTACGCATTTCTTCCATTATACTTGTTTCCAGCCAGGACTACTCAAGGCTTCCTTCAAATTATGAAAAACAAATGACAAGAATATGGAAGTTACAAAAGACCAAAAAGATGGCGAAAGATGCTGGAATGAAACAAAGTTACTCATAGGATGTTCAGTGCAGGAACAAGAAGGCTTACACAAGGCAATAGGAAGATCATTGATCTTGTAGTTGTGATCAACATGAAGATCCTCTGCTCAGATACCAAGTAGAAAAGAAGAGGTTGAGAGAAGAAATAAAGAAAAATGGAGAAAAGGAGGAAGACAAGGTGAAGAAGAAGAGAGATAAGAGTTTTGGGTTTAAAAGAGGTGTTGTGTTAGGTCAAAATTACTAACACAAACCTTTTATATTATTTAAGAAAAGAAACATTACAGACTCTACAAGACTACTAAAGGATATGCACAGGCGCACACACACAATTTACAATATTCCATCCCTACATATTCAAGCATATTATAACCAATCCGAAGTTCGACATAGATACTAATTTGCCTTTGATTTCACAATTGCTCTTTTCAGGGTTAAGTAAAAGCTAACTAGTCACAACTAGAGTCTTATGTATATTTTTTGTAATATCATTGTAAAGTAGGGGGCAACCCAAAATTCAATTGTTCTCACAGAAGAATGAAGAACTTCAACATTTTTTTTTTTTTAAAAAAAAAACCCACAGGTTCTATATAATGCCCTACGCATGCCAACGTCATATGTGTACATGAACTTGGGCTATTAATCAGGTAGCTTCCCATGCTGAATATGCCTTATCCCCATCCTTGTCAGTTTTAAAATTTTAGAACTACAATTTGTGTCATTCTTGTGGGGGTGAGAGCGAATACGGCCATAATATGATTGGTGCAGTTGGAAAGCTATTAGTAGGCCTTTACAGGAAGTCGATCTAGGTTTAAAAGGCTCAACGATATGGATAAAGTATTCTGACCAAAAATGCTTTGGCGGCTTCTCTCAACGAAAAGTGTGTTTGTTCCCATTGGCTAAACATGTAGAGACAAACATATTTTGGATATCGCCCATCACGGGAAGGACTCGTATTGGGCCCACATGTTGGAAATAAGGAATTGTTCTCTAATCATGCTAAGTAGCTTATTGTGAAGTGAACATTTTATTTTTGAAAGACGTGTGGTGGGAAACTGTTCTTTGTCGTCAAGTTCTGATATTTGAAATCGCACACCCACCCACACACGCCACACAATTTGCATAAGTTCTGATATTTGAAATCACCCAACCCACACACATGCCCACGCATGCACGCAACCAAATGTGCACCTGCACAATCACACATGCACACACAGACACAATGCACGCGCATGTGCATGTATGCATACACACGCACATACACAAAGAAAGAAATATTCCAGCACCCATGTGACTGATCTCACCCTATGCTGCTTTTCAACTAGATCAAACAAATCAACAACACCTTCGTGTTACCTGGAAAAGAGAACTTGGATATAAGACTTTGCATGATTTAAGGTTGGTGGTTTAATATAAATATGGAAATCGATTTCCCAACTTCAGCTCATATTATACCATGCAAGGAGTAAAAAAGGTGCAAAACTCTAGCCCGTATGGCAACAAACATTTTTCTTTCATCTTGATAATATGACAACCATGCATCCATGCCTTGTTAGAGAATCTTACCTATGAAGTTGGTATTGACTTTCAAAAAAGAATCGACGAAGTTGAAGTTCTCATAATTTGTCCCTGAGCTACTTACAAATGATGATGTCATTATATTTTCTCCACGTAAATGAGTCAATTGCAATCATTTGCTCATATTCTCGGCTCAACTGGGTGGGCAGGACTCCGGCCAGGATGTGCTAACATAGTCCAAATGCAACCCTAAAGATAGACAATACTCTCCAATTTTTTATTGCTTGTCATTGAATTATGGAAGTGACCAATCTTTTTTGGTGGATCTGCATCACCACATCTGATTTCCATGCATTGTATCTAAAGGTTCTTTTGGACGAGGTTTACCATAAAAGGCACTTACATCATTGGATCACCAATTGATTAAGGACAAATTGTATACACCATTCTCTTCCTTGGATCCTAGAAAGCAAAAGGTATAAATTAACTCAAGGTCACTTTTTATGCTAAAGCCATATCTACCCCTTGTCATGAGGTTAGTCTTATTGATTATTATGGACATTTTTCTCCCACTTAAGATTCAACTTTGATTCCATAACTATTGGAAGTGATTGTAGCAGTAGTGCCATAAAAGTCCTTTTAAGCTTGTTTATAAAGAAGAAGATGCAATAAAGAAGTATGCTGAGAGAAGTACAAGAGGGGAGAGACACATAAAACACTATCTTTAGACATGACTCTTAAGGCTAGTTAACTCTTCCTTGTTGTTTTACTAAATTTGTTGGATAGATCAGGTTGGACATGGTCAAAATGTTAGCTTGGCCAAAGATGCTTAGATATCACTAAGCCTTATCCCAACTAAATGGGGTTGGCTATATGAATCCTTTTCCACCATTCTATGCTATCAAGGGCCATAACTTCAGTCAAACCATAGATCATCAAATGACTCGATCATTTATTAGTGCTAAATTGAATATTGCATGTATGGATTTGGGCAAGGTATCAAGTATCATCCAAAACCGGTACATATCACATGATGTGTGCCTATATCGCCCGTGAACAATATTGCGTATTGGCCCAAAACAGCCCGATACAGGGCGATACAAAGATCTATTGGTGGTGAATGATACAATACCTAATACACCAATTTTAAACCTTGATTTGAGACACTATCAATTTCATTCAAAATCATCATCGTCGTCGTCGTCATTTAAGCCTTATTGCACTTAATGGGCCTTCCCCTTGCCCTCTTAGAGACTTCAACTTATACCACCTACTCCTAACGGGCATGATTCTCGGTCTTTATTGCACATTTTGGTTAAAAATTCATTTAGGTAAAGATGCAAGGGAAATTACCAAATGACTGATAACTTTATTGGTGCTGAAGTTGCACATAAGGATTTTGAGATGCTAACATTTTTTTATTCAAACGTAAAATGGAAAAAGGTGTTAAAGATGAGTACATGTATTGACAAGCCTGATCATCACATCCTTGTGTTTTGGCTTTTGGGACAATGACGCAACTAGTGAGGTTATAACCAGGATGCATCAATTGCTGGTTGAAAACTATTTCCAAACCTTGTGTTTGACCTTGGTTCAGCCCTGTGCCATTGAAAATTTCTAGGAAAGTTCTCTCTAATCAAGGGCAAGGTGGCATCATCATCATTCCTTGTCTAGACTTGTCCCAGCTATGGGGTACAAGTCTTGTTTTACTAATCAAGATTCAAAATGGAAACTCTAATGATTTGCTCTGGCAAAGGTCTGATTGGTGGCTGCCCACCCGAATATCAACCCTCCTTTACGTAGACTTGCAACCAGCTGGCGCTTTGCTTCAAAGTGGAGTTAGTATTGACAAGCATAATCAATAGAAAAAAAGAGTTAAACTAATATGTGTATATATTACATATGGATTGGAAAACATAACTAATTCAAGCTATGTAGACAATGCTTTAAAACCTGGACTACCCCAAATGGCCAGACCGGATTGGACCAGAAAAGGCCACAAAACCATGCCAAGCCTCTTCAATGGTGGTCAAAAGTTTTCCTAAATAAAATGCATGATCACCCCAATAGAGCTCGAATCTACGACCTCCATTGAAAGCCAAACATCCTATACCCTAAACCCAAGGGGTTTGTCTACTTACTCCCCTTCCAAAAATAACATTAATAGGTTCATCCAAGCATATCCATGAACATCAAAACATATAAAGTAAGACATTTGTCTAAACATAAAGACCAAATAGTTTTGTAATGGTTTCATCATGACCACTTAGGAAAAAATAATAATAAAAGACCATCAAAACCCTAGTCTATTTTGAATTACCCTTAACCAAGCAACCCACACTTCTTCTTCCGTGATATTCATCCACATTTGCTTATATTCTTCCTTCTCCCAAAACATCATAAGCACAACAATGTATAATGGATCCGTTTTCATTAGCAGTAACATCTCATTTAAAGCATTCTTGCACTCTTCGCTGGTGGGTCTAGAATCAGCATCCTTTGCAAGGGTTTTTAGAAGAGCTTCTATTGCGCTTTGAGTCTCATCCTTTTTCTCTTTCTTGCAGTGTTTGTTCCGAACAAGTTGATCAATATTACTTTCAGTATTAATGCTTTTCAAAAGTGGTGTGGTACACGGTGTAAAAAGAGTTTGCGGGTTGAGTTTAGTTGCGATCCGTGAGGGACCTTCAACTGGTTGAGATGGGGATCCATCCTCGGGCATTCCTTCCCTATGCGAACTCCAACTAGTTGATCTAGTTGCTAATATGTCATCAAAAAAGGCCGCCATCTCATCTAAAAATTGAAATTGCTTGTTGTGAAATTGTTGTGTCTGTGATACAAACAGAGTGAAGCCATATCTTAGTTAATCATATTGTCTTTTTGATAAATTATATAATATGAATATCATAAAGTCAGCATTTACCTTTAGGTAATCTTCCCATCTATCAGCTGGCCAATCCAATGTATTCGTCGTTGCATTAAAGTCATGCCTTGTAACACTCGCTAACTTCAACCATGTTTCATATTGCTTTTCATAAAATCCTATGAGTTCTTTAGTAAAAACTTGCTCGGTTTGTTTTTTGAGTTCTTCTGTGGTTTGATTCCATAAAGTTGGCTTCAAAGTTCCTCTTGATATTGCTTCATTATTTGCTTCTTTAAGGCACAAGTCAATGACTAGTTTCATCTGTGCGGGATCACTTTAGGAGTCTAGCTTGCCCCACCACTATCCCTAGGAGCCATTCCCTATGTGAAAATAAAAATATAACTAAGGTCATATAGAATTTGATTTGTGTGCACAAGTCAACCAAAGGAAATGTATAATTGATTTGTTAATTGATTGTATAGAAGTTTATTTTATTAAATATTAGAATGGTTTTCATTAAGAAGGAATTATCATATGATGTATTAGGATTTCAACTAAAAGCCCATTTTTCCATTGCAAAATTTCTAGAGGCTTTTATCATGGATTGCCTATGTTTCCAGTGACGTGGTAGTTTTTGGTCACAATCTAAGAGAGATTAATGCCATTTCTAAAGAGCTAAACATGTTGTATGCTCAGAGGGATATTAATGCAGAGACATTTTCACACTGAGCTCGAGTGGGGTTGCCTGTGGGATGCAGGGGCACACTTGGGGTGAGCGGCCTGTGTGAGGCGGTACCCATGTGATGTGGGGCCCACGAGGGGGGTTTGGCCGAGGTCCCAACCCATGCGATGTGGGGCCTGGGATATGAGATAAAGGGATTGATTTGCCATGCTCTATCAGATCGAGCTTTTAGAGTAAGTAGTTAATTTTCCTGCATCAAATTGGTATCAGAATGGGAGGTCTCGTATTCGAGACTCCTCACCGGGGGTGATTAATACAAGGGCATTTTCACATCGAGCTCGAGTGGGGTTGCCTGTAGGATGCAGAGGCACACTTGGGGTGGGCGGCCCGTGTGAGGTGGGTCCCACCCATGTGATGTGGGTGGCTCATGTGAGGCAGTACTCCATGTGATGTGGGGCTCACGAGGGGGGTTCGGCCGAGGTCTTAACCCATGCGATGTGAGGCCTAGGCTATGAGATAAAAGGATTGATTCGCCATGCTCTATCAGTTCAATCTTTTAGAGTAAGCGGTTAATTGTCCTGCATCAAATATGGGCCCAAACCTCTCACAAGTCTTTAGTTATAGCATGGCTTGAGCGGCCTTCATTGTATTTTGGGAATTCTCTCCCTTTGTAGGGGCACACTCGGGGTGGGCGGCCCGTGTGAGGTGGGTGGCTCGTGTGAAGCAGTACTTATGTAATGTGGGGCCCATGAGGGGGGTTCGGCTAAGGTTCTAACCCATGCGATGTAGGGCCTAGGCTATGAGATAAAAGGATTAATTCGTCATGCTCTATCAGTTCGAGCTTTTAGAGCAAGTGGTTAATTGTCCCGCATCAAATATGGGCCCAAACCTCTCACAGGTCTTTTAGTTGTAGCAGGGCTCGAGCGGCCTTCATTGTATTTTGGGAATTCTCTCCCTCTCCTTTTTTGATGAATTTGTAGTTGTCCTTTAAAAATAAAAAAAAATTGGTGTAACTAAACAACACCCTAAAAGAACCAAAGTTCCTATCAAAGAACCTTGAGTTTGTGATCTTTGTTTTCTTCCATATCTAGGTTCATTTTAATTTCCAGATGTAACAAAAAGAATAATAACCATAATAAATAAATAAAAAGTTTGAATTTCAAGCGTTTTTGCTCTAGAAAGCCAGTGGGCCCACCTTGACGGATCCATATCATTCATTTGGTGAGCCATATGTGGATGGGCAATATGTTAGAAAAATCCATTGTCGGATGATTTTAGACATCTGAAATATATGGGTTTTAAGATTATGATCCGAAAATTGACTGTTAGGGTTGATCATTCTTTCTTTTTCTTTTTAATCAACTTGTATTGATATGAAATATGTGTTTGAAGGTGGTGGCATTACACTCTCCCTTTCCTGTTATCTTTTGGTGTCACATTAAGACATGAGTGATGCCCGTGGGCTTTTAAATTCAGGCCTAAATCCTGCCCTTGGCAGCCATATGCTGGCTTCAACCTAGGCTTGATAGTAAAAGCTGTGAAGACTACACACTAGCTGAATCCAGGCTTAACGTAGGATTGGGCTTGGTTTAGGATATGCAGTCTGATTCCACTGAGGGCTATCTATTGGATAATCTTTTGAGAAATTTTTCTACAAAAACTATGGTATATCCTTTGCCATGTTTGAATGCACCAAATATCATGATATTTTGCACCAAATTAGACTGATTAATCATGAAATTTCTACAACCAAACATGTCTAATATATTACTAAAATGATACAAGCTCATTTTTCCGCAGCTGTCAAACAGGGCCTGCCCCCCCCCCCCCCCCCCCCAAAATCATCATCGTCATCATCATCTTAGCCATGCTCCCATAAATGTGCGGTTAGCTTTTAAATGGAAGATTTGGTAAAAGTTCTACAATCGACTGCCACCAGACATCCACCTTCCTCCTTTACTAGGCTTCTTGGAACCAACCATGGTCGAGGCTCACATCGACACACACCCAAATGCTGGCATGGTCCCAACAGATACTTACCCCCAGCCCAACTATTATATCCACGGGTGTACCAAGCAAAGTAGGGTCATGGAGGGCAGTTGCAAGACAAAAAGGTAAGCATGAAGTAAATCCAAGTTCCATGCCTCTTATAAAATTTTCACAATTCACAAGAGGAAAAGAAGAAGAAGAAAAGTTAAAACGTTTGCTAAGAAGAAAGTCATATTGAATCGATGATCAAACAAAAGTTACAAATTCACAAGATGCCACCATCATACTTCTAGAGGGGAAGGTAAGGTGTTAGGTCAGGCAGAGAAACAAATACAAAGAAACACTGCAAGAAACGAATGCACAGAACTCCTCATATTACGACTCTTATACTAGTTTAGCCCAACAAATGGAACAAAGGGATCCAAAAGTGAAAAAAACTTGTATTTGCAAGGGGAAACAAGACTTTCGGGTAAACCATTGGCCCAAGTCATGCAATTTCAAATCCCAATTTCTAGACCACAGGATACAGGAGTAGGAGATATTGGTGTTGTTAGCCTAAATTGCTTGCCTAATAACAGTATGGGGCTACCATTGAAAACCCCAAATAATATGAACAATATTAGTCTTCTTCTCAAGATACCTAGAAGAGGAGAACGAAAGAGAAAGGTAGAGAGAAGCCGTGGTGGAAATCTTACCAGAAAATGAAGATGGAATAGATGCAGATGGAGAGTCCTAGGGTTTGCAGTCTTGCAGGAGAAGATGAAACAGATGCAGATGGAGAGAGAGTGCTAGGGTTTGTGGTCTTGTTGGAGAAGATGGAGCGGATGAGAAAGGCATGAGATAGGTTTCAAAAGCTTGAAGGGTAATTTTGTCATTTTAAATTATTGGCAGGAATATTTTCATCAACGTTCATCTAAAAGTTTAAAGGAAAATCACCTACTGCATTGAACGATAAGTGATGAGTGGAGGGTCGATAGCTGAAAAAACCACAAAATTTTAACTGATAATTAAAATTAAATGCTTAATTTTTTTGTATTTACCAAATGGGTTTGACTTCCCAAAATCACTGAAAATCGCATTTTTCAGTTATAAGTGTTGAAAATAAGTTTTACCAAACCGCACCTAATGATAAAAGGGGAATGAAATATAAAAAGTTCCAATGGAAAAACGAAGTTGACATCACAATAGAGTTGAAGTTGGTGTACCCCTTCCATCCCTGGAACATGTTTTCTCTTGGATTCCATCTTACGAGTTTCCTCTAAATCGTGTTGCTCATTAATTGATGCTTTTGTGGCAGACTTGGGTGAAGAAGCCATTTCTGTAAAATAGATGACATTAAAGAAGTTCCTATACTTATCAATCTTGATATGATGCGATAAAAATATTGGAAATAAAGAAGTACAAAAGTAGGCCTTGTTACCTTTACTTTGTTCCCCGGTTAATAAACCCAATTACAAATATTTTGTTGTAAAAAACAAAAGTCATCAATAAAGAAAAAAAACAAAAGCAAATGACCCATTATAGATGGATCTAAACGTAAATGCAAAGATCTTATCAAAACCCTTAAAGAAATATGATCTACATGAAGATAACGAGAAAAAAAATCTAGAAAACACTAGAAAAATGAGCACCAAGGCACAAATCTAGGAGTTCATCTATAGATATGATGCATACAACACGAAGAGCAACATAAAATATACAAACAAAGAAAGGAAGATGGAAAAATAAAAAACAGAGAGAGAGAGAGAGGAAGTAAATCGAAGTTTTCTACTTCTCAATGGATTTATACAAAAATTGATCATTTCCTCTCTAACAAATTGAACAGTTGTGTGATTATCATTTTTCTTATTGATTGCAGAGGGGGAATGGTAGAACCACATGGTAGCATATGGTGGATCAAGTCATGCAAATTTAAACCATTCACATGCATGCATATGTTAATCCAAATCATCTGAAGCAAAGGTGCACAACTAGGGATAGGGCATGGCCTAAACTCATTGCGAATCTTTCGATCAATGGCCACTAAGATTCTTAAAAAATAGAAAATGTCCATTGTTCATATTAATGAGCAAATATCACTTGAGCGGATGGCTAAATTAGTTAGGTCAATGTGATTTTGGGTGGTACACCATCCACAGTAGCGCCCATAATCTGGACAATATCAAAAGACTGAATATGCACCACATGCACAGTGGATGTTTTCATGAGTATGACCCAACATATGCTTTGTGAACTGAAAGTATCATATAAATCCTCTAAGGTGAATGTGTTGACAACTGCTTTCGAGGAAGTCAACACGTTCTTGTGTCAATGGACACCTCTTGGTGAAATACAATTCAATCCCATAATGCCAACATTCATTTCTATCATGTAGGGAAAGTATATGATTCTCATCCAAGGGTATGCATGCTATAGAACTTTCTATACATTAATCATGTACCAATGACCTGGTCTATTTAATGAAAACTTTTGGTCCTGATGTGGCGGTTGGGACCTTAGATAACTTATTATTATTTAAATTTCTATCTTAAAAAGCTATTTATTACCATCATTACAGCCTTGCCCCATTTACTAGAGGTCGCTTTAGAAAACCATTTCGCAAATGATTCCTATTCAAGATCTAACAATTAGTATGCATACAGGCCTTCGTATCCGCTCTCAGAACTTTGACCGAAGTCCTTTTAGATCTTCCCCTTATCCTCCTTCAAGCTTTTCCACCCCAATCAGAGTTCCTCACATATCAAGGCTTTCTCGAGCTTTTGTAGCCCTTGGCTGAACCATCACAATCGATTCTCCATCATTTCTCCTATTACGGCTACTTTAAACCTACTATTGATGTCCTCGTTCTTGATTCTATCATTCCCAGTCTCGACACACATCCTTACCTCTGCAACACTCTTCCTATAATCATGTTGGTTCCTAATTATGTCCATATGCAGAGCGGTTTGGGTGGTCATCTTTGTAAAATTATCTCTTAAATTTCATTGGCATGCGGCAATCACACACCACTCCAAAGGCACATCTCCACTCCATCCACCCAACCTAAATCCTATTGGAAACGTGCCCATTGATCCCTCCATCTCTTTGAATTACTGAGTGAAGGTAATGAAACATATCTTTTTTAGGAATCTCCTAACTATTGATTTTAATTGAAGCCATGACACAGACCATTCCTACTAAAATTACATTCCAAATACTCTCTTTCTATTGTTATTTTGTAAAGCTCTGGACTCTAGAGCCTTCCTCTAAACATCAGATTTAACATTCACCCTCTTCTCTAGTCCCGTTGATTAACACTACATCATCTGCAATAGCAAAAAAAAAAAAAAAAGTGTTCAACATGGCACCTCCTCTTGAATAATTGTGGTTTATTCATAGATGAAAAGTGCAAAAATCAAGGGCTTAATGTCGACCCCTCCTGAAGACCCTCCATTATAGGGACTGGCTAGTCTCAGTCTCACTACAAGCTGTTGTCACTTTTGTAAAACCCCTCTCGCACATCTTGAATGATTTAATATCTTCCTGAGAACTGTTTGCTCCTTAGTAGCCACCACATAACCTCTCTAGCTCCTCCATGTATGCATTCTCAATATAGATTTATATAAAAAAAATAATAAAAAAAACAAAAAAAAACATATGTATATTCATATTCTTTCTATACTTTCCATCAATTGTTTAAGCAAATAGCCCGAACTTTATCTCTCTAGCATGAAGGGAACTAATTCTCCAATATCCTTCTTTCTGGACGTAACTTTTGCTTGAGCACCCTCTCCTAAAGATTCATAGTGTGACCCATCAGTTCATCCCCGATAATGTTGCACATAGTGGTTCTCCTCCACTCATTTAGTTTCTTTGTAAATTTCTTTTTTCTTTTCTTTTCTTTTTTCTTTTCCTTTTTTTTTTTTTTCCTTTTTTGAGAGAGAACAAAATAATTTATTAAGGACCCTGCCAAAGGTGAGAAAATAATACAACTCTACACTAAAACATAGAAGCGAATAAGGGAATAGCCTCCTTAGCTGCTTTTACAAAGGGAGCCCAAGCCAAAACGAGAACCTTGAAGTTTTCTCATTCCTGAAACACCACCCATTCCATTCTTTCCAAATAGCCCAAAAGATAGCCATGATGAGAAGCCTCTCAAACGCTTTAGCATCTTCCCCCCCACCCTTACCATGCCAAGCCCACAAGAAAGTCTCTATGGATTCCGGAATCACCCAAGGCGTATTAGCCACCTTAAGGAAACAGCCCCATACTTCATGAGCAAAGGTGCAATGAATAAATAAGTGATCGATCGATTTAGAGCTCTTCATGCACATAAGGCAGACGTTTGGGAGTATGAGAGACCTACTTTATCAATTGTTAACACTCTCTTTCTAGCCACCAACCACACAAAACACTGCCACCCATGGAGGAGCACTGTAAAACTAGTGGTGAAACAGATAAGGAGGCGAAGGGCTTTAAAGACCCATAAATTTATTTTTCAAAAGGCTAGTTGACATCCTCACAGCATTTCTTTTTTCCATCCTTGCTCAAGCTACATGTACTTCCCTTTACTCAAATTCCAACCTCCCAACATTTGCAGCAGCCAGTCTCTCCATCTCTCCCTAATCACTCAAATCTTTCACCAAAACCCTCTGGTCCTCTCCTATGGCATGTTATGTGGTTATATCTCTCTATCCCATTTTTGCTAGTTTGTATAATTTTTTCTCTTATTTTTAAGTTTTGTATGGTTTTTTCTCTTATTTTTAAGTTTTCTATAGTTTTTTCTCTTATTTTTAAGTTTTACTTATTTCTACTACTTCGGTGATCCGTAATTTAGGATCCATTTTTTGCTCACAAAATCTATTTAGGCCCAAAGAGCTCATAATTTAAAAATCCTCTGATGTAGCATATCTACACTCTAATTTAAGCCATCCAAAGTACCTTTTTAAAGCGCTTTATACCAAAACCCTCTCTGATAACCTACACAGAAAACATAAATCCATGAAACTTCTAATATTCTCCTCTAGGCTGTGGCTTTGCTAGAAAAGGAAATCCTCACACAGATTTAGCATATGAACTAATTAGTTTTTGTTTGGGAAGCTCTTCACTGTCAGCTTTAATGACCTTCAGGTTGATGTTTTATTGAAGGAACGTTAGAAGTATTATGAGGAAATGAAATAGTGAAAAATTTGAAATAACAAAAGAATAGATGAAAGAGCAAAAATGTTTTACAATGGACAAATTGGTAGGAAGACTTTGATAGTGATGTTTCGCAATTAACCCAAACAACCTTCATGGAGAATGCTCCATTGTAGCAAGTGCATAGGAACTTTTCTATGCACCTAGTTGTATTTGGACGCATGGGCAATCCAAATCATCAATTTTGGACAGTTAATTTAGTCCAACCAATTTTTCAGAAGCTGCCTTGAAAAAAATATCATGTAGATCATATGATTCTAACCATCCATGCATCAATCCTCTTTTACATAATCATCCAAGCCATAGATTGAGTTGCACCATAACCTATTGTATTCATTATAAATCCAAGGTGGGGCCCGGCAAATCAATGACAGGCATTGATTTGTTATCCATCCATTTTTATATGATATTTCATTGGATGGTTAGGATCATCCAAATGATGTGGCTTTCTCTTCTTGATGCTCTATAAGAAGTGGGTTGGACCAAATGAGCGGTCCCGATCAACGATACTGAAGGCCCACATGTCGAAATGCAATTAGGCGTGTAGGAAGGTTCTAATGCACTTAGTGCAAAAGACCATTACCCTAATATGATTACTCTTCTACCAGTCCATGTTTTGATTTGGAACCTTTCATAATTCATAGCATTTTAATTGAGGCAAGTTCATCCACAACCATTGTAGACGAGAATTTCATGCCACTTGCTCCATGTGGAGCCATCGTGGTGTGTTTGAGGCATCCAGTCCGTCCATCAGGGTCATCCCACCATGAAAACAAGACTGATCCAATCATTAAGTGGGCCACACCATACAAAACAGAGAACATCCATCCGATGATCTGATCGGTGGCGCGTAATGGATGGACCACCTCGTGAAAATCTACAGAATGGGATCAATAGACAACAACTGACGAAAGA
Source organism: Magnolia kwangsiensis (assembly GCA_037074715.1). Taxonomy (NCBI): domain Eukaryota; kingdom Viridiplantae; phylum Streptophyta; class Magnoliopsida; order Magnoliales; family Magnoliaceae; genus Magnolia; species Magnolia kwangsiensis. The sequence continues at coordinate 93,942,061 of CM073583.1, forward strand.
AAACAAAAAAAATACAATCGGTCTACATTCAGTGGAAAAAGCACAAACATTCCATGGACAGGATCTTTTTCTCTGTGAGATTTCAAGGGCATGGTCCATATCAACGTATGAACGACCAGATGAACGGACTGGATCACTTGAAAGATGGGCCCCAATTACGCATATACTCAGATCGAAGATCATATAAAGAGAAGGGAGAGGGTTTTTACAGCCGTCGTATCGAGCTTCCTCTCTTCTCTTCTCGAATTTGAAGATTACTCGAGATCTCAAGCATCCAAAACCCTAGCAAATGAATCGGCCAAAAAACGTCCGAACTCTCCCTGTTGGGGGCCTTGCACAAAATCTTAAGATTTAGCTCTCCAGAACAAATCAGAATTATAGAATAACAATGCAATGAAATAAATCAAAGCAATAATCACACATCACATGAGATTTTTACGTGGAAAACCCTCAAAGAGGTAAAAATCACGGGACCTCATCCAGATCAACAATCCACTATGAAGTAGAAAGATACAACCTTCTTCACTCACGCAGGAGTGGATAAATAATAAGAGAATAAAGAAAAAAATAGAGATCTCACCGATCACGAGGACGTAGAAGCGCTGAGACGATGACTCCCTTCCACAAGCTTCTTCTCTCTCTTTTCTCTCACTCTCTCACCTTTGATATCCCTAAAGCCTTTAGGAAACCCTCTTGTGCTTTTTCTTCACACAACATACCCTAGAAAAATCCTAGGGACCCCTTTTTATAGTTTTAGAAAACTCCTTTCCACATCTTAGTTGCGACAGGACTTGCGCATCCCAGTTGCGAAAGGACGACGGGTCAAAAAACCCATCAAATCTTTCCCTTTTTGACCCAGGAGGGATTCACCTTCTTTAAGCCAGCTAGGTTTCTACAAACCTCAAACTTGCCCTTGAGCAAGGCCTTAGTCATCATATCTGACCCATTATCGTCCGAGTGGACCTTCTTAAGCTGTAACACCTTCTGTTCCAAAGTATCCCTGATCCAGTGATACCGAATCTATATGTGCTTCGACTTGGAGTGCTGACTTGGATTCTTGCTCCAGTGTATAACACTTTGACTATCGCAATAGACCACGTGCTCCTCCTGCTTCAGGCTAAGTTCCTGTAGGAACCTCTTCATCCAAAGCATCTCTTTACATGCCTCAATGACTGCAATGTACTCGACCTCTGTAGTCGAAAATGATACGACCTTCTGTAGCTTGCTTTGCCAAGAAATCGCTCCCCCTGCAAACGTAAACATGAACCCCGATGTAGACTTCCTGGAGTCTATGTCGCCTGCTATATCTGCATCTGTGTAGCCCTCTAACACAGGTTTCCCGTCACCATAACATAGGCTCAACCTGGATGAGCCTCTTAAATACCGTAGTATTCATTTCACCGCTGCCCAATGTTCTTTTCTAGGATTGGCAAGATACCGGCTGACCACATCAACTGCATATGCTATGTCTGGGCGTGTACACACCATAACATAATATACCGCTCTTGTGACAGCCAAAGTTTCGCACTGCTTCTGTCACGGGTTATCTCCATTCCTAGGATCTGTTTAGCCGGGCCCAAGTCTTTCATCGCAAATGACTTGTCCAACTCCTGTTTCAGCCTGTCGATCTTCTTCATGTCTTTTTCCATGATGAGCATGTCATCAACGTATAAGAGCAGAACTAAGAAATCACTATCTGAGAACTTGCACGTGAACACACAGTGGTCCGACTCCGTTCTGCCATACCCATGCTGTAACATGAATGAATCGAACTTCTTGTACCATTACCGTGGAGCTTGTTTCAGCCCATACAAGCTCTTCCTCAGCCTACACACCATATGCTCATTGTCCTTGACTTCGAACCCCTCTGGTTGGTGCATGTAGATCTCTTCTTCCAGGTCACCATGGAGAAAAGCAGTTTTAACATCCAATTGCTCTATCTCTAGATCCATGCTAGCCGCTAACCCAAGCAACACCCGTATGGATGTCATCTTCATCATTGGTGAGAATATCTCCTCGAAGTCTATGCCTTTCTTCTGACCGAACCCTTTTACCACAAGTTTGGCCTTGAACCTCGTCTGTGAATTCTTCTACTCAACCTTCTTTCTGAACACCCACTTGTTGCTCAAAGCTTTCTTGCCCTTAGGCAGTTTCACTATGTCATAAGTGTGGTTCTTATAAAAGGATTCCATCTCCTCTTGCATAGCTTTCAACCACTCCTCCTTATGCTTATCGGCTAGAGCCTCAGAATAATCTTCTGGCTCTCCCCCATCAGTCAGCATAATATACTCATGCAGTGAGTACCTCTTGGATGACTGTCTGTCCCTAGATGACCTCCTCACCTGTGGCTCAACAGGTGGATCAAGTGGGGGCTGCTCCCTTAGTACATCTTCTGTAGGAACTCCCTCGTCCTCTGCACCTTCTGTACTCCCCCATCATGTGACATTACGGGAGGAATAACTGGATCCATGTCCTCTATCTCACCTGAACTAGGCTGGTTCTTCTCTAGTTTACCAATATCTTCTATACACTGATCTTTAAAGAAAACCACATCTCTGCTCCTGACGAGCTTCCTCTCGGTCGGATCTCACAATCTGTAACCGAACTTTTCATCACTATACCCTAGGAACACACACTGCCTGATCTTTATATCGAGCTTGGACCTCTCGTCCTTTGGTATGTGAACGGATGCCCTGCATCCAAACACCCTGAGATGACTGTATGATGGATCCTGTCCAGTCCACACCTTCTCAAGCACTTCTCCATTCAACAGGGCTGATGGAGACCTGTTTATCAGATACACCGCTGTGTGCATTACTTCTCCCCAGAACGTCTTGGACAATTTCGCATGGGATAACATACATCTGATTCTCTCAACAATGGTGCGATTCATTCGCTCAGCTACACCATTATGCTGGGGAGTTTTGGGAACCGTCTGTTCATGCCGTATACCCAGGGACTTGCAGTACTCGTGAAAGTCACCAATGTATTCACCACCATTGTCAGTGCGGATGCACTTCAATGATCTACCTGTCTCTCTCTCGACCATAGCATGAAACAACTTAAACACACCAAAGACCTCGTCTTTAGATTTCAAAGTATAAGCCCAAACCCTCCTAGATGCATCATCTATAAAAGTAACAAAATATAATGCCCCACTCAAGGTTTTTATCCTCATAGGATCACACACATCAGAATAAACCAAATCTAATGCATGCACTTTATTAACATGAGAAACAATTTTAACAAATGAAACTCTATGCTGTTTCCCTGATAAACAATCAAGATAGGTTTTGAGAGGTATACCTGTCACGTCTGGAAGGAGCCACCTCGCTAGTAGCTGAAGCCCTTTTTCACTCATGTGGCCTAGACTCCTGTGCTACATGTCAATAGCTGAATCTTCCACTGCGTTCAACCCACCCTTGCATACAATGACACTTGCCTTGTACAGGGTGCAACACTTCTTTCCTCTGGCTGCGATCAACAAATCCTTGATGAGCTTCCAGCGCCCACCAGCAAACCGGCTTTCATAGCCATCATCATCCAACCTTCCCGTCGACATCAAGTTGAGACGAAGGTCTGGGATATGCCTCACATCCCTGAGAACTAATGTGTAGCCCACATCAGTCTTCACACAAATATCACCAACTCCCACGATCTTCGATATGCCAGAATTTTTCATCTTCACGGTCCCATAGTCACCTGACTTGTAGCTTGTGAAGAAATCCCTGCGTGGAGTCACATGAAAAGAAGCTCCTAAGTCAATCACCCAGTCGATGTCTCGTAGCCGTGAGACATACATCGTGATATGTGGAAAGAATAATAACAACGTCGTCATCTGAAGCGACCGCAGTACAATCACATTCATCTTCCTTCTCCTTTCTTTTTCCTTTCTTGTCGTTTTTAGCCTTACGACATTCATGCTTATAGTGGCCCTTCTTGTCACAATTCCAGCATTCAACATCTTTTCTGTTACTCGACTTGCCTCTTGATTTATCTCGGGCCTTCCCGCCCTTCCTGTTCTTCCCTCTCCCCCATTCCTGTGTCACAAGTGCCTCTTGTTGAGTAGACTCCTGAGACTTCCTCCTTGTCTCTTCATTGAAGAGACAACTAGTAACCTGTTCCATGGATATCTTTTCGTCTGGCGCGGAGTTACTTAGAGACACCACCAATGTCTCCCAACTGTTAGGCAACGAACTAAGCAATAGTAAAGCCTGCAATTCATCATACAGGACCATCTTCATAGAGGAGAGTTGGTTCACTATATTGCTGACCTCATTTATGTGCTCGGCCACAAAACCACCATCCTTGAACTTGAGATTCACAAGTCTCCTTATCAGAAAATTTTTATTACCGGCTGTCTTCCTCTCATACAGCCCTTGTAGTTTCAGCCATAGGCTAGCGACTGAGGTTTCCATAGACACATGATGGAATACAGAATCATCCAACCATTGTCTAATAAACCCCACCGCCTTCCGGTCCAACTTCTTCCAATCATCATCAGACATATCCTTGGATTTTGTTGATATGCCTAAGATTGGAGAATATAGATCCTTGCAATAAAACAAGTCCTCCATCTTAGCCTTCCATATGGTCCAGTTGGAACCATTGAGGCTGATCATCCTTGACGAGCCACCTTCTATAATTCCAAACTGATCCTACCCGTTCAATGAACTTAGCGCACTGATACCACTTTGTTAGGGGCCTTGCACAAAACCTTAGGATCTAGCCCTCCAGAACAAGCCAGAATTATAGAATAACAATGCAATGAAATAAATCAAAGCAACAATCACACACCATACAAGATATTTTTACGTGAAAAACCCTCAAAGAGGTAAAAACCACGGGACCTCGTCCAGATCAATAATCCACTATGAAGTAGAAAGATACAACTTTCTTCACTCACACAGGAGTGGATAAACAATAAGAGAATAAAGGAAAAATAGAGATCTCACCGATAACGAGGACGTAGAAGCGCTGAGACGACGACTCCCTTCCACAAGCTTCTTCTCTCTCTTTTCTCTCACTCTCTCACCTTTGATATCCCTAAACCCTTTAGGAAACCCTCTTGTACTTTTTCTTCACACAACATACCCCAGAAAAATCCTAGGGACCCCTTTTTATAGTTTTAGGAAACTCCTTTCCGCATCCTAGTTGCGAAAGGACTTGCGCATCCCAGTTGCGAAAGGACTTGCGCATCCTAGTTGCAAAAGGACGACGGGTCAAAAAACCCATCATCCCCGCCATCACTAATCCCTATTTTCACCCATTTTCTTCATGAAATCTCCATAAAATCTCCATGGAATCCCCATCCGACCATCACATTACATCTTCTATCATCCATTACTCAAGGCGAACAGTTTTCTTTTTCTGAGAGGATGTGGATGCATTGATAAATTTGAGATCTTAAAGACTTGTCTCCAAAGAATGTGTTTCACACCAAGGTACTCTTATTATTATTCTCGAACAAGATTTTACAAATATGGCAGCGGCACGAGTTAAGGACGTTTAAATTCTTAAAAAATTATTTAGAAGTTTGTGGTCAATTTCACGTGTCAATTTCATGCATTGCTAAGTAAATTTCACGTGTCAATTTCATGCATTGCTAAATTTTTGGGCTCATGCCCTAAAATTTCGGGGTCAATTTTACTTCGGGCATGTTTGATATTATCGGGTAAATGTAAATGCAGTGGAAATGGACAATAATATTTTCCCTGGGTAATTAGCTTCAAGGAGACTGCCAAATGTAAGTGGAGCCCACCATGATGTAGGTGGATTATCCACACTGTCCATCCATCATGACAACTGAATTTAGGGTACGAGCCAAAAAATGAGACAGATTCAAAGTTCAAGTGGACCACACCACAGTTAAAATGTAATTAAACACTTACCGTTAAAAACTTCTTAGAGCCATTATTTACTTTGGTGTGGGCCACTTGAATGTTGAATTTTTCTGATTTTTCAGCTCATGCCTCAAAATATTTTGGTAAAACGGATGGACGATGCAGATACGTCATATACATGACGGTGTGGCCTACAAAAATTTATGCTAGTAACTTTGGACCCGTTTTTCAAAGCAGGAATACGTTGCTATTTTCAAATAGGTGAAATTGTAATAATTGGCTATTTACAGGTATTTACATTCTCTTTGGAAAATCAAACAAGCCCTTAGTTCCTGGTCAATTTATTGAATTGATCAGTCAACTTCATGCACTACTTGGTCAAGTTCACGCATTTTACCTTCAAATTATAGTGCATTTTTGTAATACGATTGTCAAATTTGTATTGCCTTTTTTGTAATACGACTGTGAAGGTTATATATTGAATACATTTGTTGCTTTCTTTGAAATTAGGAATTTCATACCAATACGATTCAAATTTCACGGTCAATTTTATGCACTTCATGGTCAATTCGCTTCACTTCACGGTCAATTCCATGCATTTCACAATTAATTCCATGCGAGTCCCCTTCAATTCACGGTCAATTCCATGTATTTCATGCTCAATTCCCTTCACTTCACGGTCAATTCCATGCATTTCACGCTCAATTCCCTTCACTTCACGGTCATTTCTATTCATTTCACGGTTAATTCCACCGATTCCCCTTCACTTCACAGTCAATTCAATGCATTTCACGGTCAATTCCATGCACTTCACGGTTAATTCCCTTCACTTCACGGTCAATTCAATGCATTTCATGGTCAATTCCCTTCACTTCACGATCAATTGAATGCATTTCACAGTCAATTCCCTTTAGTTCACGGTCAATGCAATGCATTTCACGGTCAATTCCATGCATTTCATGGTTAATTCCATGGATTCTCCTTCACTTCATGGTCAATTTCATGCATTTCATGGTCAATTCCCTTCACTTCACGGTCAATTCCATGCATTTCACAGTCAATTCCCTTCACTTCACTTAGAAAATTTGACCGATAAGTCAGTTACATTCGAGCTAGTACAATGTTGTATTTCCTACTACTTGGTCATATCCACCTTATACATGCGAATACTAAACGAGTTATATTATTGTGTTTGTTTTCAGAAAATGTCTTCGATAATGATCCTATGCTCATATGGTGGGAAGTTAGTAAGCGAAAACAATCGATACACGTACAAGGGTGGATACTCGAAAACTACTGTTGTGGGCGTTGACACCACATATGATAAGCTTCTATTGAAAATGTACAAGATTGCGAAGTGTAAACCTGAGGATTATGATATTAGGTTGAAAGCATTTTTTTCCTACATAAATGAATCGGTCCCTCCGATTATAATTGAAGACGATGAAGATGTGAGAATGTTGTTGGTAGCACAGTTGAAGCATTCGGATCAGTACATCCCTTTATTCATTGAGACAATGAAGCGCGTTAACGAGGCAATACCCGAAGACTCGGTGGCTTTCAGTGGTTTTGAACATGACGCCCTAGCAGTAGGAAGTTTGGGTGAGGAAGATATCTTAAAAGTTGAAGTAAAGGCATCGCCTTCACATATTCCTATAAGCAACACTCCAGTACCCGAGCTGGCTCAGACATCAAACTTCATAACAAGTCAAGTGAGGGCGTCAGTTGACATGAATCTCATAAGTGAATATATGACATCGCCTTCATTTACAAGAGTAGATTTTGACATCAACATCCAATGCCATCAATGTAAGTGGAAGCGACATTCTATTGCCCGAGTAGGCTCGAACATCTGACTTCACCACCGGCCTTCCCATTGTGCCTTTCGAGGATGCTGGTTTCACCAATGCAGACCTGTCATTGTATTCGCATTCACTTGATGATGTAATTGATATAATAGTTAGCCAAACGTTTAAGGACAAGAGCCGGTGTAAGTACGTGTTGAGCCAATTTGTAATTCTCAACAACTTTCAATACAAGGTCTTGTATTCCACATCCAAGAAATTCACCGTGGCGTGTATGGAAGATAAGTGTGATTGGAGGGTACACACATTTAGGGTGAATGATGCAGGAATTTTCAAGATTAAGACTTACACGTCCACACATACATGTGGAATGTCATACATGAAAAGTGATCATCGGCAAGCAAATAGTAAGCTAGCCAGTGAGCTGGTTGTCAATCGCATTGAACAATGGCTGGGATTAAGGCCAAAGGACATTATATTGGCAATGTAAGAAAAGTATAACATTATTATTAGCTATAAGAAGGCATGACGCGTAAAATAAATTACAATTAATCATGTAATGGTCCTATGAAGACTCTTACAAAGAACTCCCGATGTACTTGCATGAGTTGAGGATGGGGAACCCAGGGACATTGACCGCCCTGCTTGCGGATCAACAAACTAGGAGGTTCGAGAGATGTTTTGTCGCGCTCGGACAGTGCGTCAGAAGTTTTCGAACATGTCTGCGAAGAGTCTTGGCCGTTGATAGGACGCATCTAAAAGGTAAGTACAAGGGTGTTCTGTTTGTCGCTACGGCTTTGGATGGTGACAATCATATCTTTCCAGTCGCATTTGGTATCGGAGAATCGGAGAACAACAGCAGTTGGAACTGGTTTCTTACCTACCTCAGTCATTCATTAGGCGATCTACCTGGTCTTGTGATCATATCAGACCGGCATAAAGGTCTAATGAAAGAAGTTCCCCAGGTCTTCCAAGCAGCAATTCATGGCTACTGCACCTACCATATATACTAAAACTTGGTGGACACGTTCAAAGACAAGTCGTTAGAAATATACTACTGATAAGCTGTAAAGACTTGTAGGAGGGCTGAGTTCGAAAAACTAATGCATGATATCGAACTTGCCAATCCCCCGGTACATGCATGGTTGAGGGAAATAGGGTATGAAAAGTGGGCATCATCGCACTTCCCAGGAAAAAGATTCAATTTAGTCACTACAAACATAACTGAATGTGTCAATGCTCTATTCAAAGAAGCGCGAGAATATCCCATGACTATGCTGATAGAGACGATCAGATTGAAAATTCAAGAGATGTTCTATAAGCGAAGAGAATCAGCATCATCATTCGTTGGACCGTTAACACCGTGGGCCGAGAAACAATTAAAAGATCTCATACCGAAGGCACGAGATGTCTGTTGTCATACAATTTCTCGGGATGAATACTATATTATAGGAGAGTACAATGATACAGTTAAGCTCAATGAGCTTTCATGTACATGCCGCGAGTTTGAAATACTGGGATTGCCTTATTTTCATGTTCTTTCAGCATGTATAAACTACAACCTTCCTCATTATTCATACTACTCCCCGTTGTACACGACTCGGAATTACCAGATCACGTATGAAGATTCCGTGTACCCAATACGAGACAAGAGCTAATGAGAAATTTCATTAACATTCAAGGAATTGTGTGCGAGTATGAAGCCACCGCTATAGAGGAGGGTAGCTGGAAGACCGAAGAAGGCATGGATCCTTTCCCGTGGAGAGGAGCGAACAACAAAAAAATGTGGACGTTGCAAACAAATAGGCCATAATCGTTCAAGTTGCAAATTTTCAATACATCAGGAATAATGTAATTTTTTGTGCATTTTTTGTAATATGACTGTGAATGTTATACATTTGTTGTAATACGACTGTAAATGTTATACTTTTTTTAAAAAAAAATGACTGTGATGAATATTTTATATTTTTTTGGTATACGACTGTGAATGTAATACATATGATACAACTGTGAACAAATCAAATGCAGCAGAATCAAACTAAAATGGTGCCCGTGTGACCAATTCAAGATGAAAATTTTATACAGTGGAAAAATCAAGCATTTTCACTTTAAACACACTTTGAATGACTTGGTCTTTGGTCCCACACAAGTACAAATGATAGTTTGATGTGAACAACATGGTAAGCATAAACTGAGTGGATCTGAAAGCATAAACTGAATCGCTGCCCAATCGCGGTCATTTACATGCATTTCACGGTCATTCTCGGCGATATCGTGTTCATTCACAGTCATTTCCATGCATTTCACGGTCATTCCAAACAATTTTGTGTTGATTCACGGTCATTTCCACGCATTTCACGGTCAATTCCCTTCACTTTACGGTCATTTTCGCACATTTCACGGTCAATTCCCTTCACTTCATGGTCATTTACATGCATTTCGTGGTCAATTTGCTTCAATTCATGATCATTTCCATGCATTTCACGGTCATCCCTGTTGGGAATTTTGCCTTGCGGAATCACACAGATCTAGATCTAGGATAGTAATCCAATGGCACCAAGCACACAAGAGAACACAGAGAACACCCAGATTTAACGTGGAAAACCCTTGCGGGAAAAAACCACGGCACAAAGCGACAGATCTCCACTATAAAAAATAAATATTCCAAAGAGAGAGGACTTACCCGATTCGAACAACCTCGAATCTCACCCTTGCTACACCCTTTAATTTCCTTAGAACCCCTTTAGAAAGCCTTTCCCATTGTTACGCCCCAAACCCAAAAATCGGATTCACATAAATTCTGATTGCCGAATCTGGTGCCGACAGCCTCCGTAGTACCCCATTCTCGGCTCCTGACAATCAATTGCCAGATTCCGATCCTGGGATCCTACAAGGAGGATTTTCAGAATGAATTTTTTTTTTGTAATGGAGCATAACCACAAGCATAACCAAGTCACAAAACAACATCACTACATATCGACTATATTAAAATCTTTAAGTACAATGCGAAAAGGGAAATACAAGGTGATCAAAAAGCTCCAAAAGGTCCTGATATACACTCCTGCCTCAGCGCTGCTGCTGTCCAACGCTACCTGCACGCAACTGTCGTGCATAAGCTTATAAAAGCTTAGAGGGTGGTGTAAGTGTGTGAGGAGGGCAAACGCCAAGTGTACAAGATCAGGTAATGCGAAAGTATGCGGTAAGTCCATGAATATACCAAGGCTATATAATGTAAGGCATGATGCGAGATATTAATGTCATCGGCCACACCGATGCAATGCAAGGCCTACATAGCCGAATGTCATATGCGAAATGCAATCCAAGCGAGTCGGTACTCTTCATGTACACATATCAGTACAGTTCCTTTCTGGATATCACCGGGGTCTAATACACTTCGCAGTGACTGCCACCTCCCTAGCTGCATAGTCAAGCAAGCGAAATAGACCTCACTATCCGCCTGACCAGTAGTCTTCCAATACCTACCCGGCTCGTCAATAGCAGACTCATTTGTGAGCTAGTCAAACTCAGCCTAGCTTATAGCCCCCTCACTCAGGCGGATAAGGCCACACCCCCTTCCAACCGACCACGACACAGTGAGAGACGCGGCCTACTGGTATTCGGCACTCGGGCGCTCGTGTATTCACTCGGTCTAAACGTTGGAACATCTCCTGGTACCAAAAAGGTTCTGGGACTTTCACCCAAGGACATCCTAAGTACCCACAGTGCTAGAATAAGTATTTTCGGTATCCAATACGGCCATCCACGATGTACCTGTAGAGCTATGGCCCTGATGTCGCTAGGGTGTGCAGTGATCAAGTCACACATATGCGAGATGCATGAATCACACGTCAAACCGTGCAGAAATCCAGCGCGTACTGCGCGATCATGTAGGGCACTCTATCTCATAACGAGTCCCGTAAATGGTCTGCCCAATGACGTATGCTATGATCAGTCACTACTCATATCAAGCATACATATGATGCGTATGGGCATGAGTCATGAGATTACACTAAGCATGTTATAAGGTGATGGATAGCAAAGAGTATGGGCCTATCAATGGGCCCTAAGGGGAGTTACAATGCGGACGTTTAACCAACATTGTACTTACAATGTGGACATCAAACCAACATTATTCCCAAGGCTCAGCCCACCATAAATATCATTACACAACCCAAGGAGAAATTGCACATTGCAATGGACTCTAAGGACAACCCGTTGGGCCTCGACCCATGGTCCTTAAGTACATCAAATGGGCCACATCATATGGGCCTTTGGTAAATCAAGTGGGCCGCATTAAAGGGGCCTTATGTACATTACAATGGGTCATATCCCATGGACTTTTGAATACATCACAATGGGCCTCGACCCATGGGCCTTATATATCAAAGTGAGCCCTTATAAAATGGGCCCTATATCCATCAAAGTGGGCCTCAATGGATAACCAGGAGTACATCCATAATAAATATATATATATATATATATGTGTGTGTGTGTGTGTGTGTGTGTGTGTGTGTGTGTGTGTGTGTGTGTGTGTGTGTGTGTGTGTAATGGAGCATATCAAAAGAATAATGGACTCTACTCCAATTAACATTGGTGAAAATGATTTCCACCATTAAAGTTCTCAAGGCCCAATGTATTATTTATTTTCCATACAATCTGGCCATAAGGTCACACAGACTTGGGTTAAGTGGAAATGAATTCCCTAGTGAACCAAAACTTCTGTGAAACAAAAATATTCAAGTGGCAGACGCTCAATCCCCACTGCTTTTGCCACGTGGTCCACTTTGTCCTGGATATGCTTCATTCTTTGAGCTCAAGCCTTAACATGAGCTTTCCAATTGGCTGGATGGCTTGGATGCAACACATGCATCATGATGGGCCATATAGATGGACCGCATAAAACACACGTGAGGGAGGGGAGGGGGTCCCACCGTCCGCTGGACGGTGTGACTGAAACAGATACGCCATGAAGGGCTCCCACCGTCCACTGATGGTGAGGATAAAACACATAACTTACTGTGGGTCCCAAGTGGGGCCCACCATAATGTTTCTAAGCCATCCAAACTGTTGATAGGGTCACGCAGGCCTAGATTGAGGAGGAAAATAAATTTCAGCTTGATTCAAAACTTTTGTGGGCCTCAAAAAGATTTTAATGGTGGAGTTCAATCACCGCTGTTTCTTGTGGTGTGGGCTGCCTGAGATCTGGATCAAGAAGGTTTTTGGGTGGGACCCACTTAAGGTGGGGGTCCACCATATGAACGGGCTGGATGGAACATAAACATCAAGGTGGGGCCCACGGTTGGAGCTGTGGGGCTCTGCCCGTACGCCCGCCCGTTGTGGCAGTCGCTGCCTGCGCCTGGCAGCAGAAGCAGAGGCTGCTGCCTCTGTTTATTATTTTTTTTTTTGAAAACCTGATTTTCCAAGGTTTTTCAGATGTGGGGCTCGCATTTGATGGATCCACTCCATCAATTGGATTCTACGGCCCACAATGATTCCATCAAGACCAATATCGGGCCTCGTTCAGCGCATAGGAAGAATTTTGATAGAGTTCAATGGTAAAGATGTAGTTTTCAACGCCATGGCCCACCGGATACTCTAATCAACCTCATTTTTCGGCTCAACACCTAAAATGAGTCGAGAAAGAGGATAGACGGCTTGGATTAGAAACATACATTAAGATGGGGCTTATACAAGCGGTCCATCCCAATGGCTTATAGAACTAAGCCAACATTTGTGTTTTTCTTTCCACGTCCAACGTCCAGGGACGTTGGACGGTCTATTCATGAGAGGTGGGCCTGCTCAGGTGGGCCACCATATGGATGTACGGTGTGGTACAACACACACTAGGCGGGCCCCATTCATAAATAAAAATATTACTTCATGGTGGGGTCCATTCAAGTGGGCCACACAGCCACATCAACACACAAAGAAAAATAATGAAAAAGAGAAGGAGAAAGAGATAGAAGGAGAGTGGGACACGCGTGATGGAGGGACCTCGACACTATGTGCCCTCCGTTTCAACCATCCAATCATACATTAACGGGTCCCATTGCGTATGGGCCTTCCAAATGAAAGATCAACGGTGGAGATCCCTCTCAACTAAAAATGGATGGTCTAGATGATATCTTTAATGCAAGGAAAGTAAACATCATGATGGGGTCCATGGAGAATGGCCCTATCATGGGATGATATGGATGATCGAGATGGGCTATCGGCCATATCTTGGGGTCCCAAGTGAGATCCATACCATTGATCGGTAGGCCTCACTTGGCCCATCTTAAAGACATGAAAAACTAGCCTATAGAAGCACCCACCTTATGATCTACTCGGTCCGTGGAATGCCTATCTTCTAGAGCTTCACTTTGATGGTGGAGATGGGAGATGGATGGCTAGGATGGGAGATTTGGGATGGGAAGTGCGCCACCAAAATTATCTTTTTTTTTCTCATGGGGAGGGCTTGGACGTGGGAGTGCTCCCTTGCTTGGGTTTGGTGTGTTGAGAAATGAGAGGGAGAGAGAGAGTTGTAAGAGTGATGAGTGATGGGTGAGGTGAGTGATGGGTGAAGTGAGAGGTTAGTTGACTTTTGGGCTTGCTTAACTTGTGGAGAAAGAAAGCATGGGTGTGTGTACTTGACATGAGAGGTGATTGATGGGATTGATTGATGGGATTGATGAGACATATTGTAGAGATTCCCTTGGGATTTGTAACGCCCAGTGTTTTTACTCGAACTGAACGCGGGTCCGTATCTCCTCGTCTGGGTATCGAATCGGTGCGTGAGTCGCGGCGTTGGAACCGCGGCGATGGTGCGGTCGCAGTGGTACAAATGTCGGATTAAGCCGACTCAAATGTATAGGATACGACTTACGGTCGTGCGCAACGTCGATTATCGGTCGCAGGTTGCCGAAATTCGACGGAAAGGATCGCGGAAGTTGACAGAACAGTACGGTTTTAGGATACGGGTCTTACACCCATGCCCTAGAAAAGCCCTAGAAATATCTATTTATAGTTTAGGCAGTTCCCTTTCGCATCCCAGTTGCGAAAGGACTTAGATTTTCGCAATCCACAAAATCACAGAACGAATCTGCGTAACCTACGACTGGTCGTAGGAGAGTTAGGACTAGTTGAGCTAGGACTGATCGTAGGGGAGCTACGACCAGTCGAAAGACCCTTACGACCGGTCGAGTAATCCCTACGACCGGTCGAAGGCGGTGAAGACTTTCTTAACATTCTCCACCAAGTCTTCACCCTTCAACCGTGTAGCTCCTTGACCTTTTCTCTTATTTCTGTATCACATCATAGCTTCTTGTGCACACTCCGTCTTCCTTTTACACCATCGCCAAGCCCAGAAAAGTTTTACAGACCTTGAACTTCTCTACAGGAACGATCCAGGAGAGCATGTCCGTCGGATCAGAATCCACATGCCCAACCATCCTTGCTCCTGTCTTCTCAAAAGGAAAGACGTAGTCTTCTTACCATATCACTGCTACCCAGTATTGCTTGCTGGGGTACTTGCTCACAACACTGATAACCTATGAAATAACTGGTCTAATCCAGACCCTAGCATACATTGTCAACCGTATTCGAATAAGGCTCATGAGATATCCTGCTTTTCCTCATCTGTTTTGAGACAAATCCTGAGGAAAACTTGAGGAGAGACGCGTAGGGAATGCTCTCCGGCTTTATCCGGCCTATCACATCCTTAATCAATACCTACACACAAGGTATTCCTCCTGTGATTACCAAAGCCTACTCCTTCTTCAGTCCCAATGCCGAAAACTATCTTTGCAGCCCCCCAATCCTTCATCCTGAATGTCCCACTTAACCGAGTCTTTAGTACATTGATTTCGAGACATGTCATAATTGGCGATTTACATGTCATCAATTCCTGACTCACCATGAAGGAATCAAATCACTGCCTAGGCGACAGGTCGAACCACAACCTCCTGCAAAGTCTTTTCTCAACCCCTTTAACTTTGAACCGCTCTGGTTGCTTCATACAGATCTGCTCTTCACTTTTCCTTACAGAAGTACAAGCTCCACATCCATCCTTCCAGCTCAAGATCACATTGGCCAACCAGTACCAATCATGGATCTAATAGATACCTGCTATACCGTCGGCACGAATATCTTTGAGAAGTCAATCCCTTCTCTCTGAGCATAACCCTTCGCTACCAACCTCGCCCTGTATCTATGTTGTATCCTCCTAAAAATCCACCTACATCCAACAGCTTCTGGCCCACTGGAAGCTCCACTTTCTCCTATATATTGGTCTGGTACAATGAATCCATCACATCGCCCATAGTCACCTTTCACTTCTCAGCACCAGGCTCACGTAGAGCCATCTGAATAGAAGATGAATCCTACTACAATATTGGAGTCATTCGTGTACCTTGCCAATATCCTGCGATCATGCCATGTGATTTTCTTCACAGGTGGCTGCTCCACCTGCTCTGTATCCCTGTCCGCGCGTATCAGCTTTCCTGCCCTGCCCGCTCATGTGGCCATGTCCAACATGCCACACACGTACAGAGGTGGAATCTGTTACATCCACTGCAGCTCCACCTTTAGAAGTGCTCCCGATCAACCTGTACAAGTTACCGAGTCATTGTACTTTCATGATTATCCGTGCCCCCTTAGATACATTAAAAACACTATCAATACCTGTGTACTTGCATCTTTTTACCTTAAGCACACCAAGAGAAATCAAATTCTGCTTCAAATCAGGAACGTGCCTCACATCTGTCAAGGTACGCTCCACCCTATCAAACATCCTGATGCGCATAGAACCAACAACCACAACATTATAGGCAATGTCATTGCCCATAAATACCTGTTCACCATCGTACTCCGATGACGAGTCATGTGAAAAGATGCCCCTGTGTCTAGCATCCACTCGTCCTTACGATCATCGTATGACCGTCTGAGCGAAGACACAGATAAAACATCACCATCACATCCACTCGATCCATCTGATGTGACAACATTGGCCTCCCTGCATGAAGCCTCAGAATCTTTCCTCTTCGATTTAGGATTTTCACAATACTTCTTCATATGTCCTTCCTTTCCCACAATTCCAGCACTTTACCTTTCCTTTGCCCTTGCCCTTGGATTTAGATCTAGAACCTGAAGAACTTGTACCTTATCTAGAATTCCTACCCATTGTAAACAGTGCATCAGAAGATGTCTCCATATTGCTGTTCAGTTGTCTCATAGCTTTTCCTTGAAGGGCTGAGATAACAGTGTCGACACTCAGGGTTTTATTCATGCTGCATATAGTGTCCTTGAATGATTCATAAGACGCTGGGAGAGAATTCAACAACATACATGCTTGTTCTTCATCTTTCATTACTTCCTCCATATCCAATAATTTGTAAACCAATTTATTAAAGTTGCTGATGTGAACCTCCAGATCTCCACCCTCTGCCATCTTGAAGTTATGCCACTGTCGCTTTAAGTGCAGGCGATTTTTAGAGGATTTTTTTGCATAAACAACCTCTAACTTCACCCATAACTTAGCCGCAGTTTCCTCCCTCATAACGTTGTAGAAAACCTCATCCATAAGACATAAATGGATCAATGATAAAGCTTTCTTATCAACAATATTCCAATCAACATCCGTCATAGTAGACTTTTGCTCCTCGAGAGTACCATCTTCGCCTTGCTTAGTTAACAGGATAATCATCTTAACCTTTCATAACTCAAAATTATTTTTTTCTGAGTATTTCTTAATTTCATACTTAGTGTTCGCCATTATTACTAATCCCTCAGATTCAGATCTATGCCCCAATGATCGCTTTGATACCACTTGTTGGGGATTTTACCCTGTGGAATCACACAGATCTAGATCTAGGATAGCAATCCAATGGCACCAAGAACACAAGAGAACACAGAGAACACCCAAATTTAACGTGAAAAACCCTTGCGGGAAAAAACCATGTCACAAAGCGACAGATCTCTACTATGAAAAACAGAAATTACAAAGAAAGAGGACTTACCCGATTCGAACAACCTTGAATCTCACCCTTACTACACCCTTTAATTTTCTTAGGATCCCTTTAGAAAGCCTTTCTCATGCCCTGAAAAATTCCTAGGAACACCTATTTATAGTTTAGACAACTTCCCTTTCGCATCCCAGTTGCGAAAGGACTCAGATTTTCGCAATCTGTAAAATCACGGAACGAATCTGCATAACCTACGACTGATCGTAGGAGAGCTAGGACTGGTTGTAGGGGAGCTACGACCAGTCGAAGGACCCTTACAACCGGTCGAGCAATCCCTACGACTGGTCGAAGGCGGTGAAGACTTTCTCAACAATCCCAACCAATTCCGTGTTGATTCACGGTCATTTCGAGGCATTTCATGGTCAATTGCCTTCACTTCGTGGCCATTTACATGCATTTCACGGTCAATTCGCTTCAATTCATGATCATTTCCATGCATTTCATGGTCATCCCAACCAATTCCATATTGATTCACGATCATTTCGAGGCATTTCACGGTTAATTCCCTTCACTTCGTGGCCATTTGCATGCATTTCGCGGTCAATTCGCTTTAATTCTTGATCATTTCCGTGCATTTCACAGTCATCCCAAACAATTCCGTGTTGATTCACGGTCATTTCGAGGCATTTCACGGTCAATTCCCTTCACTTCACGGTCATTTGCATGCATTTCGGGGTCAATTCGCTTCAATTCATGATCATTTCCATGCATTTCATGGTCATTCCAAACAATTCCGTGTTGATTCACGGTCATTTCGAGGCATTTGATGGTCAATTCCCTTCACTTCACGGTCATTTGCATGCATTTCGCGGTCAATTCGCTTCAATTCATGATCATTTCCATGCATTTCACAGTCATCCCAACCAATTTCGTGTTGATTCATGGTCATTTCGAGGCATTTCACGGTCAATCCCCTTCACTTTGTGGTCATTTGCATGCATTTCACGGTCAATTCGCTTCAATTCATGATCATTTCCATGCATTTCACGGTCATCCCAACCAATTCCGTGTTGATTCATGGTCATTTCGAGGCTATTCACGGTCAATTCCCTTCACTTCGCGGTCATTTGCATGCATTTCACGGTCAATTTGCTTCAATTCATGATCATTTCCATGGATTTCACGGTCATCCCAACCAATTCTGTGTTGATTCACGGTCATTTAGAGGCATTTCACAGTCAATTCCCTTCACTTCGCGGTCCTTTACATGCATTTCACAGTCAATTTGCTTCAATTCATGATCATTTCCATGCATTTCACGGTCATCCCAACCAATTTCGTGTTGATTCACGGTCATTTCGAGGCATTTCACGGTCAATTCCCTTCACTTCGCGGCCATTTGCATGCATTTCGCGGTCAATTCACTTCAATTCATGATCAATTCTCTTCACTTCACGACCATTTCCACGCATTTCACGCTCATATCCGGCAATTCTGTTTACATTCACGGTCATTTTGATGCACTTTACGGTCAAAGCACTTTACTTCGCGACCATTTTAATGCACTTCACGGTTAATTCTCTTCACTTCACGGCCATTTCCACGCATTTCATGATCATATCCGGCAATTCCGTTTACATTCATGGTCATTTCGATGCACTTCATGGTCAAAGCACTTCACTTTGCGGCCATTTGCATGCATTTGACGGTCAATTCGCTTCAATTCATGATCATTTCCATGCATTTCATGGTCATTCCAAACAATTCCGTGTTGATTCACGGTCATTTCGAGGCATTTGATGGTCAATTCCCTTCACTTCACGGTCATTTGCATGCATTTCGCGGTCAATTCGCTTCAATTCATGATCATTTCCATGCATTTCACGGTCATCCCAACCAATTTCGTGTTGATTCATGGTCATTTCGAGGCATTTCGTGGTCAATTCCCTTCACTTCGCGGCTATATGCATGCATTTGACGGTCAATTCACTTCAATTCATGATCATTTTCATGCATTTCACGGTCATCCCAACCAATTTCGTGTCGATTCATAGTCATTTCGAGGCATTTCACAGTCAATTCTCTTCACTTCACGGTCATAACATGTAACACCCCGTGTTTTCAGGACTCGAGTATATGACTCGTTTCCCAAAAACCCGAGTGTTAATCTTAAAGGATGGTCAAATTCAAGTGTGTTTTTTTTTCCCTTATCAGAGTAAATAGACGAGCGCAGAATGGACAAATCAACATAAAGAAATTTTTTTATTTCATTTAGAATATACAAGCGGTTGCCCATAATGACTTATACAAACCAATGTCCTCATTCTTACAAATACAAATGAATAACATAACATGTGAAATAAGGTAAACTGCAACAATCTTGAATTGTGAAATCTTGTGCCAATCCTTAGCAAAATAGAATCATGCACCCTTGTCAACTATAGTCTGCTCCTTACCAGTATGAAGGGCCACCTGTATTACCTGTATGGTTGAATATTTGATGGATGAGTGGCCAGCTCAGTGTGAATTCCCCTCAAGATTACACACCGTCACATTAGGTAAGCATAGTTACAAAACAACAACGCAATCAAAACAACACATGATGCAGTCTTTTAAAATGAATGGATGCATGAATGCACATCGGCCTGGGGATGCACATCCAACCGGACTTGGGCTCGTCGCCCATGTAATCATCGACCTGGGAAAATCATCCAGTCGGACAGGGGTTGATAGTCGGTGGTCTGGGAGCTAGCGAAACGATACCCTGACAACTCTAGGGCACGTGCTATAGCATTCAGAATTAGCCACCCGTCATCGCCAATATGCCATGAATGCATGATTAGTCAAACCGTTATTAGTCCAGTTACAATCAGCCAATTCAGGTAAGTTCAAGGTCACTACGGGGAGCTCAGAGCCCAGCGTAGGCCGACGACTCGGGCATAGTGTCCCATTACCCCCATCCTCGGCCCATGAGGCTACCATCTTAGGATGTTCAATAGAAACCCGTCGACTGGTGGCCAATCATATTGTAGTATATGGGGCTTACCATCACATAGTTGCACAATAAAAACATCGAACCCATATAGGAAAAATACCAGGACAAGGCACATAAGGCGATATCAAAGCAAGCCACATAAGGCAAATATCAAAACGAGCCACATAGGGCGAGTATCAAAACCATACGATAAAAGACCATCCTTGAAAACCGTTAGACACAACAACCCTGGATGGTAGGCCCACATCAACGATTAATTTAAACCACCATTCAATAACCACTAAGCCGAAGGTCCATTACATCACAATCAGTCGGGTTACATCCCAAGTATGGGTGTACACATATAGGTGGGGGTTTCCCACGGTGTATCAGTTTAAGTTCCATAGGCAATCCACAAATATTCCACAAGTATGATTAAGTACACAGGATAAACATTAAGCATGTAATATAGAAATTTAATTTCCACCAGCTAACACATGTGATTATAAGAGAGAGATATAACAATTATCAATTTGAATTAAAATGAAACTATAACTTAAGCTAATGAGAAGATGGAAAGCTCAAGGGGAAGAATCATCACCTTATACTTTGAATCGCCTACCAGTGTTGCTAGAGAGTGCGTGTTTCCTTAGGATCAAACCCTATCATCAATTGTAAAGTTATACAATTAGGTCCAAGCTTACACACTATTTAGGGTTAGGGTTTTAACCTAGGGTTTGAGTTATCTATCTTAGGGTTTTAATGTAGAATTAGGGTTTTTGTCCTAGAGTTTAGTTTAAATGCTTAGATTCTAAGATTTGAATGTTAATTGAAGTATAATCACAACATCACCCTTATCCTTAATGATGTGATTAAGATTAGTTATGAGACGTTAATAATCTTCGTGATGTAGCAAGTAGTATGATCTACTATCAATGATTGTACATAAGATTGATAAATAAGGTACTAGTATTTAGTAATGGTGATTTTCATTTGTATTAACAGCTACTACATTGGACAACCTACTAACGGTTAGGGTCATAGCTTACGTTTTAGATTACCTAGGTCTAGGCTAGATTGCATGGTCATTAACGATATTGTTAATGGGAATCAGTGATAAATAAATAAATTTTATAGAATGAATTAGTTATTAATTTTAGGAATATTAGAATGACTAATATTATATCAATTTATCTAATGATGCCCACGATGAATAATGATACTTATAATTTCCAAACAATTATTAGCATTAACAATGTACTTAATATTAGTTAACATGACGCTGATAATCATTGTGATGGATAGAAATAGGGTGCTCTAATGTCAATAATAAGGTATGTACTTAATATTAGTTAACGTGGCCCTGATAATCATTGTGATGGATAGAAATAGGGTGCTCTAATGTCAATAATAAGGTCTTTAGGATGACGAATAAAATACTAATATTTTAATGATAATAACAATTTAGATATATGTACATATATCAATTAATATAAGTAGAGACAATTACTAATGGTTAATCACTTCTAACTTAAAAATCCTAAATGATGTTAACAATGCTAATTAAAGTAATCTAAATCTATAGAGAAAATATGGACTCACCTTGTCAACTCGGTGAGTTGACTCGGTTCAACTCTACCCTCTTCTTCTTTCTATCTCTTTCTTTCCATTTCTTTCCTTCCTCTCCTCCCAACACCATGCATCAGCAGGCCCCTTCGGACCGAACCCATGCCCAACTCGGCCTGACTTGGTTCAGTGAGTCGACGACTCACCTGACTCAACAGCGAGTCGGTCTAATCCTACCTCTCCCTAACTCTCTCCTCTTCTTCCTCCATTTTCCAAAAGCTGGAAATCAGAAACGTCTGGACTGGGCCAGACGCAAGACTCAGCTCGAGTCAAGCTAGTGCAGCAGCTTGGTGATGGTGCAGCCGCACCCATTCTTTCCCCATTTTTTCTTCTTCTTTCTCACTGACTTCTCCTTTTCCTTCCTCCTCCTGGACATGCAAAGGACTAGCGGTGCCTGGACTGAATCAGTCCCATGTGGGACTCGATCTGGACTCGGTCCAGATTTGGCCCGGTTTGAGTTGGTCACGGTGGTGCGGTGCAACAGCCGCACCACCCTCCTTTCTTCTTCTTCCTTCTTCGTTTCCCTCTCCTTTCTTCTTAGAAATGTCCCACAAGGCCTGGATGAGGCCAGGTAAGAGCCAGAACAGCCAGTGCTTGACGGTCTCTCGGTGAAGAAGAGGACAACCATTAATGGCAGACTCTCTCCCGTTATTTCTTCCTTCATTCCGTCAGCATGGAAGGGTTTCTAGAGGTGCAATAGAGCTAGGTGAATGGTCGGAATGAAGGTTGGATGCCGTTTGGTCGGTGGGTTTGGAAGGAGAAGAAAACGGTCGTTTTCTCGGGTTGCCGCAGGAATGGTGGTAGGGTTTCGCTTGAGCTCGATTCCAGCCCATCTTATGATGTTTCTGGACCTACCTAGACCGTTGGATTGAACCCAAACGGCTAGGATTCATTCTATCCGAAACTGCCTCGAGTTTGGCTAATAAAACTGAAACCGTTTGTGGTTTCTCTTTACGGTGGGTAGAAAACTTCAAGGTGGTTTTTGAAATGGACGGTCAGGGTAGTCTTAAAAGAACGGCTGAGATGCAGGGATGGTAGAGCACGCGGATTATTTGCATGGAGAACAACCTCCATTTATGGAAATAAGTGTTTTCGGGTCCTGTTTGCAGCAAGGATTGTGTGCATATGTGGTTGCACGAATGATATAGAAGCTATGGTTTTGGCTAGAACAATCCGCCCAACACGATGGACGGTTTGGATCACGAACATGGGCCGTACTTTGTGGCTCACAGTCGAAAACACGGACGCCTGTCCGTCCATTTTTTTTTTTTAAGAAACAAGGAGCGGGAAAAGGGGTAGAGGTTTCCTCTTTTTAGGAAATTGTCGGTCGAATCCGACTTTGACCGGCGGTATAGTTTGAAGCACCGCTGGTGCACATGCACCATGCACTCTCGAGAGGGATTGTGGTGTCCACCGTGGAGATACGTGGAATCCACACCGTTCATTCACTTTTTTTTTCACAATGCAAGTGAGTTCAGGAATGATGCAGATCCAATGATTAAGTGGATCATAACGATCAATGTCAGGCTAGGGATTTCTAGCGTGGTCGGGTTATTCTAATCTTCTCAAAATTTCTTATTGTGGTCGGAATTCATTCCACTAGAATCTGGATGGTTTAGATTAGTTCTAGACTCCCAAGCCTGGGCATTCTTTGCGGAGGATATCTCTTGCCAACATGTTTCTCGGACGGACTCTTCTAGAGTTGTAACATCATGCGGAACTTTTATCCTATCGGTCCGATTGTAAGGGTTATGTGGGGCCCACTATGTTGAGTTATAGGGGAATCCGTTCCCTTCATTATTTCTCTCATGACAAGTGGGCCCATGAGGTAAAATATGAAATCTATCCAAGTTCTAGATGGGCCACACCGTTGATAAGCGTGGAGTGAAACTCACTGTCATGCCTGGGGTAGTCGTCCTCTGTTACAGACGAGTGCTTCTCTTTGTTTTTTTTTTTTTAAGATGTTTAAAATAGGTGGGGTCTGCTTGTGATGACTTCTGGGGATCCATTCCCTTCAACTCATTCTGCACATTATGCTGATCCTTGGCCCCAAATTTGAAGTAGGTACGATCTCCAGGTGGGCTGCACGATGGGCGAATGCATGGAATGGTATTCACCGTTGAAACAATCCCCCACTCATACGTATTTGCCATGCATACTTAATTACAAATTTGCCATCAATTCTTCAACCACTTTTCGCTGTCAGTTATATCTGATTGCACCGTCCAAATGCCTTGAAATTTGGTAGATGTTCCTTGTTTTTCGTTCTCTTTTCATTGGTCAAGTTTGGGCCCCGATCTCCCGATGATGCCTAAGGTACTCTTTTAAATGACCAACACACTCTGGGTTTCAGAATGTTAGTTGTACATGTCTAGTTGAACCATTACTAGGTAGTTTGGTCATATACTTTAGGATCTTCAAAATGACCGATTTATCTTAATATTTGGATGGCCCATTTGACGAATCCAAACCTGATGTGTGGTAAGATGAATTTCTAAAATTAAGTAAACTTGGTGGTTAGTATTCTAATCACGTATTTAGGTGATTGTACGATCAATTTTGTAAATGAATGTATACAAATGGTTTTTTTAGAGCGATCAAGGGGCCGAACACGTATACTATTGGATTCGAGTGACTTGTTCACATGTGTAAGTTCCTTGGATTGTAATTCTAATGGTAGGTTAAGCATATTCATATGGTGTGGACAAGATGGACGGATCAGAATATTGATCTAATAAGCGTACGAACGGATGTAGGGATCAAGTATCTAAATTAATGTGATCTAAGGGCTGAAATTTGATGTGTACGGTTAATTTATGATAATCAGGCCCGGTATAAAGTTTCACACGAAACGGATCATGAGAACCTTGTGAGTTGGAATTCAGGGTATAGGTTGATGGCATTTTTATAATTATTATTGATTTAAGAGTTTTGTGAAATCTAATGGTTCTAAATGATTATATGTCATTTTCTAAACAATTCTTACGAAAGGACTTATATTTAAATCATTATAAATAAAGACTTATTCACTGATTTAGTTAAAGGAAGGTACATATATCGAACTATATGGGCAACGGTCAGATGACTTAATTTATGGATGAATATCATTCATAATCGGTCAGATCCAAGTTGGAGGATGGATGTAGGGTTAGGTTGACTAGATTAGTACCGTTCATGTATATGTAATAGGTTAAATTTATGGTAACACTCAAGGACTTTCAATACTCGGTATTGAAAAGTTCGGAGTGTTACATAACATACCAAACAGGCCCTTAGAGGGCAATTAAAATGTATTTATTTTCCATCCAATATATTCATAAGGTCACAAGGACTTGGATGAATGTGAAATACAAATTTCACTATGATCCAAACTTCGGTGACCCCTAAAAGGGATTGAAGGGTACACGTTGAAAGATGCATTATAATTTTTAAGGCTTACAGTCTATAGCTACGGATAAAACCCGTAGCTATATAAGTACTCCGTAGCCCTGATACAGTGAACCTGGATTGGCGTGGGCGCACTGAATTGGTTCCCCCCACCCCCAACCCCCGCCACTTGCTGGATTGTTTGACGTGGCCACGCCGATCTGGCCTATAGCTACGGATAAAAACCGTAGCTAATGATCCAAGCTCCACTTACGCGAACCCGGATTGGCGTGGGCGCGCCGAACTGGTTCCCCCCCCCCCCCCCCCACCCACTTGCTGGACTGTTTGGCAGGGCCACGCTGATGTGGCTATAGCTACGGATTAAAACCGTAGCTAATATCCGTAACCCTAGTTTGACTTAGATGGTGAATTGCAATTCACCATCAGATTGACTTGCAATCATTTATGTAATAATACTATAAAGTGGAATGACCATGAAGTTGTGTTTATATTGTGCTTATAATGTGCTTCTTCTAGCAGACCCCAGTTAATATTATGATTTACCGTGAAGTTGTGTTTATTATGTGCTTCTTCTAGTCTCTTAAGTTGTAATTGCATTAGTGCTTTTGAGTTGGGACTAAAAATAAATGAAACTGCAATTTGTAGCACTTCCTCATTATGAATATGCTTGCTAGGAAATGTCATTCATCATCACAGTCATCATTTCAACCTTATCCCTATTAACTGAGGTCTGCCACACGAATCATGTTCCCTCATTCCAGCTCAAGCCATAAGATACTCTACATGTTATGGGGGTGACTCTCCCGGTTCTTAAATCATTGTTCATTCCTCTCAAGCCAAATGCGCCAAAGATGTGCCAAAAACTCAAGTGCCAAATTCCCTTCCCAATTTTATTTTTACCCACTACGTGCCATGTCGAAAGAAACTGATCGACAAAGCCCGGATTGACCCATGAAGTGCCAAAACTGGAATAAAATCTACACAAGTGGGAGATATGAGCATCTCACCATGCCACTGAAGTTTCTGCAAAGGTCTGCAAGAATTCCTTTAGAATGCCATTTATATGTTATTGAAACAGTGCTACCTCCACTTGACCTCTAATTAGAAGTTGCAGAATTTTCACAAGCAAATACAAAATGTCAACAAGAAACTGCAAATCCGTAAACGAGCTTATACACTTTTCTGATGGTGCAAATATTACTTACATCTCAATTTCTCTCAATAAAATACTCATAAATACAAAGACATAACTTTGATGCCATGTTTCTTATGTTCAACTGAACTTCACCTGGTAGCAACCATCTGGCAGTTCCAATCCCTAGAAAAGGATGAAGGGTTGATGCAAGGAGGGCAGCTGTATAATAAACATTGGCCAAGAAGTCATGAAAGCCAATCCCAAATAGGTGGGACAAGGCTATGATGATGAAAAGGTGGTTTTTCATGCTCAGCTACAACACTGCACAACATAGGCTTCATCTTTTCATTGGGATCCTTTTCATTGCATCAGATGCAAAAGATAATAAGCAATCTTTTTCTCATTTTTAATCAGGTACATGCAGGGGAGTCTATAACACTTTCTTATGTTCCTAGTTCTCCCATTTGGAAGCATAAAGGGAGCATGGAAGCAGTTTAGAGGCTAGGGAGGCTTTCATTAGGAATACTTAACATAACAATTTATAACAATGATATTATTAGAATGGGCTTAGAGGACTCTTCAATGTGGGAATACTTCTAGCCTTTTGGTGAGGATAAAAAATTCAATATCCAAATGAGTTATCTTATTATCAAATAAGCATGTCCAAAAGAAGCAGAAAATTATAGTTCCTGAACAGAATGACAAATCCTCACAGATTTTTAATAACAAAGAGAAGCATCTTTCACTTCTTTCCATAGATACACATTTGATTAATCCAAAAGAATAAATATATATATTTTTTAACAATGAACAATCTAACAAGATTGATCAATCTCGCATGAACACATCTGACAAGGAAAAACATTTAGTGCAACATGAAAAATCAATCCAAGTCTTTCTGGGTCTTGTTCACACCCCAAGTGCAAGGTTGTGATGTAATAATAAACTTAGTAAGACCGAGGTCGAATCCCAAGGGACTAAAACTGTACGTAATCTAAAACTAACTAGAGCTAGAATTGGAATGAAGTGAAATCTAAATCAAATAGAAATTGAGGGAATAATGATGGAATGATTATTTAAAACTTAGAAAAAATCAGAGGAAAGGAAACTAGGGATTCAGAGGATCCACTTGTAGAGATCAGGGAGATCTTATGCCTGTTTCATGCATCATGGAAATTAACTGAACTGTCATTGATCTAGTTTTCAAGAGATGAAAGGTATATGAATTAGAATGGATTCCATCACCAAACCAGGCCCAAGAGACTATGGAAAATAACAGAATTAAACTAATTACCAACCAATCACATGTATGAAGGTTAGGAAGGGTACCGACATCCTACCATGCCCAGGAGACTATGGTGAACAACGGGGCATCCTGACGTCATAAATATAAAATAAAAGGAAATATTCAAAGCCATTGTAGACCCACCGTAATTTCAGTCACAATAGACCATTAAAGACTAAAAATATTCCATTAGTTAAACTAACATCAACTTCAATTCAGTTCATAAATTAAATAAAAATAATAAAATAAACTCTCCCATCTCACTACAAGCTTCACCTCTTAGCCCTAACTAAGAGGTTTAGCCTAACAACATGATTAAACTAAATCCCTTAAACAGAAATAAACAAAAACAAAAATAACAATCTCTACTCCCTGTCTCTCTCTCTCTCTCACGTTCCAACTGATCCCAGGCTGAATTTTTCTCTCCCTCTTTTTTCTCTTTCTTTTATAATAGGAGAGGGCGGTGAAGAACTCCGTGCTGGAATCTGTGGATAGCTGTTTACGCAGCCCCAGCTTCCGCAACCTTTCGCAGCTCAAAGCAACTCCACTGCGCACGCCTTGTTGTGCAGTCATGAAGATAGTGCCGAAACTCTCGCTCCCCTTCCTTTCTTTCCAAACAAACAACATCCCCGGGGGATTTTCGGGATGGTATACATGATGGACGGTGCAGATCGGCCATCCGATCACTGATGGTGGGCCAAGAGGATCTGGATCGTCAGGTTTTTCTGGACTGCATAACAGAGCTTACGCGAGGAGCTCTGGCTGTCGGTGGGGCCCACTCCTTCCATTATCTGTGAAATCCACTCCTTTCATCCGCTTCTTCTCGCCAATTTAGTTAAATATGGCCAGTTTTTTATTACTACTGATGTGACCCACTTGATCTTCTAATTTTCCGTCCGACCTGCGTTTAACGAAGATTCACATGCGTACACATGCATGGGGCCAGAAGACGAGCTTGGAGAGGGTTTTAGCTACCCCCTTGATGCAATGGACGGTTCGGATCATCGAACCGGATGATGAGTGGGGCCCACAACGATGCACCACAGCCTCTGTTGTGAAAACAGAGCTTCTGCGTCGGCATTGTGACATTTGGTGGACCTCACAGAAATGTTTTTGATAAAATCCACTCCGTCCATTGAAGTCAGGACAATAAACCGTTGGGGAAGAGGGATAACGGTTTGATTTCGCTGTGGCCCACCAAACTTGGCGTTACACCATTCATCTTGCGTTTGATCAATATTTTTCCTGTGTGTGGGAGCATGGATCTGGAAAAGCTTCATGTATACGGTCTTTTTGACTTTCTTGAATGAATAGACGGTCTGAATTTTTGATCCGAGCAAGGAGTTGGGTCCACTGGCCAAAACCGGACGGACGCTGTCTGTCCGCTGGTTCTAGCGTGAGGGGGGTCAGGTCAGAGTCGGTTTGACCCGACCTCGCGTCCAGTGCACCTCGGGTGCGCGTGTGCTGAGCGCATGCACTCCATGTAAGTGGGTCCTACAGTGATGTTTTGTGGGATCTACTCCGTTAATGCGTTTCTCCATATAATTTAAGGTGCTGAGACCGAAGATGAGGCATATCTAGAGAGCATGTGGGCCCCAGACTGATGATCTGTGGCTGATTTGTCCATTAGGCCACTTCCACAGGGCTCCAGAGGTTGAAATTCGATGTGTACGGTTAATTTATGCTCTTCAGGCTTCGTATGAAGTTCTGAGCCGAACTGATGGTGAGAACCATGTGATCTTACACTCTGGATGTCTTTTGTGCCACTTGAACTTCAAGTTCTTGATTTTCTTGGGTCTCTGACGTGTAAATCCTTCGATCTCGGTTCCTTGGTGTCTGTCCCTTGGCTTGGTGTCTTCAAAGCGTCCAATCCATGCTTTTAATACCTTTTTTGCAGTTCATGCTCGTAAAATCACCTTGTAACACAAACACGATAAAACGGGCCATTAAACAGTATCATGCTCGTAAATCCAGGAAATAAATGGGGTCTGATATGCAATATTTGACCCTCAACACCACCCTCAACCAGCATCTTGCTAGTCCCGAGCAAGGTATGCGAAAAATAAGTTGAGAACTACAGGATAATTTCCATGAACTCGAGTGATTTTTGAAGAGCAATCCAGAAACTAAAATTCTAAGATTCATGAATGTTGAAAAATATTTTTTCCTGGACTCAAGCACACAGTAAACTTTATAATCAAGTTCAAAGTATTAATCCATCAATTAGAATAATTCTAAACATTAAGATCCATCGGTGTATAGTGTAGTCTTGACTTATCATCATTAAAATTCAATTCATTATTTCATGATAGCATTGGTAACCACAAGAGCATTCAGGACACCTAAAACCTAACTAAAACATGGCTCATAAATCATTCTTTCTCTTTCTTTTAGCCTTTGATTTTTTCGTTAACAGTAACGCCAAGAAGAGGAATCAAATCCTCACCTATAGGGAGCAAACCTATGGTGAAGACCGTACAACTGACTCTTTTTATAAATCATTCAAGGGGTATGAAATCTACACCTATAGGGAGCAAACCTATGGTGAGGATTATTTGCCCAAATCTTTCCTAAGGTATTGGTTTTTTTTTTTTCATATCAATCCTATTAGGCAAATGTTTCAGGCTAGTTCCTTTCATACTTTAATGATTACCAAATTAACCCTTCAATATCAGACTGAAATCTTATTGTGAAAGCGAGATGTGACATGTAAAATCTTGACTCAATCAATGTTTACAACTTCTAATCTGGATTAACAACTCGATCTTAACTGTAAAATGCCACAGATACTGAATCCAAGAGTCATAAATTATCAACATCATATATCTCGCAATTCTAAATCAAAGATATTCATCAAAATCACTTCGAATTCACTTAGAATTTCTAGAAAAATTTAAAAAATTTCACAATTTTTGCTCAAGACCAAGAAAATACTGATTAGGCAACTAACCTAATCTCCCACCCCCAACCTAAAATCTACATTGTCCTCAACGTAAAAGATATGAACATGCAATGCACATGGGACAATGAAAGTAAGAGAAAAGTGATGGGAAGATAGTACCTGGATAACGAATCGAGAGAGATTTTTCAAGAGATCGCTGGGAGAGAGCAGGTTAGTATGAGAGTGAAACCCAAAAAAATATCAAAAATAAAATCCTACCTATACCACTTCCGCAAGTGCTCTCGATTACATTTAGCGTATGCAACAAGCCTTTAAACCCCTAGGTTACCCCTAGTGGATGAGTGGTAGTCTCGTGAGGGTTTGCAGTAATGTTACCCACAAACATTGAATTGATCATGTCGCAAGGTTATCCTTCCGGTCAATATCTTGATAAGTTTCTCAGTAAGTTCCCCAACAGGATCATCCAAAAGACCTTTTTACAATAGGCTTGGGCGCCTTGGAGCATGACTTTCCTGAGAGACTTATTTACCTCAGCGAAAATTTTTCGTTGATTTGCCAGAGGTACCCAAAGTATATATGATTCACCTATATCAGAAAAAGTTTTCACGTTAGTATCACATGGTGAATCAGAGACTATAAGTAAATAAAGTTTAGAAAACTTCTTAAGAAGTAATGTAGTCTCAACACATTCTGAAGTTTCAAACTCCGGTTCTAGTTTTAGCTCCTCTTCCTTTACTAGTAGACGTTTAGGATCAGGGGAAGAGAGGGTTTCAGAATAAGGGTTAGGTCGGTCAGTGATAACTACCGAGATGTTGTCTCGCAAGGCATCCACTTTGTCTTTTAACATGGGATCGTTTGAAACCGCAAAGTGTGCCAATCAATCCCACGCGTTGGGAAATTTAGATGAGCGTGACTCATTTTCGTCATTGAAGTCCGTGATGAGCTGCCCAAGGGATCCATTATCCTTGAAAATGGATGGATGTATGCTCTCTTGCTCCAGTCCTTCACATACAGATTGAAAATCAATCGGTGAAGCATCGATGTGATCACTCTGTTCATTGAAATTACTCAATTGAAGCATTGAATTCTCAATTGTTTGTAGCTCAGATGGTGGCCTCAACTGAGTAGTTTCAAATTCCAGAGTCGTAGCGGGCAACTCCTCCTTCTCCCGAATCATATCATCATTCAATTCAAGGGATTGGTCTAAACATGTCTCACAAGAGTTAGAAGAGTCGGTTGTAAGAGGTTCATTCTCTACATTTAAATCAGGCATGTTAGATGAGTGGAGTAGATCTTCCTGACCGATCACTTCGTGCACGTCTTGATCGTTGACTAGGACCAGAGTTGAGATTGATTCAGGGAGAATTTGGGCTGCACGTTCATGATCATCATCCCAATACGCATCATTGTCTAATTCCGTGCAGTGCACACTTGGGATGAGATCGCATTCCTCACACTCTATTCCTAAATTCGGTTGAGGTTCGAATAAACTAACCTCCTCATCATTGAAATCATGTGCGTCATGTAAGGAAGGTGTGTCATCATCAATGTATTTAAAAGACACCCATGTATCTTCACCATTCTTTCGAACGGTCATCGAGATTGACTCATCAGGAAATTGAACTACATGCTCATTAAGGGAATCCCACTCCTCATTCCAAATTTCAGAGTTTTTCAAAAGAGAGTGAGGATCACTTTCCTTGCATTGTATTTCTGGATTGGGTGGAGGCTGAGACGACCTATCCTCCATTAGCCTATCGATGCGTGATTCAAGCGCTTCTAGTAATTTCCTCATGCCAGTAATATAGTCTGTATAGCTTGGAGATAACTCCTCCTGGATCGTTTTTGGTGGATATTCATAAGTGGTTGATCCACGAGAGTTATTACCGTGATGTTTTACTGGCTCATCTTCGAAATATTTCTGTTTCCACTAATCAGAATCATACGGGTCATCTGTCGGGGGTTGATAAGCGTCATCATTCCAATAATCACGTAATGTTCTCTTAACTCATGAAATACAATTATTCTCCCGCAGATAATCACCGAAAGTCTTCTTAATCAGTGGAGCATCATATTCCGATTGGTTCTTGAAGATATTTTCAGAAAAATTTTGAGCCATAAGTTGTTTTGCATAAGCTATCTCAACATACAGACGTGCCCACTCATTCATATACATGATGAAACCCTTAATCTGAATCTAATCCTAAAGAGTAGAAGAAAAGATCCTACAGCAATATGGAAAGTAGGTAGAGGAGAAATTAGAGAGAAGTTATCAGATTGGAGTACTATGTTAAGATCCCGCGAAGGAAAACAAAAGAGATTAGTTTCCTAAAGTAGAAATAGAAAAGTTTAAAATTTCTAAAAGAAAACTTAGAAGCTAAGTTAGTTTCTAAAACGGAAAACCTAATCCAAAAATAGAAAGCTTCTAATAAAGGAAGGATGAGTTAATTTCTAAAATTAGAAAGAGTTTCTAAAAAGAAAAGGAAAGTTTCCTAACCCTAGAAAATTTCTAAAATAGGAAACCCTAGAATTAAAAAGTTTCCAAAATTAAACTAGTTCTTAAAAAGGGAAAAAAGTAGAAGAATTGGGAAGGGATTACCGAATTAGAAGTTTATGTCAGGCTCCTACAAAACAGGAAAACAAGTTAGTTTTAAGAAAAAAATAAAAATAAAAATAAAATAAAGTTAGTAAAATCCTAATCTTAATCTAATTCTAAAACTAATTAATTTCAAAAATACGTAACCATCAGTCCCCGGCAACAGCGCCAAAAACTTGTTCACACCCCAAGTGCAGGGTTGTGATGTAGTAATAAACTCGGTAAGACCGAGGTCAAATCCCAAGGGACTAAAACTGTACGTAATCTAAAACTAACTAGAGCTAGAAATGGAATGAGGTGAAATCTAAATCAAATAGAAATTGAGGGAATAATGATGGAATAATTATCTAAAACTTAGAAAAAATCAGAGAAAAGGAAACTAGAGATTCAGAGGATCCACTTGTAGAGATCAGGGAGATCTTATGCCTGTTTCATGCATCATGGAAATTAACTGAACTGTCATTGATCTAGTTTTCAAGAGATGAAAGGTATATGAATTAGAATGGATTTCATCACCAAACCATGCCCAAGAGACTATGGAAAACAACAGAATTAAACTAATTACCAACCAATCACATGTATGAAGGTTAGGAAGGGTACCGACATCCGACCATGCCCATGAGACTATGGTGAACAACGGGGCGTCCTAATGTCATAAACATAAAAGGGAAGGAAATATTCAAAGCCATTGCAGACCCACCGTAATTTCAGTCACAACAGACCATTAAAGACTAAAAATATTCCATTAGTTAAACTAACATCAACTTCAATTCAGTTCATAAATTAAATAAAAATAATAAAATAAACTCTCCCATCTCACTACAAGCTTCACCTCTTAGCCCTAGCTAAGAGGTTTAACCTAACAACATGATTAAACTAAATCCCTTAAACAGAAATAAATAAAAATAAAAATAACAATCTCTACTCCCTGTCTCTCTCTCTCTCTCTCACGTTCCAACTGATCCCAGGCTGAATTTTTCTCTCCCTCTTTCTTCGCTTTCTTTTATAATAGGAGAGTGCGGTGAAGAACTCCGTGCTGGAATCTGTGGATAGCTGTTTACGCAGCCCCAGCTTCCGCAACCTTTGTCAAAGCAACTCCACTACGTACGCCTTGTTGCGCAGTCATGAAGATAGTGCCGAAACTCTCGCTCCCCTTGCTTTCTTTCCAAACAAACAACATCCCCGGGGGATTTTCGGGATGGTCTACATGATGGACGGTGCAGATCGGCCATCCGATCACTGATGGTGGGTCAAGAGGATCTGGATCGTCAGGTTTTTCTGGATTGCGTAACAGAGCTTACGCGAGGAGCTCTGGCTGTTGGTGGGGCCCGCTCCTTCCATTATCTGTGAAATACACTCCTTTCATCCGCTTCTTCTCGCCAATTTAGTTAGATATGGCCGGTTTTTTATTGCTACTGACGCGACCCACTTGATCTTCCAATTTTTCGTCCGACCTGCGTTTAACGAAGATTCACGTGTGTACACACGCATGGGGCTAGAAGACGAGCTTGGAGAGGGTTTTAGCTACCCCCTTGATGCAATGGACGGTTCGGATCATCGAACCGGATGATGAGTGGGGCCCACAACGATGCACCGCAACCTTTGTTGCGAAAACAGAGCTTCTGTGTCGGCATTGTGACATTTGGTGGACCTCACAAAAATGTTTTTGATAAAATCCACTCCCTCTTTTTGACCTTCTTGAACGAATGGACGGTCTGGATTTTTGATCCGAGCAAGGAGTGGGGCCCACTGGCCAAAATCAGACGGACGCTGTCCGTCCGCTGGTTCCAGCGTGAGAGGGGTCGGGTCACTCTGACCCGACCTCGCGTCCAGTGCACCTCCGGTGCGCGTGTGCTGAGCGCATGCACTCCATGTAAGTGGGTCCTACAGTGATGTTTTGTGGGATCTACTCCGTTAATGCGTTTCTCCATATAATTTAAGGTGCTGAGACTGAAGATGAGGCATATCTAGAGAGCATGTGGGCCCCAGACTGACGATCTGTGGCTGATTTGTCCATTAGGCCACTTTCACAGGGCTCCAGAGGTTGAAATTCGACGTGTACGGTTAATTTATGGTCTTCAGGCTTCGTATGAAGTTTTGAGCTAAACTGATGGTGAGAACCATGTGATCCTACACTCTGGGCGTCTTTTGGGCCACTAGAACTTCAAGTTCTTGATTTTCTTGGGTCTCTGACGTGTAAATCCTTCGATGTCGGTCCCTTGGGGTCTGTCCCTTGGCTTGGTGTCTTCAGAGCGTCCAATCCATGCTTTTAATACCTTTTTTGCAGTTCATGCTCGTAAAATCACCTTGTAACACAAACACGATAAAACGGGCCATTAAACAGTATCATGCTCGTAAATCCAGGAAATAAATGGGGTCTGATATGCAATATTTGACCCTCAACAGGTCCTCCCCTTATCATCCTTTTAGGCCCTACCACACTAATCAAAGTTCCCCTCTTAGCAGCGCTGTCTCTAGTTCTAAAACGTGGGCAAACCATCTCAACCTTTTCTCCATCATTTGATCTCCTATTAGGGCCACCCTTGGGCTTCTTCTTCGACTCAACCTCACACTTAATTCTGTCAGTTCCAGTCTACCCCACACCTCAACATCATCTCTACAATGGTCATCTACTCATGTTGCCTTGAACCAAAGTGTACCTCACATAGTATAGCTTGTCGAATAGCAGTCTGATGAAATTTTGCTTGAACTTCATTGGCATACACTCAAAAGCATATCTCTACTTATTCATTGAGCTCTTTCATTCACCGGGCTCTAATACCCTTTGAGACGCTCTCATGATCAGTCCATCCTTCCAATAAAAGATGACGTTTTGAGAAATTTCATGTCCAATTCTAACCAAAGTCTTGCCTCTATAATATGTGTACTGAACTTGCACCAAATACTCTTCACTTGGTTCTCATTTTTAAAACTCTAGATTCCAGGGCCTTCAATTTAGCATTCTTACCCTCTCTAGTCTAGTCAACCAGAACCTCGTAACCGCAAACAACATACACCAAGAAACTTATTGCTAAACACTTGTAGTCAACTCAATTATAACCAAAGCTAAAAGACATTTTCTTAATACTACACCTGGATGAAAATGTACTTCTACAAGGAACTCATCTTACACAAGTTGTTCTTGCTCTTACAACAATACCCTGCTACTCATCTTAATGCTAAGGTGTTATTGCTAGAAGCCAAACAAACTGCACGAAGATACAGTTGTTACTTTTTTGCAGTAGATGTCTCACCAAAAGATATTTTGCATACTATTACCAAACAGGCCATAGGGATGAGACAATATCAAAGCTTACAAAGCAATCAAGTTAGCTTGTTTTAGGACTAGAGTGAAGCCAGTTGTAAAAGATAGATGGAGGGAATGGAAGAGGAACTCAAGTCCTTCTGTAGATCTTCATCAATAATGACTACACACGAAACATAAAGATTTATGATCTCCGACAACTTAGACTTCTTATTGCATTTTGGACACTGAAAAATAACAGATACAGGTGTGAATAAAGAATAAAAAAATAGTGTATTTTGCTAAGAGATCAAGAATAACATAGTTATTATCCAAAGCTAAATGCAGTAACATCTTCAGCTTACTTGGATTTTCAATTTGTTTAGCAACAAGAGCTTCACCCATATCTCTCACAACACAGCTTGCACAGCCAAGGAAATCAAAGAACCTGAAAAACCCAACTTAGAAACAGGAATCAAGTATGACAACCCATCGAATTTCACAAACCAACAGACCCGAATACACTAAAAGGAAGCAGTGTTTCTAGTCCTCCTCACGAGCACATGCAATCAAGAACAAGTTCAGATACAAATCCCTGAAAGGAGACCTTCTTATTCTAAATTACAACCACCCAATAGCAATTTCCTGCAGTTTCATAACCCGACACATAGAAATATCCCCAAAAGGAAATTCCTTCCTTTCATGAAGAGATATTTAAGTTCAAATATAGATCACCCACAAAAGAAGGGAAAAAATTAAATCTTTTCCCGATTTACAAGAATAATTCAAAAGCAATCCAAACCCAAACAGATATAAATCTCCCCCAATAGGAGATTCCTTGCTTTCATGCAGAGAAATCCAAGTTCATGTCTGTATTACACATAACATATCTATATAACATAAACAAATCACAAATAACAATAGAATGATTTTTGTGAAAAAAGTAGATTGATTTGTTTATAATAATTTGGTAACTCATATCGCATCTTAAGCATATCAATCATATTATGTTGATGGAAAATATTCATATAAATGTAAATAAAAAACAGATAGAAAAGTTCATAACCTAAAGAAGCTGCACTTTTGGTGCGGTTATAATGAGGACATAATTAATCCAACACACATAATGCAATACTACACAAGGTAAACTAAAGTGGAAACAGTTTCATTTATAATCCGATATTGTACATTGTTCCCATTCACTCCTTTCACCAGGTGGAAAACTAACTAGTAAACTACAAACATGATGAAAACCCGATGCCTAATGGTCCTGTGAATCAGTTGGATGTGGTGCTGCTCCATCCTTTTCAACACAGCATAACACTTCCTTCAGGGTGCGGAAGATCTTCTGGTTCCATTGCTCTTGTTTGGTCTTTTGGGCCTTCATTTTAGCCCTCATTTCAGTTAATTCAAACTGGACTGAGGCCAACTCTTCTTCTACCCGGCTGAATCGCTCATGTATAAGCGGAGGGGCCACAAAATCTTCATCGATGTCCCTTTGCTTATTATCTTCCTCATCCTCCTTATCTTCTTTTTCTTCTTCAGCTTCCTCATCTTCTTCATCCCCCAATTCTTCAATACTACCTCGAGGCGGATTAGAGCTTCTGTCAATACGATTTATGGTGTCCTCGTTGATCACCATAATCAGGTATGGGTCCCCATCCGGGTACTTGAATTTGTTTTGACATGCCAACTTACAGATTATACGACTAAAAAGAAGAGCTAATTTTTCACGTTTTCCTAATGCCGCCTTCACAATATGTCTAAGCATAATAGTGGGGATACATACATTTTCTCCTTGCCCCATCTGGTAGAGGAATTCTACCATATACCGAGAAACCTAAGATCGGTTGCTGGATCTCGGGTACGCGTTATACGTGCATATGTAGTGGAGCAGGTGGTAGTCTCGTGCCAAATATCTGGCTTTGATGCTAGTACCTCTTCTCCATTCGACGAGTTTTCCACACAAATGGAGAGCGCGCTCATCCCTTGCCCCCTTATCCCTTAGATTACTCTCCTTGATGTGCACATTGCCGAGCTCCATACCAAGTTCGGTAGTGATTTCTTTCACACCAATGTCGTACATTTGTCTGTTAATGCTAACTTTGAATCCAAGAGGTTTGATCTTGGCCTCAACAATTCATGTGTAGAATGCTCACACTAGATCTTCACTCGTGACTTCCGTTGTATCAAACATCTCTCCTTAACCATTGTCAGCGATTTAGTCGAGCAAGAGATACGTACCAAACATGTTATTATCCACATCTGCCTCGAACACGACCTTTCGATCTGTGAATCTCCCGAATTTAATGCCGGGCGAGATGACTCGCTTAGGGGATGTTCCTGGGTCAAATTCTCTCTTTGACCTCTTTTCGAGGATCGGTCCTACATTATCATCATCGGGTTTGCTGAAGCTTCTATCACGGCGGGGGCACGTTTGCTCGCTCAGTTTTTCCTTCGATCTTGTCCCACGGCTTGGCCCCGCTTCATCGGGGGTCGCTCTTTTCTTTCCCATGAGGGAAAGCACCAAGGTAATGGTGAATAAAGAAGAGAGGGTTGCAAGGAGGCTCATCTTTCTTCCTTGGTAGCTGATGGAGATGGAAGAGGAGTTTTCGGTGTGCAATAGAAGAAGGGTTTTGGGTGTTCGACGTGGGCTGGGTACAAATGCATGCAAGAGACGATCAGTTTTCGTTGTGCAAGAGAATAAAGGTTTTGAGTGTGCGGATGGGTTGTGGGCATGCAATGTACGATGGGTTTTCGTTAATCAGTCGAAGTGTGTAAGAGATGATGGGTTTGGGGCGTGCAAGGGAAGATGGGTTTGCAGTGTGCAAAGGAGGGATGATTTTGCATGAAAATCTGATTTTGGAGGAGAAATGAGAGGGAAAGGGAGAGGAATCTCATTTAAGTGTGAGAGAATGGGTCCCACACGTGTTACAGGGCCCCCACTCAAATGGCTGTGGGCGTGGGCTCGCCAAACTGACAGACGAACTGGCGTGGGCGCACTGCACTTTCGGGCGGGGGCGCCCCACTTGCTGGAGGGACTGGCGGGGGCGCACCGGTGGAACATGTCAGCCACCCCCCCTGTTGTTGGGTGTTCGGCGTGGGCGCGCCGAACCAGTGTCGCCCACGCCACTCTCTGGACATCTCGGCGGGGGTGCGCCAGTCGGGCAGGGCCCCCCCCAAATAAATCTCCCCTTTTCAGGGGTTTTGATATATTTTTTTCTTTTTTCTTTATTTATTTATATATTTTTTTGATTTTTTTGTTCTTATTAGCTTGTTAGTACACCTAATGTCAGTTGACACATCATTATTAGCCACCCCCACTAGGGAATCGATACCAGGACCATAGTGTTGAGACGAGGTATCTTTCAGTCGGTCTACCACTTGATTTCGTGGATCAGGGTGTCATTTTCTATCTCCCATGTTAGTGGGATGCATGCCCTCCAAACCAATGTAAGTCAATGCTAGCGTTTTCTATGTTATAACTCGAAACTGCAAATCGACGTAGAGTACCTTGAATTAACTGTGAAATGATCATGAATTGAATTGAATTGACCGCGAAATGCATGCAAATGACCGTGAAGTGAAGAGAATTGATCGGGAAGTGCTTCGAACCGGCCGCGAAGTGAAGTGCATTGACCATGAAGTGCATCAAAATGACCGTGAATGTAAACGGAATTGCTGGATATCCAGGTGAAATGCATGGAAAAGGCCGTGAAGTGAAGAGAATTGATCGTGAAGTGCATCAAACAGGCCGTGAAGTGAAGTGCATTGACCGTGAACGTAAACAGAATTGTCGGATATGAGCGTGAAATGCGTGAAAATGGCTGTGAAGTGAAGAGAATTGATCGTGAAGTGCATTGAAGTGGTTACAAAGTGAAGTGCTTTGACCGTGAAGTGCATCGAAATTGACCATGAAATGCCTTGAAATGACCGTGAATTAACACGGAATTGTTTGGGATGACCGTGAAATGCATGGAAATGATCATGAATTGAAGCGAATTGATCGTGAAATGCATGCAAACGACCGTGAAGTGCATCGAAATTGATCGTGAAATGCCTCGAAATGACCATGAATCAACACGGAATTGTTTGGGATGACCGTAACATGCATGGAAATGATCATGAATTGAAGCGAATTGACTGCGAAATACTTGCAAATGACCGTGAAGTGAAGGGAATTGACTATGAAATGCCTCGAAATGACCGTGAATCAACATGGAATTGGTTGGGATGACCGTGAAATGCATGCAAATGATCATGAATTGAAGCGAATTGACCACGAAATGCATGCAAATGGCCGTGAAGTGAAGAGAATTGACCGTGAAATGCCTCGAAATGACCGTGAATCAACACGGAATTGTTTAGGATGACCGTGAAATGCATGAAAATGATCATGAATTGAAGTGAATTGACCGTGAAATGCATGCAAATGACCGTGAAGTGAAGGGAATTGACCGTGAAATGCCTCGAAATGACTGTGAATCAACACGAAATTGTTTGGGATGACCGTGAAATGCACGGAAATGATCATGAATTGAAGCGAATTGACCGCGAAATGCATACAAATGATCGTGAAGTGAAGGGAATTG
Organism: Magnolia kwangsiensis; assembly: GCA_037074715.1. NCBI lineage: Eukaryota > Viridiplantae > Streptophyta > Magnoliopsida > Magnoliales > Magnoliaceae > Magnolia > Magnolia kwangsiensis. Next base: position 93,983,391 of record CM073583.1, read on the forward strand.
ACCGCGAAATGCCTCGAAATGACCGTGAATCAACACGGAATTGTTTGGGATGACAGTGAAATGCATGGAAATGATCATGAATTGAATCGAATTGACCGCGAAATGCATGCAAATGACCTTGAAGTGAAGAGAATTGATCGGGAAGTGCATCAAACCAGCCGCGAAGTGAAGTGCATCGAAATGACCGTGAATGTAAATGAAATTGCTGGATATCCAGGTGAAATGCATGGAAATGGCTATGAAGTGAAGAGAATTGATTGTGAAGTGCATCGAACAGGCCGCGAAGTGAAGTGCATTGACCGTGAAATGCATCGAAATGACCGTGAACGTAAATGGACTTGCCGAATATGAGCGTGAAATGTGTGGAAATGGCCTTCAAGTGAAGAGAATTGATTGTGAAGTGCATCAAAATGGTCACAAAGTGAAGTGATTTGACAGTGAAGTGCATCGAAATTGACCGTGAAATGCCTCGAAATGACCGTGAATCAACACGGAATTGTTTGGGATGACCGTGAAATGCATGGAAATGATCATAAATTGAAGCGAATTGATCGCGAAATGCATGCAAATGACCATGAAGTGCATCAAAATTGACCGTGAAATGCCTCGAAATGACTGTGAATCAACACGAAATTGTTTGGGATGTTCGTGAAATGCACGAAAATGATCATGAATTGAAGCGAATTGACCGCGAAATGCATACAAATGATCGTGAAGTGAAGGGAATTGACCGCGAAATGCCTCGAAATGACCGTGAATCAACACGGAATTATTTGGGATGACAGTGAAATGCATGGAAATGATCATGAATTGAATCGAATTGACCGCGAAATGCATGCAAATGACCTTGAAGTGAAGAGAATTGATCGGGAAGTGCATCAAACCAGCCGCGAAGTGAAGTGCATTGACCATGAAGTGCATCGAAATGACCGTGAATGTAAACGAAATTGCTGGATATCCAGGTGAAATGCATGGAAATGGCTATGAAGTGAAGAGAATTGATCGTGAAGTGCATCGAATAGGCCGCGAAGTGAAGTGCATTGACCGTGAAATGCATCGAAATGACCGTGAACGTAAATGGACTTGCCGAATATGAGCGTGAAATGTGTGAAAATGGCCTTCAAGTGAAGAGAATTGATTGTGAAGTGCATCAAAATGGTCACAAAGTGAAGTGATTTGACAGTGAAGTGCATCGAAATTGACCGTGAAATGCCTCGAAATGACCGTGAATCAACACGGAATTGTTTGGGATGACCGTGAAATGCATGGAAATGATCATAAATTGAAGCGAATTGATCGCGAAATGCATGCAAATGACCATGAAGTGCATCAAAATTGACCGTGAAATGCCACGAAATGACCGTGAATCAACACAAAATTGTTTGTGATGACTGTGAAATGCAGGGAAATGATCATGAATTGAAGGCGAATTGATCACGAAATGCATGCAAATGACTGTGAAGTGAAGGGAATTGACAGTGAAATGCCTCGAAATGATCGTGAATCAACACGAAATTGGTTGAGATGACCGTGAAATGCATGGAAATGATCATGAATTGAAGCAAATTGACTGTGAAATGCATGCAAAGGACCGCGAAGTGAAGGGAATTGACTGTGAAATGCCTCGAAATGACCGTGAATCAACACAGAATTGGTTGGGATGACCGTGAAATCCATGAAAATGATCATGAATTGAAGCAAATTGACCGCGAAATGCATGCAAATGACCGCGAAGTGAAGGGAATTGACCGTGAATAGCCTCGAAATGACCATGAATCAACACGAAATTGGTTGGGATGATCGTGAAATGCATGGAAATGGTCATGAATTGAAGCGAATTGACCGCGAAATGCATGCAAATGACCGTGAAGTGAAGGAAATTGACCGTGAAATGCCTCGAAATGACCGTGAATCAACACGGAATTGTTTAGGATGACTGTGAAATGCATGAAAATGATCAAGAATTAAAGCGAATTAGCCGTGAAATGCATGCAAATGACCGTGAAGTGAAGGGAATTGACTGTGAAATGCCTCAAAATAACCGTGAATCAACATGAAATTGTTTGGGATGACCGTAAAATGCATGAAAATGATCATGAATTGAAGCAAATTGACCGCAAAATGCATGCAAAGGACCGTGAAGTGAAGGGAATTGACCGTAAAATGCCTCGAAATGACTGTGAATCAACATAGAATTGTTTGGGATGACCGTGAAATGCATGGAAATGATCATGAATTGAATCGAATTGACCGTGAAATGCATGCAAATGACCGTGAAGTGAAGGGAATTGATTGTGAAATGCCTCAAAATGACTATGAATCAACACGAAATTGGTTGGGATGACCGTGAAATGCATGGAAATGATCATGAATTGAAGCGAATTGACCGCGAAATGTATGCAAATGGCCGTGAAGTGAAGGGAATTGACCGTGAAATGCCTCGAAATGACCGTGAATCAACACGGAATTGGTTGGGATGACCGTGAAATGCATGGAAATGATCATGAATTGAAGCGAATTGATCCTGAAATGCATGCAAATGACCATGAGGTGAAGGGAATTGACCGTGAAATGCCTCCAAATGACCGTGAATCAACACAGAATTGGTTGGGATGACCGTGAAATGGATGGAAATAATCATGAATTGAAGCGAATTGACCGTCAAATGCATGCAAATGGCCGCGAAGTGAAGTGTTTTGACCGTGAAGTGCATCAAAATGACCGTGAATGTAAACGGAATTGCCGGATATGAGCGTGAAATGCATGGAAATGGCCGTGAAGTGAAGAGAATTGATCATGAAGTGCACGAAAGTGACCTCTAATTATGGCGAAATGACCGTGAAATGCATGGAAATTACCATGAAATGCATGGTGACCTTGTGCAAAAGGATACTGTATTGCATTGTGATATGTCTAGACTTTTATCTATTGAAATTATTTTTTTTTTCAATGACCCTTGGATGGGGAGTGCCTGAAAATTTTACTACACTGAATGTTTTCGACCCTTTGATTTCACAAAGGATGGTGACTGTCCACATATCAAAGCAAAAGAAGCAAATTTAAAATGGTTGACATGATCAAATTTAAGATATTTTTTTATAGCATGTCCGCAACTTAAGTCCGAACTCATCATATAAATGGTTTGGATCAACTGGAAGACAATCCAGATTCAAAGAAAAAAAGACCTGACTTATCACATTACAGTATGTTGGGATGTATTCATGCGAACCTCTCACAGTAATAGTGGTTTTTTATGAATGTTGGTATGGTGAGTTGCATTTGTTATCTCTTTTAAAATTCCTCCAACATACTAGTTAACATTTGGATAGGATTGCTTATAGTGGTGGCTTGGTTATCATAACTAAACTCTAATATTAGTCTAACGAGTTAAGCATAATTAAGCTCAACGGGCCGCATGTGCCAACATGTCTCATCCATGGTAGAGCCCAACATATCAACAATATGGATCTCATATGCATGTGCCATGTGTATGGATAGAATGCCTAATTACTATCTTAGAATTAACACTACCCAATCATCCATGGATGGTTGACGGAAACTGCAATGCAAATTCAAATGGGATTGTGAATCTGTTACAGTTCCCTTTGGGGATTGTGGTAGAACAACTTCTCAATGTATCTCAGTTTCAGTTTATGTTGTCATAGTTCCCTTTGACGATTGTGGTAGAGCAGCTTCTCAATCTAGCATAAGTACATCGAGCTCAATTTCAGTTTACGTTGTTTTGAGTGTCTAAGTCATTAATCTGAAATCACATGCTTGGTATGAGATCTGAACCATTCATCTGATTGGTGGCCTATAAATGGATGGCTTAAGCAATAACTTATAACAATTTCACTATAATCATTCACCTCTTTCAGTAACCCCCATCTCATTTATGTTGCTTGCCATGCAGAAGCATTTATCGGTATGAAATTATATAATACACAAACAAATCACAATTCAGACTGAAATCACTATTATGAACATATTATTTACTATAAAATTATGACAATATATATAAGGCATCGTTTACATCATTTCACCTTAAATGTTTTACAAGACATTATTTACAATAATTTATAGCTCCCACAAAATTTACATCATACCTAAAGACAACTATATCATATTTTGTGATCACTCAAGCAATCATAGACTATAGAGTTCCTAAAGCTGGAAGTGAATTACTGTAAGTCTCTCCCTGATAAAATTTCATCGCTGTACAAAATGTCCATATATTTCATAACAAAAATGCCACAATCATATCCATTTAATTGTTTTGGTACGGAAGTATCTTCTTTGACCATCCAAGACTTCCCATCCAACGCAAACATATCTCCTGCGGCATGGAATAATATAGGCAGGGCCTCCTTCATCAGCTCGATATGTTGCCTTTGTCAACTGAGTGCCCTCGAATACAAACTGTCGAGTATAACGATTTCTCATTCTTGAGGGTGGATGACTATTAGGTAGCAATGAGTGTTGGCGTGGTTAACTGGTACGTATACCTGTCCATGTTTCACAAGATAATATATCATTATAGACATCATAGAAATGGGTACACATAGCGTTAATAACTTGAACCGATACCATTACCTGTTCATACTGTCACATGGCCTTCTGCCCTTCACGATGCTTAACAATACTGTATACTGTGAGTTTCTCTACTTCAACAAGTGAACGCACATCGTCACCTCCAATGTGTCGATACATTCTCAATGTTGATATGAAAATGTCGACACATGGCTATTACAAACAACATACCGAATTAGCACATATATCATATAATGAAATAACATAATAACCATGTTCAATTCATGCAGTTACTAGAAAAAATGTTGGGAAGAACTTGCAGTCCTGTGTATATATAGTAGGAAATGAACCGTGCATTCTCTTCAGGAAATCAATATACTTGTCAATAACCTAATCAATAAATATGGTGAATTAAGCTCTAGTCTAATATAATTGTTGAATAACCATAGATGTATGTGTGTGAATTACTTACAACGCTATCAACCCATGCATTTTTCTCCCATATGGTCCTCAACCAACCAAATTCTGCCTTTTCTTTGTTTGTGTTGGCCCAACTATACAATTCATGCAGTTCCTCCTCCGATATTACCCTAAATGGATCAATCTTGGCCTGAAAGGGTATGGGAGAAGTACACAATTCTTTCGGTTTCTCAGTGTCGGCGGCCTTGCTTGGAATTGTTTGAATGGCGGAGGTGGAAGTGAATGGAGAACGCTTGTATACAAACGGCTTCAACACCCTCTTAGTTCTCGTCTTACATACTGCAATAGAAGGCAGTGATTTCTCACATATATCAGCGTCTAAGGCATCCGAGTGTTGAACATCCATCTCTTTGTTCCCTTGATCCATACATCCCAATTCCTCATCCTCCTTCTCTGGCACTTCCTTCTCTTTCTGTAATTCTTTCTCCTTAAAAAATTACATCTTCTCTAAAAGAAACGCCTCCATTTGCTTCTTCAACTCCATCTTACCCTTCTCCAACTCTTCTTTCTCCTTCTTCAATACCTCATTTTTGATCCTCAGTTCTTCCTTCTCCCTCATTAACATTTCCCTCTCCATCTTCAAAATTGCTCTCTCATTCAACTCTTCCTTCTGTAATCTCAAGGCTTTCATCACTTTTAGCATTAGTTCTACTTCCATGCGTACTACTTCTCTCTCCTTCTCTATCGATTCTTCTCTCTCTTTTAGCGTCCGTTCTTTTCGCTTTAACTCTTCCCTATCTCTCTCCAATTGAATCCTCTCCGCCTCCAGCTCCTACCTATCCTCCCTCGACTCCGCAGTCAGATGCAATTTCGCTCCCTCTTTCTCTCCCCCTTCTTCTCCCTCTTCGTCATCACCACTCTCTTCCTCTCCTCCTTCTTCTCCCTCTCCCTGTCCCGATCTCCATTCCATATCTTCATCATCTTCATCTTTAATGCCCTACAAAATAAAGCAATGTATGTATTAGTTATATAACATGTCAAAGTAAATATAACGTATCAAAACATAAAAGAATACTTTTCTGACATCTTACGTCAAATCTATCATGGACCAAACGAACAGCCTCCGTCTCCAACTCCTTAATGGTAGGCTCTAATATAAGAACTATCTCAGTCTACAAGAGAACATCTTCATTTTTAAATACAGAAACATATATATATATATATATATATATATATATATATATATATATATATATATATATATATATATATATATATATATATATATATATATATATATAGTTCAATAAGTGATCACTTAGCTTCATAGAAATTGACTTACATCTTCACCATATAGTATTTGATGAATCTTCTTATACCTCCAACCCTTCCATCCTTGATATTGTGTGAATCTTGGAATTTGAGAGGGAACGTATGAAATGATACATTGTTGGAGAGCTGGTACTCTCTCAAGGGCCTAAATCTGTTACAATGAAATGACAAGATGATGTTAAATACATATAGTTTCGTATAAACTATAAATTAAAACAGACAAGGACAAAATCCTTACTTGTAGAGGAAATATGCAACCGGTGACATTGTAATGAAGCCCATGTGATGCCATCAAGGCATTATTGATCCCTTCAGTCATCGTTTGGAAGGCCACACTACCCCAAGAGTAGATATTAAAGTCTTCCAACGAGTCAACAAGGTCGATAAATTTTGTACAACACATAATATTCGTGTCGGTTCCCCTAACAAACCACTCTACACATAATATTAGGGCTACCTTCACGACATCTTCATACTTATTGCTATCAACTATCCTATTGAACACCTCCTGTACATGTTTCTTTAGGATAGAATTTTTATTGAAGTATTTTTCTCTTATTGACTTCTTCAAACGAGGGATATTAGGTATGGAGAGGTCACCAGTCTTCTACCCTGTTATTAAGGTGAAGTCCATCTCAAAAAAATTTACACGGTTCCCTTGTATCACGAATACAAGATTGCCTATATATCTCTCAATAAGTGAGTGAAAAATGGCTCCTATAAACTTAAATGATGGAATGTCTAATAAAAATGAGAATGGGGTCCGCCTAAATAAATTTATTCTAGTATCATTCTTCTCCAACCCACTCTTGACGCTATCAAACCACCATATCAAAGAACATCTGCATGACAGGATAGGGGCCGACTTGCCAAATCCCTTATGTAAGGGTTTGTTATCTGCAAGGAAGAATGAAAAATTATATCAACGACCATGAAGTGAAGGGAAATGAGAAATGCATGGAATTGACCGTGAAGTGAACGGAATTGTCCGTGAAATGAGTGAAATTTACCGTGACGTGAGGGGGATTGTCCGTGAAATGCATGGAATTGACCGTCAATTGAAGGAAATTGTCCTACAATGCATAGAATTGACTGTGACATGAGGGGGATTGTCCATGAAATGCATGTAATTGACTGTGAAGTGAAGGGAAATGAGTGTGAAATGCATGGAATTGACCGTAAAGTGAAGGGAATTGTCTGTGAAATGAGTGAAATTTACCGTGACGTGAAGGAGATTGTTTGTGAAATGCATGGAATTGACCGTTAATTGAAGGGAATTGTCCTGCAATGCATAAAATTAACCGTGACATGAGGAGGATTGTCTGTGAAATGCATGGAATTGACCGTGAAGTGAAGGGGAGTTGCCGGAAATGACCGTGAAATGCATTGAATTGACCATGAAGTAAAGGGGAGTTGCCAGAAATGACCGTGAAATGCATGAAATTGACCGTGAAGTGAAGGGGATTGACGGCGAAATGCATGGAATTAACCATGAAGTGAAGGGAATTGACCGTGAAATGAATGAAAATGACCGTGAAGTGAAGGGAATTGACCATGAAGTTAGTTATATGTTTCTTGCAGTCGTGAGTCGAATTTCACTTAGCGCTCAGTCAATTCCATTCACTTTGTGGTCATTTTAAGTCAGTTCACGGTCATTTTAACTCAGTTCACAGTCATTTTAGGTTAGTTCACGGTCCTCATCAATAACTCAGTGGGTCCTCGGTCTATTAACTTAGTCGATGCTCGTCAGTCTTTGTTTAGTTTCATATCTCATTTCGTTCTTTGTTTCAAAGACCCTCATTGTGGGTCATTTGAGCATTAACTTTTACCCATCTATCAGGACATGCCATACCATTCATTGTTTAAAATAAAATAGGGCTGTACACGAGTCAAGCTAGCTCAAACAGCTTGCTCGAGATGTCTAGAGTCAGCTTGGATTGACTCGGCTTGAAAGGACAACTCGAGGCTAGTAAAGTTGAGTTCAAGCCAAGTTCGACCATAGTGTATTGCAAATGGAGTCGACTCGAACTCGACTTGACTCAGCATGGATGAGTCAAGCAGAGCTTGTCCCACCTCAACTTGACTCTAACTCGACTTGACTCAGCATGGACGAGTTAAGCGGAGCTTGGCCCACGTCGACTCGACCTGACTTAGCATGGACGAGTCAAGCCAAGCTTGGGCCACATCGGCTCAGCTCGATGTACGACATTGAAATGGATTGTGGACTGTGCGCATATATAGTATAATATATAGTGGGGTCCACAAAAAGTGAGGGATTTGAATATATCGGCCGTTCGAAGCTTCTTAGATGGGGGGATCATTTTCTTGAGGACCATTTTCGTCTTTTCTTCGGTTCACAAAGTCTCGAAAATGACGTGTGTGGGGTCTGTATTCTCGACCGGACAAAGGGGAAATAAAAAATGACGTGCGTGGGGTCTGTACTGGAAGGTGGACAGTCACAGAGAGGGAGAAGTAATTGAAGAATCAGATCCGGTCGGCTAGGATGAAGGAGCAGGGAGAGGAGAGGAGAAAAAATCATATTTTCGGTGGAGATAGGGCTGGCAGCATTCGAAGGGCAGTCTGTTTTAGAGCAGGGGCATTTTCATCATGTGCAAGGCCATCCGTACGCCCGGGGAGTATTCATGGAAACTAAAAAGGAATGGGCTTAAAAAGGTTGTGGGCCATATACTGGTCGTACAGTTGGAAATTTCTCTTTCACTATTTCAAAGAGGATTAGGTGTTTCCCAGGCAACACCTTAGTGGGTGTTACGCCTACCATGGGGCCCACATTGATGGCTATTTTTTAAATCTACACTGTCCATCCATTTTTTCAGATCATTTTAGACATAATGCAAAAAATAAATAGATAAAAATATCATATGGACCACACCACTGAAAATAGTGGTGAATGGCCATTAAAAACTTTTTGTGAGTTACATAAGCTTTGGATCTTGCTGATCTTTTTATTTTCCCTTCATCCAGCTCTTATTGACCTTATCAATAGGTTGGATGATAAAGAAACATCACGGTGGCTCCTAAGAAAATTTTAATAACATACATTTAATCAACTATTATTTCTTTAATGTCGTCTACTTGAATTTTAGATTTGCTTAATATTTTTGGAACCATGTCCTTAAAAAAATGAATGTACGGACTCTGTTTGAATTGTTCTTCTTCCAATGCTAATAATTTAGCTTCCTCCTCTGCCTTAGAAAGTTGGGATGGGGGAGTGAAAACTTTTTTGTTTGAATCAATAAGTGCTTGGAAAAGAACTTGGACTTTCTTTGGGGCTTTAGGATACGGTTTTGCATCTCTACCCCGACAGGATAAGTGTAATCTGAGCCGATTAGTTTTACTAACAAACTTGGCTCCACATAAATGACACAAAATCTTAAACTTTCCAGACATTGGAGAATGAACTAAGGAACCATAGTCCCAAATGTCGATCGATAGTTCACTTGAAGACATATCTACATTATTGTGTTGGAAAAATAAGTATTTTAGTAATAATAAAATACCGACATAAAACAAAAGCAAATTATGAATGGAAAAAAAAAGCCATTAATGCTTGCACGTATAACATCCATCAACATAACATAAAAATAAAATAAAAGAGCACCCATTACATGACATCATTTTCAAGTTCCAATAAATTAATAAGAAATGTTAACTAACTTCATTGATATTTCTATTGTTTCATGTGCTGCGACTTGATAAACATTCTCTTCCTCTTCCTCATCAATATCAGAACCTCTCCAACTCGGACGCAACCAATCTTGTGTACAAATTAATGCTTCCACTATATCTGGTGTAAGGGAGCTTGAATTCTTGCTCACGACCCTGCTCCCTGTGCTAAAAGCAAATTCTGATGCCACTGTTGAAATAAGAATTGACAAAATATCTCGTGCCACCGTCAATAGTGTAAGGTATTTTCCTTCACTAACTCTCATTTTTCACCACTCTAAAACATCGAAGTCTGAATCCTACCGCAATACGACTGACTCTTTGAGATACAAGTATAACTTTAATTCCTTTGTTTCAGAGTTTATATTTTCTTTTGCTAAGAAAGACATGTATTTATCGTCGAGCATAGTGTCAAAGCTTGTAGCAGCATGTGATCTAACTTCGTTAACATTTGGTGTGGACCCTGTGATTATGTTCGTATTGTACAATGCTTCGATTGCATCATGAACTTTCAAGATTTCACTTACAGCCATTTCATTAGGATAAATTTTCATAAAGATGTACTTAACATAACTCATCTTGCACCGAGGATCAAGAACAACAGCTAAGGACATTAATAAATGACATTCATTCCAGTACTTGTCGAACTTTGTTTGCATACCATCTGTCATGAGTTACAGAAAAAATGGACCTTCACTAGCACCTTTTTTAGGGCTTCCTTGATCTTCCACATAGCTGGAAGAAACATATTTGCTGTAGGAAACTTGTTGCTATAAAATATCTTCATACAGTTATAAAAAACTTTTAAAATTTTGTGAATTTCTTTCGCTTTGCTCCAATCATCATCAGTAGGCAACCAAGCATACGTTCTATCACGCATTGCATATTCTGAAAATGCAAGTTCTAATTCCAGAGCTGAATCCAATATCTCAAAAGTCGAATTCCAACGTGTGCAGACATCTACCTTCAACGTTTTTGGAGACTTAAAATTCAAACATTAGACTATGTCATTCCATATATTCAATCTTGAAGGCGAGCCTCTTATGTACTTTATAGTCTCTCTTACATTCTTTATAGTTTGGTCAATTGATTTCAACCATTCCTGTACAATTAGGTTTAGAATATGTACACAACACCGAACATGAAATACTTTTCCCTCAAAAAATAAACGTTCGGTTGTCTTAAACTGGTTACGTAAAAATAATATTACACAATCATTTGTTGAAGCATTATCTAAAGTTAATGAACTGACTTTTTTTTCAATGCCCCAATCTTGTAGACAGTTATAAATGCAATCCGAAATAACCAAACCGGAATGAGGAGGTGAAAGGTGGTGAAAGTTCAATATTCTCTTGTAAAGTTTTCAATTTTCATCAACATAGTGTGCAGTCAATGAAATGTATCTCTTTCATTGATTTTGCGCTGTTCACATATCAGAAGTCAAACTTATCCTTGAAACTGAATCTAAAACTGCTTTTAACTTCACTTTCTCACTTGCATACATCTTCATGCATTCTCTTTTTACAGTAACACGGAAGACCTTCTCAAACTGAGAATTAAGGAATTTACTGTATCCCATGAATACTTTACTCTCTATCATTTTAAATAGTTGCTCATCAACGATAATAAGCCTTACAAACTACTTCTTCAGCTTCCCTTTCTCAAACTTATGAGTGGTAAGTGTACCTTCAGAAGCAGTTCCTTCAGACTTTGTAAACAATAGCAATTGTTAGCCTAAAGGTGAAATTCTAGGTCTCCTTGTATAACTTTGCATATGTCTATTTAAATGAGCAGTCGACCCCCTAGTATTTTTGTTGTATAAACTTTTGCAGTGCAGATATCTGATCTTAGTGACATTGTTAACTACTACTTCTTCAAAATCATCCCAGACGGTTGACCGTTTCTTTTCTTTAGTTGCAGCTGAAGACCCCTCTCCCTCAACAACAAGAGGTGATGTGGCTGATGCACCGGCACTAGAGGTAGTTGGGAGTTCATCCTCACTAGCCATATCTAAAGATATGAAACAATTCAATGTTGAATAGATAATAATGCTTTCATTATTCAAGTTAAACGCCACGCCAAAATTTCGGCAACATCTCCCCTTATCTCTCCACAATATATTAATTTTATATTTGATTCACACGTCAATTATCCACACAAAGTGTGGATATTTGATGAGAAAATAAATGCAAAAAATATATCTAGAGAGAATTAAGAGATATGAACTGAAATAAGCATGTGCATTTAAATTAGAATAAATAAAAACATTATTATCTATCTAACATTGAACTGTCCAAAAGGGACAATTTGAGAATTTCTATGCATCCAAGAACACACTGAATCTATGTCTGGCAACATAGAAATCCTTAAATGGGCAACTGATTATTCTATACTATAACTAGAAAAATAAAAATAATTAATAAATAGGCAAACAAAAGAGCAGGTTGAAAGGATAACTATTAATAACATTTATAGAAATAAAATATATCTGATAGCCAATAGGTATAGGCATAAATTAAGACTAGCTAACAAAAATAAAAAAAATTACATCTCTCTTTTAGACTCAATGGGCAGATCTAGTAGTTTCACGCTAGGATCCTTTGGCCGACGTGAAAGCAGGCTCCAAAGGAGCTACTACTCAGAGAGCACGGCTAGAGGTGTTACCTCTTCTATCAAATGGGTTGTTAAGAGTTTTTAGGAAAATAACCATCTATGTGAATTATTACATTATGTTAAAGCTAGAAATATCCCTATAAGCATAGACATAAAACTAAGTCATTGACAGAAACAGGCAACTTCCACTTCGATAATAGATAACATAAAAACTCCACTACCCATGCTCTCTACCAATCTTGGAATAGTATTTGGATTCTTAGCCCAGGCATTAACCCAAACAACTTCATCATGGCACCTAAAATTGAACTCGGATTTATAGCTAGAAAACCTACAAAGAACTCCCCAATGTACTTTAAATAACTCTGTAAGTACCAACATGAATGGGAATGCAAATAACTGCTATGAAGTCCCATTTGGATTAGAATCCCAAGTAACCTTACCTAGAGAGAAGACTTTCATAAAAAGGTATAAAACAACTATCCTGAACCGGGATCCCATAATGCACTCGTACGTCCAGATTCACTAGCATTTTTTTTCCAGTTTGTAAGGAACAAATGGTGATATTTAGTTATTCATTTATATAATTGGAAGCACACTATCCAAACATAGTACAAAATATTGGTTGTTATGGTAATTGAGTGATCAAATATCCTCTTATCCTCGATTAAGTCGGAACTGACTCTCTCTTGTGATTCAAGTTTCTCAATAACTCAAACTGAAATCTCATTTACTCAAGTTTTGACCTGGCCGACATGGTCACCAAGTTTTAGATCCATGGATGGAGTGCATCTCAAAAATCAAACTTACTGAAAATTTCCTAATTATCGAATTGGTGTCACCATAACATGGATGGTTAAAAGTAAAATACCGAGTGGCCCAAATGCCAGATGGTTGCTATCATCTACCTAGTGTGGCTCATGGGTGATGCTCCATCCCATTGTTGGGTCAGCAATTAGGAGGGCTGTGATTGCATGTTCCATTTTAAAATGGCAGTAGACCATTGGAGTCGGGCACTTAAAAGGTGTTTCCAAAGGCTACTAATAGAAAGGAGTAAGCACTAAGAAGTAACATTTTTCTAACAGTAACTATTTCCAGACTTTCAGCTGACAACTTACATTAGGGAATATGCAATGTCTCATAACCTGACAAATATGCAATGTCTAATACACAAATATGCAGTGTCTCATAACCTGATAAAGAATTAAGATTTAAACTACCAAATGTTAGTCACCAGATGGCTAGTGTTATGGTGTCATTGTACTGCTTACCCACTCAAATTTCATTATTATTATTATTATTATTATTATTGTTATGAGAAATCTTAGCTCACAATACAACGCTGCTCCGAGGGCAAGTCCGAGCCGAGTCGCGACCCTCCCGACCTATTTTAAGATGCGACCCATCCGAACAGCCGACTTGGTTGAGGTCGGACTCCGGATTATGATCCGATCGGATGATCGTCTACGCTATAGCCGCCCTGCTCTAGCCTACATTCCGAGGCGAACGACGTTCCGAGCCGAGCATACAGTCCGAACAGAGCGAACATTCCAAGCCGAACGCATGTTCAGATGCGCATATCCCACTCGCTGAACGTGAAAACTGCCATAACCAAACGTGGCTGATAACCTCGCTCACAAATACGCATAATCCGCCAGATACTCTACATGATCGATAGATTGCGGAGGGTATCTCCACGATCCGGGAATCCCCCTGATCGTGCCGAGATTATCGGATCCGGACAACTCGACAGCCAAGTATAAATAGTACATCACGCCATATCTACAGGTAGGCAAAATCGAGCTCTCCTCTACACTCTACTCAGACCCTGATTCCCTTATCCTGACTTAGGCATCGGAGGGTCCCCCGGCTTAGCCAGGGTCACCTTTGCCTGCTTTCCTAGTGCAGGTTCCAGGGATCATACGTGGTGGTCGACGTGGAGGGAGGGCTGACCAGATTTTGGCATCAACATTTTTTGGCACCCTTCTGTGGGAACCTGAAACTAGAAGTCATGTTCTCATTTCCCCTAAGCAATGGCGAGGAAGAAGAAAGCTACAATAGTGCAGCCGCAACCTGATGAGCAGACTCGGTCATCATCACCGCTTCATGCCGAGTCCGCTTCAAGGCCTTCTCAGCGTTCGCGTAATCGGTCAAACAAGTACTGCGCCATGCAGAATGAGATCCAGGCCCTGCGTGACGAGATAAACCAGATGAAACAACAGCGGGAGCCAGAACTATGCCCGGCTCAAGAACAACCCATTCTCGAGCCGGTGGGGCTGTTTGTGAAAACTTGCTCCGTGCCGAGGAGTGTGAGGCCCGAAGTTCCCCAACGTTAAGGGGTACCGCAGTCGGGTCAAAATCTTCCTGCGACACGTGGCGAGGCATCCGCATGGAACGAGCCTGCTCGGGATCTGAAAACCGTCCACTCAGCCACATTCGCCCTGCCACCCACGGACCTCCGTCATCAGTTAGAACGGAGGAGAGAAGGGAGAATATTGGAGGCTGAACATATCCCAAAGGTCGTCGCTAAAAACAAGGATCCCTGGGAAGCGCGCTTTGCAGAACTGAAGGATAAGTTCCTGATATTGGAGAAAAAGTAAGAACAATCGACAGTTCCAACCATGATCCAGGCGATGATGGAAGAGACCGAGCCTCCCTTCAACTCGACCATCATGGCTGAAGTGATGCCGCAGAGGTTTCGGATGCCTCCCGTCATCCAGTATTCGGGATCTGGGGACCCATCCGAACACTTGGAGTCCTACAGATCATGGATGCAGATCCAGACTGCAACGAATGCGATGATGTGTAGAGGGTTCTCTATCACCCTCACCGGATCCGCTTGAATTTGGTATCGCCAGCTAAAACCAAATTTCGTAGGCTCATTCGCGGAACTGAGTCGACTATTCTTCACGCAATTCATAAGCGGTAAGAGAAGTCGGAAGCCCAACACCCACCTACTCACCATTAAGCAGACCCTAAAGGAATCGTTGAAGGATTACATCGCCCGCTTCAACGAAGAAGCATTGCATGTCGAGGACTAGGATGATAAAATGGCCCTCGCTGCCATTCTGAGCGGACTGAAAGAAGGAAAGTTTGCCTTCTTCATCGGAAAGAATCCACCGAAGACGCTAGCGGACTTCATGGCGAAAGCTCAGAAGTACACTAACGCAGAGGAGTTCACCAACGCCTGAAAGGGCACACAGGCGTCTGATTCGACGAATAAGGGGAAGAGACCCCGGAACGAAGACTCCTAGCCGGCTAGCAAAGGGACGGATGACCGCGCTTCTCTTGATCGTCGTTCGAGCCGTAGGCCGGAAGGAAAATTCCGTTCCTACACTCCACTCAATACATCCGCCGAGCAGATCTTGCTAGACATCTGAGGAGAAAGGCTACTCAATTGGCCGGTTTTCATGAGGGCTGATCCAGAACACAGGGACAAGCAAAAATTCTACCGCTTCCACCGGGACCATGGTCACAACACGGACGACTGTGTGGACCTGAAGGACGAGATTGAGTCCCTCATCCGCAAAGGACATCTACGTCATTATGCCAAAAAGGAAAAATCCGCTCGGAGAGAAGAACGGCCATAAGAGCAGTCGAACAACCCTCCAGAGGAGCCCGCTGAAATTCGCACAATCTTCGGGGGCTCAGCTGGGGGAGGAGATTCGAACAGGGCACCAAAAGCCCATTCCCGGAGCTCCGAGTCGGAACACCACATTCACCTGACAGAACGTTCCAGCAAGGAACTCCGTGTCACTCCATGCAGCCTGACTTTCATAGAAGATGATGCATGCGGGATCCAACATCTGCACGACGACGAGCTAGTGGTCACTATGACCATAGCCAATCACAAAGTGTATCGCATCTTGTTCGACACCGGGAGTTCAGCTGATGTAATATATTCCGAGGCGTTTGAGAAGATGGGAATTCCATGGTCCAAGCTCCGACCTGTGAAGACTCCCTTGCACGGCTTTGCCGGAGAAAGAGTCATCTCCGAAGGAGCCACCTCCCTCCCAATGAGAGCGGGAGAAGGGCAACATCAAGTCACACTTTTGGTTGACTTTTTAGTTGTCAATGTTCCATCAGTCCACAACGTGATTCTGCACTGACCCTCCCTCAATGCGATGAGGGCGGTCGTCTCAACTTATCATCTGATGATGAAGTTCCCAGCCGAAGGTGGGATCGGTTATCTTCGAGGTGACCAACGTGAGGCCCGGAGGTGTTATGCGATAGCCGTAAGGAAAGGGGCCGCCAAATAAACGCTCGTAGTGGACGCTTTGTACCTTCGAGGATCAGCAAAAATTTCATCAGTCGAAGATCTGATAAGAATGCCGCTCGATGAATCAGATCCGAGCAAAGCTGTTCAGCTCAGATCATCAATGAATCCCAAGCGGAGGAACGAGTTATTGGCCTTCTTGAGACAACACCGGGATGTCTTCGCATGGTCACATGCAGATATGCGGGGGATCTCACCCGATGTGTAAGTCCACAGGCTGAACGTGGACCTAGACCACCGGCCAGTTAAGTAAAAAAGAAGGTCGTTCGATGCCGAACGATATGAATCCATTGTCGAGGAGGTCTCCGTCCTGCTCGATGCGGATTTCATAGAAGAAGTATACTACCCTGACTGGATAGCAAATGTCGTGCTCGTCAGGAAGTCAAACGGGAAGTAGCGGGTCTGCGTAGACTACTCCGATCTGAATAAGGCGTGTCCCAAAGACAGCTTCCCACTACCTCGGATCGACCAACTGGTGGACAGCACGGCCGGACACGAGTTACTCTCATTTCTGAACGCCTACTCCGGGTACAACTAGATTGCCATGCATCCCCCAGATAGGCAGAAGACCACCTTTGTGATGGACAGGGGACTCTACTGTTACCGAGTCATGCCATTTGGCCTGAAAAATGCTGGGGTAACGTATCAGAGACTGGTGAATCAGAAGTTTGCCAAACAGATCGAACACACCATGGAGGTGTATGTGGACGACATGCTGGTGAAGAGTATCAAAGCCTCCAACCACCTTGTTGATCTCGAAGAAACATTCAACGTCCTCCGTGAATACTAGATGAAGCTTAACCCTGCCAAGTGCGTGTTCGGGGTTGAGTCAGGAAAATTCCTGGGCTTCCAAGTCAGCCAGCGGGGTATCAGGCGAACTCAGACAAGATCAAAGCCCTCCTGGACATGAACTCACCTCGGACTCTCAAGGAAATACAGTGTCTCACGGGAAGAGTCGCAACCCCCGGACGTTTCATATCTAGGGCTATCGACAAATGACTTCCTTTCTTCCAGCAGCTGAAGGGCCACAAGAGGGCGAAATGGATGCCGGAGTGCGAGTAAGCCTTCCAACAGTTGAAACGATACTTGGGATCACCGCCTCTCTTGTCCAAGCCGGAAGAAGGAGAGCCCTTGTTCCTTTACCTCGCCGTTTCGACTTCAGCCGTTAGCTCAGCTCTGATCTGAGAAGTCGGAACCAAGTAGTATCCCGTTTACTATGTAAGCAAAGCCATGGTACCAGCAGAAATGAGGTACCAGTCCTTAGAAAAATTGACACTCTGCCTTGTCGTCTCGGCCAGAAGACTACGGCCGTACTTTCAGGCCCACTCCATAATCGTGGTATCGGACTCCCCTCTGAGGCAGATCCTCCAGAGACCTGAAGTGTCAGGCCGGATGACCAAATGGGCTGTAGAACTCGGAGAGTTTGACATTCAGTTCCGGCCCAGGACGACACTCAAGGGACAAGCCGTAACCGACTTCATCGCCGAGTTTACAACTTCGGACGAAGAGCAAGCCAGGAAGGAAGTCGAGATGCCACTGCCCGCCCCGCTGAGCAATCAAGAGCCCGCATCAGATCCGGGTTGGGTCCTTTATGTTGATGGATCCTCCAACTTTAAAGGAGCAGGAGCCGATGTCGTCCTGGTTGCGCCTGATTCAACGACGATCCAATACGACATCAGGCTCGGGTTCAAAGCTTCAAACAATGAGGCCGAGTACGAAGCGCTACTGGCTGGGCTCAGGCTGGCAACGAGCCTGGGTGTTCAGACCCTGCAAGTCCGCAGTGACTCACAGTTAGTGGTGAACCATATCTCCTCGGAGTACGAAGCTAAGGAAGTCAGAATGATCGCCTACCTCGAAGAGGCGAGGAAATTGATCGAGAAATTCTGGAGCTGTACCATCCGGCAGGTCCCCAGAGCCGAGAACTCATGGGCTGATGCCTTAACAAGGCTTGCCTCGGCCTCCGAGTGTAAGATCCCACATTTTGTACCGGTCGAGTTCGTTGAGCACCCAAGCATCAGCCAGTCAGAGAAAGTTAACCCCGTCCAGTCCATTCCTAGTTGGATGGACCCGATTTTCAATTACCTATCAACCGGTGAGACCCCCTCGGATAAGTTAGAGGCGAGGCGACTTAGGGTCCGAGTGGCTCGGTACGCCATATTGGACGGAGTGCTGTACAAGAAGGAGCATTCTCAGCCTTACCTTAGATGTCTCCGACCGGATGAAGCCGGTTACGTGATTCGGGAGATTCACGAGGAAATCTGCGGAAACTATTCTGACAGTCGCGCCTTGGCCATGAAGATACTTCGTCAAGGGTATTTCTGGCCAACCCTTAAGCAAGACTCCAAAAATTTTGTTCGAAAGTGTGACAAGTGCCAGCGTTTTGCTACTGTGCCGAGATAACCGGCAGAAGAAATGACCCCAATGAGTGGGCCATGGCCGTTCGCTCAATGGGGGATCTACATCATCGGTCCCTTACCCACTGGGAAGGGACAGGTCAAGTTTGAATAGTCGCGGTTGACTATTTCACCAAGTGGACCGAGGTTGAGTCAGTTACAAAGATCATCGAGCAGAAAGTGATCGACTTTGTGTGGAAAAATATCATCTGCCGGTTCGGGATTCAGAGGACCATCATTTCTGATAACGGCCGCTAATTCGATAATGACAAGTTTCGTAGCATGTGTCGAGGGCTTGACATCGTGAACGCTTACTCATCGCCTCGGCACCCGTAATCGAATGGACAAGTACAGGCGGTCAACAAGATCATCAAGCATCATTTCAAGACGAAGCTGGAAAAAGTAAAAGGAAATTGAGCTGAAGAGCTCCCCTTCGTCCTCTGGGCTTACAGGACTACAGCCCAGACTTCGACGGGTGAAACCCTATTTTCGTTATCCTACGGATCGGAGGCAATGGTGCCGGTGGAAATCGGACACCCTACAGCGCGGGTCAGGGGCTTCGAAGAAAGTTATAACTCCGAGCAGATAGCAGCTAATCTGGATTTGCTCGAGGAACTTAGAGAAGTTTTTAAGCTCCGAGCAGCGGCTCGACACCAGTAGGTAGCGCGCTTCTACAACTCCAAAGTCAAAGTCAGGCGCTTTCGACCAGGAGACTTAGTCTTCCGACAGGTTTTTCAGAACACGGCCGAGCCAGAGGCAGGAGCGCTCGGACCCAATTGGGAAGGTTCATACCGTGTGGTCAGATTTGCCAAATCAGGCTCGTACCACCTGAAAAACCTCGAAGGCTATCATCTCCCTCATCTCTAAAACGCCGAGCACTTGAAGATCTACTACCCGTGAAGAAATAGCCTTTAAGGCTCATGATGCAATGTATGCCTCCGAACGACTGGCCTTTAAGGCTCTTAATAAAAGATTGATTCTACCTTTTAATGCTTATTCGATTGCCCTTAAGGAATCAGAACCCAACCTTACGAGAGATCAACGAGGCATCCCTCCAAGGGAAAAAGCCTAATAGATGGTCCGATCCTCTAAGGATCGGAACCTAACCCTACGAAAGATCGACAAGGCATCCCTTCAAGGGAAAAAAAGCCTAATAGATGGTCCAATCCTCTAAGGATCAGAACCTAACCCCACGAAAGATCGACAGGGCATCCCTTCAAGGAAAAAAAAGCCTAATAACGATCCGACCCCCTGATTAAGTGTTCAGCTCGGCATACAACAAAACAAAGGCGACGAGCCGAGCATCTAAAGAGATCGGACCCAACTAAAACTTGGGCCGAGGAGGCTCGGACAACCGACTCTAAAAACTAACTAAACGGCAGCTGACTAAACCCATAAAGAAACCAGATCGATATACAAATAGACAATGTAAAAAGAATGTTCTTCATTGAATCCCCTCGGAGGGACAAAAGTACATAGGTACATTGATAACTGAAAAAAAAAGAGAAGCAAAATGATAGTCTTCAGGCCAGAGGAGGAGCTTGGGCATCAGGAGCCTGGGCGTCAAGAGCTGGATCCGAACGGACGACTTTGACCGGGGCATCTTCAGAGTCGTCAGGCAGGAGGGAATCAAGGTCAAGGTCTAGGTATAAACCCAGGACTACCTCGAGGCAAGCGTCGAAGCCACGATTGTAGAACGTTGCGGCCTTAGCATCCCTCTCTTTAGAAGTCTTGAAACTTTCGACAGCAGCAGCAACCGCTGCGGCCAAAGAGGCCTCGTCCTTCACCCTCTGGGCCTCCACGGCTTGATTCACGGCTCGTGTCCGCTCCTCAGTCGCCTCGGCCTTGGCACGATTTAGAGCTTCCCCAAGCCGAACCGTCTCCACGGCCAAGGAGTCCGCGTGGGCCCTGGCACGGATCAGCTCAGCAGTCGCTGCGTCACCGCTCTTCTTAAAATCATCTGCCTTATCCTGCAGATGTAGCTCCATGGCTTCCAAGTCCACGATGACTCCCTGCAGTCGACTAACCCTGGCTCTCTCGCCCGTAATCTGTTGGCGGAGGCCAGTCTCCTCAGACCTTAAAGCCGCCACCTCCACCCGGAGAGCCTCTAACTCCGCCTCCTTCCCCTTGTACTCTCGCACTCTCTGCCGAATAGAGAGTAGCACCGGGACGACCTGAACAGAAAATAAAGATCAGTACCTACGGAGTGTGCATAACAACATCAAAGAAAGGAAGTCTTCTCGGAGACATACCATGTAACATACGGAGGCGAAGTTGTTCAGGAAGCCTCCCTCCGATCGCTCAAGGGTCTGGGCGATGTCTTCCTCCTTGGCATGCTTGGCGGCCCACGAAGCCAAGCACGCCATGTGATAGTCTAGTTTGAACCTCCCCCAGCTCGTGCCCGCTTGGGCCGAGGCCTCAGCCCCCTTGGCCCCTACCTGACTACCGACCGAGTTTTGACTCTCGGCGCGGACCTCCCCCTCAACCTCGCGGGGGAGGGGGGGAAGGTACATTTTTGGCTACCTTGTTGGCTCCCTTCCTCTCAGAGGATGAGGGAAAGGCGATGGGGGGCTCGGAGGCTGCGGCGGGAACGATGGTAGGAGGAACGACGATGGAGGGAGCCCAAGCAACAGAGCTTAGCGCAGCCGGGGTGTCAGCCTCGGTCACTTAGATGACCCCCAGAGGAAGACGTACCACTGGCCGAAGCACTACCGGAGGAGCCACGGCAGTGCTCGGGCGCTTCGGGACAGGCAGCGCGGAGGGAGTATCGACGGGCCTCCGTGCCGGACTTGATAGAGTTGGTGCAGCAGAAGATTCTCCCACGCGGGGGGGAGGCGGCTTCTTCCGAGTGATCTTCACTCGGGGGGCTTCTTTGAGTAGCTCCGCTGCGCTCGGAGCTGCCTTCCTCTTTCGCACCCCGGACGCCTCAGCCATGCCTGCGAAAGAAAACTATCAGCTACTAAATAAGTGAAGGAAAGATTATTGAAGATGTCAGGACAGCTTACTCAGAGATGTGGCCAGAGGTTGGGATTTGCAGAGTCCGGACCAGTGAAGGTTGGCCGCAGTTATCAGGTCGGCCCAGGAGCGAAGCGACTCCGACCGCGCTCTGGCCTTTGCAACCTGATTCTTCTGGTCTGAGTCTACGAGCGACAATCCCTTCGCAAAAGCTGCAAAATAAAAAAATGTCACTTCTACAAAAATAGGTGGAAATCAAAATAGTGACTCGGATGTAAAATGAAGTCCGACCTGACTTTGTAAAACGGGTCGGAACCCGAGCTGTCAAGGTCCCAAGCTCAGCCGTCGGGGCCTCCCAATCACCTGCTGTTCAAAACCATTTGTTCTTTCAGTCCTTGTTGGAAGACGGCAGGTGCATCACCAACCCCGACCCCTTACTCCCCTGAGTAGCGAAATAATACCAGGGATCATTGGTGTCATGCTTGACCATGTACAGGCTTAGTAGCTCCTCTGGAGTCAGCTCGGGGTTTCCAACTTGCCTCCAAATTATGTAGGCTGAGATCATCACCCTCCATGCATTCGGAGCGAACTGTCTAGGGGCCAATCCGAGATAGGTCGCTACCTTTCGGATAAAAGGATGAAGTGGGAGATGGATACTGCACTGCAACGCACAGAGAAAAATGGCCACCTCACCCTTAGCTGGAGCGCCAGCAACGTCCAAAGGACCAGGAGCCCTTATTTGCATGGAGTCGGGGAGCTGAAACTCCGAACGGATCCATTCCATTTGAGATTCTGACATGACAGAACCCCCAGGGACAGCCTCTACGGCCCGCAGGCTCGCAGGCATATCAGTGGCGGTAGGAGTTTCGACTCGGCATGCTCGGGGGTAGCCTTCTTACTGGGTTGCTTTGTCCTAGAACCCAGTGTCTTTTACTTCCGAGGCGGGGGGTACGGGAGAGTGGCTTCGAAAGGGCCCTCGAAAGATCGGCTTTCGCTCCCGGTACTCCCCGGCTCAGAGTCGTCGCCATACTCGCGGACTATCTCCAGATTAGAAGACATTGTGGAAATAAGGATGGAGGTGAGCGCACCGGATGATGGCCGAAAATCGCCTTTCTGCCGAAAACCTCGAGTTTGGCTGGAATCGCCTCTCGTCAAAAATCGCCTCTCCGGTGTGCTCTCGCAAATCAGGACATCAAAATGACTAACCAACGCCCGGAGTGCCTTATATAGGCAGCGAACGATTCTTGCATTGATGGCAAGCTTTAATGGCAGCAGTCGAATCGGCACGAGCTAATCTCCAAGTACACCTGGCAACGTTGCATTGGCAGGATACGAACCGATCTTACGGCTCTGACATCGGGCTATGTACCTCGACAGGTGAAACGACGCCCCGGCACTCGGAGTCGTCAAGCGCATGCCTCCTGCCTGCGTGGCGACTTCTCATAGGCTGGGAGGAGATTCGGGATCGTAACCGTCGCCACGTGTTGGCCAAGGCGGCGAGGATGCGTGATTCGAGATCCGTCATCATTGCGGCGAGGACGGAAGATTTCCTACCTAAGTACTCTCCGAGCTGGCAAGTAAACTCAGAGAGTAGGGAGCTTTTGTTATGAGAAATCTGAGCTCATAATATAACGCTGCTCCGAGGGCAAGTCCGAGTCGAGTCGCGACCCTCTCGACCTATTTCAAGACGCGACCCATACGAACAGCCGACTTGGTTGAGGTCGGACTCCGGATTATGATCCGATCGGATGATCGTCTACGCTATAGCCGCCCTGCTGTAGCCTACATTTTGAGGCGAACGACGTTCCGAGCCGAGCATACAGTTCGAACAGAGCGAACGTTCCAAGCCGAACGCATGTTCAGATGCGCATATCCCACTCGCTGAATGTGAAAACTGCCATAAACAAACGTGGCCGATAACCTCGCTCGCAAATACGCATAATCCGCCAGATACGCTACATGATCGATAGATTGTGGAGGGTATCTTCACGATTCGAGAATCCCCCTGATCGTGCCGAGATTATCTGATCTGGACCACTCAACAACCAAGTATAAATAGTACATCACGCCATATCTACAGGTAGGCAAAATCGAGCTCTCCTCTACACTCTACTCAGACCCTGATTCCCTTGTCCTGACTTAGGCATCAGAGGGTCCCCCGGCTTAGCCAGGGTCACCTTTACCTGCTTTCTTGGTGCAGGTTCTAGGGATCATACGTGGTGGTCGACGTGGAGGGAGGGCTGACCGGATTTTGGCATCAACAATTATTATTATCTTAAAAAAGAGAAGTTCAGTCCAGCCGATTAGATGACAAGTTAACATACATCCAGCTGATAACTTCCATCATTTCACGTGCATTGCACATTCAACCCTTGCACTAGGTTTGCCCCCACCATGAAGTTCACCTACTGTGAAAACCAATCCTGTATGATCATCAGGTAGCCCATAATATAGAAAACAAATGTCCAGCCACTGATAAAGCTAAATGTTGTGAGATGCAGAGCATGTTGGAAGTCATTAACTAGCTGGATGGCAAGTTACGTGTCCAACCAGTTGGGTGTGAGAAATTCTTATTGACAATAAAAAATAAAATACAATCATAATAAAAATAAAAATAAATGGGACTATCCAATTAATTGTAGAGGAACTCTTACTCAGTTGATTTTGTCTACTTAATGTGGAATGAGTAGTTGACAAAATTGAATGTCTGCTGAATGCCTTGTACAAGTTGATCCATAAGGACCATAACACTTTAGGGAACATAGACTAATATATGCATCATATAAGTTGATATGGTTTTTGCTATACAATACAGTCAATTGCATGTCAAATACCCAAACAATGCATCAAAAATTAGCTGGATCCGCGGTTTAGGTAGGCCACACCATCTGGAAGACTGGAATAGCTAGGGGTGTACACGAACTGAGCTAGCTCGGTTGGCTCACTCGACTTGACCTGTAAAATCACATGGTGGGGCCCACGTGAGATCTAGAATGTCCTGATTCCTGTGGTGGGTCCCACCTCATTATAGTTTGGGCTGATTTTTGGGGCCTGGTCCTAAATGCCAGGACACACCTGATGAATGGCCTGGATTTCTGCAATACATCAATTTAAAAGCAAGGGGTAACCGGGTTTGCGGCTTACCGGCGGTCGGACTCGGACTAGCGAGTTGCGAAAGGGGCAGGGAACGCCGGACAGTCGATGTGGCAACCGGACAGGGCGAGGTGAGCGCCTGAGAGAAAGAGGGAAGAAGACGGGTAAGGGAAAGGGCGACCGGGCAGGGCAGGGACCGCCGGACTGTCGATGTGGCGACCAGACAGGGCGACTCGGCAAGGTGAGCGCCTGAGAGAGAGAGGGTCAAGAAGACGGGTAAGGGAAATGGCCGTGCGGGTAAGGAGGGTTAGGGTATTTTTTGAAGGGTAAGGGAAATGGCCAAACTCGTTTTCGAGCTCCAAAAACCAGCTCGACTCGGTTCGAACTCAGCTTCGATCCGAGTCGAGTCGAGCGAACCAACTGAGCTAGCTCAGTTCATGTACACCCCTACATGGAGGTGTCATTGACATTTCAGGCATAGCATTGCTGAATCTTTGATTTCTGGATTAAGTTGACGGTAATTAGGTAACTTGTCATTAAGGAAAGACACAAAGCCTATTTATTGCTTCAGTTTGTTTCTGAGAATATTCAACCTTTAACCTGTCTTGTTTAGTTAATTCTCACAGGCTAACGACCACATTTCCTAAGACTCCATTAGAATCCATAGAGTTATTTTGTGATGTCGATCCTACTTCTGAAATTGTTGAAAGTGGTGGATTAAGGACCTCTGGTTCGGCCTACATTGCTAATGCTTCAGGGGCCTGATTAAGGTCTTGTTCTTCCATATTCTCACTTACTCGAGTAGATCGTCTACTCATGTTGTTAAAAGTTTAAATTAACAACTGTACACCTATCCTATCAGGGCATGTCAAAACGGTGTTGGTTCTCAAATTTGGCTGCGTGGAACACGTGTGAGGGTTGCGGGCATGCCAGAGCTGATTGGGTCCAATTCAAACTGTGACCACCAACCCCTGCCGTTGAGATAGAGCATGGTTCGGTCATAGCTTGACCGTTTGTTTATTCGGCCAACTATTGTGCGTACGTTACCCAGGCGATTGACGGATGTTGGGGCTCTTCCTCCAAATGACCTCTTCTTTTCCTTGAAAATCCAAGGACTTGTGAATGTCCAATAGCTATATGGTCGAAATGAACAAAAAAGAAAGGAATATGCAAAATGATTAAGGACAGGAGATTGATGCGGTTAAGGAAAATGTGAATAAATTACTGCTATGGGGAATCACTTGCCTGGTTGAGAGTAGTGGAGCGCTTTTGAGATCAACATACAGATGAGCAAAGCAAAAGCAATGCCAGATATTATAATTATGGTTGGTCCAGCCTATGAGCTTAGGCGGATGTGTTCCTAAACTATAGTCTTCTTTTAGATCAGGCACACCGGCATAATAGATGGAAGGCAAGCTAAAACTTAAGTCAGGTCTAGCATGTGCGTAAGGACGGACTGCTCCTAACACTACACTCAGAGTCCATTGCTACTAAGCAGGGAGAGACTAAACAAAACCTAAGTACAAACAACATTGCGCTAGCTTGATATTGTTCCTGCTGAGGATCGATGGATCTTTTTTCTTCCAATTTGCTCATTGTATTTATAGGATCCGGGAAAAAGGCAAGATAATAACTGTCCATATACGTATCTTCATCTTGTGCAAGCAGCTGGAAACAAGTGGTTACACTTTATCCACCATGACTTTGCCCATAAATGTGCACATTGAAGCTACCATGACTGGGTTAACCACTCACATTTATCTGATGAGGCTATATGATTTTAAAACAAATGCTCTGGGCCGAGTCAATCCTCAATCTCATACCGCATGCTCATCTTAAATGTCTGACACCACTTGGCAACATCAATACCTTTCATCTTATCCGTACGGATGTTGGTACAAACAGGGTTCGACCGAGTCCGAGTTGACTCAGACAAGTTGCACACTACGAATCTTAAAAACTCGATATTCCCACCATCAACACACTGTTGGTTCTCAATTCTGCCAAAAAACAGAGAATGATGTGAACCTCTCTTCCCACCAATTCATCATGCAAGCACAACATCTGATCACGAAAAAGATGGGCCCCACCATGAAGATCACCTTCCACAAAAAACACACAGAACGTGGAACCACTCATTAGGTGCACTACGCCTTTACGCTGTGCATTGATTTCAACTGTGTAACCCGCCTAGCGAATGGACCGCTGGATTTTCACCTCAGGTGATCCTCATGGTCTGGCCCACCCCTTTCACACGGACGGCCAGGAAAGACAGTCCACGACAGTCTATGTGATTATTTCTCAAAACCCAATACCTCCCCACAAAAAACAAGGATTTGTAAACGCACACATCTTTTATTAAACACACTCCAACACTCCGTCTTACTATTCCAATGGGCAGCTTCCCAAACTCAATATAAATTTCATAAAACTTACCAAACATGGACAACCAGATGTGCATGCTATATTTCCAACCGTTAATCATTCCCGCATTCACTGGGACATCGAACACTGCCTTCAATCATGGCCCACCTGACTTCCCAAGATACAGATCATCTCTCTCCACCTCAACTATTCAAAGAGCTTTACAACATCCATCCATCCATCCATTACATACATATCAAAGTATAGCAATACACCGTCCATTCCGACGTCCGTTACACTAGTGCAACATGTAACCATTGAGACACCATCCTATCATTTGTCTCTAATTATTCAAAAAAAGCCTTAAAAGGAAATAACTAACTAACAGAAAGAGTACTCATTTGCTGCATTTACTAACACTACAGTGTAATAGGACTCAACCCATGGTGTATGAAGGAGAGGGTAAGTTGATAACAGTGGTCTTGATCTTGGTCATCATTGTAATGCTGTTCGTGATGCCCTGCGATCCGATGCCGCTGTCTCTCAGACCCTGTAACAACATTGGTCGAGCCATGTTCGTTAGAGTCCGATGAATGGTTGCATCCATGAATGTTTTAAAGCTTGAAATATAGCTATACCTGGAATGGGAAATGGTCTGGCCCACGAGCTGGGGCCGAGTTGATCTGGACCGTTCCAGTCTCCATTGCGTCGCTGATCATCATTGCTTTGTTGATGTCTCTCGTGAAGACACAGCCCTGTAGAAGAGGAAAATTCAACTTTATACCACAACTACAGTTATCAAGAGAACTAAGAGAGAATGGACGACTTAACTACTGAAAATTTCATTTTCTTTTGCATCCTACCAACCTCATCACCATTAGTAGGATTTCTATAATGTGTACACTATCCATGTGGCAAATGTGTATGGTCATCCAGACCGTTGATCAAATGGGCCCCACATGGATGGATGACCAGAAACCAGTGTTCAGACTATCATGACCGCCCCAAGTTGTTAGGTTCGGCCATTGAATATGGACCATTTGAGCTCACCCTCGATTTGTGGACCCCATGGTGGATTGGGGTTGCCCAAAATCTCCTGTATCCAAAGATCCTAAATCTTCAGCTGGGCCCCATTGAATGGGACTGTTGGTTGTAGCTTTCCATTTTTCATTTAATGGCTTGGATCATCTGATTTGGAAGATGTATACTAAGGAACAAATTATCCCAAGATATGGCCCACCAGATCTATGGCTTGTGTCACCAATTTGGCTCTGCATGTACCATTACTGGGTGGAAAGAAAAAACTCGGCTTCTTTTAATTTAGCATCAGAAAATAACTCAGACTCGATTCAGACTGACCCAGTTCAAAACCATGAGCTGGAACTGAAAATAGCGAGGGACTCGGTCAGACTCAGCTGAGTCATGACTCAGCTCAGGACTGAACGAGTCAGTCCGAGTCGCTGAGTCTTGGAACAAAGGCAAAAAATTATATACCTGAAGCCCAAAATTGCTGGCATTGCAGTGGTGGATGCCTTCTTCGACAGAGTTAATCCTGATCACTGGCAACACCGGCCCGAAAGGTTCCTCCCATGCGATCCTCATATCGGGCCGCACATGATCCAACAACAATGGCCAGATGAGATTGCCCTCCCTCCTGTACTCCTGGCAGAAAGTTGCTTCCTTGGCCTTGGCATCTGTAACCAATCCCTCGATGAAGTTTGCAGACGATTCCGACACGACTGGAGTGATATCACAGTCGTCCTCAGGTGGGCCCACCGTCAATTTCGCCACCTTTGCATTCACTTTCTCCACAACGATATCAGCAACGGATTCCATCACCAAGACAAGCTTTACAGCAGTGCATCTTTGACCACTGTATAGATGATGGATGAGATGTATATCAATCAGGAAATGTAGTCATCAACAAGATAAATAGTGAAAACATAAGATGCTACTTACAAATACACAATTGCAAAACAAGATCAGGCCATTCACAAGGCGGGCTGCATGATCATAGTTAAAATACTCAGTGACTCAGACCAACTTGTCCGATCTCAAGTCGAGTTGTGACTCGCCTGAGCTGGGGCTGAATTGGACATTTGGCCCGACTCAGTCAAATCAGGGGTGACTCATGGTACTGAACCGGATTGGATCCGACCAAATCCAAGTTGACTCGAGCGAACAGTACTTGTTCATGTCTTAAAACTATATGCACGATCAATGCACCAGACCCAAAAATAGGGTGGCCCGGTCATTAGGTGTACTACATTATAAATCGAAATTGGACACTGGCAACCATTTAAATCTTGATTTTTTTTTTTAATTTTTTAATTTTTTTTGCATACACATGGTCCACCTGAAGTGGACCAACCTGAATTGTGGGCTATGCCAGATTCGATTCAAGGCCCGCTTGGTGAAGCGCTCTAGTCTGGAGCATGTGTGGCCACTTGTGTAGCAGTTGCCTATGGTAAATTTCAGCTAAAGTATCGTTGAAATACTGAGGATGCTTTGAGAAGAACTGTTTTTGTTTACCTGTAAGAGAAACCTCCCTTTACGATATTGCTTGCTACTAAGTCCAGATCTGCGTCTTCAAGCACAATGCAGGCATCTTTCCCTCCAAGCTCCATTTGGAGAGGGATCATGCCAGCCTTCTTTGAAATTGCAATGCCGGTATCTCCACCAGTGAAGCTGCAAGAACAAGGGAATTTCAAGTGAAAGGTGATTACAGCTAGTAGACATGAAAATGAAACTGTAAGTTGATGGAGAGAAAGGGAATTGGATGGTGGTGATTGAGTACTGGAGACCCAAAAGATGAATGAGACATACCTAATACAATTCACTCCAGGGTGCATTGTGAGAAAGTCGCCGATCTCAGATCCTTTTCCAGTAATGCAACTGATGAGGCCTCTGGGGAAACCAGCCAAGTGAAAGCAATGCACCATGTGTAGAGCAGCGACCGCACCCTGCAAGGAAAACATGAGCACATGCACAAACGCGCAAAAATGTTACACCATAGAGTCACCAAATAACATGAAGTGAGAGGCTACATGACCAAACACTAAAGAAAAGGTGGGCCGTGCGAGTGAACGGTCCTTATTACCATCACATATGTAGGCCATACAATTGTACAGACCACACCCATCATCGATAACATGAACGTGGCCCCACCTCATGTTGTGTTGGGCTGCATGGTAGGTGGGGTATGCCCCAAAATCTCCCACATGAGCTGATCCGAACCATCCTATCTGCCCCTTGTAAAATACGGGATAATCAGTTGTATTTATCCATCTTCATTGGGCGGTTCGAATCATCTAATACAGGAAATTTTAGTGCATAGATCACCTGCGATAATGAAGCCCTCCAGATCAATGGCTCATGTTACTGAAAAGCAGGTCCCACTTGTACCATTGCTGGGTCTAATAAAAAATGCTAAGTACTAAGCAATTAGCTGTGTATGATAGTGATACCTGAGTAGGAGGCTTGAGCACAAGGGAGTTTCCGGCGATTAGAGCGGGAGCTATTTTTGAGACCGCCAGGTTGACGGGATAGTTGAAGGGTGGGATTGCAAGAATAACTCCGAGAGGAATCTACGATCAAACAAAAGAAAAATCAATAAACCAACTAAAATCCTCCAACATTCGAAAACGATGGTTTTCAGACTTGGCAACCTGGATTGACTCACTCAGTCTTGAGTCATGTATCGAAGCAGATTGGGTAGTAGTGAATTCAACTCGACTCAGATGAGTAGTATCAGACTCGTCCTAGTCTTAAAACCATGCTTGAAACAGAGAAAAGATAAATACAGATCATCATTGTCTGTAATGCATTTAGATAGTGAACTGACAGCTCAATATCCATTTGTTCAAACTCAACAAATTAGGTAGTGTTTTGATGCTCAATTGGACCAAATTGCTATAAATTCAATCAAGTGTAGTGGAAATGGTGGGGCGGGCGCCTAATGCAACCAAAACCTTGAATGGCAATTCCATAAATTTTCCATATTCAACTTGGACGGTAATCTGGGTGCAGTGGAGAATCTGCTGAGGATTTTATCATCTTATCAAATTAGAATTATTGAAATTCAATTCTATTCGATTAAGCCAAATGCAGCCCAATTGGTATGACCATCCCGCTCCACGTCAACAAGGGAATACAAACTAATTACATTTCTCCAATTTTACTCCAAAATCAAACGCATATGCTTCATTTGTTCATTTGATTCTTTCTTTTTATTTCTCTTTCCCCTTAGGACATCAAGATAAAAATGCCGAAAAAAATGAAAATTAGGGCCATGTTTGGTTGTACCAAATATCATGAAATTTCATGATAGTTTGCACCAAATTAGACTAATTAATAATGAAATATCATGAAACTGTTGCAACCAATTGCACCCAAAAGCAAATAAATCCTAAGCCAATTAAATCATAATCTGTTTGAAAAGAACTAAAAATAAAGCGTGCATTTGGTTGAACCAAATATAATGAAATTTCATGATATGTGGTGTAACCAAACACACCCTTCAGGCAAAAAAAGAAGAAGAAAAGAACCGAAGCCACTCAAACCTTAGTCTTTTCCATCACTATAAATAAACCTGGCTCGAACCCAGCCTGCCCAGCCAATGGCCTAGATCTCGCACAATAGAGGGTGGTCGGGCTTGGGCCCAAGCTTGTTTGTTTTGGCCCATCATGCGCCCGTGCAGGACTCGGTCCTGGGTTTTACTTTGTGGGCAGGCTAGGACAGACCTCAGCCCGGCCCGAACCCGGCACGATGGTGTATCTATCAAAAAGAAGGGTGTAAATTTCAAATCCCAAGAAACAAATTACAATACCTTTGAAGTGAGGCAGTACTTGCTCCTCTCATTCCCAGGGAAACTATCAGACACAAGGAATTTCCCTTCGCCCAAAATCCTCACACCTTCTTCGGCTGTGTAGGAAACAAGATCGCCCGACCGTACAACCTTTTGCATGAAAAACAGCCCAAAAAACACAAATTAGTGAGAATTCAACCTCAGTTTTATATAAGTGAGAATTCAACCTCAGTTTTATATATTTATGACATGGCATTGCAACATCCGAAGTTACCTCAGTGACGGCGTCCTTGGCGGGCTTTGCAATCTCCTTGATGAGGCATTCGGCGATCGGTGCTTTGTGTTCTTTCAGGATCGCAGCGGCCTTGTGGAGGAGCTCGGCCCGTTTCCACAGCGGCGTTTTAGCCCATGATTTCTGGGCCTGCTTCGCCGTATCCATGACCTTGTTAACTTCCTCTTGGGTGCATGCTGGTAGGAAACACAATGCATGGACATGGGTGAGTTTGGAATTTCTAAAACTCGGACTCAGGAGCTGATTTACAGGTTTCAAGCTGAGTTGACTTGGGAGAGTCGGTGAGTCGAATCGATCGTGTTGACTCGGGCTGTTCGATGAGCCAGCTTATACGGGACGATTTTGTGATGGTGATTAACATTGGTTGGAGCCATGTGGGGTCCATTGTTAAGTATTAGTGACATCCAACCCGTCCATCAGATGTGACCCCCAATTTCAAGTCTAGATTCCAAAATTCAGCCTAACCCAGATCACAGGTGGGCCACAGCAAAGGGAACAATGGGGGCAAAGAGGAGGTGGACGGTCACCACAGAAACTTCTAGATGGAATATGGGGTCCACGGTGTTGTTTCCATGTAACCCGAACCATACCAGGGTAAATGGACACATCTCAACCCAATCCTTTCCAAATTTCATGTGGGCCACAAAAACTGAATGCATAGGTTTTAGGTGTGCTTATACATTGATCTGTGGTGTGTCTCACCTTAGATATTTATAAGGATGGCTCATGGTATATACGGTGAATATGAGGATTCCCACCAGATTCACGGTTTGGATTCCTCATATACATCATGGAATGACATCAGACGGCTCAAACGAACGGTAATGAAAGTGCTCGTACCCATTCCCGACGGCTTCAGCTCGTTGGAACTATTTGGGACGCCTGTTCTGGTGGGCTTCAAACCACAAGAAAGAGTAGATGATCTCCCGGTAGTATACGAATGAATGGTTGATATTCATCTACAGGAAGTCCATTGACTGGATGATTTGGGTATTTAACCATTTCTATATTTGCACCCTCAACCATCCATGGTGGGGACCACCGGATGAGCGGCTCAGATCACCGAGAGTGGGGCTCCATGTAAGGAAGATATCCCGAGGAATATTGTTCAGGGGATTAGGTAGCTCGCGAGACAAAAGCATTCGTGGTCCTCCCTAAGCAAATCTCCATCACACAAACTGAATGCCAGCTAGGCTAACATCCGTGACTGTTTTCGTACTGGGCCCCATCACTACATATCTTAGAGGCTAAATTTGTACGGCATAGCTCAGTTACCCTACACTTTGGAGTGGTGGGCAGGCCACCGAACTATTAACATAAATAAAATAGAACGTACCGGCCAAACCGGAAAACCGTTCTCCTACCAAAGAAAGAAAAAAGAAAAAGAAAAAGAAAAAGAGAAGGAATGCTACGATGACGATTTCACCTCTCTAAGGTAATCAGGACCATTGATTTAGTAATTCTAGAACGTGGATGGGCCATATACCAAAATACAAAGGGATCATAGCCATCCGATCATGGGCCTTAAAAAGGGACGGTTCAATCAAAATACATCAACGGTCTACACTCAGCTACAAAGACTCAAAACAGATGAATGGCAATTGCAATACGATCGCAGCAATTTTCATCCGATAAACCATCCGTGCGGTGGCCTAGAAGATTAGCAGTCCAGATTGGACGCCGATTCCCAGGAAGTTCCTACGCTGGATCCTAGGTGGGGTCCACCTTGATGATTGTGAGAAATCCATCCCGTCCATCCATTTTGCGAACCCATTTTAGGAACAGAGACATAAAATAAGCCAGATCTAAGACTAAAGTGGGCCACACGAGAGGGAAAGCAGGTAAAGAAATGCCTACCGTTGAAACCTTCCTGGCCCCACATTGAGACATCCAAACCGTTTATAGCGTCATTCCCACTGGGATGAACTGAAAACACAAAACCTTAGCCTGATAGAAAGCTTTTCTGGCCATCCAAACGCTTCAACGGTGGATGTTCCCCACTGTTTTCTCTCGTGTGCGGTGAAAAGCGCAACCACATGGAATTAGGATAACGAGAGCGGCAACTGTCAGACTTTATTCATAGTTTACCACCATTTTGAAAAATAGTTACAATTCAACCTCCTCAGTCCTCACGTTACAACATTTATAAGACTCCAGGTCATCACAGTTGTGAGGCCCGTTGTGGATGGATGATATGTATAATATGACAATGATCAAGAGATCCTAACCACCGAATCAATACCTCCTAAAACGATTTGTTAGCAATAAACTCGTGAACGGTCAAAATCCAAGAGAGAAATCAGATGGTTGCAACTACTTTCTCAGTTAAATGCAACTGAAAGGTCTGGATTTCCCCATAATGAGGCCATCTGTACGGTTGAAGAGTCACCACCATTTTAAAGATGGAGGTAAACTATAAAAATAGTTCTAATAAAAAAGAAGCATTTTCTAGAAAATGGATATTCTAAGGATAACTTGTAACACAACCGCCTTGTTTGTCAGCAGTTGGATTTTAAACAGATAAATCAATATCATCTTCTTGGTGCAAACAGAAACTTTTTATCTGTTGCAACCTAATTGGACTGCATCATCAATGACTGCATTTACTGTTGACAACTTGAATTTTATATTTAAACAATCTTATAAACTCCCTACCATGTCTGGTGTATCTCAACTCTACTGTTGCTTATCATACAACCTATGCATCGGGCTTATATTTAATCTAAAGGTCTCAAATAACGATTCCAATACAATCAATGGGTTAGATGTAATCACACACAGGCAAGGGAAGAGAAAAGAAGAAGAGAGTGAGAGACTGGTATCTGAACTTGCTAGGAACTTATTAAATGAACCTAAGTAACTTTAAAGAGTCATCCATATACTTGTAAATGAAGCTAACTATAAATTATTTATAATCTATATTTGGATGCTGAAAAATGTTTGTAAGCTTTTGGCTCCATTTAGTTTACAGGTAAAAAGCAATTATTTCAGCCTATTTGGTTTTCAAATTCCTTTGTAAAGATCATGTAAATTGGTAATAATTATTTTTCTAATCTTGATTTGATCGGCCAAGGTAAAATCAAAAATGCCATAAAATATTTGTGGGGTCCACTGTGATGTATGTTGCTTATCTACACCGTTTATCCAATGTGTAAGTTGAATTCGCACAAGAAAAAAAATGATGCATATCCAAAGCTCAGCTGAACCACACCATAGGAAAAAGTGAATCGAATGCTCATAGCTAAAAACTTATTGGGCCATGTTTTCTATGAGGTGAGCCACTTGAGTATTAGATCTATCTCATTTCTCCACTCATGATTCAAAATGTTACGGTAAAATAAATAGACGTAACATGTATATCATATACATCGCGATAAGGTTCATAAATTTAAATCAGGTAATTTGTACGGTTTCAAATAAAAGTTTATGGATTTTCAAAGGGAGTGCAAGAGTAATAATCTTCCATTTACGAAGATTTAAAAAATCAAATTTAACTCCATGGGCTACTATCCAAATTATAAAAATCATTTACAACCTACAGCTAAATAATTTACACCATTTAAATCATTTAAGGCATCCAAACGACCCCTGACAAAAAGAGACAAGTGTCCCATATTTTCTTGGGAGTCTAGCCGTACATCTCCCATGGAATGTCTGACTATTCTCTAACCGCCTAAAGCCTAAGGCAGCAGACTCCATCTTTTCTTACCATCAAACGGCCTCATAATTTAAAATTTTCAATTCACCCCTC
This sequence comes from Magnolia kwangsiensis, assembly GCA_037074715.1. Taxonomy (NCBI): domain Eukaryota; kingdom Viridiplantae; phylum Streptophyta; class Magnoliopsida; order Magnoliales; family Magnoliaceae; genus Magnolia; species Magnolia kwangsiensis. The sequence goes on from CM073583.1 coordinate 94,019,901, forward strand.
GAAAGATTGTTAAATTCCAGAACAACCCAACTGAACTGAGATAAAAAAAAAAAAAAGCAACTGTACCTTGGACCTTATACTGGGTCTTTCTGGTGGTGGGATTGATGATAGCCACAGATTTCCCGGAAGATGATTTCTTCCATTCTCCTTCGGCGTAGTATTTGAACACATCTCCATCCAAAATCTCTGCAAAAACACCACTCCCTGCCATTGAATTCTCTTACTTTTTCGCCTTTTCACCACAGATTAAGAAAGAAAGAAGAAGAGTGAGGAAAGAAAATAAACAGGATTTTCTTCTTCTTCCTTTGGCTTTCTTTCTTTCTTTTTCTTTTTCTCTGTGAGTCTGAAAGATGATATTTTTTGTGGTGGAGTTGGAGATGACAGAAGGGAGAGTTTGGGTCAGGTACTTATAGCAATTTCAACAGCCACGATTCTCGGATGACATGGGGCAGCTTTCCTTTTCGGTGGTTGGATGCCCGACAAGTGACTGGTTCATATTCCTGAATTGACACTCGTCTTTAATCAAATTACCTTACTGCCACTCTGACATCAGCCCGTGCGGGCCCAATTTAGGCAGCTTGTACAGCACCCGATCTCTGTTAGTCTTACTATTATTTTTAAATATCCAATCCGTTAATCATGTTTATAATCTCATTTTAACCGTAAAAAAAATATATTATATTCATATAAGAATTTTATATTCCACACCGAAGAGAAATTTTAAAATTTCCACTGAAACAGCTAATTTCACATCGTATAGCCCACCTGAGTTTTTAGATGAGGATTGATTTTTTATTTTCCCTTCATTATGTTGATTCAAACCTGACGAATTGGTTGGATGAAATATAAACACTATAGTAGCCCAGAAATCAATCTCTAGTCAGCCTTCCATCTTAATATTTTCCTGTCGTGTATTCAACCGTCGTTAATGGATTAGATTGATTTTCTGGTCACTCGGTCTGGCATTAAGGGTGGACCTGATCGACGGATCAGATGTTATGAAAACAAAATTGTGGGCCCACATATCTTTATTGTTGTACGCGCTAAGTACAACAGGTGTTGTAGAGTCGTTCCGGTCCGCGCGCTGCCCGGACCGAATCATCTGCAACAGATGTCCAAGTTGTGCGTATACAACACGCAAGCTCTTTGGTGTCGCCGTGTTTTACCCTTAAAATCCACTCCGTTCATCTGGTGGGGTTCTATTTCTAGGATCTATTGCAAAAAATGAAACCGATTCAAAATTCATGTGGGCCACATCACAGGGAACAGCAGGGATGGGACGCCAACCATAGTTTGTATGTGGGGTCATCAACCTAGTGGTTTTAGGGTAATTATATTTTTACCAGCCGTTTGGCCTATACGAGTTTTTTTTTTATATATAGATAAAATTTGTATTGACAGTAAAAATAAGTGTCCCAACCAGATGTACGGATCAGATGTAATACATTAAATATTGTGGGCCCCACAGAGCCTGGGTGTTGTTCGTGGTGGTAATAAAGTTGATGTAAACTATTCAAGTCGCGGGTAAGGGCAGAATCCTGGTCAACACCTGTTGTACGCATCGCGCGGGACGCGGATTTCCTGGCAAAGCCTTTCCAGGAAGTTCTGCGCGGGATGCTAGGTGAGGCCCCGTGATGTTTGTGAGAAATCAATTCCGTCCATCCGTTTTGCGAACTTGTTTTAGGACATGCGACGGAAAATGAGGTGGATCCAAAACTCAAGTGTGCCATACGAGAGGAAAAACTGGAGAAAGAGTTTACTACCGTTGAGGCCTTCCTGGATTCACTTTGATGTTTATATGCCATCCAAACCGTTTAGAAAGCCATTCTTATCGGGATGAAGTGAAAAAAATGAAAAAAAAATTAGCCTGATATGAAACTTTTGCGGCTATAAAAATGTTCTAACGGTGGTCACTGAATCCCCACTGTTTCCTCTCGTGCGGCCTACTTGATCCCCTGATCCACCTCATCTGTAGTTCCATACCTAAAATGAGATCGCAAAAAATGGATAGACGGGGTGGATTTCTCACAAACATCATGATGGGCCCATAGGAAATTTGTGTCCCATCGTGCGTACAACCTACGTGGGCCCATCATTTCATACGTGACATCCACTCGGGAAATCAGGTTCACAACTCGATTTTAGACGTTGAGGCCAAAGCTCAGCCCCATCCAGAGCTTAAATGGGCCACACGATGGTGATCAATGGAAAGGGGAAGTCAGCTATAAGTTTTGTGTCGGGGCACCATGGTGTTTATATTCCATCCTATCCGTTCATCAGGTTGGCCTCACCATCATGAACATATACTCGAAAAATCAGCCTGACACGAAACTCTTGTGGGCCACATCTCCTGAAATTGGAAATATTGATTTTACATTATTTCCCGTGGTGGGCCCAAATTAGTTTTCTATACATCTGCGTAAAATTGATAAATCTCACATGATGGATGAAGTATATGTCATAAGAAAGTACATGGTGCCGATGCTTTAATCGCATGAGGTGTTGTTTGGTATTATGTATTCCATGATATTTGGTAACGATGGATGGTAATTCTACATATTTTGAAATGCCTAGAATTAGGCACCCTGTAATGTGGTAGATGAAATGTTTTTTTTTTTTTGGGTATGTTTTGAAATTCCTTTGTTTTGTTGTAAATTCATGTGGTTTGGTTGCAAATGTCTTTTGATCGGACAGGTGAATTGCATATTAACCCTATGGGATGTTACAACTATATGTTGCTCTACGGCACACCATGACGTTTGTGTTTTATTCATGTTGTTTATTCATTTTGTTATCTCATTTTAGAGCATCAGTTTTATCTTTTTTTTTTTTTTTTTAAAAGTAGATTTAAATCTTCAAGTGAATTATAAGGAGACATTCAGCGGCTTCGATTGGGGTCATTTGGAGGATATTAAAGTATATATGAAATCCAAGGATTATTTGGCAGCATGGATGGGAAGGTGTTTGGAAAGAGAAAGATTTCAATACTTAATATTGCTATAATTTTTTTTTCTTTGCTATTTTTAAAGGTAAGAGGGTCATGCATGGTCATGCATACTCCTAACATAAGAGTTGTTAGGCTACTAATTTATTATGCACGTGGTATGTTGATGATATCCTAAACGGCTTGAATATGCAGTTGTATCACTAAAATTACATTAATATAATGTGTTGAGCAGTCTAAACTTTAGCTATGTAAATCGATGGTTAAAAATACTTTACCCATATAAATTAATATTTACCTGGTTAAAAAAACATTGGCTAGTTGTTCACTTATGATCTTATGCTTATGGCCCACTCGAGGTTTGGAATTTCATTATTTTTTACCAAACATTGTGTCAACCATTACACGTGTATACTTATTAGGAACATTAAAGTTGATTTAATTTAAATTGTAAATATACCTCATAATTCTAATATATTTATATTTTTGGATTTCAAGTATTCGTGCAAAACACAACTAAAGATTTGAAATCACCTTGATTTGGAATGAGCGGTATTTGAAATATAAGCTCCTAAATAAGTAGTAGGAAATTAGTGAGATTAAATGCCATTAGAAACTTTCTAAGGCTCACTCCAATGTTTATTGGAAACGGATTGTGTCTTGCCCTTGTTGGACTAGAATCTGTCCTGACATGGGCTCTGTAGGGCCTACCATTATGTATGAGTTTTATCTATGTTGTCCATCCATTTTTTTTAGAAGATTTTAAAGTACAAACCAAAAAAATAAAATAAAATGAAGAGAGATTCAAATCTCAAGTGGACCATACCATTGAAAGCAACGCTGATGATGACACTCACCATTAAAACCTTCTTAGGGGCCACTCATTCTGGTCATAAGGTCACATGGAACACAAATATCAGCTTGATATAAAACTTTCATGGCTCCTAAGAAGTTTTTAATAGTGGGTGTTCAATCCTCACTGTGGTCCACTTGGGCATTGGATAAGTTGTAACTTACTTTTGGTCATTCTGGAAAAATTCAATAAGAGGGTGACATGTAGCATCACACGAGAAATAAGAGGTTGACGAAAAGATTTTCAAGATATTTGGAGTGCTTTTTGTAGAATCATTGTAACATCGTGAAGTTCAGGGGTCAAGCATGTGCTCGATCCTCAATATTCCAGATGTTACTTATACTTTTCAAAAGCATAAATTAATTATACTTTTAACATAATATCCGAGAAATTATAAAATTAAGCTAAACAGTAAAATATATTATGAAATAAATATAATAAAAGCAAGTAACAATTCAAAATACATAATGTACATCTATCCATAGCATAGGATCTACAGTTGTAGCACAAAATATAATTTCAAGAAACATAAATGTATCAAGTTTAAAGTCCATCCGACAAAAGAATATCTGCCAATTCAGTTAAGTGGAGAGCTAACTACAACTGCCTATCAGATAATTAGAAGTAGGAGAACTCATCCTCTAGGTCCATGTACACGTCCTGCAATGCGTCCGCCTCATAACCTCTGCATTTATAACAATGTTTGGTTGGTGTTTTAAAATATCGTTATAAAGTGGGAGTGAGTAATCAACTCAATTGTTCCATTAATTCTAAATTACACATGTTATCAACTCAATCATCGTAAGTAATGATAGAATATGTAAAGAAACAATTTTTTTATCTAATCTTACTAGATGTACGAATGTTATAATGAAATGATGCACGAGCCTTACAATCTAACAGAATCTCACAAGCGACTTCAATACTTATTTCAAAAATACCAACACTCACTCATCACGTGACTCTAACTCTAATCGCAACAACATATTCTAGTTCATTGTGATTGACATGCAAGATTAGCTAGGTAGTTATTAAGTCATATTCATTCAGCATATTAGGCAAACTAGAGTCCCACCATTTTATTACCAGTCTCCACCGGATCACTAGGCTCGTAGTGGTCGTAACGGCTTCTCACCCATGTCCCTTGATCCATTTTAGGTTCATCACCCTAATCAATTACATATGGCAAGCAAGTTGTTTTCATCATTACTTAACGGACACTATGAGGATGCTCTTTACCCTAATACTGGCCGACAACTCAAACACGATGTCCCATACCACTATACTCGTCTCATAAGTCTTATAGGATTATTGCGCTAATGGTTATAAGCAAACTCATTTAAGAGGAATGATGATATCATAGATTCAACCGAATATTATCATACATTATGATTAACCATGTATTAGACTGATCTAATTGACACCAGAAAACTCCAACTGTAACACCCTGAAAATCGGGGGTCGTGTATAAACTCAACTCCCGAGTTCCAGACCGTTACTTATGCAACAAAAATGCTTATGATTCAATGTTGTCTGATTTAAAGCATTCACATGAGTAAAAGTATATCAAAACTGCAATTCATACTTCAGATCCAGTGATAAAAGCAAGCGGAAGACTAAACAATATACATATCACTGTATAAAAAAAACAAAGTAAATCTCATCTGTCTCTAAAGTATGAATACATCTCTGAGTCTCATATACATATACATGAACAAAGTAAATGTCCAAAATGGTCCCACTGAAGTCCCATCGATCCAGGTCACCTACGCAAAGCCATCGTGATACTGCATGTACGATAACTCGTCCTGGTCCTCGTCGAAGTCTGGCTCTGCCTCCTGGATCTCAGCCTCACCTACATCTACTACAGGGTCTGATGGGTGTTGCAAACACCATCCCGTAACGTGGGAGTGAGTGATCAACTCAGTGGAATCATAGAGCAAAGATTAGCATGTTCACAATTCAATCATGCGATAATAGTAAAGCAGTAAATCAGACAATCCTAATACTGTTGTTAATGCAAGATGACATGACGTGATGTATGCCCTCACCGACGATCTCCCTCATACGGCAACATCTTACGACCGCGGCATGCAATCGACCCTGAAGTGCTCCACATCTTCCAGGCACATGCAATGGCATGGTGATATGATTTCCAAGTTGTTATTAGTCCATTCAAATAACAGGATTGGGAAACTAAGGTACTTTTCTTGTATCAATCCCAACACAGATCCTATCTAGGGTCGTCACTCCTAGTAATCTCATAAGATGTATATTTCGTAGGTCACTGTAAGGGCTGCCAGGGCTGTTGCTCGCACTCGTTGCACTGCTTCCCCATCACCTTATCAATACAGGCCTACCATACTCTACTGCAACGGAAGGGTCGTCGCCTCTCGTGGACTCAGAATACGCTCGCGGTCACTACAAAGGACTCGTCGCCTGATCAGTGTAGGCCGACAGCTAGAATATAGTGTCCCATACCACCATAATTTGCTCACGAGTCTAGGTGCTCACTGGTCACTACGGGGAGGTTTGTGGCCCCAGCGTAGGCCGACAGCTCGACCATGGTGTCCCATACCACCATGCCCGGCTCATGAGTCTTCGTGGATCAAGGTATCATGGTTAACAGGGTTTACAATGGTAAGTTCAGTACCCTAGGTTCAAGTAGTTATGACTCATATAAGGTGAACATACATCGGCCAGTCGGGTTACTTGACGGGCTCGACTAGCGCGATCGCATCTCAAGTCGAACGACATGAAGTGCGTAAAACACTTCGCGTGGCCTAACCACTGCCGCCAACTTCAAATACGACTCGCGTTCATCGACGCGTCGCTCGTGGCTAAGACCAGTCAGCCACAAATTCGCTCGGTTACTGACTGCCTGGACTAAGTCTAGTCCCAAACACTTATGGAATCACATCAGCAAATTATGTAAGAGTATTGGAATTGAAATACAGTCATGTGAGCCTGTTAACACATGTTATAACATTCAACTTAAGTAAATCTTCAAACACAGATATTTCATGCATGTAATGAAATCATGCATATAGTCAACATGTAGGAAATCATTTAGGTCAGCATATTAATTAAGAAATCCATCTCAAACTAATTCATAACATCATTTAATTCAATACATACTAATACAAGCATTTATACAAACACATACACTACACACTTAAGTCTACATATAGTATGTCGACCCGAAGTGCGCAATTAGGCGAATCTCTTCGCCAAACTAATTATGCACGTATTCCTAACTTCCTAATGCGACAACAAACCATGTCAATCACATCAGCAAAATATGAATGTAAACAGTGCTTCCTACAAATGACTAAAATGCCCTAATTCTCATATTCTTCGTTAATTTACGAAATGGGAAACGGAGAGCATTTTGTACATGTCAAACGGCGATACCGTCAAGAATCTACTATTAAACGACATTGAAAGTGTTGTAAACCGTCAATTAAAGCGTCTAAAATCCTCACCTTATGTCTTGTAGACTCGTGAATTGAAACGGAGCGTATACGCTTCGTCTATGGCGAATAGGAAACCTAATACACAAGATCCATAAGCTACATCGCTATGAAAACAAAGGAACCTCAAATCAGCAACTATTTAGGGTATTTGCTTACCTAGAATCGCGGTGTAATCGCCGGAAAAGCGATAGAGGTGCGTTGCTTAAGCACGTGCAACACGTAGCACAAGTGGCAGGAAGAACTCTCCCACTCTCTCTCACAATCTCTCACCTTTTCTCTCACACAAGCTAGGGTTTCTAGCAAATTCGGATGTGTGAGAGAAGTGAGGGTTTCAACCCCTTTATAAGCTAAAACATGCCTAAAATAGGCTTGGGAACAATGTTTACTTGGTGCCTAACCAAATCGGGGCCGTTTCGGTCCAAAAGAGCAATTTTGAAGGTCCCCTGGCCAAATGCGGTCGGACTTAAGCTCATGCATACTGGATCTAGCACACATCCAGTTTTCAGACCAGTAAGGTTCCCAGATCGCACGTGGCGGTCCAGTTTCAGTTTAATGGTCACCGCACCAAGATCAGGCCTATAAGTCTCGTGATATATAATAAAAAATTTTCCTGATCCAAGGGTGTAATTTGGCTGAATTCTGACGGTCAGAATGCTTAATACTGATGCGTCAAATCGTGTGCCAGATTTGAATTTTAAATTCCAATTCTAACCCTATTCTCACTCTCTTCACTCCAGGCTCAGTGAAATAGCTTCTGAATGTCAGTTGGACTTGATTTTCGAAACGATTGCCAAGCCCAGCTAAGTGGTCATAACGGTCTAAGATGGTAGGTATCGAACTTTCGACGCGCGGTCTAGATCCAATACAAAGTTTCAAGGAGGTCCCGAGAATAAACCGGTTTAGAGTTTGATCCGAGGCTTTAGAGCATTATAGCACCATTGGTTCCACTCACTTTGGGCCTTGTAGAACGTATTTAAAGTGATCAGGGACCATTTTCCAGCTATTCTAACGTTGCACTAGCTAACTTAGTCATATTTTCTAAAGGAATAAATTCTACACAATTTCGGGTCGAGTTGGTACTCGAGCCCAAGTACGGATTTTTTCACGGGCGTTACAATCTACCCCCCTTAACAAATAATTTTGTCCTCGAAATTTGTACCTTTTCGTACTCCTCGAGAAGCTGTGGGTAATTCCTTCTGATCTCAGCTTCTGTCTCCCAGGTAGTCTCCTCCTCAGAGTGATGCGTCCATAATACCTTCACAAGGGGAATCACCTTGCTACCCAGTACCTACTCCTTCCTGTCTAGGATACGAGTCGGTCGTAGGATATATGTAACATCCTCTCCTATCTGCACATGCTCCCATCTGATGATATGGGAAGGATCAACAACGTACTTCTTAAGCATAGAAACATGAAATACGTTGTGAACGCTCGCGAGAGGCGTGGGTAAAGCCAATCGGTAAGCCACCGCTCCCACACGATCGAGGATCTGGAATGGACCAATGTATCGTGGTGCCAACTTTTCCTTCTTCCCGAACCGAAGGACTCCCTTCATAGGGGAAACTCACAAAAATACATGATCCCCAACTGTGAACTCTAGTGGCCTCCATCTCGTATCGGCGTAGCTCTTCTGTCTGCTCTGCGCTGTAAGGAGCCGACGTCGAATAATATCAATCTTCTCTGACGTCGCCTGTACTAACTCTGGGCCAATCAAGCTACGCTCACCGACCTCTAACTAGCAATGCGGTGCGCGACAAGGTCGCCCATACAGCGCCTCATAAGGTGCCATACCGATACTCGTCTGAAAGCTGTTGTTGTACGCAAACTCCGCATATGCAAGACAATCGTCCCAACTGTCCTTGAAGTCCAATGCGCAAGCTCACAACATGTCTTCTAAGATCTGGTTCACCCACTCTGTCTGTCCGTCTGTCTGTGGGTGGAAGGCAGTACTAAACTTCAACTTCACACCCATAGCCTCCTGAATGCGAGTCCAGAAAATAGAAGTGAACCGCGTGTCTCTGTCCGACACGATCTCCAGCGGAACTCCATGCAGACGCACAATCTCCCTGATATACAGTCAGCCAGCTCGTCTGCAGAGTTTGTAACTCTGATCGGTAGGAAGTGCGCCGACTTCGTCAGACGGTCGACGATCACCCAAATGAAATCGTGTCCCTTCCTCGTCTTCGGCAACTCAGAAATGAAGTCCATGGAAATGAAATTTCACTTCCACTCTACGATCGGCATAGGCTGCAAAAGTCCAGGTGGTTGGCGATGCTCTGCCTTCACCTGCTGACAAGTGAGACAACGGGACACGAATTCAGCTATGTGGGTCTTCATACCTTCCCACCAATACGTCCTCTTCACGTCACGATACATCTTTGTGCTGCCTGGATGCATCGCGAGTCTAGTAGAATGCGCAGCCTCGAGAATCTCCCATCTTAAGTCAGGGACATCTAGGACGCATAGGCGGCCACGATAACGTAAGCCCACATCCATACCAACTCGTCAGTCGGCGTCAGCATCATCACTGGCCTTCTCTCGAAGCTCAGTAAGATGCGCATCGTCCCTCTGCGCCTCGATGATTTGGTCATCGATCTGAGATTGCACCTGTACATGTACGATGAACTCAAACGGCTCCTCTACGGTGAGTTTCTGCTTAAAGTCTCGCAAAAACTCAACCATATCCCACTCGGCAACCATCAGCGGAGCCGCAAACTCTATCGCCTTCTTGCGGCTCAACGCATCAGTCACAAGGTTCACCTTCCCAGGATGGTAAGAGACTTCAAACTTGAAGTCCTTCAACGTCTCCATCCATCGCCGCTGCCTCATATTCAAGTCTCGCTGCGTGAATATGTACTTGAGGCTCTTGTGGTCACAAAAGAGCTCGAACTCCTCTCCGTAGAGGTAATGTCTCCAGAGTCTCAGTGCGAATATTACAGCTGCCAACTCTAGGTCGTGTGTAGGGTAATTCTTCTCGTGCTTCCTTAATTGTCTCGAGGCATACGAAATTACCCTGTCCCTCTGCATAAGGACACAACCCAAACCAACGCTAGACGCGTCAGTGTATATAGTGTATCTAACCCCTTGCTCTGGAAATACTAGCACAGGGGCGGACGTAAGTCTGTCCTTCAGCTCCTGAAAAGATGACTCCGCCTTGTCATTGCAGGCGAACTTCACGTCCTTCCGTGTCAACTGAGTTAAGGGTCTCGAGATCTTCGAGAAGTCCTGAATGAAGCGCCGATAGTAGCCAGCGAGACCGAAGAAACTCCTCACCTCAGTGACAGAACCAGGCTGCTCCCAATCCTGCACCGCAGCTATCTTAGACAGGTCAACTGCCATGCCATCCTTGGACACCACGTGTCCCAAGAACTTCACCTCCTGCTTCCAGAAGTCGCACTTCTTGTACTCTACGAACAACTGATGCTGCTTGAGCGTATCCAGGACCAAACGTAAGTGCTCCTCATGCTCCTCTCGACTCCTAGAGTACATCAAAATGTCGTCAATGAATACAACGACCAATCGATAGAGGAAAGGTCGAAATACCCGGTTCATCAGATCCATGAACACGGTTGGTGCGTTCGTGAGACCGAACGACATCACGAAGAACTCGTAGTGGCCAAAACTAGTCCTGAATGCTGTCTTCTTCACGTCCTCATCCCTGACGCGTAACTGATGATATCCTAGGCCGTATAAGGTCAAGCTCTAGCAGACCATCAATCTGCGTCCTCAACTCCTCCATCTCACATGGTGCCATGCGATACGTCGGCAGTGAGACGGGCGTAGAACCAGGAACCAGATCGATAGTGAAATCGATCTCACGTCGGGGCAGCAAACCAGGGATCTTCGTGAATAGATCCCCGAACTCGGAAACGACTGACATATGCTCGAGTACCTGGGCACCAGCGTCGCGTAATAAAGTGGCCTAACTAAGTATGCGGAAAGGAAGATTTACCCGCACTGGAAATGTGAAGGATGCACCCTCAGGCTCGTACACAGTCACTATACGAGTCTCGCAGTCAATCTCGGCCCTCGCTGCAGTCAACCAATCCATGCCAAGAATGACGTCGAGATAAACAAGAGAGGGGTCGACGATAAGATCAATAGCCATCGTCCGGCCTCCCAAATCAACCAAACACCCCTCACACATCTGGGTGACATCTGAATAATCTCCGTAGGTTGCAAGGACTCGTACCCTATCCATGGTAATGGTCGGTAATCCAAGACGCCTGACTACAGCACGCGATATCAAAGAAATCATGGAACTAGTGTCCACCATCACAAGAATAGGAGTACCTCTAATATGGGCTGTGACCTCGAAGGCCGAATGATGAAAAGTCAGTGTCGCAGCTGCCTCAGCTGTCAATGCATGAACCCGAGCCTGTTGTGGCCGGTTCGGCCGCTGTGTCATGGGCCGTGGAGGCTGTCTGATCTGCGATACCGGAGGTCTGAAAGAAGGGTGCGCAGGAGCTAACCGTATAGGCGGTGCTGATATCGCCTGTGAACGAGCACGGTCAATCTTCTGCGGCGGTGAGAACCCGCTGTCCCACATCCGAGAGAAGCAACTCTGCGCCAAGTGGCCTGACCTCCCACAGTATGTGCACGATAACTCGGGGCGCCGAAACGATGGTGCTGGCGCTATGGCCCGAGTAGGAGGGTCGACGCGAGGCCTCTTGTCCGCGAAGGGCCTGCCCTGCATGTCTTGTCGCCGCCTAGAAGCAACAGGGCCGCGAGATTGCGCAAGTCGATCCACATCCTGCTCTGCCCGCATAGACATGTGAATCAACTCCGCATAAGAGGGAATGCTCAAACAGCACATCTTCGACCGAATATCCGGTCGTAAACCCTCCAAAAAGCGCCGTATGCGCATCTACTCATCAGCTAAAATCGTCGGGATGTATCTGCCCAACTCCGTGAACCGATGCTCATACTCTGTAACTGTCATGGCTGCCTGTCTGAGGCTGAGAAACTCATTCTCCCTGTCGTGCCTGTAAGTCTGGGGATAATACTTCTCATGGAAGCGAAACTCAAACGCTGCCCATGTCCATACAAAGTCGGCAGCAACGGTCCGCAGTACGCTATCCCACCACAGGCTGGCCTCTCGCTCAAACAGGAATGTAGCCAGCTCTACCTGCTCGGCCTCAGTGCAATGTAACATCCACAAAATCTTCGACACACGGTCGAGCTAGTACTCAGCCTCCTCGGGTCTGTGAGAACCCATGAAAGTGGGAGGCCGTAAGCGCTGAAATCGCTCTAATAGGCCCCGTGTATCGGCGAGATTCCCCGCAGGGTAAGCAGGCGGCGCAGGATGAGCCATGCCCTCATCCTGGGCGTATGTATAAGCATCCTCAGCTGGATGCGCAGGTGGTGCAGGTGGAGTCACACCCCCACTCTATGCTAATGTCCCCACGATGGTAGTCAGAAGCTGCTGCTGCTGCTGCATCATAGCCAATATCTGCTCAAATCTGTCAGGAGGTGGAGCAGGCTGCGGCGAATGCTGTGTGGAAGTAAATGCACGATGAGGCTCTCTGACCGACGGCGTAAATGGCGGTGGTCCAACTATAGGACCAGCGGCAGGCTGAGACGCACGAACTGTCTCAGGAATCGGGCCCAAAGCAAGGTCCGCATGAGTGTTAGACTGCGAAGGAGTCTGATCCATATGCTCAGTCAATGCAAGCCGAACCGTGCTTCGCGTAGCCTTAGGTGGCATTCCCTATATTCAAAATAGGGCACAACCTTGTCAGTCTTAATAGCACAAATACACCGCAATCATTCACACAAGGAGTCAAAGGCATTCCATGCATTTCATTTAATCAAAATTGTCACAATACAAGGGATATATCCTTACAAGCATCATGACGAGAAATACATGGGAACTAAGACAGTTAAAAATTGCAACAGCAACATAAGCAAAGCACTAGCCCTAACAGGCTTACACACATAAAGCAGGAAATGACTAACTACTGACAACTACATCAAAGGTTGCATCGCTAATCTGAGTCTGGGGATGGAGGAGGAGCACCCTTATCCTGCAAGCAACACAGGATCGCCTTCAAGGTGCGAGTCACCTTGCCTAATTTCTTCTTTGTAACGGCCTTGGCATCCTCGACTTCAGCGCGAAGTTCTTGAACTTCCCTTCGCAAAGTGATCTGACTCTCCTCCATCCAAGCAATGCGATCATCGCTAGCAGCCTGCACAGAAAGAGGAGGGCTCTCATCTGTATCCTGAGCCTCCTCTTCTGCCTCTTCCTGAACTTCTTCCTGAACCTCTTCCTGAACCTCTGCTCCAGGTTCTCCCTCACTTTGATCTTCCTCATCATCAAAGTCATCCTCGCTGTCCCCCTCAAGCTGATTTTCACGGTACTGCGACCCAATCTTCATCTTGACCATAGTCGACTCATCAATGGTATGAATCGAAACTGGCAATTCCGGCCCAAGTCTGTAGGCAAACTCAAGCACAATCTTGCAAATCAGCCGGCCAAAAGGAAGCGATTCGGATGTTCTTCTTGACTTAGCTATGAGGATTATCTGCCGTAAGATGAAAGTAGCCATACATACGTTCTCTCCCTGGGCCACCAGATACAGAAAATCAACCATAAGGTGTGTACATTCAATGCGATTCGTCGACCTGGGATAAACATTAAACGTGCAGATATGGTGCAGCAGGCGCAAATCATCAGACATATACGTCGCCTTAAGGCTATTATTAGGCTGCCATGGAACCAACTTACCGCACAGAAACCTGGTGCGGCGATCTCGTTTACATCTACTCCTCAGATTCTTCTCACTAGGATGAACATCACCAAGAGGTACGTTCAGAAGTCGCGCAATCAGTCACACATCAATCGTAGCCATCCGATCTCTACCAAAAGGGATTTTAAACTGCAATGGCTCCAAGGTAGGATTCTGGATACTAGTGTAGAAGGCACGAACGGTGCTCACATTAGCACGAGCGCGAGCTTCAAAGATCGGACCCCAATGCGCAGCTTCAATGCGCTCGAACAACAAAAATTCACCGAACAGTCGCCCTTCCACGTCCGCCTCAAATAACACTTTGCGATCAGTGTATTGGCCATGAGGCATCTCTGATAGAATTACTCACCCAAGGTGAGCATGGGGATCCAAATCCCACTTTGTACGGCACTCTAGGGCTGCAGCTGGACCTGCGGCGGCGCTTGAACTTGCGGCACCACCCCGCGGTCTTCTCGATTGAACAGGGCGGCTTGGCCCAGCCTCGTCTGTTGCGGTTTTTCTTTTATCCATCAAAGATATGATGGATGAGAGTGATTAAAGGCCTAAAATGGCTTCCACGAAAGCCATAGAAAATGGAGAAAATGCGAAGAAGTGGCTGTCCAATTTGGAAAAAGGAGATCTAGGCGTCGTAGAGGGATGCTTCAAGCTTCCCAAGGATGAATTTTCAAGGAGAAATGGAAAAGAAAAAGTGGAATGGAGCACCTCACGATTTCAGCTCGATTTGGGGGTTTTTGGAGCTCCAAATGATGGAATCTTCAAGAGGAAGGGCTGCCAACTCCAAAGAAGTGATGGATGATGGTCGTTTTTGGCCAAGGAGGGATCTAGAGGCGATTTGGAACCACGAAATTTGGGGATGGTTGCTGAAAAATGAAAATAGGGCTATGGGGAGGGCTGTTTGTGGAGGGGTATGATTTGGGAGTTTTCGTGGGACGGGACTTACATGGGGAGGGTACACATGAGATTTAAGGGCGTGTGCCCAAAAATCACATCCAACGGGCACACCTGTATGGCGATGCATCGCCGGATCGGCGATGTCATCGCCGACCGGTGATGCATCCGGTCAGTGGGGCCGGATGGGTTCGGTCCCCCATGGTCCAAGGACCCCAGATATGTACGGTTTGCCCCCTGGTTCATTGTATTTTGGCCTATGTGAGCCCAAACATGTGTTCGGGGCTTTCCGGGACCATTCGGCAATTCCGAATACCAAACCCTATGATGCAGCATATGAATTTGGGGTAGAAGGAGCTAGTACATCCATCTAGAATCTTATTAGCTAAAGAAAGTGAATTTAGAATGGCCTTATGGTAATTTTTCATGAAATTTTACTATTCACTGTAAAATTTTGTGAAAGTATTATTTTGTGTTATTTTCACATTATGTTTGATGCCTAATATGAATTGGATAAGAAAGAAATGAAGATTGGAGTGGTGAGAGGAAGAATTTTGATGATTTTTGGTGAAATGGGGTTTTTAAGCCCTGACGATTGATTACAGGAGTCGTGGTCATCCCACGGCCCAAGAATTTACTTTACGGGTTTAAAATCGTTCATAGGATGTCTTGACCCGACTTCCTACGTCTTAGGAGCTATTCGGGTTGCTTTACACGACCCGACATGCGTTACAGACTCGATCAAGCGATCGATTCGAATTGACTTCGCCTATTGGCGAATCCGCGATCCTAAAAGTGTTTCTAGACCCTTCTCGCACCCACTTAAGTCAAAGGAAGTGACAGCGTACGTCGCGAGACCATAATCCAGGCCCAGTATACTTTTATTCATACTCTGATACCAACTTGTAACACCCTGAAAATCGGGGGTCGTGTATAAACTCAACTCCCGAGTTTCAGACCGTCACTTATGCAACAAAAATGATGATGATTCAATGTTGTCTGATTTAAAGCATTCACATGAGTAAAAGTATACCAAAACTGCAATTCATACTTCAGATCCAGTGATAAAAGCAAGCGGAAGACTAAACAATATATATATCACTGTATAAAAAAATAAAGTAAATCTCATCTGTCTCTAAAGTATGAATACATCTCTGAGTCTCATATACATATACATGAACAAAGTAAATGTCCAAAATGGTCCCACTGAAGTCCCATCAATCCAGGTCGCCCACGCAAAGCCATCGTGATACTGCATGTACGAGAACTCGTCCTGATCCTCGTCGAAGTCTGGCTCTGCCTCCTGGATCTCAGCCTCACCTGCATCTACAACAGGGTCTGGTGGGTGTTGCAAACACCATCCCTAACGTGGGAGTGAGTGATCAACTCAGTGGAATCATAGAGCAAAGATTAGCATGTTCACAATTCAATCATGCGATAATAGTAAAGCAGTAAATCAGACAATCCTAATACTGTTGTTAATGTAAGATGACATGACGTGATGTATGCCCTCACC
Source organism: Magnolia kwangsiensis (assembly GCA_037074715.1). Classification (NCBI taxonomy): domain Eukaryota; kingdom Viridiplantae; phylum Streptophyta; class Magnoliopsida; order Magnoliales; family Magnoliaceae; genus Magnolia; species Magnolia kwangsiensis. Next base: position 94,036,327 of record CM073583.1, read on the forward strand.
GACGATCTCCCTCATACGGCAACATCTTACGACCGCGGCATGCAATCGACCCTCAAGTGCTCCACATCTTCCAAGCACATGCAATGGCATGGTGATATGATTTCCAAGTTGTTATTAGTCCATTCAAACAGCATGATTGAGAAACTAAGGTACTTCCCTTGTATCAATCCCAACACAGATCCTATCTAGGGTCGTCACTCCTAGTAATCTCATACGATGTATATTTTGTAAGTCACTGCAAGGGCTGCCAGGGCTGTTGCTCGCACTTGTTGCACCGCTCCTCCATCACCTTATCAATACAGGCCTACCGTACTCTATTGCAACGGAAGGGTCGTCACCTCCCGTGGACTCAGAATACGCTCGCGGTCACTACAAAGGACTCGTCGCCTGATCAGTGTAGGCCGACAGCTAGAATATAGTGTCCCATACCACCATAATCTGCTCACGAGTCTAGGTGCTCACTGGTCACTACGGGGAGGTTTGTGGCCCCAGCGTAGGCCGACAGCTCGACCACGGTGTCCCATACCACCATGCCCGGCTCAAGAGTCTTCGTGGATCAAGGTACCATGGTTAACAGGGTTTACAATGGTAAGTTCAGTACCCTAGGTTCAAGCAGTTATGACTCATACAAGGTGAACATACATCGGCCAGTCGGGTTACTTGACGGGCTCGACTAGCGCGATCGCATCTCAAGTCGAACGACATGAAGTGCGTAAAACACTTCGCTTGGCCTAACCACTGCCGCCAACTTCATACATGACTCGCGTTCATCGACGCGTCGCTCGTGGCTAAGACCAGTCAGCCACGAATTCGCTCGGTTACCGACTGCCTGGACTAAGTCTAGTCCCAAACACTTATGGAATCACATCAGCAAATTATGTAAGAGTATTGGAATTGAAATACAGTCATGTGAGCCTGTTAACACATGTTATAACATTCAACTTAAGTAAATCTTCAAACACAGATATTTCATGCATGTAATGAAATCATGCATATAGTCAACATGTAGGAAATCATTTAGGTCAGCATATTAATTGAGAAATCCATCTCAAACTAATTCATAACATCATTTAATTCAATACATACTAATACAAGCATTTATACAAACACATACACTACACACTTAAGTCTACATATAGTATGTCGACCCGAAGTGCGCAATTAGGCGAATCTCTTCGCCAAAATAATTATGCACGTATTCCTAACTTCCTAATGCGACAACAAACTATGTCAATCACATCAGCAAAATATGAATGTAAACAGTACTTCCTACAAATGACTAAAATGCCCTAATTCTCATATTCTTCGTTAATTTACGAAACGGGAAACGGAGAGCATTTTGTACATGTCAAATGGCGATACCGTCAAGAATCTACTATTAAACGACATTGAAAGCGTTGTAAACCGTCAATCAAAGCGTCTAAAATCCTCACCTTATGTCTTGTAGACTCGTGAATTGAAACGGAGCGTATATGCTTCGTCTACGGCGAATAGGGAACCTAATACACAAGATCCATAAGCTACATCGCTATGGAAACAAAGGAACCTCAAATCATCAACTATTTAGGGTATTTGCTTACCTAGAATCGCGGTGCAATCGCCGGGAAAGAGATAGAGGTGCGTTGCTTAAGCACGTGCAACACGTAGCACAAGTGGCAGGAAGAACTCTCCCACTCTCTCTCACAATCTCTCACCTTTTCTCTCACACAAGCTAGGGTTTCTAGCAAATTCGGATGTGTGAGAGAAGTGAGGGTTTCAACCCCTTTTATAAGCTAAAACATGCCTAAAATAGGCTTGGGAACAATGTTTACTTGGTGCCTAACCAAATCGGGGCCGTTTCGGTCCAAAAGAGCATTTTTGAAGGTCCCCTGGCCAAATGCGGTCGGACTTAAGCTCATGCATACTGGATCTAGCACACATCCAGTTTTCAGACCAGTAGGGTTCCCAGATCGCACGTGACGGTCCAGTTTCAGTTTAATGGTCACCGCACCAAGATCAGGCCTATAAGTCTCGTGATATGTAATAGAAATTTTTCCTGATCCAAGGGTGTTATTTGGCTGAATTCTGATGGTCAGAACGCTTAATACTAATGCGTCAAATCGTGTGCCAGATTTGAATTTTAAATTCCAATTCTAACCCTATTCTCACTCTCTTCACTCCAGGCTCAGTGAAATAGCCTCTGAATGTCAGTTGGACTTGATTTTCGAAACGATTGCCAAGCCCAGCTAAGTGGTCATAACGGTCTAAGATGGTAGGTATCGGACTTTCGACGCGCGGTCTAGATCCAATACAAAGTTTCAAGGAGGTCCCGAGAATAAACCGGTTTAGAGTTTGATCCGAGGCTTTAGAGCATTATAGCACCATTGGTTCCACTCGCTTTGGGCCTTGTAGAACGTATTTAAAGTGGTCAGGGACCATTTCCCAGCTATTCTAACGTTGCACTAGCTAACTTAGTCATATTTTCTAAAGGAATAAATTCTACACAATTTCGGGTCGAGTTGGTACTCGAGCCTACGTACGGATTTTTTCACGGGCGTTACACCAACGTAACCAGCATTAGGTGCAAAACATCTTACGTAGTATAACTACTCTTAATCGCCTGCATTCAACCCTGGTCAACTTAACAAGCCTTGGGTGGCTGACCTAATACTGGATACCCCCTAACTCGAACGATTTGTCAGCTAACCTCACAACAAAGGCGGTTATACTCATGAAGTTAATAACTATATAATAATTTAAGCAATCTCAATAAAGTTAAGCACAAACCCTAAAATTAGTATGCTTATTCAGGCATTTCATCGAGTATGTAAACAATCGAAAGAAAGTAATAATAAAATTTGTAGAAATAAATTATAGGTAACAATGTTATGTTATGAAAAATCTATTCACAATAAGAATTCATTAAATAAGACTATCAAGAGTTGATAAAAGGTAACCTAGGAGTAATGGTTTGTACATTATGATGGTTTGCTCGACTTAGAGCGTTCATAAGGTTAGGGTTTCAAGGAAAGATCACTAGAACCTATAAATTCATATAAGCTTTTGTAACATTTTAAAGACTTAACATAAAATATCTAAATTTGAGAAGTAAGACTCAAACCTTACCTTCAATCGTCAGCCAAAAAGGCTTCAACAAAGGATCCGGGGATAACTAGCATATATATCGAAGAGGAGAAAGACAAACCCTCACTTAATCTTTCTCTCACTCTTCATCTTCTTCCTCTCTCTCTCTTTCTCTTCCAATATTAGAGTATACGATTTGTATGGGGAGAGGGTGTCACAACCCAGATTTCGGCTACCTGGCATATACTTCGAACCCGAGATCCACGTCATGACTTGTACACTAAGTGTACTTAAATTGTTAAATTACTTACAAAAATTTATCTACCTAGTAATTTTACCGTAGATTTACATTCCATTCATATTTACCATTCATTCCAATAATCAATTATAAATATATTTAAGAATCCTCTCATTCGGGATCTTATGAAATGAGATAAATATGTCCAACAACTTGAAAGCATTAATTAACAATCTAAGAAAATCAAATATAATTAAAGTAAAACAAATCGAAACTAATCTAGGCCAGCAACTTCTTTCTCTGCCAAGTAGGGCCATGTGTCCCTTAAATCCTCTTCTGGCTCGACCATGTATTACTGTTTTTGAGCCATCGGCTTACCCTCATTTACATCTGTACGGTTTTATGTTAATAAACGGTAAGCTTACCAAGACTAGTGAGAATTTTCGACATGGTTCTTTATATCAAATTATAATAAAATGCTAATAATAATAAATAATATAATTTTTTTAAATGTAAATATTATGCAATAAATGCATTAATGTATTAAGTGGGAATCTGTCCACTTACTTGAGTCGGAAACCTGTCAACCTACATATGCCCCTTGGAAGGCTTCTACCATTTGGTAGACATAGGCAAGACCCGCATCTACTCCTTGAGTAGGTTTCCACTAGTATAGTGAGCTTTTGGTAATGACTCTACTAAGTATACTATCCATGGAGGTCCCTTAAGAATTTCATACATGTTGTGCATGCAATTGATAGATTCACCAAGTAATCTTGAATCATGTATTGTATAGATTATTTCGATTATCACATTTGAATTAACATAGTCTAATACATTAATTAAATTATATAATTATTATTATATTAATATAAAATTCACACATTCATATAAATCAATCAAGAGTATATGAGAACTAAATCAGGGTAATTATACAATATATTAAACAATCAATCTACTTTAACTTGATGGATGAGAAACACATCAGGATCACTCACCTGTATTTGATGGAGATATTTTCAAATTGGAGTTTCTGTGTCCAACAACTATTTTTAGCTTGGTAAAATCTAAATTTTAGCAGTACTCCTTGTTGAGTCGACTCAGTCCAACTCCGTTACAATCTATGTACTTTTCAGAAACTAAAGTTAAATAAAGGCTTGAAAGTAAATGATTAAGTGAAAACTTAACTTTTATAGAAGATCACCAAGTGATATCTAACGAGCTGACTTACTTTTGAAGATCGTGGAATTTGACTTAAATCTATAATCGCATATGTGACTCAGTGAGTTTTTTAGCCAAGTCGACTCGGTTTGACTCCATCCTTTAAAAATATCAAATCATACTTGACTAAGACCTGAACTAACTTAGCTCGATGCGAAACTCCGTAAGATCTATTGAGTCGACTCAGTTTGACTCAACAACTACATAATCTATAAGAATGTTGGACTCAGCTTGATTTTGGACTTGAACTGCAACTCAGTGGATCACTTTCAAGGAACGACAAGGCAATCGATTTCTCCCTCTCCCAATTCTTTCCTTCTTCATTTTTCTATCTTTCTATCAATTTTTCTTTTATCTTTCTCTTCCTTTGATATAGTTTTGATACTAGAATGTATATCTTTGGATAAATGTATTATATAGAGTTTAAAGAACTCATGTGTGATAGGTAGTATTGCACATACGCTCTGTTATATAACGTGAATGAGTTACACGCTTTCGTGGAGAAAAATATTTTATTCTGATTTGGTGGCTTTTACCACGTCGAATCTAGTCATGATTTTAAAAGTCTGTTACTATTAGTGAAGCCCACCTATTTACCGTTCTTGATTTCAAGAACATACTATAGTCAAATCACATGACTATTGTCAAAGCGGAGAAGCTAATGGACACTTCAATTGCAAATTTCAGGCCAAGACATATCTGTTCGAATGGGGCTTGTTGGACGGTCTAGATGGGTCCAATGGAGCTTGTATACCCTACAGAATGAAAGTTAGAAATGGTTTATACAGTAGATTCATGTAAAATAATCTTATGTTGTTTCTACACAGCCATGAGAATCAAGACGGAAACTCAGTTTTCTTCCTCGGTTGGGTTTTTTGTATCAAATACAGAAAGTAGAACCTCCTGGATTTTATTTGGGTGGCTTGGATTGATTTTAAATCCATAGTTTCTAAAGATGTACGGTGAGCATCATTGTTTAATCCAATAATAATTGTAGCTATTGATATTGGTAAGGATCGTGGATTCAAATAATTAAGATATTTCTAATGAAGAACTATAATTACAAGAACAACTATGCAAATTCCAAAATTGTAGGAGCAAAAATGAACTCAACAGGAGTTTAAGCCAAATACAAAAGTTCGGTTTCAAAATAAGTTGGGCACATTGATTAGCCTTGGTTTCGACAAATTGTGGATGTCGCACATGCATGCACATATGCTGTGCATAGGCCCACACGTGATGTTTGTACGAAATATAATTTGCATTTTAGCTTCTCCAAACAATCTTGGGCCTTGGGTTTAGTTTTGAAGTAGATATATTTCTTAAAGTGAGCCGCACGATGATGACTAGAGAGGTTGATAGCCACATTTGACAAACTTCCTCCTCTTTCTTATTTCTTTCTTTCCTTCCTCATTCACTCTTATTTGTGTTCTTATCTTATCTTAATATATTAAAAAAGTAGACGGAAGTGTCTCACATCTTACCTTTTTAAGGAATATTTTGATTTGCATGCAAATTTTTTCTGCACTGTCCGTTTTAAACCAAATTTCATCATGACGTATCATTTTGCATGCCCTTTCAACAGACTAAGTTTGGGCCTTAATCTCTTGAGGATGACAAAGATGCCTATTTAACAGCTTATGCCTATTTATAACTCAAAACAACGTCTACCAACATCTTATGTAAAAATTAATGGGTAGTTTTGATGTATACCCTATGATTTCCCTAATGAATGGTTCATTTAGACATTCGAATGACCCAATTGGTAGAACTGTAAGTCAGGTGACCTCACTAATGGATAGTTTAGATTGATGGCGGTTAAAGTTTAGATGGTTAAAATTTAAAAATAGTGGATGGATGGTGTAGTTTGGTTAGCTGATGGTTTGATGTGTGGTTGGGACTTTGGAATGGCTGGTGTTAGAAGATTGTCTTAGAGCATATCAATGGATCCACCTATTGAACAGTTTGGATCATTGGTCCAGATGATGAATAGTTTAGATCCACCACAAAAACGTCTAGATGATGGGTAGTTTAGATTCACCACAAAAACCGTATTTCAAAAGAAATGAAGAGTTATAAATAGTATTAACGTGTGTATCTATGCATACAATCAAGAGTTGTGTTTTATTTAAATTTTAACCTTTTTAATATAAAAAAATACAAAAGAGGACGCGATTCACTGGACAAGTGATAGTGTTCAAAGACTTTGGGTTCCTTAACTCCTAATATATTCTTAAAATTTAGATCGTCGATAATCATAGATTGAACCATCTGATTTGGGCAAAACTTGACATCCTACTTCAATTTGATGTGCTCTGTCTAATGAGCTCAATATTGACCCATGATCTTTAATGATGGCTAAGATGTATTTTAATAGTCCTCACTTACCCATGGTCCTTAACAAAGTGTGTAAGTCTTATGTATAAACTAAACTAGTGAATTTGAAGTGTACCCCACGAGGTTTAAAATGAATAGTTTTCTTTGATAATTTGGTGAGCCAGTTGATGAATATGAGTATGATGTGCAGCTGGATGACTAGATAGAATTGAACTAATCAAATAATTAGGAATTTAATCCGTATATAACGTGATGCACAGTCAGTTTTATAAACACACATGTAAAAGGTGGATTTTGAGATGGATTTCCACATGTATGATTAAGCTAATGTATGTGTACATATTCGAGTGCATGTGTACACGCACACAAAACCTTTAGTCGTTAAAAAGGGGGTGTGAAATAAGAAGCTATTTATAGTGTCAGAATGTGTGCAAATGGCCCCAAAGGCCAAGTATTTATTATATTAACCTTATGGGAGGTTGTTTCCAACTACTTGGACTCACTGAGAAGTGTACATGTTAATCTAAGCCATGAGATAGTGTCCCACTAGGAGATATGTTTGGATACAGCCATCCAATGATTTGACATGCCAATCAACCAGGAATGTCCTAATTCAGTTCGACGATCACCGAGAGTCGATTAGGGTTATGACTATATGGATGTACGTAGGATAATAATCTAGATTAGCATCCTAATTTTAATTCACCATCTAACGGTTTAAAAGTCACAATTTCGTTAAAGAACAAACGGTGAACATTTTACTTAAGTTTAGGTTATCACTTAAGGCACTTGCACATTCCATGCACTTGGCTTGTAGGCCAAAGTTGAGTGGTCCTAAACGCTATCTTATCCCAATATCCACGATGGATATCAAGCCCGACAAGATGAATATTTTCCTATACTTTCGAGTTTAGTGGATTACCAACGCACGGCTTAAAGATATTTCAATTAATCAGGGCATTTTTAAAATAAGTTGAACCTCGGGATTCCTCGTGCGTGACAGTTAATGTTGGGATTAGCTAAGTTCATGACTCCAACCATTCATAATTAGATAAAATAGGTATTTGTCTCTAATTATCCTAAACTTACCAATTCTAGTGTAATTTCAACATTTAGTTGGGTTGTATGACGCTCTGACAATTCTGCTTGTGTATGTACTAGGGCTTTTGTATAAAATTTTATGGGACATTACAATCTATTCTCCTTAAAAGAAAATTTTATCCTCGAAATTTATACCTGCTCGTACTCCTCGAGAATCTGTGGGTTCTTACAAAATTTAGCTTTGGTCTCCCATGTGGCTTCCTCTTCTGTGTGGTGAGTTTACAATACTTTAACTAGAGGGATATCCTTACTATAAATCACCTGATATCTTTTATTTAGAATGCACGTAGGCCGCAGGACATAGGTAGCATCTTCTCGCAGTTCCTCTTGTTCCCATCGGATGACAAGCGCTAGATTAGGAATGCACTTCTTTAACATGGATATGTGGAACAAATTTTGCACACCGGCGAGCAACATGGGCAGAGTAAGGAGATACAATACAACACCTACATAATCCAATATCTGGAATGGTCTAATGAAGCAAGAAGTTAACTTCCCTTTATTGTCAAAATGTAACACTCCTTTCATTGGGGAGATCTTAAGGAACATGTGATCTTCGATTGCAAACTCTAAGTGCCTCCTTGTGTCCGCGTAGCTCTTCTTCCTGCTTTGGGCCGCCAAGAGGTGATGCTGGATTACATCGATCTTTTTGAATGTCACTTGCACCAAATCTGACCTAATTAGATTTCTCTTGCCAACCTTTGTCTAATAATATGAAGTGTGACATGGACGCTTATTTAAAGCTTCATAAGGCACCATGTCGATAATCACTTATAAGCTATTGTTGTACATGAACTTTGCGTAAGGGAGACGATCATCCCAGCTATCCTTAAAATCGAGCTCCAATGCCCAGAACATGTCTTCTAACACTTATTCAATGTCTCTGTTTGCTCATTGGACTGAGGATGGAAAGTAGTACTAACCCTTAAATCCACACCCATCGCTTCTTGAATTCGGATCTAGAAGATGGGTGTGAACTGAGCATCTCTATTTGACATGATCTCTAAAGGAACACCATGTAATCATATTATTTCCTTGATATATATCTTGGCCAAGTCATCCACAGAATTCAACATGTGGATTGATAGGAAATGAGATGACTTTGTTAGCTTATTAACAATTACCCAAATTGAGTCATATCATTTCTTTGTGATTGGTAGCCTGGATGTAAGACCCGTATCCTAATCCGCACTGTTCCGTTGATTCCCGCGACCCTTCTCGTCAAATTCCGGCAATCCGCGACTTATGGTTGACGTTGCGCACGACCGTAAGTCGTATCCTATTCATTTGAGCCGGCTTAATCCAAGACTTGTATCGTTGCGACCGCACCGTCGCCGCGGTTCCAACGCCGTAACTCACGCACCGATCCGATACCCAGACAATGAGGTACGGACCCACGTTCAGTTCGAGCAAAAACACCGCGCGTTGCAAATTCCAAGGAATCTCTACAATATGTCCCATCAATCCCATCAATCACTCATCAATCACCTCTCATGTCAAGTACACACACACCCATGCTTCCTTTCTCCACAAGTCAAGCAACCACCCAAGTCAACTAACACATCACTTCACCCATCACTCACTTCACCCATCACTCACCTCACATCACTCCATCTCTCATTAATCACACCTCTCTCTCTCATTTCTCAACACTCCAACTCCAAGCAAGAGAGAGCTCACGTCCAAGCTCTCTTCCATGAGAAAGAAGTGATTTTAGTGGCCCACTTCCCATCTCCAAATCCCATCATCCTAGCCATCCATTTCCCATCTCCACCATTAAAGTGAAGCTCTAGGTGACCGGCTATCCAACGGACCAAGAAGATCAAGAGGTGGGTGCTTCTATAGGGTAGATTTATGTGTTTTTATGGTGGACCAAGTGAGGCCCACCGATCAATGGTGTGGATCTCACTTGGGACCCTTACTTGTGGCCGATGGACCACTTGGATCATCATGGTCGTTCCATGATGGGGCCATTCTCCATGGACCCCATCATGATGCTTATTTCATTTCAAAAAGGGTCATCTAGACCGTCCATAACGGTGGAGAATGGATCTCCACCGTTGATTTACATTTTGATTGTCTTTCATTCAAAGGGGTCCGTTATTGTATGATTTCATGTCAGAGAGGGCCCATAATGACGGGGACCCTCCATCACAAGCCGTGTCCCACTCTCCATGTCTCTCTCTCTATTTTATTTGTTTTTATTTTATTTTATTTATTACAAAAGGATGGGGTGGCCCACTTGAATAGATCCCATCTTGATGTATTTATGTTATCCAAGTGGGGCCCACCTTTCACGCCATCCCCATGCCGCCCATCATGTGGTGGCCCACTTCATCAGGGCCTACCATTGGAGAAAAAAAATAAATATATATATATATAATAAATGAAATTATATAATCGTCCAGCGTCCCAGCGTTGGACGTTGTGAAGGAAAAAGAAAAAAAAAAAGAAAAAAAAAGAAAAGAAGAATGAAAGAAAAGATTTTGGGTGGCCTCCTTGCATAGGTCCCACCCTGATGTTTAAGTCCGATCCAAGCCGTCCATCCTCTTGTCCATATAGCTTTAACCGTCAAATAAAAGAATGGGACTGATCTGAATGTCATGTGGGTCATAGCAAAGGAAACATTGGCCGTTACCGTTGAATAATTTTCTGGTATTTCTATGCTACCAAAAAAAGTGAACTTCGGACTCATTTCAATTGTTACGGGCCCCTGAAACCAATGGACGGGGTGGATCTGTTGGATGTGGGCCCCAAATGCCAAAAACCCCAAAAATGAGGGTTTCCATTTTTTCTTTAAAAATTTGTAAAGAGGCTAAGCCTCTGACGTGCAGCAGAAGCTGCAGCAGGCGGGCGCGGGCTGACGTGCAGCCACCCACGGCTGCTGCCTGGGCCCCACCATGATGTATATGTGAATCCACGCCGTTCATGAGGTGGTCCCCTCCTCAGGTGGGCCCTCCTCCTAGTTTCAACCAAATCCAACGCTCGGGTGGCCCACATCATATGAAACAGTGTGAATTGAGTGTCTACCATTGGACTCTTTTGTGGGCCACATAAGTTTTGTATAAAGATGAAATTTGTGTCTTCCTTTCTCTCAGGAACGTGTGACCTGGTCAACTGGTTGGATGAAAAATATATGCTATGGTGGACCCCACATGGGACCCACAGTGAAGTGGTGTTTGCAATCCACCGTCCGTACGGACGGTGGAGCCCACTGTACATATGTGTGGGCGTGCGTGTGCGTATGTATGCATGTGTGAGTGCATATGTGTGTGTGCGTGTGTGTATGCGTGTGTGTGTGCATGTGCAGATACATATAACAGTATATATATATATATATATATGTACATATAATATTATATCACATATATTGTTTATAAATTATATATTAATCATAATATGATTGTGATGATGGGCCTTCATGTGACCCCCGCCATGATGCAAATGTTGCTTCTAAGCCGTCCATTTATTGGTTGTTGTAAAATTATTTCATGGCTTGTGCCAAAATGAACTAGATCTATGGTTCAAATGGGCCACCATGGTATGTGTATAGGGCCATGTTGAACCATTCTTGGCCATTCAATTAGGCCCACCTTGGTGCACATCTAAGACCATGGGATTAACCCCATTTGGCATATTTAAAGCCCATGGGTTTCGGCCCATTCGATACATACAATGTCCATGAGATCCGACCCACTTATTCTATATAAGGCCACGGGATCTAAGCCCATTTGGTACATATAAAGCCATGGGATCAGGCCCATTTGGAGTGCATGGGGCGCAAATGGAATGGCCCATTGGACATATTTAAAACTCATGTGTATAGTCCCACTTTGATGTATTTCATGGCCCATGAGTCATAGACCATTGCAATGTACATAAGGCTCCTTGGCAAGGCCCATTAACGTAGTCATGTGAGGCCCACGCAATTCGGCTCATTTGATATATCCAAGGCCCAGGGATCGAGGCCCAATGGGTGTCCTTAGGGTCCATTGCAATGTACGTCTAACATGGATCGTGAAATGATATTTATGGTAAGCCGTGCCTAGGAAACAATGTTGGTTTGACGTCCACATTGTATGTACAATGTAGGTTAAAAGTCCGCATTGTAACTTTCTTTAGGGCCCATTGACAGGTCCATAACCATTGTTATTCATTGCCCCATAACATGCTTAGAATAATCCCATGACTCATGCCCATACGCATCATATGTATGCTTGATATGAGTAAGGACTAATCGTAACATACGCCATTGGGCAGACCATTTACGGGACTCGTTATGTGACTGGGTGCCCTACATGATCGCGCAGTACGCGCTGGACTTCTGCATGATTTGACGTGTGATTCATACATCTCGCATACGTGTGACTTGATCACTGCACGCCCTAGCGACATCAGGGCCGTGGCTCCACAGGTACATCGTGGATGGCCGTATTGGATACCGGAAATACTTATTCTAGCACTGTGGGCACTTAGGATGTCCTTGGGTGAGAGTCCCAGAACCTTTTGGTACCAGGAGATGCTCCAACGTCTAGACCGAGTGGATACATGAGCGCCCGAGTGCCGAATACCAGTAGGCCGCGTCTCCCACTGTGTCGTGGTCGGTTGGAAGGGGGTGTGGCCTTATCCGCCTGAGTGAGAGGGCTATAAGCTAGGCTGAGTTTGACTAGCTCGCAAATGAGTCCGCTATCGACGAGCCGGGTAGGTATTGGCATACTACTGGTCAGGCGGATAGTGAGGTCTTATCCGCTTGCTTGACTGTGCAGCTAGGGAGGTGGCAGTCTCTGCGAAGTGTATTAGACCCCGGTGATATCCAGAGAGGAACTGTACTGATATACGCATTTGAGGAATACCGACTTGCTTGGATTGCATTTCGCATATGACATTTAGCTATGTAGGCCTTGCATTGCATCGGTGTGGCCGATGACATTCATATCTCGCATCATGCCTTGCATTACACAGCCTTGGTATATTCATGGACTTACCGCATACTTCCGCATTGTCCTGATACTGTGCACTGGGCGTTTGCCTTACGCACACACTTACACCACCCTCTAAGCTTTTGTAAGCTTATGCACGATAGTTGCGTGCAGGTAGCGTTGGACGACAGCAGCGCTGAGACAGGAGTGCACATCAGGACCTTTTGGAGCTTTTGATCACCTTGTATTTCCCTTTCTGCATTGTACTTAAAATTGTTGTTATAGTGGATACGTGGTGATGTTGTTTTGTGACTTGGTTATGTCTGTGGTTATGCTCCTTTACAAAAATAAAAAAATAAAAAAATTCATTCTGAAAATCCTCCTTGTAGGATCCCAGGATCGGAATCTGGCATTAGATTATCAGAAGCCGAGAATGGGGCACTACGGAGGCTGTCGACACCGGATTCGGCAATCGGGATTCATGTGAATCCGATTTTCGTGTTTGGGGCGTGACACTGGAGATGAAATCCATCGATATGTAATCCCATTTCCACTCAGCTATGGGCATATGTTGTAAGAGACTCGAGGGTTTATGATTCTTAGCTTTAACTTGCTGACAAGTGAGACACCAAAACAATAGTCAACAATCTAGTTCTTCATGTTATCCCACCAATAATTGTGCATCATATCCTGCTACATTTTGGTGCTTCTTGGGTACATCACTAACTTAGAGTTATGAGCGACGTTAAGAACTTCATTTCTCAACTTGGGGAGGTTTGAAACACATGAGCGACTGCGAAATCATAAGCCACAATCGGTGCCAATCCTCCACTCTGAACCCTCATCATCGCCCGCTCTTTCCCTCATTCTCATCAATAGCCTATCCCTATCTTGAACTTCAATAATCCTACCATCTGTGGTTGGCTGAAGGTGAAGATACACTATGTTCTTAAGGCCAATCCATACCTCAAGTGGACCACACCGGAGGAAACATCAGGAATTAGAAGCCTGCAGTTGAAAACTTCCTAAGGCCATAGAAAACTCTGATCAAGCTGAAATTTGTGTTATCCCTCAGTATATGTTTGTGTGACCTTATGAACAAGTTAGATGGCAAAGATACCTTAGGGTTGGCCCTAAGAAGGTTTCAACTGTAGTTCTCGTCTAACCCTAAACGTGTGGTCTAATTGAGCTTTGGATGTGCTTCATTTTTGTGCTCATAATCTAAAATTATCTAAAAAAATTGATGGACAATATGGATCTACTATATAATTCAGGGTAGGCCCAAAGAGGTTCTATAGGCTAAAAGTTGTATTGTGCAGTACGCAATCTATTTGGAGAGAGAAAATCGGCATGTTTTGTGAGCTTGTATCATCAACAATGATGTATACTGATTAGAAGTAATGACTTAGATATTTTTTGTTCCTTTAACACAGATGATCTCACTCAAATAATTTTTTTTTAGTAGACTAAATTTGTTAAAAATAAAAATATCAAATAAATCTAATCAAAGTAATTTCAAAATTACTATAAGAATTTTTTAAAAAAGATAAAAGTTCTAAATCTTATAATAGAGAGATATAATAAGAATAAAAATTACTAAAAATAATATATATTTTTTAATTTTAATATTAACATAAATGTTTGCTTTATATATATATATATATATATATATATATATATATATATATATATATATATATATATATATATATATATATATAAGAAATGAATTAAAACCGCACAATAGGCTGATTAACCCTAAAGCAACGTTACCTAAAAATCCAAGAAATTTCCTACTGTACGACCCATATATGGCCCACCAACCTTTTTAAACCCACTTACTTTTACCTCCCAAGAATAAGCCACAGCTGTACGGCCACATTTCTCAGGTCGAAAATGCCCCTGCTTTTCCTTCCGAAAGCGGATTGCTTGGTGCTCGAAGACGAGCGCTGACGCTCCTCAACTTTCGAGTTGTACGAACGGTTCAAAAGATATCAAAGTTACATGGCCCCCACAGTTATGTATTTATTATATCCACAACATTCATCCATATTTCGAGATCATTTCAGAGCATTATAAAAAAAAAATAAAAAAATCATATCTAAAGATCAATTGGACCACACCACAAAGCCGTGGGAAAATTGATTTTCACCTTTAAAAATTTTGTAGGGCCTACCATAACATTTATTTTCCATCCAATCTATTCATAAGGTCAGAAAGACCTGGATGAAGAGGAAAAACAAATTTCATAATGATTTAAAACTTCTGTGACCCCTAAAAGGGTTTCAATGGTAGACTTTCAATCCTCCACTACCTTTTACAGTGTGGTCCACTTGATAGCTAAATCTATCTTATTTTTCGTCTCAAGCCTTTATACGAGTTCGCCAAATAAATGGATGGTTTGGATATAACATATACCTCATAATGTGACCCACAAAAGCTGTGGGGATTACAACAGGGAAAAAAAAAGATTATAACCGTAGCCATATTCGTAGTGCTGCGGCAGTCTGTGCACCCCTTTTTTTTTTTGTTACATGGAGAACTTTATTCTACCTACATTTTCCTCTAATACATGTTTATATAAATATGTATATATAAGCATATAAAAAAAATATTCTCTCTGTCTCTCTGTCTCTCTTTTCATTTATTTCTTTATTCATTTAATAAGAATATCTTCTAAACCAAATTAGTTACTTGATGTACCATATATAATTTTAGGGTAGGAGAAGCTACTTTAGCCAACCAACCTGGTTATTTTTCAAGATTCCATCAGGTTAATGGTCAAACCATTTCAATAAGTTCGTAGTCAATTTCATTCACTTCACGCTCAATTTCATTCACTTTGCGGTCATTTTCAATCAGTTTGCAGTGAATTTCTTTAACTTCGCGGTCATTTTCATTCACTTCGTAGTCAATTTCAATCACTTCATGGTCAATTCTCTTCATTTTATGGTCAATTCCATGCATTTCACGATCAATTCCGGCGATTCCCCTTCACTTCACAATTAATTCAATTCATTTCACAATCAATTCCCTTCACTTCACAGTCAATTTAATCACTTCATGGTCAATTCCATGCATTTCACGGTCAATTTCAGTGATTCCCCTTCACTTCACGGTCAATTCCTGTAACATCTCGGGTTTTCAGGGGCCGTGTAGGAACTCACTTTTCGAATTCTTAGGTATCATGGGTGCCCTAATGGGCTTTAAATTTTAATTACATTTGGATAATTTCATTAACAATGGAGAGTTTAACAAGGCATTAAGCATAAGTAAGTTATAAAGCAGTATCAAGTGCCACAAAATATAAAAATATCCAAACGATAAACCTAAAATCATTTAAATAGGGAACCAGTCCCACCTATACATGACCCAAAGTGACTGGAGCCTTAACCTATATCCCATGGTAGCCCGAACTCAGACTAGAAGGATCCGCCGAAAGTCTAGAAGTAGGGAAGCTCCTCTACCTTACCCATGTTCACCCCGCTCAGCTCGTCGAGCTCCGCCTCACTTGCATCTAGTAAAGGGTCTGGTTGGTGTTTTAAAACAGTCCCAGAGTGGGAGTGAGTAGCTAACTCAGTGGGTGCCATTAGCCATAAGTTACATCAAATAACAATTCCATGATCAATTTAATGAAAAATATAAATTCACACATCCCTAGCTAATCTTTTTAAATGTGTATGCTTGAATTATGGTATGATGCATGACCTCACCCACAACACTCCCTCGAGCGACTTCATCTCACGGTTGCGCATGACTAATAATCTCTCATTGCGATCTCAACTACCGAGTCACCAAATCCTAGCTAATGCGATGCATGGATAATGTTGCCGAGTATTTAGTTAATTCCATTCATCCAGTAGGTTGGGAAAACTAGTACGCCTCGACGATATCAATGCCCTTATCCATTTGCAAGGCCAAGACCTCTCAACATGCGAGGCCAAGACCTAACGATCATTGATCCCGTCGGAGTCCCCACCCTCGATTGTAAGCACATGGGGAGTGCTGGGAAGCGGGATCGCTCGTGGTCACTATGGGGAGGCTCGTCACCCCAGCATAGGCGGATAGCTCGGACATGGTGTCCCATTCCACCATGCCCGACTCACGAGACTGTGGATCAATTTCTAGCTGTTGTCAGTGGGCGTCAGTGGGCGATGGGTGTTCCAGGTTCCAAAAAAGCATGAACAAACATGGCCAACAAACACGATTGGTCAGTTGGTGGACCCAACCGCCCAAACTTAGGCGAGCACGTATTGCACGACATCGGGTGAAAGCGACCCATGTAGTCCCACTACTTTCATACATACGAGTTCGTCCAAATTGGTCAGTCTAGTCTCGGGATGACCCAACCGACGGGGCTACCCTCATAATTTATAGGTTCCTAACCAACCCTGACAAAAGGGCTTCAATTCTTAATATGTTAAGATAGTCATGATTTCTCATCAAATATTCATAGAATATCACGCACAAGCAGTTGAGACATAATTTTTAGAATATCAAAATGAATGCAAACTACCCCTATCAGTAAAAATTAGACACACATGTACATGGAATTGAATTTTTTTCAAGAGAAAAATTTCATATGTCATTCACAATGTAGGAAATGCAGACATACAAAAGTATAGAAAATCATGCTGAAAATTAAATGCAAGGGTGAACATGCAGCAAAATTCTTAGGCCTAAACACCATTTCAGATTGATCAAACATCAATTTATCTTTGCATGCATGTTAGGCATACACATCAAACAGGTTCCTAGATAGAATCTCCTAAAATCTACACGTGCAATATGTGCTCGCCTAAGTTTGGGCGGTTGGATCGACCAACTGACCAACCGTGTTTGTTGACCATGTTTGATCACGCTTGTTTAGAACCTGGAACACCTCTCGGCCACTGACGCCCACTAACAACATATAGAAATTGATCGACATCCTTGTGAGCCGGACATGATGGAATGAGACACTATATCCGAGCTATCGGCCTACGCTAGGGTGACGAGCCTCCCCGTAGTGACCGCAAGTGATCCCGCTTCCTAGCACTCTCCACGTGCTTGCAATCGGGGTGGGGACTCCGATGGGATTAAGGATCGCGGGATCTTGGCCTCGTAAGTTGAGAGTTCTTGGCCTCACAAATGGATGAGGGCAATGTTATCATCGGGGTGTATCAGTTTTTTCAACCTACTGGATGAATGATATTAACAAAATACCTGGCTAACACTATTCATGCATTGCATTAGCTAGGATTTGACGACTCGGCAGTCGAGGTCGCAATGAGGGAGTGTTGGTCATGCGTGACCGTGAGATAAAGTCACTCGAGGGAGTGTTGTGGGTGACGTCATGCATTATACCATAATTCAAGCATACGCATTTAACAAGATTAGTTTTGGATGTGTGAATTTATGTTTTTTATTAAATTCATCGTGAAATTGTTATTTGATGTAACTTATGACTAATGACACCCACTGAGTTAGCTACTCTCCCACTCTGGGACGATGTTTTAAAACACAAACCAGACCTTTTACTGGATGCAGGTGAGGCAAAGCTCGACGAGCTGAGCGGGGTGAGCATGGGTGAGGTAGAGGAGCTTCCCTGCTTTCAGACTTTCGACGGATCCTTCTAGTCTGAGTTTTGGCTACTGCGAGGTATAGGTCAGAGCTCTGGTCACTTTAGGTCATGTATGGGTGGGACTACTTCCCTATTTAGATGATTTTAGATTTATGGTTTGGATATTTTTATATTTAGTGACACTTGATGCTGCTTTATAACTTACTTATGCTTAATGCCTTACTAAACTCTCCATTATTTATGAGATCATCAAAATGTAATTAAAATATAAAGCCCATTAGGGCATCCATGGCACTTAAAAATTTGGGAACCAAGTTCCTACACGGCCCGTGAAAACCCAGGGTGTTATAATTCCCTTCACTTCATGGTCAATTCAATTAATTTCACTGTCAATTCCCTTCACTTCAATGTCAATTCAATTCATTTCACGGTCAATTCTCTTCACTTCATGGTCAATTCCATGTGTTTCATGGTCAATCCCAGCGATTTCCCTTCACTACACGGTCATTTCCATGCATTTCACGGTCAATGCATGCTTTTAGAAATAGAAAGCCTGAGGATACTATCCATGTCCTTGGTATAAGGATCATAGAATTTCTCCATCTTACTGAGACAACGAATCATGGACTGATCCAAAATCAAAAGAACCCCTAATGGTCATCTTTACAATGAGATTAAGGACTCATACCCCTCTAAGATATGTTAGGTTCCTTTTGCCTTCTAATAGAAGTTATTTGCCTTTGTTTCTCGCAAACCAGCAACATCAAGGGGCCTTCCTTTCAATAAGTCAATCCAAATGATCTTGAGTTTGGTTTGTTCAAGTGTTTATGCTTCCTTTATATAACATCCTTCCTAAATGATAGTGCATCAATTTGGTTAGAGCTCATTGGCATCTCTCATAAAGAAACGACATTCCTGATGAGCTTGCTTATCATTGCTTTTTCACTTGGAGGATTGTTTGGAGGTAAGATGTGGTTAGAGCCCATTCCCTTCACATCATGGTCATTTCCATGCATTTCACGGTCAATTCCCTTCACTTCACGGTCATTTCCATGCATTTCACGGTTAATCCGGTGATTCCGCTTCACTTCACGGTCATTTTCATGCATTTCATGGTCAATTTCGGCCATTCCGCTTCACTTCATGGTCATTTCCATGCATTTCACGGTCAATTCCCTTCACTTCACAGTCATTTCCATGCATTTCTTGGTCAATTCCTTTCACTTCACGATCATTTCCATGCATTTCACGGTCAATTCCCTTCACTTCACGGTCATTTCCATGCATTTCACGGTCAATTCCGGTGATTCCGCTTCACTTCGCAGTCATTTCCATGCATTTCATGGTCAATTTCGATGGTTCCCCTTCACTTTACGTTCATTTCCATGCATTTCATGGTCAATTCCCTTCACTTCACGGTCATTTCTATGCATTTCACGGCCAATTCCCTTCGCTTCATGGTCAATTCCGGCGATCAGTTCATGGACAATCAATCTCCTTAACCATTGATTAGAAGGTTTGAATATCCAATCAAAATGGTTTTTATTGGAGACAAACCATCGAAATCTTTAAACAATACCTAAGAAGTTGAATATATAATATATTAAATTTTCATAGCGAGTAAAGATGATGTCATAATTATAAGTAAAGAGAAGTTAATTGGGAACATTAAATGGACAAGTTATCTTACTTGGACAACTGTGGTGAGCTTGATTGCTATGATACTTGTGGATTACAAGTAATGGTTAATGGCAAGTAGCCTTGATGGAATGGAACATGGAAGATGTAATGTGATAGTAGGATGGAGATTCTATAGAGATCTAATGAAGAAAATGGGTGAAAAGAAGGAATAGGGATGACAAAAATGAGTTCGGACGTGTATTTGGACGTAAGGGAGAGAGATGATAGAGATGAGTTCGGATGTAAGGGAATTGACCCTAAAACGCATGGAATTGACCGTGAATGAATTAAATTGACTGTGAAGTGAAGGGAATTGATCGTGAAATGAATTGAATTAACCGTGAAGTGAAGGGGAATTGCCGAAATTGACCGTGAAATGCATGGAATTGACTGTGAAGTGAAGGGAATTGACTGTGAAATAAATTGAATTGACCATGAAGTGAAGGAAATTGACCGTGAAATGAATTGAATTGATCGTGAAGTGAAGGGGAATCGTCGGAATTGACCATGAAATGCTTGGAATTGATCGTGAAATGAAGGGATTTAACCATGAACTGATTGAAATTGACCGCAATGCTTATATATACATATTTATATAAATATGTATTGGAGAAAAATGTAGGTAGAATAAAGTTCTCCATGTAAAAAAGAAAAAGAGAAAAAAAGGTGCACAAACTGTCGCGACACTACGGTTATGGCTACGCTTATAATCCGTAGCCACTGACCGGTCGATCGGGTCCCAACCTAGTCGATCCCGACTCACTAGTTGTTTTTTTTTTCCCCTATTGTAATCCCCACTGCTTTTTGCGGTTCCCATTATGAGGTATGTGTTATATCCAAACCGTCCATCTATTTGGCGAACGCGTATTAAGGCTTAAGACGAAAAATAAGATAGATCTAGCTATCAAGTGGACCACACTGTAAAAGGCAATGGAAGATTGAATGTTTACCATTGAAACCCTTTTAGGGGTCACAGAAGTTTTGGATCATTATGAAATTTGTTTTTCCTCTTCATCCAGGTCTCTGTGACCTTATGAATAGATTGGATGGAAAATAAATGTTATGGTGAAGTGAAGGGGATTGACCGTGAAATGCATGGAAATGACCGTGAAGTGAGGGGAATTTCCATGATTGACTGTGAAATGCATGGAATTGACCGTGAAGTGAAGGGAATTGACCATGAAGTGAGGGGAATTGCTAGGATTGACCATGAAATGCATGGAATTGATCGTGAAGTGAAGGGAATTGACAGTGAAATGAATGGAAATGACCGTGAAGTGAAGGGAATTGACCGTGAAATGCATGGAATTGACCGTGAAATTAATGGAAATGACCATGCAGTGAAGGGAATTGACTGTGAAATGCATGGAATTAACCGTGAAGTGAAGGGGAATCGCTGGAATTGACTGTGAAATGAATGAAAATGACCGTGAAGTGAAGGGAATTGACCGTAAAATTCATGGAATTGACCATGAAGTGAAGGGAATTGACGGTGAATTGACCGCGAAGTGAAGGAAAATTGCCGGAATTGATCGTGAAATGAACCGAATTGACCATGAAATGCATGAAAATGACCGTGAAGTGAAGGAAATTGACCGTGAAGTGAAGGGAATTGACGATGAAATGCATTGAATTGACTGTGAAGTAAAGGGAATTGACAGTGAAATGCATAAAATTAACCGTGAAGTGAAGCGAATTGACCGTGAAATGCACGGAAATGACCGTGAAGTGAAGGGAATTGACCGTGAAATGAATCGAATTGACCGTGAAGGGGAATCACCAGAATTGACTGTGAAATGCATGGAATTGACCGTAAAGTGAAGGGAATTGACCGCGAAATGCATGGAATTCACTATGAAGTGAAGGGAATTGACCGTGAAATGAATTGAGTTGATCGTGAAGTGAAGGAAAATTGCTGGAATTGATCATGAAATGCATGGAATTGACCGTGAAATGAATTGAATTGACCATGAAGTGAAGGAGAATTGTCGAAATTGATCGTGAAATGCATGGAATTGACCGTCAAATGAAGGGAATTAACCATGAAATGAATGGAATTGACCGTGAAGTGAAGGGAATTGACCATGAAATGAATTGAATTGACCGTGAAGTGAAGGGGAATCGCTGGAATTGACCATGAAATACATGGAATTGACTGTGAAGTGAACAGAATTAACCATGAAATGAATTGAATTGATCGTGAAGTGAAGGAAATTGACTGTGAAATGAATTGAATTAATTGTAAAGTGAAGGGGAATCGCCGATATTGACCATGAAATGCATAGAATTGACCATGAAGTGAAGGGAATTCACCGTGAAGTGAAGGGAATTAACCCTGAAATAAATTGAATTGACCGCGAAGTGAAGGGGAATCGCCAGAATTTACTATAAAATGCATGGAATTGACCGTGAAATGAGGGGAATTGACTGTGAAGTGATTGAAATTAATCACGAAGTGAATGAAATTGACCGCGAAGTGAATGAAATGGTTTTCTACCATCGACCTGATGGAATCGTGGAAAACAACCAAGTTGGTTGGCTAAAGTAGCTTCTCCTATTCGAAAATCATATATGGTACATTAAGTAACTAATTTTGGTTTATAAGATATTCTTATTGAATGAATAAAGAAAGAAATGAAAAAAAAAAAAATTTATATATATATATATATATATATATATATATATATATATATATATATATATATAAATATAAAATTATGTATTAGAGAAAAATGTAAGTATAATAAATTTCTCCATGTAAAAAAATTAATAATAAGTGTATAGATTACCACGACACTATGATTACCGTAGCTATAGAGATCTCAAGCTCCAAAAGCTGAAAAAGCAGGGGCATTATCTACATGAGAAATGGGGCCGCACTGCCGGGGCTAATTTTTGGAAGCTAAAAAGCAAGTGGGCTTTAAAAAGGTTCGTGGCCATATATGGGTCGTACGGTAGGGAATTTCTCTAAAAATCCATTGGTAGGAGGACCACGTTTGTACAGTTTTTCTCCATCTGTACATGTCAGGTGCAACATTTACGAATCATAACCTTAAGCGAAAAGTGCCGAACGCTCGTCAAATCCTGCTGGTTCGCATCGTTTTGATAGAAAAGATTAGTTAAAGGAGAATAACTTCTATATTGTAGCAAAAGTGATAATTTGTACACGCATGTATTTATAAACTGTCAACTTACCGTAGGTAAAAGTCAAATCCAACCGTTCATATTGTGGTATTTTATAGATCGACCATTAAAAAAAATCATGCAGATCTCAGATAGAGGGTTAAGATGAAAAGTATGAAAATGTCCAATTTATAAATTTTGTCCACAAATCCAATATTTTAAATTTTTTATCAGTATAACTTAAGTGAGTATGTTCTATATAAATTGGTATCCACAATAAGGACGGTTTGATTGTGTTGAATGTGTGCCACGTGTACAACTAGTTAGTGCACGAGTACGGAACCCAACATTCTCCGCTTGAGTACGAAGTAACGACTACATTTATAAGACGCGGACTGTCTGGGCCCCGGGCACAGGAAGTTCGTGTAGTCGGAAGCTGTGTGGGGCCCACATAAATGCCCGTGACATATCCACTCCGTTCAATAGTTTTAAAATATCACAATAACACAGATAGAAAACTCGTGTAAGATATACCAAGCGAAACAGAGGGGATTGAATGCCTGTGATTGAAAGCTTTGTAGGGTACCACAGAGGTTGTGTATCAGGATGAAATTTGTAGCTACAGTTTATCTGAGTGTAAATAACCAAATGAACGGTTTGGATAGAATACATATATATTAGATTTCTCCAGGAAAGTTTTAACGGTGGACGTTTCCGTTCCCACATTTTCCTGTCGCGTGGTCCACATGAGTTTTAGATCTACCTTATTTTTTGTTCCTTATCTTACTGTTGTATTGGAAAACTAATGGACAGAATGGATTTGTCACGTGAATCTATGTGGCCCCACACAGCTTCCGACCACATCAACTTCCTGCACCGGGCATGTGCAGTCCGCGTCTCATTTGTATTCCGTTCTTTGTGGTCCTTATTTTTTATTTTTTATTATCATTTGGGAAGTATTATGATACTCTGTCAGCGTAGCACACTTGATACACAGGCACCTATAATTTCTACAGTTGGGCATGCAGTAGCTCAAACTAAATCGACTAATTTGTGGAAACCACCGTCTCTAACTCCCAGTCTCGAAAATATATTTCTTGAGCAGTCCTAATCTTTGATTTTCATACACTTATTTGTTGAAATAAGACCGTTGGATGTTTTCATTTTTAACCGTCCAGGCAAGACAGCTTAATTTGAATACTTGTATGCCACACACGCAAATTTTAAATAATTTCTAGGTGCCTGGGTATCAGCCGTCAAATCCCGCCCAAGTATCAATGTTTTCTCACCTCTTTTTAAGTTTTAAAGTGAAATACTTTAATTAATGTCTACGGCTCGTAATTTGACCTAGTGGAGGCACACACCCTATAGGAAAATGACCCGAGTCCAAGCTCTCGTGGAGCCATCTGGCATGGTTGCATTACTGGGACCACATGCTGTGATAGTCCATGATTTGAAGCGTCTACGTTCACAACCACATGTTATGATGGTTCCATAATTTGAATAGCCCATGTTAATGGTATTAAAAAACCATGGCCTAATAATCAATAGTCAGTTGTGATCCTGACCATTGAATTTTTTATTTAAATGCAACCACTAAAATTTTCTTTTTTTATGATTTAAAATGATCTACAGATAACGATGGTCTGGACCTCTCTCTTTTATTGTGATTCAAAATCAAAATACTTTTTTTTTTTAAAAAAAAAAAACGTTTTCAAAGACAAGAGTCCCACGTGTAATAAAGGTATGAGTAGCCTATTATACACGCGGCATGCCAATGATTCTAAAAATAATTAAAATATCAACCGCATCATTAAGATTACATCAATAAAATGATATGAACAATCCAAGTATTGTCCACATAAATCAATGGTTAGAATAGTTACCGAATCACTTATTCGTGATGTTGTGGCCTGCTATAGGCTCAAATTTTCAATATGTTTTGGCCGAAGCATATATTTTAATGTGCCCTAAGGAGAGGGAATTCTATACTGGCCTTACTCTTGAAAAAAAATAAAATAATAATCCCGTTGATATTCAGAGAATATAGTTTGTACACATCAACTAAAAATTAGTTTATTAGGATGTACCTAAATCACATAAAACCATCCAATATATTGAAAATAATTTACACAAATAAAATTTACTCTCAAATATGAGAAATTTTTCAATGTAAACTTCACTTTTAACTGAGCAGCCTACCTACACCTCTAAAACTCTAATTTTCATTTTTAAATTTTGAATTTTTTTCTGAGTCAAAATACCATTGCTATACCAAAAACCCATCTTCGTGTCTTCGTGTTTCTTCTCGAAATCGTGTCGTCTATTTGTATTTCTTCCTTAAGTTGTCTTTTCAGTTTTCTTCATGAAATCTCTGTTGTAAAATATTGATTTTAATAATAAAATATATGAAAAATTATTTTTTGAAAAAACTTTTTGGGGCTTTGGGAATAATCCCACATGGGAAAGAGAAGAGAAAGAAAAGTGGTTTAAATGATAATAGTGGAGTACTATAATATTTGCTTATTTAGTCCGTGGACCATGGGACTTGCGTGTTCCAGTGCTTCGCACTAGAACACCGCGCACGCGCTCGTGCTCGCGCTCGCGCTCGGGCTCAGTCACGGTCTCGGGCACGGGCTCGGTGCGAGGGCGTGGGCATGTGAGGCAGTGTGGCTGCAGAGGCGCTAGTGGCGCACTTTGCACTTTAACCGGAGCGAGACGTGTGCGAGTCGCGGTGTGACTAGTGGCTAAGGCAGATGGTTGGTTGGACGAAAATCTAAAGGACTGAATGAGAGTCCCTCAGAATATATAGAGGGCTGGAAAAGAGTTGTTGCAGAAAATCTGTAACAGCTGTGCAATAAGTGCAGGGTCCAGCTGAAACTGCTGCATGGCTAGCCCCAATAGCTATAAAACGGTTAGCTGTTGTCTCACAACAGTCAGCATGCAACAGCTTAATGGCCCATGCACAATAGTCAGAAAACGGCCATAAAACGGCTAGTTTTCTCAACAGCCAGAAAACGGTCATGGGATTTATTTCCCTGGACCATAACCCCCAGCCACCATAGCCTATAAAAGGAGGGCCTGGATGGGTTTCAAAATCATCTCAACTCACTCCAGCAACTCCATACGAATTCTAGAAAAACAACCTCTCCACACATATATTCTAAGTGTTATCCAACAACATAGCAATATGTCAACCTTAGTTTGAAGGACAGACCAGCGGTGTGATCTAGGGCGGTTCAACCGAACTAGCGGCTGAAGATTAGAACTTAATTGAGAAGAATTCTAAACCACTTTTCTATTTTCTTCTTTTCTTCTTTTGGGATTTTCCTTTATATTGTAATACTGCCAGAAATAGTGAAATTGAGTTCCATTTGGTGGGCATTCGTGTTTGCTGAACGCAGACCCACACCAGGCTCGTCGTATCCTAGAAGCAATTTGCCTGTAACCTATCAGCATACTCAATTTACTTGAGTTGGGGAAAATAACGCTTTAAGGACAGCGTTTTCAGACGTGCTTCAGCCTGTCAATATTATTTTCAGTTTCCATATTATATAGAAACTACATTAATCTGTATAAATTTCCCAACAATCTTAAAGCGTTATTTCCTAAAATGGAAGCAGATAGCGTTTCATCTATTAAGTTGATGAATTAGGACTTGATACGTCTTGATCGGTTCGATGGAACTAATTTTACAAGATGGCAAGACAAGCTGAAATTTCTCCTAACGGCGCTGAAGATCTAGTACATACTAGATCCAAACCTGCAAGCACTGCCTGAAGCAACCGACAAAGACACACCTGAGCAGGTGGCTGCCCGCGATAAAAGAGCTGAAGACGAACTCTTGTGTCGTGGACATATTTTGAACGCACTCTCCGACCGCATGTACGATCTGTACCAACAGACATCATCAACAAAGGAGATCTGGGCCGCACTGAAATTCAAGTACAAGGCTGAAGAAGAAGGGACCAACAAATTTCTCATCACCAGGTATTTTGACTTTAGCATGGTAGATAATAAACCGCTGCTACCCCAAATCCAAGAACTGCAGCTAATAGTAAACAAAATCAAAGAGATCAAAATCGATCTTCCTGAATCATTCCAAGTCGGGGCTGTAATCGCTAAATTGTCACCGATGTGGAAAGACTATAAAAAGAAGTTGCTGCATAAAACCGAGGACTATACACTGGAACAAATCCAGAAACACCTAAGGATTGAGGAAGAATCCCGTAACCGCAACAAAAAGAATGATAACGGGAATGCGTCGTCCAAGGTACATGAAGTAGAAAACACTAATAACAAGAATCCCGAGAAGGACGATTCCCTAAAACCCAATAAAAGAAAATTCAAGAAAAACGCCTAAAAGAAGAATGGAAAGTTCAAAGGCCCATGCCATGTCTGTGGAAAAATCAGGCACTATACTCGAGTATGCCGATATCGCAAATCTAAAAAAGAGGCAAGTGTAGTAGAAGAAGGCGATATCATGGCTATGATCACTGAAGTGAATACCATCCAAGGCAAAGTTCCAGGCTGGTAGTATGATACTGCTGCTACAGTACATGTGTGCTACGACAAATCAGCCTTCAAAACCTATGAGGAATTGACCAATGGTCAAGAAGTCCAAATGGGTAATGAAGTCCGATCGAAGGTCGTCGGCAAAGGAACTGTCGAACTGATATTCACTTCTGGAAAGAAAGTGATTCTGACTAATGTAATGCACGTCCCAGACATGAGGTGAAACTTAGTTTCTGGGGATCTTCTGAAAAAACCAGGTATAAAGGTGGTATATGAGTCAGGAAAACTGATTATATCCAAGAATGTGAATTTTGTTGGAAAGGGATATGCTTGTAACGGGATGGTTAAGTTTTCTCTGAATGAAAGTATCACTTCTGCGTATATGGTTGAATCTGCTGGACTGTGGCATGATAGACTAGCCCATATAGGATATAGTACTTTGAAGTTCATGGCTAAGAATGGTTTAATCTCATATACAGATAATGAAACTGATAAATGTGAAGTGTGCATACGATCCAAAATGACGAAAAAACTTTTTCCAAGTGTTGAAAGATCGTCTCAAATTTTGGATCTTGTGCACAGTGATATCTGTGAGTTAAACGACATTCTTACTCGTGGAGGTAAACGGTACTTCATAACCTTTATAGATGATTACTCTAGATATGTGTATGTTTATCTATTAAATAGCAAAGATGAAGCATTGAACATGTTTAAGATATATAAAGCAGAAGTAGAGAATCAACTAAGTAAGAAGATAAAAATTCTCCGTAGCGATAGAGGAGGAGAATACTTCTCGAATGAATTCGATTACTTCTGTGAAGAACATGGACTGGTACATCAATATACAGCTCCATACACACCTCAACAAAATGGAATACCTGAAAGAAAGAATAGAACATTAGTAGAAATGGTCAACTCAATGCTAATAACAGCAAAGTTGCCACTAAGTCTGTGGGGTGAGGTACTGCTTGCAGCATACCATATAATAAACAGACTTCCGTCTAAAAAATATAAAGTATCTCCATATGAAACATGGAGAGGTAGAAAACCTAACCTAGGATATCTTAAAGTGTGGGGGTGTCTTACATACTGCAGAACCCATGACCCAAAAAGAACCAAGTTAGGACCAAGAGGTATTAAGTGCGCCTTCGTAGGGTATGCACAAAATAGTAAAGCTTATAGACTTCTAGACATGGAGTCTAATACAATTATAGAATCAAGAGACGTTGAATTTTTTGAGAACTCACTATCCTTGGAGTCAAAGGATAATGAAATTCAAACTCCTAATAGAGAACCAAATAGCACAGCTCCACATATAATGGAAGCTCCCATTGAACCCCGTAGGAGTCAAAGAACTAGAATAGAGAAGAGTTTTGGAGATGACTACATAGACTCACAACGCATCATTTTCCATCTGGTATAAGCAAATAGAGAAAATGTTATAAGACAAATACCTATAGTAATGACTATAGAAGATGATCCTAAAACATATAAGGAAGCTGTATCCTCTAGAGACTCAGCTTTTTGGAAAGAAGTTATAAATGATGAAATGGAATCCATACTATCAAATCAAACATGGGAACTAGTAAACTTACCTCCAGGTTCTAGACCCATAGGTTGCAAATGGATATTTAGGAAGAAATATCACACTGATGGGACTATCCAAACCTTTAAAGCTTGACTAGTAGCTAAGGGTTTTAGATAAAATAAGGCATAGACTACTTTGACACATACTCACCTGTAGCTAGGATAACATCCATTAGGATATTATTTGCGCTAGCTTCCATACATCATCTTCACTTCCACCAAATGGATGTAAAGACTGCTTTCCTGAACGGTGACCTCAATGAGGAGGTGTACATGGAACAACCTGAAGGTTTCGTTCTACCAAGAAATGAAAACAAAGTACGTAGATTAGTCAAATCGTTGTATGGATTAAAACAAGCATGTAAACAATGGCATGAGAAGTTTGATTCTAAAATACTATCTCATGGTTTCATGCATAATGTAGCTGATAAATGCATATATTATAAAGTAGATGGTAGTTATATCATTATTATCTGTCTATATGTTGATGATATGTTAATAATAAGTAATAAAATGGAAGGTGTGACTGAAATAAAGAAATTTCTTTTTTCCGTATTTAAAATAAAGGATCTTGGACAAGTTGATACCATCTTAGGTGTCAAAGTTAAAAAATATTGTGGGGGTTATGCTTTGTGTCAATCTCATTATATTGAGAAGATACTAAACAAGTTTAACCATCTAAATATAAAGAAAGCAAAAATCCCATTTGATCCAAGTATCAAACTAAAAGAAAATACTGGAAGAACAGTTGCACAATTAGAATATGCGAGTGCTATAGGAAGTCTTATGTATGCTATGCAATGCACTAGACTTGATATCGCATATGCTGTGAGTAAACTTAGTAGGTTTACTAGTAACCTCAGTAATGAACACTGGAATGCAATCAGTAGAGTCCTTGGTTACTTAAAAGCAACCAAAGACTTACGACTATTTTGTTCAGAGTTTCCTGCCGTATTGGAAGGATATACCGATGCGAGCTGGATATCGAGTGCAGGGGACAACAAGTCTACTACAGGGTGGGTATTCACCCTAGGAGGTGCTGCTGTATCTTGGGGATCCAAGAAACAGACTTGCATAACGCAATCGACTATGGAGTCTGAATTTATAGCCCTAGCTGCAACAGGTAAAGTGGCTGAGTGACTAAGGAATTTTCTATTAGAAATTTCTTTTTATGTAAAGCCTATATCGGCTGTATCACTACATTGTGATAGTGAAGCCACATTATCTAAAGCCTATAGCGGCACTTATAATGGTAAGTCTAGACATATTAGTCTTCGACATGATTATGTCAGACAATTGATTCAAGATGGAATCATTGCTATTTCCTATGTGAAATTAAGTAATAACTTGGCAGATCCTTTCATTAAACCTCTACCGAGAGAGGTAGTAAAGGCTACATCTAGAGGGATGGGGTTGAAACTCTTCAACCAAAATTCCACCAATGATGGTAACCCAACTTAAAATCAGAAAATCTCTAATCTTAGGTTTAATGGGTAAGAACAAGTCACTGATAAGTGGAAAGTTTTTAACATTAAATTATATAACCTCATCCATAATAGATAAGTGCTGAGCGTTACGAAAGAGGGTTGGGTCTTAGAACTCTTAATGAATTCCAGTCTTTAGGACAAGTGTCTTATAGTAACGGAGACACTGGAAGGATTTCACTTATATGAACGTAGAGATGGTGTCGTCTCTCATGAGAGTTAAGAGTTTTCTCTCGGGATCGTTCACGAATTAGGATAAGCACATGGCCATTAATTGTGCTGAGCAAGATTGTGGGAACTCTAACAACATATAGCGAATATGTGTGTGGTTTCTCCAACTCTGTTATCTAGGAATAACTGGTTCAAAGCTACGGCTACCAGTTATTTCGATAGAGTTTTGAGATACTTATACTAAGGGAAGATTAAAATCGAAAGATATCTTTCTTTATGCATATAAGCTAATTATTCTGGTAGTATGTTTAACCGAGAAAATATTTTTATAAAAAATCAAGTGAGGAATTGTTGTAAAATATTGATTTTAATATTAAATATATGAAAAGTTATTTTTTGAAAAAACTTTTTGGGGCTTTGGGAATAGTTCCACATGGGAAAGAGAAGAGAAAGAAAAGTGGTTTAAATGATAATAGTGGAGTACTATAATATTTGCTTACCTAGTCCGTGGACCATGGGACTTGCGTGTTCTAGTGCGAAGCACTGGAACACCGCGCACGCGCACGCGCTCGGGCTCAGGCTCGGTCTCGATCTCGGTCTCGGTCACGGTCATGGTCTCAGGCTCGGTGTGAGGGCGTGGTCATGTGAGGCAGTGTGGTTGTAGAGGCGCTAGTGGCACACTTTACACTTCGTACGTGCGCATCGTGTCGCAGAGGATTGTTCCCTTCGCGAACCGGAGCGAGACGTGTGTTAGTCGCGGTGCAACTAGTGGCTAAGGCATATGGTTGGTTGGACGAAAATTTAAAGGACTGAATGAGAGTCCCTCAGAATATATAGAGGGCTGAAAAAGAGCTGTTGAAGAAAATTTGTAACAGTTGTGTAATAAGTGCAGGGTTCAGCTGAAACTACTGCATAGCTAGCCCCAACAGCTATAAAACGGCTAGCTGCTGTCTCACAACAGTCAGCATGCAGCAGCTTAATGGACCATGCACAATAGTTAGAAAATGGCCATAAAACAGCTAGTTTTCTTAACAGCAAGAAAACGGTCATGGGATTTATTTCCTTGTACCATAACCCCCAGCCACTATAGCCTATAAAAAGAGGGCCTGGATGGGTTTCAAAATCATCTCAACTCACTCCAGCAACTCCATACGAATTCTAGAAAAACAGCCTCTCTACTCATATATTCTAAGTGCTATCCAGCAACATAGCAAGGTGTCAACCTTAGCTTGAATGACAGACCAGCGGTGTGGTCTAGGACGGTTCAACCGAACCAGCGGCTGAAGATTAGAACTTAATTGAGCAGAATTCTAAACCGCTTTTCTATTTTCTTCTTTTCTTCTTTTGAAATTTTTCTTTATATTGTAATACTGCCAGAAATAGTGAAATTGAGTTCCATTTGGTGGGCCTTCGTGTTTGCTGAACGCAGACCCACACCAGGCTCGTTGTATCCTAGAAGCAATTTGCCTGTAACCTATCAGCATACTCAATTTACTTGAGTTGGGGCAAATAACGCTTTAAGGACAGCATTTTCAGACGTGCTTCAGCCTGTCCATATTATTTTTGGTTTCCATATTATACAGAAACTACATTAATCTGTATAAATTTCCCAACAATCTCTACTTCATTTTCTTCATTGTTTTAAAGCGGTTACGTCGAAGAAAGAATTGATTCAGAATTTTATGAGGAATTTTAAGAGATAAAAGGAAAATAAGATAGTTCCTCTATCTAAGAAGCCATGCATTACAGGTATAATTGTTTCATAGAAATTCTGCTTCAGTAAATGTTCACCTGTATGATCATTTTTCACTTGTACTCAATCAATATTTACCTACTTGATGAATTTTCACATGTATTTGGTCAATATTCACATGTACTTGGTCAATATTCACCTGCAATTGGTGAATTTTTATACATACTTGATTAATATTCATCAGTACTCGGTCAATTTTTACTTGTACTCGGTCAATATTCACCTGTACGCACTCAGTCTATTTTCACATTTACCCTGTCAATTTTCACATATACTCAATGAATTTTCACCTGTAATTGATGAAATTTCACTCGTACTCAATGAATTTTCACTCGTACTCAGTCAATTTTCACTCATACTTAGTGAATTTTCACTTGTACTAAGTTAATTTTCACATGTACTCATTGAATTTTTGCTTGTACTCGGTCAATTTTCAATTAGGGGCTGTTTGATTTTTAATTCCTCCGTGTAAATACATGGAATTACATGCTTATCACTCACTACGCCTGTTTGGATGTAGCTGGGAATTACGTTTTGAAGATTGTGCCATACAAATATTTTTATTACTGATTTAAATATGTGGGACCCACCATGATATATATGAGTTATCCACACCATCCATCTTTTTAAGAAATACATTTTAAGGCATGAGCCCAAAAATGAGGAAAATCGAAAGGTCAAGTGGACCACACCTTAGAAAATAATAAGAATCATTAAAATGTTAATGGTTGAAAGTTGTTTTCTCTCTAGGGCCCACAGTGATGTTTATTTGTCATCCAACCCGTTAATAAGGTCACACGGTCATGGATAAAGTGAAAAAAAAAATATCAGTTTGATCCAAAACTTCCAAGGTCTTCAAGAAGCTTTCAATGGTAGAAGTTCTATTCCCATTATTTTTAGTAGTGTGGTCCACTTGATATTTGGACCTGTCTCTTTTTTTTGGCTCATGCCCTATAATGAGTTGGCTAAAGGGATGGACGGTGTGGATAATAAAAAAACATCAAGGTGGGCCTCACAATTGGGCCTTTTTTCTCCTCGGGTGGCGTGAGGAGTATTATAAACGAAAGGTGGCAGTCAAATCACCTTGAAAATTCAACCTGAAATATAGGGGTAAATAATTATTACCCATTTCCGTGGATTTACCCCTGTAATTGGAAAATCAAACGGGCCCTTACATTTGGTTAATTTTCACGTGTACTCGATCAAATTTTACCTATACTCGATGAATTTGCATTTGTACTTGGTAAATTTTCACATATATTTTGTCAATTTTTACATGTACTCGGTGAATTTTCACCTGTACTTGGTGAAATTTCATGCACTAAGTCAATTTTCTTCGGTGAATTTTCACCTATTTTCAATCAATTTTCGTATGTACTCGGTCAATTTTTGCATGTATTGGGTCAATTTTCACTTATATTTGGTGAATTTGCACTTGCACTTGGTAAATTTTCACCTATACTCAATAAATTTTCATATATATTTTGTCAATTCCTCTGTACTCGATCAATTTCACCAATAAAGTGATATTCAAAGGGAACTTGGTTAATTTAACTATGAAAAAACACATTTATTAATCATTCTTATCTCCTACGACCATCGTTTTAGTGAAACATGAGTTTCAAAAAAAAAAGAAAAAAGGAGCGCAATGAAGTGAAACACAATTTCAAAATGGAAATCTCTTATGGACAAAACTTGAAAGATTTCAAATTTATTAATGTGACCAATTTAAAGCAACAAGCATAACTTTAAAAAATATTGTAGATGTAAAATGATAATAATTAGAGATTTAATTGAAAATTTTGAAAAAAAACAAAGAGAAAAAGAAAAGTTTTTGGGTATAGCCAAGTGAAAGGAATATAATCCAAAAAATAAGGATATTTTTGTTACAGAAATTAATTCGTACAACATAGGTCTAGAAATGAAAATTAAAATTTTGGACACCTAGTTAAGCTAGTTGATTAAAATTGAATTTCATCGACCAAACTATCTCTAGATTAATAGACAATTAGTGGACGGTGGATATTCATGGTTCATATTCAATAAACAAAGGCTAAATTGATTTGATCTTGTATTATGTCTCTAAATAAAAAAAATTTGTCACAATTCAGACCGTTTAATTTATTAGATGGAATCTACCCTGCAAACACTGAGCGCACGTGTACGAACTGAGCTGTCGGAATATGGTCTCCTCATTTTTCAAATAGGGGTAATTTTTTACTATAGACGCGACCGGCCATCTACTTTTTTTCCTCGACCAAAACAAAACTTATTTATCAAATTAGGCATTTATCTGTTCGGACGAACCATAAAGACCAGATTATTCTTACTTTTTCCAACTGGTTCCGTAAACCCAGGGAGTTTTTTCGTCCAAAACACTATTTCCGTACCCTAAAACTCTTTTTTCATAACCCAGTATTCACCTGGCCAAAAAAAAGGTATAGTACGGAAGCATCTACAGTGCTAAATTTTATTTTGACATGCCCCGGATACAATGCAGACATTCTCACCTGTAACTGCTTGACCTACTCGCTGTTCCTTTATAAACGTGTAAGAGATCCGGACTGTCCATCAACATGGTAATAGTATCGGTGTGCCCCACCCCAAAAATCAGATGGGTTGGAAGATCGTATCCAATGGATTTTAGCAACGAAACGTACAATATTTTTTCAACCTCTTTCCAACCGTTCATTTGCTTAATCAAGTTACGCCAGTCTGGATTGTCTAACGGTACTGATTTCTGGGCCTGGGAAAATCTATGGTGGGGCCAACGTATGGCAGGCATAAGCCAGTTGTACGGTGGGGTAGTAAGTAGGTGGGAAGTGTTGGGAAATTTATACAGATTAATGTAGTTTCTGTATAATATGGAAACCGAAAATAATATGGACAGGCTGAAGCACGTCTGAAAACGCTGTCCTTAAAGCGTTATTTGCCCCAACTCAAGTAAATTGAGTATGCTGATAGGTTACAGGCAAATTGCTTCTAGGATACGACGAGCCTGGTGTGGGTCTGCGTTCAGCAAACACGAAGGCCCACCAAATGGAACTCAATTTCACTATTTCTGGCAGTATTACAATATAAAGGAAAAAATTTCAAAAGAAGAAAAGAAGAAAATAGAAAAGTGGTTTAGAATTCTGCTCAATTAGGTTCTAATCTTCAGCCGCTGGTTTGGTTGAACCATCCTAGACCACACCGCTGGTCTATCTTTCAAGCTAAGGTTGACACCTTGCTGTGTTGCTGGATAATACTTAGAATGTATGAGTGGAGAGGCTGTTTTTCTAGAATTCGTATGGAGTTACTGGAGTGAGTTGAGATGGTTTTAAAACCCATCCAGGCCCTCCTTTTATAGGCTATGATGGCTGGGGGTTATGGTTCAGGGAAATAAATCCCATGACCGTTTTCTGGCTGTTGAGAAAACTAGTCGTTTTATGGCCGTTTTCGGACTGTTGTGCATGGGCCATTAAGCTGCTGCATGCTGACTATTGTGAGACAGCAGCTAGCCGTTTTATAGCTGTTGGGGTTAGCCATGCAGCAGTTTCAGCTGGACCCTGCACTTATTGCACAGCTGTTATAGATTTTCTTCAACAGCTCTTTTTTCAGCCCTCTATATATTCTGAGGGACTCTTATTCAGTCCTTTAATTTTTTTCGTCCAACCAACCATCTGCCTTAGCCACTAGTCGCACCGCGACTCGCAACCCTCTGCGACACGATGCGCACGTGCGAAGTGTAAAGTGCGCCACTAGCGCCTCTACAGCCACACTGCCTCACATGCCCACGCCCTCGCACCGAGCCCGTGCCCGAGACCGAGACCGAGCCCGAGCGCGAGCGCGTGCGCGTGCACGTGCGCGGTGTTCCAGTGCTTCGCACTGGAACACGCAAGTCCCATGGTCCATGGACTAGGTAGGCAAATATTATGGTACTCCACTATTATCATTTAAACCACTTTTCTTTCTCTTCTCTTTCCTATGTGGGACTATTCCCAAAGCCCCAAAAGTTTTTTCAAAAACAACTTTTCATATATTTTATTATTAAAATATTTTTTATTAAAATCAATATTTTATAACAATCCCCCACTTGATTTTTTTATAAAAATATTTTCTCGGTTAAACATACTGCCAGAATAATTAGCTTATATGCATAAAGATATCTTTCGATTTTAATCTTCCCTTAGTGTAAGTATCTCAAAACTCTATCGAAATGACTGGTAGCCGCAGCTTTGAACCAGTTATTTCTAGATAATAGAGTTGGAGAAACCACACACATATTCGCTATGTGTTGTTAGAGTTCCCACAATCTTGCTCAGCACAATTAATGGCCATGTACTTATCCTAATTCGTGAACGATCCCGAGAGAAAACTCTTTAACTCTCATGAGAGACGGCACCATCTCTACGTTCATATAGGTGAAATCCTTCTAGTGTCTCCGTTACTATAAGACACTTGTCCTAGAGACTGGAATTCATTAAGAGTTCTAAGACTCAACCCTCTTTCGTAATGCTCAGCACTTATCTATTATGGATAAGGTTATATAATTTAGTGCTGAAACTTTTCACTTATCAGTGACTTGTTCTTACCCATTAAACCCAAGATTAGAGATTTTCTGATTTTAGGTTGGGTTACCATCACTGGTGGAACTTTGGTTGAAGAGTTTCAACCCCATCCCTCTAGATGTAGCCTTTACTACCTCTCTCGGTAGAGGTTTAGTGAAAGGATCTGCCGGGTTATTGCTTGATTTCACATAGGAAATAGTAATGATTCCATCTTGAATCAATTGTCTGACATAATCATGTCGAAGACTAATATGTCTAGACTTACCACTATAAGTGCCGCTATAGGCTCTAGCTAATGTGGCTTCACTATCACAATGTAGTGATACAGCCGATATAGGCTTTACACAAAAAGAAATTTCTAATAGAAGATCCCTTAGCCACTCAGCCTCTTTGCCTGTTGCAGCTAGGGCTATAAATTCAGACTCCATAGTCGAGTGCGTTATGCAAGTTTGTTTTTTAGATCCCCAAGATACAGCAGCACCTCCTAGGGTGAATACCCACCCTGTAGTAGACTTGTTGTCCCCTGCACTCGATATCCAGCTCGCATCGGTATATCCTTCCAATACGGCAGGAAATTCTGAATAAAATAGTTATAAGTCTTTGGTTGCTTTTAAGTAATCAAGGACTCTGCTAATTGCATTCCAGTGTTCATTACTGGGGTTACTAGTAAACCTACTAAGTTTACTCACAGTATATGCGATATCAGGTCTAGTACATTGCATAGCATACATAAGACTTCCTATAGCACTCGCATATTCTAATTGTGCAACTGTTCTTCCAGTATTTTCTTTTAGTTTGATACTTGGATCAAATGGGGTTTTTGCTTCCTTTATATTTAGATGGTTAAACTTGTTTAGTATCTTCTCAATATAATGAGATTGACATAAAGCATAACCCCCACAATGTTTTTTAACTTTGACACCTAAGATGGTATCAACTTGTCCAAGATCCTTCATTTTAAATACGGAAGAAAGAAACTTCTTTGTTTCAGTCACACCTTCCATTTTATTACTTATTATTAACATATCATCAACATATAGATAGATAATAACGATATAACTACCATCTTTTTTAGAATATATGCATTTATCAGCTACATTATGCATGAAACCATGAGATAGTATTTTGGAATCAAACTTCTCATGCCATTGTTTAGGTGCTTGTTTTAATCCATACAACGATTTGACTAATCTACATACTTTGTTTTCATTTCCTGGTAGAACGAAACCTTCAGGTTGTTCCATGTATACCTCCTCATTGAGGTCACCGTTCAGGAAAGCATCTTTACATCCATTTGGTGGATGTGAAGATGATGTATGGAAGCTAGCGCAAATAATATCCTAATGGATGTTATCCTAGCTACAGGTGAGTATGTGTCAACGTAGTCTATCCCTTCTTTTTGTCTAAAACCCTTAGCTACTAGTCGAGCTTTAAAGGTTTGGATAGTCCCATCAGTGTGATATTTCTTCCTAAATACCCATTTGCAACCTATGGGTCTAGAACCTGGAGGTAAGTTTACTAGTTCCCATGTTTGATTTGATAGTATAGATTCCATTTCATCATTTATAGCTTCTTTCCAAAAAGCTGAGTCTCTAGAGGATACAATTTCCTTATATGTTTTATGATCATTTTCTATAGTCATTATTATAGGTATTTGTCTTATAACATTTTCTCTATCTGCTTCTACCAGATGGAAAATGATGCGTTGTGAGTTTATGTAGTCATCTCCAAAACTCTTCTCTATTCTAGTTCTTTGACTCCTACGAGGTTCAGTGGGAGCTTCCATTATATGTGGAGCTGTGCTATTTGGTTCTCTATTAGGAGTTTGAATTTCATTATCCTTTGACTCCAAGGATAGTGAGTTCTCAAAGAATTCAACGTCTCTTGATTCTATAATTGTATTAGACTCCATGTCTAGAAGTCTATAAGCTTTACTATTTTGTGCATACCCTACGAAGGCGCACTTAATAGCACTTGGTCCTAACTTGGTTCTTTTTGGGTCAGGAGTTCTGCAGTATGCAAGACACCCCCACACTTTAAGATATCCTAGGTTAGGTTTTCTACCTCTTCATGTTTCATATGGAGATACTTTATATTTTTTAGACGGAAGTCTGTTTATTTTATGGCATGCTGCAAGCAGTGCCTCACCCCACAGACTTAGTGGCAACTTTGCTTTTATTAGCATTGAGTTGACCATTTCTACTAATGTTCTATTCTTCCTTTCAGATATTTCATTTTGTTGTGGTGTGTATGGAGCTGTACATTAATGTATCAGTTCATGTTCTTCACAGAAGTAATCGAATTCATTCGAGAAGTATTCTCCTCCTCTATCGCTACGGAGAATTTTTATCTTCTTACTTAGTTGATTTTCTACTTCTATTTTATATATCTTAAACATGTTCAATGCTTCATCTTTGCTCTTTAATAGATAAACATACACATATCTAGAGCAATCATCTATAAAGGTTATGAAGTACCGTTTACCTCCACGAGTAAGAATGCCGTTTAACTCACAGATATCACTGTGCACAAGATCCAAAATTTGAGACGATCTTTCAACACTTGGAAAAGATTTTTTCGTCATTTTGGATCGTATGCACACTTCACATTTATCAGTTTCATTATCTGTGTATGAGATTAAACCATTCTTAGCCATGAACTTCAAAGTACTATACCCTATATGGGCTAGTCTATCATGCCACAGTCCAGCAGATTCAACCATATACGCAGAAGTGCTACTTTCATTTAGAGAAAACTTAACCATCCCGTTACAAGCATATCCCTTTCCAACAAAATTTTCATTCTTGGATAGAATCAGTTTTCCTGACTCGTATACCACTCTTATACCTGGTTTTCCCAGAGGATCCCCAGAAACTAAGTTTCGCCTCATGTATGGGACGTGCAGTACATTAGTCAGAATCACTTTCTTTCCAGAAGTGAATATCAGTTCGACAGTTCCTTTGCCGACGACCTTCGATCGGACTTCAATACCCATTTGGACTTCTTGATCATCGGTCAATTCCTTATAGGTTTTGAAGGCTGATTTGTCGTAGCACACATGTACTGTAGCGGCAGTATCATACCACCAGCCTGGAACTTTGCCTTGGATGGTATTCACTTCAGTGATCATAACCACGATATCGCCTTCTTCTACTGCACTTGCCTCTTTTTTAGATTTGCGATATCGGCATACTCGAGTATAGTGCCCGGTTTTTCCACAGACATGGCATGGGCCTTTGAACTTTCCGTTCTTCTTTTGGGCGTTTTCTTGAATTTTCCTTTATTGGGTTTTAGGGAATCGTCTTTCTCAGGATTCTTGTTATTGGTGTTTTTTACTGCATGTACCTTGGACGAGGCATTCTCGTTATCATTCTTTTTATCGCGGTTACGGGATTTTTTCTCAATCCTTAGGTGTTTCTGGATTTGTTCCAGTGTGTAGTCATCGGTTTTATGCAGCAACTTCTTTCTATAGTCTTTCCACATCGGTGGCAATTTAGCAATTATAGCCCCGACTTGGAATGATTCAGGAAGATCGATTTTGATCGCTTTGATTTTGTTTACTATTAGCTGCAGTTCTTAGATTTGGGGCAGCAGCGGTTTATTATCTACCATGCTGAAGTCAAAATACCTGGCGATGAGAAATTTATTGGTCCCTTCTTCTTCAGCCTTGTACTTGAATTCCAATGCGGCCCAGATCTCCTTTGCTGATGATGTTTGTTGGTACAGATCGTACAGGCGGTTGGAGAGTGCGTTCAGAATGTGTCCACGACACAAGAGTTCATCTTCGGCTCTTTTAGCGCGGGCAACCACCTGCTCAGGTGTGTCTTTGTCGGTTGCTTCAGGCAGTGCTTGCAGATTTGGATCTATTATGTAGTAGATCTTCAGCACCGTCAGGAGAAATTTCAGCTTGTCTTGCCATCTTGTAAAATTGGTTCCATCGAACCGATCAAGATGTGTCAAGTCCTGATTCATCAACTTAATAGATGAAACGCTATCGGCTTCTATTTTAGGTAATAACGCTTTAAGCTTGTTGGGAAATTTATACAAATTAATGTAGTTTCTGTATAATATGGAAACCGAAAATAATATGGACAGGCTGAAGCACGTCTGAAAACGCTGTCCTTAAAGCGTTATTTATCCCAACTCAAGTAAATTGAGTATGCTGATAGGTTACAGGCAAATTGCTTCTAGGATACGACGAGCCTGGTGTGGGTCTGCGTTCAGCAAACACGAAGGTCCACCAAATGGAACTCAATTTCACTATTTCTGGCAGTATTACAATATAAAGGAAAAAATTCAAAAAGAAGAAAAGAAGAAAATAGAAAAGTGGTTTAGAATTCTGCTCAATTAGGTTCTAATCTTCAACCGCTAGTTCGGTTGAACCGTCCTAGACCACACCGCTGGTCTATCCTTCAAGCTAAGGTTGACACCTTGCTGTGTTGCTGGATAATACTTGGAATGTATGAGTAGAGAGGCTGTTTTTATAGAATTCGTATGGAGTTGCTGGAGTGAGTTGAGATGGTTTTGAAACCCATCCAGGCCCTCCTTTTATAGGCTATGGTGGCTGGGGGTTATGGTCCAGGGAAATAAATCCCATGACCGTTTTCTGGCTGCTGAGAAAACTAGCCGTTTTATAGCCATTTTCTAACTGTTGTGCATGGGCCATTAAGCTGCTGCATGCTGACTGTTGTGAGACAGCAGCTAGCCATTTTATAGCTGTTGGGGCTAGCCATGCAGCAGTTTCAGCTGGACCCTGCACTTATTACACAGCTGTTACAGATTTTCTACAACAGCGCTTTTTCCAGCCCTCTATATATTTTGAGAGACTCTCATTCAGTCCTTTAATTTTTTTCGTCCAACCAACCATCTGCCTTAGCCACTAGTCGCACCGCGACTCGCACACGTCTCGCTCCGGTTCGCGAAGGGAGCGACCCTCGGCGCACGTGCGAAGTGCAAAGTGCGCCACTAGCGCCTCTACAGCCACACTGCCTCACATGCCCACGCCCTCGCACCGAGCCCGAGACCGTGACCGACACCGAGACCGAGCGGGAGCGCGAGGGCGTACGCGTGCACGTGCGCGGTTTCGCACTGGAACATACAAGTCCCATGGTCCACGGACTAGGTAGGCAAATATTATGGTACTCCACTATTATCATTTAAACCACTTTTCTTTCTCTTCTCTTTCCCATGTGGGACTATTCCCAAAGCCCCAAAAGTTTTTTCAAAAACAACTTTTCATATATTTTATTATTAAAATATTTTTTATTAAAATCAATATTTTATAACAGGAAGCAGACTGGCTGGTGTACCTCACACCAGCTATATAGCTGCTGTAGGTACGTGTCGTGCCAAGACGAGCACTGACTCTCCTCGATCTCTGAGTTGTACGAA
The DNA here is from genome assembly GCA_037074715.1 of Magnolia kwangsiensis. Lineage (NCBI taxonomy): Eukaryota > Viridiplantae > Streptophyta > Magnoliopsida > Magnoliales > Magnoliaceae > Magnolia > Magnolia kwangsiensis. The sequence goes on from CM073583.1 coordinate 94,079,023, forward strand.
CGGTTCAAAGGAAATCAAAATTACGTGGGCCCCATAGTGATGTATTTATTATATCTACACCATTCATATATTTTTACATATCATTTTAGAGCTTTATCCAAAAAATAAATTATATCCAACGATCACATCATAAATAGCAGAGGAGATCATTATTTTCACCGTTAAAAAATTTGTAGGGCCCAAAATAACGTTCATTTTATATCCAATCTGTTCATAAGATCAAAAATACCTGAATGAATAGGAAAAAGAAATTTTATATTAATCCATAACTTCTGTGACCTCAAAAAATGTTTCAATGTTAGAAGTTCAATTCCCCACTGATTTTTTCAGTGCGGTACATTTGACAGTTAGATATATCTTATTTTTCGAATAAAGACTTATGACGAGCTCAAAAGATGCATGGGCGGTTTGGACATGACAAATACACATGATCAGATCCATATAACTTGCTGACGTCAATACACCAGTTCTACAGCAGGTGTGAGGTCCAGCAGCCAATCCGCTTCCGAGTTGGTGGAGGCGGTGTAGGTGGAATCGAAACGTGCTACAACCTCCTCGGAACATTTATTGCGAATATCTCGTTTCGTTTCATATGATAGAACTGTCTTTATCATAATATGATAGAACCACCTTTGATTGATCTACGTGGAACAGTATATAGTGAATCAGAACGGTCCAATTAGTGGGTCCTTTCTTCGATGCCCCATATTATAAAAATAAAAGAATACAAAAAATCGTATACATCCTTTGGCCCACCATTCTCTACTGAATATCAACCGTTTATTCGGAGGACTAGGAGGATCCGTTTTTGAGAACGTTTCAACAGTGGGTCATGCATGGTGGGGTCCACAAGGTGTAGGTCTTGATCCATAATCTACCTGTCACATGGATGGTGCAAGGTGTCTATATCAGATGGAGATGGCTCCTTCGTATCATTTCCTTTTCTTCATCCCTCAAGAATCTATCACAACCGTACACGTAACTGCCATACGGTTAAGGAAACCATCAAGCCCAGATTGGTTACGATAAAAATCGGATTGCGTACTGAGTTACTCATTACGCTCTTATCGTACCGAACAAACTCAGTTGGACGCACCTTGAATGTACGTGGTCTATCCACTCCGTCCATCCGTTTTCCCATCTAATTTAAGAGGTTCATCCTAAAATTAAAGTGTATCCGAAGATCAAGTGGGTCATACCACAGGAAACAGTGGGGATAATGATTTTCACCGTTGAAACCATGCTAAGTCCAACAGTGATGTTTATTTGTCATATAACCTGTTCATGAGATCATATAGGCGTTGATGAATGGAAAACACAAATATAAGCTTGATCTGAAACTCCCGTGGTCCCTAAGAAATTTTCAACGGTGGAAGTTGAATTCAACCGTTTCCTGTGGTGTAGTACATTTGAAAATTAAATATACTTTATTTTTAGGCTCAAGTAATAAAATTATTTGATAAAATGGATGGACGGAATGGATAAAATACATAAATAAATCATGGTGGACCTCAGGCAGTTTACAAGTATGACAAGCGTTGTGAGTTACTCACCACGCAATTCACTTCCGGACATAAATTGGATTGCGGACACGGATTAGGTGCCACACCCACCTGTCTCCGGCTCGGACCAGCTGGGCCTATGAGGGTCACACCGTGACCGTCTATCTATTTTGCCATATCATTTTAAAATATATACCTAAAAATGAGTGAGATCCAAGTTTCAAGTGGACCGCACCACAGGAAGCAGAGGTGTTAATTGTTAATGCAAAAATCTGGTTGGCCCTCTCTCCATGTCCCCCTCTGCGTATCGTCCCTGAAGCCTGCACCAAGAAAAAAAGTAAAGGTGACCCTGGCTAAACCGGGGAACCCTCCGATGCCTAAGTTAGGATAAGGGAATAAGGGTGTATGTCGAGAGTAAAGGATAGCTCAATTTCGCGTACTTGTAGATATGGTGTTGTGTGCTATTTATACTTGCCTGTGGGGCGGTCTGGATTCCATAATCTCGGCACGATTAGAGGGATTCTAGGATCATAGAGATACTGCCCGCAATCTAATGATTGCGCAGCGTATCTGGTGGATCGTGCGCATCTGCGAGCGAAGTTACCAGCCACGTTTGGTCGTGGCAGTTTCCATGTTTAGCGAACGGGGTATGCGCCTCTGATCGTCGACTCGGCTTAGCCTGTCCGACTATAATCTCGGCGTCCGACCCGACTCTTCAAGTCCGAGCTTATGTGTTCAGCCAGGGGTATATCGTTGTTGGCAAATAATCTGTTGTCCGATCGGATTTGACGCCCCTCCGAGCTAAACCTTGCTATAGGACCCGTGTCGTTGTGTTGATGCTGAGATCGGATTAAATGGGTTGTGCCTTAGACGTAATGGCGCAGGGTCGACTCGGAATAATGGGCTCGGATCTTCCCATAACAGAAGACCCCTACTCTTCGAGTTTTCTTGCAGGCTCGGAGAGTACTTATGTAGGAAATCTCCCGCCCTCATCGCAATGATGACTAATCTCGAATTAGGTGCGTACTGGTCGCCTTGGCTAATGCGTGGCGACGGTTACGATCCCGAATCTCCTCCCAGCCTATGAGAGGTTGCCACGCAGGCTTGAGAAGGCGTGTACCTGACGGCTCCGAGTGCCTGGGCGTCGCTTCGCCTATCGAGGTACGCTGCCCGATGTCAGAGCTGTACGAACGGTTCGGTATCCCTCCAATGCAACGCTGCCATGTGTCCTCGGAGATCGGCTCGTGCCGATTCAGCTGCTGCCATTAAGGCTCGCCATTAATGTAGAATCCCTTCGTTGCCTATATAAGACGCCCCGAATTTTTGTTTGCCACTTTACATTCTGAATTAGAAGAGCACACCGGAGGAGGCGATTCCGGCCGAATTCGAAGTTTTCGATAGAAGGCAATTTTCGACAGTCCTCCGGTGAGTCTCGCTGATCTTCACCCTTCTTTCTGTCATGTCTTCCGACCTCGAGATGGTCTGCGAATATGCCGATGACTCCGAGCCGGGGAGTACTGAAAGTGGGAGTGGGTCTTCCGAAGGCCCTTTCGAGACCACTACCCTATACCCCCGCCTCGGAGGCAAAAAACGTTGGGTTCTAAGACCAAGCAACTAAGTAAGAAGACAGCCACCCGAGCCCGCCGAGTCGAGACCACTACCACTACCGAAATGCCCGTGAATTTGCGCACCATAGAGGTAGTCCCAGGAGGTTTTGTCATGTTAGAATCTCAGATGGAGTGGATTTGTTCGGAGTTTCAAATCCTTGACTCCGTTCAGATAAGGGTTCCCGGTCCTTTGGATGTTACTGGCACTCCTGCTAAGGGAGAGGTAGCCATCTTCCTTTGCACGTTGCAGTGCGGGGTCCGACTCCCACTACACCTATTCATCAGGAAGGTTGCGACTTACCTTGGATTGGCTCTTGGGCAGTTTGCTTCGAATGCATGAAGAGTGATGATTTCCTCCTACATCATCTGGAGACAAGTTGGAAACTCCGAGCTGACCCCAGAGGAACTACTGAGTCTGTACATGGTTAAGCATGACAACAACGATCCATGGTACTATTTTGTGACTCGGGGGAGCAAGGGGTCGGAATTGGTGATGCACCTGCCGTCCTCCAACAAGGACTGGAAAAATAAGTAGTTCTGGCCAGCAGGTGAATGGGAGGCACCAACGGCTGAGCTTAAAACTTCAACGGCTCAGGTTCCGACCCATTTTACAAAACCAGGTCAGACTTCATTTTACATCCGGATTGCTGCTTTAGTTTTCCCCTGTTTCAGTCGAAGTAAAATTTCTTTTTCCTTTTGCAGCTTTCCAGAAGGGGTTGCCGCTCCTTGACTCGGACCAGAAAAACCGCATAGCGAAGGCCAGATCGCGATCGGAGACGCTCCGTTCCTGGGTTGATCTGATCACTACGGCCAACCTCCACTGGTCCGGGCTCTGCAAATCTCAGCCTTTGCTCACATCACTCAGTAAGCTGTCCTGATCTCTCCGATGAACTTTCCTTCGGTTATTTAGTAACTGACACAATCTTCTCTTTCGCAGGCATGGCCGAGGCATCTGGGGCTCGGAAGAGGAAAGCAGCTCCGACAGCAGCGGAGTTGCTGAAGGAAGCCCCCAGAGTGAAGATCACTCAAAAGAAGTCAGTTTCCCCCCGAGTGGAGGAATCTTCTGTTGCGCCGATGTAAGACCCGTATCCTGGTCCGTACCTTTCCGTACACTTCCGCGGTCGTACCGGTCGAATTCCGGCAACTTTCGACCCTTAACCGATATCGACGCGCGACCTGGATTCATGTGCCGACAACCCGAGTCGACTCAACCCGAGACCAATACCTTAGCGACCGCACCGTCGCCGCGGTTCCGATACCGCGACTCACGCGCCGAGGCGATACCCTGATCAAGAGATATGGGCCAACGTTCGGTGCGAGAAAACGCCGCGCGTTGCGAAAACCAAGGGAATCTCAACGATGTGTCACATCAATCACATCAATCCCATCAATCAATCACCCATCAACCCATCAAAGGTCAAGTACACATCACTTCCATCCCTTTTCCCAAGCAACCACCAAAGTCTTCTCAACCCATACCTTTCTTACACAAAAAGCCACAAAAGTCTTCCTAACCCATACCTTTCTTACACAACCATCACTCACCCATCCATCCATCACTCTCTCTCTCTCCCTTTACATCACTCTCTCTCTTACTCTCCCTCATTCCAAAAAAAAATCCAAGCAACAAAAAAATTTTTGCAAGGGTTCCATACGTATGGAATTTTCCAAGCCCCTCTAAACTTCAAGTGGCCCACCTTCCTACCCCAAAATCTCCCATTTCAACCCTCCATTCTTCATCCTAACCGTTGAAGTTGAAGCCAAGGTGCCAAGGAACCCCTAGGAGCGAGAAGATCGGACGGTGGGTGCTTCTATAGGGTAGATTTTCTTGATTTTATGGTGGACCAAGTGAGGCCCACCGATCAATGGTGTGGATCTCACTTGGGATCCTAATGTGTGGCCGATGGACCACTTGGATCATCATGATCGGTCCATGATGGGGCCATTCTCCATGGACCCCATCATGATGTTTATTTGCATTAGAAAGGTCATCTAGACCGTCCATATCGGTGGAGAATGGATCTCCACCGTTGATTTACATTTTTAACGGTCCCATGTGCAAGGGACCCATTTCTTGTATGTTTCATTGCAAGGGAGGGCCCATAATGACGGGGTCCCTCCATCACAAGCCGTGTCCCACTCTCCATCTCTCTCTCTCTCTTTCATTCATTTTATTTTATTTTATTTTATTTTATTTTATTTTAATGGAATAAGATGGTGTGGCCCACTTGAATGGATCACATCTTGATGCACTTATTTTATTCAAGTGGGGCCCACCTTAGTCGATATTTCCATGCTGCCCATCATGTGGTGGCCCACTTCATCAGGGCCCACCTATCAAAAAAAAAAATAAAAAAAATAAAAAATGCAAAGGAGCCGTCCAGCGTCTGGGACGCTGGACGTTGTAAAGGGAAGAAGGAAAAAAGAAAAAAAAAAAAGGAAAAGGAGTGTTTGGGGGTGGTCCCCTTGCATAGGCCCCACCTTGATGTTTATGTCCTATCCAAGCCATCCATCCTCTTACCCACGGTATTTTAGCCGTTGGGTAGAAGTTTGGAGCTGATCCAATCACCTGGTGGGCCATAGCGCCTAATATTGCGCCATTACCATTCAAACACTAAATTCTTAATTTTTTTCACTTTCTAAGCGTTTTAAAATTTGAACTCTGGACTCTTTGGGTTCGTCTTGGGCCAGGGCAGCTAATGGGCGGTGTGGATTTTCGTGATGTGGACCCCACATATGAAAAACCACGAAAAAACGTGATTTCCAAATTTCTTAAGAGGCAGAGCCTCTGTACTTTTGGTGGCAGCGCTGCAGCTGCAGCGTGCAGCCATCCCACGGCGGGCGGGCTGCCGTGCAGCCACCCACGGCTGCTGCCGTGGGCCCCACGTGATGTATGTGTTTTATCTATACCGTCCATCAGGTGGGCCCCCTTCTCAGGTGTGCCCCCTCCAAATTTCAAGTAAATCCAAAACTCAAGTGGCCCACACCGCATGAAACAGTGGGACTGTACCTCTACCATTAAAAATCATTTTTGGGCCCACATAAGTTTCGGATCAAGGTAAAATTTATGTTTTCCCCTCATCTGGGTCCGAGTGACCTTATGAACGGATTAGATGTCATTTAGGCATTTGGGTGGGCCACATTCGTGGAGCCCACGATAATGTATGTATTCTACTCACACCGTCCACAGGCCGTGGACGGTGATTCCCACTGTGATGTTTGTGCTACGACTCCACCGTCTGCTGGACGGTGGAGCCCACCTCTCACATGTGCTGTTCATACCACCTCCCCTTCCTAGCTGCATATTTGGGTGGAAATAAACTCTACAGTGGGTCTCCCCCTGGCCCATACTCACACTGGGTGATATATAAACATTACAGTGGACCCTTGCCATTTCTAATGGCAAACAATATTTCAGTGGGCCTCTAGGCCATGGGATTGGGCCCACTTGATATGTTTCAAGGCCCTGTGATTAGGCCCATCTAAATTAAATATAAGGCCTAGGGGTTTCGGCCTATTGACTAATATAAGGCCTATGAGTTAGGCCCATTTGATTTGAAAAAGGCCTATGTGTTTAAGCTCATTTAAATTATATAAAGGCCTACAGGATTAGGCCCACTTGGTAGGTACAAGGCCCATGTAATTGGACCCATTTGATGAAATTTTAAAGCCCATGAAAGTAGGCCCATTTGATATATGTAAGGCCTAGGGGTTTAGGCCCAGTTGATATGCATTTGGGAATCCAATTGGTGTGACCCATTTGATACATATTAGACTCATGTGACTAGGTCCAATTGATGCAATCCAAGCCCATGGGTTTGACCCATTGCAATGCACTTAAGGCCCATTGGTTTGGCCCATTTATGGCGCCCATCTGATGGATGAGAGCCCATAGGATATGACCCATTTGATATATATATACGGTCCAATGGGGACAACTTACGGTCCATTGCAATGTGTAAATCCATTACAGACTAAGTGTTGATGTTTACAAAGATCGTGCCTTGGGAGCAATGTTGGTTTGACGTCCACATTGCGAGTGTAATGTTGGTTGGATGTCCACGTTACGACTCTCCTTAGGGCCCATTACCGGCCGTACTTGCCGTGTATAGGCCATCCAGGTCCGTCTGCATTGTTAAATAGTTCATTCCATTATAACATGTTTAGTATAGTTTCATGACTCATGATCATACGCATCATATGTATGCTTGATATGAGGACTGACTGATCATAGTAATTGCCTTCGGGCAGGTTGTTTATGGGCTCCTGGTTAGGCAGTATTGCCCTACATGAGCGCACGATATGCGCATGGATTGTTGCATGACTGGACAGCGTGAATCATGCATTTCGCACTTGTGTGACATGGGTATTGTACGCCCTAGCAACATCAGGGTCGTAGCCTCCACAGACGCATCGTGGTTGGCAGGATTGGATACCGGAAATCTTGTTCTACATGGGGTACTATAGATATCCCTGGGTGAAAGTCCCTAAACCCTTATGGTACCAAGAGGTTGCTCCAACGTCTAGACCGAGTGGGTAGATGAGTGTTGAGTGCCGATTACCAGACGGTTACGCTCTCCACTGTGTCGTGGTCGGTTGGAAGGGGGTACGGCCTTACCCGCCCGAGTGTAGGGGGCAATGCTAGGCTGAGTCTGACCAGCTCGAGGAATGGGTCCGCTATCGACGAGTCACGCCCGATATTGGCAGACGGATAGTGAGGTCTCTTCCACTTACCTTATTGCGCGCGATGTGGCGGCAATCTGGTTTAGAGTGTACTAGACCCCGGTGATATTCCATACTCTGAGCTGTACTGATATGTGGACATTGATGAGTATCTGTATGCTTGAGTTGCATTGTACATTGCATGGCCTTGGGATGGCCGATACCATTCATGTCTTGCATTGCATAGCCTTGGTATGGCTCATGATGTTTTGGTTCCATCTGCATATTCCGCATTACTCTGACATTGCATTCATATTACTACCTTGTGCACACACTTTCACCACCCTCTAAGCTTTCTGTAAGCTTATGCACGACCGTTGCGTGCAGGTGACGTTGGACTGCAGCAGCGTTGAGGCAGGAGCGCGTTGCTGATCATTTTGGAGTTTTCTGTTATTTACCATTGTATTTCCCTTATTGCTCATTGTACTTGTAAAATTTTTGATCATAGTGGAAATGTAATGGAGTGCTTGGTTGTTGTTTGTGGTTATGCCTTTGGTTATGCTTATTACGTATCAGACTGATGTTAAAAATCCTTCTCGCAGCATCCCAGGATCGGAACCTGGCGAATGGGAGCTAGGAGCCGAGAATGGGGTTCTACGGAGGCTGTCGGCGCCGGATTCGGCGATCGGGAATTTTGTGAGCCCGGTTTCCGAGTTTGGGGCGTGACAGCCGACCTCATCAGCCCCAGTTTCAAAACCAATCAGCTCTTCTGTTGTGGTGCCGACCCCAGCATGCCCCAGTGCTGTCGCTGCTCCTTCGACGGTCTTGCGCCCGACGGTGTCTCCTCCTCTGGGCCTTGTCCGAATGACTGTGGCCGATACCCTAGTCGTTCCGAGCTCTGTTGCTCCGTGTGCTTCCACTGTCGCCGCTCCCCCCACGGCGGTGGTACCTGCCATGGTCCCCGAGGGACCCATTGCTATCCCATCTTCCTCCGAACGGGAGGAGGCCATTAGAATGGCCCATAATATGCTATCCCCCCCCCCCCCCCCAAAGTTGGGGAAGATGCCAACGCCGAGGGTCAAAACTCAGCCGGCAGTAGGGTAGGGGCCGATGGGGCTGGGGCCGAGGCGAGCACAAGCGGTGAGAGGTTCGAGATGGTCTGTCATATGGCGTGCTTGGCCCCGTGGGCTACCAGGCACGCTAAAGAGGAGGATATCGCTCAAAACCTTGAGCGGTCAGAGAGCGACTTTCTGAATGACTTCGCCTCCGTATGCTACATGGTATACTTCCTAGAGGATTCTCCCTCTCTTTCATATCGTTGTATATATTTTGTAGATTCTGACCTTTGTTTCCTGTTCAGGCCGTCCCGGTGCTGCTCTCAATTTGGGAGAGAATGCGGGAGCATAGGAGGAGGGAGGTAGAGTCCGAGGCTCTCCAGGCTGAGCTGGCAGCCTTGAAGTCCGAGTAGAGCGAGCTGCATCGGCAGCTTTTGGGCGAGAGGGATAGGGTGAGTCGACTACAAAGAGTCGTCATCGACTTGGAAGCCAGGGAGCTGCATCTGCAGAAGAGGACAGATAATTATAAGGCGAGTGGCGATGCAGCGACCGCTTAGCTGACCCGCGCTAGGGCTCACGCGGACTCTTTGGCCATGGAAATCACTCGGCTAGGAGATGACCTGAAATGCACCAAGGCCGAGACGGCTGAAGAACGGTCCCGAGCCATTGCCCAAGCTGTGGAGGCTCAACGGGTCAAGGATGAAGCTTCTTTGGCTACGGCAGTTGTCGCTGCAGTTGAAGACTTCAAAACCTCCAAGGAGAGGGACGCCGAGGCAGCTACGTTCTACAACCGCGGCTTTGACGCTTGTATTGAGGCAGTCTTGGGTCTATACCCAGACCTTGACCTTGATCCCCTTTTGCCTGAGGACCCTGAAGACGCCCCCGCCGAAGCCCCTCAGTCGGATCAAGCTCCTGATGCCCAAGCACCTCCTCCAACTTGAAGGCCTTGTCTTCTCCTTCTTGTTTTTTTTAATTTTTGTACTGTCGACATCAATTCTTTATGTTGATGTACTCTTTACCCCTCCGAGGGGATTTAATGAGAAACATTCTTTTGTACTTGACTATTTTTTTATTTTTTTTTATTTTACTCGCAATGTCGTTGTGACTGAGTTGACTTCTTTGTGGGTTTGGCCCTTTGATTATTGTTTAATCCATTTTTGACCCAAGTCTTAGTTGGGTCCGATCTTTTGGAGTGCTCGGTTCGTCGCTTATCTGGCGAGAGCTTTTCATTGTCGTATGTCGAGCTGAATACTCCACTGGAGAGTCGGATTATGATTAGGCTTTTTCCCTCAAAGGGGATGCCTTGTCGATCTTTATAGAATTAGGTTCCGGCCCTTTGGGGGTCGGACCATTAGGTCATACTCGTACTAACAAGACAGTAGACAGTTGAGTAAACATCCGAGGCCGAATTGGAATCTTTATTAAGAGCCTTAAAGGCTAGTCGCTCGGAGGCATACACTTTATTATGAGGCTTAAAGGCTAGTTCCTCATGGGTAGTAGATCTTCAGATGTTCAGCATTCCAAGGATGAGTGAGCTGGCGGCCTTCGAGGTCTTCCAGGTGGTACGAGCCCGGTTTGGTAGATCTGACCACACGATATGGTCCTTCCCAGTTGGGTCCGAGTGCTCCTGCTCCTGGCTCGACCGTATTCCTGAAGACCCGTCGGAGGACTAAGTCCCCTGGGCGGAAGCGCCTGACTTTGACCTTAGAATTGTAGAAACGTGTCACCTGCTGATGTCAAGTCACCGTTCGGATCTTGAAAATATCTCTGAGTTCTTCAAGCAAATCCAGATTAGCGACGATCTACTCGGGATTTTGATTTTCATCAAAGTTTCTTACCCGCGCCGTTGGGAGTCCGATTTCCACTAGCACCATTGCCTCCGAGCTATAAGACAGCGAAAACGGGGTCTCACCTGTTGAAGTTTGTGTTGTGGTCTTGTAGGCCCAGAGGATGAGGGGGAGCTCCTCGGCCCAGATTCTCTTTACTTTTTCGAGCTTTATCTTGAGGTGATGCTTGATGATTTTGTTGACTGCTTCAACCTACCCATTTGATTGCGGATGCCGAGGCGATGAATAGGGGTTCACGATGCCAAGTCTCCTGCACATACTGCGGAATTTGTCATTATCGAACTGGCGGCCATTGTCAGAAATGATGGTACGTGGGATTTCGAACCGGCAGATGATATTTTTCCACATAAAATCGATCACTTTCTGCTCGGTTATCTTGGTGACTGGCTCGGCCTCAGTCCACTTAGTGAAATAGTCGACCACAACTATAACAAACTTGACCTGTCCCTTCCCTATAGGCAAAGGACCGATGATGTCGATCCCCCATTGGACGAACGACCAAGGCCCGCTCATGGGAGTCATTTCTTCTGTCGGTTGCCTCGACACAGCCGCGAAGCGCTGACACTTGTCGCACTTCCGAACAAAATCCTTCGAGTCTTGCTTAAGAGTCGGCCAGAAATACCCCTGACGAAGTATCTTCATGGCCAAGGCGTGACTGCCAGAATGGTTCCTGCAGATTCCCTCGTGAATCTCTCGAATCACGTAGTCGGCCTCATCCGATCGGACGCATCTGAGGTAAGGCTGAGAATGCCCCTTATTGTACAACACTCCGCTTAATATAACGTATCGGGCCACTCTGACCCTAAGTCGCCTCGCCTCAAGCTTGTCCGAGGGGGTTTCGTCGGATGACAGATAATTGAAGATCGGGTCCATCCAACTAGGAATGGACTGAACGGGATTGAATTTCTCCGACTGGCTGATACTTGGGTGTTCAACGAACTCAACCGGGACAAAACGTGGGATCTTTCCCTCGGAGGCCGAGGTGAGTTTTGCTAACGCATTGGCCCATAAGTTCTCGGCTCTGTGGATCTGCCGGATGGTGTAACTCCAAAATCTCTCGATCAATTTCCTTGCTTCCTCGAGGTAGGCGATCATTCTGACTTTCTTAGCTTCGTACTCTGAGGAGATGTGGTTCACTACCAGCTGCGAGTCGCAGCGAACTTATAGGGTCTGAATACCTAGGCTCGCTGCCAGCCTGAGCCCAGCTAACAACGCTTCATACTACGCCTCATTGTTTGAAGCTTTGAATTCGAGTCTGATTGCGTATTAGATTGTCGTTGAATTAGGGGCAACCAGAACAATCCCGGCTCCTGCCCTTTTAATGTTGGAAGACCCATCAACATAAAGGACCCATTCCGGATCCAACACTGCCTCTTGGTCGCTCAATGGGATGGGTGGCGTCATCTCAACTTCCTTACTGATCTGTTCCTCACTCGGAGCTGTGAACTCAGCGATGAAATCGGCTATCGCTTGACCCTTGATTGCCACCCTAGGCTGGAACTGAATGTCAAACTCTTCAAGCTCCACGGCCCACTTGGTGATCCGACCTGACATTTCAAGCCTCTGGAGGATCTGCCTTAGAGGAAAGTCCATTAGCACAACTATGGAGTGGGCCTGAAAATATGGCCGCAATCTTCTAGCCGCTTCGACGAGGCAGAGCGTCAGTTTTTTCAAGGACTGGTACCTTGTTCCAGCTGGTACCATGGCTTTGCTTACGTAGTACACAGGGTACTGCTTGCTTCCGACCTCTCTGATCAGAGCCGAACTGACAGCTGAAGTCGAGACTGTGAGGTAGAGGAACAGAGACTCCCCTTCTTCAGGCTTGGACAATAGAGGCGGTGAACCCAAGTATCGTTTCAACTGCTGAAAGGCTTGCTCGCACTTCGGCGTCCACTTCCCCCTCTTGTGGCCCTTCAGCTGCTGGAAGAAGGGAAGGCATTATCTGTAGCTCTAGATATGAAGTCCGAGGGCGCCAACTCTTCCCATGAGACACTGTATCTCCTTTAAAGTTCGAGGTGAATTCATGTTGAGGAGGGCCTTGATTTTATCCAGGTTGGCCTCAATCCCTCGCTGGCTGACTTGAAAGCCGAGGAACTTCCCTGACTCAACTCCGAACGCACACTTGGTAGGGTTAAGCTTCATCTGATACTCTCGAAGGACGTTGAACGTTTCTTCGAGATCGGCAAGATGGTCGGAAGCTTTGATACTTTTTACTAGCATGTCGTCCACATACACCTCCATGGTGCGTCCGATCTGTTTGGCGAACATCTGATTCACCAGCCTCTGGTATGTTGCCCTAGCATTTTTCAGGCCGAATGACATGACCCGATAACAGTAGAGTCCTCTGTCTGTGACAAAGGTCATCTTCTGCATGCCTAGGGGATATATAACGATCTGGTTATACCCAAAATAGGCTTCTAGGAACGAGAGTAGCTCATGCCCGGCTGTGCTGTCCACCAGTTAGTCGATCCGAGGCAACGGAAAGCTATCTTTAGGGCACACTTTATTCAGATCGGAATAGTCTTCACAGACCCACCACTTTCCATTGGATTTCCTGACGAGAACAACATTTGCTATCCAGTCAGGGTAATATACTTCTTCTATGAAACCCGCATCGATCAAGATGGAGACCTCCTCGGTAATGGCTTCATATCGTTCGGCGTCAAACGACTTCTCTTTTGCTTAACCGGCTTATGATCTGGGTCCACACTCAACCTGTGAACCAACACGTCAGGAGAGATCCCTGACATATTTGCATGTGACCATGCGAAGATATCTCGATGCTACCTCAAGAAGACTAATAGTTCGTTCCTCCGCTCGAAATTCAATGATGACCCGAGCTGGACAGTCTTGCCTGGGTCTGATTCATCGAGAGGAACTTTTTTCAGATCCTCGACTGACGAACTTTCTACTGGTCCTCGAGAGTCCAAGGCATCCACGACGAGAGCTTGTTTAGCGGCTCCTTTCCTAACCGCTATAGCATAACATCTTTGGGCCTCGCGTTGATCGCCTCAGAGATAGTCGATCCCGCCTTCAGCTGAGAACTTTATCATCAGATGGTAAGTTGACACGACCACTGTTACTGGGAGGGAGATGGCTCCTTCGGAGATTACTCTCTCTCCGGCAAAGCCGTGCAAGAGAGTCTTCACGGGTCGGAGCCGAGACTGTGGAATTCTCATATTTTCGAATGCCTCAAAATACATAACATCAGCCGAACTCCTGGTGTCGACCAGGATGCGGAACACCTTGTGATTCGCTATGGTCATAGTAACCACTAGCGCGTCATCGTGTGGATGTTGGATCCCGCGTGCATCGTCTTCCGTAAAGGTCAGGCTGCATGGAGTGACTCGGAGTTCCTTGCTGGGACGTTCCGTCAGGTGAACGTGATGTTCCGGCTCGGATCTTCAGGAATGGGCTTTTCGAGCCCTATTTGAATCCCCTCCCCCATCTGAACCCCCGAAGATGGTACGAATTTCGACTGGTTCTTCTTGGAGGTTGTTTTTCTTTTCTCGCGTCTGCTCCTCTCTCCGAGCGGACCTTTCCCTTTTGGTGTAAAGACGTAGATGTCCCTTATGGATGAGGGACTCGATCTCGTCTTTTAGGTCCACACAGTCATCCGTGTTATGCTTATGATCTCGGTGGAAGCGGCAGAATTTTCGCTTGTCCCATTGCTCGAGGTTGGCCCTCATGCAGACCGGCCAATTGAGTAGTCTATCTCCTCGGATATCCAGCAGAATCTGCTCGGCGGATGTATTGAGTGGAGTATATGAACGGAATTTCCCCTCTGGCCTACAGCTAGGTCGACGATCGCGGGGAGCGCGGTCATCGGTCCCTTTACCGTTTGGCTTAGAGTCTTCGTTCCTTGGCCTCTTCCCTTTATTCGACGAGTCAGCGACTTGTAATCCTTTACGGGCGTTAGTGAACTCCTCGGCGTTGGTGTACTTTTGAGCCTTCGCCATGAAGTCCGCTAGCATTTTCAGGGGATTTTTACTGATGGAGAAGGCGAACTTTCCTTCCTTCAGTCCGCTCGGGATGGTAGCAAGAGCCATCTTGTCATCATAATCTTCGACATGCAACGCCTCTTCATTGAAATGGGCGATGTAGTCTTTCAACGACTTCTTCGGAGCCTGCTTGATGGTAAGCAGGTGGGTGTTAGGTTTTCGACTTCTCTTACCACTTATAAATTGTGTAAGGAATAGTCGGCTTAGTTTCACGAAGGAGCCCACGGAGTTTGGCTTGAGCTGGTGATACCAAATCCAAGAGGATCCTGTGAGGGTGATGGAAAACCCTCTACACATCATTGCGTCCGTTGCAGTCTGGATCTGCAACCACGATCGGTAGGACTCCAGGTGTTCGGATGGATCCTCAGATCCTGAATACTGGATGACGGGATACATCCGAAACCTCTGCGGCATCACTTCAGCCATGATGGCTGTGGTGAAGGGAGGCTCGGTCTCTTCCATCATCACCTGGATCGTGGATGGAACTGTCGATTGTTGTTGCTTCTTCTCCAATGTCAGGAACTTGTCCTTCAACTCTGCAAATCGTGCCTCCCATGGGTCCCTATTTTCCACGATGACCTCTGGAGTATTCTCGCCCTCCGGCGTTCTCCCTTCTCTCCTTCGTTCTAACTGATGACGGAGGTCCGTGGGCGGCAGAGCTGATGTAACAGAATGAACGGTTGTGGGAACCCGGGTAGCGACATTCCGTGCGGATCCATCGCCATGCACCGCAGGAGGGTTCTGTCCTGAATGCGGCACCCCCGAATGCTGGGGGGCTTTAGGTCTTACACTCCTTGGCGCAGAGCGGGTCTCCA
Organism: Magnolia kwangsiensis; assembly: GCA_037074715.1. NCBI lineage: Eukaryota > Viridiplantae > Streptophyta > Magnoliopsida > Magnoliales > Magnoliaceae > Magnolia > Magnolia kwangsiensis. The sequence continues at coordinate 94,094,512 of CM073583.1, forward strand.
CGAACAGTCACACCGGTTCAAGAACAGGTTATTCCTGAACTGGACGTGGCTCTGGTTCCCTCTGCTGCTTCATCTTGTTGATCTCGTCGCGCAGGGCCTAGATCTCATTCTGCATGATGCAGTATTTACTCGACCGATTATGAGAACTTTGAGAAGGTCTTGGTGCGGACTCGGCATGAAGTGTTGATGATGACTAAGCCTACTCACTTGGTACCGGTTCCACAACTACAGCTTTCTTCTTCCTCGCCATTACTTAGGTAAATGAGAACCTGACTTCTAGTTTCAGGTTTCTACAGACGGAGCCAAAAAATGTTGATGCAAAAATCTGGTTGGCCCTCTCTCCATGTCCCCCTCTGCGTATCGTCCCTGAAGCCTGCACCAAGAGAAAAGGCAAAGGTGACCCTCGCTAAGCCGGGGGACCCTCCGATGCCTAAGTCAGGACAAGGGAATCAGGGTATATGTCGAGAGTAGAGGAGAGCTCAATTTCACGTACCTATAGATATGGCGCTGTGTGCTATTTATACTTGCCTGTGGGGCAGTCTGGGTCCAATAATCTCGGCACAATCAGAGGAATTTTAGGATCATGAATATACTACCCGCAATCTACTGATTGCACAGTGTATATGGTGGATCGTGCACATCTGCGAGCGAAGTTATCGGCCACGTTTGGTCGTGGCAGTTTCCATGTTTAGCGAACGGGGTATGCGCCTCTGATAGTCGACTCGACTCAGCCTGTCCGACTATAATCTCGGCATCCGACCCGACTCGTCAAGTCCGAGCTTATGTGGTTAACCAAGGGTATATCGTGGTTGGCGAATAATCTGTTGTCCGATCGGATTTGACGCCCCTCCGAGTTGAACCTTGCTATAGGACCCGTGTCGTTGTGTTGATGCTGAGATTGGATTAAATGGGTCGTGCCTTAGACGTAATGGCGCAGGGTCGGCTCGCAATAATGGGCTCAGATCTTCCCATAACATTAATGACACAGGAAATAGTAGTGATTGATTCTCCGCCATTAAAAACTTCATCGGGCCACGGTATGTTTATTTGCCATCCAACCTGTTGATAAGGTCACAAATATTTGGATGAAGAGACCACACAAATATCAACTTGATCCAAAACTTTTGCGGCTAATGAGAAGTTTTTAATGCTTGATTATCACTATTTCCTATATTATGGTCCACTTGGGATTTGGATCTGCTTCATTTTTTGGATCATGCCCTAAAATGGGCTTTCAATACAGATACACGACGTACATGTAGTCACATATATCACAGTAGACCCCACGGTAAGGTGTCGCACTCACCTCAGTGAATCTGGGGTCTCACTAGAGGTGGGCACGAGACTATTCGATCCGATTAACTTGACTTGTCCGACTCATTCAGATCCTACTTGACCTGAACCGATTGGGTGAGTCAGTCCGAACCAAGTAGGCTTTGCTCAATCTGAACTCAAATCGAGTTGTGTTCGAGTTACCTAGTAACTTGACCCAACTCGACCTGAAACTCGATCTGGTTAGACCCGACTCGATCTGAAACTCGACTTGACTCAGGTTTGGGTATATATACTTTTTAAAAAAATACTTAATTTCTATCATCTCTAATCTTACCTCGACTCGATCCCAAAATTTCTCTCTCCCTCCCTCTCTCTTCCTCTTCATCTTCTAAGCCTGACAACTACCCTCCACCATCATCCTCCTCTCCTCCTCTCTCCTCTCCACTCTTTGAATCTCTCCCTCCGTCATCTTCAATTTGATTTGGTGCCAACTCGAGCCAACTCGGTACTATTGATTGAAACAGATTCGGTCCATATCAGTCTATGCCAAACCAGACTCGAATCAAGTCAAGCACGCTGGATTCGGGATCGAGTCGGATCAATTTTGGGTCAGGCATCTTTCAAAATAGGAACGAGTCAAGTCAGCCCTAACTCGGTCCGACTCACTCGATGCCCAACTCTAGGTGTCACCTAATCCGCTCCCCCGATCCACACAGTGAGGGCCACCGGTTACCGGTTCCAATGGTCGCGCTCGAGCCACTTATATCGTGGTGAGCGGGGTGGGCCCAACAATTTTTACGGTGGGGGAGCTATTCATCCTTTTCAACCTTACATCTTCAAAATTGAGTGGCCCGTATTTAAAATCAAAGGAATGGATGAGATATTCCCAGGCATCCCCCAGTCTACATTAGTGAACCAAAATTCAGTAATCCAAACCATTGAGCTGACGGGACCCAAAGTAAATGGACCATGTCGTAAAAATTTCCTTGACGAGACTATTCCTTGTTTGGTTAAAGCAAAGAATGAAAGAATAGTCCGCATTCAAGGACTAGACGGTCGTGATCTTCTAATCTATGAGATATTTTGGGCATTCCCCATCCTAATTAGGCCCACAAGACCATCGGTTTGGAGTGAGCGGATTATCTGTTACCCGGGAAACAGCCTAGTGGGTGTTATTCTACCTGTGTGGGGCCCACCTTAGTATATTTGCTGTATATCCTCGTCGTCCATCTTTTTTTCCAACTCAGTTTTGAGTGTAATACCAAACCTTAAGAAGATACAAATCTCAGGTGGACCACACCACTAGAAACAGTGATTAATGGCTATTAAAAACTTTTTGTGGGCCACAAAATGCAGGGACACCTATTGCAGGGTGAACCCAACACCACGTAGCTACGTGGTGTAGGGACTCTATGGGCCCCACCGTGATGCATGTGGCATGGCATGAGCCCAAAATTACAGCATATACCAAGCTTTAGGTCAGGATACCTTTGCTTGGGTGGTAGACTCTCATGAGTTTAAACACCCAGTCAAGGGTTCGAGTATCCATAGGTAGTGAAATCCCACTAAGGGCGTGGGTGTGTGGGGGTAAGGAGATTTTCTTTCATTCTTCCTTTCACACATTTGAATGTAGCTACATGTACTGGTAGCTAGCTATCAAGTCTGCATGGTCCAACCCTACCGTGAGGCGTGTGTGTGTGGGGGCCTTCTCTGTTGTAAAAATATTGATTTTATAAAAATATTTTAAATAAAAAAATATATATAATATAATATATAAAAAGTGTTTGGAAAACACCTTTTTTGTGGGTTTTTGGGAATAGTCCCACATTGAAAAAAGAGAAGAAGAAAAAATGGTTTAAATGATAATGGTGGAGTACTATAATATTTGCTTACCTAGTCCGTGGACTATGTGACTTGCATGTTCCAATGCGAAGCACTGGAACACTGCGCTCGCGCTCGGGCTCGGTCTCGATCAAGGGCTCGATGCGAGGGCGTGGGCATGTGTGGCTATAGAGGCGCTAGTGGCGCACTTCACACGTGCGCATCGTGTCACAGAGGGTCGCTCCCTTCGCGAACCGGAGCCCGAGCAGTGGTCTAGAACGGTTCAACAGAACCAGTGGCTGAAGACTTGACCATTGCAGTGGTCTAAAATAATTTTTTTCTTCTTCTCGGTCACGGTCATGGGCTCGGTGCGAGGGCGTGGGCATGTGTGGCTGTAGAGGCGCTAGTGGCGCACTTTGCACTTCGCACGTGCACATCGTGTCGCAGAGGGTTGCTCCCTTCTCGAACCGGAGCCCGAGCAGTGGTCTAGAACGGTTCAACAGAACCAGTGGCTGAAGACTTGACCAGTGCAGTGGTCTAAAATAATTTTCTTCTTCTTTTCTTTCTTCTGGGATTTTTCATTCATTGTATTTCTGCCAGACTGTGTAATAGAGTTCCAATAGTGGGCTTTCGTGTTTGCTGAACACAGACCCACATCAGGCTCGTCGTATCCTTGAAGCTATTTGCCTATAACCTATCAGCATACTCAACTTACCTGAGTAGTGGCAAATAACGCTTTAAGGATAACGTTTCAGACGTGCTTCAGCCTGTCCAACTTTTTATAGCATTTACAATTTTTGGTTTCCACATTATACAGAATTATATTAATCTGTATAAAATTCCCAACAATCTTAAAGCGTTATTTTTAAGATGGAAGCCGACAGCATTTCATCCATCAAGTTCATGAATCAGGACTTGATACGTCTTGATCGGTTCGATGGAACCAATTTTACAAGATGGCAAGCAAGCTGAAATTTCTCCTGACTGCGCTGAAGATCTATTACATACTAGATCTAAATCTGCAAGCGATACCTGAAGCAACAGACAATGACACACCTGAACAAGTGGCTACCCGCGCTAAAAGAGCTGAAGATGAACTCTTGTGTCGTAGACACATTCTAAACGCTCTCTCAGACCGCCTGTACGATCTGTACTAACAGACATCATCAGCAAAGGAGATCTGGGCCGCTCTAGAATTCAAGTACAAGGCTGAAGAAGAAGGGACGAATAAATTTCTCATCGCCAGGTATTTTGACTTCAGCATGGTAGATAATAAACTACTGCTACCCCAAATCCAAGAACCGCAACTAATAGTTAACAAAATCAAAGCGATAAAGATTAATCTTCCTGAATCATTCCAAGTCGGGGCTATAATCGCTAAATTACCACCGATGTGGAAAGACTATAGAAAGAAGTTGCTGCATAAAATCGAGGACTACACACTGGAACAAATCCAGAAATACTTAAGGATTAAGGAAGAATCCCGTAACCACGATAAAAAAATGATAACGGGAATGCCTCGTCCAAGGTACATACAGTAGAAAATGTCAATAAAAAGAATCCCGAGAAGGAAAATTTCCTTAAACCCAATAAAAGAAAATTCAAGAAAAATGTCCAAGAGAAGAACGGAAAGTTCAAAGGCCCATGCCATGTCTGTGGGAAAATCGGGCACTATGCTCGAGTATGCCGATATCGCAAATCTAAAAAAGAGGCAAGTGCAGTAGAAGAAGGCGATATCGTGGCTATGATTACTAAGGTGAATACCATCCAAGGTAAAGTTTCAGGCTGGTGGTATGATACTGCCGCTACAGTACATGTATGCTACGACAAATCAGCCTTCAAAACCTATGAGGAATTGACTGATGGTCAAGAAGTCCAAATGGGTAATGAAGTCCGATCGAAGGTCATCGGCAAAGGAACTGTCGAACTGATATTCACCTCTGGGAAGAAAGTGATTCTGACTAATGTACTGCACGTCCCAGACATGAGGCAAAACTTAGTTTCTGGGGATCTTTTGGGAAAACTAAGTATATGGATGGTGTACGAGTCAGAAAAACTGATTCTATCCATGAATGAGAATTTTGTCGAAAAGGGATATGCTTGTATCGGGATGGTTAAGTTTTCTCTGAATGAAAGTAGCACTTTTTCATATATGGTTCAATCTGCTGGACTGTGGCATGATAGACTAGCCCATATAGGGTATAGTACTTTGAAGTTCATGGCTAAGAATGGTTTAATCTCATACACAGATAATGAAACTAATAAATGTGAAGTGTGCATACGATCTAAAATGATGAAAAAATATTTTCCAAGTGTTGAAAGATCGTCTCAAATATTGAATCTTGTGCACAGTGATATCTGTGAGTTAAACGACATTTTTACTCATAGAGGTAAATGGTACTTCATAACCTTTATAGATGATTGCTCTAGATATGTGTATGTTTATCTATTAAAGAGCAAAGATGAAGCATTGAACATGTTTAAGATATATAAAGCAGAAGTAGAGAATCAACTAAATAAGAAGATAAAAATTCTCCATAGCGATAGAGGAGGAGAATACTTTTCTAATGAATTCGATAACTTCTGTGAAGAACATGAACTGATACATCAATGTACAGCTCCATATACACCTCAACAAAACAGAATAGATGAAAGAAAGAATAAAACATTAGTAGAGATGGTCAACTCAATGCTAATAAAAGTAAAGTTGTCACTAAGTCTATGGGGTGAGGCACTGCTTGCAGCATGCCATATAATTAATAAAATTCCGTCTAAAAAATATAAAATATCTCCATATGAAACATGGAGAGGTAGAAAACCTAACCTAGGATATCTTAAAGTGTGGGGATGTCTTGCATATTGCAGAACCCCTGATACAAAAAGAATTAAGTTAGGACCAAGAGCTATTAAGTACGCTTTCGTAAGGTATGCACAAAATAGTAAAGCTTATAGACTTCTAGACATGGAGTCTAATACAGTAATAGAATCAAGAGATGTTGAATTCTTCGAACATTCACTATCCTTGGAGTCAAAGGATAATGAAATCCAAACTCCTAATAGAAAACCAGATAACACAGCTCCACAGATAGTGGAAGCTCCTATTGAACCCCGTAGGAGTCAAAGAATAAGAATAGAGAAGAGTCTATGAGATGACTACATAGACTCACAACGCATCATTTTTCATTTGGCAGAATCAGATAGAGAAAATGTTATAAGACAAATACCTATAATAATGACTATAGAAGATAATCCTAAAACATATAAAGAGGCTGTATCCTCTAGAGACTCAGCTTTCTGAAAAGAAGCTATAAATGATGAAATGGAATCCATAATGTTAAATCAAACATGGGACCTAGTAAACTTACCTCCAGGTTCTAGACCCATAGGTTGTAAGTGGGTATTTAGGAAAAAATATCACACTAATGGGACTATCCAAACCTTTAAAGATCGACTAGTAGCTAAGGATTTTAGACAAAAAGAAGGGATAGATTACTTTGACACATATTCACCTGTAGCTAGGATAACATCCATTAGGACATTATTTGCACTAGCTTCCATACGATGTTAAGACTGCATTCCTGAATGGTGACCTCAATGAGGAGGTATACATAGAACAACCTGAAGGTTTCGTTCTACCAGAAAATGAAAACAAAGTATGTAGATTAGTCAAATTGTTGTATGGATTAAAACAAGCACCAAAACAGTGGCATGAGAAGTTTGATTCCAAAATACTATCTCATGATTCCATGCATAATGTAGCTGACAAATGCATATATTCTAAAGTAGATGATAATTATATTATTATTATCCATCTGTATGTTGATGACATGTTAATAATAAGTAATAAAATGGAAGGTATGACTGAAACAAAGAGGTTTCTTTCTTTCGTATTTAAAGTGAAGGATCTTGGACAAGTTAATACCATCCTAGGTATCAAAGTTAAAAAATATTATGGAGGTTATGCTTTGTGTCAATCTCATTATATTGAGAGGATACTAAATAAGTTTAACCATCTAAATATAAAGGAAGCAAAATCCCCATTTGATGCAAGTTCAAACTAAAAGAAAATACTGGAAGAATTGTTGCACAATTAGAATATGCGAGTGTTATAGGAAGTCTTATGTATACTATGCAATACACTAAACCTGATATCGCATATGCTGTGAGTAAACTTAATAGTTTTACTAGTAACCCCAGTAATGAACACTGGAATGCAATTAGTAGAATCCTTGGTTACTTAAAAGCAACCAAAGACTTAAGACTATTTTATTCAAAGTTTCCTGCTGTATTGGAAGGATATACCGATGCGAGCTGGATATCGAGTGCAGGAGACAATAAGTCTACTACAGGGTGAGTATTCACCCTAAGAGGTGCTGCTGTATCTTAGGGATCCAAAAAATAGACTTGCATAACGCACTCGACTATGAAGTCTGAATTTATAGCCCTGTCTGCAATAGGAAATGAGGCTGAGTGGCTAAGGGATCTTCTATTAGAAATTTCTTTTTGTGTAAAGCCTATATCGGCTGTATCACTACATTGTGATAGTGAAGCCACATTAGCTAGAGCCTATAGCGGCACTTATAATGGTAAGTCTAGACATATTAGTCTTCGACATGATTATGTCAGACAATTGATTCAAGATGGAATCATTGCTATTTCCTATGTGAAATCAAGCAATAACCTGGCAGATCCTTTCACTAAACCTCTACTGAGAGAGGTAGTAAAGGTTACATCTAGAGGGATGAAGTTGAAACTCTTCAACCAAAGTTTCACCAGTGATGGTAACCTAACCTAAAGTCAGAAAATATCTAATTTTGGGTTTAATGGATAAGAACAAGTCACTGATATGTGGAAAGTTTTCAGCACTAAATAATAAAACCTCATCCATAATAGATAAGTACTGACCGTTATGAAAGAGGGTTGAGTCTTAGAACTCTTAATGAAATTCAGGCTTTAGGACAAGTGTCTTATAGTAATGGAGATACTGGAAGGATTTCACCTATATGAATGTAGAGATGGTGCCCTCTCTCATGAGAGTTAAGAGTTTTTCTCTCGGGATCATTCACGAATTAGGATAAGCACATGGCTATTATTTGTGTTGAGCAAGATTGTGGAAACTCTAACAACACATAGCAAATATGTGTGTGGTTTCTCCAACTCTGTTATCTAGGAATAACTGGTTTAAAGCTATAACAACCAGTCATTTCGATAGAGTTTTGAGATACTTACACTAAGGGAATATTAAAATCGAAAGATCTCTTTCTTTATGCATATAAGTTGATTATTCTGGCAGAAATATTTAACCGAGAAAAATATATTTTATAAAAATCAAGTGGTGAGATTGTTGTAAAAATATTGATTTTATAAAAATATTTTAAATAAAAATATATATAATATAATATATAAAAAGTGTTTGGAAAACACCTTTTTATGGGTTTTTGGGAATAGTCCCACATTGAAAAAAGAGAAGAAGAAAAAATAGTTTAAATGATAATGGTGGAGTATTATAATATTTGCTTACCTAGTCCGTGGACTATGGGACTTGCGTGTTCCAGTACGAAACACTGGAACACCGCGCACGCACACACGCTCGTGCTCGGGCTCAGGCACGGGCACGGGCTCGGTCACGGGCTCAGTACGAGGGCGTGGACATGTGAGGTAGTGTGGCTGTAGAGGCGCTAGTGGCGTACTTTGCACTTCGCACATGCGCATCGTGTTGCAGAGGGTCGCTCCCTTCACGAACCGGAGCAAAACGTGTGCGAGTCGCAGTGCGACTAGTGGCTAAGGCAGATGGTTGGCTAGACGAAAATCTAAAGGACTGAATGAGAGTCCCTCAGAATATATAGAGGGCTGAAAAAGAGCTGTTGTAGAAAATCTGTAACAGCTGTGCAATAAGTGCAGGGTCCAGCTGAAACTGCTGCATGGCTAGCCCTAACAGTAATAAAACGGGTAGCTGCTGTCTCAGAACAGTCAGCATGCAGCAGCTTAATGGCCCATGCACAACAGTCAGAAAATGGCCATAAAATGGCTAGTTTTCTCCAACAGCCAGAAAATGGTCATGGGATTTATTTCCCTGGACTAGCAGCTAGTTTTCTCGCTCTCTAATTTGGTAGAATTGGTTACGAAAAGACTACATGCAAAAGTATCAACATTCCACAAAGATCACAAGACACGAAACCAAAACCAACGGCCTGTGCACACACACACGATATTTGATAGAATGGTTGTAATAAGCCCGTTAAAAAGATATACTTTGTTAAAAAAATCAGAAAATTCTAAGCTTGGGGTGGGCCATAAATGCAAGGATAAAAAACAAATGACTCACTGATGTTTTTAACTATATATTTAGTTGTCTAATGTTTGGATAGTTCGGATCATTCTATTGATGTGGTTTTGTTGTTGCAATCAATGATCGAATTGTTTCGAGTATCATCAATGTGCTATGTGTCCACTGAATCAGTAGGCTAATGATACCTTTGTTATGTGTAACTCTCTGCTTTTAAAAAGAGAAATAAGGTACTTTGGAATACTTGCAGTGATTTCAAAAGACAAGCTTTAAAAAAAAAGAATAAAAAAGAAAAAGAAAAAAGAAAGTGAATTTATAATTACCCTGATTCCATTTACATCCAAATTTAGTGCCACCAAACAAAAAAGGCAACTATTTGGATTCGAAAGACACTTATTTATCATCAAATCAAAGTGCGAAACAAGGAGTAAAGAATGTTTTAGTCATTAGTTTATGTGCTTGTGGAAATTGGTTATAGTTTGACATACCTACAAGCTTCAAACCGTCCATGCATTGTGTCATTGAGCCAAAATACAATGGTCCAGGTATCTAACTTATAGCTTATTTCAATGGATCACAATAGTTTTTATAGCTATTCTTCGAACACATTCACAACATCAGTAACACTTACATGTAGAAATGATTTTGATCTTTTTTTTTCTTTCTTTCTTTTCATGTCATGTCATCCAAACAAGCCAATGTAAGAACTCTATTTAGTGGGCCTCACTGATCAACGGTCTGGATTGTCATGCAGTTTGACTGGATGTTGAGTAGACCAGTGGGCCGCACTTCAGGTGATACGCTGCGCAGTCTATCTGCCCAGCTCTGCGTACCAGGGCTGAAATGTTATAGCTGTCTTATGCTGACAGCAGTTTGAGTTGAACTAGTGTAAGACCCGTATCTTAGTCCGTACTGTTCCATCAACTGTCGCGATCCTTCCCATCAAATTTTGACAATCCGCGACTAGTAATAGATATTTACGCATGACTTTAAGTCATACCTCGTAGATTTAAATCGGCTTAATCTGATATTTGTACCATTATGACCGCACATTTGCCGCGGTTCCAACGCCGCAACTCACGCACTAATCCGATACCCAGACAAGGTGATGTGGACCCACGTTCAATTCGAGGAAAAATGTCGCGCGTTGCAATTCCAAGAAAATCTCTACAACATGTCAAATCAATCCCATTAATCATCTCTCATGTCAAGTACAAAGCACCCATGCTTCCTTTCTCCACAAGTTAAGCAAACCCAAAAGGCAACCAATCCATTACCTCACCCATCACTCACCTCACATCCATCACTCACATCTCTCTTACTACCACCACACCTCTCCCTTTTCCTTCACATTCCCAAGCCAAGCAAGAGCACCCCACGTCCAAGCTTCCAAGTGAGAGAAGAGAGAGTTTGTGTGGCCCACTTTTTCTTTCCAAGATCTCTCATCCTAGACATCCATCTCCCATCTTCCACCATCAAAGAGAAGCACAAGGAGATAGGCTTTCCAACGGACCAAGAAGATCGCTAGGTGGGTACTTCCATAGCTTAGTTTTTCATATTTTTAAGATGGGCCAAGTGAGGCGTACCGATCAATGGTATAGATCTCACTTTGGACCCTAAGATGTGGCCGATGGCCCATCGTGACCATCAATATCATTCCATGATGGGGCCATTCTCCATGGACCCCATCATGATGTTTACCTTCCTAGTTTGTATATGGGTCATCTAGACCGTCTAATTTCATGGAGAAGGGATCCCCACCATTGGATTTCAATTTTATGGGCCCACATGTAATGGGACCCACTTGTTGTATATTGTAGATCATGGAAGGGAGGGCCCATAGTGCCAGGGTCCCTCCATCACGCGTGTCCCACTTCCACTCTTTTCTCTCTCTCTCCCTCTCTTTTTATATTTTTCTGTGATGATGATGAAGTTATGTGGTCCACTTGAATGGACCCCACCATGAAGTGAGTATTTTATCCAAGTCGTCCATGAGTGAGGCCCATCTTATATGTATTATTCTTACATCATCCATCATGTGGTGGCCCACCTAAATAGGGCCCACCTTAAATATGTTTGATAAGCCTAAAACAAAAAAAAAAAAACGTCCAGCGTCTGGACGTTGCTGGAAAGAAAACACAAATAGGAGCTTGGTTTTCCAAGTATTGGAGAAGGGCCTCTTGTATAGGACACACCTTGATGTGTGTATTCAATCCAAACCGTCCATCCTTTTTTCCAACTTATTTTAGGCGTTGAGCCAAAAAATGAGGTTGATCCGAATATCTGGTGGGCCATAGTTTTAAAAACAATATCATTACCGTTGAAACCTATTTAGATTTTTCTTACACGCTGAAAGAGACCCAATATTGGTCTTGATAGAATTGTTTTGGGCTGTGGAATCCAATGACTGGAGTGGATCCATCAGACGCCGGCCCCACACGTGATAAACTGTGAGAAATCACTATTTCAAAAAAAAAAAACATAAAGCAATAGCATGCTGCTGCTGTCAGAAGTCCCACGGGTGGGCGGATGCCAGGGCGCCCATGGCCCTATATGTGGGCCCCACCATGATGCATATTTTGTATCCACACCATCCATGAGGTGGACCACTCCCTGAGGTGGGTCCCCTCCAAAAATCAGCTTGATCCAGATCTCAGGTGGCCCACACCACAAGAAATAGTGGTGATTGAACTCTACCATTGAAACCCTTTTTAGGCCCATGGAAGTTTTAAATCAATCTGATATTTATTTTCCTATTCATCCAGGTCTTTGTGACCTTATCAACAGGTTGGATGGTAAGTAAACATGATGGTGGGGCCCCACGTGGGAGCCCACAGTGATGTATGTGTTGTACTCTCACCATCCAAGCAGGCGGTGGAGTCCACAGTGATGTATGTGTTGTATTCCCACTGTCTGCTGAGCCCACTATGATGGATGTGTTTATTCGCACTGTCCATTGTTTGGACAGTGGGACCCACCATGATGCATGTGTTCCAGTCGCACCGTCCAGCGGATGGTGGGACCCCCTCTGTATGTATATATATATATACTATATATAGCTTATATATTATATAATATACCTGATGGTGGGCCTTCATGTGGGCCCTCACCATGATGCATGTACTGCATCCAAGCTGTCCTTTCATTTTGAAAGCCCATTTTTAAGGCTTGAGATAAAAAAAAAAAGAGATGGATCTGTAGTTCAAATGGACCCCACCTTAGTATATGTATGGGGCCCATCTTGATTTACTTATGGTCATCCATTGAGGCCCACCTTGGTATATATCTAAGGCCCATATGATTAGGCCCATTTGGTATGCATAAGGCCCATGGGATTAAGCCCTTTTGACCTATATAAGGCCCATGGGATTAAACCCATTTGACATATATAAGGCCCATGGGATTAAGCCCATTTGACATATATAAGGCCCATGGGATTAGGCCCATTTAACATATATAAGGCCAATGGGATTAGGCCCATTTGACATATATAAGGCCCATGGGATTAGGCCCATTTAACATATATAAGGCCCATTTAACATATATAAGGCCCATGGGATTAGGCCCATTTAACATATATAAGGCCCATGGGATTAGGCCCATTGTGATGTATTCTAAGGCCTGCAGGTTATAGCTCATTGCAATGTACATCAGGCCCATTAATGCGGCCCACTTGTTTTGATAACCAGAAGGCCCATATGATATGGCCCATTTGATGTATTTAAGGCCCAATGGGAGGTACCTAAAGTCCATTGCAATGTGTGATTCCTCCATGGTTTGTGTAATGATGTTTTATGGCGGGTCGTGCCTTAGGAGCAATGATGGTTTGACGCCCACATTGTAAGTACAATGTTGGTTAAATGTCAGCATTGTATCTCTCCTTAGGGCTCATTGGTAAGCCTATACTAGTTGTGTATAAGCCGTCTAGGCTCATCTGCATCGTAAGAGTAGTCTAACATGCTTAGTATAATCTCATGACTCATGTCCATACGCATCATATGTATGCTTGATATGAGTAGTGACTGATTATAGCATACGCCATTGGACAGGCCATTTGCGGGACTCGTTATGAGACAGAGTGCCCCACATGATCGCGCAGTATGCACTAGATTGCTGCATAATTTAACGGTGTGATTCATGCATCTCGCATATGTGTGACCTGATCACTGCACGCCCTAGCGACATCAGGGTCGTGGCCTCCACAGGCACATCGTGGATGGCCGTATTGGATACCGAAAATACTTTGTTCTAGCACTGTGGGCACTTAAGATGTCCTTGGGTGAAAGTTTCAAAACCTTTTTGGTACCAGGAGTTGCTCCAACGTCTAGACCGAGTGGATACATGAGTGCCTGAGTGTCGAATACCAGTAGGCCGCGTCTTTCACTATATCATGGTCGGTTGGGAGGGGATGTGGCCTTATCCGCCTGAGTGAGGAGGCTATTAGCTAGGCTGAGTTTGACCAGCTCGCAAATGAGTCGGCTATCGACGAGCAGGGTAGGTATTGACAGACTACTGGTCAGGCGGTTAGTGAGGTCTATTCCTCTTGCTTGACTGTGCAGCTAGGGAGGTGGTAGTCACTGCGAAGTGTATTAGACCCTGGTGATACCTAGAGGAGAACTGTACCAATATGTGTACTTGTTGAGGACTGGCATGTTTGCTTTACATCTTGCATATGACATTTAGCTACATAGGCCTCGTATCACATGGCCTTGGTATAGCTGATAGCATTCATGGACTTACCGCATATTTCTGCATTACTCTGATATTGTACACTTAGTGTTTGCCTTACGCACATACTTACAGCACCCTCTAAGCTTTTATAAGCTTATGCACGACCGTTGCATGCAGGTAGCGTTGGACAGTAGCAGCGCTGAGGCAGGGGTGCGCATCTGGCTATTTTGGAGTTTTAATCACCTTATTTTTCTCTTTCCTATTGTACTTAAAGTTTTTTATATAGTGATATGTGGTGATGTTGTTTTGTGACTTGGTTATGCTTATGGTTATGCTCCATTAAAAAAAACATCATACTGAAAATCCTCTTTGTAGGATCCCAGGATCGGAACCTAGTATGTGAGTGCCGGGAGCCGAGAATGGGACACTACGGAGGCTGTCGGCACCGGATTCGGTGATCGGAATTTCTGTGAATTCGATTTCTGGGTTTGGGGCGTGACAACTGGGATACTACAATGTGGAGCAAGGGAGAGAGAGTCTTGATGAGTTTCAAACTCTCTCCACAGTCTCTATAAAAGAGAGCTGGGTCCCCGATCCTACACCACAGGAAAATTCGAGTCCCATCTATTGTATTGCAGAAAGGGTGTGAAGGAGAGGAAGATCCTAAGCTCTACATGAATTCTGATTTTCTTATCTGGCTTCCATGGCGGCATCTCAGCTAGGTAAGCTATCTGAACCCCTGATCGCCATGTCCCATGCACAAACAGAGTGGGCCTATTCCAAATATAGATTTCGGTCCCACACTTGGTATCGGAGCCATTTGTGCAAAGGCATGGATGATCAGATCCATCCATTACAGATTTATTAAGTTAAAGTTAGGGATTTGGATTGAAAACCCCAAATCAACGAACCAGGGATTTGGGAATTCCTGAATTCGATAATTAGGGATTCCAATTCCAGATCCCGATTAGGGATTTTCCAAATCCAGATCCTTGAATCCAGTAAATAGGGATTTTGGATTCGAAACCCCAAATCAGGCTAGAAAATTTTGGATTCAATCCCCAAATCCAGAAATTGGGGATTTTAGATTCTAAACCCCAATTCTAGTCATTAATCAGAGAATTCGAAACCCTAAATACCTATTAAACAGGGATTCCAGATTAGAACCCAAATCCAGACAAATATATTGGGGATTTCCATTCCCGAATTCCAGTTACCCCAAATCCAGTCTATATCCGGGATTTAATTCCATATTAATCAGTGTTTCGAATTAGGGTTTCCATACCCTCACCTGTGCTTTCAATGGAGGCAGCCGTGGATGTGCCATTCACCGCCGGAGTTATATATCGTCTTTAACTCCAACAGATCTGAGTTTTCAACCTCTTTTCATGACTTGCTACATCCTCATATCCCATCCATGGCTGAGCGAGTGCAAACATCTTTCAAACCCTCTAATGCTCCATTGAAACACTGAGAGTGTTCTTCCCTAACCGCAGTGGCCATCATCGTGACTGGAGATCCTTCCCATCGACCCTGTGATGGTGACCGATCGTCTGGTCCCAACGATAGCTGGCAGCGGCGATTGCTCCGAATAGCCATGAGATTAGGGCGAGTAGCAGTAGCGTTTTTCGAACAGCTTTAGTTGGGATTTCTCCCTTTTAATTATCGGGTAAGTGGACCCGATTGTTGTATTAAGCTTGTTGGGCCTGATTTATGGGCCTGTTTAGCACATCTTGGCCCAGTCTACGGTGTTCTTCATAACACAGTAGGCCTCATCTAAAGGTCGTGCATGTGCACCTTGGTAGCGCACCTTTTAATATGTTTCCCTGCTATAGAACGTATATTCAATTCATGCGATGAGCATACAGTTAGTTCCATTAGCTAGATAGATAATATAATTAAACGGGTAGATCTTTAATATTTGGTCTGAGTTGTTCAACTTATGAACAGCCATACATGTATCTGCCCGTCAAATTATATAGTACATACTATCTATCATGAGAATGACAAAAGCTCGATTTAGTTATACTCATTTGAACTGGTATAGATCAAATAAGAGTTCAGATTCAGCCCTATTTTTGGCCCATCACCCATCCTTAGGAGTTGATATGGACAATTAGAATACATGATGTGAATATTATCTGCATGTTTCACTTTAAGGTTCATGTATTTTTCAATGATCTATACTGACCATCTTGTGGGCCGTATTAGACTAATTAAGATATAATCCATTGAGAGGCAGGATTATAACCGCAATCCTAAGTCCATATTTGTAATGTTGGATTCGGTTGTGTTAGCCACCATAGTGACCTCAATCGATAAAAACTTTACAAGTATAGACTTGTAACATTGGGATAAGGAGGTTGCATACAGTTGTGTTCACGTTTTCATGCATACAGTAACGAAAACACAGACGATTACCATTTGGAATACAAGTGAACGGGTGAAGTAAATGATGTAGGTAATGTAAATTTGAAAGACTCATCTCACCCATAGGTGTTGGGTGTCTCAGATTTACATCACTGACATCACTTAGCTTCATGTTCAGGAGGATCACTAACATATTATTATTACCTCCCACAGGAGGAATGATGATGATGTAATAGATTCTCACCAGGATATGATGGTTGGGCCCATCTTCATCCTGGATGATTCAGTTAATGCCTCTCTTAACGACTGAATTGATTAACTTTGCCTGATATTTGTTTACATTCACGAAATTGCTTTGTGAAATAATGAACTAATGTGAGTATATATGTATCTCTTTTATTTTAGTCTCAATTCCAACTAATCAACATCAAGTCCTTGCCCTAAATGTGCCTAACTATGCTCAATGGAAGAACGCCATTAAAGTTATATTGGGGTGTCTACAATTAGATCTTGCTTTGATAACACCAGAACCGCCAGAACCATCTGACAATGCCATTGAAGTTGAATATAATCGATGGGTTGCATGGTTTAGGTCAAATGATACATGCCTAAAAGTCATTAAGTATTTGATTTCTAAATCTATGAAAGGCGCCATGCCTGAAACAGATAAGGCCAAAGTTTTCCTGGCTGAAATGGAAAAAAGATTCAAGAAATCTGATAAGTCTGAGGTGGGCATCCTTCTGAATAAGTTGACCGCTCGTCCTACGAAGGAAAAGGCAACATCCGTGAATACATTGTAGAGAAGATCGAGGTTGTTTCTAAGATTCGTGCTCTAGGGCTTGTACTTACTGATGATCAGCTGGTTCATTTGATCATGAATAACCTACCTCCCCAATTCAGCACGTTCCTGGTAAACTATATCACTCTGAAGGACATGTGGACATTAGATGAACTTATCACTCAGTGTGTCCAAGAAGAAGACAGATCAGACAGACAGTTAAAGTTCAAAATATTAATATGGTGACCTCAGGTCATGGGCAAGGGCAAGGAAATAAAGGTAAAAGGAAAAGGAAACAAGGTTCTAATAATGGATTCTCTGGTCCTCCATCTGAAAAACCTAAGAATCAATCTGGAAATGGATCTAAACGAAAACGGGTTAAGGGTAAACCGTGCTTCTTTTGCAATAAGGCGGGTCATTTCAAGAAAGACTGCAAAGGCATTAAGAATTGACTCATAAAGAAAGGTAATCATTCTGTTCTTGTCTATTTTGAATCTAATCTAACTGATGTATCAGCGGATTCCTGTTGGATAGATTCAGGAACTACTATTCACATATGCACTTCTATGCAGGAATTACTACAGGTCAGGCCACCAACTGATGCGGAGCGCCCAATATACATAGACAATTGTGTCAAGGTTGACATGGAGGCAATAGGAGTCTATAGGCTTAAGTTGAAGTCTAGTCATCTTTTGAATTTAGTAGATACATTCTGTGTGCCATCTATAAGGCACAATTTAGTTTCAATTTCCTATTTAGATAAGTTGGGATATTCATTCCACTTTGAAAATAAAATTTTTAGTATTTACTTTAATTCGATTAAAGTTAGAACTACCTCTATAGTAAACAACTTATACCAATTAGACTTGATTGCTTCTCACATTTACAATATTAATTCTTTGCATGAAAATAAAGTGAGATCCAAGCAAAGACTAGACTATGAGAATTCCTCCATGTTGTAGCACAGGCGGCTATGCCATATATCTCGTGAGAGATTAGACAAGCTTGTGCGAGATGAAATTTTATATTCTCTAGACTTCTCTGACTATAAAGTATAAGTTGATTGCATAAAAGGAAAACAGACTAAAACAAGAAAGAAAGGTGCAACCAGGAGTGTAGGTCTATTAGATGTTATACATACAGATATTTGTGGACCATTCCCTACAGCCTCATGGAGTGGTTACAAATATTTCATTACCTTTATAGATGACTACTCTCACTTCGGGTACCTATACCTTATCAGTGAGAAATTAGATGCCCTGGAAGCCTTTAAAATCTATAAGGCCGAGGTTGAAAATCAACTCGATAAGAGAATTAAAGTTGTCAGATCTGACCGTGGTGGTGAATACTATGACAGATATGACGAATCAGGACGTAATCCAGGGCCATTTGCTAAATACCTACAGGATTGTGGCATTGTCGCTCAATACACTATGCCTGGTATCCAGAGCAGAATGGTGTGGCTGAGAGACGTAATCGCACCCTTATGGATATGGTGCAAAGCATAGTCAGCAATTCGACATTGCCAGAATCTTTGTGGGGTGATGCGATCAAAACCACAGTTCATATACTAAACGGGGTTCCGAGCAAAGCAGTAAACAAAACTCCTTTTGAGTTATAGAATGGGAGAAAACCAAGTCTCCGATATTTACATGTTTGGGATTGTCCTGCTGAGGCCAAAGTTTATAACCCGTATGAAAAGAAGCTTGATCCTAGAACCGTAAGTTTTTTCTTCATTGGACACCCAAAAAGATCAAAAGGCCATCGATTCTACTGTCCTTCCCACTCTATCAGGATTATTGAGACTGAGAATGCCAGATTCATTGAGGACACTGAAAATAGTGGGAGCACGAACATAAGAAATTTTATATTTGAGGAACAAAGGACCGTGACTCCTGTCATAGTCAATCCAGATCACGTGGACATTAATGATGCAGTTAATTCTGCAGTCACTGTAGAGCGCCACGTAGAACTTCATATACAAACCACTGATGACGAAAATCAAGATCAGACCCAACAAACTGAACCATTGAGAAGATCTGAAAGAGAGAGAAGGCCTGTAAATCGAGACGATTATATCGTCTACTTACAGGAGCATAACTTTGACATAAGGGTGGAAAAAGATCCTGAATCCTTTACACAAGTCAAACGAAGTGCTGATCCTTCTCGTTGGTTTGATGCCATGAAAGATGAGTTGAAATCCATGCAGGACAATAAAGTATGGGATCTTGTAGAGTTACCTACTAGAATAAGGCCGATTGGTTCTAAATGGATATTTAAAATCAAAAGGAACTCCAAGGATAATGTCGAAAGGTATAAAGCCCGATTTGTTGCCAATGGTTTTAACCAACGTGAGGGCATTGACTTTAAGGAGACTTTCTCACCAATATCCAAAAAAGACTCATTCAGGATCATAATGGCCCTTGCAACTCATATGAATTTAGAGTTACATCAGATGGATGTAAAGACTACATTTCTCAATGGGGATCTGAATGAGAATATGTACAAGTTGCAGCCTGAAGGTTTTGTAGCTACTGGCTCAAAACATTTAGTTTCCAAACTTAAGAAGTCCATCTATGGGTTGAAACAGGCATCGTGATAGTGGTACCTTAAGTTTCATGAAGTAATTTCCTCATATGGATTTGCAGAAAATATTGTAGATGAATGCATCTACATTAAAACCAGTGGGAGTAAGTTCTTTATAATGATTTTGTATGTTAATGATATTCTGTTGGCTAGCAGTGATAGCAGGATGTTGAGCGACACCAAGAAATTCTTATCTTAAAGGTTTGAAATGAAAAACCTTGGTGAAGCTTCTTACGTCATCGGCATTGAGATTCACCGTGACAGAACACTTGGACTGCTCAACCTGTCACAGAGGGCCTATATTACTAGGGTACTCAAAAGGTATGGCATGTAAAATTGTACTCCAGGAAAGTCGCCTATTTGTGAAGGGCAACAAATTTGATATATTTCAATGTCCAAAGAATGATTTAGAAAAGAATCGAATGAAGGAATTTTCGTATGCATCAGTAGTAGGAAGCGTCATGTATGCTCAAATCTGTACGCGACCGGACATTACCTTGGTCACTGGAATGTTAGGAAGATATCTATATAATCCAAGAATACAACATTGGATAACTGCAAAGAAAGTGTTACGGTATCTTCAGAGAATAAAAGACTTTAGACTCACATACAGAAGATCTGATCAGTTAAAGTTAGTCGGATATTCAGACACAGATTTTACAGGCTACATTGATACTAGGAAGTCCACTTTAGGATACATCTTCATGATGGTGGGAGGAGTTGTGTCATGAAAAAGCGTGAAATAATCTACCACAGCCTCATCCACTATGAAAACTGAATTTATTGCCTGTCATGAGGCATCTAATCAGACACTATGGTTACAGAGTTTCTTCTCAGGTTTGCGAGTACTGGAGCATATCCCGAAACTATTAAGAATATTTTGTGATAATTCAGTTGTTATTTTCTTCTCTAATAACAACAAGCATTCGTCAAAGTCGAGGCATATCGACATCAACTACCTTGTTGTAAAAGAAAGAGTTCAGAATCATCAAGTGTCCGTAGAATTCATTGGCACTAAGCAGATGATTGTAAATTCGCTCACTAAAGGGCTCCCTATCATGCCATTTCTAGAGCATGTGACATCCATGAGAGTCATTGATCCCACAAATATTTTCAGTTAGTGGGAGTTGAGCGTATTTTGATTTTCACAGACACTTAGAGATCTCATTTTATACAGTTTGTTTGGATGATTTTGATATAAAGATTTATTTCTGCTTATTTATATATATGTGTAAATTTTAAATAAGTAGAACTACAGTCGTGTCTCGTTGGAGACATGTAAAAGCTTCAGGACCTCTTAAAGATAGGCACATATCATCACACTAAAGTGTGTAATTCTTATACCACATTTCCCAGTTTGTAATCTATATCGTTAAGATTGAAAGTATTTGTGATCGCGCTTAGACTCACTTTACCCAAATGTTGTGATGACTACCACGTTTCGATACTGACTGTCTTGATGGACCAGATTGGATAGCATTACTCATATTGTCCAAATGTTTTCATTGGTTAACCATTTGGATATTTTTTTAAAAGATCAAAACTTATTTTTAAAATAATTCTATATGACTATCATTGACGTTGCTCAATGAGGCCCAAGTGGGAGAATGTACGAACTCTATTTAGTGTGCCTCACTGATCAACGGTTTGGATTGTCATGCAGTTGGATTGGGTGATTGAGTAGACCAGTGGGCCCTACTTCAAGTGATACGTTGCACAGTCTATCTGCGCAGCTTTGCGTACTAGGGCTGGAATGCTATAGCTGTCTTACGCAGACAACAGTTTGAGTTGAACTGGGATACTACAATGTGGAGCATGGGAGGGAAAGTTTTGATAGGTTTCAAACTCTCTCTCCACAGTCTCTATAAAAGAAAGCTAGGTCCCTGATCCTACACCATAGCAAAATTTGAGTCTCATCTATTGTATTGCAGAAAGGGTGTGAAGGAGAGGAAGATCCTAAGCTCTACAGGAATTCTGGTTTTCTTATCCGGCTTCCATGGCGGCGTCTCAGCTAGGTAACCTATCTGAACCCCTAATTGCCATGTCCCATGCACAGATAGATCCGTGGGCCTATTCTGCATATAGATTTCAGTCCCACAGTCAAAAGTCCTATTTGGGTGTCGCTTAAAAATGAGTTCATCTTATTTCAATTATTGTTATTATGAAATAGTGATCATAATCGTATTTTTTGTAATGGTTGAAAATAATCTTGATAACCAACAATTATAATCTTTAATACATAACTAGAATTAACTAAAATGAAATGAACTCATTTCTAAGTGGCACCCAAACAGACTATTTGTAACATCCATGAATTTCATGTGTTAGAAGGGTACATTAATTCTAATGTTAAGAGTGTTAAAAGGGGTTAAAATGTATCTTTGTGATTAATAAACAAAACAAACCATTTAGCCACACAACAATGACACTCTTGGTTGTGGGAGAGGTTGAAGGATTGATTCTTGATGTGTTATAAATAGCTTTCTGCAAAATTTTAATTTTAAGTTCAAAACAAAAATGAGCTCATTCCATTGGAAAATTTCCTAATCTAGAGCTCTCCTCTTCTTAAGGAGAGATTAGAGGGAATTCTCTAGCAACCTATCTAAGATAACACTAAAAGAAGAGAAATTATAGAGAGAAAAAGTGGGGAGGTCTATGGAGAAAAGCCCTAAATTGATAGGTTCCATGACCTTCTTTATTAATATTTTTTATGCATGAAGGACATTTTTGCCAGATCTATGCAATGAATGGGATGTATCGGCCACACATTCATCACATCGTTCAATCTGATGCATACAATGAAAAGACCCTAGTCTCATGCAATTCTCTTTATCGTAGAGATTGGTGTGGGATCATCTTGATGTATCAAATCTGATCCGTACAAGTCATATGATTCATGGGATCAAAACATGTTAGGACCCCAATTTTTAGATCGATCTGACCATCAAATGGACCACACGATCAAATTAAATCATATATATAGATATATTAATTTATACATTAATTCTATATTGGATCATTGGACGCAACAGATGTGATTTATACCATCTATATTGGTTCTGGGATTGAACTACAAAGATATTCAGAACATTAGATCGATCTAATTGTCCTATGAGCCATGCTAATCAACAAAAATGTTATTATCAAAACACATTATGAGAAGAATATGGATCATGGATGGTCCAGATCTGAACGATTTATTAACTATTTCCTAAATTAATTTTGTGATAGCCAATTGATGGTTTGGATCTGATCCATAAGAGTGATCAACCCTTAAATCCAAAAAAAATAAAGAAAGCCTAAAAATCTAATGATGTTGAAATGCTTAAGCCACTTTAACTTAATCAAGTGGGCCTTACATTGAGGACTAATGATCACAAACCCTGTGTTAAGGGTGAGATTTAAAGGAATCCAATTTGGATATATGTAATCCTTTATACGCACCCCAAACTGAAACTTGATCGATTAAATGTTGGCCGCCCATGAGAACTTACTTAAACGGAAGTATGATTTGATTATACAATGTAATTAGGGGAAATCGTAAGTGGATTAAATCGAGGTAACATTTTGGAATCATCACCACCAAGTTACAGGTGAGTGATCCCAACATGTTTTCTCTCCATTAGAGTTAAGATAGATTTGATGTTATTAATATGTGTGATATGTTATTGTTGATTTAAGTTGAATTCATGATTAATGAACATTGATTTGAATTGTTACCATTGAGAATCTGCCTTGTATTGAGTTGTTATATCATTGAATTCATGAAATCAGTATTGCTTGTAATATGAAGAGATGTATGTGCCAAAATTGTTTAGTTGGAGTATTGATGATTAAGCATTCATCATTTGCATAACACATCTTATGTTAATTGTTATAGGCCCGCTCTAGATGATATTGCAAGAACACTTCGTGTCGAGTTCTTAAGGGACCATCCCTAAATGCCTACGATATGTAGAAGCCTGGCTAAGGGGTGGATGCAGGCCTTACCCATCCTTACCCAATATGGTAGAAGCCTACCAAGCACAGATGTGGTTTGATGGTTTTCCAACCCAAGCAAGTAGATGGTTCTCTCACTTGATGCATCACGTGCATCATTCATGATTGTATTGCATGACATCCTTGCATCTATACTCATTCAAGCATTTCTGCACTTTGTTGGTTAACCTGTATTTTGTTGTGTTGTACTATTTTAATTTTTAACATGCAAGAACCTGTAAACACCCCATATCGAGCTGATAAGCTTATTTAGTTTGAATCAATGGATGGTTTGCTAGAACCCTAATCTTAAGCACTAATTCTAGGGGCCTAAACCCTAGGGACCCTAGTCCAAGCCTAAACTCGACCCAACTCAACCCAGTCAACCTATTTGACCTAGTCCTAGACCCTAGGATCCTAAAACCCTAAAGCCTTGAGTAAACATGATGAGTCTCGAGCCGATAAGCTTATTTAGTTTGAACCAATGGATGGTTCGCAACCCTAATCCAAAGAACTAACCCTAGAGGCCTAAACCCCAGGAACCCTAGTCCAACCCTAAACTTGACCCAACTCAACCCAGTTAACCCAGTCGACCTAGTCCTAGACCCTAGGATCCTAAAACCCTAAAACCTCGAGTAAAATTGACGAGTCAACTCGCTGAGTCAAATCATCAGGTTAGCCTATTATGGACATTAGGATCCTGAGTCGAAATCGACTTGAGGCCCCTTTCTCCACGGGTTGCCTCTTTCGAGGCCTTTACACTTGATGATTATGTTTAATCAGAGTCATCACTAATAATTTTTTTCATCTCTACGGTTGGCTAGACCTTATAGAAACATTAGGGTAGAGATTCAAAGATTTTCTTCCCTAAGATGACTATTTGATTTTACGATCAGAGATTCTAAGTAAGAGACTGCGGTTATAGAAGGGGGAAGCTGTTAGGCACCCACTTTGTCCATATAGATGTATGGTCTCTACTTTACAGGATCTGACTGTTCTTGAGGGTTAGGATTCAATTCTCATGTATGAATATATGCAAGGCTTATGACAATGTGAAATTATTGGCAAATTTTCTATTGGGGCATAGTTCGATTAAATCGGCAAGCCTTAGAGCATACTTTCTAGCCAATTTAATGAAAAGTATATTAAAGGATGAGATGAGTGTTGTGCTATGAAAATGTTATAGTTAGATGAAGCTTAACTGAAAACAGTTAGCAGGATGGACGGTAGTATCACAAGGGTTATGATGAGAGGGTTGGATCAAGACCTGGTGGCTCAGGTAGATTTGGACTTGGCTGAACTTAACCAGACCCGGGCTAAACTCTTTCCTCTAGCTCTTTCCCTCCTTGGTGGAAGGGGTGGAGTGGGTAGGCTAAGACTTATAGGAGGGTCGTTGTGCCCTCTGCGAAGCGAGCAGGATCTTCCACAGCCGTGGTGGGAAGGTCGGAGCCCCGTGTTGAGGGGCTCATAGTTAAGCAGTCGGTTTCGGTTGCTACGGGTGAGGAAGCTCGAGACGCCCCTCCTACAATTCCTCATTAGCCAGTGGCTTTAGAGGTAGTAGATTTGGAACCTTCCTCAGTTCAGGAGGTTCCCCCTGCCGAAGAGCTCCAACCCCCTATAGCTCAAGTTCAAGCCAAGGAGGGTAGTACCTCGGGCCAACAAGCTAGCGAGGCTGAGGGGTCGAGTCCTCTGCCCCCAGGGTATTATATGAATATCCTTGCCTCGTGGACAGCTCGACATGTCCTGGAGGGGGAGATCACGTCCCTGATCAATACTCACCCGATGACCCTTCTGGCCGAACTGGCTGCAATTATATAAGGTAGACCGCCTACCCTTAGCTTGGTGTGTCTATTTTCAAACCATCATTTTCTTCTAACAGGTCTTTGTCTCTTCTCTCAGATCATTCCCGCTCTCCTGTCCGTTCGCCGATCGTTCAGACGAGTGGCTGAGGAGTGTGAACTAGCGAAGGCATCACTCGAGGCCAAGAACACTAAGATTGAGACCCTCAAATGGGCTTTGGAGAAATTTGGGGAGGAGCAAGCAGCTCTGAAGATCCAGTTGGTTGAACCCCAATGGATGGAAACCTTGGCATGGGCCAAGCTAGAGGGAGTGCGGTTGCGCCTCTCTTAGCCCGAAAGAGAGTGAGTTGAGGTGAAAGCCAAGGCCACAAGGTTGGAGGCTGAGCTAGCCGAGGTGAAGACTAATTCGGCAATGAACTGGAACTATCGAGACTACGACACACAACATCATACAAGACAACGGCTCTCCTCTGAGCTCGGCAATGAACTAGAACTGCGGCAAGCTGGGTATACAGAACGTGATTGTCCTCGCGGAGTAGTCTAATATGGAGTGGTACTCAGCAAGTCAATCCTCCCCAAGATAATATCAAACTCAGACATCGGCAACACAAACAGATCGGCAGGAAAAAAGATATCCCCAACCAGAAAGGGGCAAGATGAGTAAAATTAGCCCAACACTACAGTCTTCCCTAAGGGAGTTAATACTAACAAGCCCTCACGAGCAGACTCCAATGACAAACCAGTCGATCGATAGAAACTCTGGGCCACAAAGGAATATTATGCACCAGAAGCAAATAACACACGTACAATGCATGCAGATACTAAAAGTATACCCTCAACAATCCCTCTAGATGACTGCGAATCCTGCTGAGCCGTGTAGAACCTTGCATGAGCCAGTTGGGGAGGTGCCTGTCCCTTCTGAGCATGCTACTACTGCTGATGTCACTGAGGCAGTCGAAACTGCTGCCTCTGCTGTTGTGGCCTCAGAGGCTGGTGATGATGTTACTGCTGAGGGGGCCTCAGTAGTGAGGGTTACTGTCACTGCTGCTATGGGGTCTATGTGGCTGTTGCGGTAGAGGCTGTTGTGAACCTCTCAGCTGCTGCTGTTACAGGGGGCGGGGACATTCCCAGATACGGTGCCCCGTCGCAGGGGGTGCTGCTAGCGCTCGGAAGGCTCGGCGACTTATATGCCTCTGCTGTGGTCGACGCTACTGGGAGTCACCGAAAGGAGCCTGCCCCTTCCGGTCTCTCCTCTGACCGCGATCACTTTGAGAACCGGCCCACTAAGCCTAAAAAATCTGGGTCTTCCGTACCATCGCCTCAAAAGTTGGGAGCTTATGCCCAATAACAAAACCTCGTAGACCATAACTCAAGTCGTCTCGAAGCAGCGGGCTCTCTACTCCTCATCGTCTACCAATACAGTGCAAATCTGGACTGTACTACAAAATAAGCCGCATACTGAGCCCCTATCATATCTCCCTGCACTAAGGCCTCAAACTCCAATGTTTGCTGTCGTCGGATATGATCAGAAAAATACTATCGGTCAAACCGATCCATAAAATTCTCCCAAGTTCACTTAAAATCGGCACCTGCTGCTCGCGAGATTGATGCCCACTAGTGCTTAGCCTCTCCCTGGAGAAGAAATACAACTAACTGGACCCGCCGCTGGGTCATACATCCCATCGTATTACTAATCTTCTCCACATCGGAGCACCACCTCTAGGCTGCTGTCGAGTCTGGCTCGCCCTGGAAACACGCTCCTACTCTATCAGCTGCCAGAACTCTCAAAGAAGGGCACTCCTGCTCTTCCTGGGCTGGTGAAACAACGGGGTGCCTGCCCTACTCCTGAAGGGCGGTTGTCACAGCCTGTAACATCTGCTGTAATTGAGAGGTACCCAGGGATACGGTTGGATCCTCAACGATCTCAGGTAGAGGAACGACATCTTCATGTTGAGGAGTAGGAATCTCTAGTGGTGGAGTGAGGATTGTAGGTGGTAGAGTGAGAGTCTCAGGTGGTGGAGTGAGAGTCGCTCGGGTCGCTCTCCTGGGCGGCATGTCTTACAAGAAAGAGTAAAAATGCCTATCAATCTTAAAAATTCTCGAAGGCATGCACGTTAAGGGTCTGTAACAAAAGATCACTAAGCTGTCCGAACTTAAGACTTAATCATTCTAAGCTCATAGCAGACATGTGATGTCATTTTTAGTTATTCTCAAGTTATGATCTGATACCAACTTCTGTCATGTCCCAAACTCAGAAACCAGGTTCACAAAATTTATGATCGTCAAATCCAGTACCGATAGCTTCTATAGTACTCCATTCTTGGCTCCTGCCACCCATTTATCAGATTTCGATCCTTGGATCCTACAAGGAGGATTTTCAACATCGGTTTGATTCGTAATAAGCATAACCAAAGGCATAACCCACAAACAACAACTAAAAACTCCATCACATTTCTACTATGATAAAAAAACTTATAAGTACAGTGCGCATAAAGGAAAATACAATTATGACAAACAAAAGCTCCAAGATAATCTACTATGCGCTCCTGTCTTAGTGCTGTTGTGGTCCAACATCACCTGCATGCAACGGTCGTGCATAAGCTTACAAAAAGCTTAGAGGGTGGTGAAAGTGTGTACACAATGTAATATCAAAGTAATACGGAATATGATGATGAATTGGCCGTACAAAGGCTATGCAATGCAAGGTATGAATGCTGTCGACCATACCATGGCCATGCGGTGCGAGATGCAACTCAAGCATATGAATCCTCATATGAGTCCACATATTAATACAGTTCAACTCTAGAATATCACTGAGGTATAGTACACTCCCAACCAGATTGCTACCACATTGCGCACAATAAGGTGAGTGAAAGAGACCTCATTATCCGCCTGCCAATATCAGGCTCGGCTCGTCGATAGGGGACCCATTCCTCAAGCTAGTTAAACTTAGCCTAGCTTTGCCCCCTCCTCTTGAACGGATAAGGTCGCATCCCTTTCAACAGACCACGATACAGTAGAAAGCGCGGCCTTCTGGTAATCGACACTCGACGCTGATATACCTACTTAGTTTAGACATTGGAGCAACCTCGTGGTACCATAAGGGTTTAGGGAATTTCACTCAGGGACATCTATAACATCCCATGTACAACAAAATTTTTGGTGTCCAATCCTGTCAACCCCAATACGCCTGTGGAGGCTACAGCCCTGATGTCGCTAGGGCGTACAGTAGTCATGTCACACAATGCAAGATGCATGAATCACACTATCCAGTAATGTAGCAATCTTGCATGTACCGCGCACTCATGTGGATAACTCCCCCATCAGGGAGTCCCATAATGGTCTTCCCAATGGCATGTGCTATGATCAATCACTCCTCACATCAAGCATACAAGGTTGGGCCTAAGAGGCCTACCAACAATCCTAAGGATCTGAAAAGGGTTCCTTCAGCATACTATTACATGGCTTGCTAGATGCTCTAGGGGGCCCAAATGAGTCTTAGATGGACTCTAAAATAAAAGAAGTAATCCTACTAATAACCAATGGGGGCCCAACATCTTGGGATAGCTCAATGAGAATAGATGGATCATGCAAATGGGGCCCAATAATTAGGGTTAACCCTCTTAGAGAATGATATGAATGGGCCTAACAAGGCCTAAAGAAAGGTCACAATGAGGACATTTAACTATCATTGCCCATTAATGCGGATATCTAACCAACATTGCTCCCAAGGAGTGGC
Source organism: Magnolia kwangsiensis (assembly GCA_037074715.1). Lineage (NCBI taxonomy): Eukaryota > Viridiplantae > Streptophyta > Magnoliopsida > Magnoliales > Magnoliaceae > Magnolia > Magnolia kwangsiensis. The sequence continues at coordinate 94,123,815 of CM073583.1, forward strand.
CCACATAATGGATTCATACACAACGTAATGGCCATACATATATCACATTGGGCCTCACTCATGGGCCTCACATACATCTCATTGGGCTTCATACGAGGGCCTCAAAAGTATCACAATGGGCCACGCCCATGGACCTCGAATACATCACAATGGGTTTCGCCCATAGGCCTTGAATACATCAAATGGGCCACGCATCATGGGCCTAATACACATCACAAGGGGCCTTTCCCATGTGCCTCAGATTCAAGCAGGTGAGCCCCATCATATGGGCCTTAGATACAAGGCAGGTGAGCCTCATGGATGGGCCGCACCAATGGGCCTCAAGTGGGCTTGGACCACACCAAAAATCTCGATTTAAATGGGTTGAATCAAATGGGCCCAAACCAACACACCATTCATCTATTGTTAGAGATCATTTTAGAGCATTATCACAAAAATGAATAATATCCAATGGATCATTTGGACCATACCACACCTAACAGTGGTGGAGATGATTTCCATTGTTAAATTCCAGTGGACCCCACCATAGTATTATTTCCCATCCAGTCTGTTTATAAGGTCACAAAGGCCTGGATATAGAGGAAAAATAAATATCATATTGGTTCAAAATCCAGTAACCCAAGGGGTTTCAATGGTGGACATTCATCCCAATATTTTCTGTAGTGTGGTCCACTTGATATTAGATTTGTCTTATTTTTAGTCTTAAGCCTTAGGATTGGCTCACCAAATGGATGGAAGGTTTGGATGAACCACATCCATCAGGGTGGGGTCCACGAATGTGGCCCATGTAAGACGGCTCGCCAAAGGGATGGATGTTTTGGGTGCAACACATACAGCAGTGGTGGGTCCCACCCGTACATTATAGTGGCCCTGTATAAATGAATGGACGGTATGGATACAACACATGCATCATGGTGGGGCCATACCTGGCATGCCAGACAGATGGACGACCTGGGTCCCACCGTCCAAGGATCCACCTCACGTCAGGTATATAGTTGTTATAAGTATGGTGGGTCCCAGGTGGGAGTGGCCCACCATAACATCTATCTTATTATTATATATTAATATATATATATATATATATATTATAATATATTATAATATGATAACATGCCTAGAAAACTCCCAGACGCTGGGTCATTACATCCAGTAGGGTCAGTCTATGTGGTGTGGCCCACCCAGATGTATATCTTAATATATGATATAATATTATATTATGTACTCAATATAATATATAATATTATATAATATTATATATCATATACATATATATATATATATATATATATATATATATATATATATATATATATATACATTATATGAATATGAAGCTGGCTGTGCAGATCCACCGTCCAGGCCCTGGACGTCTAGATGGTGTAGATTTCAACCATCTGTCATAAGCATCCCACTGTTCAACGGTGGGGACGGCGTGGGTCATCACAAAAATTAGGACAGGTCCACACGTGTGGCCCACATTGGCTTTGGATCAAACTGATACTTGTGTTTTCCTTCAATCAGGCCCTTCCAAACGGATTACCATGTGGGACCACTCGGTGGATGGCATGGATGAAATACTTACTTCATGGTGGGCCATACACACATACACACCATCCATACAAGAGAGAGAGAGAGAAAGAGAAATGGAGAGTTGGAGGGACCCCGCCACTTTATGCCCTCCCTATACAATGCATACATCAATGGGTCCCACAATAAGTGGGCCCTCAAATTGAATTTAATGGTGGATCACCCACCTTAGATCTCTTCTTCTTGGATCCTATGGCTTCCTTTTCTCCTTGACTTCGATCCCAACAGAAGATGATGGAGTATGGAGGGTTGAGATGGGAGATGAAAGGGTAGGAAGTGGGCCACACATAAAACTCTCTTGGAGGTTGGGAGAGCTTGGATGTGGGATTTTTTAGGGTTGCTTGGGAGATGGGTTTTAGAAATGAGACAAAGTTGGTTATAAGGAGAGAGGGATGGGTGATGGAGTGATGGATGAGAGAGAAGGATGGGTTGTGCAAGAGATTGTTGACTTCTGGGGTTGTTGTGTAAGAGAGGTATGGGTTGTGATGGGTTAAGTGATAGGTTAAGTGATGTGTTGAGTGATGGGTGTACTTGGATTTGTACTTGACCCTTGACAGGATTGATATAACATTTGAGTAGAGATTCTCTTGGATTTTGTAACGCGTAGCATTTTTCTCAAACTGAACGCGGTCCCACATCTCCTGGCCTGGGTATCGCCTTAGCGCACAAGATGCGGCAACAAAATTGCTACGATGGTGCGGTCGCTAGGGTATAAGTCTTGGGTTGATTCGACTCAAATTAATAAGGTGCGACTCAGGATCGCGTGCAAATGTCAATTACAAGTCGCAGGTCATCGAAATTCAACAGGAAGGATCGCGAGGATCTTCGAAATGGTACGGACTAAGATACGAGTCTCACAAGTCCTATGTGTGGAGTGGTGATAACTTGGTTACCACCAATCATGTGACACTCCCCTTCTTTGGGCTGACATCCATCAAGTATGTGTAATTCGCATTTGACAACCTCTAAGTGTGTAGCCAATGTATATTTACTCCAATGCCTATTTCCTTTTTTAAATTTACCATTTTACCACCTCATCCAACCCATAAGGTGATGCCATATGGCAATCTTAAATCCAACCATCCAATCATATTTTGCCCTTGGACTTTGCAAGAGTTACAAGAAAATTGGGTTTGGGGGATATAAATAGCCCCTCCCCTTCTCATTTCAAGCATTCGATACATCCCTTCTCATCTAGAAGCCTGCTCATCCCTTAGGGCCTTAACCATCTATCCATCCCTCCACAAAGGAGAGAGAGAGGGAGAGAGAGAGAGAGAGAGAGAGAGAATCCATCCTTGGCCTAGCCTAGCCTAGCCAAAGTCTGAGTCTCCTGAGCCACCTAAGTCCTAATTCAAGCCACTCAATCTTGCTTTTGTGATACTACCGTTTATCCAACCATTTAAGCTTCAATCATCTACATCTAATTCTGAGCATTAATATTATGCAATACTCATTCCCTTCTCAACCCCCTGCTCCTTAAATACACCATCACTGCAATACATTTCATCATTTTCTTATATCTAATTGGCGTGCTTATGCTCTGTGACTTCCTGATACAATTGGAGCCTACCCATCAGAAACCCAACCGATTTGCCATCGTTTTGTCATAAGCATCAACACAACATCGAACATCCAACACATAACATTTCCACATACATTGCACTCAATACTCAGTCTATGCGGCTTGCTGATATAATTGGACCCTACCCATTAGAAATTCAGACCGATTAACCATCATCACCATTGCATTCATTATATATATATGTGAGAACTAATCCTATTTCTCAGAAATTAGTCAAAATCTTGTGAAGTATAAATCGAACGTCTGTACAGGCAAAGTGGGTGTTTGATACCTTCCTTGTCTGTAACTGCAATCACTTACTTAGAATATCTAGAATGTAAACTCAAGAGTCATCTTAGGGCGAAGAATTTTCAGATTTTCAATTCTAAGCATTTTTTTACAGGGTCTAACTGATTGTAGATTCGAAGTAATTGGTTAGTGACAACTTTAGTTAAACATAATACTCCTAATCATCTTCCGAAAGCCCTCGAGGAAGTGGCACCCTGTGGAAAACGAGTCGACCCCACTTGGGATCCGGCGTCCACAGAACCATGCTGGGTTCTCTCAGTAGGCCTAACCAACTTATGTTTGTTGATGATTAAATGTATGGATGTGATTGAGGTTGAATTGTTGACATAAGAACATAAGAATGCTGCCAAACTAGTGGATGATCTATAGGAAAAATAACCCTATTTAAATGAAGATAAACTTGCAGTGTTGGTATAGCTAGACTGACTATTTAGAACATGTGTTACTGAGGGCATCAGTCTCTGTTTAAATTAATTATTTACCGAGAATTTGGTATTGTGGACATTCTTAGATTACTTAGTTGGATATGCACTAAATGGTGGTTATGGATAATAATTATTAATAAGGTCCTAAGTGGATAGACCTAGTCGAATTAATGAATTGCATTTTGTGGACGAGTTTTTTTGTTTGTGATGATTGAAGATGTATGTTTGTGAATGTTGTATACGTGTCGATAGGAGTTTTAAATGTTGTGTGTGAATGATGGATTTGAAATGAAACTTAGTGTACACATAATGTAACACCCTGAAAATCGGAGGTCGTGTATAAACTCAACTCCCGAGTTTCAGACCGTCACTTATGCAACAAAATGATTATGATTCAATGTTGTCTGAGTTAAAGAATTCAGATGAGTAAAAGTATACCAAAACTGTAATTCATACTCCAGATCCAGTGATAAAAGCAAGCAGAAGACTAAAGAGTATATATATCACTGTATGAAAAAACAAAGTAGATCTCAACTGTCACTAAAGTATGAATACATCACTGAGTCTCATATACATGTAAATGACAGAAATAAATGTCCAAAAGAGTCCCACTATGAAGTCCCGTCAACCCAGGTCACCTAAGTAAAGCCATCATGGTACTGCATGTATGAGAACTCGTCCTGGTCCTCATCAAAGTCTGGCTATGCCTCCTGGATCACAGCATCACCTGCATCTACAACAGGGTCTGGTGGGTATTGCAAACATCATCCCGAAACGTGGGAATGAGTAGCTAACTCAGTGGAATAATAGAGCAAGGATTTATATGTTCTCAAATCAATCATGCGATAATAGTAAAGCAGTAAATCAGACAATCCTAATACTGTTATTAATGCAATATGACATGACGTGATGTATGCCCTCACCGACGATCTCCCTCATACGGCACCATCTTACGACCGCGGCATGCAATCGTCCCTCAAGTGCTCCACATCTTCCAGGCACATGCAATGTTATGGTGATATGATTTTCGAGTTGTTATTAGTCCATTCAAACAGCAGGATTGGGAAACTAAGGTACTTCTCTTGTATCAATCCCAACACAGATCCTGTCTAGGGTCGTCACTCCTAGTAATCTCATACGATGTATATTTTGTAGGTCACTGCAAGGGCTGTCAGGGCTGTTGCACGCACTCGTTGCTCCGCTCTCCCATCACCTTATCAATACAGGCCTACTGTACTCTACTGCTACTGAAGGGTCGTCACCTCCCGTAGACTCAGAATACGCTCGCGGTCACTACAAAGGACTCGTCGCCTGATCAGTATAGGCCGACAGCAAGAATATAGTGTCTCATACCACTATAATCTGCTCATGAGACTAGGTGCTCACTGGTCACTACGGGAGGTTTATGGCCCCAGCGTAGTCCAACAGCTCGACCACGGTGTCCCATACCACCATGCCCGGATCATGAGTCTTCGTGGATCAAGGTACCATGGTTAACAGAGTTTACAATGGTAAGTTCAGTACCCTAGGTTCAAGCAGTTATGACTCATGCAGGGTGAACATACAACGGCCAGTCGAGTTACTTAACGGGCACGACTAGCACGATCGCATCTCAAGTCGAACGACATGAAGTGCGTAAAACACTTTGCGTGGCCTAACTACTGCCGCCAACTCCAAAACACGGCTCGCGTTCATCGACGCGTCGTTCATGGCAAAGATAAGCCAACCACGAATTCGCTCAGTTACCGACTGCCTGGACTAAGCCTAGTCCCAAAAAATTATGGAATCACATCAGCAAATCATATGAGAATATTGGAATTGAAATACAACCATGTGAGCATGTTAACACATGTTATAACATACAACTTAAGCAAATCTTCAAACACATACATTTCATGCATATAATGAAATCATGCATATAGTCAACATATAGGAAATCATTTACATCAGCATATTAATTAAGAAATCAATCTCAAACTAATTCATAACATCATTTAATTCAATACATACTAATACAAGCATTTATACAAACACTTACACTACACACTTAAGTCTACATATAGTATGTCGACCCGAAGTGCGCATTTAGGCGAATCTCTTCGCCAAACTAATTATGCACGTATTCCTAACATTCTAATGCGACAATAAACCATGTCAATCACATCAGCAAAATATGAATGAAATCAGCACTTCCTACAAATGACTAAAATGCCCTAAATCTCATATTCTTCGCTAGTTTACGAAACAGGAAACAGACAGCATGTTGTACATGTCAAACGGCATTGCCGTCGATAATCTAATATTAAACGACATCGAAAGCTTTGGAAACAGTCAATCAAAGCGTCTAAAATCTGCACCTTATCTCCTATAAACGTGTCGTTTCGAACGGAGCGTATACGCTTCGTCTACGGCTACTAGAGGACCTGTTTTACAAGATCTATTAACTATCAAGCTATGGAACGAAAGAAACATCAAATCAGCAACTTTCTAGGGTTATTTCTTACCTGAAAACGCGGAGAAATCACCGGCTGAATGATGGAAGCGTGTTGTTAAAGCACGTGCAACAGGCGGTGCAAAGACAGGAAAATTCTCCCCTAATCTCTTTCACAAACTCTCACCTTTTCTCTCTCCCAATCTAAGGTTTCTCCCAAATTCAGATGGGAGAGAAGAGTGAGGGTTTCAACCCCTTTTATAAGCCCAAAAATGCCCAAAATAGGCTCAGGAACAAAGTTCACTTAGTGCATAACCAAATCGGGGCCGTTTCGGTCCAAAAGATGATTTCTGGTGGTCCCCTGGCCGAACACGATCGGACTTAAGCTCAAGCATACAGGATCTAGCACGCATCAAGTTTTCAGTCCGGTAGGGTTCGCAGATCGCACATGGCGGTCCAGTTTCAGTTCAGCGGTCACCACACGTAGATCAGGGCTGCAAGTCTCATGATATGAAATAGAAATTTTTCCTGATCCGAGGGTGTAATCTGACTGAATTCTGACGGTCAGAACGCTTAATACTAACACGTCAAGTCGTGTGCCAGATTTGAATTTCAAATTCCAAATTTGTCCCTATTCGCACTCTCTTCAGTCCGGGCTCAATGAAATAGCCTGTGATTATCGGTTAGACTTGATTTTTGAAATGATTGTCAAGTCCAACTAGGCGGTTCTAACGGTGTAAGATAGGAGGTATCGGACTTTCGACGCGCGGTCTAGATCCAATACAAAATTTCAAAGTGGTCCAGAGAACAAACCTGCTTAGAGTTTGATCCGAGGTTATAGAGTATTATAGAGTCATTGGTTCTACTCGATTTGGGTCTTGTAGAACGTATTTAAAGTGATCAGGGACTATTTTCCAGCTACTCTAGCGTTGCGCTAGCTAACTTACGCTTAATTTTCATAGGAATTAATCCTAAGTGGTTTCTTTGGCTATGGAATTGGGTTCTGAGCTATTTTTCAGGTGTTTTAGTTGACCCACTGCCTAAGGACGTCAAATCCTAGATTGGCCAAAATTCGGGGTGTTATCAGTGCCTATGATTAACAATATAACTCACTGGTTTAAATACACTTAGTGTACAAGTCATGTACTGTAACTTAGGTTTGAGTGTGCACACTTAGGCTAAATATCTGAATCTTAGGATGTGGCACTCTTAGTAAAGGCCCATTTGAATACCACAAAATAAGTTACTTTTTCTACTTACAACAATAAGTAAGTTGTTGGAAATAATGTGCTGAAAGTAATAAATAATATTTGAAAAAATAAAAATATGAATAATAAAAATAAAGTAAGAAAAAATTACTTATTTATTTGAGTCGTGGTGTGACTAAGTTGCTCGGCTTAAAACCAAATCTACCCACCTCGGACCATGTCCCAAGTGCAATAAGAATCTTGGACAACTGACTTTTAGGATACAACGACTATTACCAACGGTGCACTCATTGTACACAGGCTCGAACCAGCACGTAGAACTTAATCAAAGTGAGTTAACTCGGCAACAAACTCAGTTGGCAAAACAAAGCTAAACGTTAAAAAAATTTAAAAAAAAAAATAGAGAAAGAAATCGTTGGTGTGAATTAATATATTTGGAAAAAGGAGTAGGTATATATAATATATAGACTACGATTAGGTGCTTAAATCACCATTTCAAATGAGTTAGGTCCGTTGGGTTTGAATTTAACTGGTGTGACCACCCAAACAGGCGCATCATTGGTTTGAAAATTCATGCAAAACCAACATGTGTGAATATATTCGCGGAATGCAGAACAAAAACCGTTAGTGCAAGTGTACTCTCATTCCACACATAGACCTATACTGGCCCGGTGTGTGCTCGCGCACACATCACACGAATACAGCTCGGCTCGGAGCGTGCATTGTAAAGAGATGGTCCAACCTAAATGACATTTCTTCCTTGGCGGTTCAAGTCTTATATAAGGCATATCTCTTATATACATGATATTTAGAGCTGGGCATTTCATACCCGAACCGATGGATCCGGCCCTATCCGACCCGATTCAACAGAATCGATGGTCAAGATCGGGCAGGATTGGGTAGCGTAATCCAAATCCGAAAATATATATGGTCAGGATCGGGTAGGCCTTGTTCTGAACCAACCCGATTCGATTGGATCCGATTCAGACCGACCCGATCCAGACCATATATATTAGAGTGTATATATATAATATTTTTTACTTTTACCACCTAGTTTTAGGTTCGGCGCCAAAAAATCTCGCCCTATGTACACCAGCCTGTCAACTCCATCTCTCTATCTCTCTATATTTGTCTCTCTCTTTATATCTGTCTCTCCCTGTCTATTGAAGAAGAATTTATCTCTCCCCGTCTATTGAAGAAGCAGGTAAAGTTGGGTTCCGGAGCTTTATGAAATTTCTCTGGTGGAGAGAGATATAGATCGAGAAATGGTATATAGCCCCATACGGAAAAGGGAAAGAGAGATAATCGTAGCAGCAACAGCATAAGGCTATTTACATCTTCTTAACGGTCAGACCCCAAAGTCAGACGAAAGCGGATTGGCTGGTATAATGTTAACAAGTTCTTTGGGTCTTATTACAAGGTATGTGTTATATCCAAACCGTCCATCCATTTGACAATATCTTATTAAGGCTTGAGACAAAAAATAAGATAGATCTAACCATTAAGTGGACCACACTACAAAAAGCAGCGGGATTGAACGTTTACCATTGAAACCTTTTCAGGGTCACCAAAGTTTTGGATTAATATCAAATTTGTTTTTCTTCTTCGTTTAGGTACTTGTGACCTTACGAACAGATTGGATGTAAAATAAACGTGATGATGGGCCTACAAATTTTTTAACGGTGAAAATCATTATCTCTGCCACTATTTATGGTGTGGTCCAGATGATCTTTGGATATGATTTATTTTTTGGATAATGCTCTAAAATGATCTCTAAAAATTGATGAACGGTGTAGATATAATAAATACATCACTATGGGGCCCATGTAACTTTGATCACCTTTAAACCGTTCTCACAGCTCAGAGCTTGAGGAGCGTCCATGCTGCCTTCGCACGACATGTTGCACCTATACAACTGGTGCTGGGTGGAAACGGATTGCGTACCGAGTAAACTCTGTGGGTCCCACAGTCATTCATACATTTTATCCACTCCGTCCATACATTTTAGAAAATAATTTTAAGCCTATAGTCCAAAAATTAAGAATATACAAGGTTCAAATGGACCACACCACCAGAAACAGTGTGAATTGACAGTCTACCATTGAAAATTTTGTGGGGGCCACGGAAGTTTTAGATTAATCTTATATTTGTGTTTTCATTTCATCCATGTCTTTGTGATATTATGAACATGTTGGATGACAAATAAACATCATGGTGGGCCATAGAAAGGTTTCAACGGTGAAAATCATCATTCCCACGGTTTCCTATGGTATGGTCCACTTGAGCTTTAGATATACCTCAATTTTAGGCTCAACCACTAAAATGATCTCAAAACACAGATGGATGGCATAGATAGACCACATACATTCAAGGTGGGCCCAACTAAGTTTACTCAGTACGATAAGAGTGTACTGAGTAACTCAGTATGCAATCCAATTTCGTGCTAGGTAGAGGCTAGCTACAGACAGCTACTTTTTATAAAGCTTGTTGGAGAAGTTATGTACGGGTGTAAAGTTCCCGTCGGGCGAAAGCCTTTCGCTGCAAGTTCCTACGCTCCAAGTTAGGTAGGGCTTACAGTGATTTTTTTGAGAAATCCACTCCATCCATCCGTTTCATGAGCTCATTCTAGGACACAAGCCAAAAACTGATCTAGATCTAATACTCAGGTGGGCCAAAAATGTGAGGACTGAACGTCTACAATTGAAATATTCGTGTGGCCACAGAAGCTTTGAATCATGCTAGTATTTATGTTTTCATTTCAACCCAATAGGAATGACGTTATAAATGGTGAAGATGGCACAAAAACATCACCATCGACACTAGGAACGTTTCTACGGCAAGAATTTCCCTACACATTTTCCTTTATTGCTGCCCACTTGAGTCCTGGATCCTATTCATTTTTGGTCTCAAGTCCTAAAATGATCTCACAAACTGATGGAAGGTGTGGATTTGTCACAAACATCATGGTGTGCCCCACCTAACTTTACATGCGGTAACTTCATGCAGAAGGCTTTTGCACGAAATTCGTTGACGTGACGAGACGTCCTGCAGCTGGCAGATGTACCGTGCACCACAGTGTATATTTGTAATGACATTAGCAAATTATGTGGGTCCCATCAGGAGGTATCTGTTATATCCAAACCGTCCATCCATTTGGCAGGCTCGTCTTAAGGCTTGAGCCGAAAAATAAGACAGATCTAAAGATCAGATGGAGTACACTTTCAAAAAGCAGTGGGGGTTGAACATCTACTGTTGAAACTCTTTTAGGGGTCATGAAGTTTCGGATCAATATGAAAGTCGTTTTTCCTCTACATCAGTTGTTACGTTATTGGTTGATTAGATGGAAAAATAAACATTACGGTGGGCTCTACAAAAATTTTAACGGTGATTTAAAAAAAAAAAGAACTCAGTCCGAACATTAGCCAATCAGATCCGACTCAGTTATTTTGACCGATTCAGACTCAATTCGGGGCAGTCTAACATTATAACTGATCGGATTGGGTCAGATGACCCAAACTCGGTCCCGGATCTGACCGAGTTTGGGTCAGGTTGTACAAAACTCGAACCTGGTCGAGTTGGGCTGAATCCGATCCGACTCGGTCTGATGCCCAGCTCTAATGATATTTCTTTAATTTTTCTACCACGTGAGATGAGAGAACTACACCGAGAATAAAAACGCTTATGGAGAAAAAATTTTAAATTTTGAAACAAAATTATTTTAAAATTCTTTTTAAAATACAACATAAGGATTTAAGATGAATAAGTCTAGTTTATAATAAATTATAAGTAGTTTTTTAATTTATTTAAAGTTAATTAATCACTTCCTTTAATAAGTAGAATCAAGATAAGCTGCTTAAATGCGGCTTATTTTAAGTAATTTATTTGTCATTTTCTTCTCTTTACGTTGCATGCGAGTTTTCTCACCACAAATCCCAATAGGTACATGTTTCACTAGATATGGACCATTGATTAACCGTCTTTGTGGAGGCCACTTATCTAATTGTTAGGATTTCGTTTGTCATGAATATCTTTGGAGAATCGTTTATCCACATGTGCCCCATTCATTTAATGGTATGGATCATCTAAAGATGGGCCCACTTGTGCAAACTAAAGGCTCAAAGATAGTGTACATAACATGGGGCTGAGGACCATGTAATTCGCGCGTGATAAAGGTGTTGAATTCATCATCCTGGATCAGGTATGGTGAACCTCTTCTTCATCAGATGCTTCTAGAAGATCAAGATAAGAGGAGCTAATGAGATTGGAGTCCAAAATCTAGATAAGGTGAGCCATGTCTTCCACTTCATGCTTGTCTTTACATGTTGTGGTCCACGGGCAGAAGTTTGGTTTCCACGGGTTGTTTCGTTGCTATTTTGGTGGAGAAATGCTGAGTACACCCTCTCGAGTACACTTTAGAGCACATGTGGACATGAGGAGGACTTGTGTGAGATCTGAACCGTTCATCAAAAAATGCAGGCAGATCTAACCATCAGGCAAGTGGGCGTAGAATGTATGGAAGGAACCATACATCGCAATAATCATCCCTATGAAACACTCAGGTGGGACTTAATCTTGTGGCCCACCTAAATTTTTCGATGCATTGAATTTCGGTGTGTCCCTACATCTTGATGGGGCCCACTTGAGGAATTGGTTGGATGAGATGTACACAACACGATAGTAGAAGTTTTATGGTGGGTATCCCTCTTCCTATTGTGGCCCATTGCTCCCTCTTGTGAAGCCCACCGACTTTGGGACCTAGGCCGAACACTGGGGGAAGGATATAATGGATGGGTTAGATGGCACCCAAACGTCACGATGGGGCCCACACAGTTCGAATTTATGGTAATTACCGTATTTTCCAAACGTATACGATCGTTCCCTCTTTCAAGACATGTCACCCGCCTAATGGAGATTAACTGATGTGCGGCTCAGATCACGTGCACGTGTTCAAAGTGTTGGGGGCCTTGCACAAAACTTTAGGATCTAGCCTCCCGAACAAACTAAAATTATGGGATAATAATAGCAATGAAATAAATCAAAGCAATAATCACACATCACACAAGAGATTTTTATGTGGAAAACCCTCAAAGAGGTAAAAACTACAGGATCTCGTCCAGATCAATAATCCACTATAAAGTAAAACGTTACAACCTTCTTCACTTACGCAAGAGCGGATAAACAGTAAAAGAATAAAAGAAACAGAGAGATCTCACTGATCACGAGGACGTAGAAGCGCTGAGACGACGGCTCCCTTCCACAAGCTTCCTCTCTCTCTTTTCTCTATCTTTCTCACCCTTGATAACCCTCTCGTGTTTTTCTCATCCCTAGAAAAATTCTAGAGACCCCTTTTTATAGTTTTAGGAAACTCCTTTCCGCATCCCCATTGCGAAAGGACTCAAATGCGCAGTTTCGCACAAAATCGCGGAACAAACTGCGTAACCTTCGACTGGTCGTAGCTCTCTTATGACTGGTCCTAGGCCACCTATGACTGGTCGTATCTCTCCTTCAACTAGTCGTAGACCTCGGAGAAAAATCAGCATAAACAAAAAAATAGCAAAAACTCTCTAGACTTTGAGTCGTGCTAGGGTTCGAACCTACGATCGGTCGAGCGCCTCCCACGACCGGTCGAAGACCTCCTACGACCGATCGAGCAACGCGGTGAATTACTCCAATTTTTTACCCGTTGCTCCATCTCTCCTCTGATCTGAGGAGAAAAATTCCATCAAATCTCTCCCTTTTCGACTCAAGAGGAATTCACCTTCTTCAATCCAGGCTGATTTCTGCAAATCTCAAACTTGCCCTTGAGTAAAGCCTTGGTCATCATGTCTGACCTATTATCGTCCGTGTAGACTTTCTCAAGCTATAACACCTTCTGTTCTAAAGTATCCCCAATCTAGTGATACCGAATATCTATATTCTTCGACCTGGAATGCTGACTTGGATTCTTGTTCAAGTGTATAGCACTCTGACTATCGCAATAGACCACGTGCTCCTCCTGCTTCAGGCTAAGTTCCTGTAGGAACATCTTCATCCAAAGCATCTCTTTACATGCCTCTGTGACTGAAATGTACTCGGCCTCTGTTGTCGACAATGCTACGACCTTGTGTAGCTTGCTTTGCCAAGAAACCATCGACAATGCTACAACCTTCTGTAGCTTATTTTGCCAAGAAACCGCTCCCCCTGCAAACGTAAACATGAACCCCGATGTAGACTTCCTGAAGTCTATGTCGCCTGCCATATCTGTATCTGTGTAGCCCTTTATCACAGGTTTACCGTTACCATAGCATATGCTCAACCTGGATGAGCCTCTTAGATACCGCAGTATCCACTTCACCGCTGCCCAATGTTCTTTGCCAGGATTGGCAAGATACCGGCTGACAACACCAACCGCATATGCTATGTCTGGGCGTGTACATATCATAGCATACATCAAACTTCTTACAACAGACGCGTAGGGTATCTTCTGCATCTCTTCCACCTCTACCTTCGTATTGAGACACTACCTGTCACTCAATTTGAAGTGATCATCCAATGGAGTACTGACCGACTTTGCTTCATTCATATTAAACCGCTCTAGGACTTTCTCAATATATCGCTCTTGTGACAGTCAAAGCTTCCTGCTACTTCTGTCACAGGTTATCTCCATTCCTAGGATCTGTTTAGCCGGGCCTAAGTCTTTCATCGCAAAAGACTTGCCCAACTCTTATTTCAGCCTGTTGATCTTCTTGATGTCCTTTCCCATGATGAGCATGTCATCAACGTATAACAGAAGAACTACGAAATCACCATCTGAGAACTTGTGCCTGAACACACAGTGGTCCAACTCCGTTCTGTCATACCTATGCTGTAACATGAACGAATCGAACTTCTTCACCATTGGTGAGAATATCTCCTCGAAGTCTATGCCTTTTCTCTGACCGAACCCTTTTACCACAAGTCTGGCCTTAAACCTTATCTGTGAATTCTTCTGCTCAACCTTCTTTCTGAACACCCACTTATTGCTAAGAGCTTTCTTGCCTTTAGGCAGTTTCACCATGTCATAGGTGTGGTTCTTATATAAGGATTTCATCTCCTCTTGCATAGCTTTCAACCACTCCTCCTTATGCTTGTCGACTAGGGCCTCAGAATAATCTTCTGGCTCTCCCCCATCAGTCAACATAATGTACTCATGCGGCGAGTACCTCTTGGACGACCGTCTGTCCTTAGATGACCTCCTCACCTGTGGCTCAACAGGTGGATCAAGTGGGGGCTGCTCCCTCGGTCCATCTTCTGTATGAACCCCCTCGTCCTCTACACCTCGCTGTACTCCCTCGTCATCAGGCACCACGGGAGGAATAACCGGATCCATGTCCTCTAGCTCACCTGAACTAGGCTGATTCTTCTCTGGCTTACCAATGTCTTCAATACACTGATCTTCAAAGAAAACTACATCTCTGCTCCTGACGAGCTTCTTCTCAGTCGGATCCCACAATCTATAACCGAACTTTTCATCACCGTACCCTAAGAACACACACTGCCTAATCTTCATATCTTAGACCTCTAGTCCTTTGGTACGTGAACGAATGCCCTGCATCCAAACACCCTAAGATGACTGTACGATGGATCCTTTCCAGTCCACACTTTCTCAGGTACTTCTCCATTCAATGGGGCTGATGGAGACCTGTTTATCAGATACACCACCGTGTGCATTGCTTCTCCTCAGAACGTCTTGGGCAACTTTGCATGGGATATCATGCATCTGATTCTCTCAACAATTGTGTGATTCATTCGCTCAGCTACACCATTATGCTGTGGGGTCTTAGGAACCGTCTGTTTATGCCGTATACCCAGGGACTTGCAGTACTCATGAAAGTCGCCAATGTATTCACCACCACTGTCAGTGCGGATGCACTTGAATAATCTATCTGTCTCTCTCTCTCGACCATAGTATGAAACAACTTAATCACACCAAAGACCTCGTCTTTGGATTTAAAACCATAAGTCAAAACCCTCCTAGATGCATCATCTATAAAAGTAACCAAATACAATGCCCCACCCAAGGTTTTTGTCCTCATAGGACCACACACATCAGAATAAACCAAATCTAATGCATGCACTTTGTTAATATGAGAAGCAGTTTTAACAAATGAAACTCTATTCCGTTTCCCTGATAAACAATCAAGACAGGTTTTGAAAGGTATATCTGTCACGTCTGGAAGGAGCCGCTTCCTCGCTAGTAGCTGAAGCCCTTTTTCACTCATGTGGCCTAGACGTCTGTGCCATATGTCAATAGTTGAATCTTCCGCTGCGTTCAACCCACCCTTGCATACACTGATACTTGCCTTGTACAGAGTGCAACACTTCTTTCCTCTGACTGCGATAAACGAACCTTTGATGAGCTTCCAGCGCCCACCAGCAAACCGACTTTCATAGCCATTATCATCTAACATTCCCGTCGACATCAAGTTGAGGCGAAGGTCTGGGATATGCCTCACATCCCTGAGAACTAATGTGCAGCCCACATCGGTCTTCACACAAATATCACCAACTCTCACGATCTTTGATACGCCAGAATTTTCCATCTTCACGGTCACATAGTCACCTGACTTGTAGCTTGTGAAGAAATTCCTGCATGGAGTCGCATGAAAAGAAGCCCCTGAGTCTATTACCCAGTCGGTGTCCTGACCCGTAGCCGTGAGACATACATCGTGATCTGTGGAAAGAATAATAACAACGTCGCCATCTGAAGCGACCGCAGTAGAATCAGATTCATCTTCCTTCTCCTTTCATTTTCCTTTCTTGTCGTTTTTACCCTTACGACATTCATGCTTATAGTGGCCCTTCTTGCCACAATTCTAGCATTCAACATCTTTTCTGTTATTCGACTTGCCTCTTGATTTATCTTGGGCCTTCCCGCCCTTCCTGTTCTTTCCTCTCCCCCGTTCCTGTGTCACAAGGGCCTCTTGCTAAGTAGATCCCTGAGACTTCTTCCTTGTCTCTTCATTGAAGAGACAGCTAGTAACCTATTCCATGGATATCTTTCCGTCTGGCGTGTAGTTACTTAGAGACACCACCAATGTCTCCCAACTATCAGGCAACAAACTAAGCAATAGTAAAGCCTACAATTCATCATCTAGGACCATCTTCATAAAAGAGAGTTGGTTCACTATATTGCTGACCTCATTCATGTGCTCGGCCACAGAACCACCATCCTTGAACTTGAGATTCACAAGTCGCCTTATCAGAAAAATTTTATTACCGGCCGTCTTCCTCTTATACAGCCCTTGTAGTTTCAGCCATAGGCTAGCGGCTGAAGTTTCCGTAGACACATGGTGGAATACAGAATCATCCAACCATTGTCTAATAAACCTCACTACCTTCCGGTCCAATTTCTTCCAATCTTCATCAGTCATATCCTTAGATTTTGCTGATATGCCTAAAATTGGAGAATATAGATCCTTGCAATAAAGCAAGTCCTCCATCTTAGCCTTCCATATGGTCCAGTTAGAACCATTGAGGCTGATCATTCTTGACGAGCCACCTTCCATAATTTCAAACCAATCCTACCTGTTCAATGAACCTAGCGCTCTGATACCACTTTGTTGGGGGCCTTGCACAAAACCTTAGGATTAGCCTCCCGAACAAACTAGAATCATGGGATAATAATAGTAATGAAATAAATCAAAACAACAATCACACACCACACAAGAGATTTTTACATGGAAAACCCTCAAAGAGGTAAAAACCACGGGACCTCATCCAGATAAACAATCCACTATGAAGTAAACCGTTACAACCTTCTTCATTCACGCAGGAGCGGATAAACAGTAAAAGAATAAAAGAAACAGAGAGATCTCACCGATCACGAGGATGTATAAGCGTTGAAACGACAGCTCCCTTCCACAAGCTTCCTCTCTCTCTCTTTTACCCTTGATAACCCTCTTGTATTTTTCCCATCCCTAGAAAAACCCTAGAAACCCCTTTTTTATAATTTTAAGAAACTCCTTTTTGCATCCCTGTTGTGAAAGGATTCAAATCCGCAGTTTCGCGCAAAATCGCGGAACAAACTGCGTAACCTTCGACTAGTCGCAGCTCTCCTACGACTGGTCCTAGGCTACCTACGACTGGTCGTAGCACTCCTTCGACTAATCGTAGACCTCGGAGAAAAACCAGCACAAACAAAAAAAAAACAGTAAAAACTCGCTGAACTTTGAGTCGTGCTAGGGCTCGAACCTACGACCGGTCGAGCGCCTCCCACGACCAATCGAAGACCTCCTACGACCGGTCGAGCAACGCGGTGAATTACTCCAATTTTTCACCCGTTGCTCAATCTCTCTTCTGATCTGAGGAGGAAAATCCCATCACAAAGTTATCACGTGCGAGGTGAGCACACGCTCATTCAGTGTTCCTCATTTTCGTTAACTTAATAACTCAGGCTCATCTAGCACACATCTCCCCCATGGGGCCCACATGCAGAGTTGGATGGGGAACGGATTGGCTACTACCCCTGACACCAGCCCAGTGGCTGGTGGTCGGTGATCTGTGGGCCCCACCATAATGTATTCCGTTCATCCATTTTTAAAGATCATTTTAGGCTTTATCCTAGAAATGAGGGGGATATAAATCTCAGGTGGTCTACACCACCCGAAAACAATATTGATTGGACATCCATCATTTAAATCCTACTAAGGCCCACTCTACGGTTTATTTGACATCCAATCTGTTGATTAGGTCATAAAGACCCAGATGAAGGGAAAAAGCAAAGATCAGCTTGATCCGATTCTTTTATGGGCCCCAAAAGTTTTTAATGGTTGACGTTCATTCAACATTGTTTCCTATAATGTGGTCCACTTGAGATTGAGATATACCTTATTTTTTTATTATCATAAAATATCTAGAAAAATAGATGAACGGCATTGATGAAACACATACATCATGGTGGGGCCCACAGAGCACCGACCACCAGCCATTGGCTGGTGGCAGGGGGAGTAGCCAATCCGTTTCCGTTGGATGGGAACGCGGATTGCGTCCTACCCCCGCCTGTCTCCAGCTAGGAACGTGCTGAAGCGTTGAGTGCCCACCGTGATGTATGGGTTTTATCCACACCGTCCATCCATTTTTATGTATCATTTCATGACATATGACCATAACTTAGGCGGATCCAAGGCTCAAGTGGACCACACTACAGGAAGAAACGGTGATAATGATTCTCACCGTTGAAACTTTTCCAGGGCCTACTGTGATGTTTATTTTCCATCCAAACTAGTCGTAAACTTAAATATACCTGGATGAAGAGAAAACACAAATATCACCTCGATTCAAAACTTCTGTCGCCCCCAATAAGTTTTCAACGGTTAGAGCTTAATCCCCATTGTGTGGTCCACATATGTCATTTATCTGCCTAATTTTAGGCATTATGTCCTAAAATGGTACGGAAAACGGTTAGACGGTATGGATAAAACCCATACATCACAGTGGCCACTCAAAGCTCCTGCCCGTTCCCAGCTGGAGACAGGCGGGGGTAGGACGCAATCTGCGTCCGATGGACAGATGATCGGAGCGTTCAATATTCTGAGCGCTATAGTGGAAGGGTCGTAATACTCCACAACCCTCGACGAATGGGAACTCCGATTATAAAATATGTTTAACGGTGCATATTCAACTTCACAACAGCCATCTTTCACCATGACTATTGAATCCTGGCCCATCTTAAAAAATAAACGGTTCCATCATCCTAGCCCATCTAGCAACACGTGGCGCATGTTTATGGAAGAACGGTGCCATTAAAAGAGATTATCCAACGGTTGACATTCAATACATATGTGGGGCCCAATCTACGACTTGTCTGGCATTCACTGGAAAAGGACCATTTGCTGCCGCATCCGCTTTTCTGTCACAAAACAAAAAAGTGCAGAGGCTATGGTAATTTCAATGCTAGATTTTGGTGGCTGCAATGTTCGTCCGGCCAGCTGCACTAATTGGTGGCATTTTGGTAAAATTCCACGATATCAGTGGCTTCTAATCCAGCGTGAAGGAATGAAGGAATCTGCGACCGTTGATTCGAGGGGTCGCTCGAACGGTTGGTGGGTCTGCCTTTGACGGGTTGCTAACGGTCCGTCGCCCGTCCAACGACTCGCCCATGCCCCACTCGCAAGCAACTGACAAATCTCTGCCGTTGGTCTATGCAAGCCATACATTGACTGGTGTTTGTCTAACACAATGTTTCTTCAACGGGGTAGGTAAGACTTCCATGCCCTTGTGGACCCGAAAGGTATCTTTCCGTAGATTCCCTCCATCACGGTGGGCCCCACCATTTGGACGGTCTATTTTGACAGGGGATTTATTTATTTGATACTCCGGCAGAGCGTGTTAGTTGATACGCAGGCACTTGGAAATTGTACGCTTGGCATGAAGTAGCGAGGTTAAACCGTCCAAGTTGTGGGACACGACGCATGTAATTCATCTTGCTAATTTCATATGGATCGAACAATCTTAGCCTCTGATTCTTGGACACTTGTTTTGTAAATTTGACCGTTGAATTTCTCTCGTTTCAACAGTCTGATAGAAGTCTTCCAATCGGCTAACCAGGCAATCAGATTGGTAGAAATTTTGGTTTATCCATTTAAACTGGGGGACACAATTTGTGCGGAGTTACACTCATGCCACGTGTGCAATTTCTTGGTGCCTGCGTATCAACCATTACACTGTCAGAGTATAAAAGTTCCTCTCGTTTATCGCTTACATGTATGCAGCGTGGATGAGTTACAACCATTAGAAAATATAATGTTTCAATGATAGTTCACCTCATTTTTCAAATGGTTGCGACTTATTTAATGTACACATGACATACGTGTCAGAGATCTGAACCATCCAAAAATGTCGCCCTCATTGTGGATGGAGTATGATCTCAAGATCATGATAAGTAGAAGGATTTTAACCTATTAATCATACTCATTGAATTTCGACAACTATACTATATATTTTGGCCGTCCATTCAATAGCCATCATACGGATTGTTACGCCGGTCCATGCTACGGTCCATCTTCGATTTGAACAGTCTAGGTAGGCGTTTGTATATGTACGGTGGATCAGTCACCACCATTTACAAAGTGGTGATGGATTATTACGGTAATCCAGAAAATGATGGATCGAGCATTCTGCATGTGGCACGTTTACATGAGGCGAAATGAAAAAGCTAATCGCTAAAGTAGGACGAAACCTACTCTCTTCGCACATGCCAATCGAGCACACGTATATCAGATCTTGGCCGTTTATCAGGTGGTCACGTTGTTGATAAAGCTTTCATCCCATGATCGGGGCAGTTCATCAGTAGGATTCGAGATCATACTCTCGCGAGTAGCATTTAGCAGGTCTCGTCATAGTGAGTATTCATCTACTACGCCACCACGGATGGTTAATCATGTCCCCACATTCTCCACCATCCGTTAAGAGGATCTATCCCCAGATGTAATCTTGAACCATCCATTCATAAGCCAGTCAGGATTGATTCTAGCATCCTAAGGTGCGGTCATTGGGATGAACGGTTCTGATCTCACATATTTTCTTGGCGAATATAGTCCCCTTGCTACTTTCCATTTTTACCGTCCGTTACTAATCCACACCAATCGACCTGGTGACAACATACTTTCGGTGGAATTTTGGTTTACAACCCATCTGATGTGTGCCCCATTGTTTGGGTGGTTTGGATTTGAGGTATCCGCCACGTGTACAGTAGATACCCTCATTTGTGGAAGCGGATTAGGTGTGGCCCCAGCCCCACCCAAGGCGGTGCAGACCTTACCGTGGGGCCCACCTTAATGTGTGTGTTCTATATCCACACCGTCCATCCGTTTTACCAGATCATTTTATGGCAAGATCATAAAAATGAAACCGATCCAAATCTCAATTGGACCATACCGTCGGAATCAGTTGTGATCGACAATTAAAAACTTCTTGTGGCTCAAAATTTTTTTGGATCAAGCTTATTTGTTTAATCCCTTCATCCAGGATTTTTTTGACCTTATCAACATGTTGGATGGAAAATAAAAATTAGGGAAACATTGCGGTGGGCCTTAGGATTTTTTTAATGGTGGAGCATTCAATCACCACTGTTTCCTATATGATTGTCCATCTGAAATTGGATCTGCTTCATTTTTGGCGTCATGCCCTAAACTGTTCCAAAAAAACGTATGGACGGCATGGATATAGAATACATACATCAAGGTGGGCCCCAAGGGTAGGGCTGCACTGTCTTTGGTAAGGTCGTGGCCGCATCTAATACTCTCCCCTCATCTGTATACCAAGTAGAATACATTGCAGACATATCATGTATAATAATATTAACGAAAAGATCGCGTGTTGACAGTTACCACACGTGACGAAATGCACAAACACAAAACAAAAAAGCAAATGGGGGTTACTCCACTTTCAAAACAGACCAAATCTGACTTGAAAAAGTCATTGATTATTATAATCAAAATTCCAAGGGGTTGGGAGAATGGCGGATGTTTTACAACTAAAATATCTTAGCCTTTGGATACGGAACCGACGGCTACTCGCGAACCCAACGCGATTTTAACGAGGTAAGAAGCTGATTCGGGTTCCAAGTCTTCCTTGATCCAATTATATTTGGGTCCATCAACTTACACTCGGTTAAAATTATATCCGGTTGGATCAAGTTCATTATAATTGAAGAATTAGATCTAATTAATTTTAAAATAATTTATAAAAATTTACCTGCTTAGTATAAAATATATATTTTAATACATTTTTCAAAATGGTTTTCGATAAGCTATCTAATTAAATTAAGTAATTATCAACAAAGTACCTTATATTACATTTCTTAGAGCGAATTAGGGCCCTTGGAGGTATTAGCAAAGGGGTTGGTTCTCAGGTGGCCCCATTGTGATGTTTATGTGAAATCCACTTTAACTACTGGTGTTTCGCCACTTGTTAGGCATAGGCTCCAAAACTAGCCTTATCCATTCATCTATATGTTTTCATTGGTGTTGCCTACTTGAATTGTGAATGAGCCTAATATTTTAGCTTCAGCCTCATATTTTAGTGTGGCATTTAATGTTTAGAAAGAGTTTCATATAATCATCCCCATGGGACTTATAAAAATCAAGAGTGGATGTCTCTCTCTTAATTATATCCTTTGACCTAGCGTACTTGAATCATAAGTTAGCTTAATTGTTTGTTCCTAGCCTAATGTAGGATCATCCATCTAATAGTGAGAGCAATGTTTGTAATATCAGTATCATTACATGTATAATTGGAAAAGGATGTAAAAACATGTACCATTATCACAAATACACACAATTGTATTGCTAACATAGGGAAATGTTAGGGAAATGTGGGAAAAATGATAGAATTTCCTAGTAAATTTTTAAAAAATGCTAAAATACATATATTTGTATATTTAAAAATTAAATAATTATAAAATGATGCACATATAATAAGTTCCTTTTTAATAAGGGCTTAAAAGCATGTAATACGGACTCCAAGAGAATATTGAGAAAATATGAAAAAATTGATTGAATTTTTCAATGATACTTTAAAGATGCTAAAATACATATATTTACATATTTAAGAATCAAATAATAAATAAAAATATATATTTACACATTTAGAAATTAAATAATAAGTTTTCGTTTAATGGGAGCTTAAAAACATGTATCATTAACTTAAGGAAACATTATGAAATCTAGGAGAAAATGGTGGATAAATCCATCCGTCCATTTAACCATCCATCCATGCACATACATACATACAAACACACATTATTTTTATTTTTATTTTTATTTTTGAGTTAGCTTGTTAGTTCACACCCGTGTCAGTACACACACTCCGTGTTAGCCACTTCTGCTAGGGATCGATACCAAGACCTCCAAGTGTTGAAACGAGGTATCTCTACTTAATCTGCTAGTCGAGCTATGGATTTGGGTGTGGCTATTTATGTATGCATGCATATATGCATATAATGATAAATATACACACACATGCATGATTCATCTATTCATCCATTCACACACACACACACACACACACACACACACACACACACACACACACAAAAACATACATACACGCATTCATACATCCAACCATCAATCCATGCATACATACATATATCCATCCATCCATCCATCCTTGCATATTTACATATACATACATACATAAATACAAATATGTATTCATCATACAACTATGCATATTAAAAAAAATTGAAATGTATTTTTTTTTAAGAAATAAAATTTTAGCAATACTGGAACATTGACAATGTTATCAAATTATTACCGATACATTGGCCATACAAACAAAACCTTAATTTACAAATTCTAAAATATTGGCAATACTAAGCAAAATTTCTAATACAATATTACCAATACTCATAACAATGGGTGGGAATAGATTTCAAATACACATCACTATGGACGCCTTTAAAAAAAATAAAGGGTGGCTCTCTTAAATATGTTCTCAGATTTCAACTGATGTATTAAGAGAATTTTATAAATGTCGAACCTTGATTTTCGGCAGAGCCCACTATGATGTGTATGCAAAATTTCCTCTAACCATTAGATGTGTAACGCCCATGAAAAAATTAAATTTGAGAGAGATTTCGTATCTCTTATCTCATATCTATATATCATATCTTATCTTGTATCCTATCTCGTATCTTACCTCATGTCTTATCTCATATCTTATCTATATCCATAATCCTTCTTATTTTTTATATCTCTAACTCTCTGAAATGAGTTTTCTTCTTCTTTTAAAGAGGCTATCGTAAGAGAAGTTATACTCAAACTCAGATATTAATTAAAAAAAAAAAGAGGCAACTTACGTATTACTGAGAAAAGAAGAGAGAAAATTTTGAAAAGCTAAAATCCGATAAGTTTATTGTCATTCTTTAATTATATTTTATGCTTTTAATATAATTCGATTGATCGATACAATTAATGGTATGAATCGGCTACACGTTCATTACATTGATTTGTGGGTGGATATGATGTAAAGATAATAAAAGGCTAAGATTTCATGCGAAGTTTTTTGTTTTAGATATCGAATTGTGTGCATCTGATCAAATCATATTAGATATGTACGGATCATATAATCTATAAGACCAAAATATACAAGTATCCTAACTTCCATATTAATCCCACTATTGGATGTGTCACACTAGTCAGATCTATAAGTATTTATTATGAAAAACTCATATTTTTGCACACGTGTTTCTATCACTTGACGTAGAAGGTTGAGATGAGTCATCGGTATATGTGTGGTTAGATCCACACCATTCATCCAATGTATAGAGGCAAAATATGTCAAAACCTCAAGAATCTGAATAATCCAATCATCTGGTGGGCCACCTCGATCAATTATTTGTCATTTTATTTTAGAATCTAAATGTAAATAAGCATATGAATGATTTAGATTAGTAAATCCATGAGTCTTCTCCTGTGTTTTACCAAGGAGTAGGCAATGATGGGTGTATATCTATCGATAGTTGTCTGAATTACATTTTCAAAAATATAAATTTTGATGATTAAATTTAATGAACATATTATTTCAAATATTTTGTTATTTAGGGTTTAGCCACCTAGGATATTAGTCAAAGTCAAGTCTCGCTATGTAATATAACCAGATGAATAACAATGTAGTGAATATAATTGATAGGATTTTTGAATTCAAATCAATCTGATTAACTTGTGGATTCTTCACTAGTAGAAGCAGGTGAGTAATCCCTTCGTGTGTCATGTTCATTGAAATTAAAATAAATTGTTTATGATGATTTGATTAATTGATGTAATGATTGAAGTGTTTTGTTACAATATTGTTGATTAAACTATTGTGAATGTATGCTGCGGTAAATCACATGCTAATATGTACTAAATTACATGAATTATAATAATTGTATGTTGAATTCACATGTGAATCTTATGATCAAGATAAATAACTATGATAGTTATGAAAATGATGTATTCATACATCATCCATTATACAAACACATTGCATTGTTAATCCTAGGGGCCATCTTGGAAGAAATGTCGATCATAGTAGAGCGTTACCATACGCGGGCTATGCCCAAGCCTACCAAAAGGCGGAAGCCTATCCAATGGGTGGATGCGTGTTGACGATCTCCAACCTAAGTAGATGAATGATCATCTCATTTGATGCATTTATATATCATTTGCATCTATATCATTGTGCATGCTCTATTTTTATTATATCTTAATTTCAATAAGCATGAACCATGTTGAGTTTTCTCACTAAGCTTGACAAACTTATATTTTTATTGATGGAAAAATGATTATATTTTTATTCATGAAAAAACTGTACAAATGAGCAATTAACTAATTAGTTGGCGTTGGAATAAGAAATTTTGACTGAACTGGTGCATGACATACATGAGACATGACCATATTTATCAAAAGAGGAACAGACTGCATTTAGATTGTTCTTAATTATTTAATTAAAATTTTACTTATTAGGATAGTATGAATTATATATAATAAATGATGATATTAGTTGTACGATTTTAATCATTTAATTAATTTTATTTAATTGAATTGTTATATATCTGTAGCAAGTATTCATTGGTAAGCTGTATTGACTGATAAATGATACATAATTTGTGCTAATTAAATGTTTATAGATGTTGAGAATGAATGAATGTTGATACTTAAATCATGTTTGTGTGAATGATTGTGAATGGACTTAATTAGAATGTAAAATGAATATTACTTTGGCTCTGAATAATCGTATAATGGAATGAGTTAAGTATACAATATACGAGTTACGACTCGAAACTTATGCCTGAGGGTGCACACTTTGTATTTGAATTTTGGGGCGTGACAAGATGTGTAATACTACATTAAGCCTTAAGTACAAAAATCTTGTTGACATTTGATTCATTCATGTAGGGCACACAAAAGGAATTAGTTGGGAAAGATGTTTACCTTTACTTTTTATAGAGCCCACTAAATGATTATATGAAATCCACTTCAACCATTAGATATCACATCAAAATTTAGGCTTGAGGCCTAAAAATAAGGCTTTGCAAACACCGAGGGAAATAGTTTAAAGGGTGAATGTGGCCCTATACACTGTATCCATTCATGTGGTCCATCGAAATCACAGATGGGGTTGATTTTTGGTCCCTAAGACTAAGACTTGGTCAGGGTGAATTTCATATAAACATCATGACGGGGCTCACCGTAGTCCATGACCCATTTCCTGGCACCACCAATCCCAACTTTCATTAATGGAAGGAACTACAATGATAAATTAATTCAGATAACTTATTGAAAACCTTTTCTGAGAAAGGTACCTGAATGTAAATTCTATAATAAATAGGTAGTTTTGTCTTCAATAAAATTCTCTTAATTTTAATATATATGTTACGTATATATTGATTATTCTAACAACAAATGAGGTTTTTTAAGCCAGATGCATGCGAGATCACCAGGTTACACGCCATGCATGTGTCAAAGTGGCACATGTGTATGATCTAACCCTCCATCTGGTGAGCCTGACAATCCCTGACCATGCACAAACTCCTACTATTTCTGAGCCCAACTCAAAACCTAGATCCAAAGACCCAATGGGTAACCTGATTGGACCCCGAACATAAAAAGACCTTAATCTGGCAAGACCAGAACCCAGTTAGCTCAAGCGTAGGTACCATAGGGCCCAAGCCATCATACATGGACCTTAATCTGGCAAGGCCGGAACTGCTGATTGTTTATCCATGGACCATTGAGATCGTATGATGACAATCAACTAGTGCCATGCAGGAGTGGAATGGAGCCATGTAGTCATAGCATGAACCATTGAGCTTGTTTGAGGACGATGGGTTTATGCAATGCTAGGCATCAAGGACATTTGTTCTCAAAAATTGGAAAGCTCTCTCTTGTTGCTACAAATACTTGGTTTTGTTGATTTTTTACTAATACCATATTAGGTATGTATTAATACACTCAATTTTGGCACGCATCGATACACTTGAGTACGCTACACGTGGCATATGCGACGTGCTCCAATGGGCTACGAGTGCACCGTCCATTTTTAAAGCGTCTCAATGCGGATGCTTTGTGCACCAAAAACTTCTCAAATTGGAAGATCATGTCCAGTACATCTGTGGCCCACCCAAACATTCATTGCTTGTATCATTCAAGACAATGTATAAGATCATAACCAGAACATCTATGAACCACCCAAACATTCATTGCTTGCATCATTCAAGATAATGTATCAGTCACTACTTAACTGAATCGCTTGTTTCATCCAAGAGAATTAATATCCGTTGCTTTTTTGAATGGCTATGATAATACGAACAGGATGCTGTTTGAGGCCATGTGGGGTGTAAGCGTTACAATAAATAAATAAATTTCCAGTGTAACGCTATCATCCGGTGGTCCAACATGATCATAGATGGACCACAGGCTCATCTATAAATTAGCACCATAGTCAAGATCAGTCTCTTTAAAATATTAAGCAAACCCACATTTGCTAGTTAAATCCATTAAGAATTCCTCCTACCTTATTACAGTGAATCCCATGTGGGGCAACCCAATTGGGCCCACCATGATAAACAAAGACCCTCCAAGAGAGTACAATGGATTTTAGATGACCCAAAATAACCATAACTAAATAATCACAACCAATAAGGGCATGGAAAAGTAGCATCCCTGATACGGCTATGGGTTTGAGTGGCTGCGATCTCATGAATAGGTAGCAGTGAGGCCATGCATACGGACCGGGCGATCCCGGCTGTTGGGCCCACCATGCTGTATGTGAGGTATCCACCTTATTCATCTGTCTTGCCAACTCATGTTAGGATATTAGCCCAAAAATGAGGTAGATGCAAAACGCAAGTGAGCCAAACAGCAGGAAAAAGTGCCTAGTGTTGAAACCATCCCAAGGTCCACCGTGATGTTCATGCCATCCAAACCGTTCGTAAGGTCATTCCCACTTGGATGAATTGAACACAAATATTAGCCCCATAAAAACTTCAGTGGCCCCGACAATGTTTCAACAGTGAGTGTTCAATTCTCTTGCCGTTAACTGTTTTGTGGCCCACTTTAATTTTCGATCTGCCTCATTTCTGGTATCATGTTATAACATTGGCTGGCAGAATGGATGTACCGGGTGGATTTCTCACAGGCATCACAGTGGGCCCCACCTAGCTTCTGACCAAAGGAACTTCATGCGGCAATCCACATCCCATTCAATCCAATTGTAGGTTTGCACAGTATAACTGAATCACAGCACCCTTTTGGATACAGAAAGTGAGACGATGAAAACTCTAGCCCGAACACTACTTTGTAATATACTCAACTGAGCCCACCTTTCCATGATCAAGACTATTCAAATATAAGCCCATCATGGCTGGGAGCCATTTTGTAACCTGCCAGAAGATCTTAACCACAGCATGGAACTTCCCCATTGATGGAGGACCAACAAGAAACTGCTCATTTCTAGGCCACCAATCAGGCACTTGGATACTGCAATGGAGGAGGTTTCTATAGTAGAGGCCCATAAATGTTTGGTCCACCAGATAAACAGTATGGAAAAACACATTCTGTACGTCTATCAGCTATCTCAACAGTTTTAGATAATTAAAAGGGGTCAACATCCCCACAGGTCAATCAATTCCTATTCCCATCCAAAAGCATCATTGACGGTGAGAAATCTAAATCAATACGCCAAATTGGAAACCTAATGCTTTTTGTTTGTTTTTTTTTCTCTCTTTTTTTTCTTAAACCTCTGAATCATTTGCAAGTGTTTTCTTGCTTTTAAATAACAAATGATCTTTTATCCCTGTAAGCTGCAACTGGCAAAACCGAGTTATTGTCTATAAGAATCTCATCGCCCCAAACTGCTGAGGCAGCCCGCTCCCTGCAAATTTCATTCAGATGTATGAGCCATGTTCGACTGCTCTTAAATGATTACATTCTATAGATTCGCTGATCATGCGTGCCAAATGTGAACTGCTCATCAGGTGGGCCACACCATGTAGATCACATGGCACAAAAAGTAGGCTGGCACAGTCATCAGGTAGCCGGTAGCCCCTCATATATGTTGAATATTGACCGTTGACCCCCTTTCTTTCAGCATCCAATTTTCATACATGGTATCCACCTGATAAGGGAATCCAGGCAAGTCATCCAAACTGAGGCAGACCTGATAAGCGGCTCCAATGTCACACATGTTGGTACATACACCTACAGGTAGTGGAAATGACATCTTTCAATGCTTACCTGCCAACGAACTGCGTCTGAGTGGCCAGAAGGAACTCTACAAGAAGGCTTCAATGCTAAGTTCGACAAAGGAGCATGGATCAGGAATATCAAATTTAGTCAAGACCTGAAATCCATATCAGCATAACTGTGTTAGGCTCCTACCAACTTTCTAATCTTAATAGCACAATTCTAGAGTCAGGAAAACAAGATATTGTTTGAACTCATTCAGGTCCCTTTGGACACAACTCCCAAAAGGGGCTTCCTACAAAAAGGGTTTCCTGCAACTTCTGCATCTAGAAAATCACCCAACTCACCAATAAATGATCCAATTGGTTTTCAGCAAGTGAGCGTTTTAGTGCCTATTTTGACAAGTGGGGTATTAGATGGGGTGTGTGAAAGTGCATCCGACCACAAACATGAACTTCGGTTTTTCTAAAAATGGCCTTTAGGCATGGAATGCGCCTTTTGAGGGTGCTCGTGGGATGATGTTTGTCACTCGAGCATTCTACCGATTTAGTTTAAGCATGGGATTGTCACTATGTCATGGCTCAGGATCGCTATCACGTGTCATCCTATTGGGGCCCACATGCTAAGATGGTCTGATGATTTGAACTGTCCATGTTCTCTTTACCATAAGTAAGCCATGGACCCGCAATCATGCTTCCATGAAGATCCTGACATTTGATTTTTGGAGTTGAATCTAAGCCATTGAAAATTTTCTTTTCGATGTTTGATATTCATCTCACAATGATGATCAGAATCACCCATCCACCACAAGTTTCTTATGGAGGCCTGCATAGCATAACACCCAGAAAATGGGCGGTTTCGATCATCTGACCATCTCTGCATGTGAACCCCAAACATGCTTGTCATCCTGAGTCGCAACAGAGATCAAACTAACTTACTAGCATTAATTTTGCTTTGAGGTCCTGTTTCTTCGTAAGGAATGCTTCTGAAACTTAACTTGATAAACTCCCTAACTCTATCTAGAAATTCACTAGAATGCTTTTGAGACTTAGCTTGATAAACTCCCGAACACTATCTAGAAATTACTCGCTCACTTCCATGGGGATAAACTAAGGAATGTACTTAATCATGGCATGATCTTGTAACAAACAAACCTAATTAGACTCATTTAGTCACAAGCCACAGTCATTAATGTAGTCTTTTTGCACCCTCTTCCACCAGTTCAAGTAACATTTTAGAATCATGACTTAAGAATGCTTTGCAAGAGATCAGAATGATCATCTGCAGTTATCAAAACAGGCACCTGCACTCAATTGATGTCAGAATACCCAGAAACTGCCTGCAGTGTCCAAGAATGTCAGTAGTAGGAAGTCACTTATTCCAGGAGTTTTGACTACCTTTTCTCACTGGCAATTGTAAGGATTGGAACAAAGATGCAGTATCCACCTATTCGCTAATTATGGTCACAGATTGTTGTGAAGACATTTCACCGAGTAGCATTTTTGCAGTGGGAATATGCAATCAAGACATTTTAATGGCTATGAGGTAAGTTTTTAAGTCTCTACATAGAATGCAACAAAAACCTAGGGTTTCTAACTAGAAGGAAACATTTGGAAGAAGTGTAAACCACTCTACTCAAATATCAAAATGTTGTTCTCTTCAGATTCGAGGGATGGAAAATATCATCATTGAAAGGGACAACAGGCAATGATCATAAACTAAAAGACAGACTAACAATTGGTTATTCAGCATCCGGATCTTGATAATCATGACACTCGGAGAACAATGTAATCTATGAACCTAACATCTTTTTTAAAAGAATCCAATTTAGGAATATAATCTTATAATGAAGCCCAATATTTCAGAAATGATATTACATAAATGAGGCAGCATGAATTATGAAAGTTCCATAATGGTTGATGTCACTTTGTCACTTAGTATTTCAGAAATGATATTACATAAATGATATTTCAGAAATGATATTACTAACAATCGGTTATTCAGCATCCGGATCTTGATAATCATGACACTCGGAGAACAATGTAATCTATGAACCTAACATCTTTTTAAAAGAATCCAATTTAGGAATATAATCTTATAATGAAGCCCAATATTTCAGAAATGATATTTCATAAATGAGGCAGCATGAATTATGAAAGTTCCATAATGGTTGATGTCACTTTGTCACTTAGTATTGAGCTGAATGTACTATGATTACTTCTTTTTAATTTTCTAAGAACATACGAACTATGATATACAGAAGTAATCAATCATCAAAACATCGCATCTCAGCATTCCTAAATGATTCCATTACCTCTGGGTGAACAATGCCGAAGGTGCCAATGTGCTTTCCTTTGAAAATGATGCTAGCTTGTCTACCCGGAAAAAACTCAGGTTCCTTCAACAGATGTTAAGATGACCAAGTATCAAATGATTAAAATGCTGAAGGTAAAACACCTGCAAAATGCTTGCTGCAAATCCTATACAAATATGCATCAGTGAAGATAATCGCAAATGCTTACGTGTGATGGCGTTATATAATAACCCGTACTGTCTCCAACTGGAACAAAAGGTATTCCCACAACTTCCATGATTCTGTCCACCAAGCCATGAATTACCTGCAAAATCAACATTCAACTGCTAAGAATGGGAAGCTTTTAGTCCAAGCTCTCTCAAAGATTTTTCCTTCTTGATGCCACAATAACAGCTTTTCCAATGTTGTGAAATGCACAGATACAGACCAATTAATGTTTATAGAATAAGATACACAGCCAATATTCTCTATGCTGGAGGGATGAAACATGGTCAAAGACTTACAAACACAAATCCTAATAATGAAGGTCATGTGGCCATCACCATCATTGATGATGGTGGCCAACAATAAAGATCATGTGATCATAATCGTGAGTGGCTAACACTGAAGATAACATGCCGTATTGTAGAAGAAAATGTCTGACATGATCAACCTTGTCCAATGAGTACCACAGCTTCCAGTTCTGATCCTCATGGTCACATTTTTGCACTCAAATCCCTCCAGGGGGAAAGAAAAAAAAAGGTCACAACCATCCCCAACAGACAGAAGAAGATAGTACTAGTTGGAAAACACAAAAGTTCAGCTAAATGATACAAACATGGTTTCTTATCCACCTCTAATTCACACCCAACATATCATGAGTGGTGAAACACAAAAATCTTACCCAACTGGGGTGAACTGACCATTTTACTAG